>CM060443.1:123487094-124737094 GCA_030545235.1 Helianthus tuberosus | reverse complement strand
TGAAAGAAAGAACAGAACTTTGGTTGAGGCTGCCAGAACCATGCTTGTTGATTCAGGTTTGCCATTAACTTTTTGGGCAGAGGCAGTAAACACTGCTTGCTATGTCCAAAACAAAGTTTTAATAAACCCCAGGCACAAAACGACTGCTTATGAAATTCTGTATAAAATCAAACCACTGATCTCATACTTCAAGGTTTTTGGCTGCCCATGCTTTATTTTGAACTTAAAAGATTCCATTTCAAAATTTGCAGCCAAAATTGACTGTGGTTATCATCTGGGATACTCAACCACTGCCAAGGCCTACAAAGTGTTTAATACACGGACCAAGGCAGTGGAGGAGACCTTGAATGTAAAGTTCAATGAAGTTTCATCAATGAAAATCCCAGCAAATCCTGCAGATCTGTTTGATCTTGAAAATTTTACTTTTGAAAATACTGCTGTCAAGACTAACAGTGCAGGTCCATCAGAGGATTCAACACCAGACTATGGGTATGAAATCATCATCCCTCAAAAGTCTGTCAAAATGGGAAGAGCATCAGATGTTCAAAACAGCTGTCAAAGCTCAACCACTGCTACCTCAACAGTTGTTGACCAAAGTAGCCCATCAACCACTGTTTCCACATCCTCAAACACTGCTGACAAAAGTCCCCAAACAGTGGATAAAAGTCAGCATGTGTCCACTTCATTACCTCCCATTCCACCACCTTTTGAAGCCACTGCTGGGTCATCAAAGTCACCAGCAGTGGTTAGCTCAGATGATACACATTTGCAGCCTTCACCAACAAATGCCATCATTCCATACCAAGGAGATTTAATCTACTTGAGATCTCATCCACCTGACCAGATCATTGGCAACATCAATGAAGGGGTGCTCACAAGAAGCCAAACCCAAAACATTTGTCGTTTTGCTGGTTTTCTATCACTTCATCAGCCAGTCAAGTACCAAGAGGCACTGAAAGACAACAGCTGGGTAGAAGCCATGCAAGAGGAGCTCCAACAGTTTAAAAGACAACAAGTATGGGAGCTTGTACCACTGCCAGAAGAGGTTAGCCCCATCGGCACAAAGTGGGTCTTCAAAAATAAAACTGATGAAAGGGGTATTGTAGTCAAGAATAAAGCCAGGCTTGTGGTTCAACGTTACAGACAGGAAGAGGGGATTGATTATGATGAAACATTCACCCATGTAGCAAGATTGGAAGCTATAAGACTGTTCCTGGCCTTTGCTGTCAACCACAACATGAAGGTGTTTCAAATGGATATCAAAAGTGCTTTCCTCTATGGTACAATTCAAGAAGAGGTGTATGTCTGTCAACCTCCAGGCTTTGAGGATCCATTTTATCCAGATCATGTCTACAGGTTAAACAAAGCCTTGTATGGCCTGAAACAAGCACCTAGAGCCTGGTATGAAACTCTTTCCACCTTTTTACTCTCAAATGGTTTCAAAAGAGATACCATTGATAAAACACTGTTTCTAAAATGGAGAGGAAAGGATTTAATGATTGTCCAAATTTATGTGGATGACATTATTTTTGGAAGCACATGTAATACAATGTGTGAAGAGTTTAGGGAACTAATGACAGCTGAGTTTGAAATGAGTGCAATGGGTGAGCTGCAATGCTTTCTTGGTCTCCAAGTTCAGCAAATGCAAAATGGTACTTTCATTCATCAAAGCAAATATGCAAAAGAACTTTTAAACAAATTTGATATGAATGATTGTAAACCATGCAGCACACCCATGGCAACAAATAAGCTTATCATGTCTGATGAAAAGGATGAGCTGATTGACCAAACTTTATATAGAAGCATGATTGGGTCTTTATTGTATCTAACTGCATCTAGGCCAGACATCTTGTTTGCAACATGTGTTTGTGCAAGGAGTCAATCAGCCCCTAGAAAATCCAACCTTATTGCTGTAAAAAGGATATTCAGATACATAAAAAATGCTCCCACACTTGGTATCTGGTATCCAGCTAATGGGAATATCAAGCTTTCAGGATTTTCAGACAGTCACTTTGCTGGATGTAACACCACAAGGAAGTCCACATCAGGAGGGTGTCAGTTTCTAGGTGATTGCCTAGTTTCATGGCAAAGCAAAAAGCAAGCAGCTGTTTCAACATCCACTGCTGAAGCTGAATACATTGCTGCTGCAAGCTGTACAGCCCAAATCCTGTGGCTTCAAAATCAGTTGCTGGATTTTGGTATCACTGCCTTAAAGACACCACTCATGTTGGATAGCCAGGCAGCAGAAAATATCATCAAAAATCCAGTTTCCCATTCAACCACCAAAACACATCGACATCAGACATCACTTTGTGAGGGATTGCTATGAAAAAGGTTTGATTTCTCTGCATCATGTTCCAACTAAAGACCAGCTGGCGGATGTGCTCACAAAAGCATTAGATACTGCCACCTTTGAAAGCTTGGTCTCTAGGATTGGCATGCTAAACATGGAATAACAAGCAACATCTTGTTTTTCTATGAGTAAAAGCATTAAAATGTTTTCAGAAAATCAAAAATCCATCCTTAAAAATAGCTAAAAATGAAGTTTTCATTAAAATCCTTAAAAGTCTGCCATAACCCCTGATTGTTCAAAAGTCTGCTCTACTTCAAAGTCTATCCACTACTGAAAGCCATCCTCTGTCCTCTCATTTCCTTGATAAACTTTGTTGTTCAAAAGCAGTGTCTTATCCACTGATATGCTATCCACTGATAGTAAAATTCATCCACTGCATCCATTTTACCGTTGTAACCACTGCCTTCATCAGTATCTTTCATAAAAGTACTGTCCTTCATTTCATCAGAGGTTGGCATGTGGGTAGTACATAGTGGTCAGTACTTTTGTAACCGCTGCCACGTCAGCCTTCACTTTTTCCTCTATAAAACCCCCACTTCACACCAAAACAGGGTTTTACTGTCGAATTGAATTCTCAAAAATTCTTTTCTCAAAGCAGTTTCTTCGTCAAATTTCTTCATCATCTTCTTCGATTATCATCTTCAAAATGACTAAATCGAAACCATCCACAAAACCCACTTCCAAATCATCTTCAAAACAAGCCTCTCAAAAGGCAACACCCACTGAACTTCCACATAAACCATCTCACAATCTTCTGGGTCTTCTCACAAAACCCAGCAACACAAATATCTTCAACTCCATCGTTGATACCATCTCCGCATCAAAGTACAAAACTTTGTTAACTGCGGATGCACCAATTTACTTGACAACCCAAAGAGAGTTTTGGAAGAATGCAACCCTTGAAAAACAAGGAGACACTGTAATAGCCATCAACTCTTCTCTAAAGGGTAAAGCCATCAAGATTACACCACAGTCACTTTCAGAGGTCTTCCAACTCGATGATCAGGAAGGTAAACTTTCTTTTCCCAAAAACGAGTTAAAAATGATTTTATGGAAAGAGGGTATAATGCAGATGTAAAAAAGGACACCTTACAAAAAGGTTACTTCCCTTCTGCAACAAGATTTTTATTTCACACCCTCTTAATGTGTGTTTCAAACAAAACCACCGCTTTTAATGAAATACTATTAAAGATTCAAAATCTGGGATATGCTATTCTTCAAGAGGAAAATCTTAATTATTCTCGGGAAATCTTTAATGATCTGGTTAAAAATGTTGAAACAACATCATTCTTACTGTTTCCAAGGTTTTTAAGCTATTATTTTGAAAAGAAATTCAGTAAGGATGATAGTGCTGCAATAAACCAAGGTGACTCTTTACAAATGCACAGCTTAACTGCTGAAACCTTTACAAGAATGTCAACACCTTGCAAAACACAAGCAGAGGTGCCTGAGCAGAATTTAGCAGCTACCACTACTCCTCAGGTATCTGATGCTGAGCCCACTGCTCAAGGTGATCAAAGTAGCAACACAACTGCTTTGAAACCCACACTTAAAATCACCAAAAAGCCACAGAAAAGGAAAAATCAAAAACCCCCCAAACCTATCAAAAAGGCAACTCTGGAGGATGAGATACCAGAGCAACTGCCTGTGACAACACAAAAGTCACAAGAAACCACTGCTGCTACTTCCTCACAGCAGTTGGTACAAATATCTCAACCCATAACCGAAACTCCTCCTGCTTCTTTTCAAAAAGGACAGGTTGTACACATAGGGACTCTACATTATGATGCTCTGGAATCACTCGATTCCATCAACCACAGCCCACTGCCCGGGGCACATTCTCTTTCTACACCAAACATCACATCCACAATTCCCCCACCAACTAAACTTATGTTGGATGCAACTGATTTGAACCAGGCACTAACCAGTCCTTCTCAATCACCTATCAATGAGAACATGCCTCAACAAATGACTGGGTCTGATGTATCAATCTTTGCTAACCCACCAACACAGCCTGAGGAAGTTACACCCCTTGAGTTACAAATAACTATTGGTGGTATTCCAAGTGAAGCAGCCACTACAAATGTTGAACCCACTGGTTTACATTTGGACAGTGGTTACATTAATAAGACTTCCTTGGAGGCAATTCCTTCCATAGCACCTCTGACAACTACCAGTGGATTCTTTTTTACCACTGGTAACATCAAAAGATTGTCAAGTGTTGAAGGGAGAAGACCCCAGTACCAAGAAAAAGGGGCATCAGTGGTTAATGTTTAGAGTACACTCCCTACTTCAACCACTGATAAAACCACTGCTAGTGGGAAATCAGATGATCCCATTAAATTGGGTGATGGTTTAAAATATTTGGAATTGACGGAACGTGTTGATAAACTGGATACTTTAGTTGCAGATATCAAAGAAATGCTGCAACAGCTGTTGACAGTAAAAAAGATACAATCCACTGTTGTTCCACCTCAAGCACCTGCTCCACCACAAGCATCTGCTACAAATGAGCTCTGGAACCTCTTCCAACCTTTTCTCCAACAACAAAAAGAGATGGCAGATCAGCAACATGAAATACATGTACAAAAGCTGAGAAACATCATGGAGTCTAGGTTCAAGAACACTCAAGCAGATATTAAGGCAATCAAGGCCCATTTATTGGAAACCACTGGCACTGCTCCTCCTACTGTTCTCTTTATTGATCAACTTCCCCCAGCTAATGCCAAAAAGGGGGAGAAAATTTAGGAGTGGAAGAAGAAGGGAATAGATGATGGTCTCTACATTGAACCAGAAAAAGATGCTATGACCAGAAATATCCCTGTGCCAGATGGTAGCAAAAAGGTTGATGCTACCCAAGAAGCACTTGATGAAGGAGTAGCAAGTGTTTAAAGGGATAGAGCGGCGAAGGATATTTCAAGGTGGAATGAGGAGAAAAGAGCTTACATGGAGCTGTATGCGCAGGGTTGTTCTAAGTCAAAGGTTGCTAAAAATCCTAAGCCAAAAAGAAAACCCAAGTCCACACCATCCAAAATTCCAAAGCAAACTCCAAAGCCTCCATCCAAAAGCCAACAGCATCAAACCTCCATCCAAACAACTGTTGTAACCCCTGCTGTATCAACTACTGCTGGTACTTCAGAGGTTTCAACATCTGTTATCACTTTAACACACACCACGTCAACACACACCACAACCACTGTCTTACCACCACCACCATCACCACCAAAAACAACCTCACCATCATCTTCTCCTGCCAAAAAGCAGAAGACAACAGATGTTACAACATCTGATGTAATGACAACAGTGGTTGAAACACCAGTTGTTTCAACAGCTGGTAGTCAATCACAAACCACTGCCACTCAAATCACCACCACTAATCCACCCAAAACATCATCTGCCTCCCCTAAACTAAAAAGGAGAAGGATTATCATATCAGATGAGGATTCACCATCTCCACCACCAACATCTTCAAAATCTCTGTCACTTGTCACAATTCCAAAACCCATGCCTTTCTCTTCAGCTCAAATTCTAAAGCCATTACCTCCTGCTGGTGTATCATTTCCTCTCGAAATCATTGTAGTTAGAGAAGAAATCAAATCCTTCTACTATGAAGATGACCCAGCTAAAAGGAGTTTGCCATCAGTTGAAGGATATCCCAGGCCTAACAATATTGAAGAATATTTGAAACTCAAGGTCAAACAAGTAGAGGATATCTCAATCAAAAATAAACAAGGGAAATCTGATAGAGAATTTCAGCAAAATTATCAGTTTCTACTCACACAGGTCAGAGCTATGGAGCAATTTGCCAAAAATGTATGTCAGCAAATCTCAGAAAGGGCAGATGAATCCTTGAGAAAAGACTACATCGAGAACATCATGACCTACAACAAATACAAGGGGGAGAAACACGTGTACAAAAACTGGACCATTCCTGAGCTTGAAAAAGAGGCAGCCAGGATTCAAGAAATGATCAAAAATAAGGTCAAGCAGACTCCTCCTAAAAAATTCAAACAGTTTGAAGCTGATAAGGTCTTAGAGTTGAAGAGAATGAAAGAGGAGCTGATAGCAGCTGATTATGGGTCAAAGAATTCTGTGACAAAGTGGGGAGAAGATAGAGTCAGGGCTACCTACAAAAAGTTGGAGGAACTTAGAAAGAAAGATCCAACAGTTCCAAAAAGGCCTGACTACTCCAAAGCAGACGTCTCAAAAAGACCACCAAAGCTGCAAGTCAAAAGAACCACTGCTCCAGCTGGTGCTGCCATCTACAAAAGAAGGAGTCAAAACCAGTCAGGTGCTGAAACAGTTCAAGATCTAAATGCTGGAAATGCTATTGTAAAAGAGGGCATTAAATTAATGATAAAAGAAGATCTTGAATTGGAACAATCTGCAAGTACTGCTCAGCCAGTCATGAATAGGCCAGCTTCACCAAATACCTCATCAAATAAAAATGTCCCAAGAAACCCATCAGGCTCAAAAGTACTAAAGTGGGAAACTGACAAACAGACCCATGTACTGACTATGTTCAGGTCTGAAGGAGAAGTGAAGAAAATATCAAGGGAACAAGCACTTGGCCTAAGTATTGAAGATTCGCAGGATCTCCTTGATCTTCCACTTAGCGGGATGATGATGACACAGATGTCTTAACCTTTGAACTACAACTTAAAGGGCAAATAAGGGAACTATTGATGAGGCAATAAAAATTCCACAATAATGAAGAGTTTTGTCATTATATGTTCCAGGGGGAGATTGTTGGGATTGAACCCTACCAGAGGAACAGATAATTAAAGCCAAAACTGGGTCAGAGCAGTGGATCCAGAATAAGCAGATGTTACATACAAGTCTCTCCCCTTGAAAGTGGTTTCAACATCTGCTGACCTCCTATCTACTGATCATACAAGCTGCTGACCGTCAAACTGCTATTCAAGTAAAGACCTTATGAAAGACTAAAGCTCTGCTGATCAATCTACTGCCTTGAGTCAAGCTCTGCTGATCCGGATAAGTACTGCTGGGTTCACATCAGTGAAAGGATGCAGCAGTAGTTTATTATGTCTTTATGTAATGTAATGTAATAGCAGTAGTTAGCATAGCAGTATTTGTATTGATCAGAGGTTAGAGTTTGTTAGGAGGTTAGATGTCACTTTCATGGTGACTTCAGCTTAGATGGTCAGTGGTTTGCTAGTGCCTATAAATAGAACAGTGCTCTGTACTGTTCTATTAGCTCTTTGCACAATCGTCTTCTCTGCACGAACAAACACTGAGCTCTGGCTGAGGGGGAGTTTGCATTAAGCATTGCATTTTAATCGTTGTTGAAATTAAATTCAATCTTTCGGTTCTTTGTGAAAAATGTTTGATCAAAGCAATACTCTCGTTTGATTGTATGCAAAGTTTGTTTTCATCTTAATTCCGCTGCACAACTCATTCATCTTCATTCTAATTCAAACGAAAAATACAATCAAAACCAAACTCAGATCCAACAGAGTCTTGGAAGGTGGTTTTGTATGAGGTACAAACTGAGTCCTGGTGCGAGTACCGCTTGATTCTTTAAACTGTCTGTCAAGGGCTCGAGTAACAGCATTATCTATTAACGCTTGTAGGTCTGCACCAGCTACATTAACTCTGGTGGTATCGTTTCTTTCCCTGGGGTGACTGTTAACCTCATCTGATTCAGCCATGCAGCTTGATTGCTACATAAAAATGATGACAATGATTTATTCAGAAGTCTTATAATGGAATTGTCATTTTTGACGATTCATTAACCATGGTAACTATAGACCATATTGGTTAATTTGGTAATTTAATTTATTTAATTTTTATTACAATTTATCCCAGTTATAAACTATTATGGATAATAGGGTGGCATATAAAAGGCCTAGTCACAAGGACAGTTTTAAATCATAAGCCATGATCTTATAAGATCGAGGCATTAAGGTTTGAACATAGTTCATCACCTTTTCTTGACAGGGAGTCGTAGACTACAACTGTCTTTTGTCTTATCGGACAATGAATATGGCACGTAGGCATTTTATCACTAATGGACATTTAAATTTGGTAAGAATAAAGAATTGGAATAATCCAATGCAAGGATGACTAGTGTGATTTTATCGAACCACATTTGCCAGGAGTGCTAACATGTTTTCAGATGTTAACAAGGATTTGAATCTTAAAAAGTTTTACCATCAGGGCCATGTCTAAAATGACATATAGCTAGGTTATACCTTCAAGATTTTCCTTTAATATTGAACGGCAGATCAATTATAAAATGGAACGATATTTTGATTTATTTCATATAATATATTCATACGTATAATGACAAATGAAATTTAAATTTAAACATCCCATTAATTTAAAAGAAGTACATAACCGCCCTAAACGGGACTTTTAAATAAATAACATTGCCCACGCAGGGACAGTAATAAGAAAGATAAGTCCACGTAGGGACCAAGTACATAAATAAAATATCCACACAGGGACTTAATTGAAAATAAAAATTACAAAACAAATAAATAAGGAATTTCAATAATCCCTCTTCTTCTTCCCCTTTATTAGGTTTGCCAAACCCTTAAGTAGACCCCAGCGGCTTCTACGCTCCTCATGAACCTATTGCTCCACCTCGTGCAACCGTTGAAGGATTTCCTGCTGCTGCGGTGGCTGGATCTGTGGCGGCTGCGGTGGCTGCTGCTGCGGTTGAGGAGGTGGTGGGTATTGATACCCATACGCTGGTTACCCAGTTGGGTACGTAGCTGAAAAGGGTCCTCCAGGGTAGAGAGCATTGTAGTTTGTCGCTTCAAGATACGGGTCAACATTAGGGGCATTGTTGTAATTGTAACCCAGATAAGCTAGTTGTTCAAACGGGTTATACGCCGCTGCACCGGCGTAAGAAGGAATTGGGTTATCATAACCCATGTACGGTAGTGGTGGTGCGACTGGCGCAGAGTCGACTTCAGAAACTGGGTTTGAAGGCCCACCCATTTGCGGGTCTTCGTACAACGGTGGGTAGTTGCTGTTGCTGTTGCTTGAGTGTTGGGGGTGCTAAAGTGAAATCCCCCACGCACGGACATCCGTGCACCTGTTCTTCTACGCCTCGGTGGTTCTGGAGGCAGTTGCTGCTCTGGCGTTGGTGGTGGTGGTGGCGTGACCGCTTGAAAATGCGGGTCCT
This sequence comes from Helianthus tuberosus, assembly GCA_030545235.1. Classification (NCBI taxonomy): domain Eukaryota; kingdom Viridiplantae; phylum Streptophyta; class Magnoliopsida; order Asterales; family Asteraceae; genus Helianthus; species Helianthus tuberosus. The sequence goes on along the minus strand of CM060443.1, from coordinate 124,727,585 downwards.
CAGAAGGGACCTGTTGGTGTGGCGGTGAGTAGTGGTAAGGGGGAGTGTACTCCCACTTGTATGTAGCCCATCTCTCAACGAAAATGTCTGGGCCCTTGTAAGGCGAACCATGAAAGGATGATCCGCTGGATATATCAATGGGATGCGTCGGCGTCCCAGTCGGTGGTAGCTTGGAATCAGGATCCTCGTCCATCTCCATATCCTGCATCTCAGGATAATGATCAGCTGCCCCAAAGGGTTTGGACCCTCTGGTTCTTGAACCTGGTTCATCAGATTGAACCGGCTTTTGAAAAAGGGTGTCGGTTCCTGGAAGGCACGGTGCGAACCCGACCGCTGCAGAGGTATGAAGGAATGGTGCGAATCGCTATGCTCCTCGTCTTGATAAGGTCCGAATGAGTGATGGTAAGATGGGGAGGAACTGAGGGAGACTGAGCGTCTCGCTGGCTCCAAATAAGTTCTCCAATCCTCATGGGGACTAGAGCTAAGGGTCGCTGAAGGTGTTCGCCGGTGGGATGGCCTTCCTCTTCCACCTCTACCTCTAATACACGACGGCATTGTCTTTGATCCTGTCAAAACAAAAAAAAACAACAAAAGACAAAAAAAATTAAGATTAGGATTAATCCTAAGTCCTTTGCCTAGACTCGGAAGTCAAGGAATGTGCAACTGTGTCATTGAGATTAAACACAAAAGGCTAGTGTTTAATTCACTCAATGTTGGCTCTGATACCAACCTGTCACACCCCGATATTTCCACGTATTACCGGTGGGGAGTATCGTGACATAGTTGATATCATCATAGTCAAATAATCACAGTTTAATGCACAGCGAAAGTCTAAAGTAGTAATACAAACCGAAATGAAAGTATAATAAAATATTACACAACGGATTGTAGGTGGATCCACAGGCGGATCTAAAACAGAAAGAAATATTGTTCAACAGATTTTAAGCATCAAATGCTTGCAAGACTCTTTATTTAATACTCAGGAGTTCCTGCCCATTACGCGTAGTACCTGCACTTAGTCTTTTGAAAAATACGTCAGTTTACACTGGTAAATACAATTAACTGACTCTTTTGAAAATATTTTAAGAAAAATTGATTTGAATGCACAAGGCACAAATATTCTTTAATAACTTGGGATAATTATTAAAATAATCTTGTATACAGATTTATATGCTTGTCATACATTCAGGACCCGGGATAGAAGCCAAGACAAGAATAATAGACACACCACATAATATAAACCCACGACGAGTTATCCTCAACAAGCGGGTATATCTTTTTGCATACGCAACTGTCAGGTGTATGCCTACACCCCGTGCTTAAGTCATGGCTGTAGGATTGGGGATTCGATCAAAAGAGTCGATCAGAAGAGTTCTCGATCAATACGAAAGGCGGAATCAGACGTATTGATGTTATTGCAGCTAGATTCACACGTAGAAACACTTTAGCTGTCGATTATATTGATTTGATAGTGTTTACAGATCGTTTGACACTTCGGCAGCACTTCGTCTCTGGAATCACTAAGTTACAAATGAAGATCCAAGACCACCTATTTATAGGAATGCCAGACCCCACGAACCATTTCATGCTTTCTGGCCAGACCCCATGAACTTGCCAGTTCGTACGAACCTGCCAGGTCGCATGAACCTGCCAGGTCGCATGAACTTGGTCACCTCGTGTGAGGTGGCTGGTTCAGGCCAGTTTCCTGATTCTCTCGTACAACATGTCCTGGTCTATCTATTCTATTACATGCCTCGTTACAAGACGAAGTCAACAGACATATGCACTAACAAACTCCCCCTTTGATGTTGACGAGTCTTTAGTGTATTGAGTCTTCAGTCTTGATCGGTCTTTTCGCTCTTTCCAAAGTATCTTTCCCTGTAAGCACCCTTCAATCTTTATCTTTCAATTAACAGACTCCCTTTTGCTAACAGACTCCCCCTTAAGTTGTTCCGGGATCGCAATCTGACATAGCACTCGTTCTAAGATCGTGTCCTGGCTCAAACTTTGCTTAGGCTTAGACATGGGGATCTTGCTTTACAGCTTTCATAGGTTCAGGAACGTCTCTTGGATCTCCGTAGCAACAGGATCAGAAACCTGGTAACCTGCACAATTCTCTACCCAAAAGTAAATTTCACAATTGTTAAAATTTAACAAATTTAGAAACCACTTGTAGATATCATTCAACATCAACAATAGTTATATCAAGTTCAAATTAATGACCTTGATTAACTAACAGTAAAATCATCCTCAAAACATCACTTGTAACATTTCAAACACACTCTCCCAACCCACAGTTGTTCATCATGTTTAGCACTCAGAATTTTGAAAAACAGCTTTTCAACATCAGTTGTCGAAAATAAGATGAAATAAAATCTTTTTGATTTTTCAAAATTTTATGCTAAAACACACTGAAAATCTTTTTGGATTTTGGGAAATAAACTATATACAGACATATTTTTGTGAGTTTGTGTAAGAGGATCATATCAGTTTTTGAGACTTATCACTAACACCGTTGAGCTTTAAACACTTTAGGTTCTAAACGATTCACTTAGATTGTTAGTATAATGATCCACTTAAATTTTCACACAAAGTTCAACTGTTTCGAGATACGAGAATTAGTGTTTAATCACTTAAACTTATTCGCGTGTACCACCTCAGAATATACTCCCGTATCCAGACTCCTATATTCAGTCTTACAAGTGAATGTACACTAATGATATCTGTAAACGGGTAATGCGAGGCCATGAGAGCTCAGGTTAGAACTTCCGTTCAGACAAAGAGATGATGGCTCGACTTTAGGTGTGTCCCGTTTGGGGATCTTTTCTTCAACAGTACATGATTAGCATTTTTCAATGTTTCTTCATTTTTTATGTTGAGGGTGGGCTTTATGATTAAAGCAGTGCAGAATATTATACGAGGACTAGGCTATTGCTCCCGCAAAATCAGAAGTCCTGGTATAATACCCAGATATCATCACGCACAAAGACCTAGTATGTCAGAAATAGAAAGCCCTTCAAACAAGATTTCAGGGGTTACCTATATATCCGAGAGATGTTCCCCACGAGATAAGTAAGTATTTATATTTAGATTTATATCTCGAAAACAATCTACTAAGCGTGTAAAAACCTACTGGCATATCATCAGTGAGACCGTTTATCACATTTTAACTTTCCAATTCTTTAGCATACTGTGATTGTCTACTGATGTACTATCATTTCCACTTTTTCACAACAAAACTCATTTTGATTTTTCGATGTTTTTGGTTTTTAGATTTTATCATGTTTTTGGATTTATCAAATTTTCAAAATTTCTAAATTTTTTACTCCCCCTAAAATCAAAAATATGTTTCAATTTTTGATTTTCCGGGAAAATTTGAAAATAAAAGCAATAAACTGTACAAATAAAATGACAAGCTGATGTGAATTGCTTCAATTCTCCATGCTCTTGGCTTAAACAATCAGAACTCCCCCTGACAACAAACTATTTTCCCATTATGATTTCAAAACACTTAAGTTTGTTTTAATCAAAATGGTTTTTCCGTGAAATTAGTTTTGTTGAATTCACACATCATGGGGATTCATTCATCACTTTGTTCTTTCAATCATTTGTAAAAAACTATCACTTGTAGATTTTTCACAAAAACATTTTTTTATTTTTAAGAAAGATGCCGATTCATGCTCCACGATTACCAACACCGGCAAGTCAGGATTTTTTAAGCAGAGAATACAGACACCCAAGCCTGACCAGCTTTGGGTGCGTCCGAGTTATTTTCACTCGGTGTGTAAGTTATCCTCTTTGATTCATAAAAATTCTTTTACCCCTTTGGCCCTACCATCGACCATTTCTCCAAAGATATGTTTTACTTTCCCATTGAAAGCCTTTTCGACATCGAATTATTTCTTTTCAGAATAGAATTGATTCGAAATTTCCACTTTTCCAAATTTTGATTTTAAATTTGCAGCCCGCAATGGTGGAAAGTTAACATCATCCTTTGGAGGTACTGAATTTTCTCTTTTTAATTCAACTGGTGGCTCCTCTGACTTTGACGAGTCAGATTCATCGCCAGAAAGTGCCTCTGATTTCTTAACAACCCACTTGTGGTTGTTCAGATTCACTCTTCTTTTGTAGAAACGTGTTGAACTCTCACCAACCTCAAATTTTGAATTTTTGAATACTTTAAATTGTTCGGTTGGTGGTTCATTATCAACCAACTTTTCTTTCAAGTTTTCAGAGACTCCCTGTTTTGTTTGGGTTGCCTTTGGACTGTTCCATGCAATGTGCCCAACTTTTTTACATTGATAACAGGTTCTCATTTCCTTCTTCTGAGTAACATCATCCTTCATTCCCTCTTGCTTCTTAGCAAGGAATTCTTTGTTCGTCTGCTTTCTGAACAAATTCTCTTTTTCTTCTTCAGAAGATGTTCCTGATACAAAAACAACTTTCGATTTAAAATCTTTAACATATTTTTCATTTTCTTTAATAAATTCTCGGTTTCATCTTTATCTAACACATGATCCACCACTTTCTTAATCAACTCAGATTGTTGATCAGTGTCAGATGCAGTGAATGTGATGTCAATATTATCTGGCAATCCATCTGAAGATTCAGATTCCCACTTTAAATTGGTTGCCTTTTTGACTCTTTCTGAATTAGAATTTCGTGGAGAATATCCTTCTTCAAGCGGAGGTGGACACTTTGTATAATTGGTACTATGTTTCTTACCAGTATTCTTTACTTCAGATTTCTTCTCTTCAAACGCTTCCATGCCTTCTACTGTAGGGTAAATCCTGTCATTCACGTAAGAAACACATGAATAACTTTTCAATAACATGTTTACCCTCTCAGTTTCTATCCTCTGAGTTTCCAATTTTTGTTCAAGTTCAGCACATTTCTCAATGTACTGATTGTTGATTTTCTGCTTCGTCATGAACGCTCCATTGAGTGTCTTCATAGCTATCTCTTGTTCATTGCTTGATTTGCTATATTGATTCATAGCTTTGTTTAAAACATCATAAGATTCTTTCAGTCTGTTCATGTTATGAATCAATTTGTTATTGTGCCTTTTCACAGTATCACAATTTTCACACTTCTCATGTATCTTTTCAGTATCTGCTTCCTTCTCAACCTTGATAGCTGGAATTTCTTTAACCTGCTTCTTTACTACTCGAACATTTTCCTCAGGTTTGACCTTTTCTTCAACAGTTGCTGCCTTATGATTCTTTTTTTTCGCAGCTTGTCTTTCTTTGATCTCTTCCATTTTACCTGCAAAATACAAATTATACCTAACAGGTGAAAGTTCTCTTTTATAATATTCAAGTTTTCGAATTTCTTCACTGTCATCATCACTCTCTTCATCTGATGAGTGATCAAAGATTGGTGCTTTTTTCTGAAGCCTCTTCTGTTGAAACTGGTTCTTCTTCTTTCTTTTTAGGACTGAATTGCTGAGATTCGTAATAAGCATACACTATTTCATCTTCAGCAGTTGAATCTTCAAAAATTTGAGCAACAAATGCTTTAGAATCTGAAGTTCTGTTAGGATCATAATGATCCCAATTAAAACCTTCTGGAATTCTTTCATCTTCTTGATGAACTAGATAAGCTTTCTTTGATGGCTCTTTGATCGGATCCTTCCTAGCATGTGAAGTTTGTGCGATTGTTGTTGATGCGGCTTAGAGCAATTTGATGATAAATCGCTTTTCGATGATAATCATTGTTGCCGAATGGATTTTGAGCTCCACTTGCTTCGTGATTTGTGCATTCTCTCTTAAAGTGCCCCTTCTCCCTGCAACGAAAACAAGTAACTTTAGATTTATCAAAACCTAAAGGTGAAGTTCCAGCATCACGGAAATCATCTCTTCCAGTGATCTGTTTAAACTTCTCAGCTCTTCTTAACACACTAGCCATATACCACTTTATATCCATTAGTTCCATCTATTCAGCATCAATCTGATCATAATCCTCTTTAGTCAACATTGGATTACCAATCCTTCCGGCTACCAAACTTTCATAAGACTCTAATACGGTCACCAATAAAGACATATGACCTTTGGAAACCTCTTCCGAGAAATTCTGACCATTCTGAAGATGTAATGCAATGTGGCATTGTAGTACTTGGCCATTATTGTTGTATGAGCTTTGCGGTTTAGAATTTGTTGCTGAAAAATTTGGATCAAATGATGGATATGAAGAGAATCCATTATTGTTGTTTGATCCTTGAGATGACCCTCCAGAAGAACTGTTTGCGTTAAATGCAGTTTCGATCTTTGGTGCAATGTTGGTCTTATCAATCGTACTTCCTTTGTAGTACAAACCAATATCCTGTTCACCATTAGAATTCTTCATTTTCGCCATCTTTCGTTGTTCCATCTCTTGAACTTCGAGTGTTTCAATAAACTTGCTCAGCGATAGATTCGCAAATTCACCATTATTCTTCAAAATCATAAGATACGTGCCCTAAACATCTTGTGGAAACGCATCTGCCAACTTTTCCACCCATTCTTCTCTTTCTTTCTTGATATCCAATCGCTTCATGTTAACCACCAAATTGCAATATCTTTCTATAATCATTTTGGTCTTTTCAGTTTTCAATCCATGAAATAGATCAAATTCTTTCTTCAAAAGAGATTTTTTGTTCTTGATCATGGCCAAACTTCCAACAAACTTCGTTTTTAGTGCTTTCCACATTGAGTGTGCACTTCCGTTGTGTTGCAATAAGATCAAAATGTCTTCCTTAATGGCTTGTTGCAATATACCGATCATCATCTTTTCACTTTTGTATTTCTTTTTCTCTTTTTCTTCTAAATCTTTAATAGCAACAATCTCTCCATATTCATCAATCGGTCTAATATATCGTTCTTCAACACATTCCCACTCCTCTAAGTGATTCGCTTGAACCCAATTTTCGAAACATTCCTCCCATCCACTACACTCCTCGATATTCATGAGCTTAGGCAGTTTTTGCATGGTGCCCATTTCATTCTCTAAGTTCACGTTCTGAGCCATAGTGATCGGGGTAGCAAATGCGTTGTAAAATTCAGAATCCATGTTTCGGTTTTAAAAATTCACAATGACAGAATTTCAAATGATCTGAAAAATTAGAATGGTCTGGAGCTTTCATACGAGTTGGATTTCACACAACCAGTACGACCTGAATTTGGTATGATCTGGCTTGGTACGACCTGAAATACTTTCAAACGACCTAAAATACTTTCAAACGACCTGAAATATTTCAAACTATCTGAACCACCTCGTGCGGTCTGAAGAAACAAACTCAAACGAGTTGATCTGGTGCGGTCAGGGTCAAATCGTGCAACCTGAATAATTTTGCACGCGAGCTGAGATCAAACGATATGGTTCAAATGATTTGGTTTAGTTCGATGGGAGTTGCTGTTCGATCGAGGGACACCACAAAGTGAAATGATTTTCAATCAAAGCACATGCAAACTGACATTATCACATGCTGTTATCTATTAAATCATGTGCCGACAAAATTGATATTAATCAATTTGTTGATTGGACCGATTTATCATATAGTGGGCTGACACACTGAGTTGTTTCACGTGGACTGTTCACATGCAATCTTGAATTAAATGGATAGACCCTATTATTTATCACATGCAGTCGTCACTTTTATTCACATGCAAATATGATCTGGAATACAACTCGTGCGATCTTGGTAATATAATCCAAATGACCTGGTCAGGTCGTGCGACTTGGCTGTTCAGCTTGTGCGACCTGAAGCAACTTCCAAACGACCTGGCTGATTTTCAAGTGGTCTGGTGATTTTCGAACGATCTGAATGGTTTTTCACGCGATTTGGTTCAAAATTCAAACAATTTGAATGAATATCCACCTCGTTTGAGAATTCTAAGTCCAAAAGTTCATGATTTTGTCAATTTTTATCAAGTTTTAGGTTGAATTTGGTTCTGATTTTTTTAATGGATTGTTCAAAACAGTGTTTTACGTGTTATATGTGACCTTTGGAAACCTCTTCCGAGAAATTCTGACCATTCTAAAGATGTAATGCAATGTTGCATTGTAGTACTTGGCCATTATTGTTGTATGAGCTTTGCGGTTTAGAATTTGTTGCTGAAAAATTTGGATCAAATGATGGATATGAAGAGAATCCATTATTGTTGTTTGATCCTTGAGATGACCCTCCAGAAGAACTGTTTGCGTTAAATGCAGTTTCGATCTTTGGTGCAATGTTGGTCTTATCAATCGTACTTCCTTTGTAGTACAAACCAATATCCTGTTCACCATTAGAATTCTTCATTTTCGCCATCTTCCGTTGTTCCATCTCTTGAACTTCGAGTTTTTCAATAAACTTGCTCAGCGATAGATTCGCAAATTCACCATTATTCTTCAAAATCATAAGATACGTGCCCCAAACATCTTGTGGCAACGCATCTGCCAACTTTTCCACCCATTCTTCTCTATCTTTCTTGATATCCAATCGCTTCATGTTAACCACCAAATTGCAATATCTTTCTATAATCATTTTGGTCTTTTCAGTTTTCAATCCATGAAATAGATCAAATTCTTTCTTCAAAAGAGATTTTTTGTTCTTGATCATGGCCAAACTTCCAACAAACTTCGTTTTTAGTGCTTTCCACATTGAGTGTGCACTTCCGTTGTGTTGCAATAAGATCAAAATGTCTTCCTTAATGGCTTGTTGCAATATACTGATCATCATCTTTTCACTTTTGTATTTCTTTTTCTCTTTTTCTTCTAAATCTTTAATAGGAACAATCTCTCCGTATTCATCAATCGGTCTAATATATCGTTCTTCAACACATTCCCATGCCTCTAAGTGATTCGCTTGAACCCAATTTTTGAAACGTTCCTCCCATCCATTATACTCCTCGATATTCATGAGCTTAGGCAGTTTTTGCATGGTGCCCATTTCATTCTCTAAGTTCACGTTCTGAGCCATAGTGATCGGGGTAGCAAATGCGTTGTAAAATTCAGAATCCATGTTTCGGTTTTAAAAATTCACAATGACAGATTTCAAATGATCTGAAAAATTAGAATGGTCTGGAGCTTTCATACGAGTTGGATTTCACACAACCAGTACGATCTGGCTTGGTACGACCTGAAATACTTTCAAACGACCTGAAATATTTCAAACTATCTGAACCACCTCGTGCGGTCTGAAGAAACAAACTTAAACGAGTTGATCTGGTGCGGTCAGGGTCAAATCGTGCAACCTGAATAATTTTGAACGCGAGCTGAGATCAAACGATATGGTTCAAATGATTTGGTTTAGTTCGATGGGAGTTGCTGTTCGATCGAGGGACACCACAAAGTGAAATGATTTTCAAAAAGCACATGCAAACTGACATTATCACATGCTGTTATCTATTAAATCACGTGCCGACAAAATTGATATTAATCAATTTGCTGATTGGACCGATTTATCATATAGTGGGCTGACACACTGAGTTGTTTCACGTGGACTGTTCACATGCAATCTTGAATTAAATGGATAGACCCTATTATTTATCACATACAGTCGTCACTTTTATTCACATGCAAATATGATCTGGAATACAACTCGTGTGATCTTGGTAATATAATCCAAACGACCTGGTCAGGTCGTGCGACTTGGCTGTTCAGCTCGTGCGACCTGAAGCAACTTCCAAACGACCTGGCTGATTTTCAAGTGGTCTGGTGATTTTCGAACGATCTGAATGGTTTTTCACACGATTTGGTTCAAAATTCAAACAATTTGAATGAATATCCACCTCGTTTGAGAATTCTAAGTCCAAAAGTTCATGATTTTGTCAATTTTTATCAAGTTTTAGGTTGAATTTGGTTCTGATTTTGTTCATGGATTGTTCAAAACAGTGTTTTACGTGTTATATGTGAAATTTAGACCATTTTAACCACGAATTCACAGTTACTTTTGAGAAAAACGTGTAAAAAGTGAGTAGAAAGAAGTTGTTTTTTAAGAAATCAAGCTGAAATGGTAAGAACTCTTCCTCCTGAGCTCTGATACCACTTGTAGGATCGAGGATTCGATCAAACGATTAGAAGAGTTCTCGATCAATACGAAAGGCGGAATCAGACGTATTGATGTTATTGCAGCTAGATTCACACGTAGAAACACTTTAACTGTCGATTATATTGATTTGATAGTGTTTACAGATCGTTCGACGCTTCGGCAGCACTTCGTCTCCGGAATCACTAAGTTACAAATGAAGATCCAAGACCACCTATTTATAGGAATGCCAGACTCCACGAACCATTTCATGCTTTCTGGCCAGACCCCATGAACTTGCCAGGTCGCATGAACTTGGTCACCTCGTGTGAGGTGGCTGGTTCAGGCATGTTTCCCGATTCTCTCGTACAACATGTCCTGGTCTATCTATTCTATTACATGCCTCGATACAAGACGAAGTCAACAGACATATACACTAACAGTGGCCATTTCAAATGAATGAGCCAAGGATATCCAGGACACGGTCATTAACCCCCCAAAGGCTTAGATCAAACAAAACAGATTAGAACGGGTTATCTCAATGATTTAACCACTATTCGATTAAAGATTCAATACTTGACCAAGCAGTAATAATTTACCGTATCCCAAGCTCGTATAAGGGAAATAAGTTATAAGTATTTACCTGAGCTAAAATATAGTTTTATTCTCAGTTGTATATCAAATCAGCAAGTACAAGTAGCTTTTACTGGGCTCCTACTTTGGAACGAAGGTTTTAATAACCTATTAGATTCCTAACGGGTCTTATTTAAGTTATAACTTAGACCGGTTAGTTTTAAAGAAAGGTTTACGGTTCAAAACGCAAGATTAAGCGAAGACCGGATTAGAATGTGATTTAGACCCAACAAGTATGAAGACTTGTATAAAATGGGTAAACTAAACACATTTTGGATTTTGAAGTAAAAATGATAAGGTTTGACCCGTTTCGGCTAATTTATGCAAACTAGTTACATAAACCGTACCGAACGCGTATTTGCATAACGGGTAACCGAAAAAGTCATGTACAAGTTCCACAAGTTAATATGCTTTAAATATGATATGATATCAGTAGGATATCTCCTATTATGCCCAAAACGAATTTAAAACCAATTTAAGCCCCGTAAGGGTATTTTGGTCGATTTAGTGTTTATAAAAGAGTTTAAATATTAAACTAAGGTTCTGGTCCAAAAATATCAGTAAAAACATTTATGTTAACAAGTTACATCAGTAAGATATCATACATATGTGAAATTTATCATTTATGGCCAAACTATGCACCGAAGGAGCATTTTGGTCATTTCACATATGCTTTAAGGGTCAAATTTGGAAATCTGAGTTCAAGGCTTTTACTTACTGTTAAAGTATAAAAATTTTCTTATAACATCAGTAGGTAACAAGTCTTAGGCGTTAAATATGGTTTTAAACCATACTATGCGCTTAATAAGCGTAAAAGTCGGTATTTGACGATATTTGAAATGTTTATAAAATTTTGAAGTTTTGATCAGTCTCTAAAGCTTAAAATATTTTATTTAACATATGAAATCAGTAGGAAAAGGTTTGGTATCAAAATGATATGTAAAACTCATTTTATTAATGAAAAGGACAATTTCGTCAATTACCGAATTTATGCTAGAATTCTATAATATGATTAGTATAAAATTTGACAAAAATCTCCAAAAATCCCTAAATATTATTTTATAACAGTGGGTAGCAAGTTTGGTGTCAAAAATTGGGTTTAAATATGTTTTATACCAAAAATGTCATTTAATTAACAAAAAGCTTTAGTTTTACGATATCTTGCATATCTTTCATTTTAGACCTTAAAATGATGTCAAATTTTTAGGACATGCTTATAAATCAGTGATAAAGATTTTTGTCCTCTCACGTTTTCAAAAGTCTTGTTTTTATATCTTTCATTTAACAGAAACATGCAATGAACTAGGATTTCTATGGAACCATGTTGTATAACCTCAGAGGGTTATACTAACATGTAATATGGACCTAAAGGAACCCTAAGGCATATCTAAACTAAGCTAAATCGGGTCAGAACTGAAAGTCAAAGCAAAAGTCTACTTTTGCGACTTTCGGTTGCGAACCGAGCCTAAACTCATAATTGTCGAGTTGAACATGCCTAAACATGTTCTTATATTATTTACCAAGTTGTTTAAGTGATAAAATGTGATTTATATCTTCTACATTATCAGTTATGAGTTATTTCGCAAAAACTGACTCGTTTGACTTTTTGGTTAAGTAGTTTGACCCGACAATTGACCGAGATAACGTGATAATTAGGAGGTGCCCTTTTAAGGGTTTAACACCTACATAATTACCAACACATAGCCACTTTCAATTCAAATAATGGCTGGACCGTTAGTGATTAATCATAAAGTCAAAGCGTAATTATGATATCTTTGACTTTCGGTCATTACACTAATGAAAACTTAATTATAGAGGCTAAGAACACTTATAAGAGTCCTTAGCACGAAAATTTAGACTAAGAGAGCTTCCTTCCAAGGTAGGATGCTCCAGAGAATGAGATTGAGAGCTTCAAAGCTTGAGAGTATGAGAATTTTTGATGTGCAAGTTATGAGCTCCAAATCTGCCCCTTTATATAGGGTTTTGGATGGTTCTAAGATTGATACAGGTGTCCCCAGGTATAATCTGAGGCACACAAATGTTTAGGAGGTTTTACAATACCAGCAACAGTCCACAGAATCAAGTTTAAGCGTGCAATGGTGAAGGAAGTGGCAGAACCTGCACCTGTGCATGGTTTCTGCCCAGATCATGCCTTCGCGTCGCGTAACGGCAAAGTGGGGCAGCTGTGGCACGACGCCACCAGGTGTTTTACCAGCTCAACAAGTTTCAAACTTGACCATTTCACCCCCTGGACCTTTTAAAACGTAGAAACTTCTATTTCAAGCACATTTAACCCATATAATCTATATTTTGATGATCTATAAGATATAACCAATCATTGTTAGGTCTGGTTTCGTTAAACGATAACCGAAAACACAAGTTTTGCCTTGTTGATGCTTTTAACCCTTTAATCACGAAAGTTAACGTATTTATCTCAAACGACATCGAAACCTTGTGAAATTTTCGTCACTTATTCCTGGGAGTATAATTAATCGTTACAAAACTCCGGGTTTGTTAAAAGGTCACTCAGAGGTATTACTTTAACATGTTGGCACATTTAACCCTTGCGTCTTGTAAACTTTCACTTTCCTCCACAAACGATTTCATATGTTACACAATTTATTCGTTTAAGGGTATAAACGTCGTGTAGGGTCGTTGAAAGGCAAAATTTTCAAATGACGATATATTGGATCCTTCTACACACATACATTCTTCGTTTGTCAACTTTAGTCCCTCGTAATCAATTCGTTACACGTTTAAAGTTCATGACACGTGTCGTTACTATATTGAACATGATTTTGCGAGGTCTTACTGTCACAACTCCCGTCCCTATCTGTCCTGGGAACTTGCGGCCATGAGACTTTTAACAACACTTTATCTCCTGCTTGAAATTCCAACGGCTTACGTCTCTTATCTGCATAACTCTTTTGTCGATCACGTGCTGCTTTTAATCGTTCCTTGACTTGAATGAACTTGTCTATTGTTTCTTGTACTATCTCAGGTCCAGATAGTTTCTTTTCTCCAATTTCTGCCCAACAGACTAGCGTTCGGCACTTTCGTCCATAAAGTGCTTCGAATGGTGCAGTATTGATACTTATGTGATAACTGTTATTATAAGAAAATTCTATCAATGGTAAGTGATCGTCCCAATTACCTGCGAAATCAATTACACAAGCTCTAAGCATGTCCTCCATTGTCTGAATTCTCCTTTCACTTTGTCCGTACGTTTGAGGATATGATTAGCGGTGCTTAGATTCAACTTGGTTCCCATTGCTCTTTCGAAACTTGTCCAAAAATGAGAGGTAAAAAGACTATCTCTGTCAGAAACAATTGATAGAGGAATTCCATGTAATGAAACTATTTCATTTACATATAATTTAGCTAATTTTTTCATACTGAAAGTTTCCTTCATTGGTAGGAAATGAGCTGACTTAGTTAGCCTGTCTACAATCACCCAGATTGTATTATTACCTTTTTCTTGTTTTGGGTAATTTGGTAACAAAATCCATTGTTATCAATTCCCATTTCCAAACTGGCATTTTTAACTGTTGTAATAACCCTGAGGGTTTCTGATGTTCAGCTTTGACTTGTGAACAGGTTAGACACTTTGCAACATATGCTACTATATCCTTTTTCATTCCTATCCACCAAAAATTCTTTCTTAAATCCTGATACATCTTATCACTTCCAGGATGCATCGTATACTTAGACTTATGGGCTTCTTCTAATATACGGTAGCATAGGTTTCCTAATTTAGGTATCCACATTCTTTTCTTATGGAATCTCCAAATTCCATCTATTCCTTGTTCTAATTCCTTAATCATTCCTTTCATTTTTCAGTATCATTCTTGATTACTGATGGAGTGTGGGAAACCCGAGTGTTAACGTGAGTATTTTGTGTGAATTATTGTCGTTTAAGTGATAATGTGCTTTGAATATAGTAACTACGAGTGTTTGTGGCTTTTGTAGGTAAAATGCATAATTCGGTGATGTTAAGTACGTGGAAGCGAGAGGAATGATCGAGGATGATTATTGAGAGAGATCGTAATATTCGGGATGTGTTCAGGTTCGAAATATAACTCGGAGATCCAAGAGATGTGATGCTACAAAGTTTAGGGGCCTTTGTTCACGGTCCCACTTACGGTTCAAGAACCGTAATTTACGGTTTACATGTGCTGAATCAAAAAGTGAACAAAAGATCCAAACCGTAGCCTACGGTTGTCATGCGTAAGCTACGTTGGTTAGTGGGCCATACATCACGTGATTGAAGTAGTCTACATCATCAATTTTTAATATCATCACACTCCAACATCATATATACATATTACTTTTGACGGCTACATCTGGGATTTTGAGAATTGGACTTTTCAACTTCATTATTATTGGAGGCCATCATTACATGCAGAAGATATTAAAAAGTGGGAGGACACACGAAGCTTTGGGGCAGCTTTCAATCACATGGGGGCCCACCATCAATTGATTTAGATGATATGGATTGGACTATTTTGGCGGCACATCTAGGAACATTATCATACATCACGTGGATTCTAGATAGTGGGCCGCTTGAGAACATGAATAGTGGGCCGATCTAGCAAGGGACACACACAAAAAGGGGAGCCGCGCAAACAACATCATCATCATCATCGACTTTGGCAGCCATAAACTACATATATCATTCTTCGGCTCTCGACTCTCATCAGCCTCATCATTAATCTACCACCAAGATCCGAATCATGATCAACTCGATTCTCTATCAAGCCTTTGAAGATTGTACGAACATCATGAGCGGCTAAATCTCTTGTGGACACTTCGGGTGAATGATTCTTGTGAGACACTTTTAATTCTAGTTTCTGTTTTGTATTGAGAGTTGGATTTGTAGTCGGGTGACAGCCGACTAATTAAATGATTATATTATTTGTGTGACAGACAAATCCTGAGTAACAGTCAGAGTTATAATTATGTTTTGAATCCAACTATGCTTTTGTTGATGGAATGATTTCTATGTATGTTTGTTTTAATATTTATCTGATAAATTAATATTAAGATCTTGAACTGCATAGGTAATTGGTAGATGTGACAGATTTACTATTTAATCAACAGCATCCAATAAATTCAGAGCTAGGTTATTAGTAATTACAGAATCAAAATCCCGGAGTGACCATGTTTTTTTCTATCATTGTTTTTACAATCTCAAAGTTATTGTTTATAGTTTTCTAGCAAGTTCTCAAAGTAATTCAAATATTTACAAACAAATAATAATTAGCATTAACCACAGACTCCTCTGGATTCGATACCCTGCTTACCCTAGCTACCTAGGTTAATTAGGTTTTTGCATGTCCTTAACGACATACATCAAAATGGCGCCGTTGCCGGGGATCGAACCCGGGTCTGAGTATTCCAACATTGAGGTACGACTGAAGGGATGAATTTTTCAGTATCATTCTTGATTACTGATTCTTTTGCTTTTCTAATCTGTTCATTTAAATCTACTTGTAGATTTATTTTAAGTGAACGTACTATTTTTGGCTTTTCGTGATACTTTCGACTTAAAGCATCAGCTACTACATTTTCCTTTCCTGCATGGTACTGGATATTATAATCATAATCACTAAGTATCTCCATCCAGCGTCTTTGTCTCATATTCAATTCCTTTTGCCTGAAAACATACCTTAAACTCTTATGGTCGGTGAAAATGGTAAACTTACTACCGTATAGGTAATGTCTCCAAATTTAAAGGGCAAAAATTATAGCTCCTAATTCTAGATCATGGGTTGAATAATTCTCTTCATGATTCTTAAGTTGTCTACAGGCGTAAGCTATAACCTTTTGACGTTGCATCAACACACATGCATAACCTAACTTAGAAGCGTCACAATAGACTACAAAGTCTTCAGTTACTTCTGGTAACGCTAGTATAGGTGCATAGGTTAGTCTTTGCTTAAGAATTCTAAAGGCTTCTTCTTGTTTTGGTCCCCATTCAAATTTAACAGATTTACAGGTTAGCTTAGTTAAGTGAATGGCTATTCTAGAAAAATCTCGAATAAATCTTCTATAATAACCGACCAATCCTAAGAAACTTCTAACCTCGGTTGGTGACTCAGGGGTTTTCCATTTGGTAATCGCCTCAATTTTGGTTGGATCCACATGAATTCCTTCATGATTAACTAAATGACCAAGAAATTGTACATGTTCTAACCAAAACTCACACTTCGAAAACTTAGCATAAAGCTTTTCTTTTCTCAATAAACTTAGAATACTGGATTGACTTGGATTGACTTTTGATCACATAGAATACTGGATTTATTGGCTATTAACCAATCCATTCCTAATACAACATCAAATCCTGCCAGATTCATTGGGTAAAGGTTTGCAATAAATTTTTGATTTAGAAATTCTATTCCTGCTCCCTGCAAGATTTCAGAAATCTTAATGGTTTCCCCATTTGTTGTCTCTACTAGACATTCTTGTGGGAGTTTAGTTAATGGTTGATTGAGAAGTTCGCAAAATGAAGTATTAATAAAACTTTGGTTCGTACCAGAGTCAAATAAAACTTTAGCAAAAACATCATTAACTAAAAACGTACCGGCAATCACATCCGGGATCATCTTGGCTTCATCTGCCGTCAGAACAAATGCTCTAGCATTTTTGGTATTCTTGTTGTTTGTAGCTGGACCTAATTTTGGACAATTTGGCTTGATGTGGCCCTGTTCTCCACAGTTGTAACAAATTTTGTTGTTAGGCTTTTTTCTGCAGTCTTCCTCCTTGTGTCCAAATATTTTGCAGAAGTTACAGTATATGGAGCATCTTCCAGAATGCTTTCTTTTGCAATACTTGCAGTAGGGTGCAGAAGTAGAGCCTACATTTTTCCCACGGTTGGAATTTCCAGGACGAAATTCTTGGGTAAGCCTCTGAGCTAGGTTTCTTCTCTGATCTTCCTCTCGTGTACAAACTAATTCATCAGTCAAGGTGTTTGCTAGTTCTACAGCTTCTTCTATGGTTTGAGATCTAGTTGCCTTGACTACATGCCTAATTTCACTGATTAATCCCCAAATGTAGCGGGAGATTAATACTGGTTCAGGTGATGCAAGGATTGGCACTATTCAAGCATATTCAAAGAATAATGTAGTATAACCCTTACTATCTACCCCAGTCATCCTAAGGTTTAGAAATTTATTGGCTATCTGTTCCTTTTCATTAGGAGGGCATAATTTCCTTTCTACCATGTTTTTAAATTCCTCCAATTCCATGTTGTAAACCCTATCACTTCCCCTAGACTGGAGGATAGTGTTCCACCATTCTAAGGCTGAGTTCTTGAACAGATTGAAGCAAACATTATCTTATCCTCTTTCGCGCACTTGCTTATTCTTAAGACTGCCTCAGTCTTTTCTATCCAGCGTAGGGATACAACGGCCCCTTCATTGCCCGAGAATTCCATTGGTTTACAAGACCAGAATTCTTTATAAGAACAACCATAGGACATGGTTCTTCTTCTTTTGGGAATGGGAACTTGAAGTATGGGTCCATTGTTTACACTGTGTTCAGGTTCAGTGGGTCGTTTACTATCACGTTAACTTTTATTTTCTGCTTCCTTAACCGTTTTGATAATATATGGCATTGCATCTATTATCCTTTGTGCCACTATGTGTTGCATGGCACTGTTATCCACTTGGTTTCCATTATTATTGTTGTTCGGGTTTTCGTTATCCAGGTTATTGTTACTCTGGTTATCATTATTCTGGCTTTCCTGGTCCACTTCGTTGTCAATATGAATTTTAAACATTTGCCAATTATTAATATCACAAAATAATATTTAAGGCAAACATTCACACAATACACATATTGGTCAAAAGCGTCGAGCATTGCGACTTACTCTTTCTTATCTATTATACATCTAATACAAACTAAGACTGGAATTTAAAAATTACAATACTAATATGCATCACTAACCACGAGGTGGTCTATACTACGATAGATATATTATTATTATTATTACTATTATATATATATATATATATTCACACACACATATTATATATATTATTATATTATTATTATTTTATTATTACTATCACCATCACTGATATAGGTTCATCCAGAACTCCATATTACGCTCGTCGTACTTCCAGACGAATCGTTCTCCGATCTGCCTCATTTTGTCACTACTTTCTAAAATCTCTTCTCCGAAAGTTCGGAGCTCTTGCACATTTTCTGCACTCATTGGGGGTGCAGGTGCTGGTACTGGATCTGGGTACTGTGACATGGGTTCTTCCTGGGGGTATGGATTCTCTAAGATTTCCCTAATGTATTCATCATTATCATAGTAGGGGTCTAGAGGGTCCAGACCTGGGTAGGCTGCTAGGTTCGGCATGGGTTCATCTGTTAGGTGGTAGCGTTGTACATAATCCCTATGATCATCGAACCATGGGTCGTAGTCTGGGTGGGTGCTGTTATCCTAGGTATCTCTTCTGGGTTTAAATCATGCATTTGGACTTGGTTTTTTGGGTTGTTTTCCATCTCCATTGGCTGTGTGGGAAACAAGGGTAATGGTTGAGGGGCAATGAGTTGTTCCAGATTTGGGTCGGCAGCTATGGTTGCTAAGATATGGAAGTTTGCTAAACTCCTATTAAGCATGTATTGGGTGTGGGCATCGGTTTCTCTTTCAGCGGCTGCTAGAACTCGCTGCTGTTGTAACTTTTTCATTCTTTTCCTACGCTCGTGTGCTCCCCTACTGAACCATCCTCTCTTTGTCTGAGGGAATGGCTCTTCAGACTGAGCCTTAAACACGAATATTCCATCTTCATTGTCAGCTGAATACCCTGAGAGGGCAGGCTGTGAAGAGGTGCCTTCGCTTCTAGGTGAGCCGGACAACTGACGATAGGCGTCGGAGGGTCCTTGATCACTCATACTGTAAACTAACAAATAGTCAAATAACACACAACAATAAAATACAGATATGCATGTAATTCTGTAATTAATTTCCTAACAATTTGAATAATATCTTGGTGTCAGCAAAACACTTCTGTGGCTGAATCAATGGCTTAGCTCTGATACCACCTTCTGTCGCAACTACCGTCTCCTATCAGTCCTGGGAACAGGCGGCCGCGAGACCAGTTTCGTGGTATCGGTAATTATTATTTTGGCAGCGGAAATTACATCATGACCGTAGTTAGGAAATATTTTACCAGACTAAATACCAAACTTTAAATATATTGGTATAAAACCCAAGTTTCATTACAAACTGTTTTATAGGGATAAACCCCACTTTATTGAAATAAAACATCTTCTTTTATTTAGGTAACTTTTATAGCCACTTTTTTCCAAGCCTTCAGTGCTGTCTAGCTGGCTTCTAGTTGGCTTCACATTTTGTTACCTGAAACGCGTTTAAAAACATTTTGTCAGTGGGAAATACTGGTGAGTGAATCCCAGTTTAATCAAGAAGAGTTTTATCTCTTAACAGTATTGAGAGCGATTACAATGTTGACATCTACACAATTACTCATTCAGTATTGTCAATCCTGACTGGTGGGTCATATTACCAATTGGCTAACTCTTTGTCCAATGGTAACATGTTTAACATTTTGTATACAAAACCCCAACATACCGGCAGTAATTGAAGAATTACAAAGACTCAATCACTGCTAATAACGTTGTAAAATATTTAAGGTTTTGTAAAAACAGTTTACAAAAAGGAGATTACTCACATTGCTGTATTAAATTAAATAAAAATAAAGGTATTCAGGGTGTATTTTAGGACGTGTAGGGATAATTATTTTTAGGGTGTCGAAAAATTTTGGACGGTTGTTATAGTTACATATTCGATGAATGCTTGCATGTTATGTTTGCACAGTGATTATTGCCTGACACCTTAGCAACGATAGTGCTATAGTTTGGACTCAGCACCTGTCGTGGACAGAGGTTGTTAAGGGTATTTCTTCACGTGTCATGGTGGTGATATGTGTTGCGCATTCTACAACTCGCAGTCATGTCTATGCATATTTCATTGTCGATAGCTTACATGCTTCACATTTCTACGTGTTACATGTTGGTTATGCGTAAATCGCTTTCGCTAATATTATACTATTAAACTCGTATGCTCACCTTTATACTATGTGTATTGACTTTATTTTTAACGTATGTGACAGGTGTTTAGGATGCTTACTATGTTTGCTGGATTTTTTGGAATCAAGCTAGGTGAGTTTAGAAACAAACTAAATAATTTATGAGTTGTCGGAACAATATTTGTCTTTGAGAACTATGTCTGTAATAACTGTTTTACTTTATATGTTATGGTATGGGACTTGACGTTAAATATTTGGTAATTATAGTTGTTATGGATTCTCCTGGACAATCTGTTTCGCTCAGTGCCGCGCCTCGATGTTTCCGCCATCAGTTGGGGTGTGACAAAAAAGCCCTTCATTATCATATCTAAAATCGATGGAGTGGACATCCAGATCACCCCCACCCCCCAATGTTCTCCACCACGTTCAACCTCAACGATGAGTCGAGTATGGAATCTTTCTCTAAAAATGATCTTCACAATGAATTCATAGAAAGAGGGCGTGATGCACAAATGGTGGGAACTAGGGATGAGCACGGTACTCGTTCGGTACCGAACTGGTACCGGTACCGAAATACGGAGAAAATTGGTATCGGTACAAGTATTTGCCGGTGTGTTACCCATAAATACCGATACCGTACCAGTATCGAAAAACGGGGAAAATGGGAACCGGTACTGAATATACCCGGTACTAAATGCTTATCCCTAGTGGGAGTCACAATTTTTAAGCCACGCTTCCCACCAGCAGTGTAGTTTTTCTTCCATACCTTGTTGATATGTCTTTCAGTAAAAACCACTTCCTTTAATGAAATTCCCTTAAAAACCTAGTACTTGGGATATGCTATTTTATCAAACTTAAATTATAAGCTATCGAAAACCTTGTTCATGGATTTGGTAGGAAATGTGAAAGACATTAAGAAAGGCTCTTCCAAAGCCTTTCTCATGTATCCAAGACTTCTAAGCTTATATCTACAAAATATTTTGGCACAAAATATTTTTGAACAAGGTGAAGCCCTGCAAATGAAAAGCCTTTCAGATGAAACATTTACTCGCATGACAACTACTAGAAGTTAAAAATGTTGTGGAAAAAAATGTTTTAGAAAATGAGGCAACATTTGTTATCTCAACATCTGTTGCTAAGCCCACTGCTCCTAGTGACCACAATGCTCATCCCACCACTGTGGAACCCGCACCAAAAATTCCCACATCATCAACTCCCATTCCAAAAGCTAAACGCACCAAAAGGGTATCTCTGGAGGATGAGATGCCAGAGAGACCTGCTGTAACACAAATGCAGCTTGAAATATATGTTGATACTTCCTCTCAACATATGCAAACATCTCAACCCATCCAAACTCCTCACATATCCTCACAAAAGGTTAGTGTTCTAAGCACAGGGGAAGTAAACACTGAGTTTGATGATTCACTTCAACATCTATACTCAAGCCCTTCTCTCGAGGATGATTCTCTTTACATTCCACCACCCACAATATTCCCACCAATCAAACCATTGCTTGATGCAATTGATGCATCTGACTTGAATAAAACTAGTTCCTCTCAACCACTCATCATAGAGAATATACTCCAACAAGTGACTAGTTCAAGTCCAGAGGTCATTGCTAACCCACAAACAGAGAAGGTACACCTCTTGAGTCACAAGTGACTCTTGTAGGTTTTTCAAGTGAATCATCCACTACAACTATGGGGACAACAGTCTCATAGTTGGACATTGGTTACATCTTTAAGACTTCCTTGAAGACACCAACTGTTGAGTATACAATAGTACACTCTCTAACAGTTTGAAGTCCCTAGAACCAAGAACAAGGGGCATTTGGTTCAAAACCAAATACAACCACCTCTGGTGGGAATTCAGATATCCAATTAACTTAGGTGATGGATTAAAATACCAGGAATTGACGGAGAGAGTTACCAAGACAGAATCCTTAATTGATGAAATGTCACACCCCGACCACGTAAAACAACAAATCATGGCGGAAACGTCGGGGAGTGTTGTAACAGAATTATTGTTTCACAACCATGGAATACAAAAAGTTTCGTTTTATTTATTCATTAAGTAATTTACATCGTTTTAACACAAAACAAACGAGTTACATATCGACTATCACTGTTATTATGTCACTAAGGCCTCGTCCAGATCCTATGTGACTCTTGCATCCTAGTAATCAACACCAAGCAACATCACCTGAAACATATGTAAAAACAAAGTCAGCAAAGAAATGCTGGCGAGCACATAGGTTTTATAAGAGTGCCGGATTCATGGCTAGTTTACATGTTGCAATACCTTATTAAAAACCTTGTTTTGAAAAGAGTATAATATTGCAACGAAATTAACCAACTCAAATCTAGCGGGTTATAATTTATGAAACCTCGTAGCCATGATTCTTAACCCAAAAATATTTGTTTTAGTAAACCAAATTGTAAAACATTTCATATTAACTCGTTTAATAAATCTTGTATGGTTTATATCCTTTCGAAAACATCGTTAAGTGACATCGTTTCAAAATCGTTTACCCAAGTGGACTAAATAACGCCACGGTATGTAATATGTTGAAAACACTTATATATAAGAAGTACCAGCGGCGTATCTACCATGTTTTCACCATATTAAACCCGTCCCGTTATCTAAACACTTAACCAAAATCCAATTGTTTATCCAATTTGTTTAATCTTGTTCAAATCATTTCCAAATCGTTAACTCGTTTCCAAATCGTTTAACTCTTTTAAGTCATTTAAATCATCCTCGTTTTAATTGTGAAAACTATTTATGGTCGTCTCGCTAATAACATTCAAACCTTCGTGACTCGACTATCTCGCTTCTCGCATTAATAAACCACCAAGGGGTAAGTTAATAATCAGATTCAGTCGTTACCCACCTAACCCACACATAACCATGGGTGTAGTACGATAACGGGATTTGTCAGATCCTATGGTACCATAACCTAATACTGGTCGGCTTGATCAATGCTAATGAATGTCATTCGTTATGCAACTACGTCCAACAAGTTTGTTCACATTATCGAAATCGTTATTAGTTTAGTATAAACCATCTTAATCGTTTTTGAAATCATCGTTATAATATCGAAAATCGTTTTGATACATATGAATCACCCCAAAACACTTGAAAACAGTAAAATAGGGGAACTATGTACTCACATTAAGTGCAAAGTATCCTCAATCAATAGAACTTCAACAACTCAAGTAAACCAGAGAAATCAAGCAGCACCTAGTAATCGAACCACTAGTAAATAAATTGACACCTCAATCGGAAGATCGGATAGAATGAGGTCTTGTAAACCAAATGAGTGTTGGAACTCATGTGATATGGTTTAACATAGTCTACATTCTAGATCGGAACCTTACCTAAGTGCTTTCGACCCGTTACGACCCATTAAGGTAGCTTACGCTACTTTAACGCGTCATGCACGCATAAGCGCGTTCAAGACGCCTAACTAGTCCTATGACAAGTATTATATGCCTAAACATGTTTAAATATGTTGCATAATCCATTATGTGACAAAAGTTTATGTTACATATGCTTAATTATCAATTATGCAAGAAAAGGGTATTTTGGTCATTTACCTAAGGCATATAAACTACCTATCATACAACTAATTAAACCTAAGTGACCATAACGTATAACCTTGGAAGGTTATTCCCTATGCAACTATGGTCACTAAACATGCTTAGTCGGATCCTAATGATCGACCAAACGGGTCGAGTTCGAAAGTCTAAGCGGGTGTTTAGTCCGCTTGACTTACGACTCTACACAAGCACTAAACTAAAAGTGACGAGCTAAACATGTTAAGACATGTTTAGTTAAGTTAGAAAACAGGTTTTGGTATCAAAACAAACGGTTTTGATACCCAAGAGTAGTTTGGTTACAAAATACGCACAAATACGCATTTTGGCCTAAACTACGACTCGTCACTATGCCTAGTCAACGTGGTAATCAGTAGGTATAGTCGCTAGGGACTATAACCATCGTGATTACGCTCACGTTGCGAAGTTCAAACAAACTTCGTGTTGACCATAAACTGGTCAATGCATAAAGTCAAACAGAGTTTGACTTTCGTGCTAAAAACGCATAAAAGAACGAAAGAATACTTACATAGGGTCCACGCTAGGAAGCTTTGATCCGAATATTCTCAGGTATGAAGTGATAAACACATCAACTTAGAGAACCAATTCAGATTCAAAGGTGTGAGTTTGAGAGTGAAGTGGGTGTTGCTATTTATAGAGAATCAAGAACCGTTAAGATCGTTCCTCGATAAACAAGCATCAATCTGGACCGTACACATATGGCCCATGGTTTTAGGATACTAGGGGTGCCCCAAAACCAGCAAGCGGTATTGAAAATGTTACAAAATAGCCCCTAAACTTCAAGTTAAGTGCTGAAAATGGACCTGCTGTTGCAAAAATGGAGTTTCTGCCCAGATGAGGTACTCGCGTCGCACCACGGGATAGGAAGATGGTGGTGGCGCAGCGCCACCGGGTGCCAGCTCCAGAAATCTTTCAAGTATTTACAGTTTTGGTCCCTGCACATGTTTAAGGCATTTTTCGATGCGTTTAAACCCCGTTAACCCCATTTCAAGGCTCCACAATGAAGTTAAAGTATAGGGAACATGAAACATGCTCAAAAACATCTCGGATGTCGGTTCGTTTGTTCGTACGGTTGCGTTATTCGGTTAATTACGACGAAACACGAACGAACGCGAAAAACGATCCAAATTACGCGACGAATGGATTTTTATCAATCCAATCACTAAAATAAAATATTTTAATGATTACATACATTTTTGGATGTCCGGATATATTCAGAACGTGAGATATGCGCGAAAATGCAAACTTGTGCACTTTTTGACGCTTTTAGTCCCTATTGATCAATAAAGTTTATTTTAGCATACCAAACCCTTCAAAGCCTATTTCTAAGCTATGTAAAGGATATTTAGGGTATGTTTAACTTATGATCAAGTTCCAGAATGTTCGTTACCATACAAATCGGTATAGTTTTGCAGTTTGACACAAATAGTCCCTGCGATCGAACAAACTTGATTTCAACACACCAAACCATCCAAAGCTTATTTCTAAGTTATGTGGAGGTTATTTAAGATATGTTAAGCCTACGTCACTATTCTGGAGTGTTTGTCGCATTAAACTGACTGCGTTTACACACCAGTTTGCGTATAACCTTCCAGAAAGTGATTTAAAGCTTGAAATCGGAATCGAATTAAATTGAAAAATCATCAAACACAATTACACATATAATAACACCAAAACACATATAATAACACCAAAGCACATTGTTTTATTAAAAATCAACATTGTTTTACATTGTATATCGATTACAGAACACAGTTGTCACATTCTCCTCTACTTTAGGAAATTCCGTCCCGAAATTTTATTTAGAGGAAACTTGTGAAAACAAATGCGGATATTTCGCCTTCATCTGGTCCTCACGTTCCCAAGTAAACTCTGGGCCACGTTTGGATTCCCAGTGAACTTTGACCAATCGAATCCGTTTGTTCTTCAACTGTTTGAATGTACGGTCCACTATCTCCACAGGTTTCTCGACAAAGTGCATCGTTTCATCGATTTGAATCTCGTCGAGAGGAATGTAAAGATCAGCATCAGCTAAACACTTTTGCAAATTGGACACGTGAAAAGTCGGATGAATATTTCTAAGCTCTGGAGGTAGCTCTAGTCGGTAGGCAACCTTTCCAATTCTTTCCACAATCTTAAATGGTCCCACATATCGAGGTGCAAGTTTTCCTTTCTTTCCAAATCTCACCACTCCCTTCCAAGGTGACACCTTGAGTAGGACACGGTCTCTGACTTGAAATTCTAAGGGCTTGCGTCTCACATCCGCATAACTCTTTTGACGGCTTCGAGCTGTCACAAGATTATTGCGGATTTTCTTGATTTTGTCTGTTGTTTCTAGAATGAGCTCAGGTCCAGTAAGTTGAGCTTCACCGATTTCATTCCAACAGACAGGTGAACGACATTTTCGACCGTAGAGAGCTTCGAATGGTGCCATATTAATACTAGCATGGTAACTATTGTTGTAGGAGAACTCAATCAATGGAAGATGAGAATCCCAATTACCACCAAAGTCTATCACGCATGCTCTAAGCATATCCTCCAAAGTTTGAATCGTCCTCTCAGATTGACCATCTGTTTGGGGATGATAAGCAGTGCTTAGATTTAGTTGGGTTCCCAAAGCAGATTGCATTGTCTTCCAGAAATGAAATGAAAATCGAGCATCACGATCAGAAATGATACCCAAAGGAACACCATGTCGAGATACTATCTCATCAACATAAATATTTGCAAGTTTATTAGCAGATAGATCCTCGCGAATTGGAAAAAAATGAGCTGATTTCGTTAATCGATCGATAACAACCCAAATAGCATCGTGACCTTTAGACGTACGCGGTAGCTTAGTGATGAGATCCATTGCAATGTTCTCCCACTTCTAAACCGGTATCTCTGGTTGTACAAGCAAACCAGAAGGTCGTTGATGTTCAGCCTTAACTTTGAGACAAGTTAGACATTTCGATACATACAAGGAAACATCCTTCTTCATACCAGGCCACCAATACTGAGTACGAAGATCCTTGTACATTTTATCAGCACCAGGATGGATAGAATATCGAGACTTATGAGATTCGTCCATTACCAAGGTGCGAAGATCGTCTTGTTTCGGAGTCCACAAACGATCCTTGAAATAAAGCAAACCATCTTCTTTCCTTTCGAGCTTAAGCTCAAGCTGATGTGGTAATTCCTTACCTATCAAATTTTGTGAAACACAAAATTGTTGAGCTTGATGGACACGAGTTTGAAGATCAAATAGAGTGCGAACAGAATGAAGCTTGACTCGCTCTTTTCGACTAAGCGCATCAGCTACGACATTCGCCTTACCAGGATGGTAGCGAATCTCGCAATCATAATAACTTAAGAGCTCAACCCAACGTCGTTGCCTCATGTTCAGCTCCTTCTGATTTAGAATATGCTGGAGACTTTTGTGGTATGTGAAAACCACACACTTCGTGCCATAAAAATAGTGTCTCCAAATTTTAAGAGCGAAAACCACAGCTCCTAACTCAAGATCGTGAGTCGTATAGTTCTTCTCGTGAACTTTCAACTGTCTAGACGCATAACCTATGACTTTACCTCGTTGCATAAGAACGCAACCAAGTCCTAGATTCGACGCGTCACAATAGACAATGAAATCATCATTTCCTTCGGGCAAAGATAGAACAGGAGCATCACAAAGCTTCCGT
This sequence comes from Helianthus tuberosus, assembly GCA_030545235.1. Taxonomy (NCBI): domain Eukaryota; kingdom Viridiplantae; phylum Streptophyta; class Magnoliopsida; order Asterales; family Asteraceae; genus Helianthus; species Helianthus tuberosus. The sequence continues at coordinate 124,699,609 of CM060443.1, read as the reverse complement.
TTCAGTGTTTGAAACGCTTCTTCTTGCTTGGGTCCCCACTCAAAAGGCTTATTCTTCTGAGTCAAAGCAGTGAGTGGAACCGCGAACTTAGAGAAATTTGAAATGAAACGTCGATAATATCCAGCGAGACCGAGAAAAGAACGAAATTCTGTAGGTGTCGTCGGTGTGTTCCAATCCTTAATAGCAGCTATTTTGGATGGATCCACATGAATACCCTGCTCGTTGACTATATGACCCAAGAACTGAACTTCTTTAAGCCAAAATTCACACTTGGAGAGTTCCAATGTTAAGCGAAGGTGTTGCTCATATAGGATCGTTTCGTGACCCAAACGAGTCGATCAGAAGAGTTCTAGTTAATTCAAAAGGCGGAAACAGATGAATTGACTTGTAAAACAGCTTGATTCACTATAAATTGTCTTGAATTATTGATATAACACGTTTTCAGATCAGCAGACACATCGGCAGCACTTCGGTACCGGAAACATGGATATTCCAAATGATTTCGTTTGAGCCCTATATATAGAGGAGGTGATTCCGCTTGAAAATGGCACTGGCCATTTCAAGCGGAATTAGCTCAAACACACCCAAAACCAATTTTCTCGTCATACGTGCCCTTATCTAACATTCTAAGTATAAGACTCGATACAAGACGAAGTCGACAGACGTATGCACCAACAGACTCCCCCTCGGATGTTGACAAGCCTTCAGTGTCGAGTCTTCAACGTCTTCAGCCTTTATCAGTCTTCGGGCTCTTCCAAAATATCTGACAGTGTAAGCATCCTCAATCTTTATCTTCTACTCTCTCTCTTAACATCAGGATTCGATTCTGGCTCTTGTATCTACAGACTCTTCTCTCCCTCGGATGTTGAACTTCTAGCAGACTCCCCCTTGAATTGTGCTGGGATCGTAGTCTGGCTTAAACTCTTTACACAAGTTTACATGTTCAAGAATCGCAACCTGGCTCTCTCATAGCCATAACCTGCACATTCTCTACCCAAAAGTAAATTTCACAAATTTAAAATTTTGACAAATTTAGACTCTGCTTACCATTTGTAGACACAAACTGAACACATCATTTTTTAGTATCGTACAAAATGATTTAACATGTTAATCTCTGATGAACCACTTGTACGTATATCATTTTTCTAATCACGCCCTCCCAAATCTGTTCGTCATGTTCAGCACTCAGAATTTTGAAAATCAGCTTTTCAACATCAGTTGTCTAAAATGTTTTTGACATTTTCAAAATTTATGCTAAAACACTCCGAAAATCTTTTTGGATTTTTGATATAATAGAAATGCAGTAAAGAAAATATTTACAAACAATATTTTTGTGAGTTTGTATAAGAGGATCATATCAGTTTATGAGACAAATCACCAACACCGTTAAGCTTTAAACATTTTAAGTTCTAAACGATTCACTTAGATTGTCAGTATACTGATCCATTTAAATTCTCACACAAAGTTCAACTGTTTCAAGATACAAGATTAATGTTTTAAGAGACTTAAACTTATTCGCGTGTCCCACCTCAGAATATACTCCCGTATCCAGATACCAATATTCAGTCTTACAGGTGAGTATACCTATATGATATCTGTAAGGGGTTAAATTGCGAGGGTCGTGAGAGCTCAGGTCAGAACTTCCGTTCAGCAGAGAGATGATGGCTCGTCTTTAGGTGTGTCCCCTTTAGAGGATCTTTTCTTCAATAGCACATGATTAGCATTTTTTCAATGTTTCATCATTTTTTATGCTGAGGGGAGGCTATATTTCAAGCAGCGTAAAGTATTCTCCGGGGACTAGGCCATTTCTTCCGCAAAATCAGAAGTCCTGGGATAATACCCCAGATATCACTAAGCATAAAGACCTAGTATCTCAGAAAGAGGGGTCTTTCAAACAAGATTTCGGGGGTTACCCATATATCCGAGAGATGTTACCCACGATATAAGCAAGTTTGATATTTAGGTTTATATCTCGTCACAATCTACTAAATGTGCAAAAACCTACTGACACATCATCAGTGAGACCATTTATCACATTTTTCTTTCCATTTCTTTAGCATGATGTGATCATCCACTGATGTACTATCATTTCCTCTTTTTGACAACAAAAATCATTTTTGCTTTTATCATGTTTTTGACATTTTCAAATTTTCTAATGTTTTTGGATTTTCTGAAATTTCTTACTCCCCCTAAAATTCAAAATCATTTAAGGAGATTTGAAAACAAACTGTACAAGTAAAGTGACAACTGATATCGAATCACTTCAGATCGCCATCCACTTGGCATAAACAATCAGAACTCCCCCTTACAACAAACTATTTTCCCATTGATTTCAAAAACACCTAAGTTTGCTTTAATCAAATGGTTTTTCCGGAAAATAAGTTTCGTTGATTTTATCACTTGTAAGTTAGGGGTTCATTACATTGTTTCTCAAACATTTGTAGAAAAAACAAGTACAACTTAATGTCCTTGATTTACCACTTGTAAGTGAAAACCTTCTTCAACCACTTGTAGGTTCACTTATCAACCAAAATCAATTGTAAATCAAAATATAACAATATAAAGATATCACCTGTAGATTTATCAACCAAACAATTCAAGAATGATGCCGATTCCTGCTCTACGCTTACCAACCTGGGAGCTCCGGCAAGTCCGGATATCAAGTAGAAAATGGTGTCACCCAAGCCTGATCAGCCTTGGGTGATTTTGGCAAACATCTGTCCCACCATCTTTTTGATTGATAAAAATCTTTTGCACTTTTAACCTTTCCATCAACCATCTTCCCAAAAATATGTTTAACTTTTCCATTAAACACTTTTTCAGCATCAAATTCTTTCTTACCAGCAAAGAATTGACCTGAAATCTCAAACCTACCTTTTGATTTCAAATTATCTTTTGACAATGGCGGAAAGTTTTCCTCGTTCAACTCTGGAACGGAATTCTCATTCTTCTTCTCAACAGATAGCTCCTCTGATTTTATGGAATCAGATTCATCACTAGAACTTTCATCTGAACTTTTGACAACCCATTTTTGTTTATTCAAATCAACTTGTCTTTTGTAAAAATGTTTTGAAACAATACCAGTTTCGAAAGTCGAATTTTCAAATACTTTAGATTTCTCAGTTGATTGTTTCTTTTCATCAACATTTTTCCTTTTCAATTTTGAGTTAAAAGAAACTCCCTGTTTTGGGTTGTTGAACTGTTGGCAATTCCAAGCAATATGTCCAACCTTTTGACATTTAAAACAGGTTCTTCTGTGAACTCTTGCAGCAAATTTCTTCACATTCTTCTTTATTTCAGCAAGAAACTCTTGATTTGACTATTTCCAGAATGGTTTCTTCTGCTCTTCTTCAGAACTTCCTCCTGAAACAAATTTTGTTATTGGTTTATAATTTTTCTCATTTTTATAATTTTTTGAAAAAATTGACTTTTGATAATAATCATTCTTTCCATCTTGTCTTCCTGTTGCTTCTTTGTTTTTGCATTCTCGTTTAAAATGTCCCTTTCCTTTGCAACGAAAACAAGTGACTTTCGATTTGTCAAACCCTATTGGAGATTCACTCATTCCCCGAAAATCATCTCTACCAGTGATTTGTGTAAATTTTTCTGCTCTTCGAACAGCACTAGCTAAACACCACTTTACATCCATCAACTCAAGTTCCTCAGCATCAATCTGATCATAATCTTCTTTGGTAAGCATCGGATTTCCAATTCTGCTACCAATCAAGCTTTCATATGATTCTAACATAGCAACGAGTGATGCCATGTGTTGCTTTGCTATTTCCGGAGACAGATTTTGACCATTTTGAATGTTTAAGGTAACATTGCATTGCAGATTTGTAGAATTCTGTTGTTGAGGACTTGGTGTTGTAAATTTTGGATCAAAGCTTGAGTACGAAGACGAAGGCCCACCACTTTGAGTCACAGTACTTCCCTTTGTTCCAGATGAGCTATCAGCACTGAAACCAGTTTGGATCTTTGGGCTTGGAGTAACTTCAAATTTGTTTCCTCTGGAGTATAAACTGACATCTTGTTGAGCATTTGGATTCTTCATGATTGCCGTTTTCTGAATATCCAACTCGTGCTCTTCAATCTTCTGAATAAACTGTGCCAGATTCATATTTTCATATTTTCTCGTGTGTTTAAGAATCATCAAATAAGTTCCCCATTTCTGCTGTGGTAATGCATCAGCAAGTTTATCAACCCATTCATCGTTGTCTTTCTTTATGTCCAATCTTCCCATTTCCAAGACTAAATGACAATATCTATCAATGGTCATCTTTGTTGTTTCATGGTCAAAAGCTACAAACATGTCAAATGATTTCTTCAATAACGCCTTTTTGTTTTTGATCATATATGCGCTTCCTTTGAACTTTTGAATCAATGCTGTCCAAATTGACCTAGTTGTACCCTCATGCTGGAGTAAAACAAAGATATCTTCCTTAATCACTTGTTGAAGAATAGTGATCATCATTTTTTTCACTTGTATATTTTAATTTATCAATCTCCGAAAAGTCACAAAATGCTTTTTCAAGTCCACGTTCATTTTTCGGTTTTTCGTAATCTTTCTCCAATGCACACCATGCGTCAAATTTATAAGCTTGCACCCAGTTCTCAAATCTCTTTTTCCATCCTTGAAAATCTTCAATGTACATGAGTTTAGGTGGTTTCTGATAAGTTCCTGTCTCGTTCTCATTGTACACAGTCTCAGCAGCTGTAACTGGTGCAATCTGTGTAGCAAACGCATTGTAGAATTCCTCTTCCATGATTCAATAATCCTGTATCACAAAATCAACAAAGGTCAAATAACACTGATTTTTACACGAAATATCAAACTCAAACGAAATCAGACTCTCAAATGGAATCAACTCTTAAACGGAATCCCTTTTCAAGCGAAATAGCTGTCTCAAACGAAATCAGTTCAAGCGGAATTACTACTTGGAGCGAAATTACTAATTTCGTTTGGAACGTCTCAAACGGAATCACACTCTGATGCGGAATTAGGTAATTTCAAGCGGAATTATGTGAACTCTTCAAGCGAAATTGTAAATTCAAGCGGAATTAAGTCCTAATCTCGTTTGAAACGCTGCTGACGTCATCTTTTCCGATCTGGTTTTCAAACGGAATTACGTATTTTACCAATTTTAGATTGAATTAAGGTCCAATTTTTTCAAGGATTTGTTAAAACACTGTTTCGCTTATAAAGTGTGAAATTCAGACCATTTTAACAGTTAAATTTTGTAAATTTTGAAAAAGAAGGTGTAGACATCAGAAATTATGGCTGTTTTGGCAATAACTCTTCCTCCTGAGCTCTGATACCACTTGTAGGATCGTTTCGTGACCCAAACGAGTCGATCAGAAGAGTTCTAGTCAATTCAAAAGGCGGAAACAGATGAATTGACTTGTAAAATAGCTTGATTCACTATAAATTGTCTTGTATTATTGATATAACACGTTTTCAGATCAGCAGACACATCAGCAGCACTTCGGTACCGGAAACATGGATATTCCAAATGATTTCGTTTGAGCCCTATATATAGAGGAGGTGATTCCGCTTGAAAATGGCACTGGCCATTTCAAACGGAATTAGCTCAAACACACCCAAAACCAATTTTCTCGTACTATGTGCCCTGATCTAACATTCTAAGTACAAGACTCGATACAAGACAAAGTCGACAGACGTATGCACCAACAGCTCGTGCTCGGCTCGAGACTTTGAATAAATGAGAATATCATCAATGAACACAATGATGAACTTGTCTAAATAAGGTTTACAGACCCTGTTCATTAAGTCCATGAAGATAGCTGGGGCATTCGTCAAACCAAAAGGCATGACAGTGAACTCGTAATGCCCATATCTCATGCGGAAAGCAGTTTTGGGAATATCTTCTTCGAGAACACGAAGTTGATGATACCCAGAATGCAGATCGATCTTGGAAAAGCATGAAGCACCTTGCAGCTGGTCGAAGAGATCATCAATTCGAGGTAGGGGATATCGATTCTTGATGGTAAGCTTATTAAGCTCACGATAATCGATACACATTCGAAAAGATCCATCTTTCTTTTTCACAAAGAGAACAGGAGCTCCCTAAGGCGAAAAGCTCGGACATATGAATCCTTTATCAGACAACTCTTGAAGCTGTTTCGATAACTCTTGCATCTCCGACGATGCAAGACGATAAGGTGCTTTCGCAATCGGGTTGGCATTGGGTACAAGGTCAATATGAAACTCGACTTGATGAACTGGAGGCAAACCAGGCATTTCATCGGGAAACACCTCTGGATAATCCCGAACAATCGGAATATCCTGAATACTCTTGCTCTTGCCTTTCTCCTCGGTGACATGTGCCAGAAAAGCAACATATCCTTTACGCAAATAACTTTGGGCCTTTGTACACGACATAAGCTTCAAACCACCAGATGGCTTCTCGCCACGAACTTCCAGAACATTGCCAGACGGAAGAGGAATACGAACAATCTTATCGAAACAAACCACCTCGGCAAGATGTTTGGTTAACCAATCCATCCCCACGATAATATCGAAACTCCCAAGTTGCATCGGTGTGAGGTTAATAGGAAAAAGATGGTCATCAAGGTTCAACTGACAATCACGAATAACAAAATCGGGAACAAGAGGTTTACCAGTAGCAACTTCGACAGACAAGGGTTTCCTTAGTTTAGTTCTAGGTATCGCAAGCAAAGGCTCAAATGATAATGAAACAAAACTTCTATCAGCACCAGAATCAAAAAGAATAGATGCAGGTCGATTGTTAACAAGAAACGTACCATTGACAACCTCGTTGCTAGGCCTCGCTTCGTTGGCATTCAAGTTGTACGCTCATCCATGAGCGGGATTTACATTCGCATTGACATTCACGTTCGGATTCGCATTTGCATTCACCAACCTCGGACAGTTGTTGCGGAAATGACCAAACTCTCCAAAATTGAAACATGAACCCGGTGGGAATCTAGCAGCATTCCCCTGAACCTGTGCTGGAACCTGAGCAACCTGATTATGACCCAGACGAAAAATGTTGGCCAGATGCCCAAGTTTACCACACGTTGTGCATTGCTTGCAAGCTTGTTGTGCAACATGATGACCGTTGCAGCGAGCACAGTGAGGTGAGGTACCAGCATACGCTTTCTTCGCAGGAGGTTGAGCTGGTTGGTTCTGAGGGTTCTGCGCTGTTACTGCAAAATTTTGAGCACCCTTTCACTTTCTCGACTTCTTCGACGACTCACCTTTCTTACCCTTACCCTTTTCCTTGACAGAATCGGTCGACTTCTTCTTATCACCCTTGCGGGTATGTTTACCCTTCCTGACCTGAGACTCAGTCAGGGTAGCAGACAACTCGATCGCGTGACGAACAGTAGTAGGATTAATGCCAGTCACAATATCCTGTATGGAATCGGGTAAACCATCGATATACCTCTCTATCGCTTTCTCCAACGGGGTAACCATAGTAGGACACAAAAGACTGAGTTCCTCAAAACGATCCGTATACGCACGGTGTTCTCCCCCATCTTTCTTTAGATCGTCAAACTCTCGTTCCAAAGCTCGAATTTCATGACGGGGACAAAACTCTTTCATCATGAGAGCTCGAAGCTCTTCCCATGTTTGTGCCAATGCCACTTCGGCACCCCTATCACGCATCACTCCGTTCCACCACGTAAGAGCACGCTTCTCAAACATACTTGATGCAAATTCAACCTTACGCCCATTCGGACATTGCACATGTCTGAATGTTCTCTCGATACTCTCGAACCACTGCAGGAGCGTAGTTGCTCCTTGCGACCCAGAAAACTTTAGCGGCTTAGCAGAATTGAAATTCTTAAAATTACACTGAGCATTGTTATTATTATTGTTGTTGTATAACTCGTGGATTTGGGTCACAATGCCTGGAAGCACAACAGCCATTTGCTAAGAGACAAGGGCTGTGACTTCTTCAGCAGTAAAAGATTGTGCATCACGTCGAGGAGGCATTGTCTAAAAGGAAATATGAGAAACGAGTGAGGTCGACAATTAGGAAAAACAAAAGTGGTATTGAAAATATCGACAAAACACAAGGAAGGCGATCATTTGTTCGTTACCTCGAACAAACAAACGACACGCGGTAACTAATCAAAGTAAATGAGTCAAAATAATGTATCGCGAAGACATGCTCGCCTATAAGTGAACACTCACCCCAAGAGTTCCCAGGTAAGAGTGACTGGTCCGATTATGTGGATTTGTACGAACACTCTAGCCTTAGATAGAAAACTCAGGGTACAGGCATTCACTCTTCCAGTTTGCACGTGTTCACATTATTTAGACCCAAACTTTGACGAGATTTTGAAAACTCAGAAGGCACCAAGCCAAATATGAGTCAAACTGGAAGGGTTCAAAACCTAGTAATCAATCATCCTAGAACGGATGATTAATATTCGAAGCAGATTCGGATTTTGTGTTCTCCTTATGGTTATCACCTAAGGGTAGGTGACGGTTTTGTTTTAGAAATCTAAACGCAAATTCACTTACATTAGGGTCCTAAAAGTTATAGTCTAGGTGAAAGCATTACTAATAACCTAATTCCCTATAACCATTGGCTCTGATACCAACTCTTCTGTCACACCCCGACCACGTAAAACAACAAATCGTGGCGGAAACGTTGGGGAGTGTTGTAACAGAATTATTGTTTCACAACCACGGAATACAAAAAGTTTCGTTTTATTTATTCATTAAGTAATTTACATCGTTTTAACATAAAACAAACGAGTTACATATCGACTATCACTGTTATTATGTCACTAAGGCCTCGTCCAGATCCTATGTGACTCATGCATCCTAGTAATCAACATCAAGCAACATCACCTGAAACATATGTAAAAACAAAGTCAGCAAAGAAATGCTGGCGAGCACATAGGTTTTATAAGAGTGTCGGATTCATGGCTAGTTTACATGTTGCAGTACCTTATTAAAAACCTTGTTTTGAAAAGAGTATAATATTGCAACGAAATTAACCAACTCAAATCAAGCGGGTTATAATTTATGAAACCTCGTAGCTATGATTCTTAACCTAAAAATATTTGTTTTAGTAAACCAAATTGTAAAACATTTCGTATTAACTCATTTAATAAATCTCGTATGGTTTATATCCTTTCGAAAACATCGTTAAGTGACATCGTTTCAGAATCGTGTACCCAAGTGAACTAAATAACGCCACGGTATGTAATATGTTGAAAACACTTATATATAAGAAGTACCAGCGGCGTATCTACCATGTCTTCACCATATTACACCCGTCCCGTTATCTAAACACTTAACCAAAAACCAATCGTTTATCCAATTCGTTTAATCTTGTTCAAATCGTTTCCAAATCGTTAACTCGTTTAAATCGTTTCCAAATCGTTTAACTTGTTTAAGTCGTTTAAATCATCCTCGTTTTAATTGTGAAAACTATTTATGGTCGTCTCGCTAATAACATTCAAACCTTCGTGACTCGACTATCTCGCTTCTCGCATTAACAAACCACCAAGGGGTAAGTTAATAATCAGATTCAGTCGTTACCCACCTAACCCACACATAACCATGGGTGCAGTACGATAACGGGATTTGTCAGATCCTATGGTACCATAACCTAATACTTGTCGGCTTGATCAATGCTAATGAATGTCATTCGTTATGTAACTATGTCCAACAAGTTTGTTCACATTATCGAAATCGTTATTAGTTTAGTATAAACCATCTTAATCGTTTTTGAAATCATCGTTATAATATCGAAAATCGTTTTGATACATATGAATCACCCCAAAACAATTGAAAACAGTAAAATAGGGGAACTATGTACTCACACAAAGTGCAAAGTATCCTCAATCAATAGAACTTCAACAACTCAAGTAAACCAGAGAAATCAAGCAGCACCTAGTAATCGAACCACTAGTAAATAAATTGACACCTCAATCAGAAGATCGGATAGAGTGGTCATGGGTCGAGATACATGGAATCACGAGACAAGTCTAATGGTTTACATACACTTGAAATATAATTAATGTTTTGTAACACTTTATTTTAATGAATGAAAGTTTTATTTGAAATCTTGCTATGAGTTCAATGTGATTGGTGGCTAGATCCTGGTACGTCACACGCCTCTCGGGGGGATTCCGCATGTGGTATTTTGGGGGTGTGACAGTTTGGTATCAGAGCCACTGGTTATAGTGAACTTGGTTTCAAAAATGTTTCTATAAAACCAGACTATAACCGAACAGCTCTAAACACGTGAGTACGACCATGACACTCAGCTCCAGATTGCATGGTTCGTCTTTTTCACTTGTTGAATACATTACATGACTAGTGCACACTTGTTGATGATGTAGCATACGGACACACACTCGTCACTATAGCATAATTACATGAATTGCTTGTTTACATTATGAAGCTTTGTCTGTATGTCGTAGTCCTCGGATTTCTGTGATCTTATCATTTTGATAACCTTCGTTTGACATCTGAGTTTGAAGAACCATTTGACATGAGTTAGGAGGAACTGAGATGAGCATGCAAAACACTATATTATTGTGGGTGCACACATAATAATAATGTGGGGTGCATGTGAGTCCCAGTGAGGCTTAACAAGTGAAAAAAGGGGTTCTGTTCCGTTATTCGATCAACTGAGAAACATAACAAATCTATAGGAGTCATAGCAGTGGTTGTCCCCTACTCGAGCGCGATCTTTTCACTTCTCTCTGAATTCTTACAAATCCCGATGCTATCGAGTATCATCTGAACACTCATCTGAACGTCTAGCGAACTGTGTAGAATGTTAGGTGCTGGTACGAACGTCACTGAGTTGGATGTCGCAGCGTTGAATGATTGGTCTATACCTTTCTCTCTTTTCTTCGTTTGCTGGAACTTAACGTATTGACGCCTTAGATCCCGAAGTGTGACCACTTTTGCAACTCTCTAGCAACATACCGTGTATTACTCAAACAACTTGCAAGATCAATGGACAAGAGGATGAGCGTAGTACCTTACCGACCTCAGCATTAGGACGACCCTGACTACCGGCAACGAACACCAGCAAATTGACTTCAATCGAATCCTTAATCCTAATCAGCGACTTATGGGAGTCAACTCTTACGAACCAATCGGGACATAAACGATGACAATTGACTATAGAGTGGAATGTGTACCTGCCCGCACAGTGAGTAGTGCCTTAGGACGTGACACGGAATGTGAAAGGATGGACCCTGTTGGTGAAAGGTTGCAGGACTCCGTTACAAGCAACGACATTAGAGGCAACAGTCACGGCGACATCAAGGTACTCGTAATCGTAGCCTACAGTATGGAAACGAAGGTGGCTTCGACAAGGAATGACTGTTAAGTCAAAACGTCAACAACCAAGGGAACAATGGCAGTATTGGGAATCCTCTTAACCGTAACAACAACACTAGTAGTGGTGCTCGCAGAAGGGCATTCAGGATTGGCGTAGGCGACGCCAGGCATAATAGCAACATGGTAGCTTGTATGAGTAGCTAATCGCTTCATCACTGTTCTGTTTAACCCTGATGCTTCTTGAAACCGAACCTGTTGTGGAATCGGCTGATGGCAAGTCAATTGAAACCTCATATGTTCGTTGGGATGCAAACTCAACCTTGTGGAACAAGTGTTCGACATCGACCTTCCTTCTGCTACCCATGATAATTTTGATGCAGTAGTTAGTGCGAATTGGTTATCCTGATATCGCGCAGATATACCATGTGAGGAGAAAATTTTGCGTATCCCTCTCCCTAGAGGAGAATCGTCATCTGTCCTAAAGTATCCAAGTGGTGTAAAGGTTTGCATCGTCGTCTGTCTACGGAGGGATTACCCCGCTATGTTAGCAACCGTTACTGATGATAAGGCTAAGGAAAAGAGGATTGAGGATCCACCAATTGTTCGTGATTCCTCTCGGTGTGCTACCTGAGGAACTATCCGGTTTACTTCCACAGTTGTAGGGAAGAATCTCAGTTTGATCTCGCGCCAGAGGCAGCCCTGATTTCTCATACTCCTTACCGTTTTGCACCAGTAGGGTTGCAAGAACTGCTTAATCAACTACAGGAACTGTTGGACAGGAGTTTTTTCGGACCTAGTTTTTTTCGCTTTGGGGAGCCCCAGTTATATCCGTGAATATAAGCCTTTTCGTATGTGTACTAATTATGCGCTCAACAAGGTGACAGTCAAGAACCATTTGCCTCGACTATGTATTGATAACCTGTCGACCAGTTATGAGTGTCAAGCTCCCATTCGAGGATTAACTAACGAATGAACTATCATCAGATGGAAATCCAAAGGGAGAATGTTCCTAAAACGGCATATCGAACGCAATGCGTCCATTGCGACCTTGTATTCCATGACCTTTGGATTAATCAACACACCAGCAGCATTATGGATCGTATGAATCAACCGTGTTTATTGATGACGATTTGAATCATTTCCGGGAGAAAGGAACACCATGAGCGGCACTTGTATTTTATCTTAGAGCTCCTAAGGGAGGAGCAACTCCATGCGAAGTCTACCTAGGTGTGACTTCTGGACTCGAGAGGTACACCTTCTGGGTCACATAGGCAACGAATTGGGAATACACGTGCTTCTCGCTAAGATCTATTTTATTAGAAATTGATCGGCACCGAAGAGTCCTTCGGGGACACAACAATTTCTTGGTCTCGCCAGATACTATCGCAGATTCATAGCGAAATTTTCGAAGATCGCGTCGCTTTAAACCTCTTTAGCATACCAGGGTGTTGTGTATTCGTGAGAGACAAAACAGGAGGATGTCTTCTTAGCTTTTTGAATCCCAACTTTCCAATGTGCTGAGCGTCGTCTTTACCCAAGGGTACGGGCGATCTAGTGGTATACCATGACGGTTCGAATTAGAGTCCCAGTTACACGCTGATGCAACATGAGAAGGTGAGGGCTTACGTAGTGGATTTACAACAAGAATTACACGAGTCACAACCTGCGGGGGAAGCCATGGTCTTTAGAGTTAAGTTGGAGGCATTACTTGGATGGTACCAAATACACTACTTAGACCGATCACAAGGGCCTCCCGTGTACCCTTGCTTCGAAAGAACTAAACATGTGATGGCATCGCTGGATGGAACTTTTAAACGATTTCGACTATGGAACCTAAGCGCGTATAAACTTGCAACTCATCATCGACTCTAGCCTACCCGATCAGATTTGCCCTGTCCAAATCGAAGAACTGAAAAAAGAGAATTTTCAAGTTGGGTCCATGCGGGACATGGAGGAGCAACTTTTGGCAAGTCGGAGGATATTCGCTACTTCATGGAACGAATATGGATCCCACTATACAGCAACCGTAGGGAAACTTGTGTTGAGCGAAACACACCGGCCTTGATATTCTAGTCGTCTGGGTTTTGATAGGAGATATTAGGATCTATAACCTTGTACTGGCAACCGGGCTTGAAGACCCACATAGCAAAGTATGTGTACGATGTTTGACTTGTGTGAAAGTCGAGGTGGAGTATCAGAAACCTTTTGGGTTGTGTCAGCAACCAGGAACACCCATTTGGAAATGGGAACAGACTGCCATGGATTTTGTCACTGGTCTACCTAAAACTCAAAAAGGGAATAATATCACCTGGGTGATCGTTGATTGTCACACGTGACCAGCACACTTACTTGCAATCAAGGAAACTGACGAGTCTTCTGTCACACCCCCAAAATCCACAAGCGGAGTATCACCGCATGAGGCATGACTGACCAGGATCTAGCCACTAATCACATTGAACTCATAGGTAAGTTTAAATAAAACTTTCATTTATTAACATTAAGTGTTACAATGTTACATATAATTCACAGTGTACAGCGGAAGCATAATTCAATCGTTAAGTGTTTATAAACCATATGTAAAAACCATTAATCATGTGTTGCGATTCCATGTATCTCGACCCATGACCACTCCAGCCTCCCAGACAGCAAGTTCCAACAATATGCACCTAAAGACCTGCAAGGCATGTAACAACGAATCAACAACAAAGTTGAGCGAGTTCACAGTTGGTTGTCCATTTTAAGGTTGTTCCAAAAATTATAAGTTCATTCGAAAACCAGTAGTTAATCAGTTCCTTGTTTCCCAAACCATATCCATAATCAGTGGGGGCTTCCCCATGTGAACCACTAGACCGTTACCATATCGACAACTGACGAAAGTAAGTTGTGCCCTAAGTCAATGTCTATCATCATTGACTGAGTGCCCAGATCCATTAGTACATGCCCGTCCTACCGGCACGGTGTGAGGCTTGTCAACCCTAATAGCGCTATTAACTAATGACCCGCTCGCCATTGGCCCGGCGATTAAGTCGATGTAAAAATGAGGGACTTAATGATAGAGTTTTGTCTAGTAACTTTAAGGTTGTTGCCCTACCCAAGGAGGACGAAGGTACGAAATCTACCCAAGGAGAATACGCATATTTAATATTGACACCCTACCCATGGAGGATGAAGGTACATATCCTACCCAAGGAGAATATGTAGTGTTGGTGCACAAATGTATGTTAACTTCGTCTTTATCGAGTCTTATGTCTAGATAGGATTAACTAGCACACAGCAGGATCAAATTAGGGTTTATGTGATATGGGGTGATTTCGCATGAAATGGACATTGCACATTTCAAGCGAAATTAGTCTTGGTGATTTCGCTTGAAATGGCCATGCCACTTTCAAACGGAATTAAACCTTGTGATTTCGCTTGAAGTGGTCAGTGACACTTTCAAGCGAAATCAGCTTCACTATAAATAGGTGTGTTGCTAGTTCATTTGTAACTTTTCCGTTTCAGAGCCGAGGTGCTGCCAGTTTTTCAAACGATCTGTAAAAGCTTTGAAATCGATAATAAGAAGATAATTAAGAGGAATTTAGTTGTATTCACGTCGATATCATTGATTCCGCCTTTGATATTGATGTTAAACTCTTCTGATTGACTCGTTAGGGTCACACAACGATCCAACAAGTGGTATCAGAGCTCAGGAAGAAGAGTTTATACCAATTCAGCTTGTTTTCATCACTTCTACTCCTTTTCTGAAATAAACAAGATTTAACAGACAAAATGGACTGAATTTCACATATATTACGTAAAACACTATTTTAAAGAATCCTTGAAAGAATTGGACCAAAATTCGATCAAAATCTGGATCAATTTGACAAATTGGTGGCCGACAGGATGATGTCATCCTAACTCTGCTCGAAATAGCACTTGTGATTTCACATGGAATTACATATTGTGGTTAATTCCGTTTGAAAGTGCTGCTGGTTTCACACGAAATAACTAATTCCGTTTGAAACTGCTTTGATTTCACACGAAATCACTAATTCCGTTTGAAATTGTTGTCTGATTCCACACGAAATCAGATTCCGTTTGAAATTTCACACGGAATTAGCTATTCCGCACCAAAGTTACTTGATTTCGTTTTAATCCAATCTAATTCCGCACGAAATTAGATTCCGTTTGGTGATTTCATTTGAAAACCCTATTTCGTTTGAAAAACCCTGATTTCGTTTGAAAAGGTTATTTCGTGTGAGAGGAGTAATTTCGTGTGAAAAGCTGATTTCGCTCGAACTGATTTCGCTTGAAACTGCTGTTTTTTAAAATCCAAAAATTTTCTAAGTGTTTGTTGATTGTTTCAGATATGTAAAGATGGATGAGTTGATGAATCCTTTCAGTGACATGTTTGCTTTCACGGGAAACACCGGAGATAATACATCAAACAACACAAATGAGAATGCTCCTAATCCGAGTACGAAGAAAACTCTTTCTGATCCTTTGAGTGTGGAGAGTGCTTATGGGACGTACAACAAACCTCCCAAACTGATGGCGATTGAAGATTACAATAGATGGGCGAAAAAGTTTGAAGAATGGCTAGAAGCGTTCGCATATCCAAGTTGGAAGATGTTGAAGAATGGTTTCAGTATGGGAAGATCAGATTATGAAAATTTGACAGAAACTGAGGAGGTAGAAAGATATGTTGCTGAACAAAAGTGCATTGCATTGCTTCATCAGTCTGTGAGAGACGACATAATATCATTGATTGAGTACATAAATTCGAAAGATCTATGGGAAAAATTGAGAGTGAAATGTGTGGGTAGTGCCGAGATAGTTAAAAACAAAAATAAGTTGTTAAAAAAGGAGTTTGATTTGTTTGGATGTTTAAAAAATGAATCTGTGTCAAAAATGATTGAAAGATTCGGGCATTTGAAGATGGAGCTTGCTAGACATGGAGTCATATATACTCGAGAAGAATTGGTTGACAAATTGTTTGACTCGCTGCCGGATGATAAAGACTGGCAATACTTTGCTTTGATGCTGAAGAACACAATCAAGTCGGAGGATCTGACGGTTGATCTGCTAATCGAAAGATTGGAGAGTCATGAACTGGAGATCAAGAAATCAAACAAAGTCAACAACTACTCGTACCAGCAGAATGTAGAGTTGTATTATCGAGGAAGTATGATCCCGAAAACCGTGTCACCAAAGACAGCTTTCTCTGCAGAAAATGCAAACATGACAAGTCAAGAAAGTTCAAGCAGCGGCTATCATGGGGGGTCATCATCAACTGCTGCAAGTCAACAACAACAATCAGCTTCAAAGAATCTGTTTCAATGTAATATTGTTGTGGACTTGAAGAATGCTCAAAACTTTAGTGAGGAATCTGCAAAGCAACAAATGGTGTTTTTAGCGTCTGTTTTAGAGTCATACGATAGTCTTGTTGCGGGCAAGATTAGAAACACTAACCTCACCAAGGAGGACTATGATCAGATCGACCCAGAGGAGATGGAGTTGATTGATATCAGGTGGTGTATGGCTAGTGCAGTTAGACGAGCTCAAAGGGTCATGGAGATTACAGGCAGACATTCAATTGGAGGACCTTCCACAAAGCTCGGGTTTGATAAATCAAAAGTCACGTGTTTCAGATGTAAACAAAAGGGACATTTTAAACGTGAATGTCGAAACGCACCTGCTGATGATACTGCAAATCCATTCAGAGAGGATTACTATAAAAGAGCAATCTATCGTCAGAACAAATCTGAACCTCCCAGAATGAAGCAGCTTGAAGATACCCCCAAAGAAAAATCAAGAGCTCTTGCTATTATTCATGATGACGAGGGATACGATTGGAGTGAACTGCTACCGGAAGAGGATGCAGTGGGCTATGCGTTTGTGACAAAAGTTGTTCCTTTCAGAGATAGCAGAAACGAAGAAGAGAAATACATCAACAGAAATATGAAAGCCCAAGATAGGAAGATTAGAATCGGTTATATGTACAAAGAAGCAAAACAGGTGAAGAGATGGGATGCTGATAGAGAATGTTACCTAGATCCTCAGGGTAACATAGCTATTGACCCAAAAACCATTGATGTTGAAACTCTCACCAAACAAATAGCTGATGAAGAAGAAGCCAGACAGAGAGAGTGGTGGGGAGGTGGAGAAGCTGAAGAAAAAGAAAAAGAAAAGGAGAAAGAGCAGCAGCCAAAGAAAATTGATAACGGGATTATTGACACGTCACAAGAGTTTACTGCTGAAAATTTGAAGAAGATGGCTGACAAAGTGTTTGCTGCGAAAGAACTAGAGGTAGTTTCTGGTTCTGGCACTGAGTCTAAAAACAAGGTCAGTCAGAATGATGCAATCAATGAGTCAGGTAAGAAATCTAAAACTGAGAGCGACTGCAAAAATTGCATGAAAGACTGCAAGGTTTGTAGTACAATTGCTTACCTCAGCGGTAAAAAGATTGATGAACTGACAGGAAGAGTCGGAGACGTTGAAGATCAGATCTTAAACCGTGACAAAATGTTAAAAGCTTCAAATGAACGATTAAAAGAATTAACTGAGAAAATTGAAAATGATAAAAGTAACGTAGAAAGAATTAGGAAAGAAAACGAAAAGTTAATTCATGAAAATCGTCAACTTTCAGAAAATTTTGAGAAGCTAAAACGCACGGTAAAAGATTCTGATGAGAGAAATGGTAAGACATACAAAGAAAATGTTCAGTTGACAGGTGTTCTGAGAGTAAAAGAAGAGCTAATCAACCAACAACTGGATGAAATTGCTAAGTTGAAGCTTCAGTTTCAAGAAGCTAAAATTGAAAATGAACGCATCCAGTTGAAACTGAACAGTTACAACTCCGCAAGTTTTGTTCTTCAACATATAGTTCCTAAACCAATTGGGAAGAACAAAGCCGGTGAAGATGTACACTTTGATGGAACTGGGGTTGGGTTTCATCAGGTTCCACCGCCAGTTTTAAATAATTTTTCAAAGAAAAAATCAGGGTTGGTAAATGATGAAGAAGAAAATGAAGTTAAGCTTCCAAACACAATTGATGTCACATTTACCATATCATCTGATGAAGATAGTGTCCAATCTGAAATTGTTAAAAGTATGGCTGAAAATGTTTTAAAATCTGAAAGTGACACTACTGAGGATGATGAATGCTTTTTGGATAAGTATATTCCAAAATCAAAATCCAAAAACAACTTAAGTGAAGAACCTAATCTTGTGATGTACAAGATGGCGGGATCTGATAAGTTGTATTCGGATCGTGATTTTCCTTTGGAGAATGTGAATGTTGGTAAATTGAGAAATGTGTTCAAGTTGATTGAGATTGATGTGTCTGAGATCGAAGGTTTGAAACATTCCAAAAGGCAATTAAATTTTGAAAAAGATAAAGCTTACTACAAAAAACCTATTGTTCCACCGCGTTTTTATAACAATCAAAACAGATGGTCGGGTGGTTATCAGGGTGGTAAGAATTATCAACGAAGGAATGTTCAAAACAAAAGATTTGTTGAGAAAAGGGTGTTTGTAAAAAGCTCGAGTTCTCATTCCGAGCAAGAATCTGAATTTTTTTTCAAAATCAAATGAAGAATTCTTTGAGGAGAAGGCCTCACAGCCTCAGACTGAAGGCACAAGTCGGGTAGTTGATACTCGTACATGCTTTAAATGCAACAAAGTTGGACATATTGCACGAAAGTGTACCAACTTCAAGCCTAAGTCTGAAGTTGTTGAGAGTCAGAAAAAGAAAGTTGATACAAAAGGAAAAGCTCCAATGGTTGTTGAGAAGAAAGTTTTGAAAAATGAAAACACAAAAATCAAAACTGAATCCGTAAAGAATGTGGTAACTAAAAATGACAAATTTTACAAAAAGGTTGCTACATCTCAACAAGCATGGAAGCCAAAATCAGTTGAAAAGAAATCAAGTTCTCCAAAACCAAAGGTTTCTGAAAAGGAAAAACAATCGTCTTCTACCACTCCGGTAAAGATGAATGTTCCTATGGATTATTATGAGAATCTTAAGAAACAAAAGTCTACTACTTCTGAGAAGAAGTATGTACCAAAGAAAGACCAATCATCTGGTCAACCTTCTAAAAATGATTTCTTTTTATACAAAAAGGTTGAGATTGGGTCTGATGAGAGCTTAAAGATGAATGACAAGAAATTTCCGCCACTTTACATTGCAAAAAGTCACATCAATGTCAAGTTACCTGAGTCAAATGAGGCTTGGGTAGCATCAAAATCTCACTAAATAATTGTGATATGTGCAGGAGCTTCCAAGATCCGTTACGTTGGATTATGGATAGTGGAGCTTCTCGGCACATGACGGGAGAGAAAACCCTATTGTATGACGTTAGAGGTTTTAATGGAGGATATGTGGGGTTTGTAGGCAATTAGGGTGGTCGAATAATCGGTGAAGGAACTTTATCCAATGGCATCGTAACGTTTGAAAGAGTGAACTACATCGCCGAGCTTGAAAACAATCTTCTAAGCATATCTCGAATCTGTGATCGTATGTATACAACGCACTTTACAGACAAAGAATGTTTGATCTTGAAACCAGGATTTGTTGTTCCCGAAGAGTGGATAATCATGAGAGCACCCAGAGTCAATGGTCTGTACGTGTTGAACATGAGTGTAGCAACTACTACCATGGGTCAGGCTCACTGTTTTATGTCAAGAGCAACAGAAAAAGAGTCACAGTTATGGCATCGAAAGATGGGCCATATTCATTTACGAAAAATGAATCACCTGGTGCATAACGACTTAGTTATTGGTGTTCATGTGAAAGGTTTTCATCTGGAAGGGGAGTGCATTAGCTGCATCAAAGGCAAACAAAAAAAGAAATCACATCCTCAAAAGAAAGTCAACTCAGTCTCAAGACCGTTAGAGAGGCTTCATATGGATCTTTTTGGTCCAGTGAACGTCAAAAGCATAACCGGTGATCTTTACTGTCTCGTAGTAACTGATGACTATTCCAGATTTTCATGGGTATCATTCTTGAAGTCTAAAGATGAGACGTTTGAAAGTTTGATGGCGTTGTTCAGAAAAATTAAAAACTTGTACCAAACTCGAATCAGAAGAATCAGGAGTGACAAGGGTACTGAGTTTAAGAACAACAAGATGGAAGAGTATTGTGATGAGAGAGGTATATTGCAAGAATTTCGTGCTCCTTACACTCCACAACAGAATGGGGTAGCTGAACGAAAGAACAGGACGCTAATTGAAACGGCCAGGATGATGCTTGCTGATTCGAAATTACCAGTCAATTTTTGGGCAGAAGCAATGTCAGCCGCTTGCTATACACTCAACCGGGTTCTCACAGTAAAGAAATTCAACAAGACGTGTTTTGAGTTGATCAATAACCGCAAACTGAACCTGAAGTATTTAGAACCGTTTGGGTCTCCCTGCACAGTTCTAGAACCTTTTGGAAAGTTTGGTGCAAAGAGCATTGAAGGAATTTTTGTGGGTTACTCAAGTCCATTAAAGCGAGTCTTTGTTCCAAGCTTGAAGCGGATTATTGAAGCACACAATGTTGAATGTCAAGGTTACACAACGCCACCGCAGAACCCAGGCGACTCATGGCGTTTTAATTACGATACTTTGTGGGATTCGTTTGACATTGAAGAAGAACAAGATTTCTTTGACGAATTGGATATTCTAAGAGAGTATGAGTCATCAGAAGAAAGATTTCCAGCTGAATATACTACAAATCGACGGCAAATTTCAAATGACGATGAAGTCGGTCCAAGTAATGCTGGAGAACATGATGATGTTCAACAATCTTCGGAACAAGAACAAGCTCCTGAAAATCAGATGGCAGTCAATGATAATCTACAATCTGATGATAGACCAATATTCGATCATGGTGATTCAGATTCTGAGGGGGAGCAGATCCAGATATCAAGTCAAACAATTCCAGACAGTGAACAAGGTGTAAATCAGAATGTCACAAATTTGGAAGGCGAGGTAGATGTTCCAGGCGAGGTGATGCCAAGAACTCTTTCATACCATCCAGAGGAGTTGATTATTGGAGAATTACAATCGGGCGTTCGCACTAGACGACAAATTGACCAAGGCCTTAGTTGTTTTTATTCTACAATTGCTCCTTTACAAACTGAGTTTTCACTTAGTTTTTTTATTTCGCAGATTGAACCGTGAACATATAAGGAAGCACTAACTGAAGATTCTTGGATCAACGCGATGCAAGAGGAGCTAAGTTAGTTTGAGAAGTTGGGAGTTTGGAAATTGGTAGACTTGCCTGATGGTCACAGGAAGATAAATACCAAGTGGGTATTCAAGTGCAAGAGAGACGATAGAGGGGTCATTATTCGTAACAAAGCTCGACTCGTAGTCCAGGGTTTCAGTCAGCAGGAGGGGATAGATTTCACTGAAGTGTATGCTCCAGTTGCTAGACTTGAAGCGATCAGAATCTTCCTAGCATTTGCATCTTGGAAAGGTTTTAAAGTTTATCAGCTAGATGTTAAATTGGCTTTTCTCTATGGGAAGGTAAAAGAGGAGGTATATGTCGGATAGCCACCGGGATTCACCAATCCAATCCACAAAGACAAGGTCTACTTACTGGATAAGGCGCTGTATGGTTTACACCACGCCCCGAGAGCTTGGTACGAGACATTGTCTCAACACTTTCTAGCCAACAGCTTCATCCGTGGAAAAGTGGATGCCATTCTCTTCACCAAAGAAGTCGACGGACATCTTCTGATAGTTTAAATATACGTGGACGACATCATATTTGGGTCAACAAATGAAAATCTGTGCAAAGATTTTGAACGAGTTATGAAGCAAAAATTTGAAATGTCATCAATGGGTGAGATGAAATTCTTTTTGGGACTTCAGGTTGATCAACTGCCCGAGGGAATATTCATACATCAAACGAAGTACGTTCATGATATCTTGGAGAAATTTGGGATGCCAGGATCTACTCCAGCTTCCACCACATTAGCAACGAACCATGGGATAAATCCTGATCTCACCGGAGAGAAGGTAGATGAAACAATGTATCGTTCCATGATCGGATAGCTGATGTACTTGACAGCTTCAAGACCCGATATTATGTATCCAACCTGCCTCACAGCGCGGTTTCAGTCTAATCCTAGAGCTTCGCATATGGTGATTGTGAAACGGATATTACGCTACCTGAAAGGAACTCCATCACTGGGGTTGTGGTATCCAAGAAAAGGCGATTTCACGCTCGAAGGGTATTCCGATTCCGATTTCGGATGCTACAAAGTTAACGCTAAATCAACAACAGCAGGGTGCCAGTTTTTCGGACCACTATTGGTTACCTGGCAATGCAAGAAGCAGACCTCTGTAGCTTTGTCCACATGTGAAGCCGAGTATGTATCTGCTAGCAGTTGCTGCTCTCAGATCTTGTGGATCCAGCAACAGATGCGCGACTACGGTTTGCAATTTCTTAACACCCCTATCTTTGTTGATAATGAGGCAGCGATTAACATAACTAAAAATCCAGTACATCACGCTAAAACCAAACACATTGAAATTCGTCATCACTTCATTCGAGATTGTTTCGAGAAGAAGTTGATACGAATTGAGAAAATCCACACTGACGAACAAAAAGCTGATTTACATACCAAAGCATTTGATAAAACTCGTTTTCAATATCTTTTAAAATTGAACGGTATGAAGCTTTTATCGGTGTTGGAAGAAATTCTTGGCGTTGATGAAGGTACCACTGTAGATGATGATGTTGAGAAGCAATCTGCAATGGTTTGTCAATTTTTTACTTGTTTTGGTATTTAGGGGGAGTATAGGGTAATATTTTCAGAAAATACAAAAACAGTAAAAAAAACTTTCAAAAATCCAAAAACATGAGATATTTTTAAAATCCAAAAACAATAGAAAACCAGAAAAGAGCTTGTGTAAAAAGGGAAAATGATAGTACATCGGCTTGACAGTTACAGTACGCTAAAGATATGTAAAGTCTAAAAAGATTTAAACAGTCTCGCTGATGATATGCCGATAGGTTTTTACACATTTAGTAGGTTTGTTCGGGATATAAACCTAAATCTTTACTTGCTTATTTCATGGGGAACACTACTTGGATATATAGGTAACCCCTGAAATTTCGTTTGAAAGATCCCTCTTTCTGAGATACTAGGTCTTTATACTCAGTGATATCTGGGGTATTATCCCGGGACTTCTGATTTTGCGGAAGCAATGGCCTAGTCCCCGTATAATATTTTACCGCTTGCTTGAAATATAGCACCGCCCTCAGCATAAAAAATGATGAAGCATTGAAAAAATGCTAATCATGTGTTGTTGTAAAAAAGATCCTCTAAAGGGGACACACCAAAAGTTGAAGCCGTCATCTCTCTGATTTTGCGGAAGCAATAGCCTGAGCTCTCACGGCCCTCGCAATTTAACCCCTTTACAGATATCATCTGTGGTATACTCACCTGTAAGACTGAATATTGGGATCTGGATACAGGAGTATATTCAAGAGATGGGAAACGTGAATGAGTTTAAGTCTCTAAAACACTAAATCCGTATCCTGAACAGATTGAAATTTGTGTGAGAATTTAAGTGGATCAGTATATCGACAATCTAAGCGAATTGTTTAATTCTGAGCATGAAATCAAAGCTTAACTATACTTGTGACTTGTCGAATAGCTGATATGATTCCCTAACACACTCACCAAAAATATGTTTGTAAATAGTTTACATTTACTGCATTTTATTTTTGTAATTCATTTCTAGTTTAGAAACTTTATTAAAATCCAAAAAGATTTTACATTTCTGCTTTATTTTCCGACAAACCAAAGTGGAAAGTTGATCTTCAGATTCGTAATTTGAAGCAGATGCAGGAAGTTTCTGAGCTGGAAGATGAGTTGTGAGCTTAATATGTTAAACTTGAGAAAAATGAAAAGTCAAAACAAGTTCCATAATTTGAGACTTGTAAATTTCAGAAAATTGTTTGAACTAGTTTGTACAGAATGTCAGTGTGCTTTGTCTCAGGTCAACCAAGGTCATTAAATTGGACTTGGTAGACAAATTAAGTACTTAGGGTCATTAATTTGAACTTGGATACTTAAGTGGATTTCTAAATTCTGACAAAAACAATAAATGAAGTCAAATGGTAAGTTTCAATTGAAATTGTCATAATCATAAATCTTATATTTAGGTAGAGATTATGCAGGTAAAAGGTTTGTAATTGAGAGAACAGCAAAGCAAAATCCCAGCTAACTGATAGGGGGAGTCTGAAGACTTAAAAGTCAGATACAGTTCCTGGATCTACATTCAAGGGGGAGTTTAAAGGTTGTTAGAGATTCAGATTCTGTGATTCATGTTAGTTGTTGATAGTAGAAGAGAAGATTTGAAGGAAGCTTTCATTGTTATATAAACTGGAAAGAGATTAAGACTGAAGACTCGACGCCAAAGACTTCGTCAACATCCAAGGGGGAGTCTGTTGGTGCACAAATGTCTGTTAACTTTGTCTTTATCGAGTCTTATGTCTAGATAGGATTAACTAGCACACAGCAGGATCAAATTAGGGTTTATGTGATATGGGGTGATTTCGCATGAAATGGACATTGCACATTTCAAGCGAAATTAGTCTTGGTGATTTCGCTTGAAATAGCCATGCCACTTTCAAATGGAATTAAACCTTGTGATTCCGCTTGAAGTGGTCAGTGACACTTTCAAGCGAAATCAGCTTCACTATAAATAGGTGTGTTGCTAGTTCATTTGTAACTTTTCCGTTTCAGAGCCGAGGTGCTGTCAGTTTGTCAAACGATCTGTAAAAGCTTTGAAATCGATAATAAGAAGATAATTAAGAGGAATTTAGTTGTATTCACGTCGATATCATTGATTCCGCCTTTGATATTGATGTTAAACTCTTCTGATTGACTCGTTAGGGTCACACAACGATCCAACATGTAGGTTCCATTTTAAATTCCTTAACCCATTCCCAACCACCGGGAATCCCATGCCTTATAAAGAGTGTGAACTCACCTTTGGTTTGCTCGGTAAGATTAGTTACGTATTTACAGTTGATCAACTGGATCCTAGTATAATTACCAGCAACAGTCAGTTTTATAACACATAAATCACATACCCTCTTTACACATAACGTACAAGTAACGTACCAGCAATACACGCAACATAATACTAATCACATCAGTTAATCATGACCCTAACAGTTCATGGTTATCATACGTAGCAGGTATTCAGGTCATGTGCGAGTCTAATAATGCAAGTTCATGTTTTCATATTAGCAAGTAACGGTTAGTGTTTCATATCCGTCACACACCGTACCGTGCGACCTCAAAATACACAAATCATTCAGAAGTGTGCGGCCCAAACGAAAGTATGCGACCAAATTAATGGTGTACGTTCGGTGTTAGTGTGCGATGCTAGTTAACCGTGTCCTTAGTTTACGCAATTCAGTTACATTTTATTTTTGCACTATCAATCAATACACAATTAACCTAATTCCACAAACAGTTTCACCATAATCTTCGAAATCAGATCATGACAATCATCACCATAACTTTAGTAAACACCCATTATCAATCCATTCTAACTCTTATGCGTATTCCAAACAACTATGATCATATGTTATATTTCATGAGAATCATTAATAGTTTATGTATGAGCACCCTAATTCTTTGACATTAGGATCGAGTCACATAAGTCAGGTTTATCACTTAACGTTTCATCATTCTCAATCAACCCTAACATGAAGCTTGAATCATCGATTAATCGTCATCATAATTTCTGGTCTAATGTTTAACCACCTAGCCGATTCTCCACTACTCATTTATTCAGCATAAAACAATCTATATCATGTATATTACTAATATTTATCAAGATTACAATCACATGGCCGCCACTTTCTCTTCATTCAAGGTTATCAAACTTAGCAACCACTTATCTTCACATGTATTGGACCGTTTTCTTTTTCATAACTTTTACAATTAGATTGTTATCATTTAATTAGTTTTTGTTTCATATTTTCAAGTATTAATCGATGGCAGTTATCAGGTTAATCCATATTCAATTCCAATCGAATCAACATAATCATTCCACTATTATTCATCATCATGCAATTCGAAATCACTAACAGAACATCAACAACTTCTAACACATCAACACATAATCCTACCCACTAATTATTAGATAACATTCATGCAATTAATCACACGAGGTAACATGATCAATCATCACAAAGAAACTCAATCAACAAGGACGATAACTGACCGAGAGGTGTACGGTGGGAGAGGAGATGACCAGAATCAAGGGTTTGTTATTTCTTGAAGAACTTCCGTCGCTCAAAAAGGAGGGAGGAGGAGAGCTAGGGTTTGTTATTTCTTGTATGATGTATAATTAAATGAGGTTATGCAAGGCATCAATCAGTTATGTGAGATGTTAACATACAAGGGGGATTGGGTCGGCTCGGTTTGGGCTTAAAATACATTGGCCGAACTTATTATAAGAGGGGTGTGGCCTTAGGCCCAAGTGTACACGGACCAAAAGTGTGCGAGAGTGATTGGGGTGTGCAACCCGACATAGGGTGTGGTTAATAATCGTATTTATTCATTCATAACAGTCAAACATAGCAAACACCTTTATTAGAGTTTCACATAACGAACACATAAACACATAATTGCAACATCTGACAGAACGTTAATAGAGGTAACACACACACGTAAAGAACCTTGGAACTCCGAGTTGTCACATCATCCCCAACTTGAAAGAAATTTCGTCCCGAAATTTAGCACGTAGTTACTGAGGAAGCTAGTTAGGTCGCATGGTTTTCCTGGTTTTCCTAGGGTATCACATCATCCCCCCGTTGGTTTGGAATTTCATCCCGAAATTCCGCAGTAGCTTCAGCCTCAGTAATGGTTTCATTATTCTGGAACAACTGGGGATATTTGTGTTCCATTTGGTCTTCTCGTTCCCAGGTAAACTCTGGGCCACGACGGGAGTTCCAACGAACTCGAACAATAGGTATCCTGGTGCGTTTGGGAATCTTGACCTCCTGGTCCAAGATTTCCACTGGTTCTTCGATAAATCGCAACTGATCGTCGATGGTGAGCTCCTTGAAAGGAACTATGAGGGTTTCATCTGACAGACACTTCTTCAGATTCGACACATGGGATACGTTGTGAATTCCACTGAGTTCTTCGGGTAGATTCAATCTGTAGGCCACCTTGTCAATTCTCTCTGTGGTTTCGAAAGGTCCAACATATCATGGGTTGAGTTTGCCTCGTTAACCAGAACGAACTACACCCTTCCAAGGTGAGACTTTAAGTAGCACTCGATCCCCAACCTGGAACTCGAGTGGTTTCCTGCGCTTATCAGCGTAGCTCTTCTGACGGTCACGAGCTACCGCCATTCGTTTTCGTATTTGTTAAATCTTCTTTGTTGTGTCTACGACGAGTTCTAGGCCAGTGATTTGGCTGTCGCCAACCTCTGCCCAACTGTCAAGGCCCCCGGCCCGGTTTGACCCGCTCCAGAAGCCGCGGGACAGAAATCCCGTGGTATTTATTTAATTTGGCAGCGAAATTATTAACAGGATCGTTAAAACTTGAAAATGCCCGATTATTTTATTTCATAATTAGGGAAAACCCCCGTAATTTACAATAAGGGAATTTTGCTGGGAAACCCCTCTTTTACAAAAACATGTTTCTTTATTTTATTAAGCCACTTCTTCAAGCTTATAGTGCTATGTGGCACTTTTTCCTTGATCACAACAGATCACCTGAAACATGTTTTAAAAAGGTTTTATCAACAGGGAAATACTGGCGAGTCATTCAGGTTGCACAAAACGACACATTGTTATAATATACAGTATTAAGGGTGATTACATTGTTTTTATCAACCAATTACCCCAAATCGGTATTTGTCACTCAACTGTATCTGTGACTATGGTCAGATCACCCATTGGCTAACTCGTTGTCCAATGGTGACGGGAAACAAGTAATGTATACAAAACCCCACATATCGGCAGAAATTGAAGATTACAAAGACTTAATCCCTGTAATTATAACCTTGAAATCATTTAGGGTTTTATAAAGCAGTTTGATAAAAAGAGAATGACTCACATTGCAGATTTAAACGGGCAGAGTTTAGCCTACTGATTAGCCTTGTAACCTAATTAAATAACAATGCACACGAAAACTAGGTTGGTAACTTTAATCCAACTTTTACGACAACTCACGAGATCCAAAACCTTCACGGCGAATGACAAAGTGCGATACTTGAACATCCATCGAATTTATGACGAATGACAAAGCATAACCCGAGTTTGGGCAGCACTTTAACATCCATCGGATTGGTTTTTATCGATCGGACATGAAATCATAGCAGTGATCAAGTTATTACCCTATTATCGTGGCAGAATTTCGTGATTGTGTGTGTTTTTGGAGTAATTAGACGATATCTCAGTGTACGAATTGAGTTTCTACGTCGAACCAATGCCTGAAATCAAGTGCCAAACTCCCCTACTTATACCTGGAAAACGGCACCGTCGCGCCACGCGACGGGTCTCCTTTTAGCATAGGGTAGCCACATCTGTTACTAGCTTAGCTGAGTTGACGGATCGAAGAAATTTGGTTTTTACAGCAAATTATGAGGATAATCGTTAATAGGGAATACCCCCCCCCCCTGAGTTTTAGGGGCCCTGATCCTGACTCCGATTGTTCTGAAAATTTTAGGGGTTATGCAGGATTACTTGGGGGTCTCAATTAGGGTTTCCTATTGGGTATAATAAGATAAGAATTAATACTTTTAATGAGAGTTGTTACATCCTCCCCACCTTATAAAAAATCTCATCCTCGAGATTTACTAGAACAAGTAGGGATATTTCCGTTTCATCTCTGATTCCAGCTCCCAAGTGTATTCAGGTCCTTTCTTTGAATCCCACTTGACTTTGACCAGTACAAGTATTTTGTGCTTGAGAAATTTGACTATTCTGTCTTCTATTTGCAGTGGCTTCTCAATAAATTTTAACTTTTCATTTACCTCTACATCTTGAAGAGGTACTACCAGGGATTCGTCAGATAAACATTTCTTAAGGTTGGATACATGAAACACATCATATACCCCGGCTAGTTCTTCTGGTAGTTGTAAACGATAGGCAACCGGTCATATTCGCTGGATTATTGGGAATGGTCCTATGTACCTTGGACTTAGTTTTCCCTTCTTTCCGAACCGTACTACTCCTTTCCAAGGAGAAACTTTCAAGAGTACCTTATCTCCGACTTGAAATTCTAGCGGCTTGCGTCTATTATCTGCATAACTTTTCTGACGATCACGAGCCGTTTTCAGTCTTTCCTTGATTTGAGTGATCTTGTCAGTGGTTTCTTGCACGATTTCAGGACCTGATAACTGACTTTCTCCTATTTCTGCCCAACAAACTGGAGTTCTGCATTTTCGTCCATATAGTGCTTCGAATGGGGCAGCTTCAATGCTTGCATGATAACTATTATTATAGGAGAATTCAATTAAGGGTAGGTGGTCATCCCAATTTCCACCAAAATCTATCACACATGCCCTGAGCATGTCTTCCAGGGTTTGGATCGTCCTTTCACTTTGTCCGTCTGTTTGAGGATGGTAAGTTGTACTTAAATTTAATCGTGTTCCCATAGCTTCTTGGAAACTAGTCCAGAAATGTGAAGTGAAACGACTATCTCTATCTGATATAATGGAGAGTGGAACTCCATGTAAGGATACTACTTCGTCTACGTACAACTTTGCCAACCTTTCCATGCTAAAGGTTTCCTTCATGGGTAGAAAGTGAACTGATTTGGTTAATCGATCCACAATTACCCAAATAGCATCATTACCTTTTCTGGTTTTGGGCAACTTAGTAACAAAATCAATTGTTATGAGCTCCCATTTCCATACAGGCATTTCTAATTGTTGAAGTAGCCCTGAAGGTTTCTGGTGTTCTGCCTTAACTTGTGAACAAGTAAGACACTTAGATACATATCTAGCTATGTCCTTTTTCATTCCTATCCACCAGAAATTATTTCTTAAGATCTTATTATTTCCCGGGTGCATGGTATACCTAGATTTATGGGCTTCCTCTAAGATCTTATTTCTTAAATCTCCTTGCTTAGGAACCCAAATTCTCTTCTTGTGGAATCTCCAAATTCCATCAGCCCCTTGCTCTAATTCCTTTATTCTTCCTTTCATTCCTTCAGCATCATCCTTGATTGCTGTTTCTTGAATATTTTTCAGTTGTTCCATTAAATCTAATTGCAGATTTAATCTAAGAGCACGAACTCGCTTTTGTTTCTCATGATACTTACGACTTAAGGCATCTGCTACTACATTTGCTTTTCCTTCGTGATATTGAATATCACAGTCATAGTCACTTAGAATTTCCATCCATCTTCTTTGCCTCATGTTCAATTTTTTTTTTTTTTTGCCCAAATATGTATCTTAAACTTTTATGATCTGTATAAACTGTAAACTTACTTCCATACAGATAGTGTCTCCAAATCTTAAGGGCAAAAATTATTTATCCTAATTCTAAGTCATGGGTCGTATAGTTTTCTTCGTGCTTCTTCAATTGCCTTGAGGCATACATAATTACCTTCTTGCGTTTCATTAACACACATGCTAATCCTAGCTTAGAAGCATCACGGTATACTTCAAAATCTTCGGTTCCTTCTGGTAAGGCAAGGATTGGGGTGTTTGTTAACCTTTGTTTTAAAATTCTAAAGGCCTCTTCTTGCTTAGGTCCCCATTCAAACTTAACTGTTTTACAGGTTAGCTTAGTTAATGGTACAGCTATCTTAGAAAAATCCTTAATAAAGCGCCTATAGTATCCAGCTAATCCTAGAAAACTTCTAACCTCCGTAGCTGATTGCGGAACCTTCCATTTGGTGATCGCTTCTATCTTGGAGGGATCTACATGAATACCTTCATGATTCACCATGTGACCTAAAAATTGCACCTCCTGTAGCCAAAATTCACACTTCAAGAATTTGGCATAAAGCTTTTCTTTTCTTTTCTTAACAAAGTTAAGAGTGCATGCAGGTGCTCACAATGCTCGTCCTGACTTTTGGAATAAATAAGTATATCGTCGATGAAGACAATTACAAATTTATCCAAGTATGGTTTACAAACCCTATTCATCATGTCCATAAATGTTGCAGGAGCATTTGTTAACCCAAAGGGCATGACTGTAAACTCATAGTGACCATACCTAGTTCTGAAAGCAGTTTTAGGTATGTCTTCTTCTTGCACCTTCAACTGATGGTATCCGGAGCGTAAATCTATCTTAGAAAAATATCTAGCTCTTGGAGTTGATCAAAGAGATCATCAATCCTAGGTAATGGGTATCGATTCTTAATTGTAACCTTATTCAGTTCCCTATAATCGATTCACATTCGCATTTAACCATCCTTTTTCTTTACAAACAACACTGGTGCTCCCCAATGGGATGAACTAGGTTGTATGAATCCTTAACTGAGCAATTCATCTAATTGCTTTTTCAGTTCTAACATTTTAGTGGGTGCTCATTGATAAGGTGCTTTTGCTACGGGTGTAGTTCCAGGAATCAAATGAATTCTAAATTCTACCTCCCTATTCGGTGGTAATCTTGGTAACTCTTCTGGGAATATATCTGGGTATTCTGAGACTATAGGAATTTCTTTAAGTTCCTTACCCTTAGTGCTAATGATTACCGAAATCATATACACTACTCCTTGCTTTTGTTCATAACTAGCAACTTTCATTACTGAAATGAACTTCATGGGTTTTCGCGGCTTATCTCCTGTAATCATGATTACTTCTCCGGTGGGTTTACGAATTTCTATGGAGTTCTTATCACAAAGGATTCGAGCATGGTTGGCTACTAACCAATCCATTCCTAATACGACATCGAATCCAGCTAAATTAATGGGTAATAGGTTTGCAGAAAATTTATGACCTGAAAGTTCTATATTTTCTTTTTGCAAAACCGTATTTATGTTAACAGAGTTCTCGTCTGCCATTTCTACTGTAAAAACTTGCCTAAGTTTTGTTAAGGGTAGCTTAAGAGCTTAGCAGAATGAAGTATTTATAAAACTTTGGTTTGCACCAGAGTCAAATAATACTATCGCATAAACGTTGTGAACTAGGAACGTACCAACTATTACGTCAGGAATCAATTCAGCTTCCTGCGTAGTCAATTGGAAGGCTCTTACTTTTTCTTGGTAGTTCCTTCTGCAGGTTTAGCCTTGTTATCTGCAGGTTTGACCAACTTAGGGTATTCTGGTTTGAAATGCCCAGCTTCTTCACAGTTATAGCAGACCCTTGTTTTCTTTCTGCAATCTTCTTCACGATGTCCTATAGCTTGGCAGAAGTTGCAGGGTTCATTACATTTTCCAAAATGTTTCTTTTTGCGGTTTCTGCAGAATGGCGGAGTGGAAGATTGCCCAGTTCCTCTTTTCTTGAAATTGCTATTATTACCCACATGAAATCCTTGGGTAATTTTCTGAGCCAATTCCTTCTTCCTATTTTCTTCTCGCGTACGCACCAGTCCGTCTGTCAAAGTGTTGGCTAATTCCACCGCATCATCGATCGTGCGGGGTCTCGCAGCTTTGAAAATATCACGGATCTCGCTAATTAAACCCAAGATGTAGCGGGAAATAAGTAGCGGCTCTGGCGAAGCCAAAGTAGGCACAATTCAAGCATATTCGAAAAATTTTGAAGTATACCCTCGGCAATCAACATTCACCATTCGGTGGCTCAGGAATTTGTTCGCCATCTGCTCTTTTTCGTATTCTGGGCAGAATTTTCTTTCCACCAGACGCTTAAACTCCTCCCAACTCATGGCATAGGCCATGTCACTTCCCTCAGCTTGTAATACCGTGTTCCACCATTCTAATGCTTCTTCCTTGAAAAGGTGTGAAGCATACATGACTTTATCCTCCTCGGCACATTTACTTATTTTAATTACTGCCTCGGTTTTCTCCAACCAATGCAGCGCCGCAGTCGCCCCTTCATTGCATGCGAACTCAACAGGTTTACAGGCAAGAAATTCCTTGTAAGTGCAACCAGGTGTTGCAACTTTCATTTTCTTAGGAATTGGGGCCTGCATCACATCATCGTTATCGTTATTATTAATGTTGCTGCCTCCATTTATGCTATTACTGAAATTATCGCCGTGAGTGCGTTTACTGGGAACAATTTGTTGAGGTTCAACTGGAGTTCGGGCAGCAGCAATGATTGCTGGAATAGCGTTGGCTATTCCCTGAGCAATGATATTCTCTATATCTTGCCTATTTAGAAATTGATCTTCATGGTTTTGCGCGGATTGGTTACCCTCGTTAACTTGCTCATTACCAGCGTGTTCCATCTGGTAATATATATATATAAGTTATTAGCACCAACTTAATTAATAACCAAGCATAATAAAACAATTGCACATAATCTTATCAACACATTTAGCCAAAATTGTCGATTTTTCGACTTCCATTTTTATATATTATAGTATGCTTCCGTACACCCCCGTTTATATTACAAGAGTTTTATTTTTAAGTTATTTCACATAGTTATATTTTTATTATTATATTATTATTAAACACACGTTCCCACAACCACATACGATTCCTATTAGCTGGCACTTTAGAAACGACGTTCTCTCTCGTCGTATTTCCAGGATATCCTCTCCCCTACTTCCCGGATTCTATTTCCCGCGTCCACTAGTTCCTCGCCATCGTGGAGGAGTTCTGCCAAATTTTCGGAGCTCATGGGTGGGTGTAGTGGAGGCTTCGGGTCAAACTGGGGGAAAAGGTATTAGGGTTATTGAGGAGATCCTGAAACTGCCAGTCGGTGGTCCACCACTCTTCTAGCTCTGCTGGTAGAGGTTGGGAGTGGATAATAGGATCTGGGATATCAGGCTCTAAATCAACTGGAAGTTGTGCTTCCACTGGGTAATTAAAGAGATTTGCATCGACAGGTCCGATGAGGTCACTAAGTGCCAGTTTATGATCCAGCTCTTCCCAAGATGGCATTTCTTGGTCTTGCCTGGAACTTTCTCCAATCTATATTCCCTTGCCTTTATCTTTGGGATCTTCAGTCTTTATCACTTTCCGTACCGCTGGTTTCCTCCTACGCACATGCCTCCAGCCTACGAGTCTTCTTCTTTTCTTCGGTTTAGGTTTCTCCGAAGGTTGGGCTTGAAATTCCATAGGTTCATCAGTGTCGGCACAATAATCGGTAAAGTCTCTAGAAACTTCCACATTAACAGAATAAAGATTGAGATTCTGAAGAGCTTCAGACAACTCATTCATGTTGTTTAGCAAATATGAAGAAACACACAAAATTCTAAGTTAAACTGTTGTAAATAAATTTTCACATAATCACAGAATGGCAATCAGAACAAAAATTAAGTATTTCTAAATACTTAATAGGCTTAAATCAGTGGCTCTGATACCACATTTTTTCTGTCACGGCCCCCGGCCCGGTTTGACCCTGACCAGAAGCCGCGGGACAGAA
This sequence comes from Helianthus tuberosus, assembly GCA_030545235.1. Taxonomy (NCBI): domain Eukaryota; kingdom Viridiplantae; phylum Streptophyta; class Magnoliopsida; order Asterales; family Asteraceae; genus Helianthus; species Helianthus tuberosus. The sequence goes on along the minus strand of CM060443.1, from coordinate 124,664,838 downwards.
ATCCTGTGGTATTTATTTAATTTGGCAGTGGAATTATTAACATGATCGTTAAAACTTGAAAATGCCTGATTATTTTATTTCATAATTAGGGACAAACCCTGTAATTTACAATAAGGGAATTTCGCTGGGAAGCCCCTCTTTTACAAAAACATGTTTCTTTATTTTATTAAGCCACTTCTTCAAGCTTATAGTGCTATGTGGCACTTTTTCCTTGATCACAGCAGATTACCTGAAACATGTTTTAAAAAGGTTTTATCAGCAGGGAAATACTGGTGAGTCATTCAGGTTGCACAAAACGACACATTGTTATAATATATAGTATTAAGGGTGATTACATTGTTTTTATCAACCAATTACCCCAAATCGGTATTTGTCACTCGACTGTATCTGTGACTATGGTCAGATCACCCATTGGCTAACTCGTTGTCCAATGGTGACAGGAAACAAGTAATGTATACAAAACCCCACATACCGGCAGTAATTGAAGATTACAAAGACTTAATCCCTGTAATTATAACCTTGAAAACATTTAGGGTTTTGTAAAGCAGTTTGATAAAAAGAGAATGACTCACATTGCAGATTTAAACGGGCAGAGTTTAGCCTACTGATTAGCCTTGTAACCTAATTAAATAACAATGCACACAAAAACTAGGTTAGTAACTTTAATCCAACTTTTACGACAACTCACGAGATCCAAAACCTTCACGACGAATGACAAAGTGCGATACTTAAACATCCATCAAATTTACGACGAATGACAAAGCATAACCCGAGTTTGGGCAGCACTTAAACATCCATCGGATTGGTTTTTATCGATCGGACATTAAATCGTAGGAGTGATTGAGCTATTACCCTGTTATCGCGGCAGAATTTCGTGATTGTGTGTGTTTTTGGAGTAATTAGACGATATCTCAGTGTACGAATTGAGTTTCTACGTCGAACCAATGCCTGAAATCAAGTGCCAAACTCCCCTACTTATACCTGGAAAACGGCGCCGTCGCGCCACGCGACGGGTCCCCTTTTAGCATAGGGTAGCCACGTCTGTTACTAGCTTAGCTGAGTTGATGGATCGAAGAAATTCGGTTTTTACAGCAAATTATGAGGATAATCGTTAATGGGGAATACCCCCCCCCCCCCCAGAGTTTTAGGGGCCCTGATCATGACTCCGATTGTTCTGAAAATTTTAGGGGTTATGCAGGATTACTTGGGGGTCTCAATTAGGGTTTCTTATTGGGTATAATAAGATAAGAATTAATACTTTTAATGAGAGTTGTTACACCAACCAAGAGGTGATCGCCACTTCCGTCCGTACAATGCCTCGAACGGAGCAGCCTGGATGCTGGTGTGGTAACTGTTCTTATACGAAAACTCCCCTAAAGGGAGGTGTCTTTCTCAGTCGTTGCCAAAGTCGATTACACATGCTCGAAGCATGATGAGTATACTCCTGTCTATACGTAAGCCAAGAGGGTTGTGAGATGTCTGTCATAAATCAGGTATAGATCAAAATAAGAGATAACAGGAGTTGGCACCTCGTGCCTAAAAGCCGCCTCTCCCAGAGGGATATTCACAACTTGTGAAGGCTCGACAGTTTCCTTGGTTGCACGAGAGTATGCTGGTTGCGTGAGACGATCAACGATCATCCAGGTGATATTGTTTCCGTTTCAAGTTCTAGGTAGCCCAGTGACAAAGTCCATGGCAGTCTGTTCTTATTTCTGTATGAATGTTTCTCGATGTCCAACATCATGCACATACCTAGCTAGGTGGGCCTTCGTGCCCGATTACCAGTACAAGGTTTATAAATCCTAATGTCTCTCAACAAAACCCAGACGACTAGAATATCGAGGCCGGTGTGGTTTGCTCAACATAAATTTCCTACAGTTACTGCACAATGAGATCCACACTCGTTCCATGAGGTGGTGAATATCGTCTGACCTGCCAAGGTTGCTTCTCCATGCCCCGCATGGGTTCAACTTGAAAATCCTCTTCCTTCAGTTCTACAGTTTGAATAAGGCGAGTCGGATCAGGTAAGTTAGAGTCGATAGTGAGCTGCAAAGCTCGTGCACGTTCAAATTTCATAGTTGAAATCATCCAAAAGTTCCCTCCAGCGATGCCATTAACTGATTTAGCTCTGTCGAAGCCAAGGTACACGGGAGGCCATTGTGATCGGTCTAAATAACGCATCTGGTACCGTCCAAGTAATGCCGCCATCTAAAATCCGAAAACCACGGTTTTCACCGCCAGTTGTGTGTCGTGTAGTTCCTCTTTGTAACTCCATCACGTAAGTCATCACTCTCTCGTGTTGCGTCGGTGTGTAACTGGGACTCTGATTCGGACCATCATGGTATACCACTAAATCACCCGCACCCTCGGGTAAAGACGATGCTCAGTGCATTGTAGAGTTGGAATTCGAAAGCTGAAAAGACGTCCTCCTGTTTCGTCTTTCAGGATCACAGCACCCTGCTGTGCTAAAGAGATTTAAGTTGTGCGACCTTCAAAAATCATGTGATTAATCTGCGATAATATAAAGTGGGTCCAAGAAATTGTTGTACCCTTGAAGGACTCTTTGGTGTCGATCAGTTCCCAACCAAAACGGGTCTTAGCGAGATCCACGTACATTCCCATTTTGTTGGTGTGGCTCCCCCCTCAGGGATTCTCAAAAAAAATAGGATACAAATGCCACCCATGGTGTTCCTTTCTCCTGGCCATGATTCAGAATGTTGTTAACAAATACGGTCGATTCATGTGATCCCTGAAGCTGCCGGGGTGTTGATCAACTCAATGATCATGGTGTACAAAGTTGAAATGGCTGCATTGCGTTCGACATGTTGTTCTAAGAGCATTCTCCTCTTGGACTTCCATCTGATAATAGCTCGTTCACAAGCCAATCCTCGAATGGAAGCTTGTTCCTCGCAACTGGTCGACGGGTTGTCAATACGTGGTTGAGGCAAACAGTTCTTGACTGTCACCTTGTCGACTTCTCTATAGTCAGTACACATACGAAAAGGATTCTCTTTATGGGTATAGCGAGGACTCCTTAAAGCGAAAACTCCTGTTCGACAGTTCCTGTAGTTGGTTAAACAGCTCCTGCAACCCTCCTGGTGCAGGACGGTAAAGAGTACGAGTAGTTAGAACTTTCTCTGGCGCGAGGTCAAACTGAGTTCCTACCTAACAGTTGTAGAGATGATCCTGGAAGTTCCTCGGGTAGCACATTGAGGGTAATCACGAACAACTGGTGGATCCTCGATCCTCATTTTCCTAACCTACGCCATTTACAGTTGCTAACATAGCACAGTAATCCCTCCGTAGACACTCCTGGATTTCGTTGTTGAAATGATGCTAACCGTTGCGCCACTCTGATGCGTTAGAACAGATAACAATCCTCCATGAAGGAGAGAGATACATACGATTGTCTCCTCATAGGGTACATCTTTCAAGAACAACAGAAGAAAGGTCGATGTCGAACACTTGTCCCACAAGGTCGAGTTTGCATCCCAACTATCATATGAGGTTTCCATTGTCTTGCCATCAGCCGATTCCACAACAGGTTGGGTTTCAAGAAGCATCAGGGTTATAGAGTACAGAGACGAAGTGATTCGTTACCAAGAACGTGTATGCCACCATGTAATTACAATCCTAGCGTCGCCCACGCCAAATCCTAAATGCCCCTCTATGAGCATCATTTCCCCGTATGGTTGTACTCGTTGCGAGGATTTTCAGTATGGTCGTCGTTTCCTTAGTTGTTGTCGTTTTGAATTAGCAACAGCCACTCCATGTCGTAGGCACCTTCATTTCTATACCGTTGGTCACCATTTCACGTACCTTGGTGTTGCCGTGACTGTTACCTCCGATGCTGTTGTTTGAAGCAGAGCTCTACGATCTTTTATTAACAGGGTCCATCCTTTCATATTCCGTGCCACGTTCTAAGGCGCTACCCCTTGTGCTGGCAGTTTCACGTTCCATACCATGGTCGATTGTCATCGTTTACATCCTAATTAATTCGTAAAAGTTGACTCCCATGAGTCGCTGGCTGGGGTTAAGGATTCGATTAAAGCCAGTTCGCTAGTGCTCGTTGCCGGTAATTAGGGTCGTCAAAGTACTGAGGTTGGTTAAGTACTACGCTCATCCTCCTGTCCATCAATGTTGCAAGTTGTTTGAGTAATACACAGTAGGTTGCGGGAGTGTTGTAGAAGTGATCACACTCGGGATCTAAGACGTCAACGAAAAGGAGTAAGAAAAGTATCGATCAATCATTCGACGTTGCGGCATTCAACTCAGGGACGTTCATATAAGCACCTAACATTCTACACGGTTCGCTAGGTGTTCAGGTAATACTCGATAGCGTCGAGATTCGAAAGGATCCAGAGAAGAATGGAAAGTTCACATTCGGGTAGGGGACAATCACTGCTATGACCCCTATAGGTTTGTTATGTCTCACATCGATCAAATAATGGAACGGAACCCTTTTTCCACTTGTTAAGGCTCACTGGGACTCGCATGCACCCCACATTATTATTATGTGTGCACCCACAATAATATTGTGATTTGCATGCTTATCTCAGCTCCCCCTAACTCATGTCAAATGGTTCCTCAAACTCGAGTAGCAAACAAAGAGCATCATAAAACGTAAGTCATGAATGTTTAGGGAAATACCACCCTATTAGTAACATAACACATGCAAGTAATACATGAATTCATATTGTTGTGCTAAACGTGCAATCACATGCAATATCATATGTAAGTGTTCACTAGTTATGCAGTACAATGAGTATACGAGAGACGAACCTTGCAATCTGGAGCTGAGTGTCATGGTCGTATTCACATTTTCAGAACTGGTTCGGTTATAGTCTGGTTTTATAAAAAAACATTTTTCCCCTTTTTAAAACCAAGTTCACTATAACCAATGGCTCTGATACCAATCTGTCACACCCCCAAAATCCACAAGCGGAGTATCACCGTAGGAGGCGTGACTGACCAGGATCTAACCACCAATCACATTGAACTCATAGGTAAGTTTAAATAAAACTTTCATTTATTAACATTAAGTGTTACAATGTTACATATAATTCACAGTGTACAGCGGAAGCATAATTCAATCGTTAAGTGTTTATAAACCATATGTAAAAACCATTAATCCTGTGTTGCGATTCCATGTATCTTGACCCATGACCACTCCAGCCTCCCAGACAGCAAGTTCCAACAATATGCACCTAAAGACCTGCAAGGCATGTAACAACGAATCAACAAAAAAGTTGAGCGAGTTCACAGTTGGTTGTCTGTTTTAAGGTTGTTCCAAAAATTATAAGTTCATTCGAAAACCAGTAGTTAATCAGTTCCTTGTTTCCCAAACCATATCCATAATCAGTGGGGGCTTCCCCATGTGAACGACTAGACCATTACCATATCGACAACTGACAAAAGTAAGTTGTGCCCTAAGTCAATGTCTATCATCATTGACTGAGTGCCCAGATCCATTAGTACACGCCCGTCCTACCGGCACGGTGTGAGGCTTGTCAACCCTAATAGCGCTATTAACTAATGACCCGCTCGCCATTGCGATTAAGTCGATATTAAAATGAGGGACTTAATGATAGAGTTTTGTCTAGTAAGTTTAAGGTTGTTGTCCTACCCAAGTAGGACGAAGGTACGTAATCTACCCAAGGAGAATACGCAGATTTAATATTGGCACCCTACCCATGGAGGATGAAGGTACATATCCTATCCAAGGAGAATATGTAGGTTCCGTTTTAAATTCCTTAACCCATTCCCAACCACCGGGAATCCCATGCCTTATAAAGAGTGTGAACTCACCTTTGGTTTGCTCGGTAAGATTAGTTACGTATTTACAGTTGATCAACCGGATCCTAGTATAATTACCAGTAACAGTCAGTTTTATAACACATAAATCACATACCCTTTTTGCACATAACGTACAAGTAACATACCAGCAATACACGCAACATAATACTAATCACATCAGTTAATCATGACCCTAACAGTTCATGGTTATCATACGTAGCAGGTATTCAGGTCATGTGCGAGTCTCATAATGCAAGTTCATGTTTTCATATTGGCAAGTAACGGTTAGTGTTTCATATCCGTCGCACACCGTATCGTGCGACCTCAAAATACACAAATCATTCAGAAGCGTGCGGCCCAAACGAAAGTATGCGACCAAATTAATGGTGTACGTTCGGTGTTAGTGTGCGATGCTAGTTAACCATATCCTTAGTTTACGCAATTCAGTTACATTTTATTTTTGCACTATCAATCAATACACAATTAACCTAATTCCACAAACAGTTTCACCATAATCTTCGAGATCAGATCATGACAATCATCACCATAACTTTAGTAAACACCCATCATCAATCCATTCTAACTCTTATGCGTATTCCAAACAACTATGATCATATGTTATATTTCATGAGAATCATTAATAGTTTATATATGAGCACCCTAATTCTTTGACATTAGGATCGAGTCACATAAGTCAGGTTTATCACTTAACGTTTCATCATTCTCAATCAACCCTAACATGAAGCTTGAATCATCGATTAATCGTCATCACAATTTCTGGTCTAATGTTTAACCACCTAGCCGATTCTCCACTACTCATTTATTCAACATAAAACAATCTATATCATGCATATTACTAATATTTATCAAGATTACAATCACATGGCCGCCACTTTCTCTTCATTCAAGGTTATCAAACTTAGCAACCACTTATCTTCACATGTATTGGACCGTTTTCTTTTTCATAACTTTTACAATCAGATTGTTATCATTTAATTAGTTTTTGTTTCATATTTTCAAGTATTAATTGATGGCAATTATCAGGTTAATCCATATTCAATTCCAATCGAATCAACATAATCATTCCACTATTATTCATCATCATGCAATTCGAAATCACTAACAGAACATCAACAACTTCTAACACATCAACACATAATCCTACCCACTAATTATTAGATAACATTCACGCAATTAATCACACGAGGTAACATGATCAATCATCACAAAGAAACTCAATCAACAAGGACGATAACTGACCGAGAGGTGTACGGTGGGAGAGGAGATGACCAGAATCAAGGGTTTGTTATTTCTTGAAGAACTGTCGTCGCTAAAAAAGGAGGGAGGAGGAGAGCTAGGGTTTATTATTTCATGTATGATGTATAATTAAATGAGGTTATGCAAGGCATCAATCAGTTACGTGAGATGTTAACATACAAGGGGGTTTGGGTCGGCTCGATTTGGGCTTAAAATACATTGGCCGAACTTATTATAAGAGGGGTGTGGCCTTAGGCCCAAGTGTACACGGACCAAAAGTGTGCGAGAGTGATTGGGGTGTGCGACCCGACATAGGGTGTGGTTAATAACCGTATTTATTCATTCATAACAGTCAAATATAGCAGACACCTTTATTAGAGTTTCACATAACGAACACATAAACACATAATTGCAACATCTGACAGAACGTTAATAGAGGTAACACACACACGTAAAGAACCTTGGAACTCCGAGTTGTCACATCTTCACAGCTTGTGAATATTCCTCTGAGAGAGGCGGTTTCTAGGCAAGAGGTGCCAACTTCTATTACCTCTGATTTGATCTGTGTTTACATTCGATCTGGGGCAGGCATCACATAAACCCTTGGCTCACGTCTAAACATGAGCACTGCTTATCACCCTCAGACAGACGGTCAGAATGAAGGAACCATCCAGACACTCGAAGACATGCTGCGAGCATGTGTGATTGATTTTGATAAAGATTGGAACGACACTGACCTTTGGCAGAGTTTTTTACTGCAACGGTAACCCATTTTAGTATTCATGCAACTCCGTTCGAGGCATTGTATGGGCAACAATGCCGACCACTTTGTTAAGCTGAGGTGGGTGCCATCCTAATCACAAGTTCAGGATTTGTACTTGAAACTCCGGAGAAGATCGTTTAAATCATAAATTGTATGGCGGCAGCGCGTGACCGTCAGCAGGGCTGATAAGCGTAAGAAATCCTTAGAATTCGCTGTCGGAGATGGTGTCGTGTTGGAAGTCTCACCCTGGGAGGGTGTGTTACGTTCTGGGAGTCGCGACAAATTTAATCCACGATACGTTAATCCATTCAGAATTCTGGAAAGAATCGGTATAGTGGCCTATAAGCTTGAATTGCTTGATGTATTAGGTGATGTTCACGATGTCTTTCATGTCTCTAACCTAAAGCAGTATTTGCCCACGAAACAACAGTAGTACCCTTACAAGAACCATAGATTGACGATAAGTTACAGTGGTTGCGGAACCTAAGCACAGCCGAATTCCAGTTATGAGAGTTCGTTGGAACTCAAGACATGGACCAGAGCTCACATGGGATCGCGAGGACCCGATGAAGCTCGGGTACCCTAATCTGTTTGATACTGTTGTTTTGAATCCTGATGCAACTGGCGAATTTCGAGATGAAATTCCCTTTCAAGTTGGGGATGATGTGGCACCTGAGGAGATCCACAGTCATCCGAGCCTGTCACTTCACTTTCATGAGACTGCTTATCAAATTTCAGGACGAAATTTCTTTCAATTTGGGGATGATGTGACAACCCAAATTCCTGAGGTTAATTATATTTGCATCTCTTCTATATATATTTCGTCATACGTTGTGATCTTATGCTTATGGTGTGAAATTGTTATAGTTGGTTTAATTAAATGATTATGAGTCTATGTGTTTCGAGAATAGTATGTATGTATGTGATTAATGAAGCCGCACGTAATTCCCGAGTCGCGCACTCTTCCTAACTCGGCCGCACGTTCTTTTAAAACCTTATGGGTTCCGTAAACCCAAATGCCCAAGCCCAAAGCTCCTAAGCCTAAAACAAGCCCGAGCCCGGATTCCCTCATTTAACACGCATAAGAGATGGATCGATTTCCATCTAATTACAAGTTGCATGAAATAACAAACCCCAATCCTCTCTAATCTTCGACGGCAGCCTCCGCTCATCATCGAAGCTTCTTCTCGGCGCTAACACCTTCCCCAACACCTCATAGTTTGGTTAGTATGTTTATCTTGTATTAATTTGATCTCTGTGAATTGCATGTGATTGTGTTTCTTCTGTTTGTCTAAATCCGTGTGAATCATCATGGGGGATTATTCATGTATGGCAATTGATAGAAAGTATGGTGGATTGTATGAATTAGAATCAATAACTTAAATGCCCAGAAGATGAACTCGTGATGTAATGCTTTGTGTACAAACCGACTAATGATGATTTACTGATTAATATAATGCATGGTGGACTAGGGCTGCATAATTAGAACAAGTTGTGCTACTCGATCCAATTGGCTAGTGAGTTAGGATGTCGATTTCGGTCGATGATCATATAATGAATTCATATTATGATAATCTTGACTATTGAATGAATTGATGTTAACTGTTAATTTTGGGTTGCACATGTCGGTGTGCGATAATGATTGAAGGGGTATAGGTACACGAGTTCCGAACGATGAAATTGTTAAAGGTGAACTATGATATTTGATTTAATATGAACATGATGATAATTACTGTTTGATGCGAATCGGAAACGAAATCGTCCATGATTCTGTTTGCGTGAAATAAGGGATTAGTTTTCAAAGTGTGTAACAGAATGGCTTAATCATTGTAACTGAATCCATGAATTTCGGCTAGAGGAAACTGACCGCACACTGTGTGATCGTACACTAGTGTGCGTACCAAATAAGTTGCACGTGGTACAATAATATGAAGCCTACACAATACTGATCGCACACATTAATAAGTCGCACACTTTATGTCGCACACTTGGATGTTAGTCGCACGCTTGGGTCGGATGCATTTGGGCCGCACTGGTATGGACTCGCACACTCGGATTAGGATCGCACAGTTTAATATGGATCGCACACTCACTAAGGGCCTTAGACCGAGTGGGCCGTACACTGTTGAGCTACTGTTTGAAATGTGAACTTGTGTTATGAACGTGTACGAAATCTAATTGTTTGCTATATGTCACGTGACATCGGTATTACATGTGACTTGATGAATCTCATGAGTAATTGCTATAAGTTGTACGATGATACGTGTATGTTATTTGTGTAATATGTGTTACCACTTACATTAAGTGTTTAAGAAACTGACAGTCTTTGGTAACCCCGGTAGGGTTTGGTTGACCAATTGGAAAGGGTAACGTAACATACCGAGCAATTTAAGGTGAGTTCACTTCTCTTGAGCATGCGTCCCGGTGGGTGAGACAGTCAAACGGGTATTCCTGGGAGGAATAAGTCTTTGGGTAAAAACTGGAATGTTAGATTCATTTCCTATCACCTTAGATCCCATCTTCTACCGAATAGTTACCTGAGAGGTAACGGGGTATTAGTTGATAGCGCTATTAGGCTTGGCAACCTCACATTTTACCTGAGAGGACGGGCGTGAGCTAATGACCTTAATCATGACCAATGCTTGGATAGGGGGCATTGGGGACGGGCAAAACAATCTGGAAGCCATCTTGTACGGTACTCGAGTTATTATCAACATTACTTTCGGAATTGTTATTAAACTGGATTAAACACTTGGTAATCAAACGTTTTCATAAAACTGTGAACTCACCAGCGTTGTCTGATACACTTGTTTGCATGCTCGCATGTTAGAGATATGTGAGAACGTGGAACTTGCTGTCTGGGATGCTAGAGTGGTCATGGGTCAAGATACATGGAATCACGAGACAAGTCTAATGGTTTACATACACTTGGTTTATGAAATACTTAACTAATGATTTATGCTTCCGCTGAACACGTGAAATATAATTAATGTTTTGTAACACTTTATTTTAATGAATGAAAGTTTTATTTGAAATCTTGTTATGAGTTCAATGTGATTGGTGGCTAGATCCTGGTACGTCACACGCCTCTCGGGAGGATTCCGCATGTGGTATTTTGGGTGTGTGACATAAAAGAACTCTAAGAGAAGACTATTTGAATCATATCATGAAAATCAATCCATATAAAGCAACCAAAGCTCAATTCTAAGGGTGGACAACTAAAGCCTTACAAGATGAAATATTATGGATAGAAAAGTTCAGGGGCGGATGTAGCATATAGTAAGGGGTGGCGTTCGTTACGGCTTGGCGTTCTTGCGGTAGTGTAAAATTAGTGTAAATTTTGGAAAAAATTGACGTTTTTTCGATTTCGTTACCGTTTATTTATAAAACGTTACGCTTGGCGCGAATCCTAGATCCGCCACTGGAAAAGTTGCTTCTCAAGCCAGATCTCAAACCTACACCTCCAAACTAGAAGGCAAGCAAAAGGCCAAATGACAAAAAAAAAAAAAAAAAAAAAAAAAAAAAAAAAAAAAAAAAAACCTTTCAGTTAAAGAGAATGAAGGAAGAAATGGTGGCTAAAAATTTAAGACTCTTAGATCAGTGGCAAGATGGGATGAGTCGACTATTACTGAAAACTACAAAAAGTTGAAGGTACTTGGAGAAAAAGATCCTTCCATCCCTGGAAAGCATGTATATGATCAAGTTGATTTCCCCCATCAAAACACTTTTTGATCCAACATTTGTGTTTAATTTCCACTGTGTTCATATTATTTCCATTTATACTTCACATATTCATTATTTCATTAAAAACACACACAAATTGTAACTAAGATCCTATCACCTATTAAAATCCTAATCGCCCCCATAAAATTTTGTGATCGCCCATCATGAACTTTCGAAACCGACCCCTAAGAAAAACCAAATTAGAAATTTATAAATTTTTAAATGTAAAATTAATATGACTAATCAATCTCATTTAAACACTGACATAGTTTATACAAAACACTAGGTTAGAACCCTGTGTATTACACGGGTTGAATACATGTAATTTTATATATTAAATAATGAAAAGTTATATCTTTATGAAACTCGCATATTGTACGGGTTAAATAAATGTAATTTTATATATCGAATAATAAAAAAAGTTATATCTTTAAAAACCATGTGTACTACACAGATTAAATAAATATAATTTTGTGTACTAAATACTAAAAACGTCGTATCTTTAAAAAACCCGTGTATAATCGGGTTGAATAAATCTACCAAATGATTAAAAAAATTACAGTCTTAAAAACCCCGTATATTACACGTGTTGAATAGATCTAAAAAAAAGAGTTATATCTTTAAAAACCATGTGTATTACACAGATTAAATAAATGTAATTTTGTATATTAAATACTAAAAACGTCGTATCTTTAAAAAACACGTGTATAGTCGGTTTGAAAAATCTACCAAATAATAAAAAAAAATTATATCCTTAAAAACCCCGTGTATTACACGTGTTGAATAAATCTAATCTTACATAACAAATGATAAAAAAAAAGTTATATCTTTAAAAACTTCGTGTATTACACGGGTTATATAAATGTAACTTTGTATAGTAAATAATAAAAGTTAAATTTTTAAAACCAAATTAGAAATTTTTAAATTTAAAATTAATATGACTATTCAATCTCATTTAAACACTGACATAGTTTATACAAAACACTAGGTTAGAACCCCGTGTATTACACGGGTTGAATACATGTAATTTTATATATTAAATAATGAAAAGTTATATCTTTATGAAACTCGCATATTGTACGGGTTAAATAAATGTAATTTTATATATCGAATAATAAAAAAGTTATATCTTTAAAAACCATGTGTACTACACAGATTAAATAAATATAATTTTGTGTACTAAATACTAAAAACGTCGTATCTTTAAAAAACCCGTGTATAATCGGGTTGAATAAATCTACCAAATGATTAAAAAAATTACAGTCTTAAAAACCCCGTATATTACACGTGTTGAATAGATCTAAAAAAAAGAGTTATATCTTTAAAAACCATGTGTATTACACAGATTAAATAAATGTAATTTTGTATATTAAATACTAAAAACGTCGTATCTTTAAAAAACACGTGTATAGTCGGTTTGAAAAATCTACCAAATAATAAAAAAAAATTATATCCTTAAAAACCACGTGTATTACACGTGTTGAATAAATCTAATTTTACATAACAAATGATAAAAAAAAAAGTTATATCTTTAAAAACTTCGTGTATTACACGGGTTATATAAATGTAACTTTGTATAGTAAATAATAAAAGTTAAATTTTTAAAAACTCCGCGTTTTACACGAGTTGAATAAATATAATTTTGCATACCAAATAATAAAAAAAGTTATATTTTTAATAAATTAGGATAACATTTAATATTAATTTATTATTTATATATATTTAATATAAGATAAGTAGTAAAGAGAGGTATTTGTTTTAAAAATATATTAAATTAACAATTTAGATTTAAAGATAATATTTTATTAAAGTATCATAAGATTTAATATTAATTTATTATTTATTTAGTTAATATATATATATATGTATATATTTGAGGATGCCTTTAATGAATGACACGTGTCTAAAAGTTGATTTCTTTTATTATTATAGTAGATAGAAGATTAATTAAACCCATGTGTAATTTGATGTACAGGACTTAAGTTTCAAAGCCCAATCTAAACCCCTGAATGATTTAAGGCTTAAGCCCGTGTGGACAAACCTTATTGAAAAATCAAAGATCAACCCAAATATGTTACGCGAGTGAATGGCACCACTTAGTGGTGCACAAATCGGGTTTTCTAAATACCCGGTTCCGGGTATGGAACCGGGTTCGGGTACGATCGGGTTCTACATAATCGGGTATTGACAATACCCCGGACGAGTCTGGGTTTTATATAAAAAAGAGTAAACTTCCGTTTTGCTCCCTGTGGTTTGGTCATTTTAACGGTTTTGCTCCAATAGTTTAAAAATAGTCATTTTCCTCCCTAATTTTTCTAACTTGTCTTCATTTTGCTCCCAGCCTCTAACTCCACCAGGGAGGAAACTGGCGACAAACTCGAAAGATTAGGGAGCAAACTGGCGACAAACTCGAAAGATCAGGGAGGAAAATGGCTATTTTTAAACTATTGGAGCAAAACCGTTAAAATGACCAAACCACAGGGAGCAAAACGGAAGTTTACTCTATAAAAAAATGTATACCCTATATACCCGGGTTCGGGTCGGGTTTTCTAATACCCGGGTATTATAATACCCTATTTTCGGGTTCGGGTATGGTCGGGTATGGATCGGGTTGGGTTCGGGTATGCCGCGGGTATTCATTTTTTTTTTTATAAATCATAGAAATATAAAGTGCAAAACCTTTTTATTTCATAAAACATAGAAATACATGACACCTAAATAATCATTTAACCGGATCGAATAAGATGATTAACATGGATAGCTTCGAATAACTTAATCGTCTTCGTTTATTGATCGTCATCAAAGACCCCTTTTATAGGGCATAGAGATACCATGTAAACCAAACAAATGATCATAATACACTTTCTAACGGCTATATAGCCGTTACCAAGGTACAAAACTCGAAAAAACACAAAAAAACGAAAAAACCTGAACAGGGTATTGAGAAACCCGGACCGGGTATTGAATAAACCCAGTTCCGGGTACGGGTTGAAACCGGGTACTAGTAAAACCCGGGTTGAAACCGGGTATAAAAAAACCCGGTTCCGGGTTCGGGTTTGGGTATAAAAAAACCCGGGTTTTATAATACCCGGTTCCGGGTTTTATTTTCGGGTCCGGGTTCGGGTTTTTTGTGCACCACTAGCACCACTGTTGCCGAACTACCTAGACGAAACCGAATGGGATACCCGAGGGTGCCTCGAGTACCCAATATCAGGGGCGTAGCTTTCAAGGGGCCGGGGGCGCCTGATTCCCCGAACTTTTCGCTCCGTAGTGTTATGTATGTACGTTTCGTATAGAATTTTTTAGATATATACGTTTTCGACCCCCGATTTTATAAAAAAAAAATTACTTATATAGAATTTTTAGGTCCGGTGACTTCCGACCTCCCGGTGAAAATTTTCAAGCTTCGCCACCTCCCAATATCATCATCTTTTTTCTTCTTCTCCGTGCAGCAAATTAATAACCAGACGCAAAAAAAGGTCGTCGGAGCACAGTCTGAAAAAAATTCTTTAGTTTTACTTGTTTTCAAAGCTTTATTGGGTCGGTGTCAAAGTTACATGGGGTCGTTCGGAATTTTATCGTATATATAACCCTATGGTCCATCAAGCTCAAAAGAAAGAAATTCAAAGAAGAGGTGCAGGACTAACGGTCGGTGCCATAGATCGACCATCAAGCTACCACGGTCCCTCCAAAAATTTAGGGCCCAATTGGAAAAAAAATTACTATAAATTTAACTTGTATATTAATATGTAATTTTATTGCTAAAATAAGTGGTTGTGTTGTCGCTAAGTAGCTTGGTGGAAAGAAATCCATCTGGTCTTCATGTAGAGCAAAGTTCGAATCCAAGCACCAACAGTGGATTCTTATATTTTTTACGGTTTTTTTTTTTTTTTTTACCTATTTTCTAAATTGGACAAACCTCAAATCACTGGTTGTTAAGTATTTCTTGCCAATCTATCTATATATATATTGTTTTTGTTCAAATTGTTGGGTTTAGTTGGCAGTTAAAATCATCAATGAATTAGTTGTGTTCTGTTATTTTGATTTATTAAAATTGTTGGGTAAAGTCGATGATCAAAATCAACTGTTTTCATGATTTATTTTACTTGTGCAGCAAAAGCTTTTTGAATAACATATTTCATCAACCCAAATGAGGTCCAAGGATGATCATCATGTAACGTCTTTCTTCTTTTTTTTCACTCATATTAGTATCATTTTGATTTGGATTTTATTTTTCAGGCGAACAACTACTAGACGGTTCTTGTTATGCAAGTCTTCTATTAATCATCTAAACTTGACATTGGTTAAATTCCTTCTTTAAAGATGGATAAGGGCCTCAGCTTTTCATTTCGCTTTGGGCCTCTAAAGCAGTTGAGCCGGCCCTGCAAACTACTGGTTTCCAATCTTTGGTCAGCCTAAAAAGATACGGCCGGTCCTATGACGCAACAATCAAAGAGGAGGTTAGAAACACAACAAAGTTATTGCAGTCAATGTCACGTACCAAGAATTAACACCAACATCATTCAAGCCCTTGGTCACATGAGCATCATACCTTGTTAAAAAGCCCTTGGTCAAACTCATTTTCACAGTTAGTTTCAAAACCTATTCTAACAAACATACAGTTGAAAGAATATCACTACTGAATACACCCTTACTATGGCTACCTCGTGTTTTAAAACCGTATAATCTTAGGTCTTGCTAGCAAAAAAGTTATTAGTCAGACTTCAAAAATAATTTCGACGTTAAACAATTCTTAAAACTGCGCAAACCCGACAACACATCCTTTTCATTCCTTCCACGGTCTTGTTCAACGTTTAACCTCCTCATGAGACATGATTAAATTGACTGGTGATAAGCCAACTGTTATAACAGGTACATTTCAATCTAGAATCTCAACACATGTAGTTTCACAAGAGGTAACTCTTAGGTAGTGTTCGTTTCATGTAATGCAATGGAATTGGAATTTGCATAGGAATTGGATTTGGAATTAAAACATTTCAATAGGAATTGGAATTTGATAGAATTGGAATTTGATAGAATTGGAATCTCAGTTTCATTCTTGATTTGTTCGTTTGGGAAATGAATTGAAATCTACCGATCTCTTCCCGCTGATCGAGTGAGCCAGTTCGGGTCGTTAATGGGCTGATTCAGGTCCTTAACGTGATGGGTTGGGTCATTTCGGGTCGTTAACAGGTCGAGTCAATTCGATACGTTTCGGGGCCGAATCGAGACGTTTCAACCATTAACAGGTCGGAGCATTTCAGGTAGTTAACGGAGGCAGGTCGGGTCGAGATGTTTTGAGTCGTTAACGAGCCAGGTCGGAACGAGGCAATACGCGTTGGCGACGGATGAGTTTGGGTTGAGACGTTTTAGACATTGGTGACTGGTCAAAGATTTAAATGACTTTTCTTGAATTCCTTCAAAAATTGGAAGGATTTTTAATTTATTTAGTTTAAGAAATTTGAAGGAATTCATTTCCGATACCAATTTCTTTGCTAACCGAACACAATCAAGAACGAAATTGAGATTCCAATTCCTTCCTTTGTTAAAAGGAACAACATATGAAATAAAATCTGAATTCCATTCCTTCCAAATTCCATTCGAACACTACCTTATATGTGAAATTTTTTGTGAAAAATTTTGATATTTTTATGATTTTAATATGTAAATTTTCTTATTTAGATCTACTAATGGACGCTTACATAAGCCACACTTCAGTTATTCTAACAGTGCATGCATACCCGTAACTAACAAGCAACTACAAAAAAGCTTAAACCATTAACTCGTCTCGCTTTTGTTGCTATAAAAACATAACCGGTGGTGCAAAACAATGGAATTTCTATAAATCCCAATTTAAATCCTCCAAAAAGAAAAACAAAGCATTACTTTTACACAATTCATCAACATTTGACTGATAGTGATTGTAAGAAACCTGAACCACTCACAAAACTTCAACCACACTACAATATTGGAGCAAGCAGATAGATGCCACCAACGCTACTTCCTCCCGGTAATCTTCAAGAAAGACCTGCCATTCTGCCAAAGTTAAAGCTCACAAAGATAATCTTCGAGCACCATACCAACTACATAACCGCACGACTCTCTTAATCAAATCCTAGTATATAATTAATAATATGTTAAAAAAACTGGAAATTTTGATTCTCTAACGAGTCAGATTGTAAAAAAAAATATTGAAACAAAAAGGGTACAGAGTTTGCATACTGCATAAAGCCTCTCAATTTATCAAAAAATTAATATATATTAATTAAAAATGATAGATTAAATTTATAGATACATTCAACATACTGATGATTTAATGATTTATAGAAGTGAAAACGCTTAGGACAAAAAATGCTTTGGATCAAAGCCAAGCCTAAACCCAAACAGTTCGACCAAATACATAATCCGCTCATTTTGCCACCTCAAATATCTTAGTAAGCCTTTATGTCAAATTCAAGAGTTTTTAAACAGTATAGATAAAAGTAATTACATATATCCCCTTCAAGACTTGGTGTAATATCATATTTACCCAACAAAAATCATAATATCAAACACATTTTCATATTAATGACATTTATACACTTGCTTTGAAACTTGCATTAAGATATAAGAGTTTGGATTATAAAGAAAGAGAAGTGTATAATCTTATCATAAATTGTATGGTTGTAAAACAAGGTTTCCAAGGCCGAGTACTCCCCGAGTAGTCGCTACAAGGTAGGTAACCGAGGCGACTTTCTTTGACTCCGCCTAATTACTCGGAGTCGGCCAAACGAGGTCAACCTCGGCCAGAATTGGATCTAGCAGGTCAACTCGGGCCTAATTTGACTTGAATAATAATATAACATAATTTCTATGCCTATCATATTAAAGAATGAATATCACTTTCACGTATTTTGTTATAAATATTAGTAAATTTATGTTATTTGACATATATTAAATCTCCAAAAAGTAATTTCTTTATAATTTAACATGTCCGAGTACTCCACGAGTACTCTCCGCCTAGACCGAGTACTCTCAACTCCCCGGTCGCCCGACTAGGGAGCGCCTAGCGACTTTTGCAACAATGATAGGAATATATAGAACTTTATAAATTTGCAACTTTATAAATATGATAGTGTGCAAGTTTTCAGGGGTATATATGAAATGACCAGAAGAACTTCTCATAAATATGTGTGTATGTACCTTGAATCAACTGAAGTTAAAGCCACCATTGGGAACAGAAACATCACCACCAAGTTGGAAACCAGGCTGACCAGTTGGCATTGCATCATCCTCCTCTTCCTCCAACCAATATGTTTCAAGAAGCTTCACCGCTTTCTCATATATCTCATTGTTATCGTGACTCTGTAGATTCTCAATTTTCTCCAATCCTTCAGCATCATCAATCATTTGTGCATAAAGATTCACATCTCCTGATCGTCCCAAATTCTTTTCCGCTTCACCCACCTTCAGTATGTTCTCAAGCCCCTCTAGACAAACGGTCACAATTCTTGGGTCTGGACACACAAGTAGATCACATAAAGGTTTGATGCATCCCTGATTAACAAGATACCTGCAATTATTTTATTAAAAATGATCCAACAGTTCACTGCCCATAAAATAAAATGACAAAAAGAAAAACATTCCGTCTTTGGTTTTAAAAAACGCAAGGCGCTCCAAGGTGTTTAGATCCCAAAAGTGAAGATGCGAGACAACAAAATATATAATACCCTGATCCTTGTTAAATATTTTAATTGTCGAAAATTTTGAAGTATTTAAATAAAATGTAAAAGTTAAAAACATTAATGAACTATTGAACATAAACAAACATGTTACCGAACGTTCACAAACGTAAGTGAACGAATGTGGCCTCTGTTCATGTTCGTTCATTTAACTAAACGAACCTCCCGCCGAACGGTTCACGAATTGCTTACTGTATGTTCGGTTCGTTAGCAGCCCTATGTTTTACATGTTAGCCTTTTTATTAAGGTGCTGTTTGTTTTTTCTGCAAGAAAAAGGCCTGCAGTCTACGGACCACATCTGCAGGCATCTGCAGGAGAAGAGGTGGACCAAATGTCTGCAGTCTGCAAGGAGAGGAGTGTTTGTTTTACATATAACCCTTCTCTTCTCTTCTCTTCTCACACACAAACACACACAACACCTCATCTCTCCCTGCCTTTCATCTACCACCACCACAACCACCGCCACCACCTCATCTACCACCACCACCACCGCCGCCACCTCATCTACCACCACCACCGAACACCCACCCTCGTCGCACCACAGCCTCAACAACAACCCCTTTCCCCTGTCTTGTTACCCACCCGCACACCCCTCTTTCTTATACATCATCTCCCCTAATTGAAACCCCCTTTTCTTATACACTCACCTTGCCTGAAGATGAAAAGAATAGCAGACAGAGAGAGACAGCAGAGGAAGAGAGAGAAACAGAGAGCGGCGGCAAAGCCGTTTTTCCGGCAACCGTTTGCCGGTGACGGTGATGCTGAAGACGGAGTGTCAACGGTTATGGCGATGGTGGTGGTTCTTGATTCGAGCACGCAGCAGATGAGCGGTGGCAGCGGGCACCCCCCGTCTCGAAGTCTCTTTGGTCAGTGCATAATTGATGATTTGGGTTCTGCATTCTTTGTTTTAACTGAGTTTAATTGGTGGTGTTCGAAATCGAATCTTCAGGTTAGGGTTTATGTGTTTATTATGTTTAATGATTTGGGGATTTTTCATTTGTTAAGAGATTTGGGGATTTTTCATTTGGTTCAGATGAGGGTGTGGTGTCGGAGTGGAGGTGGTGGCAGAGTGGAGGTGGCGGCAGGTGAGGGTGGGAGGTGGTGGCGGAGTGGAGGTGGTGGCAGAGGATGTGGTGGTGTCTGCTGGAGTGGAGGGAGAACAGGGAGAAGAGGTTGTGCAGACCTTAGAAGACATGGGTTCATGTCTGTTTGAAGCAGAGGTCTCGCAGACCTTTTTTAATGAAAGGTCTGCGAGAAAACAAACAAGCTGCAGACACTTATGTCTGCGCGTGGTCTGCGCGGCGCAGACACAAGAGGTTCTGAAGTGCTTCTAGCAAAAAACAAGCACTACCTAAGTAAACCTTTCACAATTTCTTCATCCCTTTTGTTGTTTTTTACATATCAGCGTCTTAAAGAGCCTAACTTTGACCAAGATGTGCATGAGGAGAAATCACTTCATGCGCCTCACACCTCAAGCACGCTTTTTTAAAACCAAGATTTAGACTTACTTAATTTGGTCATGGCTACCACCAGAAGTAGCGTTTGAGATAGCCCACGCAGCCTCCTTCTTGATGTCGAATTCTGCATTCTGAAGTAAAAGAACAAGGGGCCCAATGATACTTGCTTCGATCACCGTCTGAAGAACCACCAAATAGACATACAGGTCAAGGTTAATACTTTAATCTAGTCTGGTTGAAATGAAAATTAATTACGGTGCCGGCATTACCTGAATCTGCTCCTTGTTGCCGGCAGTGATGTTTGATATGGTCCAACAAGCTTCCTTCTTAATGCTTTTTTTGTGATTATTGGTCAACAGGTTCAGAAGACAAGGCAGGGCTTGATGATTGATGATATACTAAAACACATACAAAACAAACGAAATTAGTCAACCAAAGCAAACACAATACCAGAACTTTACACACAGTTTCTGACAGCATCAGGAGAATTTGGATAAAATGTTTAAAGCTAAATAAGATTTGTTTTGAATATAAAGCAAAATATAAGCATGTATTTTGCAAGGTTACAAATTAAAATAATTATATATTCTCAAACATTATCCATAATCCATCTCATTATATTGTTCGAAGATATGTTTTGTAATGAGGTGTATTCTTCTATATATGTAACTAATTCATTTTGAGAGTATAATATAAAAATGTTAGTGCTCAAACAATGTGTCAGAAGCGTGCTAAACAACATCAAACATACCAATATTTGTTACTCGCTTCTTCACCATGGAAAATTGGACACTTTGTTTAATTTGAAAATGTAAAAACTTCTAAAGCGATACTATCATGCACCACGGCAAATGTAAGATGTTGGAAGTAAAAAAAGTATCACCTTATGACACAAAACGACTGAATTAAAAAAAAAAGTAACGCCTCTTTCAAATCCCTACAAAAGATATTCTCTCTCTGTTCTCCACAAGTTGTCTTAATTTTTTAAGGTGTAGCTAGAACAATGTTATACTCTAAAAGACCAATCATTTACAACTACTCTACAGTTTTATCAATTTGTTGAATAAGTATTAAAACCGTCCTCTTTGTGTGAATTTTGAAAAACATGAAGAAATGAACAATGTGATATTTGTTACCCCAAAACACTAAAATGTGCATGCATAGAAAATTAGAAATAACAAACTATATGAAAGTAGTACCAGACGAGTACCTGAGTTTGCATATCATCGCCAGTAACAATGTTGCCAACTGTACGAAGAGCAGGGATGAGAACTGAAGGCGACGGGTGACTGAAACCACCAGACAACCCAAATTGCAAGACATTAGAAACTAAACGGGCTTAAATATATCATAACTCAATATGAACAATTAGCACACTCACTTCAGTAGCTCAATCAATCTGGGACATACATTTGCTTCTATTACAGCTTGGATTTTATCATTCGTACCATCTGAAAGATATGAAAGTGCCCAGCAAGCGTCAGTCAAGACTTCTTCGTCGTTTGAATGTATAAGTTGTTGAAGTGCTGGTAGAGCAGGTCTTGTCTGCAAATACAAATGAAATATTATCACTATAAGTTAAATAAATATAAGACCCTGCTCACATAATACATTATGTCTAGTTGCCAAGACAAATGAAATATTATCATTTACAAACTCACCTGATCAAAAGAAGGTTGTGGCTTGCCTCTACAGAAATTGGAAAGCGTCCATGTGGCGTTTCTCAACATAGATAATTTAGAACGTTCGTTTAACTGGGCCAGCAAAGAAGACAAAGCCCCTTGTGCAAGTACAAGGTCACGACATTTAGGTGAATCACCAGCAACATTACCTAGTGCCCATACAGCCTGCAGGTGAAAAACAAAATTGACGTTAAACTCTTTCCAAGTACTAAAATGAACAAGAGAATGGTATGTGCTTCAAAGAACATACCTGCTCCCGAACATCATCACTAGGAGATGCAAGAAGTTTCACAAATATCGGAACAGCACCATGATCAATCACCACTTTTGTGTGTTCAGATGTCCCTGAAGCGATATTAGTCAAGGCCCAAGCTGCCTCAAACTACGGCGTATAGAAAATATATATTATTATACTAACAAAAATGAAAACACGTCTACATATCAAATGAAACAAAAAACGTTTCATCTCACCTGCAGTTGGGGAAAATCCTCCCTCATAAGAAACTCAACAAAGCGAGGAACAACACCTGATTGAATAACTTCTTCGATGGGTGGACTGCGTTCTGGTTTTAAAAAAAAAACTTGAATTAGACATGTAATACAACAAAACCATTGATATCTAATAACACAAGACATTAAATGAACTAATGAAAACCAGCATACCTATCGACAACAGTTTACGAAACTGGGTAGTGGCCTCAAGCTGCATATTATTATCATCTGACAAAACCCCCGCAACCATTGCAGGTAAGTTTTCTAACTGCAATCGACACATCACGGTAAAAGACAACTTAAATCAAAACTCATGTGTACATCAAAACATCCACAATTAACAAGCTACATACCCAAAGTTAAATCAAACAAATATCTACACAAACCTAACACACCTGTCACACCATCTGTTTCCTAACACATAACACAACCATAATGCAGAAACTAAAATTTCTCCTTACAATAAACAAATAAAGCTTGAATTAAAACAAATCCTCAAAACAAAATGTGAAACTTCCAATGATCCTACGGACACATAACAAAAAAAACTAATAACTCGCATGTCTAAATTTGCATATCAAGAAACAAAAGTTGCTTCTATAAAAGTATAAAACCTACCATTTCACCAATCTTTCAACAGCAAACTAACACTAAAATCAAGGTATGCATTCATAATCAATCAACAAGGTAACCTGTCAAACTTCATCAAAACTAACATGGATCTAAACATAACCACACCTTTACAAACAAAAACCCTAACAATTCAAACACCACACAACACACAAAACCTTATAAAAAATGTGAAACTTCCAATGACCCTACAGACACCTAACAAAAGACTAATAACTCATATCTCAAAAATTGCATATCAGGTAACAAAAGTTAATTCCACAAATCTCACCATTTCAACAACAAATTAACACCAAAATCAAAGTACACATTGATAATCAATCAACAACAACGATCTAAACATAACCACACCTTTACAAAGAGGAACCCTAACAATTCAAACACAATCAACCACACGAAGAAATGAAACGACATCGTAACATGAATATACCTTCTTCTCGGAAGCAGAAGCAGATTGAACAGGTAGAGGGAACTGGCTAGCAGCAATTCCTTCACGTCTCTTCTTCTGCAAACTCTCCTCTCTCTTACTCTTACGGATCTCAACCATATTGTCTTCTCTCCTCCGACGCCCCTCATCGGCGTCCACCGCCACCTTGTAGCGGTTCCGGCGAACCTCCGTCCTGGCGCTAGGTCTCAGCGACATTTTTGGTAGAGGAAACCCTAGAAATTGGAGTGGGGGTTGAGAGAATGAGTGAGTTGTGAGTTGCAGGCTGAGTGATGGAGTCTAAATAGGAGACTAATAATGTGTGGGAAGAGGATGGGCTGCTTGAAAACTTTCTCTAATAGGGTTTTAGGGTTTTTTTCTTCTTTTTTTATTTGTGTTTTTGGATTTAATTTTGGATTGAAATCTGGAATATTAAATCAGGTGCTTATGACACTTGAATTGAAATGTGGAATATTAAATCAGGTGCTTATGACATAACATGAAGATGAAGATCTAATGTAGATCTAAATTGTTTGGTAAGCAAGAGACATGGTTTTTTAGGTGACTCAGGTTCAATTTCTGCTCTCAGTATTTAGATAGTGTTTGGTATGAAAAAATGAGAGACGGAATGAAATAGGCTATTACGAGGGAATGAAAAAAAAAGATGTGTTTGATTGGTAAAAGTAATGGAATGACCCCTTACATAGGGCATTCTATTCCCTCAAATTCATTTCATCCACACCGGGTCTGTTTGGTACGGGTTATGGAATGGAATGGACGAGGTAATGAAATGGACAAGGGAATGCAATGGATCATTACCATTCCATGTCTTGTTTGGTTACCATGTGGGAACGGAATGAATTATTATTGTGTATTGTTTGGTAGGCAAGAAAAACAAATGAATGGTGGTCGATGGTAGAATGACAATCACGAATGACAGAATCGAGCACAAGGGGTTCAACGCTAGCTATTTCCACCGTTAAGGGTTTTCCTAGTTTAGTTCTAGGCATCGAAAGCAAAGGTTCAAAGGCTAATGATACAAAGCTTTTATCGGCACCCAAATCGAAGAGAACATAAGCAGGGTAATGGTTAATAAGGAACGTACCGCTAACGACTTCGTTATCAGCACGAGCCTCGTTGGCGTTGATGTTGAATGTACGTCCACGAGCTGGATTTGCATTCGCGTTCACTAGTTTCGGGCAGTTGTTCCTGAAGTAACCCATTTCGCCACAGTTGTAGCATGAACCAGGTGGGAACGGAGGTCTAGCAGGGTTTCCTTGAGGTTGAACGGGGTTCTGTGTAGCTTGCTTAGGAGCAGATCGGCAAATGTTGGCTGTGTGGCCAAGTTTCCCACATGATGTACACTGACGACATACAAGATGAGCTTGATGATGACCATTGCACCGGTTGCACAACGGTGCAGTACCAGCATATGGTTTCCTGGCGGGAGGTTGTGCTGTCTGGTTTTCAGTGTTCGAGTTGGGTTGTGCAACAATTGCAAAATTATGGGAAGCCTTGCACTTCCTCGACTTCTTTGAAGGCTCAGCTTTATTCCCCTTTATCTTCTCGTTTCCCTGAGTGGTCTTGGTTGTTTGTTTCTTATCACCCTTACGAAATAATTTACCCTTTCTGACCTGAGACTCAGTCAGGGTAGCAGCTAATTCGATCGCCTGACGAACAGTGGTAGGGTTGCTTCCAGTAAAAATGTCTTGAAAGGGGTCAGGCAGACCATCGATGTACCTCTCAATCGCTTTATCCAACGGGGTGGCCATGGTGGGACACAGCGGGCTCAGTTCTTCGTATCGGTCCGTGTAGGCACGGTGCTCTCCACTATCTTGCTTGAGATCATGGAATTCGTTTTCCAGTGCCCGTAGTTCATGACGAGGATAAAACTCCTTCATCATAAGAGCGTGAAGCTCTTCCCAAGTTTGAGCCATTGCCACATCGGCACCCCTGTCTCTCATCACACCATTCCACCATGTAAGCGCCCTTTTCTGAAATACACTTGACACAAATTCAACCTTTTGCTCATTTGGGCAATGAACGTGTCGAAACGTGCTTTCTAGACTCTCGAACCATTGTAGGAGTCCAGTAGCTCCTTCAGACCCAGAAATTTTGAGTGGTTTAGCCGAATTGAATGTCTTATAGTTGCACGGAACAGGTGCATTGTTATTGTTGTTGTTGTTGTTTGCTTGATTAATCTAGGTTACTCGGTTCAGGAGTACAACAGCGATTTGCTGAGCGATCACGGCTGCCATTGCGGCATCTTCAGTTTGATCATGTCGAGGAGGCATTCTATAAAAAAAGGAAACACGAGAAAATGTGTGAGATTGACATTCGATAATTAAAAGAGGTATCGGAAATATCGACAAAACATAAGGAAGGTGGTCATTTGTTCGTTACAAACGACACACGGTGACTAATCAAAGTAAATGGGTCTTTATAATGTATCGCGAAGACATGCTTTAGCTTTTAAGTGGACACTCACCCCAAGAGTTCCCAGGTAAGAGTGACTGGTCCGATAATGCGGATTTGTACGAACACTCTAGCCTTAGACAGAAAACTCGGGGTACAGGCACCCACCCTTCCAGATTGCACGTGTTCACATTATTAAGACCCAAAATTTGACGAGATTTGAAAACTTTGAAGGCATAAAGCCTAAAAACAAATCATCAATGAATAGATGATTGATTTTCAAAACGGATTTGAAATTTGTGTACTTGTTTTAGTAATCACCTAAGGATATGTGATAGTACTGTTTTAAGATCTAAACACAAGATAACTTGTGTTAGGGTCCTAGAAAGGTTATAGTCTAGGTCAAAACAATACTAATAACCTAATTCCCTATAACCATGGCTCAGATACCAATATTTCCTGTAACACCTCGACCGCGTAAAACAACAAACCGCGGCGGAAACGTCGGGGAGTCACGTCATAGGATAAATTGTTTCACAACACACGACATTCGAAGTTTCGTTTTATGGGTTTAATACATTACATTGTCTTGGAAATTAAAACAAATAAACAGTACAATTGTCTTTCATATTTTATAATCACTAAGGCCCGCGTCCAATCCTATGTGAAACATGATCATAACATCAAACAACAGCTCTTGAAACATATGTGAAAAGAGAGTCAGCATAAAAAGCAGGCGAGTACATAGGTTTTGTGAGTGTGTCAAATTCATGGCTTGTATACATATTGCAATACTTCGTACGACTACTAGAGTTGATAAGTGAAACCTTGTATCAAAAAGTGTTTGGTATTGCAATATAATTAACCAACTAAAACATGTTGGTTAAGTTTATATAAACCTTGTTGCCATGAATCTTGACTATAACATTTGTTTTTGTAAAACCGAGTAGTAAATCGTCTTGAATGAAAACTTCGTATAGTTTAAATGAAAAGTCGTTGCGTGTCATCCTTTAAAAACATTTGTCATTGTTATAAACCAAATTTGTTCAATCGTTCGTGTTATAAACCATTCGTCAATTGTCCGTGTTATAAACCATTCATCAATCATCCGTGTTATAAACCATTCGTCAATCATCCGTGTTTTAATTGTGAAAACTTTTGGTCGCTCTTTAATGAATACATTCAAACCTGTGTGACTCGACTATACCACCCAAGGGGTATCTTTAATTCGACTAACAAACCACCAAAGGGTTTGTTAAAATAACAGATTCTGACATTCCCCAAACTATCCACCAACTCCAGTGGACAGCCTGGTAACGGGGTTGTCAGTCCTATGGTACCATAACATACTACTGGTTGGCTTGATCAATGTTAATGAATGTCATTCGTGTTATGAATTAATGCACCAACAAGTTTGTTCACATTATCAAAATCTTCGTGTTTTATATAAACCATAGTCTTTGTTTTGAAAACTTGAAAACAGTTTAGCACATATGAATCACTCCAAAACAATTGAAAGCAAAACATAAAAGAGGGGAGCTATGTACTCACTTTTGGGTGTGCTTTTATATTATCGCAATCCCTTAGTTAGAATCTACGTATCCTAATTTGAATAGGAACGATTTAATAACCAATTGTTCGACAAACAACTAAGTTTCTCCAACACTTAGAATTTTTCACATACTTTAAGACTTTCTCGAAAAGTCATTATTTTTTATTATGTTGGCGTATTCATATATATATATATATATAAGAACTTTGCGTCTTGAACGATTTTATTGGTGACCTTCATTATGTTATACCTATTAACACACCCATTTATAAGCAATATATCTACAATTTGCGCGTCGTAATATATATATACATAAACGTGTCATGTAATTAATATCGTAATACATGTAATCTTGTCAACACTTAACATATCATCATACACATATTCTAAATCACATAACACATTGTAACACATAAGGTTCACCCATGAACAACCCATTCTAGTGTACATTGAAAACCGCATATTTTAGTGATTCGGTAATGTTTTTGGGCGTCGGAAGTCACGTATGGCTAACCAAACACCAAAGATACTCAATATAAGTTAGAATACTTATTTTTATATCAAAAAATCTGTTTACTTACTGATCTAAAACAGTTTTATAAAAATCTTCCGAAAAGTTGATTTTTAACTGTTTTACCGCATAGTTTTGCATCAAACGTTATTATAACCATCCTAATTCGTAACGACTTGATATTTTAACATAATGCATGTTATCTACTGATCATAACAACAATTTTACTCATGTATATGCAGGTCTCATGAATAGCACATAAATCATGCAAATATCACCCGATCTACCACTTTTCAAGCTACAAGTACCACATGCAAAGCTATCTAACCTATGATAAAGTTTCCTATCATTATAACACTTCAAGTAATAATACTTTTAGTGTTCATAATTAGATTCAAACAACATTTGTTATATCATAATATTTTCATCATTTCTTGATCACAAAATCCTCATGCATGCTCATGTACAAGCTTTTAATGCATGTCATCATAATCTCATCATTTCACATGAACTTAAATGCATCTATTATCATATGTAATTCATGTTCATATAATCCAAAACATATTCATCAAATCATCACACATATAACAAAACCCACATGCATGTGTACATATACATACATGCACGACACACACATATGCACATATACAACCAAGAACACACTTTTACATGATCATCCTTAATCATAGAAATTTTTATAAAATCATTCTTTGATCATGCATGCATCAATTTTTTCATATATCACATCATCAAAATCAACTAACATCAAAAACTAAATCTCTAATCCACACACACTAAAAAAAATTTCGGCCATATCAACACACACCCAAGTTTCCATTTTTTATTTTGTATAAAAACCCATTTATTTTAGTTTCAAGTTTGTGAAATATTCCAATAATCAAGAGAAACCTTCCAACATCATAAACATCACCAAGAATCAAGAGTATGATTTAAACATAAATTTTATACCTTCAAGATTATTGGTGGGTTTTGACAAGATTTTGATGTTATGGAGCTTATTTCTTCTTGGAATCACCTTGGTAACCTTATTGGATCTTCAAAACTACTTGGAAACTACTTGAAATGAGCTTGGTTCTTACAAGAAAGATTGAAAATTCGAAATTATGGAGGTGGGGAAAGGTGTTCGACCGAGATAGAGAGTGGGAAGAAGATGAGATTTGTTTTAAGATTTGAAAGATTATGTAAAGATCATGTTGGATTGTGTAAGAGATATCAATATTTCCTTACAAGCCCCAACACTCAACAAGTGGCAAGGGCATAAGAGAGGTGGCCCTATGAGCCGCCACTTGTGTCGCAACCCCGACCCCTACCCCGGGAGCTGGTGCCGCGAGATCAGATAGATGGTATCGGTGCTTATTAATTTGGCAGCGGAATACATCAGGACCGTAGTTAGGAAGTATTTTTATCAGAGTTTAAACACCAAACTTTTTATAACAAATCATTTGGGATAAAACCCAAGTTCATTTGACAATACATTTGTAGGAATGAACCCTAATTATTGAAAAAAAAACTCCTTTTTATTTAGGTAACTTTTATAGCCACTTTTCCAAGCCTTCAGTACTCTCCAGCTGGCTTCTATTAGCTTTCACATTGTGTTACCTGAAACGCGTTTTAAAAACAATTTATCAACAAGAAATACTGGCAATACATTCCATTTTGTAAAGCATCAGTTGTTTACACATTACAATATTAAGGGCGATTACAATGTTTATATCTACACAATTACTCGGTCAGTACGTGTGGTGTGTGCGAGGTGTAATATGATTTTATTGATATTTTTAGCCCATTTTACGCATTAGTCAAGTTTTAAATTTATAAAACACGTTATTCTACTAACACTAAACACACACATGGGCAAGTGCACCCATCGTGAGCGTAGTATAGCGTTGGTAAGATACCGAGGTCATCCAAGGACACAAGAGCTTTTAGTACCGGTTTATCCTCAACGTCTAATCAATCTAAAAATTTTGAGAAAAGATTTTAAAACATGAAAATAAAAACTAAAAATGCAGAAATAAAAATAAAATAAAAGATAAACAAGATGAATCACTTGGATCCGACTCGCCTTTAATGTATCCTTTGATGATTTTCGCTCTTTTACACTTTTTAACAGATTATCTTAGTTATAGTGGTAGGCCCCTCTTTTGAAGGTGACGTTACCCTCAACCCAGTGGTTTGAGTCAGCAAGGATACAATCCCAAAGGGTTGGAATATTGAAAGATAATTAATTAAGTTATTAATGCGAAAAGTGGTAGGCCCCTCTTTTGAAGGTGACGTTACCCACGGCTAAGTGGTTTGAGTCAGCAGGGATACAATCCCAAATAGCCGGTTTAATGTATTAATAGTAGTTTACATATGAGGGGATCAAGCCATTCGCACCCCCACCATCCAATACCAGTGGGTATTGAAGGAGGTCCTAGTAAGCTTGACCCAGGTCCTTGCAGGATCTATACACTGAACAAGGCAAGAACCTTACTAAACCATTCCCTTAACCCCCGACCAGGTAGCCAACATATCTCTATATAGACCGTAGAGATATGAATGGTGTAAATCTTTTACTTTATATAGACAGTAAAGTAATGCCAAGACACCACGGACAAATGATAAAGAAGTTTCACCTTCAACATAAGAAACTAGTTATTAAAGTCATTAATACAAAACCAAATAAAAAGTGCGAAAAGATTAAAAATCAAAAGTAATACATTAAAGACTTGTCTTCACCAAGTGATGTAAGAGACTTAGCCAAACATGGCCTTTGATTGACAAGAACTCTTACTATCAATCTTGGATCCCGAGACTACTACACACACTCTAATGTGGATGATGGATGATGGTGGTGGATGTGGGTGTTGTAGTGGTGGTGGAGTGGTGGCAAAGTGAGAGAGTGGTGGTTTGCCAAGGGATGCCTTTGAAGTGAGCTAAGCACCTCTATTTATAGCCTGAACAGAAGCCCAGACACGCCCCCGTGGCCATCCTTTTCTCTTCCTTTAATAATTGCAGTTGTCAGCATAGGGCTCAACACGGCCCGTGTCCAGTGGGCACGGCCCCGTGTGCAGAAGCGTATCTGTACTACCAAGATTTTGCATATCTTAGCGTTGACCACGCCCGGTGCTGAGCTGGGCACGCCCCCGTGGTGGGTGTAGAAGCTTCCGCAGGTTTGTCCTTTCTGCAGACACCTGACCACGCCCCCGTGTTCAGTGGGCACGGCCTTGGTCAGTCTTCTATTTCTTGTTTTTGCTTTTGGGGATGCTGCCGAGGGGTCGAGCATGTCATGTTTATTCCCTTTCTTTGTATTTATGTTGGTTTTTGATGTATATTTGTTCCTTTTGCTCGTTTAAGCTCATTTGGTCCTGTAAATTCAAAAGGAAGACAAAAACACAATTTTTCCAACATTAGTACTAAAAAGGGTTAGTTTTATGCCTCATTTGATGAAATTTATATGTTACATTTTGCACACATCAACTTGTCACTCGACGGATCTGTGACTATGGTCATATCACACATTGGATACTCGTGCCCAATTGTGAAGGTTATCAAGTACTGTATACAAACCCCACAATACTGGCAGCAATTGTAGAATTACAAAGACTTAATTACTGTAATTGTATTTGAAAACATTTGAGGTTTTGGTAAAACAATTTGACTCACAAAAAGTGTTTGTAAAAGAAAATGTACTTACTAATAGTGAGAAAAAGTGAATGTACTTACATTGTTGACTTAGGTGATACTACTATAGCTTCCTGGTGATTCTCCTGGTTATTATCTATTAAAATTAAACAATGCACACGTGTTAGTAAAGTAACCCAAATCACTTTGACCGTACAACTCGAGACAGAACTCCAATGACTGAGTCAGGCAGAGCCTTGACATGCATTACGGAGTCCTAAATCAATCGGGTGTAACACGAGACAAAACTCCAACGACTGAGTCAGCCAGAGCCTTGACATGCGTTACGGAGCCCTAAATCGATCGTGTAGGGTAACACGCAGGGTTATAATACTTACAACGAGGCAAAGCTTCACTTTTAGAGGGGTATTATGCCCGGGTATAATTTCTACTATTAGAGAATTTAAGAGAGAATTCGAAATTTGAACGTTGAACAAATGAAGCCGATCGATCCTATTTATAGGCGGATTCAATGGCGGCTCGCGGCCCGCGAAGACCAACACTAAGGTGCTGTTTGTTTTTTTAGAGGTAAAACGTCTGCAGTCTGCGGACCACATCTGCAGACATCTGTAGCTGAA
This sequence comes from Helianthus tuberosus, assembly GCA_030545235.1. Classification (NCBI taxonomy): domain Eukaryota; kingdom Viridiplantae; phylum Streptophyta; class Magnoliopsida; order Asterales; family Asteraceae; genus Helianthus; species Helianthus tuberosus. The sequence continues at coordinate 124,632,150 of CM060443.1, read as the reverse complement.
GAGGTGGACCAAACCTCTGCAATCTGCAACAAGAAGACTGTTTGTTTTTTAACTAACTCTACACGTATATAAAAGCCTCAAACAAATATAGCTTCAATCCAAAGTGATTTCTCCTCTTTATTATCACTTTACTGATTGATAAGTCACTGATTATCAGTTTCACAAAGTCATAATTAATTGATTATTATCATACAAGTGTTGTAATTCATCACAGATACAACCCAATCAATAAAAATTCAATCCTTAACCAAACACTTTTCAATCTAGCAAAAAAACTCAACAATTTCCAAACAAGAAACTTCAAGAAAAGATTATAAAAGTTACCAATTTGATTCTGGTATCAATAGAGTGCAAGAAAGTGGTGGGTGAAGATATGAACGGGTTCGACGGTGTTACAGGAGCTTCGAAGCAGATGAGGGTGGCGGTGGTTAAACCACATACGGTGGAGGCGACGGCGGCAACTTGAGTGGTGGAGGAGAGGTGGTGGGGGAGAAGAGGTGAGAAGCTAGAGTGGTGGAGGAGAGTGGGTGTCGGCTGGAGGTGGGTGTCGGCTGGAGTGGGGCGGTGGAGGTGGAGGGGCGGCGGAGGTAGAGGTGGTGGCAGACGGTGGTTGGAGGAGAAGGGGTGGAGGTGAAGGAGAAGGGGTGAAGAGGTGCTAGGGTTTTGTGAAGAAGAAGAGGTCTGCAGACCCATGAAGACATTAGTCCATGTCTGCACCAAGAAGTGGTCTCGCAGACCTTTTTTAATGAAAGGTCTTCCAGAAAACAAACAGTCTTCAGACCCAAAGGTCTGCGCGCCGTCTGCGTAGCGCAGACATAAGAGGTTCTGAAGACCTTTTTAGGAAAAACAAACACCACCTAACTCTCTCGCGACCCGCGAGAGAGCACATGTCGTTTATAACCTGGTCGAGTCAATGTATAGGTCTGCTGAGTCACCTGCCACGTGGCGGTATGCCTTGACCGGCACTCCAAGCCAGTCGCGGCCCGCGACACACGAAGCTAAGGGGGCCGCACCCCGTGAGCGGCTCCCAAATTTTGTTTTTCTTGTTTTTTATAAGTATAAGGGTATTTCTGTATAACAACCCTCCTAAAACATCCTAAACGCTCTAATTAGACTCCGTATACACGTAAACGAACCCGAATAACCTTTAATTTAATAAAAAACAAATAAAACAAGTTTTTAAAGCCTGTGGCGGCCCGCGACGGACACACCTCCAGTGTGTCGCGGGGCGCGACGGCTCATACTTGCCGGACACACAATTTTGACACGTGTCCCCTCTCGTGTCAAGTCTACTTGATGATCTGCAAAGCCTAAGCCCTAGCTAGGGTGGGTGGCGGCCCGCGACGGGCATGGTCCTGGGGCGTCACAGGGTGCGACGGGATGCCAGAACTCCTATAAATAGAACATCGACAGCACAGTTTACTTTTGTTCAAATTCTCTTTCTCTCTCAACACATATAGTGCGAAATTAACGGGTATAATACCCCCTAAAAAGCGAAGCTCTGTCTCGTTGTAAGTATTATAACACTCGGTTATGTATTAGTTACTATACCCGATTGATCTAGGGCTCCGTAACGCATGTCAAGGCGCTGCCTGACTCAGTCGTTGGAGTTCTGTCTCGGGGGCATGGCTAATGTAAATTAGGTTATCTTACTAACACATGTGTATTGTTTAATTTTAATAGATTATAACCAGGAAGTCACCAGAAAGGAGTAGTATTATCTAAGTCAGCAAAGTGAGTACATCTTATTTTTGTAAACTGTTTTTACAAAACCTCATTCTGCTTTCAAGTATAATTAACAGTGATTGATTCTATGTATTCTACAATTACTGTCGTTATATTGGGGTTTTGTATACATTACTTGTTACTACAATGTGAGTAGTAGCATGACCACAAGTCAGGATTGACAGTACCGTGGGTGGTAATTGGGTAGATAAAAACATTGTAATCGCTCTCAATACTGTAGAGATATAAAAGCTTGTTTTGATTAAACTGGGATGCACTCGCCAGTATTTCTTGCTGATAAAACTTTTTAAAACGCGTTTCAGGTAACTTAATGTGAAGCTAATGAAGCCAGCTGGAGAGCACTGAAGGCTTGGAAAAGTGGCTATAAAAGTTACCTAAATAAGAAAGAAGTTTTATTTTAATAAATTAGGGTTTATCCCTATAAACATATTGTAATGGAAACCTGGGTTTTCCCATGTATTGATTATTTATAAAAGTGTGGTGTTTTTAACTCTGATAAACTATTTCCTAACTACGGTCCTGATGTTAATTTCCGCTGCCAAATTAATAAATACCGATACCACTGATACTATCCTCGCGGTGCCCGCTCCTTGGTAGGGGTCAGGGGCTGCGACATTCGGGCTCGTTTCTCGCATACGGGGTATATTTTAGGACATTTAGGGGTGTCCAAGTATGTTTTAGGAGGGTTGTTATATCCTCACCACCTTGTTTTAGATCTCGTCCTCGAGGTCTACTAGAATAGGTGTGGGTATTTCCTTTGCATCTCTGACTCGAGTTCCCAAGTGTATTCTAGTCCTCTTTTGGAATCCCATTTCACTTTGACCAGAACTAGTCTCTTGTGTTTGAGATTCTTATTCTTTCTATCTTCAATCTGAATGGGTTTCTCGATAAACTTAAGTTTCTCATTTACCTCTATATCCTTAAGAGGTATCACTAAAGATTCCTCGGCTAAGCATTTCTTGAGATTACATACATGAAACACAACATGTATTCCTGCCATTTCCTCTGGCAGTTGTAGCTGATAGGCTACGGATCCTATTCTTCTAATAATCTCAAAAGGTCCAACATACCTGGGGCTTAGCTTTCCTCTTTTAACGAATCTGACTATTCCCTTCCATGGAGAAACCTTTAATAATACCTTATCTCCCACTTGAAATTCCAAAGGTTTTCGTCTGTTATCTGCATAACTCTTTTGGCGATCTCGTGCTGCTTTTAGTCTTTCCTTGACTTGAATTATCTTATCTGTTGTTTCTTACACTATCTCAGGTCCAGATAATTGCTTTTCTCCAATTTATGCCCAACAGACTGGAGTTCGACACTTTCGTCCATAAAGTGCTTCAAATTGTGCAGCATTAATGCTTGTATGATAGCTGTTATTGTAGGAAAATTCTATTAATGGTAAATGGTCGTCCCAATTTCCTCCGAAATCAATTACACAGGTTCTAAGCATATCTTCCAATGTTTGTATTGTCCTTTCGCTTTGTCCGTCTGTTTGAGGATGATAAGTTGTGCTTAGATTTAACCCGGTTCCCATTGCTTTTTGGAAACTTGTCCAAAAATGAGAAGTAAAACGGCTATCTCTGTCAGATACGATAGATAAAGGAATTCCATGTAATGAAACTTTATTTCATTTACATATAGCTTGGCTAACTGTTCCATACTGAAAGTTTCCTTCATTGGTAAGAAATGAGCAGATTTGGTCAATCTGTCAATAATCACCCAGATTGTATCATTTCTATTTCTTGTCTTGGGTAATTTGGTAACAAAATCCATTGTTATCAATTCCCATTTCCATATTGGCATTTCTAATTGTTGCAATAACCCTGAGGGTTTCTGATGCTCAGCTTTAACTTGTGAACAGGTTAGACATTTAGCAACATAGTTTACTATATCCTTTTTCATTCCTATCCACCAGAAATTCTTTCTTAGATCCTGATATATCTTATCACTTCCGGGATGTATCGTATACTTAGACTTATGAGCTTCTTCAAGAATTATGTGGCGTAGGTTTCCTTGTTTAGGTATCCACATTCTTTTCTTATGGAACTTCCAAATTCCATCTGTTCCTTATTCTAATTCCTTAATCATTCCTTTTAAACGTTCAGCATCGTCCTTGATTGTTGTTTCTTGTACCTTTCTAATTTAATCATTTAAATCTACTTGTAGATTTAATCTGAGAGAACGTGCTCGTTTTGGCCTTTCATGATACTTTTGACTTAAAGCATCAGCTACTACATTAGCTTTCCCAGCATGATACTGAATATCACAATCATAATCACTAAGAATTTCCATCCAGCGTCTCTGTCTCATATTTAATTCTTTTTGCCCAAAAATATACCTTAAACTCTTGTGATCGGTGAAGACAACAAATTTATTTCCATATAAATAGTGTCTCCAAATCTTAAAGGCAAAAACTATGGCTCCTAACTCTAGATCGTGGGTTGTATAATTCTCTTCATGTTTCTTAAGTTGTCTAGAGGCATAAGCTATAACCTTTTGACATTGCATCAACACACATCCATATCCTAACTTAGACGCATCACAATAGACTATAAAGTCTTCAGTTCCTTATGGTAATGCGAGTATGGGTGCGTTGGTTAACCTTTGCTTAAGAATCATAAAAGCTTCTTCCTGTTTCGGTCCCCATTCAAACTTAACTGATTTGTAGGTCAGTTTGGTTAATGGAATGGCTATTCTAGAGAAATCTCGGATAAACCTTCTATAATATCCTGCCAGTCCAAGGAAACTTCTTACTTCTGTTGGCGACTTAGGGATTTTCCACATAGTAATCGCCTAGATCTTTGTGGGATCCACATGAATTCCTTCATGATTAACCAGATGTCCAAGGAATTGCACTTCTTGTAACCAAAATTCACATTTTGAGAATTTAGCATAAAGCTTTTCTTTTCTCAACAATGTTAGAAGTGTATGCAGATGCGCTGCATGTTCCTCTTTACTCTTAGAGTAAATTAGAATATCATCTATAAAGACAATTATGAATTTATCCAGGCATGGTTTACATATCCTATTCATCATGTCCATAAATGCGGCTGGAGCATTGGTTAAAACAAATGGCATGACGGTAAATTCATAATGATCGCACCTTGTTCTGAAAGCAGTTTTAGGAATGTCCTCTTCCTGTACTTTCAGTTGATGATATCCTGAACGTAAATTAATCTTAGAAAAGAATCGAGCTCCTTGAAGTTGATCGAACATATCATCGATTCTCGGTAGTGGGTACCGATTCTTAATCGTAACCTTGTTCAATTCTCGGTAATCAATGCACATACGCATCGATCTGTCTTTCTTCTTAACAAACAATACTGGTGCTCCCCACGGTGATGAACTTGGTTGTATAAAACCTTTTTCAAGAAGTCCGTCCAATTGTTTCTTCAGTTCCTGCATCTCCGTTGGTGCTAATCGATATGCTGCTTTGGCAATCGGTGTCGTTCCTGGTATTAGGTGAATCCTAAATTCAACCTCTCTATTAGGCGGAAATCCAGGTAACTCTTCTGGAAAAAACGTCTGAGAATTTAGATATTACAGGAATATCTTTTAATTTTTTTCCCTTAGTGAAGGGGTAAGGTCCCAAAAACCTTGCACGGGTGTTTTGAGACCATACCACAACCTCGTCAATAAGCTCTCTTTAGAATGAACCTTGCGCGGCCGCGCACTGGTTCTAAAAGAGAACATAAAAAGAAGAACAACTTTAAACATCCACGCGCCAAAAGGAAACTAACAAATCCTTGCGCCAGCTCCCATACAACAGACAGGATAAAATCCTAACAATATCTCCGCGCAAAAGTCACCCAGACTTGGACAAAAATAAACCATTCTATCATAACAGAATTTCCTTGAGGAAGAGCCATATAGGATTGCAGCTGTATCCTTCTAGAAGGCTTCATCGTGCATAACCATTCGGTTATAACCGAATGGCCACGTGGCATCATCCCCGGCTTCCTCAAAGTCACGATGATGGCACCGAATTGAAGGAAGATCCACACTTGCCCACTTTCCCCGTGGCATCACCCCAGCCGTTGATCGTGACCACGATCCGTGTGCATACACACCCGTTAGTGATTAACGGAGGGGGAAATAACCGCTTACAGAAAAGTACTTTCCATTAAGTTTTGTTAGGATCTGAGTTTCTTTTGATTGTGTTCGTTTGATTAGAAGATGAAACAGAGTTAAATGCAGCGGAATTAAATGAAACAAACTTTCAACACACAATCAATGAGAGAATAAGTTTTAGCAAACATGTTTAACTTGAAATCGAATGATTGTATTTATTACAATAATCAATCACAAAGGCATGCATGCACTAATCTCCCCCTCAGCCTGAGCTCACTATGATTGTTCGTATAGAATGACTTGGTGATGAAGAGAGCTAATAGAACAGTACAGGGTACTGTTCTATTTATAGTACAGAACAACCACTGAGCAGCTTATGGCTGACGTCACCATGAAAGTGACATCTAACCTCCTAACAACCTCTAACAACTGTCCTATACAAACACTGATCATAAACAACTGATTACAATAAACAAATACAATACCAGACTAAACTACTGCTTCTTCATTCCACTGTTATAGCTCCAGCAGTGCTTTGTGTCTTCAGCAGTACTTGAACCATATCAGTAGATTGAGCATCAGTGCTTTATCTTCAACAGTCTTTAGGGACCAGCAGTTGTTGTGAAGAGCAGTACTTATAGGTCATCAGATGTTAGGGCCACTTTCAAGGGGAAAGATCTGATGCAAATAACTGCTTATGATGAATCCACTGATCTGATCCAGTTTTGGCTTTATCAACTGTTCCTTTGTAGGGTTCAATCCCAAAAATCTCCCCCTGGAACAGATGATGCCAAAACACTTCATTATTCTGGATCTTTATTGCCTCATCAGGAGTTCCCTAACTTGACCTTTGAATTGTAATTCAAAGTTCATGGAATCCTCATCATCCTCATCCCTGCACAGTGTAAGCTCAAGGTGATCTTGTAAATCTTCTACACCCAGGCCAAGTGCTTCTTCCCTTGATATATGCTTCACTTCACCACTGGATTTGAGAAGAGTCAATACGTGGGTCTTTTGATCAGACTTCCACTTTAGTATTTTTGAATCCAGTGGGTTTCTTGGGAGAGTCTTTATTTTAGATGAGTTTGGAGATGGAGGCCTGCTCAGAACCTTTTTGGCTATATCTTGAAGCTTTGCTGAGTCAGGATCCTCTAGAGCCATTCTTTTGATAGCCTCTTTAAAATACACAACTTCTTGTTCTTTTTCTTCTGCATCAGTCTGTTTTTGCCTCTTTCTTTGGTTTAACTCAATGGTAGAGGTGTCAGATGATGTGAACAGTGGTTCAGAAGTGAGGGCCTGTTGCTTTGGCTTAACAGTGGTTTTGTAGACTGGTTTCTTTGGAACAGTGGGGTCCTTTTTCCTTAGATCTTCCAGCCTTTTGTAGGTCTGATCAATATTTTGTTTTGACCGTCTTGCTATCTGTCTGGCTGTTCCATATTGTGCTGCAACTAACTCTTCTCTTTTTCTTTTGTACTCCAAGCTAAGATTAACAATTTTCTTACTGAATTTGCTCCAGTTTGGTGCTGTTCTTTTCATACCTGGATCATTTTTTATTCTTTCAATTCTTTTAAGTTCAGCTTTGAGAGCAATAAGTGGCCAATCTTGGAATTGTTCAGCTTTGGCAGGATTGAATTTTTCACTCATGATCAATTTTATGAGATCTTCTTTCAGATCTACTTGTAAGTCAACATCTGGAGGCAGGTTGGACATCTCTTTACTCAGGTCTCTTGCATAGTCTTCCATTTGTTTAACCTTGGTGAGCAAGAACTGCATTCGACTTGAGATATCATTATCACCCTGCCCTTTGCATTCATATTTGGCCCTCCACTCAGCTTGCTTGGCTTTTAGTTTTAGATATTCATCCATGTTTTTAGGATCTCTAAAACCTGCCAGAGAAGGGAATTTTCTCTTTGAAGAGTCATCCACTAAGTAGAACTGTTTCATTTCATCCTTCACTGCATGCAGTTCTAGTGGATAGGTGGCTGCTAATGGTACAAGATCAGCAGGATCAAATCCTACCAAGGTTGTTGGATCTTTGATTGGGTTGGCCAATTTTGGAGGAATAAATGGTTGGGGTTTAATCACATTGTAAGGTTTGGATGATATTGGAATTGGTGTTGGTATGTCATCATCATGCACCTGGAACTTTCTTTTTCTTGTATACACCTTTTTGGGAGGAGGTGATTTTGTTTGATTTTTTGGAGCAGAAAGAATTATGGCTTGGTTAGGGGTGTTTGAGGTGATGGGTGACTGACTAACAGCTGTTGAAACAACTGGTGTCTCAACCACTGTTGTCACTACAACTGTTGATGTATCAACTGTTGTCTTCTGCACTTTGGCAGGTGGTGTTTGGGGTGGAGATGTATTTTGTGGAGTAACAGTGGATTGAGTGTTGGATGGTAAAATGGCAAGGGTAGTGGTTGAAATAACATTTGTTGAAACCACTAAAGTATCAACAATTGTTGATACAACATGTGTCTTAACATCTGTTGGTTTGATGGTTTGATGTGAGGAACTTTTGGGAATTTGAGGAGTATGTTTGGTGGTTTTGGAAGATGTGGTTTTGGGTTGGCTAACCTTTCTGATAGGCTTTCTTCTTTTGGTTGTAGAAGTACCCTGCTCTTCCTTTTCCATCATAACTTTCTTCTCCTGTTCAAATCTTTTTAACCCTTTTATTTCCATAGACTCTTTTATGTTTGCTTTTAGATCAGCAAATGCATTTTGAGTCACATCAACCTTCTTTGATCCATCTGGCTTTGGAATTTCTACCACAAGTTTGGACATTGGATCTGGTGGTAAATATAGACCTTCTTTCCCCTTTTTACCTTTCTCCCCCTTTTTGGCATCATCAGGATTTTCTACAAAAACAACTGTAGGAGGAGAAGTGCCAGTGGTTTGAAGCAAATAGGCCTTGATTGCCTTGATATCAGCTTGTGTATCCTTGTACCTAGCTTCCATCATGTTTATGAATATTTGGAGTTGAATTTCATGCTGTTGATCAGCATATTGCCTTTGTTGATGAAGCATAGGTTGAAATAAGTTCCATAGCTCAGTGGGAGATAGAGCAGATGGTGCAGCAGTAGGTGTAGCCTTTTGAGATTTTAACAACTGTTGCAGCATATGTTTGATATCTGCAACAGAAGTTTCAATGTTATCAACCTTCTCCGTCAATTCTTTATATTTTAAACCATCACCCAACTTAATGGGATCATCTGATTTCCCACTAGCAGTGGTTGTATCAGCAGTTGACTTAGGGAAAGTTTCCCAAAAGTCATCCGCTGATGCCCCTTATTCTTGGTTCTGGGGACTTCTCTCCTCAGCAGAGGTTACCTTAGTAAACACACCAGTGGGTAATGGAAACACACTAGTGGTCACCTTGGTTCCCAAAGAGGAAATTGCCTTCAAGGGAGTCTTACTAATGAAACTACTAGCCAGATGTAAATCAGTGGATTCAACACCTGTAGTAGCTGCTCCACTTGAACTACTGACAGGAATTACTTATTACTCCTGCAGTGTAGCCTCCTCAGCTATTGGTGGGTTAGCAAGGATAGAGGAACCAGACTCAGTCACTTGTTGAGGTATATTCTCATTGATAGGTGGTTGAGAAGAACTGATTTGTGTCTGGTCCATATCAAGTGCATCCAACAGAGGTATAATTGATGGTGGAATTTGTGCAGTGAGGATGGGGGTCGAAAGAGAATTTGCCCCGGGAGCTGTGGAAGATAGATTCAAGTGAATCCATTGCTTCATAATGTGGTGTCCCTATGGATACAACCTGATCCTTTTCAGAGGATGCAGGAGGAGTTTGAGGCTCAGGTTGAGATCTTTCTTCCATCTGATGTGAGGAAGTAGCAGCAGTGGTTATTGGTGACTTTTGTGTTGTCACAGGTATTATATCTGGGATCTCATCTTCCAGAGTTACCTTTTTGGAGGATTTGGGGGGCTTTTGGGATTTTTTTTCTTGATTGGCTTTTTGGTGAGTTTTGGTGTGGGTTTCACAGTAGTGGGTCTGCTACTGTGATCACTAGGAGCAGTGGGCTCAACAGCAGGAGCCTGAGGAGTAGAGGTTGTCTCAGCTAAATTCTGCTCAGGTTCCTCTGTTTGTGTTTTTGAAGGTTTTGACAGCCTTGTGAAAGTTTCAGAAGATAGGCTATTTATTTGAATAGGATTTCCTTGGATAAGCACATGTGCACTATCTTTTGGAATCTTCTTTTGTAAATAAAAACTTAAAAACCTTGGAAATAATAGAAATGGTTTTTTATTTTCTTTGATATTATTAACATTTTTTACCATATCATTGAAAATCTCCTGGGAATAGTTAAAATCAACTTCAGACATTATAGCATAGCCTAGGTATTGGATTTTCAATGGTATTTCATTGAAGGCTGTTGTTTTATTTGAGACACACATGAGGTGGGTATGGAATACTAATCTCATGGCAGGTGGAAAACTGCCCTTTTGCAAAGTATTTTTTTTCATTCGTCTTCATACCCTCTCTCAATGAAATCAGTTTGGTAATCAGCCTTTGGGAAAGAGGTTTTACCTGTAAGATCATTCATTTCAAAGACCTCAGAAATGTCTTTTGGTGTAACACCAACCTGAATTCCTTTTACCGATTAAGTAATAGCCCAGGGCTTTTTGTCCTGAACTTCAAGTTTTGCATTCTTCCAGAAATCACGAAGGATGTCCAGGTATATAGGTGCGTTGCAAGTCAATAAAGTTTTGTACTTTGAAGACGAGAGTGCATCAATCACGGAGTGAAAGGTTGTGTTTTGACTTGGTTTTTCAAGTATACACAGGTAGTTATGAGGGGTTTTGAATGGGAGAGCCACGGTGAATCGCGATTTGTGGAAGAAAATGGATGGAATATGATGAATAATTTGAGGGAATTTGATGGTAACTGCTTTTGAAAGGAATTTTGAATTCGATTCGACAGTGAAAACCCTGTTTGGGGTTTTGATCAGGGTTTTATAAAGTGAAAAAGTGAATGCTGACGTGGCAGCAGTTACAACGATCTTACGGCTAAGTACTGAGCACGTGCCAACCTCTGATGAATAATGGAAGACAGTTGTTTAGGAAACCACTGATGGTCAATATCAGTGGTTTACAGTGGTGAAAATGAAAACAGTGGGTGACTTTTAACTACCAGTGGATAGTCATCAGTGGGTTAAAACACTGATGTTTGATCAACAGTGATTAACAATGAAATGAAGGAACAGAGTTGACTTTCAGCAGTGGATAATATCAACAGATCAGATATTTGAACCAAAACAGTGGTTGTGGCAGACTTTTAAGGATTAATGAAAATTTTCATTTTTAGCTATTTTTAAGGATGAATTTTTAATTTTCTGAAAACATTTTAATGCTTTTATTCATAGAAAAACAGGATTTTGCCTGTTATTCCATGTTCAGCATGGCAATCCTCGAGATCAAGCTTTCAAATGTGGATGTGTCTACTACTTTTGTTAGCACATCTGCCAGCTGATCTTTAGTTGGAACATGGTGCACAGAAATCAAACTTTTTTCATAGCAATCCCTCACAAAGTGATGTCTGATATCAATGTGCTTGGTGGTTGAATGGGAAACTGGATTTTTGATGATATTTTCTGCTGCCTGACTGTCCAACATGAAAGGTGTCTTTAAGGCAGTGATACCAAAATCCAGCAGTTGATTTTGAAGTCATAACAGTTGGGCTGTACAGCTTGCAGCAGCTATATACTCTGCCTCAGCAATGGGTGTTGAAACAGCTGCTTGCTTTTTGCTTTGCCAAGACACTAAGCAGCTGCCTAGGAATTGGCACCCTCCTGAAGTAGACTTCCTTGTTGTATTGCATCCAGCAAAGTCACTGTCTGAGAAACCTGAAAGCTTGATATTTCCATCAGCTGGATACCAAATACCAAGTGTGGGAGCACCTTTTAGGTATCTGAATATCCTTTTTACAGTAATAAGATTTGACTTTCTAGGGGCTGATTGGGATCTTGCACAAACACGTGTTGCAAACATGATGTCTGGCCTAGATGCAGTTAGGTATAATAAAAACCCAATCATGCTTCTATAAAGAGTTTGATCAACTAAATCATCCTTCTCATCAGACATGACTATCTTTGTAGTTGCTATGGGTGTACTACATGGTTTGCAATCATTCATCTCAAATTTGTTTAAAAGTTCTTTGGCATATTTGCCTTGATGAATGAAAGTACCATTTTGCAGTTGCTTTACTTGGAGACCAAGAAAGCACTGTAGTTCACCCATTGCACTCATCTCAAACTCAGTTGTCATGAGTTTTCTGAACTCTTCACACATTTTGGAACATTTGCTTCCAAAAATGATGTCATCCACATAAATCTGGACAATCATCAAGTCTTTCCCTCTCCATTTTAAAAATAGTGTTTTGTCAATTTTTCCTCTTGTGAAACCAATAGAGAGAAGAAAGGTGGAAAGAGTTTCATACCAGGCTCTAGGTGCTTGTTTCAGGCCATACAAAGCTTTATTTAGCTTGTAGACATGATTTGGATTAAATGGATCCTCAAAACCTGGAGGTTGACAAACATATACCTCTTCTTGAATCTTACCATAGAGGAATGCACATTTAATATCCATTTGAAACACCTTTATGTTGTGGTTGACAGCAAAGGCCAGGAATAATCTGATAGCTTCCAATCTTGCTACAGGGGCAAAAGTTTCATCATAGTTAATGCCCTCTTCCTGTCTGAACCCTTGAACCACAAGCCTTGCTTTATTCTTGACAACAATACCCCTTTCATCAGTTTTATTTTTGAAGACCCACTTTGTGCCAATAGGACTCACTCCCTCTGGCAGTGGTACAAGCTCCCATACTTGTTGTCATTTAAACTGTTGGAACTCTTCCTGCATGGCTTCTACCCAACTGTTGTCTTTTAGTGCCTCTTGGTACTTGACTGGTTGATGGAGTGATAGAAAGCCAGCAAAAAGACAGATGTTTTGGGATTGGCTTCTTGTGAGCACCCCTTCACTGATGTTGCCAATGATTTGGTCAGGTGGATGAGACTTCAAGAAGATTAAATCTCCTTTGTATGGAACAATGGCATTTAATGGTGAGGGTTGGAGATGTGAATCATCTAAGCTAACCACTGTTGGTGACTTTGATGATCCAACAGGGTCTTGAAATGGACGTGGAGGAATAGGAGGAAGTGGTGTGGAAACATGTTGATTTTTATCCACTGTTTGATGATTTTTATCAACAGTGTTTGAGGATGTGGAAGCAGGGGTTAAAGGGCTACTTTGGTCAACAATTGTTGAGGTAGCAGTGGTTGAGCTTTGACAGCTGTTTTGAACATCTGCTGCTCTAGCAATGGATGCAGACTTTTGTTGTGGAATGATGATTTCATATCCATTGTCTGATGGAGGAATTTAAGATGGACCTGCACTGTTAGTCTTGACAGAAACATTTTCAAAAGTAAATTTATCAAGATCAAATAACTCTGCAGGATTTGCAGGGATTTTAATTGAAGAAAGTTCATTGAACTTCACATTCAAAGTCTCTTCCACTGTCTTAGTCCTAGTGTTGAACACTTTGTAGGCCTTAGCAGTGGTTGAGTATCCCAAATGATAACCACAATCAATTTTGGCTGCAAACTTTGAAATGGAATCTTTTAAGTTTAAAATGAAGCATGGGCAGCCAAAAACTTTGAAGTATGAGATCAGTGGTTTGATTTTATACAAAATTTCATAGGTAGTCTTTTGATACCCGGGGTTTATTAAAAATCTGTTCTGGACATAACAGGCAGTGTTTACAGTCTCAATAAATGTTCTGTTCTTTCTTTCAACAACCCCATTTTGTTCTGGTGTCCTTGGAATGCTATACTGCCTTACAATTCCTTTTGACACACAAAACTCATCCAACTCCCTATTTCTGAATTTTGTGCCATTGTCACTCCTAAAGACTTTTACTGGCAAGTCAAACTGCTTTTCAACCTGTTTGACAAAGTCTTGCAGAATGCCTGCAGTCTCATCTTTGGAATGTAAGAAATAAGTCCATGTAAACCTAGAAAACTCATCTACAATTACCAAACAATATCTTTTCTTTTTAGGACTCATGACTTTTACTGGGCCAAACAGATCCATGTGAAGCATTTGCAAGCACTTGGTTATTTTAGACTCTTCAATGGACTTAACTGAGCTTTTATGTTGTTTTCCTTTTAAGCAGGAAACACAATGCTCAGGACAGGTGAACACTTTTTGTGGAAGACCTCTTACAAGGCCCTGTTTTGACAAAGCAGTGATTATCTTGAGATTTGTGTGCCCCAATCTTCTGTGCCATAGTTTTGTCTCTTTGTTAGAGGCAGCTGAGAACAGACATGCATCAGTCCTGCGGCTCTCTTTTGACAAATCAACTACATATACATTGCCACTCCTTTGATTAACAAGTTGGGTTTTTCCATTTTTTATTATTTATTCAATCTTTTTAACCATTTCTGGTCCAACAATCCTACAACACTCCTTAGTAAAAAATGAACCATAACCTTTGTCACTCATTTGAGAGACATTAAGGAGGTTGAATTTTAGATTATCTATCAGATTGACATTTTCAAACTTAACATTTCCAGACTGTACTGTACCAGAACCCATCACCTTCCCTTTACTATTATTACCAAAAGATATATCACCCCCTTCATGAGTTTTGAATTCTTTGAGTAGGGCTCTACATCCAGTCATGTGCCTAGAGCCTCCACTATCTACATACCAAAGACTATCTAAGCATGCAGAAGCTCCCTGCACATCAAGTAAATAATTAGTTCAGGAGGGTCTCCAAAGCCAATAAGGCTTTGGATGGGGTCTCAGCAGTGTCTATGCTAAGGTTAGGAAGATGGACAGTGGTTAGATCAGGGGATTGAGCAATTTTTTATGCTTGTTTCTCTAACCACTGTTGGGGACCATTTCCTATCAACTCTTGATATCAAAAGGGGTGCCTGTTCACTCTTGGTTTAGAAGGCCTTTTGTAGGCTTCATAAACATGTGGGACCCTTGGGTATGGTGGTTGGCCCTTACCACTTTGATATTGGTTGGCAGGGGGTGCATCTGTCACTTGAACCTCTCTTTTAACAGAGTTTTGGTTCAGCTGTTTTGTAACAGCTGTTTGGACAGGCACAAAGGATGGTTGTTTCTTGACTTGTGAACTTGATGAACTCATGGGTGTTTTTGAAGTGTACTCATTCCATTTTACATCATAGGTTTTAAGATACACACGCTCCTGAGTGAGATGGTTTGATTTACCACATATGGTGCATCTCTTTGAAGGCCCAATGATACATGTTTTGTTAATTTCATAAGCTTTCAAATGAAAACAATCTTTGGTCAAATGATTTTTCTTTTCACAGAAATCACAAAACAGGTTTTTAATCTTTTCTTTTCTTCTTTTCAGACTCCTTAGCAACAGAGTTTTGAACCACTGTTGGGATGTCCTTTAGAGGAATGATCTTGGCCTTTGGAGCTTTGACACCATCCACAGTAGTGAAATCCATGGGTTTAAAATTTTCAAGAATGTCACACTCATCAGACCATATGGGTTTAAATTGATATTTCTCAACTTCCTCAAAAGTTGAGGATCCCACAGATCTTTCCAGAGTGATTTTGTTGCCACTTTTGTCAGTTATTTTAACTTTTTGGCCATTCTTGTTTGTTGGTATGACTTCAACAGTGGTTTGAACAGATTCATTTGCAGCAGTGTTTTCAATTTGATCATGTTTTCTGAAACCTACACCAAATTTTACATTGCTTTTGATCTGTTTTTCAAGCATAACTTCATAACCTTTGCAGGATTCCACCCATTTTTCACATGTGATTTGGGTGGATTCCAACTCCTTTTTACAAACCTAATATTTTTCTATCATTGTCTGAAGTTGGTCCTTGGTTATGCTATGCTATTGTTTGAGGCTGCAAATCTCATTTTCCTTTTCTGACATTTTTTTTTTCAATTCTTTTAAAGATTTTTCAAATTGTACTTCACCATTTAACAATCTATCTCTAAGGTTTTCATTCACCTCCTTAATGTTTGCAAATGCTATAATGCATTTGTCTGAACAAAGGTTTTTAAGAACTTGGGGTGATACCTTAGATGCAGCCATCATGGCACAATCTCAGACATGTTCACTTTCTTCTGGCACTTTCTCTTCTTTTTCACCTTGTTTCTTCTCCTCTTCTTCAGACCAGGGGTCAGACAGTGGTTCCAACAGGGGTTCTGAATTTTCTCCCAACAGTATTTCACCAGCAACAACAGTAACCACTGCTTCAGCAATTGTATCCACTGTTTCTTCACTTGACTGTCCTTCTTCAGTTTCCAGCCCTTCTGGTATAGACTCTAATGCTACAAAACAGAAATCATCACTAGAAGCATCATTTTTAGCATAAAGTGCAAAATTTTCATCACCTAGCTCATCATCTAAGCTACTCCAGTCAACAAAGCCTTGAGTGAAAAAGCTTTGCTGATCTGGTTGAACCACTGCTGGTGTAGCTTGTTGAGGTGCAACTTGTTGCACTTGAACCTAAGGAGTTGGGGCCTCGACATACTGTATTTGAGGAACAGTGGTTTGGACATAGTGAACAGGAACATGGGTTGCAGGGTGTGCATAGTGAGCAGTGTTTACATGAGCAGAAGGGGCATATTGGGAATAATGCACAGTGGTTTGGTTATTTTGTGATCTAGGGTTAGAGCCAGGATGTGTGATGATTGGTCCATTGGTTTGACTCCTGCACTCTTTAGCAAAATGACCTAACCTATTACACTTGTAGCATTTTATCTTTGATTATCCAACCCTACTTTCAAGTTCCCATGTAACCCTAGAAATTTTCTCCCTGTCATTTTGTAAAACTTGCTGGTTCTAACACTCAGCAGTGCAAGTTGATGCAATATGTCCATTTCCTCTAAATCAGTTGGATCAAAATGCTGCAGATCATTGAGTTCAAAAGAGAGATTGTCAGAAATCTGGTTTTCACTACTAGCTGTGAAAGCATAGTTGTTTGAGTAAGAATCAGAGTTATTAAAAGCTCCACCAGCAGTTATGTCAATATAATGATCATAACTCTGATCCTTACTACTACCAGATTCCTCTTGACCCAGAAGTGCCGTGCTACCAAATGTATAGTCATCAGCAACCTTCCCTGACTCTTGTAACTTCTTTTTCTGGTTAAACTCCCTTTCATAGGTAAGGAGTCTACCATGAAGTTGAGTTAGTGTTAAATCTTTGAACCCAACTGAATTTCTGGTTACAAAAGCAATTGTGTCCCATTTTTCAGGAATTGACCTTAAAAACCTGCTGTTTAGAGTAGATTTAGCAAATTCAGATTTAACAAGTTTAAGTTCACTTACGAGACAACTAAAACGTTCAAACTGCTGTGTTAATGATTCACCCTTAATGTGACAAAAGGTTTCATACTGTTGATTCAAAAATTCCCTATTATTTTCAATTACTTCTTCAGTCCCCCCAAACTATTCCTTAAGTGCATCCCACAATTCCTTGGCACTGTTACAATGTAACAACCCAGCATAGATCACATTTGGTAGTGCGGATGCAACGATGCTAAATGCCTTGGCATCCAGTTCAATTTTCTGAAAATCCTGGTCAGTATAGTTCTCAATTTTCTTAGGAACCATAACTTTTAGATCCTCAGCACTCGGCACCATTGGAACATGTGGTCCAAAGACAACCGACTTCCAACATCTGGTATTCTGTTGAGCTAAGATGTGACCCATCCTTCGCTCCCAGATGTTGTATTCAGATCTGACCAACATAGGTGGTTTGAAGAGTGAACCAACGTTATTAGTGTTATCTTGTGATTGTGACGTCATTCTGGTTGTTTTTCAGGCACTGAATAATCAAATTTGTACGTGATTACACCTTACTCGGTTTTACAACTAAAACCGAACAATCTAAAGTATCAACGAAATTGAGCTGAACTTTTACGTCAAAATGATTGTTAGATCAAATTTGACTGTCCGTGCTCTGATACCAATTGTTAGGATCTGAGTTTCTTTTGATTGTGTTCGTTTGATTAGAATGAAGATGAAACAGAGTTAAATGCAGCGGAATTAAATGAAACAAACTTTCAACACACAATCAATGAGAGAATAAGTTTTAGCAAACACGTTTAACTTGAAATCGAATGATTATATTTATTACAATAATCAATAATCAATCACAAATGCATGCATGCACTAATCTCCCCCTCAGCCTGAGCTCACTATGATTGTTCGTATAGAATGACTTGGTGATGAAGAGAGCTAATAGAACAGTACATGGTACTATTCTATTTATAGTACAGAACAACCACTGAGCATCTTATGGCTGACGTCACCATGAAAGTGACATCTAACCTCCTAACAACTTCTAACAACTGTCCTATACAAACACTGATCATAAACCACTTATTACAATAAACAAATACAATACAAGACTAAACTACTGCTTCTTCATTCCACTATTATAGCTCCAGCAGTGCTTTGTATCTTCAGCAGTACTTGAACCATATCGGTAGATTGAGCATCAGTGCTTTATCTTCAACAGTCTTTAGGGACCAGCAGTTGTTGTGAAGAGCAGTACTTATAGGTCATCAGATGTTAGGGCCACTTTCAAGGGGAAAGATCTGATGCAAACAACTGCTTATGATGAATCCACTGATCTGATCCAGTTTTGGCTTTATCAACTGATCCTTTGTAGGGTTCAATCCCAACAAGTTTTCCATCAACAAACTTTCCCGCCCAAACTTCGGCTATAAATAAAGGATAATTTAGGTATAATTCCTCAAGTTACTATCACTTCACTTTACTATTACTTCTTCTTCTTCTTCATCAAACCCTGTACTTATTCTCACGCCGGAGGGTGGTCACGGAGAGAACCCCCATTCTCCCCGTGACGAGTCTAACGGCTGTTTGTTTTGCAGTTGTTGTTCGAAGAATGAGATCAGTCACCCTCGAATCAAAACGAGAAGACCTAACCCTTTTATGCAGATTCAAACCCCCTGGTTCAATTGATTTCGATCGATTAAACCAGTGTTTCTTCATTGGCGCCCACCGATTTCTCAGTTTCTATTCACATTTTCTCTTCATTCTCTGTTTCCCATGGCAGAGAACTCATCAAGTCCTCGATCTGCAACCCAGGGTATTCAGATCGACGGAATCATGGGCAAAGTAGACAACAAAAGCAATTATCCGGAGGGAAAGAGCTCCGTTGTGCAAATAGGAGTTCATAATCACCCAGATCAACTCCCAGAGAAAACTCCAGAGTACTGGTTCACCAGATTCCAGAACGCCATGAACCAAATTTTTGCACAAAATGTCAGATCTGAGTTGTTGTACAACAGATCTAATGATCAAGAAGAACACAAGAGAAGATCCGACACTTCAACGTTAGACCCACAGTCAGCCCGTCAGTGGGACATCCAACGTAGTAGCCAAGGATATGTGGAACAAAATTCAGAAGATACCAACACCAGGAAGCCAAAGCACAACAAATAAATATGATACAAGGAGGAACCTCACTAAGACCGCACAAACGAAACCACAATCAGCATTGGCGAGAGCAACAGGTCGTCTTCCCTGTCGTCCCAGGAGGTCCTCAAGAAGAACACCCAGTAATCATCACTGGTAACTTCGGCCATTACCGAACTGATTATATGTTTATAGATCCAGGAAGTTCCATGGATATAATTTATAAGCAATGTTTCAAGCAACTGGACCCAGATGATAAGGCACGCTTAAAACCAGTCGATTTTCCTCTCACTGGTTTCTACAACGAAGCTGTCTTTCCGCTAGGTCAAATCGCTTTTCCTGTGACCCTCTCAGACGGCGAACACTCGCGCACGGTCACAGTTAATTTTATGGTTATGCCAGCAACATCGCATCACGATGTATTGTTAGGGAGACGATCTCAGAGAGAGTTCAGCATGATTACCTCCATACCACACGCCGCTTGCGGTTTCCCGACGGAAACCGGAGTAGCAATTTTGTATTCCAGCAAAGAAGTGATGTATGTGGACGACGAGCCACCGGCAAAAGTCGCCAAATCGTCAACATCAAACGGACCAGAAAAATGGGTCCTCAACGAGGAACATCCTGAACAAACTATCTTGTTAGGACACACCATCTCCCCGGCAATCCGTATAAAGTTGAAATAACTCCTATCTAACAACATGGATATCTTCGCTTGGTCCTAGGCGGACATGACTGGAGTACTAAAAGACATAGCACAACACTGCTTAAATATCCGACCTTTGGCAGAACCAGTCACGCAAGGAAGGCACAGTCTCTGCGCAGAAAAAGCAGACACAATGAACGAACAAGTAACAGAATTACTTAATGCTGGGATCCTGAGCGAAGTACAATATCAAACCTGGGTAGCCAACCCAGTAATGGTGCAGAAACACAATGGCGGGTGGCGCATGTATGTCGACTTCAAAGACCTCAACAAAGCCTGCCCAAAAGACTGTTACGCCCTTCCAGAAATAGATAAAAAAGTCGATTCTCTAGCATCCTTCCGCTGGAAGTGTTTTCTAGACTGCTATAAAGGTTACCATCAAGTGAAAATGAAGGAGGAAAAAGAAGATAAAACATCCTTCCGCACAGACAAAGGTATTTTTTGCTATACGAAAATGTCTTTTGGTCTCCGCAACGCAGGGGCTACTTACCAACGCTTGATGGATAGAGTCCTTGGAGAAGATATTGGCGTAACAGTGGAAGTTTACATGGATGACCTCGTTATCATGAGCCAAGAAGAAGAGTCTATGCTCGCAAACATTCAGCGCACTTTTAACTCCTTACGCAGCGTCAATCTAAAGCTTAATCCAACAAAGTGTTCCTTCGGAATGGAAGAAGGCAAATTCCTAGGGTTCATAGTAACCAGAGACGGCTTCAAGGTCAATCCAGAGAAAGTAGAAGCCATTCAACTGATGCCATCGCCAGCAACAGTTAAAGAAATGCAACGCCTTGCTGGTCGCTTAGCAGCATTTAACAGATTTTTGGCAAACCACGCTGCCAAATCTTACCCATTTATCAGCACGTTGCGTAACTGCGCCAAAAAGAGCCATTTTCAATGGACACCAGAAGCGGAGAAAGCTTTCAAACAAATGAAGGAGTGTCTGATCCAATTACCAACCTTAACAGCACCACGAAAGGAGGAACCATTAATACTATATCTATTCGCAGTAGAAGTAGCAGTCGGCGCGGTATTAATGGTAGAAAGGAATGGCATTCAAACTCCGATATACCACATCAGCAAAATGTTAACTGGACCAGAGACACGCTATTCTATGATAGAAAAACTCATCCTTGCACTTGTTCACGCATCCCGGAGGCTGCGACGATATTTCTCTGGACATGTCATCACCGTCCTTACAAATTATCATCTAGGACAAATTTTGTCTAAGCCAGATGTTGCGGGGCGGTTGGCCAAGTGGGCTATCGAATTAGGTGGATACAACATCTTATACAAACCTCGACCAGCTATTAAGGGACAAGTCTTAGAAGACTTTGTCACCGAAGTTCCCATCGACAAAATCCAAGAATGTGAGGCAATCCAAAACCCTACCCCAGTCTTCGACGATAGGGTTTGGACATTACACACAGATGGCGCCTCAAACGATGATGGTGCAGGCGCAGGTCTTCGCCTGGTTAGCCCCGACAACCACGAGCTCACATACGCAATACGCTTGGATTTCAAAAGTACCAACAATGAGGTGGAATACGAAGCATTTCTGGTAGGCCTCCGTCTGGCACTCAAGATGGGAGCAAAGAACCTCAAGCGCATGTCGATTCCAAATTAGTAGCAGAACAAGTCAACGACCATTACGATGCTAAAGGCGAAGCCATGGTTCTATATTTGGAACAAGAAAGAATCCTTGTCAACCAGTTTCAAACCTTCAAGATAGTCCACATCAACAGAAGTGAAAATCAACATGCAGGCGCCCTAAGCAAACTGGCTGCTACAAGCTTCAGACACCTCGCGAAAGAAGTCCGCATCGAGGTATTATCTAACCCATCTGTCCCCTTAAGATAAGTGAACATCATAGAGGTCGGGAATCCATCTTGGATGTCCCCAATCATTACATACTTGCAACATGGGATCCTTCCAGAAGGAAAGGCGGAGGCCAAGAAAATTCAACACAAAGCGTTGAACTACGAAACGGCGGACGGTATCATATACCGCAAATCATTCATGGGTCTACTTTTACGATGCGTAGATAAGACTGATGCACAATATTTAGTCCGCAAAATTCATGAAGGATTATGCGGAATCCATGCAAGTCCGCGCATGGTGGTTGCAAAGATTATGAATGCAGGCTATTATTGGCCAGGTATGCACGTAGATGCAGTGGAACTATTGCGCAAATGTGCGGCATGTTAGCGCCATGCCCCAAAAATGCTCCGCCCAAAGAACCCTCTGGTCCCAGTTACCTCAGCCTGGCCTTTTCAGCAATGGGGCATCGACCTCGTCGGCCCTTTCCCCGATGCGCCCGACGCAGTTAAGTTCATAGTAGTAGCAGTAGACTACTTTACCAAATGGGTAGAAGCAAAGGCTCTCGCATCGACTATTCGCAAATTCATCTAGGAGCACATTATTTGCCGATTTGGGTTACCATTACGCATCATCTCTGATAACAGTACAAACTTCGCATCAGAGGACTTACAAAAATGTTTCAAAGAAATGAACATTGAACACAGCTTCACCTCTGTGGTGCACCCACAAGTGAATGGGCAAGTTGAGAGCGTGAATAAACAAATAGTGGATGGCATCAAGGCAAGGCCGGGGACCGCGCGTAGGGGGTGGGTGGACGAGCTCCCTAGCATTTTATGGGCCCACCGCACCATGCCAAAAACTAGTACAGGCGAAACTCCATTCAGCCTCGTCTATGGTTCAGAAACGGTAATACCAGCTGAAGTTGGCCTCCCATCACCATGCATGATCGCCATGGAAAAACAAGACAACGAGCAAGAACGACGACTTGATCTGGACCTTCTCGAAGAACGGCGCGAGAATGCAGCTATTGCAGAAGCCAAGTATAAATCAAAGTTAGAGAAGTACTATAACGCTCGGGTACGTGTTTGCACCTTTGTCCCAGGGGATTTCGTCCTGTGTGACAATGAGGCATCTAACGCGGAGAAACCTGGGAAACTAGCTCCTAAATGGGAGGGACCATATATCATCCATGAAGTCCTGGGTAAAGGCGCATATACTTTAAAAAGGCTCGATGGAACGGATGTACCACGCACCTGGAACGCGCAACAACTGCGCAGGTGCTACATGTAACCAGCCTAGCCATCTCACACAATAGCTGAACACATGCGCAGACAACCTAATTATTCTAATTATTCACTTTGTATCCATTGGCCCCGCGCCTTATCAATACAAAGCTTATCCTTATATGATCTATTGTTTATTACAAAATGCATGTAAAACATTGTAAGTCTCATGAACGGTCTAACGGGTACAAGTCCCGCATACAATCCAGACCTACGTTCACACATGAGCTCAATACTATCTTTATTCGCTTTACCTAAACAAAGTAATTATACACATGCAAGACATTGTAATCCAAACACATAATATATTCAAAATAGTTACTTGTGTACCAAACGCAGTAGAAAAAATCTATATGCACAGCTGTGCCTCAAAAAGTTACTTGTGCAACAAAGCACATTAGCAAAATATACAAAGCACAACAGTGTATCAAAAAAGTAGCTACAAAGTAAACTAAACACCCGGAAACATGGCCAACACCTCTACAGAGGTATATATTGCTTCACCATACCACTCCAAAGGGTGAGGATCGACAATCCACTCGTTGCCATCACCCACCACAGATGCCATCTGAATTCCGGTCGGAGCTACAGAACGCCGATCACTCCGACGCCGTTCATACACTATCGAACAACCGCCTCTCCAGCCAACCAGAAAACGTTGGGTCAAAACAGTCGCCGACAATCGGGTAACCCCTTCATTATTATCACCTCTAATATGAAGGGAGGAAAATTTTTCTCTTGTAGATGAATAAGGAGCGGTGTCAAGAAATCCTTCCCTATCAGCAGAACTTTCCGGTGGCAAGCCTGCAAGAAGAAGCAAATCTTCAACAGCATCGAAGGTCCTCAAAATTTCAGAAATCCTCCAAGAACGGAATTTTCGCCTGGTTCTCATATTTGCCAAATCAGGTGAAATTTCAATAATCCTCATTTGAATATATAGCTAAACAAGTTAACGTCAGCATCGTTAAGAGGAATCGCAGAAGTTATGATGGTTAACGTCACATCAACACTTTATGAAATGGCGGCATCGAGTAATTATCCATTTCATTAAATGATCTCTGACAGCGCCTACACGCATTCCTAGAAGCTACAGTTCAGAAAGAAGGTGATAAGTCAAAGCACCTGTTCATTTCCTGCTCTTTGGCACACAAGGGCCATGTCACTCCAAACAACTCATGATTAAAAAACACTTCATTCTAAAATAATGAACAGTTCAAATCAAGAAATATCTTCCCCGAGAAGATTCCCCATTTTTCGCGCCTAAAAACTTCCACAGCAAAAAACAATCACCACTCATAGTCCAGTGCTCCACTTATTTGCATAAGAGCAACACTAGACTGGGGGGACTTGAAGGGGTAAGGTCCCAAAAACCTTGCATGGGTGTTTTGAGACCATACCACAACCTCGTCAATAAGCTCTCTTTAGAATGAACCTTGCGCGGCCACGCACTGGTTCTAAAAGAGAACTTAAAAAGAAGAACAACTTTAAACATCTGCGCGCCAAAAGGAAACTAACAAATCCTTGCGCCAGCTCCCATACAACAGACATGATAAAATCCTAACAATATCTTCGCGCAAAAGTCACCCAGACTTGGATAAAAATAAACCTTTCTGTCATAACAGAATTTCCATGAGGAAGAGCCACATAGGATTGCAGCTGTATCCTTCTAGAAGGCTTCATCGTGCACAACCATTCGGTTATAACCGAATGGCCACGTGGCATCATCCCCGGCTTCCTCAAAGTTACGATGATGGCACCGAATTGAAGGAAGATCCACACTTGCCCATTTTCCACATGGCATTACCCCAGCCGTTGATCGTGACCATGATCCGTGTGCATACACACCCGTTAGTGATTAACGGAAGGGGAAATAACCGCTTAGGGAAAAGTACTTTCCGTTAAGTTTTCCATCAACAAACTTTCCCGCCCAAACTTCGGCTATAAATAAAGGATAATTCAGGTATAATTTCTCAAGGTACTCTCACTTCACTTTACTATTACTTCTTCTTCATCAAACCCTCTACTTATTCTCACGCTGGAGGGTGGTCACTGAGAGAACCCCCATTCTCCCCGTGATGAGTCTAACGGCTGTTTGTTTTACAGTTGTTGTTCGAAGAAGGAGATCACTCACCCCGAATCAAAACGAGAAGACCTAACCCTTTTATGCAGATTCAAACCCCCTGGTTCAATTGATTCCGGTCGATTAAACCAGTGTTTCTTCACTTAGTATTGATGATTATAGAAATCATATATACTATTCCTCCTTTCCTTTCATAACTTGCGGCTTTCATTGCAGAGATGAATTTTGTCGATCTGGTTGGCTTATCTCCTTTAATTGTGATATTTTCACCTGTTGGTGTACTTACTTGCACTGACTTTTGATCACATAAAATACTGGCACGATTGGCTACCAACCAATCCATTCCTAATACAACATCGAATCCGGCTAGATTCATTGGGTAAAGGTTAGCAAAGAAATGATGGTTTAGGATTTCTATTCTTGCTCCCTGCAAGATTTCACTTATCTTAATGGATTCTCCGTTTGCTGTCTCTACTAGACAATCTTGTTGAAGTTTGGCTAAGGGTTGGTCAAAAAGTTTGTAGAAAGAAGTATTGATAAAACTTTGGTTTGCACCAGAGTCAAATAATACTTTGGCAAATATATTATTAACTAAGAATGTACCGGCAATCACATCCGGAATCATTTTGGCTTCCTCAGCTGTCAGAACAAATGCTCTGGCATTTTTCTTAGGCGCTTTAGTTGTCTTAGCCTTGTTAGTTGTTGCTAGAGTTAGTTTCGGACAGTTCGGTTTGATGTGACCAACCTCTCCACAATTGTAGCATATTCTGGCACTAGCCTTTCTCCTACAATCTTCTTCCTTATGTCCTGGGTACTTGCAAAAGTTGCAGGACACAACACACTTTCCTGAGTGCTTCTTTTTACAAAACTTGCAGTAGGGTGCAGAAGAACCTGTTCCTTTTCCATGGTAGGAATTACCAAAACAAAATTCCCAGGTAAGCTTTTGAGCTAGGTTCTTTCTCTGATTTTCCTCTTGGGTGCGTACCAATTCATCAGTCAAGGTATTGGCTAGTTCTACTGCTTCTTCTATGGTTTGCGGTCTAGCTGCCTTGACTACGTGTCTAATCTCACTAATTAATCCCCAAATATAACGGGCGATTAACATTGGTACAGGTGAGGCTAAGGTTGGCACTATCCGAGCATATTCGAAGAATATGGTAGTGTAACCTTTGAAGTCTATTCCAGTCATTTTAAGATTTAGGAACTTATTGGCGATTTATTCCTTTTCATTAGAAGGACAAAATTTTCTTTCAACCATTTCCTTAAAGTTGATCCATTCCATATTATAAACTCGGCCACTTCCTATAGACTGGAGAATAGTATTCCACCATTCTAAGGCTGCATTTTTGAAAAGATTAGAAGCAAACATAATCTTATCTTCATCTGCACATTTTCTTATTTTTATGACTGCTTATGTCTTTTCTATCCAACGTAAGGCTGCAATGGTTTCTTCATTGCCTGAGAATTCTATTGGTTTGCAGGCCAATAATTCTTTATAAGAACAACCGTAAGCCCTAATGCAAATGGCACATGTGATAGCTTAACAAACTTAGGGGCTGTTTGGCAACATCTGAATGATTAAGTGCTGAACCAGTAAGAGGTCTGAACCATTAAGTGTTGAACCAGTAAGAGGTCTGAACCATTAAGAGCTTGTATAATGCTTAACCGTTCAGAGGCAAATGTCTGACCAATTCAGATTAGAGGTCTTAACCATTCAGACTCTGTATAAATCTTAACCATTCAGAGGTAAATGTCTAAACCATTCAGATATCTACTAGTGAAACAAACAGTCTGAACCATTAAGTGTTGAACCAGTAAGAGGTCTGAACCATTAAGAGCCTCATTAAGAGGTAAACAAACAGCCCCTTTGCAAACACTATTTGAGAAAGAAACGAAAAACACATGAAACTTGATTATAGAATTTTAGACAAGCTAAGCCAAGCCAAACCGAACCGATTTCACTCTTTTAACCTAACGAGCTGAAATGTTGAACTAAAACTCGACCGTAAAAACCTTGAACCAACACGTTTATTTACAAAAAAATATTAGTTTTTCATTTTTATACACACACACACACACACACATATATATATATATATATATATGGGAGGGTTTAAATGAGAACGCTAAATATTGTGAGAACCGTGAGAACGAATAAAAAAACCATGAGAACTTGGTAAAAAACAATTCAAATTCAAAATTTCTTTTTACACTTATCATTATTATCCGAATACAATGCTAGAAATTAAATTTACATGTTTAACTTTACGTGAATTCGTAAATAAAGAAAATTTACACGTGTAAGTTTGTCATTTACACATGTGTAAAAAATCTAATAAGAGTGATTTTAAGAGGATAATTGAATTATTTGATGTTGTAATTTTTTTCTGATGTTGTGTTTTAATTTCAATGAGGGTTGTATTAAAAAAATGGTTTTGATTGGTGTTCTCATTCGTTCTCACGGTTCTCGCAATATTTAGCATATTTAGCGTTCTCAAGATAACCCTCCCCTATATATATATATATATATATAGGGTCGGGATTTAGAGAAAACGGTGAAAAGTGTGAGAACGGTGAGAACGCTTATGGATCGTCCGATCAAAACAATCTATGGACCAGATTGGCGCGGTGGCGTTTTCGTAACTAACATCAAGTTTATTACGTGGACGCGCTTCATTAAGGGTAAAAGCGTCTTTTGACTACTCCAAACAAAACGCCATCTCATGAAATAAAACGCCAAAAATAAAAATCACACACATTCTAAGTAAAAACGCCACTAGATATAAAACGCCAAACTTAATTATAGTAAAATCCCGCCTAAAAAACCGCCAAAAAAATTCTATATATACAACAACTTAGAGCTTCAATTAAAAACACACACAAAACCCCAAACGCCATATTTAATATATATCATTCATCTGATAAACGCTAGAAAACCCAAACATCAAATATCTTCTAACCCAAAACCTTTATTAGAAATTCAGTTTGGTTGTCTGTAAGATTTCGCTCAATTTAATGGACAAAATCATTAAGTAAAAGATGTTGTCCATTTCATTGAGTAAAATCTTATTGACTTATCCTCAATTTCCATCCAATTTAGAACGCCAAAACTGACAAAAACATTACTGAGGTTTGTTGTCAATAAAGTTTAGCTGTATGGGGTGGACAACATTGTCAGTTATCTTTCTTAACTGAGGATTAACAATGTTGTCCATCACCATACAACAACACTTTATTGATTTTAGCAAGATCAAATTTACAGTTTTAAAATGGTTTATTTAGTGGCGTTCTTTTTCTCGATAAAACGCCAAAAAGATAACATTTTGGCTGAAAGGGTGTAAACTCAATAACATTTTGCTGCATTAGATGGACAAATATTATAGAAAATGAGGTTGATTTCAGACTTTGTGCTTCCAAACGGCGACAAAAAAACTACTTCAAAAAACAAAAATAAAAAAAAATCATACTAAAGTCGAAACAGCCAGTGAAGATGCTTCAAAAGAAGAAAGAGACTGGTGACAGTGAAGATTTGGAAGATCAATATTTATTTTGTTTAATTTTCTTTTTTCAGTTGATTGTTATGTAATAAAAACACCATATCTAATAAAAACGCCAAAAAGCCAAATGCTTGTCAAAACGCCAACATGCCATAAAACGCCACAAAAATTACCAAACCATAATAAAATTACTTTGGACAAGTATTATAAAAAACCAAAAATAAATAAATAAATAAAAAACAAACAAACTTGAAAATGTAACTAGAAACAATAATTACAAACCAGTAATAATGAAGATAAGGAAAATTTATTATATTAGAATCTAAAACGCCAAACTTGAAAGATGTGACGAGTTACAGACTTCAGAGATAAAGCTTATCAAAAACAATAATTACAAACAGTAACTGAAAAAACGAATACTTTATTATAATAATGCACCGCCGAACTTAGGCGCCAAAAAGACATCCTATAAAATGATACGTCTCAGCAAATTCCATTTGATCAAACAAGAAAAACAAACGTCAATACTACTAAATATCACTCACTGTAAAATGCCAAAAAAAATAAAAAAAAAATTAAAGATGGATAATATGCTTTCTTGGATATTCAGTATTGTTCTTCGTGAAGTTTCACTGAATGAATTGTTAGAAGATGGGAGTAACTCAGTAAGATTTTGCTGCATGAGATTGACAAAAATTCAAGAAAAAGATACTGATGCCAGTCATATGGCATTTTGTATTTTTTGTTCTTGAAGAAGGCTTGGATGAGGAGAAGAGATCAATGACACTGAAGAGTGGGATGATTATACAGATGAAGATCAAGAAAAAGCGAAAAACCCACTCACATGTCATAGATCTATGCCCCCAAACATCCACAAAAAAGCCACTTCAACAGACGAGCAGGCAAAAAATCAAACCAATGGGTTTGTTAAGTTTTACATAAAACGGCATATATTTGGTGACAGTTCTTGTACTATTAAAGAAGAAAAGTAAAGATTATGAAGAGAGATCCGATTAGGATTTTTAATTTATTTTCTTCGCTTGTATTTTTTTCCTGTGGTTGAAATATAACCTAACAATTGTAAAACGCCAAGATAACACAAACGCCATAATGTATTGTCACGGCCCCAGCCCCGGTTTTACCCGGTCAGGAGCCGCGGGACAGGAACACGTGGTATCTATGATGCGACAGCGGAAGATTTTAACAGGATCTTTTTAAAACTCGAAATGCCCGATTATTTTATTTCATAATGCGGGATAAACCCCGGTAATTTACAATAGAGGAATTTCACAAGTAAATTCCCTGATTTATTAAAACATGTTTATTCATTTTAACTGAGCCACCTCTTCAAGCTTGTTAGTGCTCTGTAGCACGTTTTCCTTGATTTACAACAGGTCGCCTGAAACATGTTTTAAAAATATTTTATCAGCAGGGAAATGCTGGCGACTCATTCAAGTATGTAAAACGACACATTAGTTATCAATTACAGCATAAGAGCGATTACAATGGCTTCTATCTTATTTTTATCTGGCACCGTGTCACCTGGTGACGATGGTCATACCACTATTGGGTCTTTCCCCAAGTAGTGACGTTTATCACTGTTAGGATTTATTAGCCTAACCCGTGAGAAAATTAGTAATGTGCACAATACCCCACTAGCCAGTGATTAAGATAACCACGACTTACTCCCTGTAATTATAATATTTGAAAATGGAGTATTGTAAAATACTTTTGATAAAAAGAGAATGACTCACATTGCAGATTTAATACGGGCAGAGTTTAAGCCTACTGATTAGCCTTGGAACCTAAATTAATAACATGCACACGAACTAGGTCAGTAACTAATACAACATTTACGATAACTCATGAGATTAAACCCTCACAACGAATGACAAAGTGCGATACTTAAACATCCATCGAATTCACGACGAATGACAAAGCATAACCCTAATGTGGGCAGCACTTAAACATCCGTTGGATAGTTTAAATCGATCGGACATTGAATCGTAGCAGCGATCGAGTTATTACCCTGTTATCGCGGCGCAAATTTGAGATTGTGTGTGTTTCTTGGACTGTTTCTACGATATCTCAGTGTACGAATTGAATTTCAACGTCGATCCAACGCGAAATTGCAAGTGCCAAAGTCTACTACTTATAGCTGAAAAACCGACCCCCTCGCGTGGCGCGAGGGGTCGTCGCGTGGCGCGAGGGGTACTACCCTACCATAGGGTAGCCCCGTGTCTAAGTAGCCTTGCTGAGTTGGTCGTTCATCAAATTTCGTTATACACGTAAAACTGTTTAGATAATACCGACTAGGGTTTACCCCCCTGAGTTTTAGGGGCCCTGATCCTGATTCCGATTGTTCTGAAAATTTTAGGGTTTATGCAGGATCACTTGGGGGGTCTTAATTAGGGTTTCCTTTTGGACTAAATAAGTTGAGAATAAATACTTTTAATGAGAGTTGTTACATCCTCCCCACCTTATTTAAAATCTCTTCCTCGAGATTTACTGAAATAAGTAGGGATACTTTCGCTTCATTTCCAATTCCAGCTCCCAAGTGTACTCGGGTCCTCTCTTTGAATCCCACTTGACTTTAACTAGCACTAGTCTCTTGTGCTTGACAAACTTAATCTTTCTGTCTTCTATCTGTAGTGGTTTCTCCATAAATTTTAATTTCTCATTTACCTCTACATCTTGAAGAGGTACTACCAAGGATTCATCAGATAAACATTTCTTGAGATTGGATACATGAAATACATCATGTACTCCAGCTAATTCTGTGACAACCGGTAATTTACGCCCTTAATTACGTGATTAACAGGTGATTAACACGACAATAAAAAGTGTTTACGACGCAAATTAACTTAATTAGGCCTTTGGAGTGCCTAGGAACGCCTGATCGACTTTACAGTACGCGCATGACGGTCCACAGAGAACCTGCTAAACGATAAACGATAACGATCTGAAACCGTACGAAACACTGACGACACCGACAAATATGGATGTTACACGAAAATTTTTATGCTTATGGAGTTTGAGTTGTGATATCGGGCCTCGTAGGAACTACGGGCCACTTACACATGAGATGGGCTTGTGGGCCCTGGGGCCAAGCCCAAAACCCACAAGCCTAAACCCGCACCTAACATACAAGATCTCTATGCAATACTTATAAAATCTTACAAAATAGTCACAAGAGATTCTCAAAATCTCTACAAGATATTCAAATCTCTAAGATATCTCTATAAATCTTTCCAAAAGATTTATGTCTCAAAAAGATGGACACAAGAAATCTTATGAGATCTTCCAAATCTCTATAAAAGGGTTCACACCCTAATTTCATTGGTGCAGACAACACCCTCCTCTCCATTTCTCAATATGCAGACACAAACAATAAAGGTCTTCCTCTCTCTCTCTCTCGATTATACACAGGAACCAAATACACACACACACAAATTAAAACACAAGAAACTCATATTCACAAACCACTATACACAGCCAAACACCCACCCCACTCGATCTCCACTCCCCTCCTCGGTTCCCCAATCCGGCGGCGACACCCCCCCCCCCCTCCGACTTCCGATTGACGACTGCCACCACCAGATGGTGGTGGCGTATGGCGGCGAGATTGCACAAGAGAGAGGCAGAGAGAACGAGGGTTCAGGAAGAGAAGGAGAGCCGGCCACTCCGTTTTACGGTGGTGCGGCGGCTGCTAACAGGGAGGAGAGAGAGAGACTCGGAAGAGAGAGAGAGCTGAGAAGAGAGAGAACGAGGGTTCAGGAAGAGAAGGAGAGCCGGCCACTCCGTTTTACGGTGGTGTGCGGTGCCATTGACCGCCGGACATTGTCTTTATCCGGCGAAGTTCACCGGTTTCGGGTTCGATCTGGTTCAAGTTCGGGTTATTCAAGTAAGTTTCGGTTCAGTTTTGGCTTAGATTCGTGCTCAGTTTCAAGTTTGGTTCGGGTTCCTTTTGTTTCATCTCAGATTTTGATTCAGATCCGGGCATGTGGTTCGAGTCTTGTTCGGGTCTCGCGGCACGGTTCAACACGGGTCGAACGGTCCGGGTTTTTGATTCGAGTCGACTCGGTTAAACCGAGTTAACTCGGCTCGGGCCCGGGTCAAACAGTCAACAGCAGGTCAAGTGGTCATCAGCTCCGGTTCGGCTTCGGTTCGCGGTCAGACTTGGTGCGTTTCTCGGTTTGGGTTCGGACTCGGTCCAGCGAGTCAACTCAGTCAACTGAGCCGGTCAACTCAGTCAAGCGGCTCGACGATTCGACGCAAAGACTTGGTAAAAATTAACGTCACGTTTATTTTATTATTTTATTATTACTCACGTGACAAACGAGCTCGAACCAATTCGATTAGTGATTTATTTATGTTTTGACATTTTGACGAAAACTATATATTGTCGTTACATTGTGTTGAATTGTTGATTGATTGAATTCTAAAATCGACACTTTAGTTGTCAGGGTCGTCCAAAAACAGAGGAAACTCTGCCCGTTTTTCGAGAAAAATCCGTAAAACGATTCGCATTTTAATATCAAAATATAGCCGATCAACTACAAATGCTTTTTATAAAAGTAAAAACAAGAGTATAACTTTCGACAACAACTTACAACTTACGAGAACAACGATATGGAAATCATTTCGACAACAAAAATAAATATAGTTATTATTATATTTATTTCAAACGAACTCGAATCCTTTTATAAATAAATATAGTTATATATTTATTTTCCAATACAAGTCGACGATTCTTTTACAAAATAAATATGACCTTTATATTTATTTCAAACGCCTAAACGGCTTACGATATATAATACGAGTTTATTATATATTCTTTTCATGAAACATTCGTTACACACACGTACAACTTCACGAGACGGCTAACACGATTTCAACAAAATATTTATACATTGTTATAAATATTTATATACTCTAAAATCTTTCGAAAACTAAGTGTGTATAGACTTAGTAAATTATCGTGACAATAAAACGAAACTTAACAAGTATAACTTCTTCGTTTCTTTTAAGTTAACAACAAACCGTCGAGTCGTTCGGTTAACGATTCGGTAGAGCTCGGTGACACGTAGTTAGTTACCGCTTTTATTTAGAAACTTATAAGATATTCCGTGTTAGGAATATTGTAGAACGCACGCTAGCGAGTCACGTCTTGGAAACGACATTACAAAGTCATATATAGCTAGCTTTGCACAGGAATATTCAGGTGAGTTCATAACCCCACCTTTTTACGGATTTACATTTTTCTAAATGTTTTTGGGGTGGAAAGACATGCACTTTTTGCAAAGCATACAAGAATTACATATTTCTAAACCATTTTACAAGCAAGTTTTAACTGACACAAATGGTTTACGAAAAGCTTATGTTTTATACCGGTTTTTCAAACAAGCGTATTTTTCGAAATATGCATACACACGAATTCTAGTTTTCTAAACTACGGGAAAATACAAATACAAGAGTTTATAAGATACAAATGTTACAATGTTTATAAATGGTATGATACAAAAACAAGAAGCACTCTTGGTGAGAACGAGTACCAAGTATGATGCGTTTTGAGGATACAAGAATACAAGAAGCACTCCTGGTGAGAACGAGTACCAAGTATGATGCGTTTTGAGAAATGATACGAGAATTCGTGTCACGAATAGGGTACCATAAGCACCATTAATCAACAATATACCTAGACCGCAGAACAAAAGGTTAGATCTAACGGGTGTCGGGCAGCCTCACTCTTGGTGAGAACGAGTACCAAGCAGTGCTTTTGTGTCTCAGAATATGCCAACTAGAAAATGCCTAAGGTTTGGTTGCTTCCTATGTCGTGTCACATGTTAATGGCCTTGCAACCCATTAACAACATGATACATACAAGAATACTTGATTCATACAAGAAAACATGATACATACAAGAATACTTGATTCATACAAGAAAACATGATACATACAAGAATACTTGATTTATACAAGATACATACCATGTTTTCATACAAAGTTTCCATACAACATGACAAGAAAATGATGTTAAATTTGTTTTCTCAACATTACTTCAAAAACCGGTTATTCAAAAAGATTTATTTCAAATCTTTTACAAACAAACTATGAACTCGCTCAACTTTATGTTGACTTTTTCGCATGTTTCTTTCTCAGGTTACTTTTCAAACAATGGAACGGTTGGAATAGGAGAACCATGTGAAGTCGAGTACTTAGTGGGCGTTCATTTTCTAGAAAGTCTTTGCTTATTTGCTTCCGTTGTGCAATGAAGATACCAGTCCAGTCATGCCAATGCTCTGATATTTCGGGGTGTGACAAATTCTTCTGGTAGTTGTAAGCGATAAGCAACTGGTCCTATACGTTGGATCACTGGAAATGGTCCTACGAACCTTGGACTTAGTTTTCCTTTCTTACCGAATCGTACTACTCCTTTCCAAGGAGAAACTTTCAATAGTACTCTGTCTCCTATTTGGAATTCTAACGGCTTGCGTCGATTATCAGTATAACTCTTCTGGCGATCTCGAGCCGTCTTGAGTCTTTCCTTGATTTGAGTAATCTTGTCGGTTGTCTCTTGCACAATTTCAGGTCCTGATAATTGACTTTCTCCTATCTCTGCCCAACAGACTGGAGTTCTACACTTTCGTCCGTACAGTGCTTCGAATGGGGCAACTTCGATGCTTGAATGATAACTATTGTTATAGGAGAATTCCATTAAAGGTAGGTGATCATCCCAATTTCCACCAAAATCGATCACACATGCTCTAAGCATGTCTTCCAGAGTTTGGATCGTCCTTTCACTTTGTCCATCTGTTTGAGGATGGTATGCAGTACTTAAATTTAGTCGGGTTCCCATTGCTTCTTGGAAACTTTTCCAAAAATGGGAAGTGAAACGACTATCTCTATCTGATACAATGGAGAGTGGAACTCCATGTAAGGATACGATTTCATCTACATACAACTTGGCTAACCTTTCCATGCTAAAGGTTTCTTTCATAGGTAGAAAATGAGCTGATTTGGTTAATCTATCCATAATTACCCAAATCGCATCATTACCTTTTCTGGTTTTGGGTAACTTAGTAACAAAATCCATTGTTATGAGTTCCCATTTCCATACAGGCATTTCTAATTGTTGTAGTAGACCTGAAGGTTTCTGGTGTTCTGCCTTAACTTATGAACAAGTTAGACACTTAGAAACATATCTAGCTATGTCCTTTTTCATTCCTATCCACCAGAAATTATTTCTTAAATCTTGGTACATCTTATTGTTACCATGATGCATGGTATACCTAGATTTATGGGCTTCTTCTAAGATTTTATTTCTTAAGTCTCCTTGTTTAGGTACCCAAATCCTTTTCTTATGGAATCTCCAAATTCCATCTGCTCCTTGCTCTAATTCTTTTATCCGCCCTTTCATTCCTTCAGCAACATCCTGGATTGCTGTTTTCTGAACCTCCTTTAATTGTTCCATTAAATCTAACTGTAGATTTAATTTAAGAGCACGAACTCGCTTTTGCTTTTCATGATACTTACGACTTAAGGCATCTGCAACTACGTTTGCCTTTCCTTCGTGATATTGAATATCACAGTCGTAGTCACTTAGGATTTCCATCCATCTCCTTTGCCTCATGTTTAATTCTTTTTGCCCAAATATATATCTTAAACTCTTATGATCTGTATAGACAGTAAACTTACTTCCATACAAGTAATGTCTCCAAATCTTAAGGGCAAAAATTATGGCTCCTAACTCTAAATCATGAGTCGTATAATTTTCCTCGTGCTTTTTCAATTGCCTTGATGCATATGTAATTACTTTCTTGCGTTGCATAAGTACACATCCAAATCCTAGTTTTGAAGCATCACAATATACTTCAAAATCTTCTGTTCCTTCTGGTAAGGCGAGAATTGGAGCATTTGTTAACTTTTGTTTTAAAATCCTAAAGGCTTCTTCTTGCCTAGGTCCCCATTCATACTTAACTGCTTTACAGGTTAGCTTAGTTAATGGTACAACTATCTTGGAAAAATCCTTAATAAAACACCTATAATATCCAGCTAACCCTATAAAACTTCTAATTTCCATAGCTGACTGTGGGACCTTCCATTTGGTGATTGCTTCTATTTTAGCAGGATCTACGTGAATACCTTCGTGATTCACCATGTGTCCTAAAAAATGCACTTCTTGTAGCCAAAATTCACACTTCGAGAATTTGGCATAAAGCTTCTCTTTTCTTAAGAGAGTTAAGAGTATATGCAGGTGCTCACAATGTTCCTCCTGACTTTTGGAATAAATGAGTATATCGTCAATGAAGACAATTACAAATTTATCCAAGTACGGTTTACATATTCTATTCATCATGTCCATAAATGCTGCAAGAGCATTTGTTAATCCAAAGGGCATGACTGTAAACTCGTAGTGACCATACCTAGTTCTGAAAGCAGTTTTAGGTATGTCTTCTTCCTGTACCTTCAATTGATGATATCCGGAGCGTAAATCTATCTTAGAAAAGTATCTAGCTCCTTGGAGTTGATCGAAAAGATCATCAATCCTAGGTAATGGGTATCGATTCTTAATTGTAACTTTATTCAAGTCCCTATAATCGATACACATTCGCATCGAACCGTCTTTCTTCTTTAGAAACAACACTGGTGCTCCCCACAGGGATGAACTAGGTTGTATGAATCTTTTGCTTAGTAATTCATCTATTTGCTTTTTCAATTCTAACATTTCTGTGGGTGCTAACCGATAAGGTGCCTTGGCTATCGGTGTAGTTCCAGAAATTAGATGAATTCTAAATTTGACTTCCCTATCAGGTGGTAACCTAGGTAGTTCTTCTGGGAATACATCTGAGTATCCTAATACTACTGGAATTTCTTTAAGTTCCTTACCCTTAGTGTTAATGATTACTGAAATCATATACACTATTCCTTGCTTTCGTTCATAACTAGCAACTTTCATTACTGAAATGAACTTTAGTGGCTTATGTGGTTTATCCCCAGTAATCACCACTAACTCTCCTGTGGGTGTATGAATTTCTATGGAATTCTTATCACAAAGAATTCGAGCATGATTGGCTACCAACCAATCCATTCCTAACACCACATCAAATCCGGCTAAATTCATGGGTAACAGGTTTGCCGAAAATTTATGACCTAATAATTCTATCTTTCCTTCTCGCAAAACCTTATCTATGTTGACAGAATTCCCATCTGCCGTTTCGACTGTAAAAATCTGCCTAAGTTTGGTTAAAGGTAAATTAAGTGCTTGGCAGAATGAAGTATTTATAAAACTTTGGTTTGCACCAGAGTCAAATAATACTTTTGCATAGATGTTGTGAACTAAGAACGTACCAGCTATTACGTCCGGAATTAGCTCAGCTTCCTGAGTAGTCAGCTGGAAGGCTCTTACGTTCTTCTTGGTAGTTCCTTCTGCAGGTTTGGTTTTATTATCAGCTGGTTTAATCAATTTTGGGCAGTCTGGCCTAATATGTCCAGCTTCTCCACAGTTGTAACAGACTGTGGTTTTCTTCTTTCAGTAATCTTCTTCTTGATGCCCCGGAATTTTGCAGAAATTGCAATACCCTTTGCATCTTCCAAAATGTTTTCTTTTACAGGAATTGCAAAATGGAACAGTGGAAGATTGCCCAGTTCTTCTTCCTTTGAAATTACTTCGGTTACCCACACGGAATCCCTGGGTAATCTTTTGGGCCATTTCCTTTTTCCGGGTTTCTTCTCTTGTGCGTACCAGTCCATCGGTTAGGGTGTTAGCTAATTCCACATCATCGTCAATAGTGCGTGGTCTTGCAGCTTTGACAATGTCACGGATTTCGCCAATTAATCCCCAAATATAACGGGAAATAAGTACCGGTTCTGGCGAAGCCAGGGTTGGTACTACTCTAGCATACTCAAAGAATGTCGAAGTATAACCTCGACAGTCTACACCCATCATCCGATGATTCAGAAATTTATTCGCCATTTGTTCTTTTTCATATTCGGGACATAATTTTCTTTCTACAAGACTTTTAAATTATTCCCAGTTCATAGCATAGGCCACATTCCTTCCTTTAGCTTGAAGTACTGTATTCCACCATTCTAGTGCTCCTTCTTTAAAAAGATGCGATGCGTACATCACTTTGTCTTCTTCAGCACATTTACTTATCATAATTACTGCTTCGGTTTTCTCTAACCAACGCAGTGCTGCAGTTGCCCCTTCGTTACCTGCAAACTCAGCTGGTTTACAGGCAAGAAACTCCTTATAAGTGCAACCAGGTGTTGCAGCTTTCTTTTTCTTAAGGAGTGGATCTTGTATCCCCTCATTGTCGTTATTAATATGGTTGCCGCCTCCGTTTACACTATTATTGAAATTATCTCCTTGTGTGCGTTTGCTAGGAATAATTTGTTGAGGTGCAATTGGACTTCGAGCAGCAGCAAGGATTTCTAGAATAGCATTGGCTATTCCTTGAGCAACGATATTCTCAATATCTTGCCTATTTAGAAATTGATCCTCCTGGTGTTGCTCAGATTGATTGCCTTCGTTAATTTGTTCATTACCAGCGTTTGCCATCTGGTAATTAATTTATATAAGTGATTAGCATAAAATAATTAAACAAACAAAACAAAACAATCGCACATAATCACATTTAATACGTATAACCAAAATTGTCAATTTCTCGACTTTCATTTTTTTATATATTATAATATGCTTCCGTACACACTGATTCTTCTACACAAGTTTTATTGTTTATTTTACACGTTTTATTTTGATTATTATATTATTATACAATCATAACTTCACAACCACATTATCCCTAGTCTGCTGGCATTTCAAAAGCGATGTTCCCTCTCGTCGTACTTCCAGGAGATTTGTCCTCCTATCTCCCGGATCCTATTCCCGGCATCCATTAGCTCTTCGCCAAAATGGCGGAGTTCAGCTAAGTTTTCATTACTCATTGGTGGGTTTGGTGCAGGTTTTGGGTCGAACTGAGGGAAAAAGGTATAGGGATTATTTAGAAGGTTTTGGAATTGCCAGTCGTTGGTCCACCATTCGTCCATTCCTTGTGGTTGGGTGTGGATCGAAGGTTCTGGGATGGCTGGTTCCAGGTTTATTGGAAGTTGTGTTTCAGCAGGATAGGTAAAAAGGCTTTCATTGATAGGTTTAAGGGTATCACAACTTGCCAGTATGAAATCTAACTCTTCTTGTAACGTCATTTCCTTGGTTTGCTTGGAGCTTTCCCCAATTTCCATTCCTCCTTGTCTAAAATTTTCCCCGATCTCAATCCCTTTTCCTTTATCCGTAGGATTTTCTATCTTGGGAATTTTCCTAGTGGCTGGTTTTCTTCTGCGCACACGTCTCCAACCCACAAATCTTCTTCTTTTCTTAGGTTTTGATTTTTCCGGATGTGGAGCTTGAAATTCCATAGGTTCTTCCACATCGGCAAAGTAACCAGCAAAATCTTTGGAAACTTCCACTTTTACGGGATAGAGATTGAGATTTTCTAGAGCTTCAGATAATTCATTCATGCTGTTTAGCATTTATGAAGAAACACACAAAATTTCAGGTTAAAAATTTGTAAAATAAATTTTCACAGAATCACCAAATGTAATTAAAATTTTCATATTAATTACAAATATCTATAAACCATTTTATTGAAACAAAATATTTATTTTTAATACAACTAATATTATTTTAAAGTTTCTGGCTAATATACAATATGGGTGCTACTACTGGGTCAGGGTATTGGTAATTTAAAGGTTAGCATTTACTGCTACAGTAGCTAACATATAAAGATCTGCCCATTTTTCATCTAACTCATCTTCCCATGGTGGTTTATCACCTATTTCCTGAGTTTCCTTATTATTTATCACTTCTTTTGGTTGAGACTTCTTCCTCATTTTCTCTTGACTTTTTCTAATAATCAAACTTCTTTTATTAGGAGAAAGTGGTTCCTCATACTGCGCCTTACGGACAAATATTCCTTCCTCAGTATTTACTGAGTGTTTTGAGGATGATGATCCTTTATCTTTTTGTGAACTATCTAATTTAAGATAGATGTTTGAAAGCTTTTGCTTACCCATACTGTAACTAACAAGTAGTCAGTTAATAAAGCACATAATCACAAAATGGTAATCAGGAAAATTAAGTATATTTAAATACTTAATAGGCTTAAATCAGTGGCTCTTTCAGTAGCTCTGATACCACCTTTTCCTGTCACGGCCCCAACCCCGGTTTTACCCGGTCAGGAGCCACGGGACAGGAACACGTGGTATCTATGATGCGACAACGGAAGATTTTAACAGGATCTTTTTAAAACTCGAAATGCCCGATTATTTTATTTCATAATGCGGGATAAACCCCGGTAATTTACAATAGAGGAATTTCACAAGTAAATTCCCTGATTTATTAAAACATGTTTATTCATTTTAACTGAGCCACCTCTTCAAGCTTGTTAGTGCTCCGTAGCACGTTTTCCTTGATTTACAGCAGGTCGCCTGAAACATGTTTTAAAAATATTTTATCAGCGGGGAAATGCTGGCGAGTCATTCAAGTATGTAAAACGACACATTAGTTATCAATTACAACATAAGAGCGATTACAATGGCTTCTATCTTATTTTTATCTGGCGCCGTGTCACCTGGTGACGATGGTCATACCACTATTGGGTCTTTCCCCAAGTAGTGACGTTTATCACTGTTAGGATTTATTAGCCTAACCTGTGAGAAAATTAGTAATGTGCACAATACCCCACTAGCCAGTGATTAAGATAACCACGACTTACTCCCTGTAATTATAACATTTAAAAATGGAGTATTGTAAAATACTTTTGATAAAAAGAGAATGACTCACATTGCAGATTTAATATGGGCAGAGTTTAAGCCTACTGATTAGCCTTGGAACCTAAATTAATAACATGCACACGAACTAGGTCAGTAACTAATACAGCATTTACGATAACTCACGAGATTAAACCCTCACAACGAATGACAAAGTGCGATACTTAAACATCCATCGAATTCACGACGAATGACAAAGCATAACCCTAATGTGGGCAGCACTTAAACATCCGTTGGATAGTTTCAATCGATCGGACATTGAATCGTAGCAGCGATCGAGTTATTACCCTGTTATCGCGGCGGAAATTCGAGATTGTGTGTGTTTCTTGGACTGTTTCTACGATATCTCAGTGTACGAATTGAATTTCTACGTCGATCCAACGCGAAATTGCAAGTGCCAAAGTCTACTACTTATAGCTGAAAAACCGACCCCCTAGCGTGGCGCGAGGGGTCCTCGCGTGGCGCGAGGGGTACTTCCCTACCATAGGGTAGCCCCGTGTCTAAGTAGCCTTGTTGAGTTGGTCGTTCGTCAAATTTCGTTATACATGTAAAACTGTTTAGATAATACCGACTAGGGTTTACCCCCCCCCCCCCTGAGTTTTAGGGGCCCTGATCCTGATTCCGATTGTTCTGAAAATTTTAGGGTTTATGCAGGATCACTTGGGGGTCTTAATTAGGGTTTCCTTTTAGACTAAATAAATTGAGAATAAATACTTTTAATGAGAGTTGTTACATGTATATAAAAATAATAGAACAATGGGCCATCTTGTTTAAAACGCCTTGAAAAACGCCATTCAGATAGATTTACTGCCCCCTGGGTTCCAATGGCATACGATTTGAATAAACGCCATAAACGTTAAAATGTTAATACAATTAAACCATTAAACGCCATTAATTATTGAATTTGGTTAACGCCAAAAATCTTAAACCCCAAAAATAAAAACAATATTGGGAAAAGCGGAACTGGAAAAGCAGAAGATGAAAGGACAAAAAAGCCCCTCAGCCATTCTCTATGCCGCGTGACACGTGTTGGGCCAGTATGCGTTCTCACCGTTCTCACACTTTTGAGCTTTTTCTCCTGATCCCGTTTCTCTCTTTATATATATATATATATAGGGTAAGGTTCATGCGAGAACCACCTTTATTGCGAGAACCGCGAGAACCAACCTAAAATAGATAAAAAAACCTAACCCCCACCCCCCCCCCCCCCAAAAAAAAACCTAACCCCCCCAAGCTAAAATGCTAAAAACTAAACCCCCGAAAAACCTAAAAAAATCTAAAAAAATAAAAAAAAAATCTAATTTTTTTTAATATTTTTTATGTTAAAATCGCTACTTTTAGTAGCCAAAAAAATTAAAAAAAAAAATTGGCTACTAAAAGTAGCGATTTTTTATAAAAAAATATTAAAAAAAAAAATTTGTGTGTTTTTTAGCTATTTTTATGCATTTTTGGTTGTGTTCACATTGGTTCTCGCGGTTCTCGCAATAAAGGGTGGTTCCTAACGGATCTTTGTCCTATATATATATATATATTATCCAGATCTTGTACAAGAGACTTCTCTTGTACGAAGGATACATGAGAAACCCAACCATTGATCTTCCAAAATCAATGACTCAAAACTAGGTGGTGACATTTTCATAATTATGAGGTTCAAACAATTGAAGAAACAAATAGAGAAATGGTATTATGGTCCTTTCTCACTTGAACTCCTTCTCCCCCTTGATTTTTTCAAACGGCTATAACTTTTTCATATGTTAATATTTAAATCCTTACCCACCAACCGGGTGTTTTACCGAAGTCGTTATAATTGCAACCCTTACGGTATGCATTATGACTTCGTTTCGCTTTTATATTCCTACTTTGTTCTCAAATTTGGTGTTTTACAAAATCGGCCCGTTAAGAGTCATATTTGCATTCTCCGGGTTCGAGTGTAAGCATACCCCTCCCAATTGCATACCTTAATCCTTTTACATTAATCTTTGTCCCTTCACTCGGGCTCATCATCCTAATGTAATACGCTTCCGTCACCCGGCTGTGCGTTTACATTATTATCAAATATTTTGCTCATTTGATTCATTTTGGTACTTTTAAGTTAGTCCCATTCACCCCGCCCTTACTACATCGGATGTAAACGTGTCCGCCATAAGAAGTTCATGGTATCATATGCCACTACTTACTTGGCCAGAGTAAGCGATTAACACATGACACACATGACCTTTTTATAGTTTTCACATCACGCCCTATGTAAGTAACGCCTCTATTTGTTTCTCTTGGAAACAATATCCCGAATACATTTTCTATTCGGGTTTTTCCAAGTTTTTAATCTACATATGCAACTTTCAATTTCTACTTATTTGTTGCATATTACTATTTGTGCGATTATTTAAAATGTGCACCTGGTAATGCTTGCCTTAACGGGCTTTCTTGCCATTACTTATTTGCGATCGTTACGCGATTTAGGTCCTTGATGAGTATGCTCTTCTTGTCATATCTCGGACCGTTCCATCATCATATCCACAATTCGTTTGACTCTCGTCGTCTTCAAACGCGAGTGTCCTTCAATTAAAACATTCACAAAAGTTAGTAACGTCAACTTCAATAATCGCCCGTATTATAATACAAGGCTTTTTCTACTATACGCGTCAACGCGCGTATTTTCGTCAACTATATCAATCATTTTAATTGGGGT
Organism: Helianthus tuberosus; assembly: GCA_030545235.1. Taxonomy (NCBI): domain Eukaryota; kingdom Viridiplantae; phylum Streptophyta; class Magnoliopsida; order Asterales; family Asteraceae; genus Helianthus; species Helianthus tuberosus. Next base: position 124,587,967 of record CM060443.1, on the reverse strand, counting down.
AACGTGTATCACACGATAGCCCTATGTGTTGTTCACAACACTTTAGCATGCTAAACTATTAACATACATGTACTTACCGGATTTGCGATCAAGCCTCGAACCGAACACATTTGTCAACAACCTTGAGCTCTGATTACCAACTTGTAACACCCTTATTATTATTTAACGATTTTCGTATAATTTACGAAAATAAACGGGTAATTAGAATTTCAATACATTGAAAATACGGGTTTCATTAAACTTTATTTACAGAATTAAAACTATACAAAATAACATGTTTGAGTTCGTCATTTAACAAAACAACGATACATAGTGCGGAAGCTTATTTCTTGATCGTGTTCGGTTCTTCGTTGTGCTTGATCGTCCGCCGGTGCTAAAATAATACCTGAAACTCATAAAACATGAGTTGGATTAGTCATACGTAACTTAGAACGTATTTAAACGAGTCCGGGAAGCGAAACTGATTAAAATAAAAAAATTTCGCCAAAACAGGGCTCCGTCGCGCCACGCGACGGCGCCACGTTGCTCCCTCGCGCCACGCGGGGGAGACCAGTTTCCAGCAGACTGCAGCTCAGTTCAGCTATGCCAGTTTTTACGGAAACGGCCATAACTTCTTCGTTATTGATCCGTTTTACCCGATTCTTTTTCCTACGCGTCCGTAATTTAATCCTCCATCTTATGGAGTTAAAATCCTACATCCAACATAAGAAATTTTGAGACTTCTAAGCCTTTGACTCGTTACCTTTTTACCGAATTTTAACCCGTTTATGCATTTTATCAAACAAACGTATTTGTTTGATTCCTATATCACATACACTTCTTCAAATTAATGTTACCTACCATATTAGGTTCTAATCATAGGTTTATTACACAATTTAAACCCGTTTTCGCTCGTATGCTTATTTTGACCCGTTAAGGGTATTTAAGCACTTTAAAGCTTGAAATCGCTTTCATTCATTTCTAGCATCTTATTCCTTCATTTCTTATCAAGTAATCTTCCATTACAACTATAAGTGTGTTGGATCTAATGTGGATATCTATATGTTCCGAGTTTTACCCCTCGGATTATTATTTTACGGCAAGACTCAAATAGAGCCATTTGACTAATCGTATTACATCTTTCAACTTCTACACTTATTCTAACTATTTATCTAATCATGAAACTCGTTTCCAAACAACCTTTAAGGGTTGTTTGTTCAATTTAGCCTACAAGGGCGTTTTGGTCAATTTTGGTCCTTCTTTTACGACAAAGGACTTTCAGATACTTGTTTGACCCAAAAATCCGGTCTTCTAACTATGACCTTGTTTAGAAACCATTATGTTTCTAAAACACTACATTTATAACTTGAATTATTCGGTTTATCTTTAAGATAACCAAATATCCAATTTGACCTTATTTAACTCTTAGAGAACCTCAAATTCTATATGATGAGTTGAATCATTACGCAAACCTGGCTCGGATCAATGTATTGACCCGTTACGATACCTTGCCTTAGTGGCGCTAAGTAATAGCGATGTCATCATTCAATCGATATTTATTCCTGTAATCATGCAACTCGACAAAACATTAGCCGATATTGTCAAAGGGTGATATTTTCACCTTTTGACCCGTTTGGTCTATATGACCGTTTAACTATGCGAGATGATATTTATCATCATCTCATATACATGACTCGTTGCGTTTAATACCGTACGGTCATTTTACTTATAAACCGTTTATTACCACTTTCGACTCTTTATGTCTTACGCGGAAAAGCGTCTTTTTGAAACCAACGGTTATTGTCAACGTGTGACCATATTACCGTTTTACCCTTATTAATTGTATTGATTTACCTTACAAGGTAATCATTCAAAACTCGTTATTTATTAGTAATTGCATGACTAAATGATCTTATTAGCTCTTTTTAATCATTCAACATGGTTTATCTTTATTGTCTTTTGTTCCGAACCGCACATGTCGGGTCGAAACATCATAAGTCAAATATGACTTTAGATTATTCATAATCTATAAATCCAATAGATATTAATAAAAGGTGTAAGCTTTAACTTACCTAGCATCCAAGCAACGTTTTCTTTTCGTACTTGCTCCGTTTGACCCGCTCCCTCCTCCAAGCTTTCACCTAGCTTGTTACGCGTCAAACTATTGTTAATCATTTACAAGGCGGTTAAATTAGTCATTAACAATCGCGACTATTCCACCTCACTTATTTTCTATGTCAAAGCTACTGTTCGACTTCATGCTTAGTTAACTTAGTTTATCAAAGTTAACTACTTTCAATCACATGGTTTACATCATTAAGTCTAAATCAACATAGTATTTAGAACCCCCTTTTTTTATAAGCTTTAACGCATAATTCTTTATAATAATCAAATCTGCGTTTTTACCCAACTTTTAGCATTTTAATCCTCACTTAGGCGTTTCATCAAACACCTAGCGGGTCAGATTTTTATATCATCAAAACCAAGTTTATGACTTGTAATTATCATCTAAATTAACTTCGATTAGACAATTCTACACATGTCTTAGCATCCATATTTCTGAAATTTACTCTTAAATTCAGATTATGCTAGAACAAGATCATAGTTCTAGGGTTTATCAAGTTTTCTTCAAGTTCACTAATCACCTACAATGGTGATTATGAACTCTATAATTAACATGAAATCTTTTAACAAGATTTCACCTAGGGTTCATCCCTAGACACCATATCCCTTCTAATTTCATTCATGCATGACACAATCAAGCTCAATTTCGATTTTTCATCATTAACCTAGAATTTAAGATGAATCAAAACATCAAATTTTTGCATACCTTATGATCTTTTCAGCGAGGTGATCACTAATCCATGCTTGGATTTCGATTTGGGACTGATTTGGCCTCTCAATTTCTTGGATTTAGACAAGTTAGGGTTGAACAAAGGAGTTCCTTTGCTCCTGTGAGAAATATCGACCAGAACACACACTTAGAGTGTGTGTTTTGGTGTTAATGTTTTATTAAATAAAACTGGTTTCCATCTTCTCACCTTTAGTCCCTCTACTTCACACAAGTTTGCATAAAAGGGTGTTTTAACCCTGCTTTTCTTATTATTCCAAGACTTATTACTAACTAGGTTATTTATTTCCTAGTTACTTTATCTTGTTCTCAACCCGTTTTATTTTAAGTCCCGTTAAATCTCGGGCCTTTTATATACTTTGCTTTTCTCAAAGTATTTCTCATCCTTTTAAATAAATATTAAATTTATTTATTTAATTCCTAAAGTTTACCGGGTAACTTTTACCACTAACTGTATTTTACCCGTCCTGTAGTATTAACGTGGTTTGATTTCCAAACCCGTTTTCGGGGTGTTACAAGTCTACCCCCCTTAAAGAGGTTTCGTCCTCGAAACCTTTTCTTACATAATTCATTGAGTTTAAACTCAATGTATTCGATCCGAGAAATATTTTAAACATTACTTATACTTTTTAACCAATCGTTAGTATTACCCGAAAAGTACGGTAACATCTTTTTGGTTACTAATTGTCTACATATCTCATACGACATAGTGTAACTTCGAAATAACGTAATCTCTTTATTTCCACTTGTTTAGTTACTTAGCGATATTCATCACTTTCATATACTATCGAATCCTTTATGGATCCGTTACTTTGACCCGTTTAAAGGTCTTTAGTGAAATCTTTCACTTTTAGCAACAATTTCTTTTGTTTTCAAATTCATTTATTCGGTTCATTTATACCGAATCCACCGCTTACAAACAACCAAATTTACTTAAATGACCTTAACCGGTCTCACTAACTAGACTTATTAGTCCAGTTGCTTTTTACCGCTCGCTTGGTGATAATGTGATTCCACTTCACATTGCATTTCTTGACCGTGATCGTGTCACGTCATGTTTAATTTATATCAACCTTTCATTTTCGAAAATACCACTTTTTCGAATATATCGTCTTGCACCTATCGATGTTAAGACCCATACTCTTTGATATTTGTTATTTCCAAATTCGTCTTATAGTATTCATATTTGTTAAAACGTTGTTTCTTACTAAAACTGAATTTTAGTTTAACGTTTTTCCTTTTAACTATGTCAATTACTCATATTAAGGAAATTGACAACCCATAATTTATTCTTTTCCGTTCTCATTTTACGCGGGGAATCATAACTAGTTCCCTTGCTTTACACTATTGACCCGTAGGTTCTTTCACTTAGCCTCTTATGCTATTTCTTTAAATTTTTCACCTTTTTAAGGTGAGACATTAACAACTCGTTTCCTTCTTTTTATGACCCGAGGGTCTTTTTGGTCCCGTAGACCTTAACACTGTGTTTAATCCCGTAGGTTATAATGATCCCGTAGATCATCTTTTATTCTTGTCTATATTCAAATGTATATATACATATATAGCTTCAAGGCATCTCTTATTATGTTTGGAATCGTTTATTTTCGCTCTTGAACTTCAATTGACCTTGACCGTAGTCTAAGGCTTCATTTGTTTACTTCCGGACTAATCCTCCGACTTTATGACTTCTGACGTTAATTACGCGTCAGTTTGTTCTACGCTTACCGTTTCCCGGTTCATACTTATACTTCTATACAACCCATTACCCGGGTTCTTTTATCTTAACGTTCTTAACGCCCATAACCCTTTACATAGGTTAGTTAACATCTCACACTTTTACTTATTCAGTCCGCGCCTACTTACATTAGCAAGCGTCATCATTTATTTAATTCGTTTGACTTGTTCGTGTGAAATTTCATCACTGGTGAACGTCAAATTTCATTCTTTGTTCGACCCGTTCGACTTTTAACTAGTCGAACGTAATTTTTTTATCAAAATTTATGTTTGCGAAAATTCTTGTCATCTTTTAGTCATGACTCATATTCCGAGTCTTTTGACTTTCTATTTCGCGTTCCTGTTTCCCAGTCTACGCATGCGTTTAAATCCTTACCCACCAACCGGGTGTTTTACCGAAGTCGTTATTATTGCAACCCTTACGGTATGCATTATGACTTCGTTTCGCTTTTATATTCCTACTTTGTTCTCAAATTTGGTGTTTTACAAAATCGGCCCGTTAAGAGTCATATTTGCATTCTCCGGGTTCGAGTGTAAGCACACCCCTCCCAATTGCATACCTTAATCCTTTTACATTAATCTTTGTCCCTTCACTCGGGCTCATCATCCTAATGTAATACGCTTCCGTCACCCGGCTGTGCGTTTACATTATTATCAAATATTTTGCTCATTTGATTCATTTTGGTACTTTTAAGTTAGTCCCATTCACCCCGCCCTTACTACATCGGATGTAAACGTGTCCGCCATAAGAAGTTCATGGTATCATATGCCACTACTTACTTGGCCAGAGTAAGCGATTAACACATGACACACATGACCTTTTTATAGTTTTCACATCACGCCCTATGTAAGTAACGCCTCTATTTGTTTCTCTTGGAAACAATATCCCGAATACATTTTCTATTCGGGTTTTTCCAAGTTTTTAATCTACATATGCAACTTTCAATTTCTACTTATTTGTTGCATATTACTATTTGTGCGATTATTTAAAATGTGCACCTGGTAATGCTTGCCTTAACGGGCTTTCTTGCCATTACTTATTTGCGATCGTTACGCGATTTAGGTCCTTGATGAGTATGCTCTTCTTGTCATATCTCGGACCGTTCCATCATCATATCCACAATTCGTTTGACTCTCGTCGTCTTCAAACGCGAGTGTCCTTCAATTAAAACATTCACAAAAGTTAGTAACGTCAACTTCAATAATCGCCCGTATTATAATACAAGGCTTTTTCTACTATACGCGTCAACGCGCGTATTTTCGTCAACTATATCAATCATTTTAATTGGGGTAACGTGTATCACACGATAGCCCTATGTGTTGTTCACAACACTTTAGCATGCTAAACTATTAACATACATGTACTTACCGGATTTGCGATCAAGCCTCGAACCGAACACATTTGTCAACAACCTTGAGCTCTGATTACCAACTTGTAACACCCTTATTATTATTTAACGATTTTCGTATAATTTACGAAAATAAACGGGTAATTAGAATTTCAATACATTGAAAATACGGGTTTCATTAAACTTTATTTACAGAATTAAAACTATACAAAATAACATGTTTGAGTTCGTCATTTAACAAAACAACGATACATAGTGCGGAAGCTTATTTCTTGATCGTGTTCGGTTCTTCGTTGTGCTTGATCGTCCGCCGGTGCTAAAATAATACCTGAAACTCATAAAACATGAGTTGGATTAGTCATACGTAACTTAGAACGTATTTAAACGAGTCCGGGAAGCGAAACTGATTAAAATAAAAAAATTTCGCCAAAACAGGGCTCCGTCGCGCCACGCGACGGCGCCACGTTGCTCCCTCGCGCCACGCGGGGGAGACCAGTTTCCAGCAGACTGCAGCTCAGTTCAGCTATGCCAGTTTTTACGGAAACGACTATAACTTCTTCGTTATTGATCCGTTTTACCCGATTCTTTTTCCTACGCGTCCGTAATTTAATCCTCCATCTTATGGAGTTAAAATCCTACATCCAACATAAGAAATTTTGAGACTTCTAAGCCTTTGACTCGTTACCTTTTTACCGAATTTTAACCCGTTTATGCATTTTATCAAACAAACGTATTTGTTTGATTCCTATATCACATACACTTCTTCAAATTAATGTTACCTACCATATTAGGTTCTAATCATAGGTTTATTACACAATTTAAACCCGTTTTCGCTCGTATGCTTATTTTGACCCGTTAAGGGTATTTAAGCACTTTAAAGCTTGAAATCGCTTTCATTCATTTCTAGCATCTTATTCCTTCATTTCTTATCAAGTAATCTTCCATTACAACTATAAGTGTGTTGGATCTAATGTGGATATCTATATGTTCCGAGTTTTACCCCTCGGATTATTATTTTACGGCAAGACTCAAATAGAGCCATTTGACTAATCGTATTACATCTTTCAACTTCTACACTTATTCTAACTATTTATCTAATCATGAAACTCGTTTCCAAACAACCTTTAAGGGTTGTTTGTTCAATTTAGCCTACAAGGGCGTTTTGGTCAATTTTGGTCCTTCTTTTACGACAAAGGACTTTCAGATACTTGTTTGACCCAAAAATCCGGTCTTCTAACTATGACCTTGTTTAGAAACCATTATGTTTCTAAAACACTACATTTATAACTTGAATTATTCGGTTTATCTTTAAGATAACCAAATATCCAATTTGACCTTATTTAACTCTTAGAGAACCTCAAATTCTATATGATGAGTTGAATCATTACGCAAACCTGGCTCGGATCAATGTATTGACCTGTTACGATACCTTGCCTTAGTGGCGCTAAGTAATAGCGATGTCATCATTCAATCGATATTTATTCCTGTAATCATGCAACTCGACAAAACATTAGCCGATATTGTCAAAGGGTGATATTTTCACCTTTTGACCCGTTTGGTCTATATGACCGTTTAACTATGCGAGATGATATTTATCATCATCTCATATACATGACTCGTTGCGTTTAATACCGTACGGCCATTTTACTTATAAACCGTTTATTACCACTTTCGACTCTTTATGTCTTACGCGGAAAAGCGTCTTTTTGAAACCAACGGTTATTGTCAACGTGTGACCATATTACCGTTTTACCCTTATTAATTGTATTGATTTACCTTACAAGGTAATCATTCAAAACTCGTTATTTATTAGTCATTGCATGACTAAATGATCTTATTAGCTCTTTTTAATCATTCAACATGGTTTATCGTTATTGTCTTTTGTTCCGAACCGCACATGTCGGGTCGAAACATCATAAGTCAAATATGACTTTAGATTATTCATAATCTATAAATCCAATAGATATTAATAAAAGGTGTAAGCTTTAACTTACCTAGCATCCAAGCAACGTTTTCTTTTCGTACTTGCTCCGTTTGACCCGCTCCCTCCTCCAAGCTTTCACCTAGCTTGTTACGCGTCAAACTATTGTCAATCATTTACAAGGCGGTTAAATTAGTCATTAACAATCACGACTATTTCACCTCACTTATTTTCTATGTCAAAGCTACTGTTCGACTTCATGCTTAGTTAACTTAGTTTATCAAAGTTAACTACTTTCAATCACATGGTTTACATCATTAAGTCTAAATCAACATAGTATTTAGAACCCCTTTTTTTTATAAGCTTTAACGCATAATTCTTTATAATAATCAAATCTGCGTTTTTACCCAACTTTTAGCATTTTAATCCTCACTTAGGCGTTTCATCAAACACTTAGCGGGTCAGATTTTTATATCATCAAAACCAAGTTTATGACTTGTAATTATCATCTAAATTAACTTCGATTAGACAATTCTACACATGTCTTAGCATCCATATTTCTGAAATTTACTCTTAAATTCAGATTATGCTAGAACAAGATCATAGTTCTAGGGTTTATCAAGTTTTCTTCAAGTTCACTAATCACCTACAATGGTGATTATGAACTCTATAATTAACATGAAATCTTTTAACAAGATTTCACCTAGGGTTCATCCCTAGACACCATATCCCTTCTAATTTCATTCATGCATGACACAATCAAGCTCAATTTCGATTTTTCATCATTAACTTAGAATTTAAGATGAATCAAAACATCAAATTTTTGCATACCTTATGATCTTTTCAGCGAGGTGATCACTAATCCATGATTGGATTTCGATTTGGGACTGATTTGGCCTCTCAATTTCTTGGATTTAGACAAGTTAGGGTTGAACAAAGGAGTTCCTTTGCTCCTGTGAGAAATATCGACCAGAACACACACTTAGAGTGTGTGTTTTGGTGTTAATGTTTTATTAAATAAATCTGGTTTCCATCTTCTCACCTTTAGTCCCTCTACTTCACACAAGTTTGCATAAAAGGGTGTTTTAACCCTGCTTTTCTTATTATTCCAAGACTTATTACTAACTAGGTTATTTATTTCCTAGTTACTTTATCTTGTTCTCAACCCGTTTTATTTTAAGTCCCGTTAAATCTCGGGCCTTTTATATACTTTGCTTTTCTCAAAGTATTTCTCATCCTTTTAAATAAATATTAAATTTATTTATTTAATTCCTAAAGTTTACCGGGTAAGTTTTACCACTAACTGTATTTTACCCGTCCTGTAGTATTAACGTGGTTTGATTTCCAAACCCGTTTTCGGGGTGTTACACATACATACATATATATATATATATATATATAGTGCCCGCTAAAATGAGAACCAACCGTGAGAACTACTTGATCCGAGGCGAGGTGGACCAAATTTTTTTTCATAAACGTAGATGCGTGTATTATAAACACATTTGTAAAAAAAAAATAAAAAAAAATGTCGTGTGTGTAGTTTTGAGCACCACAAGTTTGTGTTTACGGGTACCGTAAAAAATTTACGGTACCCGTAAACACAAACTTGTGGTGCTCAAAACTACACACACGACATTTTTTTTTAATTTTTTTTTTACAAATGTGTTTATAATACACGCATCTACGTTTATGAAAAAAAAAATTTGGTCCACCTCGCCCCGTACGGTGTAGTTCTCACGGTTCTTGCAACTCGAGGTGGTTCTCATTTTAGCGGTCCCCTATATATATAAACAAAGGGAAATGATATAAAGAAAACTGAAGAAAGCCTTATGTAACAAACTTTTTTTTCCTAACAAATAGGGATGTAAGTTACATGTTTTCGAACGTTTTGAGCTAAAAAAAACAAAAAATTCGCCAAGTGGGTTTTTTATAAAAAAATTTAAAATTCAGTTTTTAGCATATATACAATGTAACACTGAATTTTCAAAAAAAAAAAAAAAAACAAAAAGCTATAAAAAAACCGACTCGGCACTTTTTTTGTTTTTTTTGACTCAAAACGTTCGAAAACATGTAACTTACATTACCTAATTTTTTTTAGAAAAAAAAGTGTGTTAAATAAGGTTTTTTATTTTATTTTTATTTTTCGTAAGTCAAATGAGTTTTCTCTCTATAATTCCCTTATAAACAAAACATAACATTTTTTTAATATATAGAGTTTTATAGTTCATATACTATTTTTTATGTCATACTTAATGTATATTATAATTTTAATTTAAATTTAAACGAGTCAAACAATCAAGCTAACTCACGAGCGAAGTGATCTTGGCTTGAGCTCGCCTCATTTACAAACGAGACAATTATCAGTGAGCTTTTTTCAAGCAAGCCTCGACTAACGAGCTTTTTTTTATTACCCTAATTTTACAAAATTTAGAATCTACTCTAATATATAAAGATGAAAACTAACATTTATGATGTTGTTGAATGTTGACTTAAATTGAAAAAAAATGAACCCCCAATAAAATAGGCATGCATGAGGCCCTTGTAAATTATGAACCGATGGGAGCTTTCTTTCCATGGCGACAGAAACGGAACAAGATTCGGATATCTTTGTTCCACCCTTTTTCTAACAACAACCACCCTTTCTTCCTAGCAGCTCGATCAACACCATTAACATTTCAATTTCACATTTTTTTTTCATACAACAAAACAACATGAAAATAAAGACTGAATCAAGAAACCACAAACTTTAATGGTGATGATCGTTCTCAGCATGCTAGACACGATTAAACACAACCCAGAAGTTGTTTTTTCAAGAGGGTGTTAGGATTATTTTGTAACAATGGAGGGACATGAAGACCTATCGGCATTGGAGTTTTCTGTGGTGTCAATGATCGAAGAAGTTCTTACGGTTCATGGGAATGAATTGACCGATGTTCATACGTCAACAAAGGCTGAATCAAAAATCTGTACGTTTGTTGTTTCTTTCATCTTTTGTTGAAAATGAATTCATGCACGTAAGGTGCTTGATGAAATGTCGGTTAGAGAATTCTAGTTTGTATATTGTGTTGTTGAGGAGGAAATTTGGGGATTTGTTTGGTTTATAGAAGTATAATATTGGGGGTGTTTGAAGTTCTTATAACAAAAAGAAATGACACGAATTTATGAAATGTGAATTCATGCACTTAACATGTTTGATGTAATGTCATTTCAAGATTTCGACTTTGTTCATTGTGTACCTGTGGAGGAAATTTGGGGCCAATTGTGGGATTGGTTTGGTTAATAGAAATGTGATATTGGGGGTGTTTAAACTTTGAAGTATTCAGCAATAAAAAGTTATACAATATGAATTCTTGCACTTAACCAGTTTGATTTGTTGTCGTTTCAAGAATTCGACTTTGTATGTTGTGTTCTTGAGGAGGAAATCTGGGGGTTATGGGTCATGTGAATTGGGCTAATTGTGGGTGTTTGATATTCTCAGCAACAAAAAGAAATGAAGCTACAAGATGGTTGCGAAAGTCTGTAGGTGTGGTGGCTGCAAAAGATCTGCCAGCTGAACCTTCGGAACATAACTTTAGAATGGGACTAAGAAGTGGGCTTATCCTTTGCTGTGCGCTTAACAAGACTGAACCCGGTGCTGTTCCTAAAGTAACCCTCTTTACCCACTTATCGTATTTATTATTGTTATTATAACCAATAAAAGATATTGAGTTATGTACTTTGGTTTCTCAGCTTGTGGGAATACCTGCGGATTCTGTTACTATACCTGATGGACCACCTCTATCGTCATCCCCGTACTATGAAAATATCACGAATTTTCTGTTAGCCATTGAAGAAAGGGGACTTCCAACTTTTGAAGGTTCTGATCTAGAACAGGTGAAAGTTAACTAGAAACAAACCATAATCATTTGCTGATTGGCGAATGATGTTTTACTTATTCAGTTATTTTGATTGTAACACACAGGGTGGGAGGTTATCTAGAGTTGTGAACAGTGTACTAGCCTTGAAAGCGTATAGTGACTGGAAAAAGGCAGGCGCGCATGGGACATTTAGGTATATAGGGAACCGAAAACCGTCTTCAAAAAGGAAACAAATGGTTTGTAAGTCACTGGATATGAATGCATGTTGTAATTTATGGAAAAAATGCGAAGAAAAGGTTAGTGTGTTTTAGACTTTAGTTTTTTGTTTTGAAAATTATGCATCGAGTAAAACCGTTTGATAATCAAGTGATTCTTGTACTTGTAAGCCTATTCACACGCGTGCTCGTGATCTTCTTTCGGGTCATAAGCCACGAGATATCCCTATTGTGAGTATTCCGAATTGCTTGTAATCACAAGTTCAAGACATTATTTGTGTGGCTAATTATTCTGCCCCTTGTGCCACAGATTGTTGAGATTGTGTTAAGCAAACTCACAGAATCTTATGAACGAAAATTAGCCGCCCACAAAGAAAAGATAAAGGTGCATACCATTGATAATGAACAAATAAAATACTGCATCATATATGTCAAATTGATAGTGGTGGCGTTGTGACAGATTGCTCTTAAAACAGCTCCTCCTGTAAAGAAGGAACCGATCGCTCCTCCTGAGATAAAGGTATAGTTTGACTAGCATTCGATTTCTGCATGAGTTATAGCACTTTTCTCCACACGTTCTGATTCAGAAAAGCCGTTGATTCACGACATGCCAGGCATCCCCTAGGAATATATTTCAAGAGATGGAATCCAAGTCAAAAGCATCGTTCAAGAAAGATGAGTTTCCAAAGGTATGCGTATGTCTAAGCTCTGAATTCTGTGGCAAAATGTGTGGGTTGGGGGCAACGGGTCAAATTGGGTAGTTTGGAGGGTATGGGATGCGCATGGTTGAGCAAAAAAATCCTAAAAAACAGTCAGAGTGCTGTATATGAATACATATGTTATTTTACTTCATTTATAATTAACTATTCTTTTCAATAAAACTAGTGGGTTACCACTTACCACCCGCGCTCCACAGCGGGTTCGAAACGTAGATAAAAGTAAGCAAGTCGCGAGAGTTAAAGTTGTTTGATGATGTTTTAGTTAAGGGGGTAAACATGTCCTTATTAAAGTCGAGAGGCTAAATATGTCAATAATAAAGTTGTGGGGCTAAAGTTGTTTATTATTAAAGTTGAGGGGCTGAAGTTGTTTTAGTTTAAGGGGCCAAACATGTCATTATTAAAGTTGAAGGGCTAAACATGTCATTATTAAAGTTGAGAGTCTAAAGTTGTTTACTGTTAAAGTTAAGGGGCTAAAGTTGTTTTAGTTAAGGGGCTAAACATGTCATTACCAAAGTTGAAGGGCTAAACATGTCATTATTAAAGTTGAGGGCTAAAGTTTGTTAGTGCTAAAGTTGAGGGGCAAAAGTTCGTTGATGTGACAAAATAGCATATTTATAGTATATATAATGATTTAAGAGGTTTTATTCATTAAAGATACACGTTGAGTGACTTTCAACCTGTTTGACCAGTTCGACCCATTTGACCCGTTTCCTTTAAAGTTCTTTTTTTTATTCTACGATTTAACATGTTAAAATAGTTGTTTACAAAATTACTTGCTTTATCTTTCGTGACAGAAGGAAGAAAATACGACCGCAGAGACCAAAGGAAAGGAAGAAAGAAAGGTATGAATGTTTACGTTCCGGTTTTCGTATAACTTACCGCCTTTGTCGGCTCACTTACCGATTTGATTTGATTCACCTGCATGACAGTCCTTTAGCAACATAATGAACGAGATGAGAAAGAAAGCAAGCACGGATACTGATAAACCTTCTATCGATACAAACAAGATAGAAAAGAATGTACCCGCAGATACCATGAAGCCCACTAGTGATGTAACCAGCGCGATAAAAAAGAACGTTATCACCGATTCCATGAAGCCCACTAGTGATACAGACAACACGGTAAAAAGGAATGTAATCACAGATACCATAAAGTCCACTAGTGATGTAGTTAACAAGACAAACGAGAAAGCAACCACAAAAGCCGTTGATTCTGTTAGTGTTACCGATGATGTAAATAACAAGACGGTAGAGGATACAACCGTGGATTCTGTTGTTGATGATTCGGATGATGACGAGGAAGATGATATAGTCATTAGTGACGATGATGATGCTGACTTGGAAGCGGAGATAGTCTTGGATGTCGTTGATGATGTGGAAGAGGATTCCGCTAGTGAGGAGGAGGAGGAGGAGGAAGAAGAAGCAACCGCTGAGGAAGATGTGAGCGGTGATGTATACGGTGAGCTGGAAAAGAAGAAAAAGATGGAAAAAAAATTAGAACTAAAGGATAAAGAGATAGAAAAAATAAAAGAAGCGGAGAAGCAGAAAGAGATGGAAAGACAAGCGGAAATGGAAAAGAAGAGAGAGATTAGAAAGAAGAGAGAGATGGAACGGAAAATGGAAATGGAACGGAAAGCGGCCGAAGATGCAAAGGAAGAGAAATACTACAATTGGGTCCGCGACGAAAGCGAGCGATTAAAACGCAGCATCGCAAAGCAGCAAAGTATGGTTGACCGCCAACATAAAGAAATACAAGTATATTCTTATTCTCCACCATATAGAATTAAATAATGTTTATAAGTTAGATGAATTCTAATATGGATTTTGATATCGATATCACACAGGCGTTGAAAAACATATTTTCTGCTGCAAAAGCAGATGTAGAGCTACTGAGGACAAACTATCAAGAGGAGGTCAATAATTTGGGTACAGTCTTGACATTTTTTGTTTAATTTATGAATGAAGCGATTTGGGTCATTCCATTGATAACATGGTTGTTTTTGATCAGTTAAACACTTGACGACTTTGGCGCAAGCAGCATCAGGGTACCGTAAAGTGGTGGATGAAAACCGAAAGTTATATAATCTAGTGCAGGACCTAAAAGGAAGTATCAGGGTGTACTGCCGACTGAGACCTGCTTTTGGAACAGTAAAAAAACCGAGCTGTGTGGATTGCATTGATGAGACGAATATGGCAGTCATCATACCTGGAAAAGGTGGAAAAGACACACGCAAAAATTTCACTTTTAATAGAGTTTTTAATGCAGCTGCAACTCAATGTAGGTCTTGAAAGTCAAATCTTTGATTTCTTTTCATTATTTTCTCTGTTTTTATACGTTTTTTCTGTTTCCATGTTCTTGTAGCTTTGGTATACGTAGACACCCAACCGTTGATCCGTTCTGTCCTTGATGGATACAATGTTTGCATATTTGCATATGGTCAAACAGGATCAGGGAAAACTTTCACAATGGTAACAGCAAATTTTGCACATTCTTTCATGTTATACTACTACATACTTTCTTATTTTTCATGAAAAAGTCTCGCAACCTAATTTTGGTATATTCAAGTCCCGCAACTTGTAACCAATGTTTTGAAAGCCGGACCGGACTAGGGGTCTGACTGAACTGGTTCACCCTATCAGACCCGTTTTGAGTCGAACTGGTCGGACCAGAAAACCGGATTTTTATTAAAAAAATATTCAATTTTACCCTATTCATTATTATATTGTTTATGGTATCACCCGGTTCTTACATCGGTTCGACCGGCCCGACCTAAAAACCGGTAAGAAGACCAGTTCGACGTCTGATCATCATTATCATACTCATTAAATCCCACCAATAGCAAAGCTAAGGTAGGGTCTAAGGAGGGTAAGATGTAGACAGCCTTACCTCTACCCGTAAGAATTACCTCTACCGGTTCGACGTCTGATCCGGTCCTAAAAACATTGCTTGTAACAAATACATGAAAAAAAATCAAATAAACTTGTTTTTATATATCAATGTCCCGTAACTTGTCTAAAATGCACACAATTTTGAATTTTATTTATAATGACTTGTTAACTCTTAAATTGGTCAAAATAAGATGGGAGTAATTTTATTTTATTTTTGTAAGAATGTTGAATGTCACTTTATCAAATTTTGACCATTTTAAGAGTTAACAAGTCCTTATTTTTTTATAACTTAATAAGTACATGCGTTTTAGACAAGTTTAGAGACTTTAATATGCAAAAATTAGTTTCGTTTTATAAAAAAATGGAGGGACTTTAATATACCTTTTTTAGAGAATAAAAATAAGAAAACGTTGTGGATTTTTATGGTATTAACCCTTAAATCAAATATGGTAATTATGATTTTTTTTTTTTGCAGACTGGACCTGATGTCTTTACAACAGAAACCATGGGAGTTAACTACCGGTCACTAAATGATTTGTTCGATATCCAACAGCAGAGGGCGAATATGATCGCCTATGAAGTTTGTGTTCAGATGCTTGAAATTTACAATGAAATGGTTAGGGATCTCCTTAGTTCGGATGGTGCTAGCAAGAAATATCCTTTTTTTTACGGTTATGGTTGTTTGTTTGACATTCGCTTATCAGTTATCACTACGCGTTGTGACTGTTGTCTCGTTTTTGTGTTCTTAACCACTATCCACATTAGAAATACGACTTGGTACACAAGATGGAATAAATGTACCCGATGCAGCTCTTATACCTGTTTCGAAAACAGAAGATGTTATACGCTTGATGAACCTTGGTCACAAAAACCGTGCTGTAGGTTCTACTGCAATGAACCAACGTAGTAGTCGTTCTCACAGGTACCTATTTACTTATATGTTGGTCGATTTGAGTCTGTATTTTACTTCAAACGGGTCATATAAAAACCAAGTACACAGATGGTCCCTATGGTTTACCAAAATTTTGGATTTGGTCCCTAGCTTTCCAAAAGTACACTGGATGGTCCATGTGGTTTGCACTTTGTAATGCATGTAGTCCCCAGCTTTTTCCAAAAGTACATGGATGGTCCCCGTGGTTTGCACTTTGTCACGCATTTAGTCCCTAACTTGGACATGCTAAAAACTTTAGATTTGTTGGCTGGGGACTAAATGCGTTAGAAAGTGCAAACCGCAGGGACCATCCGTGTACTTTTGGAAAGATAGGGACCAAAACCGAAATTTTGGTAAACCACAGTGACCATCCATGTTCATTACTCAAAACTTTAGTAAAAGGAAAACAGGTCGAACCGGTTGGAAGTCTCCTAATGTCTAATTTTAATGCATGGAACCTTATTATATCATTGCAGTTGCCTTACGGTTCACGTCAGTGGAAAAGACTTGACATCTGGTTCAATTGTTCGAGGTTGTATGCATTTGGTTGATCTTGCTGGAAGTGAAAGAGCTGACAAAACCGAGGCTACCGGTGATCGATTAAAGGAAGCAACATTTATAAATAAATCGCTTTCTGCTTTAGGAGACGTTATAGCTTCTCTTGCCCAAAAAAGCACACACGTTCCTTATAGGAATAGTAAACTCACCCTGTTGCTCCAAGATGCTCTTGGTAAGTTGGTAACTCCTTTTTCTAAATATTATTATTATTATTATTATTATTATTATTATTATTATTATTATATTCTTTTTTTATTATTTATTTCACTAAGCTTGTGTCTGTCGATTTACTAGGAGGGCAGGCCAAGACACTGATGTTTATCCATGTAAGTCCTGATCCGGATACAGTTGGGGAAACGATTAGCACGCTTAAATTTGCGGAACGCGTGTCTACGGTTGAGCTCGGGGCTGCTAAATCTAACAAAGATGACATAGATCTGAGGCAGTTGAAAGAACAGGTGGCTTCTCTTAAAGCGGCATTATCCAAAGACGGAGGAGATATACCGGATAGTAGTAATCTAGACGGAGGTGATGACGACGATGATAATGCGAGTGAGTGTTCCGAGGCTGACTCACAACCACAGAAAGCTGCTAATGGTGGTGCAGCGTCAAAGAAGGCTGGTGCAGCAGCAGGAAAGAGCACACTAAGCAAGTAAGACATGACGATCACTAGCTCCTTATCTTTTAGTCGTTCTTTTATTTGCGACATTTGACCCGTAATCGATAACCCATAACCCAAATTGACCCGTTATATTTATAACAAAAGAGGGTGTCTTAACCTCTATTTTTTATTATTTTTCTTTATTAAATTTACAATAATGCCATCCAACACATGTTTTTTTGTTCTTTTTGTGTATTCAACGCTTCAACTTTTAGCATTGCCACTTACACCCCCTCAACTTTCTAAAAACTTTGAAAAATGCCATTCCTTCCCCCCTCGAGTTTTACATGCTTATGTTTATGTACGTGGGTCAAATATAATACGTTTTTGTGCCTATTTTATGAACTTTTTTTGCTGGTCTACGTTTTGTTCGGAAACTAGTCGGGTCAAATATAATACGTTCTCACTAGGCGGTATAAATTCGAGTTACTTTACCTTTCAACTCCGCTGCAATACGTGGTACCATTCTTTAATGTAAAAAACACTAGCTGCTTACGTGCTTATGTTTCGTTATAACTCCAAGTTGGTTTACGTTTTGACGTAAATTTTCTCGGGAACGAGTCAGGTCAAATATAGTATGTTTGCGTGCTTATTTTCATGTGCGTTTTCAGTTGGTCTACGTTTTGACTTAAATTTTGTTCGAAAACGAATCAGGTCAAATATTTGACGGTATAAGTTCGAGTTACTTTAAGTTTCGATGCGGCCGCAACGCGCGACTGGTCTTAATACTAGTTCATAAATAAAGCAAAAGATGCATCGGAGTCCATGTCGTTTTATAAGTAGTTCGTTCGACTTCATCTAACGATTTCAAACCTAGTAACTTTATGATCACAAATCAGAGTTGATTTTTACCTGTCATAAAGTTTAACCATTTTTTTTTTCATTTTAAAACGTTTTTTCTATGTGAAAGGAAATAATACAACTTACCTCATAACATTTGTGCCATAACAGGGCTAGTTCAGCGGCACCTGCAAAAAAGGCTGCTGGCAGTTCGCCTGCTACAAAGGGAAAGGCACCTGCTGCTGATAGTAAGAAAAAAGCTGGAAAGTAAGTTTTTTTTTTCGGTTTTATGGTGGATGCAATTGCTACCAAGGAAGAAATTTGTGGCATTTATCTCTTCAAATCTTTCACCGGAAGGACGTGTAGAGAGAGATGAGGAGTGTTTTTCATCTGGAAGTGAATTTTTGATTTTATATGAGTGATGGGTCTATAGTTTTTATTGTTTATACATAGAGATAGAGTTATTGATTCTGTATATGTGATACTGGGAATCAGTTTGATGTATAGAAAATTTGATTCTGTATAGATCACATGGTTGGATCACGTTTCTTACGTTCTCTTCATTTTGTTTATTTTATTTATATAAAAAAAATAAGCACACAAGAATAACAAGATCATCACCATATTGTACTGTGGAGTTCTCACTCAAGGCGCCTAAAACGCGTTGAGGCTGAACATTTCTTATGACCCAATATTTATGAACGAAATGCTGCGGGATTTCTACTTGTAGAAAGAAATGCATGCACAACAAATCATTTTAAAAATATCATAAGTGTTGTTGGGGCATTGGTGTTTCTCATTAGTCGTACACGGCTAATATATATCAGCTTTTTATATCTCTTTGTGAGACATCTCGTATCCTAGAAAAAGAAAGGATTGATATATTTAAGGTATGAATGATATGTGTTTATATTTTACTGAGCAATCGGAAACACATTTATTGGTTTTGCAGAGTCAAGATATGTGTATCATCCTCATACTGGTTGTTCTAAAACCAAATAGTTATGAAGGGAGCAGCATGAACTTGTAGCGAATGGTTCAGTCCAGAGGTTGGTTCAGTGGCACTTGGAGGTCTCTGGAGGCATGTTTAGGATCAAGTCATGAAGCAGGTCTCAGAAGCCATTTTCAAAATTGTCTCCAAAAGATCTTGCATGTTTCTGTTGAGTTCAGTTCGCGCTGCTCTCGGTTACTATTGATCAGTTGGAACTTGTTATGGATAGATCTAGTTGTCGTCGATGGTTCATGATGATACAAGTGCTACCAATGCAGGGGCGGAGCTTTTAAGGGGGAAGGGGGTGCACCTGCCTCCGCCAATGTTTCGGTTAGTAGTGTAATTTTTCCGATTTTTCGTCAGAAATTTTTAAAATTATATTGGTTCGTCGCCGCCAATTATTTTGCCTAAAAATTCCCTGCCCCTACCAAGTTTATTGTCCAAAAAATTTATACATGTTTTTGTATTGAGTTTAAAAAAACGTGAAGAATGGGGCTATTAGTATTTTTTTATAATTGTTTTTAAACTTAAAGTGAGTTTAAATAAAGTCAGAAACTAGTTTTTATATAAATGAAACTTGAGGGTTCAAATTTAGTATTTTATATGTAAGAACGGGTCCTTTGGATGAATGAAGATTATTTAGTTTTATTTGGAGTTATTATTGTTTGACCCTACCCGAATCGAATAGCCAACCAAAACATATAACTTGAAACATAGCGATAGGAAATTTTTTTTGGGTCCCATGACTTTCCGCCCCCGCAGAACTTTTGGTCAAGCTCTGGAACTGTGACTGTTACTGTTGACGAGAAACAACGTGGTTATCGCTGTTACAAACCATTGTAGCTGTTGTAATGAATTGTAAATGACGGTTTTAGTTCATGACAACATAAATTCATATTAATGAAATTAATTATGTTTAGTACTTCCTAGCATGTATAAATGAACTTGATGGTTCATTTTTCTAAAGATGAAAAACTACAACACACGAATAAGCAAACTTAGACCGCCCGTAGTGGGGCGTTTTTTTTAAAAATTTTTGCCCGAAAACGCCCAATAACGCCCACCCCCCCATTACAGGGGGCGTTTTGGGGCGTTATTTTCGAAAAAAAATCGTCCCGGCGTTTTAAATATAACGCTTAAATTGACATGGGGCCCACTATTTGACCGTTCTCAAACGGTAACATTCTTTATTATTATTTTTTTTTAATTTAAAATATTCCCACTATAAATATATACCCCACATTCACACCATTTTTTATACAAAAACTCACTATCTCTCCCACTTTCTTCTAACTTTTATAAAAAAAAACCCACTTTCTTCTAATTTTTATACAATCATGCATCCATACCGCCCTCCTTTTGGTGTCCCGGCTAGACCCGCAAACCCGAACACAACCCGACCGCAAACCCCGTACAACCTTCAAGACATGGACCCGAGCTTTTTAACTTACGTGGCTTACTTGAGTGGCGCCCCTCCGTTTGTTCCTTCCACTTTCGGCTATGGTCAAGCCGGCGGGTCTCAACCGTTACAACCCGAAGCCGAACCCGATGTGGAAGTCGTACCAGAGACGCAACCCGAACCGGTGCAAGAAACATCGAAACGAGGCAAAAGGTCGCATAAGAAGAAGGATAAGGACGCACCGCGGCGTACAAAAAATATCATCAAATGGACGAAGGAAGAGGAATACACGTTGACTCGGGCGTTTGTCGACATTTCGGAGGACGAAGAGACCGGTAACTATTTTATATAAATATTATTTTACTTATTTTGTTACTTTATTTTTTAACAAACAACTTATTTTTTTTTTTTTTTTGTAGCAAACTTTCAAACGGGCCCGGTTTTTTGGGATAGGGTTCGTGCACTCTTCTTTAGCACGTGGGGTCAAGGCGAACATCGGGACAAAGACTCCATTTCTAGCAAATGGACCGACATCAACAACAAGTGTCATTCGTTCCAAGAAGTCTTCCAACGTAACTACGATAATCGCCCGAGCGGTGAAGATGACGTTTGGGTTTTAACGAAGACTTTGGAGGAGTTCGAGAGGACAAAATGCCCTTTCACGTACTATAAGTGTTGGGAGCTACTACGAAAAAGTCCAAAGTGGGCGGTAGTTAATCCAATGACGTCTAGTAGTAGACGTCGGGCTAAAAGGTCAAAAACATCATCCTCCGTTGACCCGTCAACTCCGACATCGGATGCCCGCAATGTTGATTTAAATGAGGCGGTGGACGTTGACGAGAGAATTCAAGAAGAGTTGGTCCGACCCACCGGTAGAAGAAAGGGAACCGGGAAAAAAACGGTTGAGTCGTCTTCCAATCTCGAGTTAAAGGATGATTTCGAGGAGATGAACCGTCGTCTCCAAGACATTCGCGACCTCGGCTACAAACGTTGGGAGATTATGCAAGAACGAGTGGCCGAAACCAAAAAGTTTAACGAGATGCAAGAGGCGAGGCAAATGGAAAAGGACATTGAGTTTTTGTCCAAATCGATCGACCACCTCCAAGGCGACGCGTTGATCCTTGCGCAAATGCGTCAACAAAAAATTCGAGAAAAATATGGACTCTAGATCATGTTATTTTTTTTAACTTTATTTTTTCTGTTTTTTTTTTATTTTCTGTTTTTTTATTTTTCTGTTTTTTTATTTTTCTGTTTTTTTTTATTTTCTGTTTTTTTTTTCAGTTTTTTTTATTTTTATTTCAAGTAATGTAATTTTATTTTTAAATTAATGAAGTTTTTTTATGTTTTAAATTAAAAAAAATAATTGTGAAATGATTGTGAAATGATTGAATGGGGCATTATGGGGCATTATACCCACTACACCACTTTTGCTATAATGCCCCCTTGCTGACTAGGACGCCACGTGTCGTATAATGCCCCATGGTGGGCGCATTATAACCTTCTACCACTACACATGGTCTTAGAAACCTTTTAGAAATTTGGTGAGTAATCTCTCTCTTAATCGTTCATTCACATCTATTTACTTTTCCACCATTCAGAAATTTGGTGAGTAATACTCTCTCTTAATTGTTCATTCACTATGACGACGGGCCTATGGGTTGCCCCATTTACCTGTCTCGGGCTATTATCACACGGGCCCAACAAGTAAAAGCCCAAATGCTGAAACTTGCCCATTAAGGGACTTTCTCATAAACTGAGCGGGAAACAGAGATATTTAACAAGGGAAAGGAAACATTAAATGCAAGACAAGAATGGTATCTCCGGTTGGCACTGTACTATCAAGCCGGCATCATTAAATGAGGGAACGATCTTACCGTTGGGGCTCAGACACGTGTCTGAGTCCCCCAAAGTCTGATAGAACCCGTTAGATTGTCTCGGTATAATCCCATTGAAGAGATAAGGGCTTCCGGCTATATAAGGAAGGTAAAAGATGATCTTAAAGGCAGGTCCAAGGTATCACACTAAATACTCGCATTTATTCCGACCATAATACCTCTACATTAAATACACACACATCTATTAGATTCACACCATAGAGAAACATTCCGGTGATCACACTCATCGGAATAAGCTTCTCATACTCTCCGGCAAGTTTACTTACTTTCACGCCGGAGCTTGGTCACGGACCCCCCCCCCCCCCGGGCCCTCCGTGACGAGGCTAACGGTTTCCTTTTTTGTAGCAAACGGCGGCTGGGATATTCCGACGTCAGCGAAGACCCTTTGAACGTCATCAGAGATTTGGGTATTTGACATTGGCGCCATCCGTGGGACTATTCAATCTAGCTGGTATTCTCACTCCGAAACACCGACGTTGTGATAACCCATTCGAGAAGAAACGACATGGCAACACCACCAAGTTCACGAACCATCCAAACGGTATAAAACGACCATGATAAGGTCACAGTGGAGGACATCACTCACGAGGAAGACAATGAAAACCAGGTAGAAGCCCTGGAGAAGGAGGAGGCCATCACTCCAGATTTCGTCGCCATGCACAGGGAGAAGTTGAAAAAACATCTCGAGGATCTAGAAAGACAGGAGAGACTTGATAGCCTCAGGGCTAGACTATCCTTTGACACACCGTCCAATCAGGAGGGAATAGACCCACAAAGCAAAAACGGTGGCACTGACCCTTTCGAAACCTTCATGACAGCCCTCAGGCAGATGTCCTCGGAGGAAAGAAAGGACCTCATTACTGGGAAGAAACAGAAAGGAAAAGAAAAGGAAAAGGAGAATCAAAGTGACGATGGTCTGGATCAGCCTTACCTCCCTCGGGATTTAAATGAGATTTCGAAGTTCACTAGGAGAATCACCGAAGCACCCATGCCTCCCAAGACGAAGCTACCTCCGAACTTTGATAGGTATGACGGGAAAAGAGATCCTGAGAACCACCTCCATGCTTTCAAAGGCGCGGGACAACTGGGACGGTGGCCTATGCCGGTTTGGTGCCACATGTTTGTACAAACTCTAACGGAGGGAGCCAGGCTCGTTTGACAGCCTTCCCCCCGGAGGAATTGATAGCTACGAAGAGTTAAGTGAAAAGTTCCTCAGGAACTTTGGCCAGCAAAGAAAGGTAATCAAAAACCCAAACGAAATCATGCACATACGATAAAGGGATAACGAACGGATAGACCAATACATGGAGAGGTTCGTCAAAGAAAGTATGAACATCAAAGATGTCCCGGAGGTTATGAAGATCAGTAGCTTCATCAACGGACTGAAACATGCACAGCTGTGTGAAAAGGTAGGGGAGGAGTTCCCACACTCATTTGACAATCTCATGGATCGGGTCAGGGCCTTCGTCAGAGGCAAAGACACAGTCAGTAAAGCTAAGGAGATGGACATCCCGGCCCGAAGAAGCAATCCTGCTCCAAAACCTCTAGAAAAAGGTACGCCCTACTCACGAAAACCAGCTTTTGACAAGATGTTGCATGACAGGGCAAGGCCCATATACTCCCCATACAGACCCCGAGTGTAAGGACCTGCAAAAATGTCCATAAATGACCCGTAAGTGAAAACCCGGACCTCAGAAACCCTAATGTGCATGAAAAACCAAGAAAACAAGGATTTTTGATTTCAGGCGGGCCGCGTAAATGTAAGCTTAGGCTTACGCGGGCCGCGTCAACTTAAAGTTGACCGGATAAGCGTTCCAGGCCATGTGTCGCACACGTGGCAGACCTACCTGTGACACGCTAGCCCTAGTTGTAGACTAGGTGGCCCTCGCGGGCCGCGTAAAACCCATTTTCCAGCTATAAATTGATCAGTTCATGGGCTTTGCATCTGTGAACGTAAAACTTTCTAAAACACGAAGAAAACTGCTCAAATTCGAATTTCCAAGTAGGGAGACGCTGCTACGGATACAAGGTATTAACTCGATCACTGCTACGATACAATGTCCAAATAAGGGCTATACTTTGTCATTCGTCGTGAGGATTTTGATCTCGTGAAGTTTATCGTAAATGTTGTATTAAGTTACTGACCTAGTGTCGTGTGCATTGTCATTTAAATAGGTCACAAGGCTAAATCAGTAGGCTAAACTCTGCCCGTCTAAACTTGCAATGTGAGTCATTCTCTTTTTATCAACTATGTTTTACTATACCAAAATTGTTTTCAAAAAGTTATAATTACAGGGATTAAGTCTTGGTTATCTTGAATCACTAGCAAGTGGGGTATTGTGCACATTACTAATCTCTCACGGTTAGGTTCACCAACCTAACAGTGATAATAATCACTACTTGGGTGAAAGGACCCAATAGTGGTATGACCATCGTCACCAGGGTGTGACACGACGCCAGATAAAAATAAGATAGTAGTCATTGTAATCGCTCTTATGCTGTATTTCATAGCCATGTGTCGTTTTATCAAATTTGAGTGACTCGCCAGTATTTCCCCGCTGATAAAATATTTTTAAAACATGTTTCAGGTGACCTAATGTGAATCAAGGAAAAGTGCTACGGAGCACTAATAAAGCTTGAAGTGGTGGCTCAGTTAAATAAATAAACATGTTTTGTAAAACAGGGAATTTCCTCGTGAAATTCCTCTATTGTAAATTACGGGGTTTGTCCCAAATTATGAAATAAAATAATTGGACATTTTCAAGTTTTAAAAGATCCTGTTAAACTTCCGCTGTCAACTCAAAGAATAAATACCACGGGTTTCTGCCCGCGGTTCCTGGACCGGGTCACACCGGGACGGGGGCCGTGACAGAAAAAGGTGATATCAGAGCCACTGATTTAAGCCAATTAAGTATTTAGAAATACTTAATTTTTCTGATTACCATTCTATGATTCTATTAAAATTTAATTTACAAAATTTTAACCTAGAATTTGTGTTTTTCTTCATGTATGCTAACAGCATGAATGAACTATCAGAAGCCCTTCAAAACTTTACTATCCATACCACAGATATGGATACCATTGTACCTTCATTGGCTACCAAGCTAATACTGAAGAGCCAATGGTATTCCAAGCCCAACCTCAGGAGAAACCAAAACCGAAAAAGAGAAGAAGACTCGTAGGCTGGAGGCGTATGCGTAGGAAGAAACCAGCAACACAGAAAGTTATAAAGACTGAGGATCCGAAGGATAAAGGCAAAGGAAAGGAGATCGGGGAAAGTTCAGGGCAAACCCAGGAAATGCCACCATGGGAGGAGCTGGACCGCCAACTGGCAAATAGCGACCTCATCGGACCTGCCGATGAAAACCTCTTCAATTACCCAGCGGAAGCACAACTTCCAGTTAATCTGGAACCTGCTATCCCAGATCCTATTATCCACTCCCGACCTCTACCAGGAGAGCTAGAAGAATAGTGGACAACAGACTGGAAATTTCAGAATCTCTTAAATAACCCTAACACCTTTTCCCCCAGTTTGACCCCGAGCCTGCACTAAACCCACCTATGAGTACAGAAAACTTGGCTGAACTCCGCCACTATGGCGAGGAGCTGGTGGACACGGGAAATAGAATCAGGGAGGTGGGGGAGAGAATATCATGGAAATATGACGAGAGGGAACGTCGTTTTTAAAGTGCCAGCTGACGGAATCGTATGTGGTTGTGTGGTTACGTGTTTAATAATAATAAAATAATAATAAATATCAATAAAAATATAATCATGTAAAATAGCTTAAAATAAAACTTTTGTAATATATTTGGTGTGTACGGATGCATACTAAAATATATAAAAATATGGAAGTCGCAAGGTCGACAATTTTGGCTATACGTGTTGACGTAATTATGTGCGATTGCTTTATTATGCTTGATTATTAATTATTCTATCTTGTGCCAATAATTTATATATTGAAAATTATCAGATGGAACCCGCTGTTAATGAGCCAGTTAACGAAGTTAACCAATCTGAGCAAAACAATGGAGACCAATTTCTTAATAGGCAGGATATAGAAAATATCGTTGCCCAAGGAATAGCTAATGCTATTCCAGCAATCCTTGCTGCTGCCCGAAATCCAGTTGAACCTCAACCAATTATTCCCAGCAAACGTACTCACGGCGACAATTTCAGTAATAGTGTAAATGGAGGCGGCAACAATAATAATAACGATAATGATGGGATGCAAGCCCCATTCCTTAAGAAAATGAAAGCTGCAACGCCTGGTTACACTTACAAGGAATTTCTTGCCTGTAAACCAATCGAATTTGCAGGCAATGAAGGGGCAACTGCAGCACTGCGTTGGTTAGAGAAAACCGAAGCAGTAATTAAAATAAGTAAATGTGCTGAGGAAGACAAGGTCAGGTACGCGTCGCATCTTTTTAAAGAAGGGGCACTAGAATGGTGGAATACAGTACTACAAGCCAAGGGGAGTGATGTGCCTTATTCCATGAATTGGGAAGAATTTAAAAGACTAGTAGAAAGAAAATTTTGTCCCGAATATGAAAAGGAACAAATGACAAATAAGTTCCTAAACCACCGGATGGTGGATCTTGATTGTAGAGGGTATACTTAGACATTCTTCGAATATGCCAGAATTGTGCCAACCCTGGCTTCGCCAGAACCGGTACTTATTTCTCGCTATATTTGGGGTTTGATTAGTGAGATTCGCGATATCCTCAAAGCTGCGAGACCTCGCACGATTGACGATGCTGTGGAATTAGCCAACACCCTAACCGACGGGCTGGTACGCACAAGAGAAGAAAATCGGAAGAAGGAAGTGGCCCAAAAGATTACCCAAGGATTTCGTGTGGGTAATAGTAGTAATTTCAAGAAAAGGGAACCCGGCAATCTTCCACTGCTCCATTTTGCAGTACCTGTAAAAGAAATCATTTTGGAAAATACAAAGGGTATTGCAACTTCTGCAAAATTCCGGGGCATCAAGAAGAAGATTGCAGGAGGAAGAAATCAACAATTTGCTTCAATTGTGGAGAAGCTGGACATTTTAGGCCAGACTGCCCTAAATTGGTAAAACCAGCTGACAACAAAGCCAAACCAACAGAAGGAACTACCAAAAAGAACGCAAGAGCCTTCCAGTTGACTACCCAAGAAGCAGAACTAATCCCTGATGTGATAGCTGGTACGTTCCTAGTTCATGACGTTTATGCAAAAGTATTATTTGACTCTGGTGCAAACCAAAGTTTTATAAATACTTCATTCTGCCAAGCTCTTAACCTACCCTTAACCAACCTTAGACAAATTTTTACGGTAGAAACGGCAGATGGGAATTCTGTTAACATAGATAATGTCTTGTGAGAAGAAAAGATAGAACTCTTAGGCCATAAATTTTCTGCAAACCTGTTACCTATGAATTTAGCCGGATTCGATGTTGTGTTAGGAATGGATTGGTTAGTAGCCAACCATGCTCGAATCCTCTGTGATAAGAATTCCATAGAAATTCATACACCCACAGGAGAAGTAGTAATGATTACAGGAGATAAGCCACGTAAGCCAATGAAATTCATTTCAGTAGTGAAAGTGGCCAGTTATTCAAGAAAACAAGGAATAATGTATATGATTTCGGTAATCATTAACACTAAAGGTAAGGAACTTAAGGAAATTCCAGTAGTGTCAGAATACTCTGATGTATTCCCAGAAGAACTACCTGGATTACCACCCGATAGGGAAGTAGAATTTAGAATTCATCTAATTCCTGGAACTACACCGATAGCTAAGGCACCTTATCGGTTAGCACCCACCGAAATGCTAGAATTGAAAAAGCAGTTAGATGAATTGCTTAGTAAAGGATTTATACAACCTAGTTCATCCCCTTGGGGAGCGCCCGCGTTGTTTGTGAAAAAGAAAGATGGTTCGATGCGAATGTGTATCGATTACAGAGAATTGAATAAGGTTACCATTAAGAATCGATACCCATTACCTAGGATTGATGATCTTTTCGATCAACTTCAGGGAGCTAGATATTTTTCTAAGATAGATTTACGCTCCGGATACCATCAGTTGAAAGTACAAGAAGAAGACATACCTAAAACTGCTTTCAGAACTAGGTATGGTCATTACGAGTTTACAGTCATGCCCTTTGGATTAACAAATGCTCCTGCAGCATTCATGGACATGATGAATAGGATCTGTAAACCGTACCTGGATAAATTTGTAATTGTCTTTATTGACGATATACTTATTTATTCCAAAAGTCAGGACGAGCATTGTGAGCACCTACGTGTACTCCTAACCTTTGTTAAGAAAAGAGAAGCTTTACGCCAAATTCTCAAAGTATGAATTTTGGCTACAAGAGGTACAATTTTTAGGACACATGGTGAATCATGAAGGTATTCACGTAGATCCCTCCAAAATAGAAGCGATCACCAAATAGAAGGTCCCGCAATCAGCTATGGAAGTTAGAAGTTTTCTAGGATTAGCCGGATACTATAGACGGTTTATTAAAGATTTTTCTAAGATAGCTGTGCCATTAACTAAGCTAACCTGTAAATCAGTTAAGTTTGAATGGGGACCTAAGCAAGAAGAAGCCTTTAGGATTTTAAAGCAAAGATTAACAAACGCCCCAATTCTTGCCTTACTCGAAGGAACAGAAGATTTTGAAGTTTACTGTGATGCTTCTAAGCTAGGATTAGGATGTGTGCTAATGCAATGCAAAAAGGTAATTGCGTATGCCTCAAGGCAATTGAAAAAGCACGAAGAAAATTATACAACTCATGACTTAGAATTAGGAGCAATAATTTTTGCCCTTAAGATTTGGAGGCACTATCTGTATGGAAGTAAGTTTACGATTTATACGGATCATAAGAGTTTAAGATATATATTTGGGCAAAAAGAATTAAACACGAGACAAAGAAGATGGATGGAGATTCTAATTGACTACGACTGTGATATTCAATATCACGAAGGAAAAGCAAATGTAGTTGCAGATGCCTTAAGTCGTAAGTATCATGAAAAGCAAAAGCGAGTTCGTGCTCTTAGATTAAATCTACAATTAGATTTAATGGAACAATTGAAGCATATTCAAGAAACAGCAATCAAGGATGATGCTGAAGGAATGAAAGGACGAATAAAGGAATTAGAGCAAGGAAGTGATGGAATTTGGAGATTCCATAAGAAAAGGATTTGGGTACCTAAGCAAGGAAATTTAAGAGGTAAGATTTTAGAAGAAGCCCATAAATCTAGGTATACCATGCATCCTGGTAATAATAAGATGTACCAAGACTTAAGGAATAACTTCTGGTGGATAGGAATGAAAAAGGACATAGCAAGATACGTTTCTAAGTGTCTTACTTGTTCACAAGTTAAGGCAGAACACCAGATACGGTCCTTTGACACACCGTCCAATCAGGAGGGAATAGACCCACAAAGCAAAAATGGTGGCACTGACCCTTTCGAAACCTTCATGACAGACCTCAGGCAGATGTCCTCGGAGGAAAGAGAGGACCTCATTACTGGGAAGAAATAGAAAGGAAAAGAAAAGGAAAAGGAGAATCAAAGTGACGATGGTCTGGATCAGCCTTACCTCCCTCGGGATTTAAATGAGATTTCGAAGTTCACTAGGAGAATCGCTGAAGCACCCATGCCTCCCAAGACGAAGCTACCTCCGAACTTTGATAGGTATGACGGGACAAGAGATCCTGAGAACCACCTCCATGCTTTCAAAGGCGCGGGACAACTGGGACGGTGGCCTATGCCGGTTTGGTGCCACATGTTTGTACAAACTCTAACGGAGGGAGCCAGGCTCTGGTTTGACAACCTTCCCCCTGGAGGAATTGATAGCTACGAAGAGTTAAGTGAAAAGTTCCTCAGGAACTTTGGCCAGCAAAGAAAGGTAATCAAAAACCCAAACGAAATCATGCACATAAGACAAAGGGATAACGAACGGATAGACCAATACATGGAGAGGTTCGTCAAAGAAAGTATGAACATCAAAGATGTCCCGGAGGTTATGAAGATCAGTAGCTTCATCAACGGACTGAAACATGCACAGCTGTGTGAAAAGGTAGGGGCGGAGTTCCCACACTCATTTGACAATCTCATGGATCGGGTCAGGGCCTTCGTCAGAGGCAAAGACACAGTCAGTAAAGCTAAGGAGATGGACATCCCGACCCGAAGAAGCAATCCTGCTCCAAAACCTCTAGAAAAAGGTACACCCTACTCATGAAAACCAGCTTTTGACAAGATGTTGCATGACAGGGCAAGGCCCACATACTCCCCATACAGACCCCGAGTGTAAGGACCTGAAAAAATGTCCATAAATGACCCGTAAGTGAAACCCGGACCTCAAAAACCCTAATGTGCATGAAAAACCAAGAAAACAAGTATTTTTTATTTCAGGCGGGCCGCGTAAATGTAAGCTTAGGCTTACGCGGGCCGCGTCAACTTAAAGTTGACCGGATAAGCGTTCCAGGCCACGTGTCGCACACGTGGCAGACCTACCTGTGACACCCTAGCCCTAGTTGTAGACTAGGTGGCCCACGCGGGCCGCGTAAAAGTTAAGTGTGGGTTTACACGGGCCGCTTAAAACACATTTTCCAGCTATAAATTGATCAGTTCATGGGCTTTGCATCTGTGAACGTAAAACTTTCTAAAACACGAAGAAAACTGCTCAAATTCGAATTTCCAAGTAGGGAGACGCTGCTACGGATACAGGGTATTAACTCGATCACTGCTACGATACAATGTCCGATCGATTGAAACCGATCCGATGGATGTTTAAGTGCTGCCCAAATCAGGGCTATACTTTGTCATTCGTCGTGAGGATTTTGATCTCGTGAAGTTTATCGTAAATGTTGTATTAAGTTACTGACCTAGTGTCGTGTGCATTGTCATTTAAATTGGTCACAAGGCTAAATCAGTAGGCTAAACTCTGCTCGTCTAAACTTGCAATGTGAGTCATTCTCTTTTTATCAACTATGTTTTACTATACCAAAATTGTTTTCAAAAAGTTATAATTACAGGGATTAAGTCTTGGTTATCTTGAAACAACGGCAAGTGGGGTATTGTGCACATTACTAATCTCTCACGGTTAGGTTCACCAACCTAACAGTGATAATCATCAATACTTGGGTGAAAGGACCCAATAGTGGTATGACCATCGTCACCAGGGTGTGACACAGCGCCAAATAAAAATAAGATAGTAGCCATTGTAATCGCTCTTATGCTGTAATTCATAGCTATGTGTCGTTTTATCAAATTTGAGTGACTCGCCAGTATTTCCCCGCTGATAAAATATTTTTAAAACATGTTTCAGGTGACCTACTGTGAATCAAGGAAAAGTGCTACGGAGCACTAATAAAGCTTGAAGTGGTGGCTCAGTTAAATAAAAAACATGTTTTGTAAAACAGGGAATTTCATTGTGAAATTTCTCTATTGTAAATTACGGGGTTTGTCCCAAATTATGAAATAAAATAATTGGGCATTTTCAAGTTTTAAAAGATCCTGTTAAACTTCCGCTGTCAACTCAAAGAATAAATACCACGGGTTTCTGCCCGCGGCTCCTGGACCGGGTCACACCGGGACGGGGGCTGTGACACCGAGGTAGGGGCTACCTCCTTATTCTGATAGCTTCACCCCTCTCACCAAAACCCCGAGTGAAATATTGGCCACTGAGAGGGTGAAGAACTCTTTTCCAAGGCCACCACCCATAAAGCCGGGGCCAAAGGCACAACCGAACGAATATTGTGACTTCCACTGGGGCTTCGGTCATAAGACCGATGACTGCATGTACCTAAAAAGGGAAATAGAGGCCGTTGTAAAGACGGGTAAACTGGCTCACTTGGTTAGGGAAATCAAAGAAGGAGGAGGGGATCGCAAGGGAAAGGATGTCAGGGAGCCCGGAAGGGCAGATGTAGATATGATCAGGCGAAGGAATGAGCTTGACACTACTAGGAGTGTGAAAGCTAGGGTCCTGGGTCCACCAGACCGCATGAGAGATCCCATACTGATGCCACACTTGGAGGAAAACGAGGTACAAAGGCTCCCCCTCAACATTTCAGCCATAATAGCCGGGCACAAGGTAGCCAGGATACACGTGGATGGGGGAAGTGAAGTAGAAGTAATATATGAACATTGTTTCCTAAGGTTTGACAGGGATGTAAGGGACAGGCTGGAGGAAGACTCAATCCCCCTTGTTGGTTTCAACAATTGTGTGTCGCACCCCCTGGAAAAAATCAGGCTCCCATTCACTGTTGGGGTAGGGGATCGCACCCGAACTTTAACCCTCACTTTCACAGTGGTCCGGGCATCCTTAAAATACAATGAAATCATAGGGAGACCAGGGATTGGTGACTTGCAGGCACATGCCTCAACCCCACACAGAGCTTTAGTGTTCCAAACGCCAAAGGGCTTGGCCTGGGTAAAATTTTCGTATGAGGTAGTGTCTTCCGTTTCCGAGGGGGAAGTGTCCGACAAGCCTCAAAAAGAAGGAGTAGAGGAATGGGTCCTTTGTGATAGGTTCCCGGAGCAGACAGTTAAGGTGGGAAGCCACCTGAGTGACAAATGCAATAGTGCCCTCAAAGAACTGCTTCTCCTCAACGTAGACGTGTTTGCATTCCAACACGGGGACATGACGGGAATCCCAAGAAGTCTGACCGAGCATTGACTTAACACATACACCTGGGCAAGGCCGGTTAAACAAAAGAAACGAAGCATGGGTCCCAGCAAGAGGAGGGCAGCATGTGAAGAAACCAGGAAATTGCTCAGAGCAGGGATAGTGAGAGAGATAAAGTATCCTTCGTGGGTTGCTAACCCAGTCATGGTCAAGAAAAAGGATGGGGGATGGAGGATGTGCCTTGACTTTCAAGACCTGAATAAGGCATGCCCCAAGGACTGCTATCCCCTCCCGGAGATAGATGTTCAAGTAGACTCCTTATCTCAGTACCCCCTGAAATGCTTCCTGGACGCTTACAAGGGATATCACCAAATACAAAATTTCAATGGAAGACGAGGAAAAGACCACCTTTATTACAGACGAAGGGACCTTTTGCTATACCAAGATGCCCTTCGGACTAAAAAATGCGGGGGCCACTTACCAAAGGTTCATGAACACCCTTTTTAGAGAGCAGCGGGGACAAAACCTGGAGGTGTACGTCGACGACATTGTCATAAAAAGCTTAACAGAGATGGCCATGATAGATGATATAGCTGAGACCATCCAGGCCATGCAGGATGTGAACATGAAGTTGAACCCTGAGAAGTGCTGCTTCGGGGTAGATGAAGGGAAGTTCCTAGGAGTGGTGGTCACCAAGGGAGGGATCAAAGCTAATCCGGAGAAAACCCAAGCTGTAGCAGGAATGCGATCCCCCCGGTCCCTAAAGGACATTCAACAGCTGAATGGGAGGTTAATTGCCTTGAACCGTTTTCTCTCAAAGGTAGCCGACATGACCCTCCCTTTCATGAAGGTACTGAAGGACTGTCTCCAGACAGACAAGTTCAGATGGACCCCAGAAGATGAGACAGCTTTCCAAGAAATGAAAGACTACATCTGCAATCTCCCAACTTTAGCTACTCCGGTTCCTGGGGAAGACTTCCTCTTGTACTTGTCCGCCTAAAAAACAACCATTAGCGCGGTCATGATGGTGGAAAGAGAGGGAAAGCAGATCCCCATATACTTCATCAGCAGGACATTTAAAGGTCCTGAGGAACGTTACATGCCTTTGGAGAAGCTGGCTCTGTCCCTTGTATTCGCATTCCGAAGACTCAGAAGGTATTTCCAAGCACATAAAGTCACCTTAATGACGGATCAGCCGCTCCAAAAAGTACCCAGGAGACTGGAGCTATCAGGCCGATTGGCCAAATGGGCAGTTGAGTTGGGAGAACACTCCTTGGAATACAAGGCCAGAACTACCATGAAGGGGCAAATATTAGCTGACTTCTTGGCAGAGGTCTCGGAGGACGAAGAAAAAGAGCTTCTAAGGTGGGAGGCCCTGGAAAAGGAGGAAAAAGAGAAGGAGGATGAGGCAATATGGAAACTGTTCACAGACGGGGCCTCCAGCGAAGAAGGAAGTGGAGCGGGCATCACACTGATCAGCCCTGAAAGAGTTGAGCTAACTTATGCCATCAGACTGGACTTCGAAAATACCAACAACACAGCAGAATATGAAGCCCTTTTGGCAGGGCTAAAATTAGCTAAGAAGATGAAAGCAAGGAATGTGGAGGCCACTACGGACTCGCAGCTAGTAGTCAAGCAGTACCAAGGGGAGTACGAGGCCAAGGACAACGTAATGGCTTAGTATGTGGCCAAAGTGAAGGAAACAACCAAGGCTTTCAAGACCTTCAAGCTAGAATACATCCCCCGCGGGAGAAAAAGGAAATCTGATGCCCTCAGCAAGCTGGCTTCCGTGGCATTTGACCACCTGGCAAGAGAAGTCAAGGTGGAGGTCCTAACCTCCCCCTCATTTGGCACAGAAGAGGTAGCTGCGATTGAAAACGTACAGGATACATGGATGACACCGATTGTAAGATTCCTCAAAGATGGAATACTACCTGAGGGAGACTGGGCAGCCAGGAAGGTAAGAGTCAAAGCTTTGCAATACGAGTTGATTGACGGAGAACTTTACCAAAGATCATACCTAGGCCCATCCTTGAAGTGCGTCGACATTGAAGAAGCTAAGTATGTGATTAGAGAAATACATGAGGGTATTTGTGGCATGCATTCTGGGCCAAGGACAGTGGTGGCAAAGGCGATGAATGCGGGATTTTATTGGCCTAGAATGTATGAGACAACATCGGAAGAAATCAAGAGATGTGACAATTGCCAGGTCTATGCACCCATGACGCACCGCCATAAGCACCCAATGATACCTGTGTCAACGTCTTGGCCCTTCCAGAAGTGGGCCATTGACATAATTGGGCCATTCCCAGAAGGCCCAGGAGGGGTTAAGTATGTGGTGGTTGCCATCGATTATTTTACCAAGTGGATAGAGGCAAGGCCCTTGGCGAAGATAACCAGGGAACAAATGAGACGGTTTGTACTAGACAACATCATCTGCATATACGGGGTCCCAAAGGAAACTGGTGAGTGACAATGGTGTTCAATTTGCTGGAAAACCCTTCAGGCCATGGTGCGAGCAGATGCACATACGCCAAGTGTTTACCTCCGTCACCCACGCCCAGAGCAATGGGTTAGTAGAAAGAGCAAATCAAAGCGTTATCAAGGGAATGAAGGGGAGACTCGGGAGGAAACAAAAAGGATGGCTGGAGGAATTGCCATTTGTGCTATGGGCATATAGGACCACTCCCAAGGACTGCAACGGAGAAACCCCCCTTCAGCTTAACTTATGGGACGGAGGCTGTCATCCCAGCTGAGATAGGGTCCCCAACTACCAGAATGAAGCTTAGAGAAGCCGAAAACGAGCAAGACCTCCGAATGAACCTGAACTTGCTTGAAGAAAGAAGGGAAGTAGCGGCAGTCAGGGAGGCTAAGTACAAAAAGCAGCTCGAAATCTATTATAATGCCAAGATGAAAAAGCTCAATCTCGTCCCGGGAGACTTGGTCCTGAGAGCAAATGAAGCTAGCCTGCAAGAGAGCACCGGTAAACTAGAGCCCAACTGGGAAGGACCCTACCGGGTTACTTGGGCAAACGGCAAGAGGAGTTGCAAGCTGAAAACACTTCAAGGCAAGGAAGTTCCAAGGACATGGAACCTTATGCAACTCAGGAAATACTACATGTAAAAGATGAAAGATGTTCCCAAGGGAAAACGGTCAGAGAGCCACTTTTGTAAGAATTAACTA
This sequence comes from Helianthus tuberosus, assembly GCA_030545235.1. Classification (NCBI taxonomy): domain Eukaryota; kingdom Viridiplantae; phylum Streptophyta; class Magnoliopsida; order Asterales; family Asteraceae; genus Helianthus; species Helianthus tuberosus. The sequence goes on along the minus strand of CM060443.1, from coordinate 124,551,441 downwards.
CTAGTTAAGGGGTTACCCCAAGGAAAACCTTTTGTAAAATCTTGTACTGGAGGACGTAGTCCCCAAGAAATGTATGGCAATGAACAATCCACTTGTTCCTTTTGATAAAAGTGCGGTATTGTATCAGGGCAGACGTGCCCAAAAAACTACAAACCTAATAACAAACGAACACACGTGTAAAAGGTATACCCAACATACCAAATGCCTGGTTGTGGGGTAGAGCAGGGCCTAGCTAGCCCAAAAAGAACGGACAAACATGTTAGAAAACACAATCTGACATTATAAATCTGTCCAGAGGTTGTCCTCGAACAGACAATCTTGGTTTATAAGGCAAACCATAAAAATAAAACATCACACTTTTGTAAGCAAACTACAAAAAGAGCTAATACATACACACCGGAAAAAAGAAACTTTCTATGTATAAATTACAAAGTAAACATACATAAATATGACAGGAAACCTTGCCAACCCTGAAAGAGGAGCCAATATACAAACAAACAAACTAGAAAACCCCAGTGCACAGACTAAACGGTTTTTTTTTGTAAGCATACTACAAATAACCAAAAGTCTCCAGGAGAATACTGGGCTGGTCCCTGGAAAAGAACGCCTGCAAAAAAAGAATAACACACCAAAAAACAAACTAAAGCAAGTCAACAATATACAGTCAAAAGATGACTAGCGGGCCATACGATTAGATACCGGGAGAGCCCCGACACAAAGGCCCTCCCCCATACATAAAAAAGTTAACAGTATTCTAAGGAGCATAATTGTTTAAGGTACAACCATATCGAAATTATTAATGTCTTAAAACTACGGGGAATCACCCCCAGACAGAGACTTCGGAGAAGAGGGACCAGCGGGAGTCAGCAGGGCTTTCAGCTTATCAATGGACATCATGGGGTGCTCGAGAATCCTTGCAAGAAGGGCAGGGGTCTTACCACCGAACTCTTTATCCAGCTTAGACAGCCTCTTCTTGGCTTTAGAGTTATAAAGTGGGGTCTCCTTCCTGCCCAAGCTTGAGCAGAGTAAGCATACCCATCTTTCAAACCTGCTTGATACCCCACGTCCCGGTAAGCCCTGTAGACCTGTTCAAGGCCACTTTTAAACACTTCCGACTGGGAGACTGCGGTAAGAAAGGTCCCGAAGCCCTCAGTAATCAACCAGTGCTTCTCCTTGGCTAACCTCTGGTTATCATCCGACGTCATCCCGTACTCAGCATACATCATATCCAGATCTTTTTGAGAAACAGAGTCAAGCTCCCTTTGATACTTCAGCTCGGCGGCTAGCTCATCCTTCTCCTCTACCAAAGCTACCATCTCCCTCTCCCAAGCTCGCTCCCTCCGCTCCAGCATGGCTCCAGCCCCCTGAGCAAAAGATGTTACAAAAGATCCAAAAGGAATCAAACAAAAAAAAAAAAAGAGAGGGGAGGAAGGTTATGCACCTTTTCCTCCTGCAGCTTACGCTCAGCCTCAACCACTTGACACCGAAGCTCAGCAGCAACGGATTGAGAAGCCTTAAGGTTACTCCTGAGCCCCTCATTCTCTTTCCTCAGATCATCAACTCGTTGCAACATGCCAACACCCCTAAAAAGCCCTTCACAGAGTGACATGTTGTACTGATCATCAAAGAGATCATCCTTCAAAGCAGAATTCATAAACCTATGGGAGGGGGGAACAACATGAGTCAAGAAGTCCCGGGCAGTTTCAGGGGTCCTCACCACTGAAGATTGAGTAATTTTCCACTTAGGAACGTAGGGAACCGGAAGGGCATCGGCAAACAAGGGAGCCAGGGGGGATCGAGAAGCAAAACCCTCAAATTGAGAAGGTTTACTGGTCCCGGTGGCATGATGAGGGGAAATCTCAAAAGCTGAGGTAATGCGAGCAACACTTACTTCAGGAGTCTTGTCCCTAACACGAGAAGAGGAAGGGGCAGTAGGGATTTCAATAGGAGCATGAGAGCTTCCCTGCTCCAAACAAAAAAAGAAGAGAGAAAAAAAGGAGGAAACATTAGAAGTCTATCAAAGCAAAGCAAATCCAAAATAGAGGATAAAAGATAAACTCACCAACAAAGGCTCGCTCACAAAGCTAGAGGACTGCAGATGCTTAGACAAAGAACCTTTAACCCAAATAGGGGGAAGTTCAGAAGCAGCTTTTGTTGCAGGAGGGACCTTTTGTCCACTGGTGCTCCGGAGCCTCAGCCGGATATCACGTGGGGCAGGGACTAGCTTGGGATTAACAGCTTTCTGCTTACGAGCAAGACGGCTCTCCAGGTCTTCCTTGTCATCATGGCTAGAATCCTTCACTTGAAGGGAATCAGGGGAACTCTCCTCTCCATCAGAAGGAGCCCCCTCATCTCCCTCTACGGCAGCAGAACCCCCTTCCGGAACGGATCCTCCGGTAACCTTCATCTCAACACCCCGGTTTAAACCCGGTTCAACCTTGTCATCAACCACAAATTTAACATATCTGGAATCCCCTTGAAGCAACCCCCACAAAGTCATCTCTACACAAAAGAAATACTAAAGATGACTACACAAGCCCCTAAAAAAATAAAGACAGGTACAACAAGCCAAGAACAAGAGAATACCTTTTTTTGCCAAAGAAGGCCTTAGGTCGGACTGAGTAGAAGGGGCTCAGTCCTCCCATAGCCTGGATCCCTTCAGAGAAGGTAAAGGCTCTCGTCGGATTCTCGTACATACGCTTCCATTGGACGATTTCATCCGCAGACAAGATAGGAATGCTGTCTTCAATGGCAGCCTCGGCATCCCTCAATGGTGGAGACTCTGGTATCATAGCAGCGGAAACAAAGATAAACCTGCTCTTCCATTCTTTAGGGTAGGTCGAGGTCGGCATGAAGGAGTAACAGGGCCGAGACACGTTATCCTTCCGTTTGACGAAGGTGATCCAGTTCCCATCTGAAATTAACTTGTAGAACATACAGAACAGGGGAATTGACGGCTCACCAGAAACCATCACACAGGATAACTCAAAATGCACAACCCTCATAAACCCTAGAGGGTGCAATTGGGAGAAATGAACTCCGAAGTGGCGTAACAAATCTATCTTGAAGGAAGAAAGGGGATACCTGACACCACAGGAGGAAAATGCCAAAGTATAGAGAACGATCCGATCAGATGTGCACTCGGCCGAGTCATCAGGGCCTGGTAAAGTAGGAGAAAAACATTCAGGTATCTTGTAGGTCTCAACGAAGGATTCCAAATCCTTCGCTGTCAAAACAGACCGAATCACAGAACGGCCGGTACAGCTCATGGTCAGGCGAAAACGATGATCGAAAAGATGTGAGGAAAGAAAGAAGAGGGAAAAACTAATGGAAGTTAAAAGAAAATTTGAAAGGTTATATGGGTATTTAAAGAAGATAACTGACTTGGAAAGGAGAAAACCGTCACATCAATGTTTTCTCAAATTTAAACTGCCGTGCACGTGTATGGAGATGATTAAACCCCCTCCGTCGATCACCTGTGATTAATGATCCTCGAGAAAAGAAGGGGCACGTGATGATTACCTAGGGATGGGCCCACTTCCTTAGCCCAAGATGGCTGTTCTCGTGAACAGTTATGACTCAGCCCCGGATCATGAGACTTGAATCTCAGAACCAGGGACTAAAGATGACTTGACGACGGGCCTATGGGTTGCCCCGTTTACCCGTCTCGGGCTATTATCACACGGGCCCAACAAGTAAAAGCCCAAATGCTGAAACTTGCCCATTAAGGGACTTTCTCATAAACTGAACGGGAAACAGAGATATTTAACAAGGGAAAGGAAGCATTAAATGCATGACAAGAATGGTATCTCCGGTTGGCACTGTACTATCATGCCGACATCATTAAATGAGGGAACGATCTTACCGTTGGGGCTCAGACACGTGTCTGAGTCCCCCAAAGTCTGATAGAATCTGTTAGATCGTCTTGGTATAATCCCATTGAAGAGATAAGGGCTTCCGGCTATATAAGGAAGGTAAAGGATGATCTTAAAGGCAGGTCCAAGGTATCACACTAAATACTCTCACATTTATTCCGACCATAATTCCTGTACATTAAATACACACACATCTATTAGATTCACACCATAGAGAAACATTCAGGTGATCACACTCATCGGAATAAGCTTCTCATACTCTCCGGCAAGTTTACTTACTCTCACGCCGGAGCTTGGTCACGGATCCCCCCTCTCCCGGGGCCCTCCGTGACGAGGCTAACGGTTTCCTTTTTTGTAGCAAACGGAGGCTGGGATATTCCGACGTCAGCGAAGACCCTTTTAACGTCATCAGGGATTTGGGTATTCGACACACTATTATTTACTTTTCCACAAAAATAAAATACCAAAAACCCAGTGCGCTTGGATTTCTGAGCTCATCTCCAGCACTACAATTATTGCTCTAGTTGTTCATTGTTGTACCCTAGGGACAGACGTGTATCTTACTAAGACCATACGTATTTGACCTAAAAATGAGCGTTTTTTTTGGTTAACCACGCCCGACCCACGGCCCCCGGGGCGTTTTTGAACCATTTTTTTGAAAAGCGTTGTTTTAAAAACGCCGGAGCCCCGCACATTTTTCGAAATGTTATCGTTGTTAACGGTCAACTTAATTAAAAAATAATTTTTTTTACTTCAACTTTTACCCTATTTAAATCTCACTTCTCACCTTATTTTTTATAAACTTGTCACCCATATTCTCTATTTTTTAAAAAATTTCTCCACTTTTCCCCCACAATCATGAATCCCTTCCAACACCCATTCGGTGTGCCTTCGAGACCCGGTAACCCCAATACATACCGGCCGAACACCACACAACCGCAACCGAACTTCAACCTACAAGACATGGATCCTAACGTATTTACGTACGCTCAAATACTAGCATCGGCCGATTCGCAACCATTCTTTCAAGTTCCGCAAACCTTTCCAACCATGGGCGGTTCGCAACCGTCTACTCAAGATACCGATCCGGAGATAGAAACGGTACCGGAGACACAACCCGAACCCGAGCCCATTGTCGAGGGATCCAAACGTGGGAAAATGTCTCACAAAAAGAAAGATCCAACCGCTCCTCGTCGAAAAGGAAACTACCAAGCATGGACGAAAGACGAGGAGTACGCGTTGGCACGTGCGTGGCTAGATATATCGGAGGCCCCCTATGTTGGTAAGTGTTTTAATTTTTTTTCTTTTTTACAAGTATTCGGCCCATTTATTATTATTATTATTATTAAAATATAACATTATAATTTTTGTGTTTCTTTGTAGCAAATTATCAAACATTATCGGTTTTTTGGCAAATAATTCGTGAAACGTTCTTTAAAGCTGTGAGGAAAGATGAATATCGAGATAAAGATTCTATTTCAAGAGGTCTTTCAACGCAACTGGGACAACAGGGAAAGCGGCCAAAACGACGCTAATGTTATAACAAGAGCGTTGGAAGAATACAATGCTACGAAAGGCAGTTTCACGTATTTAAGATGTTGGGAGCTTTTACGAGGAAGTCCCAAATGGTCAAATGTACCGACGATGACGTCTAGCGTTAGACGTAAATCAAAGTGGTCCAAAACATCATCGTCGGTTGACCCAGACACACCCACCTCAGATGCTCGTAACGTCGATTTAAGTATTATTTTAGACGACGAGGAGGATTTGGAGTTGGAACGACCACCGGGTAGAAGAAGTGCCAAAAATAAGGGAAAAAAACGGAGTCCTCTTCTTCTAATCCCTAAATATTGAAGCAAGATTTCGAAGAGATGAATCAACGCCTTCAGGACATTCGATATCTCGGTCATAGGCGTTTACAAACTATGGAGGAAAGAAATGCAGAAGACAAAAAGTTTGTCGTGATACAAGAATCGAGACAAATGGAGAAGATATCGAATTTTTGTCTAAACCCATCGACCATCTCACAGGCGACGCGTTGATCCTAGCCCAAATGCGTCGGCAACAAATCCGTCAAAAATACGGACTCTAGCTTAATAGTATTTTATTTATTTGTTTCGGTTTTTGCATTTTTTTAGGATTTTAATTCTTTTTTCTTATTTCCGGTTTTTTTTATGAATGTAATGTTTTTATTTAATGAATTTTATTAGTTTTAATTAAAAATAATTGTGTAATGATTGATGGGGCATTATTGGGCATTATCACCACTACGCCCCTGTGTGAAAAACACTCATCTGCTGACTCGGATGACACGTGGTGGACAACGCCCATGTGTGGGGCATTATTTGTTGTTACCACTACGCATGGTCTAAGGACACGAAATATAATTAAAGGGACCACTGTCTAGCAAAAATAATCAACCAACACTATGTTGCAGTTGATGCACTCCTGAAAACATCATTGAAGGCAGTGGTTCAATTCATTGTACGTTTATATATATATATATAGGGTTGGATTCAATGGGAAAAACCAAAAAATAGAGAATCGGGGAACATGGGTACTTTTGTTCAACTACCTAAAAAACCTTGCACGCCTAATGATTTCTACACGAATCAGATTTTCACGGCGGAGATACATGACGAAAATCTACAGCAGAGATCTTCAACAATTTCTAGGGTTCTTCGACGAAATTCATAGATTACAACAGTTCATTAAGATTCAACAATATCTTCTCACTTTTTCTTTCCCTGCAACTTCAAAATCCACAATATTCAAAATCTATTATCTTTGACCTTTTCTTCACTTTCTATCTCAATAATCACCACATCATGGTGCGATTTTCGTAATCAATCAATGATTCAAATATTCAATCAACGTGTTCTTCAACTTTTTTTTTGAAGAAAGACGGTTTAATTTCACACAATTTCTAATTTTTCCTCGTGATTTTAAAGCGAATCACTCAATTCGATCGCTAATAAGTGTTTCTAGCATTCAAATTTCGTCAATCGTCGAAGAAATCCGAAGAAATCGACTTGGATCACAGTACAAAATGTTAATAAAAACAGTACAAAAATATTAATGCAAAAAGTCATTTACCAATGTATCGACTACACAACTTTCAAAAATATGATACTTTGAATCACTAGGAAGCTCAATGAAGTTGTATGCGTTATAGGTATCTAGATCAGTGACATCTGAGGTTGATTTCGTCAATAATATTTCACAACCATCTTTATTAAAAATTGTAGTTTTAAAAATGTCTTATTTTGTTTTTGGAAACGGAGATTATCACCAAATGCCAACTACGTTCATACACAAAATTACTCCGGCCAACTGTGAAACAAAAGTAATTGCTACACTTATTTTTTTTTTTAAATTTGGTAATTTTGTATGATATCAATCTTTATTAATTGAAAATATCTATAGAGCTTCTCTAAACTATAAGGTTTATAATCTATTTTTAATATACTACAGTTTGTAATCTATTTATAATATACTACATTTGTTTTTTTCATAGCTATGTTTATTAATTGTTGTTTATTATATGTATAATGCTGTCGGTTGGAATGATTTGATAAAATCTGGGGAAGTTTCATGGGGCAAGATGGGTATTTTCAAATGGTCAACGAGCAAGGAAATATTTTGATTGCAATAGATCAAGACCTTTAATATTTCATAAAATCGTGTTTACAAAATCATCTTCTTATAACATTGTTTTCTTATTTTAAGTATTGTGTCTTTATTTGTTGGTTGAAATATTTGAACATTATCATTTGTCTTTTTTTTTTAATCATAAGCCATCAGTACGATTTTAACAATTTGCTACATGTTCAAAAACTCATGTTTAATTATACCAAAACTTTAAAATTCGTTAGTGGATAACTAATTGTGTTATGTTTAATACGATCTTACTCATAAAATTATAATATAAAAAACTTTCTCAAGCCCGGGAAGGGTGATAACCTAGTTTAATATTATATATCATAATTTACTAATATTTTTCATGATTTGATACCCATGTAAATTGAAGCCAAGAACCTTTCTTATCATGACTTCTTGTAAATTAATAAAATATTTACGGTCAAACATACAAAAAGATTAAGAACAAGAATCTATGCTAAAATCCAACAATTGGCATTCAATGAGTAAACCATAAAACCATCACAAGTCACACATCCATTTCACTTCTTATCTGACTAAACATTTATCAGAATTCAAACATTCAAACAATGGTTGCTGCTGACTTTGTAGTTGGGATCTTAGGTGAGCCTAAATGTTGCTTGCTTGATATGCAAGCAACAATTTCTTGTGACAAAAGTTTAATATATTGAAATGTTTGTTTGTCCATGCAGGAAACATCATCTCTATACTCACCTTTACTTCTCCCATGTGAGTGTAACCTTGCTTATACATAATCGAAAAACAGAAATGAAGTTTTGGCCAGTTAACTAACATACTGATCTTTTAACGTTGCAGAGCGCAGTTTAGGCAGATTGTGAAGAGAAAATCTGCGGAAAACTACAATGGAACGCCATATGTAGCAACGTTATTGAGTTGTTCTTTGTGGATCTTGTATGGCTCACTTGACCCCGATGATGGTCTCCTTATTGTCACAGTTAACACCGCTGGCGCAACCATGCAAGCCCTCTACCTTGTTTTATTACTCATCTATACCACCAAGGAAAAAAGGGTAACGCAAATTATATGCTTTTGGTAGAGATGACAAATATTGAGTTAGGTTGTAACTTTAGGTTATTTAATTAATAATGTAACTTCTTTAATAAAGCGACTTTAAAAGTTGTGTGCCCTTAAAATACAATTTGGTCAACTTTCGTCTTGTTAGACCGTTATAAATAAAACATCATCCCTATTAATCTATTCATATTTCAGCATCAAGATTGGGACTTGGGAGTATTTGAAATGACAACGTAATATTTTCAGGTTCAATACTTCGGATTCGTGATATTGGACATTGTGTTTTTTGGAATTGTCTTGGCTTTCACACTCGTTGCGTTTAAAGAAAGCTCGCGACGTACATTCACAGGAGTTTTGTGTGCAACTTTCACGACAATTATGTATGTTGCGCCTCTCGCTGCACTGGTACGCGCCTTTATGTTCTTGTTGATCGTGTGGTGGTTGTTCTCCACATTTGAATGTATTTTAACTAGTGCTTGTGAACCTAAAGCAACAAATTTATGCAGAGAACCACAATCAAGACCAAGAGTGTGGAGTATATGCCAATTCTCCTTGTGTCCTCTCTATTCCTCAATGGGTGTGTTTGGTTGACTTTTGCTTTGTTGGTTACAGATATTTTTGTCCTTGTAAGTGTGTCTTATTGTTATCCTCTTGTTTCTATCTTTAAAAAAGTATAAAGTGATATGTACAAAGATTTCTTGATATACCTTATGTAAACATTATTGCAGGTGCCAAATGCATTAGGGATATTACTGGGAACCATACAATTCCTTGTTTATTTAAAATACAAAAACTCGACACCTGAGGCAGGCGAGTTGGGAAAAGGTTCTTATGAAAAGCAAATCGAAACTAGAGTCATTGATATTCAAGACTCGAATGTGATATCAAATAATGTAAGTACCCAAAATCGTACCTTGACTCGCCTTGACGCGTTCCCAGTTATAAGGTCACCATCCCTTAGCCCGAATCGATCACCCTCTAATCAACAGCATGAAGATGACACGGAACAGTGGTGTGAACTAAAGGTCTAGCGTTTTTTTTTTCTGCCAAGTTGTGGTTCTTTTTTCTATGGCCTTGTGCCATAATGTAAAAAGTTGATATTGTTATATACCCATTGTATTTGATAAAAAAAGTTATTATTATTTGAAGAGCATACATAATGTAAACTTGTGGTCTAAATCATTAATGGACAATAGTAATTCTCTATTTCTATATCAACACCTATAAAACAGTCATGTCAAGTTTCCCATAATCATGCACAAACCCACATGGCCACAACCTATATGCCTTTGATTAATATGCATCAATAGTATTAATCCATCGAAACTACAAAAATTGCATCAACAGTTGGGAAGTAACATTTGGCATACACAAAATATTATTAACCGGTCAGTGTCGGACCTACCCACAGTCGTAGGTGGGCGGCCGCACCCCTTAAAAAAAATTAGTGTATATTTTAGGCAAAAAACTCAACCGCACCCCTTGAAAATACGATTGAACGCCTTATCCGCACCCTAGCAAATAATTTCTGGGTGCCACTGTAAACAAGAGGAATTTTACTAGGTCGATTGGGTGACCAATTATTTTGTCAATCCTTAGTGGCTATATATATTTAGTTTATCCACAAGTATATTACCTAATATAGGCAAGCATATTTTGCTAATTGTCAAGTACAAAATTTTTGTATAGATTTGTAGATAGGAAAACATTTGTTTATTTGTAGTTGAGAAACAACATGAGTATGTAAAAACTAAAAAGTAGATTATATGTTATCATCATTTTAGTTCAGAAATTGAAGTTGTAAGTAAACAGAATTCAGCAAACCAAATGTTCCAATGGGTAAAGGGTCACATATTCCAAAGTTGTAAGTAAGCAAAACATTATGATTTTGCTGATTTTAAAATAACATCGCACTATCAAGCAAGGTGGAGAACACATATACGATGTGTGACAAGTGTCATACATATACTCAACAAAAGATGACACATATACTCAAAAGATATAAACAAGGGAAAATTACCAAAATGTCGTTTGACCAAGTGCATTTGTAAATTTGTCACCTTCTTGCGTCTTTGGAAGCTCCTCACAGCCTCGGAAGCGTCCGTCTATCATGTTGATGTGTCCATTTCCTACAAGCTGACACGTGCCCGACATGTTCAAGCGTCTCTTGATTAATGTTGATGTGTCGGTGACGCAATGATTCCACGGCTTGCGTCCCTGATTTCATATCGTTTTTAAAGCGGCTGAGGATGTATTTGGCTGACGCACCAGAATGGTCCGACTGACCTACCGCAATGGTCCGGCTAACGCTTTCCCAAGCGTCCCGCTGACGCACCGTAATGGTCTGGCCGACGCTTTAAAAAGGACAGGCGGACGCTTTAGCTTAGGCCGACGCTTTAAAAATTTCTGACGGACGCTTTAGACAGTCTGAACGTGTTCAATTTTTAAGGGACCCATTTTTATATTTTTTGAAGTTCAATTTATTGTTTGTTAAACGGTTTGGTTTTGCAATATTTATGATCTCCCCATTTAATTATTAACATATAACAATTTATTGTTAAACCGTTTCAAGATTTCTTCCCCTATATATACAATCAGTTGTTCATAAAATCCTCATTTTGCATTGAACATCTCATGAAAATTTCCTTTATCCCCGTAGATTTCACACCTTCCAAATATGATCAGACCCCCTGAAATTGATTTGTGTGAAGTTGCTTTAATTGAAGATGACGTTTTCCTAAGCTTTAGAGTTGTCGTTTTTTGTAATCGATAATACTTGTCTGATGTCACGGTTGTCAGCCGATTTCCCCGTCCTCTACCTCTGATCACTACAAAGTGTTCAAGAGCTCATCTACAAAGAACACGTGATGCATCAAACGGGTTGTTCGGAACATGACGGTGAAGAAACTGGGAACAACCCGTCCCATATCACTTCCGCCAAAGTGTAAACAACGTGTCGATGGAACTTACCATTTCAAGTCACATCGTTTATCTTTGGTCGGTGTTTTGATGCGAATTCCGGAAGCAGAAATAAATTCATTCTTAATTTAATATTTATGTCCGGATCTTCTACCCAGAAGGAATTAGCAGTTTGACAAAGTTATTTGAAGTCTATTTAATTCAGTTGGAAATAGCAGTTCGGCGTAGTTTATGTTTGTTTGTAACACGTGATTTCAAACATGTCTTGTAATAAATATCTGTTTTTAGGTTATATTTTTTTTTGTTTTTTCATTATTTTAATGTGATGTTTAGGTTTTATGTTAATATAAAAATGGTTTTGTCTGTAAACGTAGAAAAGTAAAATTGTTTTGTTGTTTAACCGATTTTTTTAACTAACATGGTTGGCATAAGTTGCTATTATTTTTTTTTTATTTCTAGAGTAGTATTTATAGGCCACTAAGTATTAAAATATTGGGAAAAATAATTTTCTTATATAATTATTTTATTTTAGGGAATTTTTTTATAAATTATAGACAAAATTTTGACCATCTCCATTAATTAAAACATTGAAAAACGGGAACGGTCTGGCTGACGCAATCGAGAAGTCCCGTTGACGCAATAGAGAAGGCCCACCGACGCTTTAAAAAGTGTCTGGATGACGCTTTAAATAGTCTGAATGGACGCTTTGGCCGACGCTTTAAAAAGGTCTGGCGGACGCTTGAGCATTAGCCGACACTTTAATTAGTGTGAACGTGTGCAATTTTTAAATTTTTTGAAGTTCAACGCTGTTTATATACATACAATCTTTTGTTCACCATATCCTCTAACACCCCTCCCCCCATTAGTGTTCACAGTTTACAGCTTCAAAAAATGGGTAGACCCCCTGAAATTTCGAATTCAACAAACGGGTTTAAGAAGTCATCTACAACGGACACAGATCTTCTCCGATTTCATCGGATTTGATCGAATATCCCCTTCCACGTGCTCTGCTGGGTCGATCGGGTTCAAGAACTCATCTACAACGGACACGTGAAGGGTCTAACGGGTTGTTCGCCAATGTGTTTGCCAGGTCTCCAAATATCACTGAAGCCGGCGAACCGTTGAAGAAAATGTGAACAACCCGTAACATATCACCTAGGCCAATATAAAGGTGGGTTGATGGAACTTACCAGTTCACGACCCATCTTTATCATTGCTAGGTGTTTTGATGCAAATTTCGGATTCAGAATCCGGATCTCTTACCCAGTTGGAAGTAGCGGTTTGGTGTATTCTAGTTCAAATGATTATGGTTGTATTTTTTTGTGTTATGTTTTTTATGTACTTTGTATTGAATTATAATAAAGTTATGAAGTTTACTGATTTTATGTTTGAATTCTAGTTGAATTGTAGTAAAATTCAATCAAAAAAAGTATATAATAATGAACTCAACGCCGTTTTAACAACCATTTAAAATAATATATTCATTTAAAGTTACATTAAATATTCATTTAACCCCCCATATTAACTAAATACATTTTGTGTTCAAAGTTTTCAACAAACAGACGCTTTTCAGTTTTTGCCAAGGGGTTTGGGCTTATGTGGTTTGGGTCTAAGGGTTTTGGGCTTAAGGGGTTTGGGCTTGTAGTGTATAAGTTAAATTAAATCTCGTTTTATGTTTAGGTTTAATTTTTTTTATGTTAATATATAAAAATAGTTTTGTCGATTTTAAACGTAGATAAGTAAAATAAAAGTTGTTTAACCGATCTGACTGTTTGGTAAAATCAACAAATAAACCAACAAATAGATTTCTTACAACTTTATTTATTATTTTTATAGCATAAATATCCAAACAGAATATTAAATTAAAATAAAAAATAATCAGCGATAATCGTCTATAGAACGAGTTGTTTGCAGTCTCTTCGACGATGATGCAGCTTCGTTATCAGCCAGCCACATTATAGCCCCCCCTCTTACGAGACTTGGCTAACACATTGGGACGTCAACCACCCTGAAGGGGTGGAATCATCAAGCGTGCTGTAGAAGACCCTTTAGCAGCAGCGGAGTGAATATAAAACTGAGAAAAACATCATGTAGACACAAACTTGCAGATAATTTTTTTATAATACATTTTTCTAATATTTGAAAATCGCAACCGGAAACAGATTTTTTAACTAACATGGTTGGCATAAGTTGTTGTGATTTATTTATTTTTAGAGTAGTATTTATAGGCCGATAAGTATTAAAATATTGGGAAAAATAATTTTCTTATATAATAATTATTTTAGGGAATTGTTTTATAAATTAAAGACAAAATTCTGACCATCTCCATTAATTAACATTGAAAAACGGGAACGGTCTGGCTGACGCAATCGAGAAGTCCCGCTGACGCAATAGAGAAGGCCCGCCGACGCAAAAGGAAGTCCCGCCGATGCAGAAGGAAAGTACCGCCACAACAGGAAGTCCCGCCGACGCGAAAGGGAAGTCCCGCCGACGCAGAAGGGAAGTCCCGCCGACGCAAAAGGAGTTAACGTACCGTACGGACTGAGAAGTTCACTAACCCTTTTTCAGGAGGTGGAAGACCATACCGATAACACGGTGTGATTCTATGTGTTCTTTGAAGATGAGTTCTTCCCATTTCTAAGAAGTTCACTAACCCTTTTTCATCAACACCGGTTTTCATGTGTCCTTTGAAGATGAGTTCTTCCCTGCTACCGGTTTTCATCAACACCGGCATTTATAAAGCTCACTAAAACGTCATTTTCAAAACATGCAAACGCCTTTGTTTCTATTTGTAGACGATCAAAAGAAATTAACATATGTATTGTATAACGTTGCTTGGAAAGAAAACATCTGATTTCCAAGGGTATTTATATACTGAAAACTATAACAAAGTATAAAAATCAAATGATTTGAAAAAATATGTTGCCACGCGTCCGTCTGACGAAGGACGCCTCCGAAGCCTGACAAATTCCCAAGCGTCCGCCGACTCATTAATTTAATTTTTTACTTTTTTTTTAATTTTTTATGTTAAACTTAATTTAATTTTTTACATCAAAAAATGACGGCAGCGGGACTCGAACCCCCGTGCCTACCGTGTCCAACCCAACACTAACACACGCATCAATTATATTATTTATTTTTGTTAACATTTGTTAAACATAGCGGCCAGCATACAGTTGATCAGCCATAAATCTTCTATATCTCATACAAGCATCTTGAATGTTTCCTTCTTCCCATTTCAGTGAACGATTTTCAACCAGATTTTGTAGTAATATACATACGATGTCACGACCTCCGACCCACCCTGGACGGAATCGGGAGCCGCGAACAGCCAAGTGGTACCGGTGATTATTTTGAAAAATATTGCAGCGGAAATTTCATCAGGACCGTGAGTTAGGAAAAATATCAGAGTTTAGAAACACCGGATTTTATTTATTAAATGGATTGAATAAATCCATGTTTTACAAAGGTAGCGTTAATAAGGGATAAACCCTAATTACATAAAACAATATTTCTTAATTTGATTTTATTAATAAAATAAGCCACTTCTTGAAGCCTTTCAGTGTCGTATCCATCTCTTACTCCACTCTACTGTAATTACCTGAAACGCGTTTTAAAAAGGTTTTGTCAGCAGGAAATACTGGTGAGTTCATTCATTTTGCTAAAATGACACGTTTGTTATAATTTACAGTATTAAGAGAGATTACAATGTTTCCTGATATCAAACCAAATACCCACAGTATTTTGTCACTCGACCCATTGGCCCTCATGTTGTCCAATGGTGTCTGTGGCTATGGTCATATCACCCCTTGGCTGCCCCAATGGTGAAGATTATCAAGTAATGTATACAAAACCCCACATACCGGCTGTAACTTGGTGATTACATAAACTTAATCACTGTAATTATAACCTTTGAAAATAAACATGATTTTGAAAGTAATTTGATAAAAAGAGAATGACTCACATTATAAGCATGCAGATTTATGCGGGCAGAGCTTAGCATATTGATTAGTCTTGTAACCTAGTGCACATAAACTAGGTAAGTAACCAATACAGCATTTATGATAACTCACGAGATTAAAACCCTCACAACGAATGACAAAGTGCAATCACTTAAACATCCATCGGATTCACAACGAACGACAGAGTATTCCTCGAGTTCGGGTGGTACTCAAACATCCTGTCGGAATCACGACTAATGACAAAGGATAGTACTAAAACATCCATCGGATAGTTTCAATCGATCGGACATTGAATCGTAGCAGCGATCGAGTTAATACCCGTTATCGTAGCAGCGTTTCGTGCTATGTGTGTGTTTGGTATTAATCAGGGAATATCTCGGAGTGTATAATGAATTTTAACCTCGCTCCAGTGCCAGAAATCAAGTCCCAACACCCTCTATTTATACATGAAAATTGACCCCCTCGCGTGACGCGAGGAGTCACCCTTTGGGCGTCGCGTGGCGCGACGGGTCACATATTCTCAGATGGTTGCCATGTGTGTTTGTAGGTTGGCTGAGTCGACGAAAATGATAAATTCAATTTTGACAGCAAAATATATGGATAATCGTCAATAGGGAATACCCCCCTTGAGTTTTAGGGGCCCTGGTCCTGATTCTGATTGTTATGGAAATTTTAGGGTTTATGCAGGATTACTTAGGGGTCTTAACTAAGGTTTCCTAGTAAACAAAATATAATAATAAATAATAGTTTTGGTGAGAGTTGTTATGGTTTGGGACAAAAAGGGAATAAAACGATGAGAAAAGGAAATGGACCCACTTTGTATATTTAGGGTTCAACTGGAAAGCCTCCTGGTATAAATTTTGGGTATAACTTTTGGACTATTTAAACAATATATAATGTACTCATTTTAAGTATAGTACCCCTCATTCAACCTTGTCCCTTTGTCATGAGACAGAACCCCAACGAACTTAGTCAGGCAGAGCCTTGACATGTGTTATGGGCTCAGATCAATCGGAAAGGGTAGCGGTGATCGGGAGTTAAAACACTTAAAACGAGCAGGGCTTTATTACTATAATGAGGTAAATAATAAAAATATTTACATATATATATTAAGAGAGAGAGTAGTCGATATCTAGAGTAGAAAGAAGGGAGGCAACTGTTTGTTGAATCAATGCTTTCTATTTATACTTCAAAATTTGAGTACACAACTATACACAAATAAAGACACGTAGCCATATGCATTCATTTTGAAATTTTTTAGGTGGACACGTATAACTAAATTTTTCATGCATTTACACATAGTTAGTTTTGGAATTTATTATTTTATTCATATATCGATTGCCTACTTTAAATTTAGGGGCAATTACATATATCCCCCTACAAACTTCATAAATTACGTATATACCCAACTCAAAATTTAATTTACATATATTCCCTCTCAAAAAGTGAAAAATATCAAATATACCCATTTTGATTTATTTTAATAAAATTATTTTAAAATTTTACTATTTTGCCCTTTTTACTAAAACTTAAAAAATTCTCAAGATCTTAAGAAACCTATAAACCCCAATTATCAGGTCCGTCAACACAATGTCATGAACAATTTACGTTTCAAGATCAGAAATTTATCAACTAGTCTACTCAAGTAAAGAAGACGAATCAATTGTATAGTGAACCAGGACCAGATCTTAACCCAATAATCAAGAAAATCTGAAATCAAAAAGTCAATAGTCAAAACGACAACACGAACGAAGATCAGTCATGCAACTCAATTCCCAAATCGTTTTCAACAACAAAAAAAGCAATCTGATTGACATCTGGAAAATCAAAGGAGATTCAATGACCGTTCCAAATTCCAAAATAAGTGGCAGAAAGCATTGACTTTAATTTCAAAATAGCCATAAGTTAAAAAAACATGAAATTAATAAAGGGAAATTGAAGGATCTGATCCACATGTTCAATGCTTTGATGCAAGAGAAAAAAAAAATGGAAAGATGAATCACACTTTTATTCGTAGTATGCAGTTATAACAATGAGGAAGAGAGAGATGGAGAGATGCTGGAGTGTTCTTTTAAGTTATAAAAAGGGTATTTTTGTCATATAAGGTAATATTATAGAAGAAGGGGAAATGTGTAATTTAAATTTTGAATTGGGTATATATGTAATTAGGTTTTAAAATAAGGGGATATATGTAATTCTCCCTTAAATTTACATTTCAAAGTTTTATTTTATTAATTTATATATTTAATTAATTTAACTGATTCACTTATTTGGCGCGTATAACTTATAAAATATAACGTTTTATAAAATAATAAATATGTCTTTAGAACGAGAATATTTTTGTCTACATTTGGGTCTAAGTTTCATTAAAAATAGAGTAGGTTCAAAATACAATGTACTTTTATAATTTAATTATTATACGGTTCCTAGGCCCATCTGGGTATTTCATATTTTTAACAGTCGACTTACCCGTAATATACCTGTCTAATAATATAAGTTTTTTATAGACTTTTATTTTATTAGAAAAGTCACCCATATTAGGGCCAATTAATTAGTATAATATTTTAACCAACTATATATAATAGTGTTTAAAACTATTTGGGTTGAATATTTATATTAAAAATAAACTAGTTACTAGTTATTAGTTACTAGTGGTTAATAAATTTAACCAAACCTATAATTCTTATATAAAAAAAATAGGAATGTTACATCCTCCCCACCTTGTTTTAAATCTCGTCCTCGAGATTTGGTTTACGATATTTCTTTTAGACTTATGTCATATTTTAGTCAATAAAAACAATATTAAGGTAGATGACACAGAATTAAAATATCAAATTTTGTGAATACTAGTTGTACAATAAGTAGGATTCAATGGTTCAACTGAATTAGTTCAAGAAATTGATGACAAACGAATGAGATGAAATGATATAATTTCCAAAATGACTAGGTTCAAGCCAAAAGATATATGATCAATAGATATTTAAAATGAATGTGAAGGACTTTTTAGAATTAATAAAATTCTTTGTCAAAAGAAAGCTTACTTTGATTGGCAATTGAGGAAGACTTAGAATTGACAGGTTCCAAATGAAATAAAAGCATGAAAAATGATTTGTCAAATATTTATGATATGAGAAAATCAAAGTGTTGAAATGAATGAATTGTAAAGATACACCAAAAGACAATAGAATTAGTGTATCATTGTTTAGAGTTCCAAGTTATTTTAATTGCGAAACAATGTGATAGTACACTATTAGTGACCATATTTTTCATACTATGTCCTAGAGATCGAAATATAATAAGAACAAGTTGTTTTGGCATGACCAACCATTATATTATATTTGTAAAGCAAATGTAATATATATTATTTGTGTCCCTGTCTGAACCGTATCTTACATATCAAATATAAATACTATGTAATATATATTATTTGTTACGCATTTTTACTGTATGTAAATGGTCACTACTTTTAAATAAATATTATTTTAGTATTTTACTATACTATGTAAAATAACTTATATTTACTATGTAATATATATTACAAAACACCGCAATAAAGTTATTACATTACAACATATTTTAGTATTATTATTTTGTAAAAGAAATCACTATTATTTATAACGTTAAATGAAAGTTGTAAATAAATGTGTAAAAATATTTATTGTACAAAAGTATTGATAAAATATTTTGTAAATATATAACACTTAATGGGTTAATTCTATGTGATTACTCATTTTTATTTTGAAACCATATAACGTTGTGAATGTATTTACAAATGTTGTAAATAAGTGAAAACGGGGACTATTCTTATATATTACAATGTTCCCCTAACCCAACGTAGTTGATGACTACCATATTATTCTTATATGGTTATTTTCTTGCCAGAGTGTTATGGTACATAGTTACCACAAAACATGTGATACACAATTATTTATATAAGTTTATTCGTTTCTCTAATTCTTGTATTGTTTTATGAAAATATGTCTTCTCCTTACAGTACAAAATATATATATATTTTTATATAAAAATATTTTTATATATAACTAAAATTTACTGAATAAGTATGATGACTTAATTTATATATATTAACTAGTCATTATCATGGTTGGATATTGGTTAGTGCTGCCTTGTTTAAGCATAGGTGATCAGTCCATGCCTAACTAAGGCTAGGCTACCCAATACCTGCCCTGACAATAACCATAGTACCTAAAAATAATACTAACACTACTATTATTAATATATTATTACTAATAATAAAATTATTAATAATAGATAACTTAAACATAAACTTAAATGAAAGTATACCTTAACATAATTTTTTACACATATATATAAAAGTATAAATTCTTTTCCTCAATTATTTAACAAAATTCATTGACTCGATATCAAAGAGTCATCGTTTTGCAATAATGCGGTTTACAGTAAAAATCAAATATAGCGAAATGATTTTTGAGTTTTGATAAAACAACAAATTAGAATGAAGCCATCCAGTGGTCTTCATCAATCAGACGAACCACATGCGCAACAAACAGTGCAGGTGTAACGTATGAATTTACCAAGAAATGAAATAGATCAATATTTGCTACTATGAAAGAAATTCTCATGGTATGACGATCATTAGAGGAAGTAGAAATACGAAAGTCAACTTATTATATGCAGAAGTCAGAAAAAGAATTATAAGAACTTTATCTGGAATTTCGTGTGATAATCGTTGTTAAATGACATTACCAGGGAATGTCGAATAAAATGAAATAGGGGAGTTGCAAAGGTATAGGACTTCTTTTGTAGTGCTAATAATTATGACTCTGATTAAACTGTGCACCGATGGTTGTGAAATCTTGTTCCAACGTATCTTAGTGAGATTCAAATCGTTTGTAGGATTACGTGGCAAAGTGCTTCTTTTTATTAGTAGTTCTTCTACTGACGGAATTAGCATTGGTGTCATCGTGTCCAATTTATATTTTCCAAAAGGTCTTGCCTTGGAAATCATGTGTGATATACTTCAACGTCTGTGGACGTAAAATTTAAGTTTCATGTGTTTTCTTGTGCACTAGCACAATTTTACATGCTTCTTACTTGCGTTAGTATTCTATGGTAACGCATTGGAAATTCTTATACTTTTGATAGTGTCCAAACTTAAAGGGTTTCCATTGTTTATATTATCGCACGAGTTACGAGGTAGATGATCAAATGAAATAATGTTTGATATCGGAAAAGAGATTCTTGATAAAGAATTCTAGACACATATGCTTGTGCTTTATTCCAAATTGACTTTTGGAATTTCTTATAGATATATATATCTATATATATATTTCACATGTTGTAATATACCATCTATAAGGTCAATGTTTTTAACAGATTCTTAATTCCAATAACAAGTCAGATATCAGATCATGATACTATTTAGGGAAATCTTGTCACTTGTTTGACATATTATTTACCCCATCTTATCCGGTTTTCGCCGGAGAGGTAACCCCATTATATCCGGACAAGCTGGAGAGTCTGCTACACCATACCCAGTCTTGTCGGAGAAAATTTTATATTTCCCATAAATAGTATCTTTTAAAAGTACCTCTTTTATTAGGGCTTTTATCCAGAATCAAGGAAATCTGTATTCCCGTAACATATCTTTATTCTAGACCAAGTAATATCAATAAGCAAGAATTAATAGCAGTTAAGTGCTATTGCCTGCAATGTTCTAATCGTCATTCTTACGGCATACCAAAATCCATCATACTTTATATACACAAGTACTTAGCTAATCTCGAAGCTGATACTAAGGCATCTTTTCTTAAGTTCAAGTCTAAATGCTATCATGTGTGCTACCAATTAATAGCAATCTCCTAACTCTTTTATTTAAGCTTAGGTATTATTATTACAACACCTATTGGCTTAAAGCAGTGGCTCTGATACCACCTTCTGTTACGACCTTCGACCCACCCTGGACGGAATCGGGAGCCACGAACAGCCAAGTGGTACCGATGATTATTTTGAAAAATATTGCAGCGGAAATTTCATCAGGACCGTGAGTTAGGAAAAATATCAGAATTTAGAAACACCGGATTTTATTTATTAAATAGATTGAATAAATCCATGTTTTACAAAGGTAGCGCTAATAAGGGATAAACCCTAATTACATAAAACAATATTTCTTAATTTGATTTTATTAATAAAATAAGCCACTTCTTGAAGCCTTTCAGTGCCGTATCCATCTCTTACTCCACTCTACTGTAATTACCTGAAACGCGTTTTAAAAAGGTTTTGTCAGCAGGAAATACTGGTGAGTTCATTCATTTTTCTAAAATGACACGTTTGTTATAATTTACAGTATTAAGAGAGATTACAATGTTTCCTGATATCAAACCAAATACCCACAGTATTTTGTCACTCGACCCATTGGCCCTCATGTTGTCCAATGGTGTCTGTGACTATGGTCATATCACCCCTTGGCTGCCCCAATGGTGAAGATTATCAAGTAATGTATACAAAACCCCACATACCGGCTGTAACTTGGTGATTACATAAACTTAATCACTGTAATTATAACCTTTGAAAATAAACATGATTTTGAAAGTAATTTGATAAAAAAGAGAATGACTCACATTATAAGCATGCGGATTTATACGGGCAGAGCTTAGCCTATTGATTAGTCTTGTAACCTAGTGCACATGAACTAGGTAAGTAACTAATACAGCATTTACGATAACTCACGAGATTAAAACCCTCACAACGAATGACAAAGTGCAATCACTTAAACATCCATCAGATTCACAACGAATGACAGAGTATTCCCGGAGTTCGGGTGGTACTCAACCATCCTGTCGGAATCACGACTAATGACAAAGGATAGTACTAAACCATCCATCGGATAGTTTCAATCGATCGGACATTGAATCGTAGCAGCGATCGAGTTAATACCCGGTATCGTAGCAGCGTTTCGTGCTATGTGTGTGTTTGGTATTAATCAGGGAATATCTCGGAGTGTATAACGAATTTTAACGTCGCTCCAGTGCCAGAAATCAAGTCCCAACACCCTCTATTTATACATGAAAATTGACCCCCTCGCGTGACGCGAGGGGTCACACTTTGGGCGTCGCGTGGCGCGACGGGTCACATATTCTCAGATGGTTGCCACGTGTGTTTGTAGGTTGGCTGAGTCGACGGAAATGATAAATTCAATTTTGACTGCAAAATATATGGATAATCGTCAATAGGGAATACCCCTTTTGAGTTTTAGGGGCCCTGATCCTGATTCTGATTGTTATGAAAATTTTAGGGTTTGTGCAGGATTACTTAGGGGTCTTAACTAAGGTTTCCTAGTAAACAAAATATAATAATAAATAATAGTTTTGGTGAGAGTTGTTATGGTTTGGGACAAAAAGGGAATAAAACGATGAGAAAAGGAAATGGACCCACTTTGTATATTTAGGGTTCAACTGGAAAGCCTCCTGGTATAAATTTTGGGTATAACTTTTGGACTATTTAAACAATATATAATGTACTCATTTTAAGTATAGTACCCCTCATTCAACCTTCTCCCTTTGTCACGAGACAGAACCCCAACGAACTTAGTCAGGCAGAGCCTTGACATGTGTTATGGGCTCAGATTAATCGGAAAGGGTAGCGGTGATCGGGAGTTAAAACACTTAAAACGAGCAGGGCTTTATTACTATAATGAGGTAAATAATAAAAATATTTACATATATATATTAAGAGAGAGAGTAGTCGATATCTAGAGTAGAAAGAAGGGAGGCAACTGTTTGTTGAATCATTGCTTTCTATTTATACTTCAAAATTTGAGTACACAGCTATACACAAATAAAGACACGTAGCCATATGCATTCATTTCGAAATTTTTTAGGTGGACACGTATAACTAAATTTTTCATGCATTTACACATAGTTAGTTTTGGAATTTATTATTTTATTCATATATCGATTGCCTACTTTAAATTTACATTTCAAAGTTTTATTTTATTATTATTTTATTAATTTATATATTTAATTAATTTAACTGATTCACTTATTTGGAGCGTATAACTTATAAAATATAACGTTTTATAAAATAATAAATATGTCTTTAGAACGAGAATATTTTTGTCTACATTTGGGTCTAAGTTTCATTAAAAATAGAGTAGGTTCAAAATACAATGTATTTTTATAATTTAATTATTATACGGTTCCTAGGCCCATCTGGGTATTTCATATTTTTAACAGTCGACTTACCCGTAATATACCTGTCTAATAATATAAGTTTTTTATAGACTTTTATTTTTATTAGAAAAGTCACCCATATTAGGGCCAATTAATTAGTATAATATTTTAACCAACTATATATAATAGTGTTTAAAACTATTTGGGTTGAATATTTATATTAAAAATAAACTAGTTACTAGTTATTAGTTACTAGTGGTTAATAAATTTAACCAAACCTATAATTCTTATATAAAAAAATAGGAATGTTACATACGATAACCCCAGAATTTCGCCGAACGTGACGAACACATGTAGGCCATACAACATCCCCAGCTTATTCTAATGCGTCAGCCTCGCTGAGTCCAATATTTTCCCAGTAACCTATACGTTCTAGAAACCATAGGAATGCCGACTCGAATTCAATAAGAGTTTGGTATATTCTCTGGTGGACGCAAAACAAATCACCACAATTAATTGCGTCGCAATTGTTTGTATAATAACCAGTTATAGTTAGTGACAGCATTTCAATCTTAATAAGGATCCAATTTTCTTCGTCTGCTGACACCGGTATATATACCTGACAAACGTTAAGTTAACATTAATATTGTAGTTTTGGGAAAAAAAATACTATTATTTTTAGGTCCCATTTTTTTACTGTATCGACATCCCACAACGCAGGATATATTCCGCTAGAGCCATTTACATATCCGTAAGCATCATGATGTTGTTCTACAAGGAGATTGAGAAATTGAGGTGGGAGCACCGTCTAGCGATAACTAACTGATGAAGTCGCAATTCCGGGATTTTCATTTTTCTTCGACTGCACGAGCCAGTTACACCATGCTCCGACATGCTGTGTACAAAATTTTGATATTTTAACCTTTTTATTAATATAAAACTTAAATATATTACACAATTACTGTTTGTTGAATAAAACCGTTTCCACAAAAATCTAATAGGCCACCCCACCAGTGTTTATCTAGAGGTTGGCTACCAATATAGCTAGAACAACAGGAAGAACAATCACCCTCATAATAAAACTCAAGAACATTTGGAGACCAATTTTCATGCTGTTGCTTATCATTGACCCAGATAGTGTTTTCTACTGATTCCGTTATGTTACTGGAACGCCTCCCGGTTGCCATCATGCTGTTTAACCTAATGGACAACGTGGGCCAGTATATATAGGCTAAAATTTTAAAAACTTATATTTAACTAATATCTTTAGGTTGTAATATTTTTACATTGGAAAAATTTATGTTTAATAGAATAAAAAAAAAACAAAAAAAATATATATTAGAGAAATCAGCCGAGCCAAACAAATTCAAAGAGTCGGCCAAGCCATTGGAAGCGTCGACGAAACCATCGGAGGAAGCGTCGGCAAGCCGTTCGAAGCGTCTGGGAGCCAAAACTTTTAGGAAGAGATGATGCGTCAGCGAAACACAAGGCCGGACGCATCAATATACTTTTTGGTTATGATGCGTCGGCCACCGACGCTTGAACATTGTCGGACACGTGTTGGACACGTGTCAGCTTGTATGAAATGGACGCATCAACATGATACACGGACGCTTCCGAGGCTGTGAGGACCTTCCAAAGAAGCAGGAAGGTGACAATTTTGCAAATGCACATGGTCAACACTCAACATACATTTTGGTAATTTTCCCAAAAATGTATAATGATAAAGATTTGAATAGTTTCATCTTTTTATCCAAGTTAATCTCCTCACATAAATCGTCCATTAAAAAAGCAACATAATATCAAAGTACACATCGAATTGCTTGGAGATTAAGCATGTTACTATATATAAACAAACTCATTATTCATTGATTAACTGAGAGAGATTTCAACTCACCACAGGGTGATTATCGAGTCGAATTTCAGGTTATTTAAATTAAGCTATTTGAATTTGAAGTTTTGAAATTTGTATTCGAATTTGACTAAAATTTGAATAAATTAGTTCGGATTGTTGGAATCAATTGGATCACAAACGTGAAACACACAATAAGAACTCCTCACGAGTCTTTTTATATTAATAAAGAGCAAAGCAAAACATACAAATAACTATATTTCCCAACCCATCTATTTATACTAAATTATTTATTTGCTAAAAAAGCTATCCTAAGCCTATACCAACTCTAATACTTAATTATTAACCAATTACTAGATAAACATAATACTTCAAACTAATAATTATCTCTACCTATTTAATTATTCTTTCCTATATCAAGATTAATCCTTCATTCACCCCCTTAATCTTGATATGGACGTTTTATTCTTCAAAATATGACGGATCATGCTCTTCAGACAAGTTTGCCACTTCTTCCTTTGACTCATTCTTAGGACACTAACTTGCATAATGACCTTGTTCATCACAATTATAACTTACGATAAACCTTTTATCCCTTTGTTATTGTCCTCCTCGACCATGGCCACGACCTCTTCTGCGATCATTTTGATTAGACCACCCTTGTCCACAACACTTACAACCACGTTCTTCCTCCTTCTCTTAACCATCGGTTTTAGCGTCTTGTCCATCGGTTTTAGAACTTTGACCATTAGTTTTAGATAACAATATACTTTGATCATTATCACCTATCTCGTCTTGCTCTCTGATCCGTTCCTCATACGCCTTCAACCAATTGCTTCTTCGAATGCCTTGCTCTCGAGATCTAAATACTGCTCAATAGAAGCAACAATTTGAAGATACTTCTTTGCTACGGAATTGAACAACTTTCGAACTATCACTTCATCAAGACTTGATCCAAGACTGCTAAATCTTGAACAAATCCGCTTATCTTTCAAGCAAAGTCTTCTATAGAATCCGTCTCTTTCATTTGAAGCTGCTCAAATTCTCTCCTTAATGTAGCCAATCAAGCCTTTTGAACCCTGTCAGCGTCAAGAAATCTTACCCGTAAAGCCTCCCAAATATCTTTGGCGTTTCGATTTTTGCCACTTGCAAACGTATATCTTCCGGTAGCGCTTGAAAAATAACCACCCCTAGCAACTTTGTTTTTCTTCTCATCCACGACATCACTCGTTACGGATCAGTCACCTCCCAAAGTCCTTGAGCGTCTAATACCGACTCCATCAAGATAGTCCAAATTTTGTAACTCTTTGACGTTAATCGTGGAACTTGAATAGAGGTAATGTTGTTTTGTCGTACCTGAACGATACCAGTGTTAACTGGTGCCTCGTCTCCTATCTTTGACCTTTTTTTCACTCTGATCGACTGCTCACCGAAAATAAGTTGTTATTTGTTTGTTTTTAACTAGGTTTATCACCCTAGCCGTGTTGCGGCGAACATCTTTTGTTATTTAGTCTGTGTTTATATGTGTTTTGAAATTACTACGAGCACGTTCCACACGAAACCACTAACAAGAATAAAAGAATATGTAAAAAACAGTAAAAAAATAATCGAAAGAAAATCAACCAACAAAGTTGTATGTTAATGATGTTGTTCGTATGAAACTCGTAGTCAGAGATGAACAAATAATACTGGGTACCGGTGCCGAATTTCCCGAACCGAAGGATCCTAAGTACCAATTCGGTACCGACTTTTGGTGTTCCTGTTACCTGTTCACTACTGATTTTTACCTTCATATACCGGTACCATAACCGGTATTTTCGGTATCGGTTGCCACCGAGCTCATCCCTACCCCTGAAACTAAAAAAAGAAAATCATTAAAAGTTGAAGAAAATCAACAAGAAAAAGTTGTACGATACCGTTGTTTGTACGACACCCGTGATCAGAGATGAGCAAATGGTACCGTGTAGCAGTACCAAATTTCCCGAACTAAAAGATTTTCAAACTCAATCCGGTACTGAATTTTGACGTTTTCTGTATCAGGCTGATGCCGATTTTTACCTTCATATACCGATAATGAACCAGACAGTACCGGTATTTTCGATAACAGTTGTTTTGGTCAAAAATTACCGAAGCAATTAAGTGGTCAAATTAGTTAAGTGAGGTAGTGTGCTAGAAATATGTGTGAAAAATGTATTAACCAAATTAGATACGAAAACAGTTTCAAGATACGGCTCAGGATATAGAGCTGTATCTATGATCAAACAATGAGCAAAAAAGTAAAGGTTGACACGTGATGTACGAGGAAAGCCCTTGATCAATCTTGATCGCCGGCATAAAACCTCGGGAGCTGACAATCGCAGCTGCCTTGTTCTTCTATTGCTTCAAATATCAGGATACAGTGCAGGATATGATGCGGATCAACTAGGTGTTACAACGTGATTTGATTACAAGTGTTGGTGTGTAGTGATTGCTAGAAGCTAGAGAGCAAAGTGTGCGAAAGAGAGTGTGTGGAAAAAGTTGTGTTTGCCTATGATCCGATCGCTCCCATTTATAGTAACAAAAACTAACAAACTATCCTATTATTCCGGGATACTTTGGAATATTCCATTCTGAACGTTGGGGGACTGCTTTTACTTGTTTTCCACGTGCTCATTGACTATAAAACCGGGTCTTCAGCTCATATGACCGTTAGCATTGACCAGCATCCGATATTCTCGCGGAATATGCCTTTCTTCTATTCTGACCGTTACAAGACCCATTCTTCCACCATCAACGTCCATTTTTCAACCACCTTGAGCGAATCTTCAGGTATATCAAGTCCTTTAACGTTGGTACCTTGCAACCAAAGAAAATCGTTAATAGCAAGCAGGATACCCCCAGAGGATGTTACCAATATCCTGGTTCAGTATCCTGGCCGCAGCATCAAGCATATAATATCAGGATATGCTTCAGGATATAAGCTCGAAATTCCACCCATAACAATTGTCCCCAAAAATATATCTGTTAGGATCTTGAAATCCAAACGGGTATATTTTTCGTTGTGTTGTTCGATGCACTTAATGGGATGTAGATGTTGATGTGACTTCACGCAACTTCCAAGGTTATACTTTCTCATAACTAGGTAGTCTTCTGGCACGTCTGGTAAGGATATCTATTTTGAACATTCCTGCATATGTTTGGTTAATTAGCATATAATATGATAAGACTGAAACTACTCCCTTTTCTGTAGACTCTGCTAAGGTCCCTGTTGTCTTCGATCTTGAGGAGCTTGACAGTTACTCCAAGCCTGTCCTGGTAAAAAAAATATCATCTGTTGCCACCTGCTCTAAGCCCTCCGCTGTTGCTGCCGAAAGTTTCTGTTATGATGACCTTGGCTTCATGGAATCCATCGAGCCCATGAACTCCTACCTTAATAAGGTAAATATCCAAATTCTGTATCCCGTGCACATATACTGAACCTGTATCCTGGTTAGTTTGTCTTTAATGATACCTGTATTTTGCTTCGTAGGGTTTGAATCATCTGGTCGTCCTGTACTTAGAACAATTTATATTTCCTGCACTTAAGACAATACGATGGCCAAAGGTGGATGGGCCCTGAGTTTCAGGATGAAAGCCTTTGGTCATCAATCAGTATGGTTTATTTTGAACAATATAACAGTTGAAGGCAAATGGGTTCTCGTGTTTTCAGGACGAAGCCTTCAACTGTTTATGTAAATATACTTTAAAAACTTAATTGTGTTCTTGGTGGATGGGTCTCTTTTTGAGATGAAACCAAGAATACAATTAATAATAAACTAATCTTTTAGCCTTACATGTTGTTACTTGTTATGCATCGCTTAGTCTGAATTCCAATGTTCCAAACTTAGTGCAATTATTACTTTTTATGAAAATATCTTGATCAGTATACTCGCAAATATCCTATTAAGACTTCCGTCAAATAGGGTTTTTACAACTTAAACAATTTCAATAAAGTTTTCAAAGAAAAATGATGGTTCATTTTTATTTTGCAAAGCTTGTTTTGATAACAGTAGTTTGATTTGAATATAGTTTCAATTTTCAATCCAAGTATCCTGAAGTATATTCTGAGAATACATCTTGAGAATATATCCTGAGAACATGTCCCGACCAGGATACTCATAAGTGTTATAGTTTCAGAAATTTAGACAATCTAGATAAGGTTTTTTAAAGAACAAAAATAGGAAAGATCATACCGAAACAGAAGACATCTCAATCCTTTCATTCCAGTCCTTTCGCAACCATTCCACCGAAGGCGTCCCCAGTCCAGGATACTTGGCGAATTATGCCCAAACTTGATCCTTTGAGTTCCTCACAATGCCTTAGTGGGATATAGTGTTGGCATAGGTTTCCTTCTTGCTCCAGCATAAATGTCCCCAGTAGGATATAGTATCAGCATACGTCATGTTCTATCACGGATGTCCCCTGTCTGTGCAGGACCAATATGTTGTACCAGGATATGATCCTTTAGCAATTCTTCAACCAGTTGTTTAAACTTAGCAATCATTTTTCAAAAATTTATGTAGACTTGTAAATGATTATGTTTTTTGAAAATATACTTTGGGATTATCCAAAAACTTTGTATTTTATTGGGACTAAACCCATTTTCCAGGCATTTAAGCCGGAGTATAAGAACCTCAAGACTTGAAAAGGTGAAAACCTTTAAGTCTTTGAGTTTTGCTGGGGATTTTACCCACGTTTCGTACGCTACAGGCGAGGGTGTAGAAACCCCAAAACTTAGAAAGGTGAAAACCTTTGAACCTGGGGAAAATCCCAAATTTTCATGCGCTACAGGCGGGAGTGTATAAACTCCAAGACTTAGAAAGGTGATAACCTTTAAACCTTAGAGAGTATGAAAATACCCTTTCGTGAGAGAAGGTGATCAATCCTCATATACCTTAAGGATCCAGGGTATAGCCAACAGTAACGAAATTGTCAGCCACTTTTACATGAACTGGTCCCGCCACCTTGAACTATCCCTGGATAACTTGCGCTCCAGGCGGGGTGTTTAAACCCAATTCGGAAGAAAGGTGAATACCTTTAAACCTGTGAAGGGATCAGTATCCCTTAAGCATGAGAGAGGGGGCCAATCCTCTAATCTTTCGAGTTATCCTGAGTACATATCCTGGAGCCATATCCTGAAACATATCTTGCAAAACAATTGTAAACTAAGGTGGGTGTTAGCTTGGCTAACACCCCTCCGATGCTTAAGTTAGTATTGGGTTTCAAAGAATAAATTAAACCAAAACATATTTAAAAAAGATAGAATTCATACCATCCTGAGTTAGAAATTGAATTCTAAACTCACTTGAAATAGAGCTTAAGGTGTATAGCATTCCAAGACCTCGGTAGCATATCCCCCTCCATATTCTTGAGTCTGTATGCTCCTTTCCCTGCTTCTGATTCAACTTCATATGGTCCTTCCCATTTTGGAGCTAACTTGCCATCGGCAGGATTAGTAGTATTCTGAAAAGCCTTTCTTAACACCCAATCTCCAACCTTAAATCTTCTGGTCCTAATATTCCTGTTATATGCTCTGGATATTCTTTGTTGATATGCTGCCATCCTTAGCCTTGCTGCATCTCTCTTTTCATCTATAGTATCCAAATCCTGACTCAAGGCTTCAGGATTCTGTTCAGGATCACTTAGGGTAGATCTTGCAGTAGGTATTGTCATTTCCGTTGGAATCACTGCTTCTGCTCCAAACACCAAGGAAAACGGGGTTTGGCCTGTTGCATTCTTTACCGTTGTCCTATCGGCCCATAAAACAAAGGGTAATTCTTCTGCCCATCTTCCTTTTTTGGCTCCAAGCCTTTTCTTTAAGTTATTGACAATTATCTTGTTTGAGGATTCTGCTTGTCCATTTGCTTGAGGATGTACCGGAGTAGACGTAATCATTTTGATTCCCCAACTCTTGCAAAAGTCAGTAGTCCTCTTACTTATAAACTGAGAACCATTGTCACAGATTATCTCGGCTGGTACTCCGAATCTGGTCAGGATATTCCTCTTGATGAAGGATACTACTTCTTGGTCTCTAACTTGAACAAATGCTTCTGCTTCAACCCACTTAGAGAAATAATCCGTCATTGCTAGCATAAAGACTTTTCCTCCCGGAGCTTTTGGTAGCTTTCCTACTATATCCATACCCCCACTTCATAAATGGCCAAGGGGAAACAATAGGATATAATGGTTCAGCCGGCTGATGCAGTATGTTACTATGTCTTTGACATGCGTCACATCTTCGAACATATTCTGCGGCATCTTTTCTCATTGTTGGCCAATAATATCCTGTCCTTAATACTTTTGAGAATAACGATCTGCCCCCAGCATGGTTACCACAATCCCCTTCATGTATATCCTGAAGTACTTCTTTGGCTTCAGGATCCTCCAAGCATCTCAAATACGGTCCTGCAAGAGATTTCTTGTACAAAATATTATTTATAATAGTGAATTGTGATACCTTCATCCTAAATGCCTTAGGATTCTCATTTCCAGGGATGTGTCCTTCTTTTAGATATCTCATGATTGAAGCCGTCCAGGATTTAGGATCCTCTTCAGGATGTTCTGCTCCAGGGTCCTGAATACCAGCTACTTCCTTATCCTGAGGATTCGTTGCAGGATATAAGACATGTAATATTGGTATTTGCGTCCCTTCAGGTATCCTGATCGATGATCCCAAATTTGCTAAGGCATCCGCTTCAGCATTATCCTCCCTTGGTACCTGTTCAAGTATAAAAACATCGAAATATCCTGCTAATTTTTTGAGAATATCGAGATATTCGATTAATTTCTCACCCTTAACTGCATAGGATCCATTAAAATGGTTAGTAATTAACAAAGAGTCAACATATACTTGCAAATTTTTGATACTCATGCTCTTAGCCAACTCTAATCCTGCAATTAAAGCCTCATACTCTGCTTCATTATTAGTAGCAGGAAATTCACACCTAATTTCCTGGGGTAATATGTCCCCCTGTGGCGATTTTAGTAGTATTCCTAATCCTACTCCTCTTACATTAGATGCACCGTCAGTATATAATGTCCAGGATCCTGAGGATTCTCCTAACTGTTGAACTTCTAGGTCTACCTCGTCCTGAATGTCACTACTAAAGTCAGCCACAAAGTCAGCTAAAGCCTGAGATTTTATGGCATTTCTAGGTTCATATACTAAATCATAAGCACTTAACTTTACTGACCACTTAGCCATTCTGCCTGACATTTCTGGCTTCCTAAGTACATTTTTAACAGGATAATTTGTTTTAACATGAATCCTATGTGTCTCAAAGTAATGTCTAAGTTTCGTTGATGCCATGACTAATGCTAGTATTAATTTTTCTAAATGAGAGTACCTAGTTTCAGCATCTAACAAACTTTTACTAACATAGTAAACAGGATATTGCTTACCTTCATGGTCTTTAATAAGAACGGCACTTACAGCATTTCATGATACAGCAAGGTATAGGGATAGTGGTTCACCATTTTCAGGCTTCATTAATAGAGGTGCGGTTGAGAGATATCGCTTCAAATCCTGTAGGGCCGCTTCATGCTTCTCACCCCATTCGAATTTTTTGTTCTTCTTCAGGATATCATAAAAATCTTTTGCATTTCTCTGAGGATCTCGAGATAAACCTGTTTAAAGCTGCTACTCGGCCTGTCAATCTTTGAACGTCCTTCATATTTGAGGGTGATTTTATATCCAGGATAGCTTTGATTTGCTCTGGGCTTGCTTCTATCCCCCTTTTTTCACCATATATCCAAGAAACTTTCCTGCCCCCACTCCGAAATGGCATTTAGCAGGATTCAGCTTCATGTTGTATCGATCCAGGATATCAAATGCTCCCTTGATATCCTGGAGGTGATCCTCAGCCTTTTTAGATTTCACCACCATATCATCGATATATACCTCCATGGTGTCCCCCAGTTTATCTTTGAACATCATGTTTACCAATCTTTGGTATGTTGCACCTGCATTTTTCAAACCAAAAGGCATAGCTGTATAACAATAAATACCCGTTGGTGTCATGAAGGCAGTATCCTCCTGGTCAGAAGGCTCCATTTGGATCTGTTGAAATCCTGAAGATGCGTCCATGAAGGTCAGCATTTCATGCCCGGCAGTGGCATCTACCATTGCATCAATGTGGGGAAGAGGAAATGGGTCTTTAGGACAAGCTTTGTTCAAGTCTGTGTAGTCCACACAAACTCTCCATTTCCCATTTTTCTTCTGTACTACAACCACGTTTGCTAGCCACCTTGGGAACTTAACCTCCCTGATCATCCTGGACTTCAATAGTCTCTCAACTTCCTCCTGGATAATTGTGTTCCGCTCAGGAGCAAACTTCCTTCTTTTTTGCTGCACAGGCTTGAATGATTTATCAATTCCAAGCTTGTGAGTGATAATATCTTTGGATATGCCTGTCATATCCTCATGCTTCCATGCAAACGTAGACATCCTGCATTTCAAAAAGTTAATTAATTGTTCTTCAATATCTTGAGGGATATTGGTCCCTACGAGCACCGAAATATCGGGATTATCCTGGTCCAGGATAATTTTCTTCACATCCTGCTCCGGATCCTTCACGATATCCTGGGCCCGCGTCTTTAATTGCTATGCTGCACTAGGTTTGGTTGAGGATTTCATCGAGGATGAGTAACATTCTTTCGCCTCCTGCTGATCACTATCAACTTTGACCACTCCCCAAGGGGTAGGTATCTTGATGCATTGGTGATATGTTGATGGCACGGCCTTCATATCGTGAATCCACGGTCTTCCCAGTATGATGTTATAGCAGGATAGAGAATCCATCACACAGAAACGTTGTATTGAGTTGACTCCTTCAACGTATACTGGCAACTTTATCTCTCCCACTGTGTTTCTAGCCTCTCCACTGAACCCAACAAGCACGGTAGACTTTGAAGTGATATCCATCGGAGATACATTCATTCTCTTCAGAGTTTCTAGTTGGATTATGTTGACGGAGCTGCCATTATCAACCAGTATCCTACGTACAAAATGGTTAGCCACATATAACGTTATTACCAGAGCATCATGGTGAGGATCCTGGACAGTATCCCTGTCATCAGCATCAAAAGTGATCACTTTGTCAGTTGTGAGGGTAGTCATTCTGACAGGTTTGTCTCCCCTTTCGGCCTTAGCTTCCTTTGCATGTCTCTTTGCTGCCGAATACGAAGTTCCACAAATGTCGGATCCTCCCGAAATGAAGTTGATTATCTTGGCATCCGCAGGAGGTGATGCTGCTCGTTCAGGATCCTTCTCAGTATCCTGACCCTTATTCTTCTTTCTTCCTAAGAGATCTTTCAGATATCCCTTGCTTAGAAGATAGCTTATTTCTTTCCTTAGAGCAATGCAATCCTCAGTTACGTGTCCGAAATCTTCGTGGAAAGCACACCATTTTGACTTATCTTTCCAGTCAGACTTTTGTGGATTCTTCCGAGGCCACCTAGCCTTGTCTCCTAGACCCTGCATGGCATACATCAATTCAGGAATGTTAACAGAAAAGCAGTATTCAGACAACTCATGATACTTTTCAGGATCCTCATCTTTGACAGCATTCACTCTCTTGTTTTCATTTCTACCATATGGCTTAGACCGATATGACTTGAATGAGGATTCTGACTTCCTGTTAGTTGACTCATAAGTGTTAGATGAGTTCATCCTTTCTTGCATCTTCTTATCATCTTCCAGACGGATATATCTCAAAGCCCTGTTACGAGCTTCGTCTAGATTCTTGCAGGGATTCATTACAAGATCCTGATAAAACTGAGAATCCTTTTGTAATCCCATCTTAAAAGCTTGCACAGCTGTTGCAACATCAAGATGTGGGATATCCAAGGATTCTCGACTGAATTTGTTCACATAATCCCTCAAGGATTCCTGAGGCCCTTGAGTTATCCTGTAAAGATCACTGGTTAGCTTTTCAAAACTCCGACTGCAAGAAAATTGACTGTTAAATAAATTAACCAAATGAGCAAACGAAGTAATTGAGTGAGGAGGAACGTTTAACAACCATTTAAAGGCTGATCCTGTTAGAGTAGAACCAAATCCCTTGCACAAGCATGCTTCCTTGAGCTCCGGAGGGATAGGGTTAATCTCCATTCTTTCCCTACACTGAGCAATATGCTCTTCAGGATCCGTAGTCCCATCATAAAGCTTCATGTTGGGGGTTTGGAATCTCTTTGGGATCTCAGCATCACAGATAGGATATGCAAAACGAGATATCTTGTGGCTGTCTTGGGACACTTCCGGGATCGGCTGGACCACCCCAGGTACACTAGATATCATGTCCTTCAACTTTTGGAGTTCCCTAGTAAGTGCTGACGTCACACCTGTATCCTGCAAAGATCCACTATTGTTAGTAGCATGAGTATTATTATTATTTGACACGTTACCCGTTGGAGGATTTTGCCCATATCCTGAAGCATATCCTGAGCTCCTCATGGTTGACATCCTGACCGAGGAGGGTATTTCAGGAGTATGATTCTGAGGAAGGCTGGGCACAACATTCCCCCTGTTATCCTCAGTATACATAGCTGAACTAAAGTTCAATGTTCTGGGATGCAATGGAGTGACATTATCCTCAGCAGATCTGCTCGGGCCAGACTTCAGGAGTTGTATTTCCCTTAAAAGCATTTGGTTTGTTTCCTGTTGTTGCCTCATTTGTTCCTGCACACTTCCAAATAAAGTGAGAATTTCATCATTAGAAGCTATAACAGGAGCAGACTCCTGAACACTGCGAGTAGGGATGATATCCTGAGGTCGTGAAGAGGCTGGCATCCTTGGAGGAGGTGGTGGAAGCACCGAACCAGTAGTAGCAGAAGTCATAGCAGACACAGTAGAGGAACTCATGTTTGATCTTGAGGCCATTATGGACAATGTGGCAAAAAGTTTTGAAAATAGAAAGCCGATTAGCGATTTCACAAAAATTTTTAGTAAAGAGAGCACCACTTGCCCCACAGTGGGCGCCAAATTGTTTTGGTCAAAAATTACCGAAGCAATTAAGTGATCAAATTAGTTAAGTGAGGTAGTGTGCTAGAAATATGTGTGAAAAATGTATTAACCAAATTAGATACGAAAACAGTTTCAAGATACGGCTCAGGATATAGAGCTGTATCTATGATCAAACAATGAGCAAAAAAGTAAAGGTTGACACGTGATGTACGAGGAAAGCCCTTGATCAATCTTGATCGCCGGCATAAAACCTCGGGAGCTGACAATCGCAGCTGCCTTATTCTTCTATTGCTTCAAATATCAGGATACAGTGCAGGATATGATGCGGATCAACTAGGTGTTACAACGTGATTTGATTACAAGTGTTGGTGTGTAGTGATTGCTAGAAGCTAGAGAGCAAAGTGTGCGAAAGAGAGTGTGTGGAAAAAGTTGTGTTTGCCTATGATCCGATCGCTCCCATTTATAGTAACAAAAACTAACAAACTATCCTATTATTCCGGGATACTTTGGAATATTCCATTCTGAACGTTGGGGGACTGCTTTTACTTGTTTTCCACGTGCTCATTGACTATAAAACCGGGTCTTCAGCTCATATGACCGTTGGCATTGACCAGCATCCGATATTCTCGCGGAATATGCCTTTCTTCTATTCTGACCGTTACAAGACCCATTCTTCCACCATCAACGTCCATTTTTCAACCACCTTGAGCGAATCTTCAGGTATATAAGTCCTTTAACGTTGGTACCTTGCAACCAAAGAAAATCGTTAATAGCAAGCAGGATACCCCCAGAGGATGTTACCAATATCCTGGTTCAGTATCCTGGCCGCAGCATCAAGCATATAATATCAGGATATGCTTCAGGATATAAGCTCGAAATTCCACCCATAACAACAGTATTGGTTGACACCAAGCTTATCCAACTTAGAAAGTAAAGAAAATAATAATTATTATTATTCTAAAGGATTTTCAAACTCAATCTGATACCGACTTTTGCCGTTTTCTGTATCAGGCTGGTGCCGATTTTTACCTTTATGTACCGATAATGAACCGGACGGTACCAGTATTTTCGATACCAGTATTAGTTGACACCAAGCTTATCCAACCTAGAAAGTAAAGGAAATAATAATTATTATTATTATATTAAAATAGTAAAGTATTAAAAAATATAGGAAAAATTACAAGTTTTGTCCCTTATCTTTATACCACTTTTCAGGCGGTGTCCTTTTTAACGAATGTTGACAGGCAGTGTCCTTTACTAGGTATTTTGTTGCAAGTTTAGTCCTTTACACCCAACCCAGTTAAAAAACCCTGTTAATTGTTGTCAGCCGGTGTCCTTTACCAGGTATTTTGTTGCAAGTTTAGTCCTTTACCTATGTATTTTGTTGTAAGTTTAGTCCTTTACAACCAACAATTAACAGGATTTTTTAACTGGGTTGGGTGTAAAGGACTAAACTTGCAACAAAATGCCTAGTAAAGGACACCGCCTATCAACATTCGTTAAAAATGACACCGCCTGAAAAGTGGTATAAAGATAAAGAACAAAACTTATAATTTTTCCAAAAATATATATCATTGTAATGTAATATAATATAATAAAAACACTATTCATTTAATTTGATTTAGTAAAATATAGTAATAGTAATATATAGTAATAGTAAAATATATAGTAATGGTGCATCGACTTTCAAATAAACCAACCAGGATTTACCAGCTTAATTACTCCTTGCTTTAGTTTTGCCAACAAAATAAACAAATAATGTTTATATTATGTTTCTTTATAATCACCCACATCACCAACACAACTCCTTTTCCAAGTAAAATTTGTTTTCTTTATTATTCCAATTTCTTTTCCTACACGTGAATGCTTTAGTTTTGCCACCAAAATAAACTAATAATGTTTATATTATGTTTCTTTATAATCACCCACATCAGCAACACAACTCCTTTTCCAAGTAAAATTTGCTTTCTTTATTATTCCAATTTCTTTTCCTTAAAGTGAATGCTTTAGTTTTGCCACCAAAATATACAAATAATGTTTATATTCTGTTTCTTTATAATCACCCACATCACCAACACAACTCCTTTTCCAAGTAAAATTTGCTTTCTTTATTATTCCAATTTCTTTTCCTTCACGTGAAGTCGTAAACAACAACCCAAGAAATCCTTTATCCAATGAAACTTTATCTCCTCCTTTAATTATTCAACTCAAAATAACGTTCCACTTTCAATATTGTAATCACACAAAACCAAATTTAAACAGACTTACAAAATTAATATGCAGTTTCGCCTTCTACGTTGAGTTCCTATTACTTCCCCGGAGATCTGATCACCAAAACTCTTTCTTCTTTAGTTGCTTTACTAAGATTGCAACCTACCTTCACACCTCTCTCTAATTCACTATGTTGGAAATCTGATAAATAATATTATATTATTAAATAATATAATGATTATTTAGTGATTAAAGCCAAATGAATGAGAGATCATAAGCTTTAATTGTGTTGGAATTTTAATGTGTGGGAAGTTGTGCTTGTCTCATATTGGTGGAGAGATAATTTTTTTTGTTGATTTATAATTAGATGTGTCTTGGCTCGAGTCAGTGACTTGGTGTGGTCAGCTAGAGACTGTTCACATTCCTACTTGTCAAATGATTAAGTCTTAGGGGAATCGCATACTCATATGTGTATGTGTGCATTTTCTGAGGATTAGCAGTTGTTGATGGGGGACTACTAATTTTCCATCCACGAAGTGCTTAGATTTTGATTGCTTAATAGGGCTGTGATTGATCACGGCTATCTCGTATAGTTTTTCTTGATTGATACGAATCCTATTAACCTCTTAAAGATCTGAGTTTTCGGCTGGGTGTGGAATCTGGGAGAGAGATTACAAGGAGTCACAAAATTCTTCGTCAGCAACTTACCGGAAATGAGCAGTTCAAAGGAAATCGGGGATTTTTTTAGTAAGTATGGGGAAGTTGTGGGAGTTTACGTGGCTAGAAAGAGAGATAAGAGGGGGAATAGGTTTGGGTTCATCAGTTTCACAGGGGTTAGGGATAAGAGGGGGTTGGAAGAAAGTATGAAGGAAGTGAAGATGGGTAATTACAAACTCAAAGTTAACATGGCAAGATTTGCTGTGGAGAACAAGGAAGAACCTCGTTTGTTGGAGAAGCACAAAAGTTACTCGCATGGTCCAAATGGTGGTTTTAGCGGCGGTAGTCAGTTTCAGCCAAGCAGAATATTCATCCCAAACCCTTTGGGGACAACCTACAGAGACTCGTTGGTGGGTAGTTCAAAGGGTGAAATACATGAAGAGAAGGTGGTTGAAGTATCAGGATTTGTGAAATCTTTTGAGGAATGGTTTGATAGGAGTCTGATTGTGTGAACTTCTGATCTCACAACTCTTGTCAAGTTGGATAAGCTATTGATGATAAATGATGGTCCAAAAGTTTCGGTCAAGTACGTGGGAGGCTTATACATGCTCCTTGTCTTTGAGAGTTCGGAGGAGATGTCCCGTTTTAAAGATATCAATCCGAACGTTAAGATTTGGTTCTCATGGTTAGAAATATGGAAAGGACAAACTTTACCTTTTGAACGAATTGCATGGCTTAAAATCACGGGTGTTCCGTTACATCTGGTGGATATTGAAGTTTTTGACTCAGTTGGTAGATTATTTGGCAAAGTGGTTCATGCTTCTATGATGTCAAAGGAAGTTAACGACCTTACATTTGATTTAGTTGGAGTTCTCATCGGTGATGGGGAAAGGATTTGTAAGTCAGTAACGTTAAAATGGAATGACATGAAGTTTAAAGTTTGGGTTTCAAAAGAATTTGGTGATTGGGTCCCGGACTGTATTAACGACGTCGATGGGTGGGAAGATAAGGTTGAAAAGATCAATGAGCTCTGATATGAATAATCCGTCTTCACCAGAGACTACAGGTCAGACGCCGGTGTTTTTGACGGAATCTCCGGTAGCCTGTGAGGCCAGAAGTCCAAACGACAATAACGATCTAAGGGTTTCGAAAGATAAAGAGTTAGGGGTGACTCCTGGTATGTGCATGGGGGAAGATGCCAGTGGGGAGGAGTCAGTTCAGGTTCCCAAAGAAATAGGGTGTATTCCCAAGATATTGGAGGAGGGAGAAATGTTTTAAATTTGGGAAGGATTGATATCTGCATTGAAAACGAAAGTGGGCCTGCCATATCATTTAGGGCCCAAAGGAAAATGTCTAGCAAACAGCCTAAAGCCCAAACTTCTTTCTTTGTTAGTAATACCAGGCAGCCCAACTCAAAGAAGAGAAGAAGATTAGATGATCCATTGGACTTCATTAATTCGAAGGGCGAAAAAGAGTCGGTGTCCACAGGTAGCGATAAGGAAAGGGGGATCTATGGGGATAATGTTTCCTCATTGGATCTAAATGTTAGGGCGACAGAAGATAATGCCTCTCATCTGAATCAAGAAGATCAAATCGAAGAGGGTGTTCAACAGGAGGGTGAAAAGGAACAGGAGACTACTATCAGAGGGGAGGAGAATTCTAAGGAGGATAGGGTGAACCGAGAAGCTGAGAATACGATAAAGGTGGGTAGAGATGTGGGAGCTGACCTGGTTAATCACCAAGACTTGGTGGTGGAGATGATTAGGGAAGAAGGATTTCAGTTGGGTAAGTCATGAATTTCCTTTCGATCAACATTAGAGGGATGGGGTCTGATTTGAAGGCTGGGTGGATTCAAGGTTTGAGACAGGATCATAAGGTAAATTTCTTAGCTATTCAAGAGATTCAAATGGAGGAGGTCAGCATCAATTTGGTTACTAAGTTTTGGGGAGGTATTGATTTTGAGAAGCATTTGTAGGAGCGATGTAACGCCCGTCTCATTAATTTAAGAAATTAAACTAAAAACACACATTTTTAAAACCAAAATGCATAATTTCAAAAACTTAGTTATAAAAACTAAGATTACATGGTATGGTGTTCTAATTTAACCAACTAACTAGTCTAAAACATTCAACATTAAGTTAGTGTTTATAAAATAAACATTTTCTAAAACAAGATTAGATTAACGCGGAAGCTTCAAAACTTTGTGTTCGGTTCTTGTCATATGCTTGATCACCATCCAGAAAATCACCTAACAGCAAAACCATACCAAACGTTAGTTTTGGTGACATAATAACATGTATATACAATTCCATTGCCAAACAACGAAAACAAAACAAAAATTCAGCGAATTGGGTCTGTCGCACCCCGTGACAGATCTCGTCTTGGCTTACGCGGGCCGCGACCAACGTCGCGTAGCGCGACGTTGTTCCTGGATTGGCGTCGCATAGCGCGAGCATCCCATTTCGACAGCAGGTTTGTGGATTTGAGCTGCATATTTGCCTAGCATTGTTATTTTCAATATCAAACTTCAAACTATCATAACTTTTGGTTTACAAACCCATTTTACACGATTTTTTTTCCTACGCGTCCGTAATAAAAATACGGATCCGTCTATGCTATACAACTGCGTCAAAGCCTGGTTTATAAGCAATTAGTTTGTATTTCCATATTTTGATTATTTGACACGTTTGTTATATGGCATTTTTGACACCATTCAATCTTGTTGATTCGTAAACTTAAATACCCATTTCCCGGGCTTATCATCTTTGGCG
Organism: Helianthus tuberosus; assembly: GCA_030545235.1. Taxonomy (NCBI): domain Eukaryota; kingdom Viridiplantae; phylum Streptophyta; class Magnoliopsida; order Asterales; family Asteraceae; genus Helianthus; species Helianthus tuberosus. The sequence continues at coordinate 124,509,368 of CM060443.1, read as the reverse complement.
TAATATTACCATTACATGGTTTTACGCACGTAGTAAAATTTCATGCTTGTTTTCAATGTTTCAAGCATGCCGCCTTATACAAATATTTCAATAGGTATTCTAGTTGTTCGACCCAACATCGAGGGTTTATAAAATCAAACTTGGTGTGTCCATAACTTGGCTAACACACTCAATTCCCTAACACAATATGTGACCTTCAATTCACTACTTATTACCTTGTTGTCAAAAACATAGTTTTTGACCCGTTTAGTAGTCAAGTGAAAACCTTCACTTTGATGACTAACTAAGGTTTATTCCGACCATTATTTTGACCCATTTTTAGGATATGCCGAACGGTTCTATCCGCTCTTTTCAATTCGTATCGCTTGTTTCAATCGTGTCATAACCATTCATTTCAAGACCGTATGGTTTGCCGAGTGAACTTCGTCACTTCTAAGGCTTATTATACATACATCAACTTATTCAATTTGACCCGTTTGTGTCACACCCCGACCACGTGAGACGACGAAACGTGGCGGAAACGTCGGGGAGTGTTGTAACAGAATTAATTGTTTCACAACCATGGAAATTAAAGTTTCGTTTTATTAATCAAATAAGAGAGTTACATTGTTTTAAACAAGAAACAAAGAGTACATAACAAAAATTAACTAGTTCTTGTCTCGTTTTAAGTCACTAAGGCACAGGTCCGCCTAAGTATGTCTCGATAAGTCCTATGCATCAACTCCTGAAAACACATGTGAAAATAGGTACCTCAGCATAAAAATGCCTGTGAGATACATAGGTTTTGTGAAAATAGGATTCATGACTTGTAAGTTTAGAAAGATGTTTAATAAAGTTTAGTCATGAACCTTGTAAATTGATTTGTTTTGTAAATCGTTTGAAAAACAATAAGCTCAGATGATATGTATAAATAAGAGAATAATGTATGGTTAAATGAATAACCATGTAAAATGAGTTTGTATAAGATAAGTTGTTTGTAAAACAATGTATTGTGAAAAGTATGTTATTTGTATAAAATGTTATAAGTCTCAAATTGAAATGATTCAAATAACGCTACGATATATATATACCATACAAACACTTATATATAGGAAGTACCAGCGGTGTATCCACCATGCTTGTATCATATTACACATGCCTCGTTACTTAAATCACTTACTCAAACCAAACCATCAAGATGTAATGTTTAGCAATTGTAGAAATGTTTAGGTATAGTCAAATGTCTATTGTCAAATGGTTCACATAATGTAATATAATGTGTTCATATGCTGGATGAGCATATGCAACAAAATGTAATGTAAAACAATGTACTAAGTATGCACACAATGGACATACATAGCATGAAATGTAATGTAAAACAATGTACTAATAATGTACTAATGAACATAGCAAGTATACGATGTGAAAACAGGAAAGCATGAAAGTAACAAGTAGGCACATGTGTTTCACCCCAAAATGTTTGGAAAACAGTAAAAGAGGGGTCTATGTACTCACTTGAGATTGCTTAGTAGTCATTGAGTAACAACCAAACAATGCTAGAGATCACGGATATCAAACGACACCTAATATAGGTAACTATGTTAATATACCGGACCTAAATCGGAGGATTGGATAGAATGAGGGTTCATAAACCAAATGAGTATGGGAACTCATGTAAGATGGTTTAACAAAGCCCACATACTAAAATGAAACCTAACCTAAGTGCTTACGACCCATTACGACCCGTTTAGGTAGCTTATGCTACTTTAACGCGTCGTTCGCGTAAAACGCGTTCGGAACGCCTAACTAGCCCTATGATAAGTAAAATATGCCTTAACATGTTAATATTGTTACCAAATCAGTTTAGATACCATAAGTTATGTTACATATGCTTAAAATGAATTTTGGCGTCAAAAGGGTATTTTGGTAATTTACCTAAGGCATATAAACTACCTATCATACAACTAACTAAACGTCGTGACCATTAGGTATAACCTCGGAAGGTTATTCCCTATATACTATGGTCACCTAATGTGTTTGGTCGGATCCTAATGATCGACCAAACGGGTCGGGTTCGAAAGTATAAGCGATTGTTTAGATCGCTTACCTTACGACCCTATATAAGCACTAAACTAAAAGTGACGAGCTAAGCATGTTAAAACATGCTTAACTAAGTTTAGAAAACAAGTTTGGTATCAAAACAAATGGTTTTGATACCTAAGAGTAGTTTGGTTACAAAATACGCAAGAATGCGCATTTTGGCCAAAACTACGACTCGTCACTGAGCCTAGATAACGTGGTAATCAGTAGGTATAGTCACTAAGGACTATAACCATCGTGATTACGCTCACGTTATGAAGTTCAAATGAACTTCGTGTTGACCATAAACTGGTCAACACAGAAAGTCAAACATAGTTTGACTTTCGGACTCGAAAAGCGATAAAAGAACGAAGGAACACTTACAAAGGGTCCCCGCTAGTAATTCTTGATCGAATAGCTCAGGTATGAAGCAATGACTTCAACTTAGAGATTTGAGATCAGATTTGTGGGTTTTTGGAATGAATGAAGGTGGGTATTTACAGATGTGGTAGAACCGTTAGGATCGTTTATCGAATAACGTGCTTTGATCTTGTCCATACACTTGTTGAAATACCCATGGAACACCAGATTGGCCCCTCATTATCCTGAAGAGGCAACAGCTGTTCAATCAGAATCTGCTGATCTGGGGACCCCTTACGGACCGTAAGGGTCATGGCTTACGGTCCGTAAGCCAACAACTATGCAGAATTGTCAGTTTCAGTCCCTGCACCTTGTTTCGCTGCGTAGCGGCACTTCTAACACCCGTCAAACCCAATTTCAAGATCCACAATGATGTTAAAACATAGGGAACATGAAATATGCTTGAAAAAATCTCGGATGTCAGTTCGTTTGGCCATACGGTTGCGATGTTCGCTTAATTACGACGGAATGCGCATAAGCGTGAAAAACGATCCAAATGGCGTGACGAATGGATTTTTCTTATGCCAAACACTAAAATAAAATATTTTAGTGCTTACATAAATTTTTGAATGTCCGGATGTATTCAGAACGTAAGTTATGCGCGAAAGTGCAAACTTGTGCACTTTTTGACGCTTTTAGTCCCTGAATGACCCAAAAGTTTATTTTAGCACACCGAACCCCTCAAAGCCTATTTATAAGCTATGTAAAGGATATTTATGGTATGTTTAACTTATGTCCATGTTCCGGAATGTCTGTTACAGTTCAAATTGGCATACTTTCACAGTTTGTCAACTTTAGTCCCTGTAAGCGATTTAACTTGATTTTGCCATACCAAAGCCTTCGAAACTTATTTCTAAGTTATGTAAAGGTTATTTAAGGTATGTTAAGCCTATTTCACTATTCCGGAGTGTTCGTTGCATTAAACTGGTTATATTTACGCATCAGTGCGCGTATAACCTTCCAGAAAGTGTTTAAAGATTGAAATCGAACAAAAATTGATATGTGCAAAAGATACACATATTTATACAGATCCCAAGTATGAAATACAATATTTCATTGGCTTGGTATTTGTTTGATGGTCGCAGCGACCCAGGTGTCACAGTCTCCCCTACTTTAGGAAATTTCGTCCCGAAATTTATTCGTAGGAGTCTATCTGTGACTTTGTGTCAAATAACCACCAGAGATATGCAGGGCATAATCCTGTCATTTCCTTAATGGACATTCTTTAGAAACGAAAATGAACGGACGGAGTCATTTTCCTCAATGAGTATTCTTCAGAGGCGGAAATGAAGGAATAAACAAACGGGTATTCATTTCCTCAACGGACAATCTTCATAAACGAAAATGAACGGACAGAGTCATTTTCCTCAACGAGTATTCTTCAGATGCGGAAATGAAAGATTTAAACAAACGGGGATTCATTTCCTCAACGGAAAATCTTCAGAAAAGAAAATGAACAGACTGAGTCATTTTCAACGGTTGCTTCATCAGAGATGGAAATGAAAAGGATAATCAAACGGATATTCATTTCCTCAACGGACAATCTTCAGAAACGAAAATGAACAAACGGAGTCATTTTCAACGGGTGCTTCCTCAGAAACGGAAATGAATAGATTTAAACAAACGGGGATTCATTTCCTCAACGGAAAATCTTCAGAAATGAAAATGAACGGACAGAGTCATTTTCCTCAACGAGTATTCTTCAGATGCAGAAATGAAAGATTTAAACAAACGGGGATTCATTTCCTCAACGGAAAATCTTCAGAAAAGAAAATGAACAGACGGAGTCATTTTCAACGGTTGCTTCATCAGAGATGGAAATGAAAAGGATAATCAAACGGATATTCATTTCCTCAACGGACAATCTTCAGAAACGAAAATGAACAAACAGAGTCATTTTCAACGGGTGCTTCCTCAGAAACGGAAATGAATAGATTTAAACAAACGGGGATTCATTTCCTCAACGGAAAATCTTCAGAAAAGAAAATGAACAGACGGAGTCATTTTCAACGGTTGCTTCATCAGAGATGGAAATGAAAAGGATAATCAAACGGATATTCATTTCCTCAACGGACAATCTTCATAAACGAAAATGAACAAACGGAGTCATTTTCAATGGGTGCTTCCTCAGAAACGGAAATGAATAGAGTTAACTCTAGGCACATGACAAAACTTGTGGTTTCTGTGCACTAAATTCCATAATTATGTATGCATCCATAATTACGTAATTCCTTGCACAGTCCGCACAGTTTGTCTTGTAATGTTTAGGGGAGGAAAATCAAACCTGTGATGAGGGTGACTAGACTACCATAGGGTCCTTCTAATTAGATCGACAGATGATCTTATTAATTAGGCCACCAAGGAGTCCTTTCAGCTATATCATCACATGATGTTCCTAACCAGATTTTTGGATCAATCTGTTTAACTAGACCACTCAAGGGGTCTAATTATGGAGTAGTACTTTATAACCCAAGGGACTTAACTACAACGTAGAAGTCCATTAAGGATTTTAGATAGTACCTTTGGGTATCCTACTATGAATCCCTTATACGAATGATATGGAAGATTTTACGAGGATTTGGATAACAAAAACTTAGATTACACCAAAAACAAAAAAAGGAACACATAAGAACATAATCACATAGTTGTTTAACTTGGTTATTAATTTGTTATCGATTGAGAATGGATATGGAAACCATTCGATGGACTTCAATGTCCTCTGGGATCTATCTGAAAAGATAGGAAGATCTCCCAAAAATTCGAATTTGTTTTCAAAGAAAAGTAATATTCGAATTAAGGAACACAACAATTTTAGGATTTACGGAAATACCCCTAGGTACCCTATTAAGGATTTACAGTGGTACTTTGGGTATTCGTCCAGTGTTGTAACTTGCGCCTTGTACTTCGTTTCCTTAGAAGAAACGGGTACTTAGGAATTTCGTGGAAAACGCAAGAGATCATAAGATGGAAAAATTTTGGGGGTAGTTTGCTTTTCAAGGAATATGATTCCTTGCTTGTCGGTATTGTAGGGGATATGTTCTTTATACATACAACCACATAAATACATTGCAATGTAAATAAAAGATTTATTTATAAACAATGATAACAACTGTTTCATGGACCTTGACAACAAAAGAAAATAATACATAAGACGTGATTATTTCTAAACGATGCTATCTTCTGGTCGGTCAGATGCTCATCCCTGTGCTGGATTTGCATTAGCAAGCTTTGGGCAATTTCTTCGGAAATGACCCATCTCGCCACAGTTGAAACAAGAACCTGGTAGAAAACGACCTTGAGCGGGATTGTTGCCAGCTTGGTTTGGTGCAGCTGCAGCTGGGCAGACTCTTGCTGTATGGCCTATAAGTCCACAAGTTTGGCATTTGCGGCACTTTACATTGGCATGATGATGGAGGCTACATTGGTTGCACAAGGGTGCAGTTCCATTGTATGGCTTCCTAGCAGGGGGTTGAGCTGGTTGGTTGGGGACGACTTGATCATTGTGAGTAACCATGGCGAAGTTCTGAGAAGCCTTTCGCTTCTTTGACTTCTTAGGGGATCCAGTCTGTTCATCCATGGTCTTTGATTCCTCGATTGGGTTCGATTCCTCAACCGGTTTCTTGTCACCTTTTCAGAAAAGTTTACCTTTCCTGATCTTTGATTCAGTCAAGGTTGCAGATAGCTCAATGGCCTGTCTAACTGTAGTAGGGTTGCTACCAGTCACAATGTCTTGTATTGAGTCAGGGAGGCCATCAATGTACTTTTCGATTGCCTTATCCAAAGGCGTAACCATGTTTGGGCATAACAGACTTAACTCCTCATAACGGTCCGTGTAGGCTCGATGCTCACCGCTATCTTGCTTAAGATCGTCAAATTCCCTTTCCAAGGCCCTGATCTCGTGACGAGGACAGAATTCCTTCATCATCAAAGCTCGAATCTCTACCCACGTTTGAACCAGTGCCACATCGGCACCCCTATCTCTCATCACACCATTCCACCATGTCAAAGCTCGTTTCTCAAAGACGTTAGATGCGAATTCTACCTTTCGCTCATTTGGGCATTGAACATGCCTGAAGGTGCTCTCTAGACTCTCGAACCATTGCAGAAGTGAAGTAGCTCCTTGAGACCCAGAAAACTTTGATGGCTTAGCCGAGTTGAACGTCTTGAAGTTGCAGGGGGCATTATTGTTGTTGAGGGCTTGGTTACATTGAGCAACGATGTTCGGGATTGCAGCAGTCATTTGCTGTGTAATGACAGCTGCCAGCTCTTCAATAGATACCAGATTTTTGCGTCGTGGAGGCATTCTAAAAGGGAAACAAGAGAGGAAACAAATGAAATGGCATTGGGTAAGAATAGGATGTTACAATTACCGACCAAAATCATGGTTGATGGTCATTTGTTTGAACCACGAAGCAAACAAACAACACAAGGGCTGAATCAAAGCAAATAGATCCTCATAGTGTATCGTGAAGACATGCTCGCCTATAAGTGGACACTCACCCCAAGAGTTCCCAGGTAAGAGTGACTGGTCCGATTATGTGGATTTGTACGAACACTCTAGCCTTAGACAGAAAACCCAGGGTACAGGCATTCACTCTTCCAGTTTGCACGTGTTCACACTATTTAGGACCCAAAACTTTGACGAGAGTTTTGAAAATTCAAAGGGGTTCAAAACCTTATAACAGAGGGTTCAAAACCTAGTAATCAATCATCCTAGAACAGATGATTAGTTTTTAAAGCGGTTTTGAAATTTATGTTCTTGTTGTGGTTGTTGCCTAAGGATAGGTGACAGTATTGTTTTATGACTAAACGCAAGTAAACTCGCGTTAGGGTCCTAGGAAGGTTATAGACTAGGTCAAAGTATTACTAATAACCTAATTCCCTATAACCATTGGCTCTGATACCAACTTTTCTGTCACACCCCGACCACGTGAGACGACGAAACGTGGCGGAAACGTCGGGGAGTGTTGTAACAGAATTAATTGTTTCACAACCATGGAAATTAAAGTTTCGTTTTATTAATCAAATAAGAGAGTTACATTGTTTTAAACAAGAAACAAAGAGTACATAACAAAAATTAACTAGTTCTTGTCTCGTTTTAAGTCACTAAGGCACAGATCCGCCTAAGTATGTCTCGATAAGTCCTATGCATCAACTCCTGAAAACACATGTGAAAATAGTTACGTCAGCATAAAAATGCCTGTGAGATACATAGGTTTTGTGAAAATAGGATTCATGACTTGTAGGTTTAGAAAGATGTTTAATAAAGTTTAGTCATGAACCTTGTAAATTGATTTGTTTTGTAAATCGTTTGAAAAACAATAAGCTCAGATGATATGTATAAATAAGAGAATAATGTATGGTTAAATGAATAACCATGTAAAATGAGTTTGTATAAGATAAGTTGTTTGTAAAACAATGTATTGTGAAAAGTATGTTATTTGTATAAAATGTTATAAGTCTCAAATTGAAATGATTCAAATAACGCTACGATATGTATATACCATACAAACACTTATATATAGGAAGTACCAGCGGCGTATCCACCATGCTTGTATCATATTACACATGCCTCGTTACTTAAATCACTTACTCAAACCAAACCATCAAGATGTAATGTTTAGCAATTGTAGAAATGTTTAGGTATAGTCAAATGTCTATTGTCAAATGGTTCACATAATGTAATATAATGTGTTCATATGCTGGATGAGCACATGCAACAAAATGTAATGTAAAACAATGTACTAAGTATGCACACAATGGACATACATAGCATGAAATGTAATGTAAAACAATGTACTAATAATGTACTAATGAACATAGCAAGTATACGATGTGAAAACAGGAAAGCACGAAAGTAACAAGTAGGCACATGTGTTTCACCCAAAATGTTTGGAAAACAGTAAAAGAGGGGTCTATGTACTCACTTGAGATTGCTTAGTAGTCATTGAGTAACAACCAATCAATGCTAGAGATCACGGATATCAAACAGCACCTAATATAGGTAACTATGTTAATATACCGGACCTAAATCGGAGGATTGGATAGAATTAGGGTTCGTAAACCAAATGAGTATGGGAACTCATGTAAGATGGTTTAACAAAGCCCACATACTAAAATGAAACCTAACCTAAGTGCTTACGACCCATTACGACCCGTTTAGGTAGCTTATGCTACTTTAACAAAAATTGATATGTGCAAAAGATACACATATTTATACAGATCCCAAGTATGAAATACAATATTTCATTGGCTTGGTATTTGTTTGATGGTCGCAGTGACCCAGGTGTCACAGTTTGATCTATCGAGTGAACTTCGTCACTTCAATGATACATCAAACCTCCTTAACATACTACAATATCGTTAACAATACGTAATAAACATTCTTTGATCTAAGTAACGGAACTAATAGTCACGTACCTTTAAAGCGCTCCTTTCAAACGCGTGTCTCCACCCGCTTGTCCACTTGACGATCCGGATTCCTTGCCTATAGAGTTCAACCAAATATTGTTTAGAACTCCTTTCACAACATATCACGCATAATTTTCCGTATAGTTCAAATATGCGTTTTTATCCCAATTTCTCTATGTTAGCTTTCTCTTAAGCGTTTTAACAAACACCTTAAGGGCATTGTTTTTAAATAACCGTTATCAAGTTCATGACCCAACTATTTTGCTAAGTTCTTCATACTTTTTCAAGTTCATTACTTCTAACATACTTGTTAAAATCAGATTTGCTTCATGCAAACCATTAACATCAGTTTTCTGATTACATTATTAGGGTTCTTTACCATTCACAAAAACCCATTTAACACTTAGATGGGTAAACATGGATATTCATAATTTGAGCATCAATTTCGCAACTTATTAGCTAGGGTTTACATCTAAACATGTTTCCAACACTAAATGCATCTATGCATCAACATATCAAGTTCCGATTTCGATTTCACAAATTATCAAGAATTTGAGATGGAACTAAATGATGAAATTTAGCGTACCTTATGATCCCTTCACCGAGGTGATCACGAATTCGTGCTTGGATTCCGATTTGGGTTAGATTTGATCTCTCAATTTGATCAATTTTGTAGTTTAGGGTTTGAGTCTTGGGGAGCTCTCCTGGCTCTGTGTCTCATACGCGACCAGAACACACAAAGTGTGTGTGTTTTGGTGTTAATTTTTTGTTTTAATAGAATTACTTTGGCACTTGATCAATTTGGTCCCTTAACTTTCCACAAGTTTTGTTTAATTTTTTTTAACCAAGTTTCCTTATTATTTCTACAATTCTCGACTAACTAGGTTAATTATTCATAGTCGCATTATTCTTTGATTAATATAGCCAACATATGTACCATATGTAATAAATATAAATTTCTAATATTTTCGGGGTGTTACAAGTCTACCCCTCTTAAAGGGGTTTCATCCCCGAAACCTTCTTTAAGTAGTTCTTTGATTTGTACTAAACTAACTTTGTTTCATTTTCAAGGCATTCTTTCTTTTAGTCAAAAATTATCATTTGCACTGACGCGTGCGTCTTCCCATGTGTAAGTCCTCACGGACTGTAACTTGTATCTTGTGTTTCTTATCTCGTCGCCTATTTGTCCCAATAGTCAATTAACCACTCAATAGTATGAGTTCGTCAACATGTTTACTCCATACTAACCCTATATTGACTAGTGTTTTGTATAAATCACAACACTATTTTGACTTTGGATGGTCCTATCGGCTAGACTGATTAGTCACCGTTTTACCTCATACCTCGTTATTCTGGTATACTGTGTTGCTGTCATCGGCCCTTTGCGCGCTTATAATTTCATATCTAGTAACTCATATTACAACGTGGTTGTATTCTATATCACCTTTTATGACCATGATCGCATCGCATCACGTCATGTTTAAGTTTTCATAAACCTTTCATTAACAAAATCTTCTTTCTAATGTTTACACCTATCGGTGTGAAGACCTATATCCTTTATTATTAACTATTTTCTAATTTGTCTCATAATATTCATATTTGTTAAACGTTGTTTCTTACTAAAACTAAATTTTAGTTTAACGTTTTTCTCTTTAACATATGTTATTTAATCATATCGAGAATTTGACAACAAGAATTATTCTTTTTCGTTATTGCTTTATACGGGGAATCACAATTAGTTCCCACGCTTTATCCAAGTGACTCGTAGGTTCTTTTGCTTAGCCTCGTAGGCCATTTCTTTAGGTTTTTACCCTTTTTGGTGAGGCCCCTATAGTTTATTTCCTTCTATTGTTGACGCGAGGGTCTTTTAATCCTATAACCCTTAGTTTGTTTATAATCTCAAAGGTTATGACGATCCCGTAGATCATCTTTTACCTGTGTCATTTCATATTCTTAGAAATACAATTTTGGTATCATGGCACCCCTTTCCAGCCCAAGATTTCGTTCATTTTCTAATTTAATCGATTTGACCGTAGTCCGAGGCCACACCCATTTTCTTTTTAGACTAATCTTCCGACCCTATGACTTCCTACATCATTTACGCACCGGTTTGTTTTCCACTCACCATTATCCGGTTCACACAGTTATTTATTTACAACCCATTACCCGGGTTCTTTTATCTTAATGTTTTAATGTTTCCGTTGTCTGGTTTGCATTTTCCTTTTTATACACTCTCACGACCCATCACCTAGGTTTATTAATATTTTATACTCCCATTAATGGTTTGTGCTTATTTGCACTACCCAGCATTGTACTTTATTTGACCCGTTCAACTTTGAAATAGTTGAACATAACTATCAAAGTTTCTGTTTTGTGAAATTTTTATCGTCTTTTGGCCATAACCCTTAATCCGAGTCTTTTAACTTTTAATCTGTGTTCCCGTCTCTTGGTTGACGCATCTATCTGAAATCATACCCATCTATCGGGTATTTTACCGACGTCTTTATCAAAGCAACCATACCGGCATGCATTAAGACTTCATTTAGATTTATTTGGTCGTATTAGCAAAATCCATCGCCTTTATTCAACCAGGTCCCTCATTTATTTATTCATCTTGTTTGACTTGTTCGTGTGAATTTCATCACTTATGACAATCAAACTTTATCCCTATGCCTCAACATTTTCATTTGTTAGTTTATATTTCCGTTTACTTTGATTCTTATCCCTTCTCTCGGGCTCCTTATCTTAATGTATTACCCTTCTCTCGGGCTCCTTATCTTAATGTATTATCAAATGTTTTACTTATTTGGTTTGAACATCCATCTTTCTTTTGTTTGCGACCCTTAGGTCCGTCTCTTTTATTAACGTCTTGAAGGTCCATTTCTTAAGCCTTATTCGGTAAAACCACTACTATTGTTATACGACTTTTGGGGTTTCCCGTTTTCGTTCCATCACTTTTAAAATGTTAATTTTACTACTCTTTTATACAATCACACCCATCAATGTGATCATTGTTCTTTCTCATAAGGATTTAATTGATAACGTGTTACTTGGATGGTTACCCATACCCAAGTTTCAAAATCCGCATTTAACAATACTTTCTTATTCACAATGGCAAATAATACGTATCATTCATTTAGTTTTCCTTAAGGATATTTTCTGCCCAAGTCTTAATTTCACATTCATAACCTTAATCCATTATCTAATTGTTGCCTAACGTTATCTTGTTGTAATTTTATAACGTGTACCTGCGATACTCACCCCGATGGGCTTTCTCTTAACTCGTTCATCTTTTCTGTCCTTGTCGTCACCATGGTGACTTGTTAGCCTTTCCACAACTCAGGGTTAAACGGCTTTAGTAGCCTTTCCGACTTTCCCATAGATCCTCTTGCACGTCTCCTCAGTCATGAGGGATATCGTATCGTCGCCAACTGCGGTTGACATCATTCCATTGTAACAATAACAGAAATCAACTCATTTCATTGTATTATTCCATGTTGTTGTATGGAATTTACCCACATCGTTTATTGATATAAACGATGTTTCTACATGTTTTATTTGGTTTGGCCAAGTCTATTACCTTGTCCTTGTCTGTAACGCCCCGTATTCCCGCATTTATAGATATTTAGGAATTACGTGTTCGTTTTTTTATTTATTTATTTAGTATTATTATTATTATTCTATCTAAACTTTAGTTTACGACATTACGGAGCGTTTGGGTTGCAAAAACAGGTCTCGTAGGAATTACGGGCCTCTTAAACACACGAGATGGGCTTGTGGGCCTTTGGCCCAAGCCCACTAGATTAAACCTACCTACATAACACTACCCAAACCCTAATTATATGTAATACCTTATTCTCACCTTATATTTATTTTTGAGATCTCAGACATAATAACACGCACAACATCACTGGTCTCACCATCTTCCTCATTTTAAACCCTAGCTCCCTTCATCAACAAATCAGTCTCCCTCTCTCGTTTACACTTACAGACATCAAGCTCACACATGAGAATCAAGGAGAAAGCTTGTCTTCCACACCACCTCCGTACTTACAACCCCCCCCCTGTTCGATCTCCGACCACCACCATTGCAGTGGTGGTGCACGACGGTGGGTATAGAGACGACGAGAAGAGAGAGAGACAGAGAAAGCGAGGAGAGAGAGAGAGATCGCGGAGTGAGAGAGAGAGAGAGACGACGAAGAAGATGAGACCGACACCTTCATGGCGGCGGCGGCGACGGCGGTGGTGCCTGGTCCGACATATCTTCTCGGTAAACACCCCCCTCGTCTCCTTCCTTTTGTTTACTTTCATATTTGAATTTTGATTCGAGTGTTTTGGTTTGGTTTGGGTATTCCAGTTCAGAGTCAGGTCCAAATCGCAGGTTCAGGTTCCTGTTCGGTTCAGGTCTCGGGTCAGCATGTTCGAATCCAAGTTGTTTCGTGTTTTAAGTCTCGGTTTAGATCCAAGTTGGTTCAGTTTTGGGCTCGGTTCAGTCTTGGCTCGGTTCAGTTCGGCTTATACTCAGTTCGATTCAGTCAACAACAGTCAAAGCGAAGTTCAGTTAGTGATTCGGGTGACTCGGTCAAACCGAGTCAACTTCAGTCAACTCGGTCAACTCCAGTCAAACTTGGTCAAAAGCTGGTCAACTGTCGATCCGAGACTTGGTATGATCTTAAACGACGCATATATTTTTTTATTATTAGTGTTCATATATGTGTAGTTACTTGAAACTTGTATAAAACTCGTACGAACTCATATATGTTTTCGTTATAAAACTCGTATAAGTATATACTCTTTCGTTGGTTGTTGAATTTTGACAAATAAATCGACAGCTTGTGTTGTTGGGATCGTCCTAAAACAGGGGAAACTCTGCCCGTTTTTTCGTCAATATATATATATATATATATATATATACCTATTACGCTCTTCGTCGAATTATATACATATCTATCTAATACGTTTTTCATCAAGATAAATATATATACTTACTTATTATACCGTTCGACAAAATATATTCATTAGCTTTACTTATCGACAAAATATATATATTTATCATATCTTTCGACAAAATATACTTATTTATTTTACTTTTGACAAATATATTTCGCTACGACAACATACATACATATTACACTTTTCGTCAAAATTTGAATGTATATGCATCTATTACGGTTTTTCGACAAAGTATATATATATTTAGCTATTATTTTCTTTGACGAAATATACATATTTAGCTAGTATCCTTTTCGCCAAAACGTATACATCTATCATTCTTTTCATCAAAATATATATACTTACCTATTATTCTTTCGTCGAAATATATATTTATCAATTTCTCTTTTTCGCCAAAATATATTATTATCTAGTATTAGTTTCGTCAATATATATATATTTATGCTTATTAGTCAAAACCAAAGATTACGTATCAAATTCAAATAAATTTTATGTGACAATAAATATAAAGGTATATTTATTTATTTATTATTTTTGACAACATTTCTATAACACATTTAACGAATTTAAAGTTAAATCTGTTACATAAGCCATGTTATACCTATATACGTACATCCAACTCCAATTCAAATCCTCCGTCATGATTCCGATCACTCATGTACCTTCGTTTGCCATATAGAGTTACCTCGGTGTTCCATCCTCCTAATCTCATACACTCGTCAACACTTGGATAATCGGAAGACTTAGCAATTATGTGAGTATACTCGTATTCCCCTCTTTACTTTTACCACTTTTGGGGTGTAACATGTTTATTTATGAAAAACTTACACATGAACATTTTGCTTAAACACATGAACATTCCTATAACATGCTTGTATACGTGATTGCTTGATATTTTAAACTTGGGTTGAGGACATTATGTGTTGAACTTATCATTAACTTCGTACAAGCCTAACCGTGACATATGTAGCGCTATAGGATTAACGACCCGCCCATAGACTTGTGGTTATGTCATGAGCATCTCCCGTTTGATTATTGGTTTGATATGTTTGACACATGCCAAATTTATTGTTTATCTTGAATCACATGCTTGCTATGAGGAATTGTTTAAAACTTATCTTTTGTTATGTACGTACCAAACTTGTATACTCGCCTTTGCTTTTGCATTGAATTGTATTTTAAACATGTTACAGGTTGATGATGACGATGCTATGAAAAGAAGTAGTGTTGATGCCTAGATACACATATAGACGTTTAGGTTTAATATGTTGTATCAATTTTGATTATCTTGTCATGTATTTCCTTTGAACTTGATGTTATTTGATTTCCTTGTAATGTTGACAAATGAATTATGAAATGAAATCGGTTTATTAAATATTGTCACAAATAGCGTTATGATGTCTCTAGCAATCTTCACACTTCGTCTCATCCCGATGTTTCTACCATTGGTTGGGGTGTGACAGATTGGTATCAGAGCCATAACTATAGGGAATTAGGAAAACTAGGAATGCTTTTACCTAGTCTATAGTTTTAGAGCCTTATTCGTATGTTTTGCTTGAACAACTACATGATACTTTATTTGTTTCTTATTTATGCTCTTTTAAACATGTATGTCACTCATGTGTAATATTTGACATGTTATTCTTATGCATTAATGCTTGTTTTATTATGTGTTAATACTTGTTTTATCATTGTTCGATTCTTTATGTGTTATTCCTGACGTATTTCTCTATGTGTTAATACTTGTTTTATCATTTCATTATTTATGTACCATTCTTTCTTATGTCTTCGTACTTGTTTGTGTATTCCTTTGTCATACACTTCCCTCATGCATTTTACCCGATATTTCTAAATCCGAAAACACTCATAATACAGAAACGAGACGACTTCACCAAAATAGGCGTGAAACCCACAATTTGGTGAATGACTCTCAATCCTTCTACTTTTCTTTTCTTACACGAAATTTACCACCAAGTTAGGAGTGAAATCCTCACCTTGATGGTGAATTTCAAAATTTCAAATTCTCGTGGACCCTCGTCAACAAGTCGAAATTAAATTTTGACCCGACGAGTACCAACCACATTTAGGGTACGGAATCGTCAAGTTAGGGGTGAAACCCGCACCTTGTCGACTAGTTCCGCTCCTTGATTTTCAAAAATCCCGCCAAGTCTCGAATTTTTGATGGATTGGGAACATGTAGTAACTGGAAGGGTGAATACCGTTAGCCGAGATATCGGCGAGAGTATTCCACCTGTTAGGCCAAAACATGTTTCTCAATTTCAAAAGATCTTTCGACCACTTTGGTTAGTCAATGTTACGTTTGGAACCATCCAAGTTTTATTCGAGCTTACGCTTTATTATTTTTGGTCTTTTGACAAATTTGAATAATTTTTTTTTTTCGAGATTTCATTTTGCGCACACATCATACTCTTACTTTTCATACGATTATACATTATTAGCATGCATGGTTTCACGTAATTTTAATTACACTTTTGTAACGAGAAGAGACATATCATCGAGATGGGAGTGATTTCCTTACCTTGACGATTAACTCCGCTTCTTTTCTCATCTTACAACGACCTCACCAACGGATTTGGGGTGATTCCCTTACCTAGGTGATCGTTACCAACGCTTTCTTTTAATAGACTATATTATGTAAACACGATCATGTTTATACCTAAATCATTTATCATGTATTTCAAATGCTTCATTTATTTAAACGTACCTCTTATTCTATAATCTAATTTCACATCACTCGCATACACAAAATTTTAATGTTACCAATAAACGCGTGTTCCTCAATTTTCAAAATTTCACGAAATACTACTTGTCAGCCTAGTCGGTTTAATAAATCCGTTGCCCACAAATTCACCAATCAACGTAAACATTGAAACACGCTCCTCTCACACCATTAAACTAGAGATTGTTATTCTCAATTGAGAATCAAATCAACTTTTTCACACACACCTATAAAATATTACCAATATTATTCAATCATTTACAAAAAATTCCTTTTCAAAACAAATGAAACATTTTTCAACAATCACTAAGTTTATGTACCAAATTCCTTTTTCTAAGGATCAACTTTTTCACAAGAAGCTGTAAGTTTCAAAATTTTCTAACACAAAGTTGCTTAAAATGATGCAAACTTATTAATCTCTAGAACTTTTTCAAAACCTCACTCAATACGTCAATTAAATTCAAAACACGTGGACAAGGGAACTTCATAAGAACCGACAAATTTTCAACTTATGTAAACTCTTTTAAAACCGCAGTAGCATTTCCATTCCTTTACAAAGTACTTTCCACATAACCTATAGACGTTTAATACTCCCTTTACATTCACAAACTAGAGACTGTATTTCGTGACAACTCGATCTATTTACATTCACAAACTATACACGCATACCATTTTACACGTTTTAGTCAATGTTTCACAACAATCTCATGCGTGTCACTCATCCCTTTTTCTTTCATACTCAAAACTTTTAAACGTTTACGCGCATAAACTCGTGTAGTTCGATTTATACTATAAAAAAAATCATTATTTTCTACATCCATGCTTATACATTTTATGCCTTCACTTATGTTCACACTTACACATTTATGTTATACTCATGATTTAAAATTCGTACGTTTTACGTTAATACATACACTCACAATTATACACTTATGTTGTCCTTACATTCATGTCTATACTACATTCGTATTCATATTCATATTCATACGCTTTATGTTTTCATTTGCACTTACACAACTTTGTTACACTTATATTCATACACGTATATTTTATTCATACTTAACCTTCATGTTTTACACCTATATTCACATTCATATTCATATCTATGCTCATACATCTTATGTTCACACTGATACTTGTATTTATACTCATACGCCTTGTGTTTACGCTTATACTCATGTTTGTACTCGCATTTATACTCATTTTTCATACGTTTTATGCTTATACTTATCCACATACTACTTACACGTTTTATGTTTATGCTCATACATACATGCATATTCATACTTAAACTCATGATTCATACATTCGTACCCGTACGCGAGCGTAATCCGAGTGATTTGCTTACGTGGGTCCCATACATACTTAAGCATGGACTTGCTTACATACTACATTCTTACACGTACACATTCTTAATTTTTAAATTATGTATACCCTGATTCATACACGACTAGTACAAGCTATGCGGATCATGCGACGATCAATATAATCGCGGGTGCACACAGGATTATAGTGATAGGCGTATAAGAACCATAGAGTGTACTATTGTGTATGGGAAGACACGGAACGTAACATGACACGAATAACGAAACGGACGTAACATGGTCAAAACATGGTGGATACGCCGCTAGTACTTCCTATATATAAGTGTTTTCACCATGTTACCAAACTTTCGTAAAACATGCCACGAGAAATTCAGTGTTTTACAAACCTTTTTGGACCTAATACAAACTTTAAACAACTCACAAACGCATTATATCCGATTATCCACGACGAGACCTTATCCTTAAGACTACTTTTGTCTATCCGATACTTATGCTATTCTTATACTCATAATTGTTATTAGATCAATCGTTCACCCTTATACCTCAATTATTCTCTGTTGTCCCAAACTCCAAAGACTCTATTTTAAACAAACCTCTTCTGTTTGCCAAAATCCCTTCAAGTCTTCCTCTTGAATAAATTTCGGGACGAAATTTCCTAAAGGAGGGGAGACTGTAACGCCCCGTATTCCCGCATTTATAGATATTTAGGAATTGCGTGTTCGTTTTTTTATTTATTTATTTAGTATTATTATTATTATTATTATTATTATTATTATTCTATCTAAACTTTAGTTTACAACATTACGGAGCGTTTGGGTTGCAAAAACAGGTCTCGTAGGAATTACGGGCCTCTTAAACACACGAGATGGGCTTGTGGGCCTTTGGCCCAAGCCCACTAGATTAAACCTACCTACATAACACTACCCAAACCCTAATTATATGTAATACCTTATTCTCACCTTATATTTATTTTTGAGATCTCAGACATAAAAACACGCACAACATCACTGGTCTCACCATCTTCCTCATTTTAAACCCTAGCTCCCTTCATCAACAAATCAGTCTCCCTCTCTCGTTTACACTTACAGACGTCAAGCTCACACATGGGAATCAAGGAGAAAGCTTGTCTTCCACACCACCTCCGTTCTTACAACCCCCCCCCCCTATTCGATCTCCGACCACCACCATTGCAGTGGTGGCGCACGACGGTGGGTATAGAGACGACGAGAAGAGAGAGAGAGACAGAGAAAGCGAGGAGAGAGAGAGAGATCCCGGAGTGAGAGAGAGAGAGAGAGACGACGAAGAAGATGAGACCGACACCTTCATGGCGGCGGCGGCGGCGACGGCGGTGGTGCCTGGTCCGACATATCTTCTCGGTAAACACCCCCCTCGTCTCCTTCCTTTTGTTTACTTTCATATTTGAATTTTGATTCGAGTGTTTTGGTTTGGTTTGGGTATTCCAGTTCAGAGTCAGGTCCAAATCGCAGGTTCGGGTTCCTGTTCAGTTCAGGTCTCGGGTCAGCAGGTTCGAATCCAAGTTGTTTCGTGTTTTAAGTCTCGGTTCAGATCCAAGTTGGTTCAGTTTTGGGCTCGGTTCAGTTCGGCTTATACTCAGTTCGATTCAGTCAACAACAGTCAAAGCGGAGTTCAGTTAGTGATTCGAGTGACTCGGTCAAACCGAGTCAACTTCAGTCAACTCGGTCAACTCCAGTCAAACTTGGTCAAAAGCTGGTCAACTGTCGATCCGAGACTTGGTATGATCTTAAACGACGCATATATTTTTTTATTATTAGTGTTCATATATGTGTAGTTACTTGAAACTTCTATAAAACTCATACGAACTCATATATGTTTTCGTTATAAAACTCGTATAAGTATATACTCTTTCGTTGGTTGTTGAATTTTGACAAATAAATCGACAGCTTGTGTTGTTGGGATCGTCCTAAAACAGGGGAAACTCTGCCCGTTTTTCGTCAATATATATATATATATATATATATATATACCTATTACGCTCTTCGTCGAATTATATACATATATATCTAATACGTTTTTCATCAAGATAAATATATATACTTACTTATTATACCGTTCGACAAAATATATTCATTAGCTTTACTTATCGACAAAATATATATATTTATCATATCTTTCGACAAAATATACTTATTTATTTTACTTTTGACAAATATATTCCGCTAAGACAACATACATATATATTACACTTTTCGTCAAAATATGAATGTATATGCATCTATTACGGTTTTTCGACAAAGTATATATATATTTAGCTATTATTTTCTTTGATGAAATGTACATATTTAGCTAGTATCCTTTTCACCAAAACGACATCTATCATTCTTTTCATCAAAATATATATACTTACCTATTATTCTTTCGTCGAAATATATATTTATCAATTTCTCTTTTTCGCCAAAATATATTATTATCTAGTATTATTTTCGTCAAAATATATATATTTATGCTTATTAGTCAAAACCAAAGATTACGTATCGAATTCAAATAAATTTTATGTAACAATAAATATAAAGGTATATTTATTTATTTATTATTTTTGACGACATTTCTATAACACAATTAACGAATTTAAAGTTAAATCTGTTACATAAGCCATGTTATACCTATATACGTACATCCAACTCCAATTCAAATCCTCCGTCATGATTCCGATCACTCATGTACCTTCGTTTGCCATATAGAGTTACCTCGGTGTTCCATCCTCCTAATCTCATACACTCGTCAACACTTGGATAATCGGAAGACTTAGCAATTATGTGAGTATACTCGTATTCCCATCTTTACTTTTACCACTTTGGGGTGTAACATGTTTACTTATCAAAAACTTACATATGAACATTTTGCTTAAACACATGAACATTCCTATAACATGCTTGTATACGTGATTGCTTGATACTTTAAACTTGGGTTGAGGACATTATGTGTTGAACTTATCATTAACTTCGTACGAGCCTAACCGTGACATATGTAGCGCTATAGGATTAACGACCCGCCCGTAGACTTGTGGTTATGTCATGAGCATCTTCCGTTTCATTATTGGTTTGATATGTTTGACACATGCCAAATTTATTGTTTATCTTGAATCACATGCTTGCTATGAGGAATTGTTTAAAACTTATCTTTTGTTATGTACGTACCAAACTTGTATACTCGCTTTTGCTTTTGCATTGAATTGTATTTTAAACATGTTACAGGTTGATGATGACGATGCTATGAAAAGAAGTAGTGTTGATGCCTAGATACACATATAGATGTTTAGGTTTAATATGTTGTATCAATTTTGATTATGTTGTCATGTATTTCCTTTGAACTTGATGTTATTTGATTTCCTTGTAATGTTGAAAAATGAATTATGAAATGAAATCGGTTTATTAAATATTGTCACAAATAGCGTTATGATGTCTCTAGCAATCTTCACACTTCGTCTCATCCCGATGTTTCCGCCATTGGTTGGGGTGTGACATTGTCATCTATTACTATTGCGAATTTCTGGGTTCGGGTGTAATTACACTCCTTCCCAATACATCATTTATTTACTTTATTAAGTTTCCCGGGTTCGAGTGTACGCGCACTCCTTCCCATTGCAGTATTTATCGAGATTACTTATATCTTGGTTTCACATGTTCACCATTTATTTGTTTATATTTAATTATATATTTTTAACATAATACACTCATTTCACCTACCATATATGCCCATATGCAACTATTATTCATCATGTGAATTTTTTTACATTCCACTTGTCTTATTGTAATTTAGAACGTGTACCTCATTGCTATTCGCCCTGATGTACTCCGTTGTCTCAAGTCATCACTTGATTTAGGTTCTTTGCTAGCATGTTCTTTGTCAAGCTTCCGAAACTTCTGCCATTTAGATTGTTTATCTCCCGTCATCTTCAGATGCGGTCATCATATCATTCGAACATTTCCAATTTATTATTAATCTTGCTATTCAATGTTGCCCGTATTGTTATACGAGGCATTTAAATATACTTATTTCATAAGTACTTATTTTATAATCAATCTATGGTTAGGATTTATACTACCTAATCATCTTTTATCAACACTGTTATGGGTGAAATTCTGAGCCCATATCCTGAAAAATATCTTGGGTTATATCTTGGTTATATGATATCTGTTCACATCCGGGATGCTGATTCAGGATATTGGTAACTTCCTGAATGGTATCCTCAGGATCACTAACGGATTATGTGTAGGTACGCGGGTTAGAAGCTAGCAATGTTCACAAGGACTCATTCCGCGGGAGACTCGGTCCAAGTCGTTCAAATAAAGACGTTGAAGCCGCATTACTCGGTCTTCAACGTTAACAATGGAATATTCGGAGCATCCCATATTTATAGGAATTTTCGTTTGTAATTCGTTACTATAAATAGGTGGGTACATCAGATCGAATAGGACATCACATCAACACTCACTACACTCTTACACTTGTTCTCTAGCAATTTTCACTTTCGCACAAAAGCGTTGTAACACTTAGCGATCTAGTCAATATCCTGCACTGTATCCTGAAGTTTAAAGCAATAAGAAGAACAAGGCAGCTGCGATTGTCAGCTCCCGAGGTTTTATGCCGGCGATCTAGATTGATCAAGGGCTTTCCTCGTATATCTCGTGTCACCCCTTTACTTTTTGCTCATTGTTTGATCGTAGATACAGCTCAATATCCTGAGCCGTATCCTGAATACTGTTTTTCCAAACAACATAACCAGCATATTTTCAACACACTTTTTTGCACACTACCTCACTTAACTAATTTGATCACTTAATTGCTTTGGTAATTTTTTACCAAAACAATTTGGCGCCCACCGTGGGGCAAGTGGTGCTCTCTTTACTAAAAATCTTTGTGAAATCATTAATCGGTTTTCTGTTTTCAAAACTTTTTGCCACATTGTTTACAATTGTGACACCTGGGTCACTGCGACCATCAAACAAATGCCAAGCCAATGAAATATTGTATTTCATACTTGGGATCTGTATAAATATGTGTATCTTTTGCACATATCAATTCTTGTTCGATTTCAAGCTCTAAATCGCTTTCTGAAAGGTTATACGCGCACTGATGCATAAATATAACCAGTTTAATGCAACGAACACTCTGGAATAGTGTAATATACTTAACATACCTTAAGTAACCTTTACATAACTTAGAAATAAGTTTTGAAGGCTTTGGTATGGCAAAAATAAGTTAATTCGCCTACAGGGACTAAATTCGACAAACTGTGAAAGTATGATGATTCGTACTGAAACAGACATCCCGGAATATGACCATAAGTTAAACATACCATAAATATCCTTTACATAGCTTAGAAATAGGCTTTGAGGGGCTCGGTGTGCTAAAATAAACTTTTGGGTCATTCAGGGACTAAAAGTGTCAAAAAGTGCACAAGTTTGCATTTTCGCGCATAACTCACGTTCTGAATACATCCGGACATCCAAAAATTTATTTAAGCACTATAATATTTTATTTTAGTGTTTGGCATAAGAAAAATCCATTCGTCGCGCAATTTGGATCGTTTTTCGCGCTTATGCGCATTCCGTCGTAATTAAGCGAACATCACGATCGTACGACCAAACGAACCGACATCCTAGATATTTTTGAGCATTTTTTGAGTTCCCTATACTTTAACTTCATTTTAGAACCTTGAAATGAGGTTAACGGGGTTCAAACGCATCGAAAATAGCTTAAACGGGCTACAGGGACCATTTCTTCCATTTTTGAAACTTTTCTGAATCTGGCACATGCTAGCGTAGCATGAGCAACTTATGCCTTTCTAGTAGCGCTACGCGAGCACCTCATCAGGGCAGAAACATCGAATCTGGTCCGTTCCACTTGTTGCACATGGTTTTGGGGATACTATGGGCTCTAATTGTTTTAGAAAACCAGGGTTTTGATGTGTATGGTTAAAATCAAAGCACGGTTTCCAAGAAACGATCTTAACGGCTCTCCGAAAACTATAAATACCCCCCCCCCCCATGCCATTGCAAAAACCCACAAGAATTTTGATTTGAGAAGCTCTAAGTTAAAACCATTGTTTCATACCTGAGCTACTTGGATCGAGATTAGCATTCGGGGACCCTTTGTAAGTATTCCTTCATTCTTTTATTGATTTTCGAGTCCGAAAGTCAAACTTTGTTTGACTTTCTGCATTGACCAGTTTATGGTCAATGCGAAGTTCGTTTGAACTTCGCAACGTGATTGTAATCACGATGGTTATAGTCCCTTGGGACTATGCCTACTGATTACCACGTTGTCTAGGGTCGTAAGGGTAAGCAATCTAATAAATCGCTTATACCTTCGAACCCGACCCATTTGGTCGATCATTAGGATCCGACCAAATACATTAGGTGACCATAGTAGGTAGGGAATAACCTTCCGAGGTTATACCTTATGGTCACGACGTTTAAGTAGTTGTATGATAGGTAGTTTATATGCCTTAGGTAAATTACCAAAATACCCCTTTGATGCCAAAATTCATTATAAACATATGTGACATAACTTTTGACATCTAAACTAATTTGGCGACAATATTAGGCATGTTAAGGCATATTCTACTTGTCATAAGACTAGTTAGGCGGTCCGGACGCGTTTCACGCGAACGACGCGTTAAATTAGCATAAGCTACCTAAACGGGTCGTAATGGGTCGTAAGCACTTAGGTTAGGTTTCATTTAGTATGTAGGCTTTGTTAAACCATATTACACGAGTCTCCATACTCGTTTGGTTTACGAACCCTCATTCTATCCGATCCTCCGATTTAGGTCCGGTATATTAACATAGTTACCTATATTAGGTGCCGTTTGATATCCGTGATCTCTAGCATTATTTGGTGGTTACTCAAGGACTACTAAGCAATCTCAAGTGAGTACATAGAACCCCCTCTTTTATATGTTTTCAAGGTGTTTATGTGAGTACATAGACCCCTCTTTTACTGTTTTCCAAACGTTTTGGGGTGGAACACATGTGCCTAACTTGTTACTTTCATGCTTTCCTGTTTTCACATCATATACTTGCTATGTTCATTAGTACATTTATAGTACATGATTTCAATACATTTTATGCTATGTATGCCCATTGTGTGCATACTTAGTACATCATTTTACAATACATTTCATGCTATGTACGCCCATTGTGTGCATACTTAGTACATTACTTTACAATACATTTCATGCTATGTACGCCCATTGTGTGCATACTTAGTACATCACTTTACAATACATTTCATGCTATGTACGCCCATTGTGTGCATACTTAGTACATTGTTTTACATTACACTTATGCTATGTATGTCCATTACGTGCATACTTAGTACATTGTTTTACATTGCATTTCTGTTGCATATGCTCATCCAGCATATGAACACATTATACTACATTTTGAACCGTTGTAACCATTTAACTATGTGAACCGTCGTAACCCTTTGATTATATGAACTGTTTGGAACTATTGAACCGTGTGAACCAGTTGTATCTGTTGACATGATTTACATTTGACAATAGACATTTGACTATACATAAACATTTCTACAATTGTTAAACATTTCCTCTTGATGGTTTGGTTTGGGTAAGTGATTTAAGTAACGAGGCGTATGTAATATGATACAAGCACGGTGGATACGCCGCTGGTACTTCCTATATATAAGTGTTTGTATGGTATCACATATTGTAGCGTTATTTGAATCATTTCAATTTGAGACATATAACATTTTATACAAATAACATACTTTTCACAAGACATTGAATTACAAACAACTTATCTTATACAAACTCATTTTACATGGTTATTCATTTAACCATACATTATTCTCTTATTTATACATATCATCTGATCTTATCGTTTTTCAAAAGATTTACAAGACAAAGCAAATTACAAGGTTCATGACTAAACATTTTCTCAAACATAAGTCATGAATTCTGTTTTCACAAAACCTATGTATCTCACAGGCATTTTTATGATGACGTACCTATTTTCACATGTGTTTTCAGGAGATGATGCATAGGACTTATCAAGACATACTTAGGCGGACCTGTGCCTTAGTGACTTAAAACGAGACAAGAACTAGTTAATTTTTGTTATGTACTCTTTGTTTCTTGTTTAAAACAATGTAAACTTTCATGTTTGTTTAATAAAACGAAACTTCAATTGCCATGGATTTGAAACAATTAATTCTGTTACAACACTCCCCGATGTTTCCGCCACGTTTTGTATGTTCTACGTGGTCGGGGTGTGACAGAAAAGATGGTATCAGAGCCAATGGTTATAGGGAATTAGGTTATTAGTAATGCTTTAACCTAGACTATAACCTTCCTAGGACCCTAACACAAGTTTTCTTGTGTTTAGTTTTAAAACAATACCGTCACTTATTCTTAGGTGACAACCACGATAAGAACATAAATTTCAAAACCGCTTTGAAAACTAATCATCTGTTCTAGGATGATTGATTACTAGGTTTTGAACCCTCTATTGTAAGGTTTTGAACCCCTTTGAGTTTTCAAAACCTCGTCAAAGTTTTGGGTCCTAAATAGTGTGAACACGTGCAAACTGGAAGAGTGAATGCCTGTACCCTGAGTTTTCTGTCTAAGGCTAGAGTGTTCGTACAAATCCACATAATTGGACCAGTCACTCTTACCTGGGAACTCTTGGGGTGAGTGTCCACTTATAGGCGAGCATGTCTTCGCGATACATTATTTTTGACCTATTTACTTTGATTAATCACCGGGGTCGTTTGTTGCTTTGTAGTAACAAACAAATGACCACTATCCTTGCTTTCATCAGATTTGTTTCATCTCATTCTTTTCGTCTAATTCTCTCACTCGTTTCCTTTCATGTTTCCTCTTTTAGAATGCCTCCTCGACGCGAAAACCAGATAGCGACTGCCGAACTGGCAGAAATCATTGCGCAGCAAATGGCTGCTCAATTCCCAAACCTCTTTGCTCAATGGAACCAAGCCAACAACAACAACAATGGTCCATGCAATTTCAAGAGTTTTAACTCGGCTAAACCACTCAAGTTTAGTGGTTCTGAGGGAGCGACTGGGCTTCTTCAATGGTTCGAGAGCATTGAGAATACTTTCCGCCACGTGCAGTGTCCTGACAATCGCAAGGTCGAGTTTTCTTCGAGTGTGTTCCAGAAGAGGGCCCTTACGTGGTGGAACGGGGTTATGAGAGATCGTGGTGCAGAAGTTGCTCTAGCACAGACATGGGCTGAACTTAGGGCCCTTATGATGAAGGTATTCTGTCCTCGTCACGAGATCAGGGCCTTGGAAAGGGAATTCGACAATCTTGAGCAAGACAGCAGTGAACATCAAGCATACACTGACCGTTATGAGGAGTTAAGTCTGTTATGCCCAAACATGGTCACGCCTTTGGATAAGGCAATCGAAAACTACATTGATGGCCTCCCTGACTCAATACAAGACATTGTGACTGGTAGCAACCCTACTATAGTTAGACAGGCCATTGAGCTATCTGCAACCTTGACTGAATCAAAGATCAGGAAAGGTAAACTTTTCCGAAAAGGTGACAAGAAACCGGTCGAGGAATCAAACCCAATCAAGGAATCAAAGACCATGGATGAACAGACTGGATCCCCTAAGAAGTCAAAGAAGCGAAAGGCTTCTCAGAACTTCGCCATGGTTACTCACAATGATCAAGCCGTCCCCAACCAACCAGCTCAACCCCCTGCTAGGAAGCCATACAATGGAACTGCACCCTTGTGCAACCAATGTAGCCTCCATCATCATGCCAATGTAAAGTGCCGCAAATGCCAAACTTGTGGATTTATAGGCCATACAGCAAGAGTCTGCCCAGCTGCAGCTGCACCAAACCAAGCTGGCAACAATACCGCTCAAGGTCATTTTCTACCAGGTTCTTGTTTCAACTGTGGCGAGATGGGTCATTTCCGAAGAAATTGCCCAAAGCTTGCTAATGCAAATCCAGCACAGGGATGAGCATCTGACCAACCAGAAGACAACATCGTTTAGAAATAATCACGTCTTATGTATTATTTTCTTTTGTTGTCAAGGTCCATGAAACAGTTGTTATCATTGTTTATAAATAAATTTTTATTTACATTGCAATGTATCTATGTGGTTGTATGTATAAAGAACATATCCCCTACAATACCGACAAGCAAGGAATCGTATTCCTTGAAAAGCAAACTACCCCCAAAATTTTTCCATCTTATGATCTCTTGCATTTTCCACGAAATCCCTAAGTACCCGTTTCTTCTAAGGAAACGAAGTACAAGGCGCAAGTTACAACACTGGACGAATACCCAAAGTACCACTGTAAATCCTTAATAGGGTACCTAGGGGTATTTCCGTAAATCCTAAAATTATTGTGTTCCTTAATTCGAATATTACGTTTCTTTAAAAACAAAATCGAATTTTTGGGAGATCTTCCTATCTTTTCAGATAGATCCCAGAGGACATTGAAGTCCATCGACTGGTTTCTATATCCATTTTCAATCGATAACAAGTTAATAACAAATTAATAACCAAGTTAAACAACTATGTGATTATGTGCTTATGTGTTCCTATATATGTTTTTGTGTAATCCAAGTTTTGTTATCCAAATCCTCGTAGAACCTTTAGTATCTTCATATGAGGGATTCGTAGTAGGATACCCAAAGGTACTACATAAAATCCTTAATGGACTACTACGTTGTAGTTAAGTCCCTTGGATTATAAAGTACTACTCCATAATTAGACCCCTTGAGTGGTCTAGTTAAACAGATTGATCCAAAAATCTGGTTAGGAACATCATGTAATAATATAGCTGAAAGGACTCCTTGGTGGCCTAATTAATAAGATCATCTGTCGATCTAATTAAAAGGACCCTATGGTAGTCTAGTCACCCTCATCACAGGTTTGATTTTCCTCCCCTAAACATTACAAGACAAACTGTGCGGACTGTGCAAGGAATTAAGTAATTATGGATGCATACATAATTATGGAATTTAGTGCACAGAAACCACAGCGAGCTTTGTCATGTGCCTAGAAGTTAATTCTATTCATTTCCGTTTCTGAGGAAGCACCCGTTGAAAATGACTCCGTTTGTTCATTTTCGTTTCTGAAGATTGTCCGTTGAGGAAATGAATATCCGTTTGTTTCTCCTTTTCATTTCCACTTCTGATGAAGCACCCGTTGAAAATGACTCCGTTTGTTCATTTTCGTTTCTGAAGATTGTCCGTTGAGGAAATGAATATCCATTTGATTATCCTTTTCATTTCCATTTCTGAGGAAGCACCCGTTGAAAATGACTCCGTTTGTTCATTTTCGTTTCTGAAGATTGTCCGTTGAGGAAATGAATATCTGTTGATTACCTTTTCATTTCCATTTCTGATGAAGCACCCGTTGAAAATGACTCCGTTTGTTCATTTTCGTTTCTGAAGATTTGTCCGTTGAGGAAATGAATATCCGTTTGATTATCCTTTTTCATTTCCATTTCTAAGGAAGCACCCGTTGAAAATGACTCCGTTTGTTCATTTTCGTTTCTGAAGATTGTCCGTTGAGGAAATGAATATCCGTTGATTACCTTTTCATTTCCATTTCTGATGAAGCACCCGTTGAAAATGACTCCGTTTGTTCATTTTCGTTTCTGAAGATTTGTCCGTTGAGGAAATGAATATCCGTTTGATTATCCTTTTTCATTTCCGTTTCTGAGGAAGCACCCGTTGAAAATGACTCCATAAGTTCATTTTACGTTTCTGAAGATTGTCCGTTAAGGAAGTGACAGGATTATGCCTTGTATATCTGGTGGTTACTTGACACAAAGTCACAGATGGACTCCTACGAATAAATTTCGGGACGAAATTTCCTAAAGTATGGGAGACTGTGACACCTGGGTCACTGCGACCATCAAACAAATGCCAAGCCAATGAAATATTTTATTTCATACTTGGGATCTGTATAAATATGTGTATCTTTTGCACATATCAATTCTTGTTCGATTTCAAGCTCTAAATCGCTTTCTGGAAGGTTATACGCGCACTGATGCGTAAATATAACCAGTTTAATGCAACAAACACTCCGGAATAGTGAAATATACTTAACATACCTTAAATAACCTTTACATAACTTAGAAATAAGTTTTGAAGGCTTTGGTATGGCAAAAACAAGTTAATTCGCCTACAGGGACTAAATTCGACAAACTGCGAAAGTATGACGATTCGTACTGAAACAGACATCACAGAACATGACCATAAGTTAAACATACCATAAATATCCTTTACATAGCTTAGAAATAGGCTTTGAGGGGCTCGGTGTGCTAAAATAAACTTTTGGGTCATTCAGGGACTAAAAGTGTCAAAAAGTGCACAAGTTTGCATTTTCGCGCATAACTCATGTTCTGAATACATCCGGACATCCAAAAAATTATGTAAGATCTATAATATTTTATTTTAGTGTTTGGCATAAGAAAAATCCATTCGTCGCGCAATTTGGATCGTTTTTCGCGCTTATGCGCATTCCGTCGTAATTAAGCGAACATCGCGATCGTACGATCAAACGAACCGACATCCTAGATATTTTTGAGCATGTTTTGAGTTCCCTATACTTTAAATTCATTTTAGAACCTTGAAATGAGGTTAACGGGGTTCAAACGCATCGAAAATAGCTTAAACGGGCTGCAGGGACCATTTCTGCCATTTTTTGAAACTTTTCTGAATCTAGCACATGCTAGCGTAGTGCGAGCAACTTATGCCTTTCCAGTAGCACTACGTGAGCACCTCATCTGGGCAGAAACGTCGAATCTGGTCCGTTCCACTTGTTGCACATGGTTTTGGGGATACTATGGGCTCTAATGGTTTTAGAAAACCAGGGTTTTGATGTGTATGGTTGAGATCAAAGCACGGTTTCCAAGAAACAATCTTAACGGCTCTCCAAAAACTATAAATACCCCCCCCCATGCCATTGCAAAACCCACAAGAATTTTAATTTGAGAAGCTCTAAGTTGAAACCATTGTTTCATACCTGAGCTACTTGGATCGAGATTAGCATTCGGGGACCCTTTGTAAGTATTCCTTCGTTCTTTTATTGCTTTTCGAGTCCGAAAGTCAAACTTTGTTTGACTTTCTGCATTGACCAGTTTATGGTCAATGCGAAGTTCGTTTGAACTTCGCAACGTGATTGTAATCACGATGGTTATAGTCCCTTGGGACTATGCCTACTGATTACCACGTTGTCTAGGGTCGTAAGGGTAAGCGATCTAATAAATCGCTTATACCTTCGAACCCGACCCATTTGGTCGATCATTAGGATCCGACCAAATACATTAGGTGACCATAGTAGGTAGGGAATAACCTTCTGAGGTTATACCTTATGGTCACGACGTTTAAGTAGTTGTATGATAGGTAGTTTATATGCCTTAGGTAAATTACCAAAATACCCCTTTGATGCCAAAATTCATTATAAACATATGTGACATAACTTTTGACATCTAAACTAATTTGGCGACAATATTAGGCATGTTAAGGCATATTCTACTTGTCATAAGACTAGTTAGGCGGTCCGAACGCGTTTCACGCGAACGACGCGTTAAAGTAGCATAAGCTACCTAAACGGGTCGTAATGGGTCGTAAGCACTTAGGTTAGGTTTCATTTAGTATGTAGGCTTTGTTAAACCATATTACACGAGTCTCCATACTCGTTTGGTTTACGAACCCTCATTCTATCCGATCCTCCGATTTAGGTCCGGTATATTAACATAGTTACCTATATTAGGTGCCGTTTGATATCCGTGATCTCTAGCATTATTTGGTGGTTACTCAAGGACTACTAAGCAATCTCAAGTGAGTACATAGAACCCCCTCTTTTATATGTTTTCAAGGTGTTTATGTGAGTACATAGACCCCTCTTTTACTGTTTTCCAAACGTTTTGGGGTGGAACACATGTGCCTAACTTGTTACTTTCATGCTTTCCTGTTTTCACATCATATACTTGCTATGTTCATTAGTACATTTATAGTACATGATTTCAATACATTTTATGCTATGTATGCCCATTGTGTGCATACTTAGTACATCATTTTACAATACATTTCATGCTATGTACGCCCATTGTGTGCATACTTAGTACATTACTTTACAATACATTTCATGCTATGTACGCCCATTGTGTGCATACTTAGTACATCACTTTACAATACATTTCATGCTATGTACGCCCATTGTGTGCATACTTAGTACATTGTTTTACATTACACTTATGCTATGTATGTCCATTACGTGCATACTTAGTACATTGTTTTACATTGCATTTCTGTTGCATATGCTCATCCAGCATATGAACACATTATACTACATTTTGAACCGTTGTAACCATTTGACTATGTGAACCGTCGTAACCCTTTGATTATATGAACTGTTTAGAACTATTGAACCGTGTGAACCAGTTGTATCTGTTGACATGATTTACATTTGACAATAGACATTTGACTATACATAAACATTTCTACAATTGTTAAACATTTCCTCTTGATGGTTTGGTTTGAGTAAGTGATTTAAGTAACGAGGCGTATGTAATATGATACAAGCACGGTGGATACGCCGCTGGTACTTCCTATATATAAGTGTTTTTATGGTATCACATATTGTAGCGTTATTTAAATCATTTCAATTTGAGACATATAACATTTTATACAAATAACATACTTTTCACAAGACATTGAATTACAAACAACTTATCTTATACAAACTCATTTTACATGGTTATTCATTTAACCATACATTATTCTCTTATTTATACATATCATCTGATCTTATCGTTTTTCAAAAGATTTACAAGACAAAGCAAATTACAAGGTTCATGACTAAACATTTTCTCAAACATAAGTCATGAATTCTGTTTTCACAAAACCTATGTATCTCACAGGCATTTTTATGCTGACGTACCTATTTTCACATGTGTTTTCAGGAGATGATGCATAGGACTTATCAAGACATACTTAGGCGGACCTGTGCCTTAGTGACTTAAAACGAGACAAGAACTAGTTAATTTTTGTTATGTACTCTTTGTTTCTTGTTTAAAACAATGTAAACTTTCATGTTTGTTTAATAAAACGAAACTTCAATTGCCATGGATTTGAAACAATTAATTCTGTTACAACACTCCCCGATGTTTTCCGCCACGTTTTGTATGTTCTACGTGGTCGGGGTGTGACAACAATGGCCTCAAGATCAAACCTGAGTTCCTCCACTGTGTCTGCTACAACTTCTGCTACTACTGGTTTGGTGCTTCCACCACCTCCTCCAAGGATGCAATCTTCTTCACAACCTCAGGATATTATCCCTACTCGGAGTATTCAGGGATCCGCTCCCATTTTAGCTTCTAATGATGAAATTCTAACCTTATTTGGAAGTGTGCAGGAACAAATGAGGCAGCAACAGGAAACAAACCAAATGCTGTTGAGGGAAATACAACTCCTGAAGTCTGGCTCGAGCAGATCTGCTGAGGATATCGTCACTCCATTACAACCCAGAACTTTGAACTTTAGTTCGGTTGTGTACACTGAGGATAATAGGGGGAATATTGTGCCCAGCCTTCCTCAGAATCATACTCCTGAAATACCCTCCTCGGTCAGGATGTCAACCATGAGGAGCTCAGGATATGCTTCAGGATATGGGCAGAATCCTCAGACGGGTAACGTGTTAAATAATAATAATACTCATGCTGCTAACAATAGTGGATCTTTGCAGGATACAGGTGTAACATCAGCATTTACTAGGGAGCTTCAGAAGTTGAAGGACATGATATCCAGTGTACCTGGAGTGGTCCAGCCAATCCCGGAAGTGTCCCAAGACAGCCACAGGATATCTCGCTTTGCATATCCTATCTATGATGCTGAGATTCCAAAGAGATTTCAAACCCCCAACATGAAGCTTTATGATGGAACTACGGATCCTGAAGAGCATATTGCCCAGTATAGGGAAAGAATGGAGATTAACCCTATCCCTCCGGAGCTCAAGGAAGCATGCTTGTGCAAGGGTTTTGGTTCTACCTTAACAGGATCAGCCTTGAAATGGCTCCTAAATGTTCCTCCTCATTCGATTACATCATTTGATCACCTAGTGAATTTATTTAATAGTCAGTTTTCTTGTAGTAGAAGCTTTGAAAAACTAACAAGTGACCTCTACAGGATAACACAGGGGCCTCAAGAATCCCTAAGGGATTATGTGAACAAGTTCAGCCGGGAATCTTTAGACATTCCGCATCTTGATGTTGCAACAGCTGTGCAAGCTTTCAAGATGGGGCTGCAAAAAGATTCTCAATTTTACCAAGACCTTGTAATGAACCCATGCAGGAACTTGGATGAAGCTCGAAACAGGGCCCTAAGATATATTCGATTGGAGGATGCCAGAAAGATGCAAGAGAGGATGAACTCATCCAACACCTATGAGTCAACTAACAGGAAGTCAGAATCCTCATTTAAGCCATATCGCTCTAAGCCATATGGTAGAAATGAAAACAAGAAAGTGAATGCTATCGAAGAAGAGGATCCTGAAGAATATCCTGAATTATCTGAATATTGCTTTTCTGTTAATATTCCTGAATTGATGTATGCCATGCAGGGTTTAGGAGACAAGGCTAGGTGGCCTCGAAAGAATCAACAAAAGGCCGATTGGAAAGATAAGTCAAAATGGTGTGCCTTCCACGAAGATTTCGGACATGTGACTGAGGATTGCATTGCTCTAAGGAAAGAAATAAGCTATCTTCTAAGCAAGGGATATCTGAAAGATCTCTTAGCAAGAAAGAAGAATAAGGGTCAGGATACTGAGAAGGATCCTGAGCGAGCAGCATCACCTCCCGCGGATGCCAAGATAATCAACTTTATTTCGGGAGGATCCGACATTTGTGGGACTTCGTATTCGGCGGCGAAGAGACATGCAAAAGAAGCTAAGGCCGAAAGGGGAGACAAACCTGTCAGGATGACTACCCTCACAACTGACAAAGTGATCACATTTGATGCTGATGACAGGGATACTGTCCAGGATCCTCATCATGATGCTCTGGTAATAACATTATATGTGGCTAACCATTTTGTACGCAGGATATTGGTTGATAATGGCAGCTCCGTCAACATAATCCAACTAGAGACTCTGAAGAGAATGAATGTATCTCCGATGGATATGACTTCGAAGTCCACCGTGCTTGTTGGGTTCAGTGGAGAGGCTAGGAACACAGTGGGAGAGATAAAGTTACCAGTATATGTTGAAGGAGTCAACTCGATACAACGTTTCTGTGTGATGGATTCTCTATCCTGCTATAACATTATATTGGGAAGACCGTGGATTCACGATATGAAGGCTGTGCCATCAACATATCACCAATGCATCAAGATCCCTACCCCTTGGGGGGTTGTCAAGGTTGATAGTGATCAGCAGGAGGCGAAAGAATGCTACTCATCCTCGATGAAATCCTCGACCAAGCCTAGTACAGCATAGCAATTAAAGATGCGGGCCTAGGATATCGTGGAGGATTCGGAGTAGGATGTGAAGAAAATTATCCTGGATCAGGATAATCCTGATATCTCGGTGCTCGTAGGAACCAATATCCCTCAGGATATTGAAGAGCAGTTAACTAACTTTTTGAAATGCAGGATGTCAACGTTTGCATGGAAGTATGAGGATATGACAGGTATATCCAAAGACATTATCACTCACAAGCTTGGAATTGACAGATCATTCAAGCCTGTTCAGCAAAAAAGAAGGAAATTTGCTCCTGAGCGGAATACGATTATCCAAGAGGAAGTTGAAAGATTGTTGAAGTCCAGGATGATCAGAGAAGTTAAATTTCCAAGGTGGCTAGCAAACGTAGTCGTGGTACAGAAGAAAAATAGGAAATGGAGAGTCTGTGTAGACTACACAGACTTGAACAAGCCTTGTCCTAAAGACCCATTTCCTCTTCCTCACATTGATGCAATGGTGGATGCTACTGCCGGGCATGAAATGTTGACCTTCATGGATGCATCCTCAGGATTTCAGCAAATTCAAATGGAACCTTCTGACCAGGAGGATACTGCCTTCATGACACCAACAGGTATTTATTGTTATACGGCTATGCCTTTTGGTTTGAAATATGCAGGTGCAACATACCAGAGATTGGTAAATATGATGTTCAAAGACAAGCTGGGGGACACCATGGAGGTATTCATTGACGATATGGTGGTAAAATCAAGGAAAGCTCAGGATCACCTCCAGGATATTAAAGGAGCATTTGATATCCTGGATCAATATAACATGAAGCTAAATCCTGCTAAGTGTCATTTCGGAGTGGGGGCAGGAAAATTTCTAGGATATATGGTGACCAAAAGAGGAATAGAGGCGAGCCCGGAGCAGATTAAAGCCATCTTGGATATTAAATCACCCTCAAATATGAAAGATGTTCAACGATTAACAGGGAGAGTGGCAGCATTAAACAGATTTATTTCAAGATCCTCAGAGAAATGCAAAGAGTTTTATGATATCCTAAAGAAGAACAAGAAATTCGAATGGGGTGAGAAGCATGAAGCAGCCCTGCAGGACTTGAAGCAATATCTTTCAATTGCACCTCTACTGATGAAGCCTGGGAATGGTGAACCACTATCCCTATACCTCGCAGTATCAGGGAATGCTGTAAGTGCCGTCCTTGTAAAGGATCATGAAGGTCAGCAATATCCTGTTTATTATGTTAGTAAAAGTTTGTTAAATGCTGAAACTAGGTATTCTCATTTAGAAAAATTGATACTAGCATTAGTTATGGCATCAACGAAGCTTAGACATTACTTTGAGACACATAGGATTCATGTTAAAACAAATTATCCTGTCAAAAATGTGCTTAGGAAACCAGAGATGTCAGGCAGGATGGCCAAGAGGTCAGTAAAGTTGAGTGCTTATGATTTAGTATATGAACCTAGAAATGCCATAAAGTCTCAGGCTTTAGCTGACTTTGTGGCTGATTTCAGTAGTGACATTCAGGATGAGGTAGACCTAGAAGTCCAACAGTTAGGAGAATCCTCATGATCCTGGACGTTATATACTGATGGTGCATCTAATGTAAGAGGAGTAGGATTGGGAATACTACTAAAATCGCCACAGGGGGACATATTACCCCAGGCTATTAGGTGTGAATTCCCTGCTACTAATAATGAAGCAGAGTATGAGGCTTTAATTGCAGGATTAGAGTTGGCTAAGAATATGAGTATCAAGAATTTGCAAGTATATGTCGACTCCTTGTTAATTACTAACCATTTTAATGGATCCTATGCAGTTAAGGGTGAGAAATTAATCGAATACCTCGATATTCTCAAAAAATTAGCAGGATATTTCGATGTTTTTACACTTGAACAGGTACCAAGGGAGGATAATGCTGAAGCAGATGCCTTAGCAAATCTGGGATCATCGATCAGGATACCAGAAGGGACCCAAATACCAATATTACATATCTTGTATCCTGCAACGAATCCTCAGGATAAAGAAGTAGCGGGTATTCAGGATCCTGGAGCAGAGTATCCTGAAAAGGATCCTAAATCCTGGACAGCTCCAATCATGAGATATCTCAAGGAAGGACATATCCCCGGAGATGAAAATCCTAAGGCATTTAGGATGAAGGTATCACGATTCACTATTATAAATAATGTTTTATACAAGAAATCTCTTGCAGGACCGTATTTGAGGTGCTTGGAGGATCCTGAAGACAAAGAAGTACTTCAGGATATACATGAAGGGGATTGTGGTAACCACACTGGGGGCAGGTCATTGTTCTCGAAAGTATTAAGGACAGGATATTATTGGCCAACGATGAGGAAAGATGCTGCAGAATATGCTCGAAGGTGTGATGCATGTCAAAGGCATAGTAACATACTACATTAACCAGCTGAACCACTATATCCTGTAGCTTCCCCTTGGCCATTCATGAAATGGGGGATGGATATAGTAGGGAAGTTACAAAAAGCTCCGGGAGGAAAAGTCTTTATGCTAGCAATGACGGATTATTTCTCTAAGTGGGTTGAAGCTGAAGCATTTGTTCAAGTTAGAGACCAAGAAGTAGTATCCTTCATAAAGAGGAATATCCTGACCAGGTTTGGGGTACCAGCTGAAATCATTTGTGATAATGGGTCCCAGTTTATAAGCAAGAGGACTACTGACTTTTGCAAGAGTTGGGGAATCAAAATGATCACGTCTACTCTGGTACATCCTCAAGCGAATGGACAAGCTGAATCCTCAAACAAGATAATTGTCAACAACTTAAAGAAGAGACTTGGAGCCAAAAAAGGAAGGTGGGCAGAAGAATTACCCTTTGTTTTGTGGGCTGATAGGACAACGGTAAAGAATGCAACCGGCCAAACCCCATTTTCCTTGGTATTTGGAGCAGAAGCAGTGATTCCAACGGAAATGGCGATACCTACTGCAAGATCTATCCTACAGGATCCTGAGCAGAATCCTGAAGCCTTATGTCGAGATTTGGATACTATAGATGAAAAAAGAGATGCAGCAAGGCTAAGGATGGCAGCATATCAACAAAGAATATCCAGAGCATATAACAAGAATATAAGGACTAGGAGATTTCGAGTTGGTGATTGGGTGCTAAGAAAGGCTTTTCAAAATACCACTAATCCTGCAGATGGCAAGCTAGCTCCAAAATGGGAAGGACCATATGAAGTTGAGTCAGAAGCAGGGAAAGGAGCATATAGACTCAAGAATATGGAAGGGGATATGCTACCGAGATCCTGGAATGCAATACACTTAAAGCTCTATTTCAAGTAAGAATAGAATTTAATTTCTATCTCAGAATGGTATGTATTCTATCTCTTTTAAATATATTTGTGTATTATCTTGAACCCAATACTGACTTAAGCATCGGAGGGGTGTTAGCTTGTTTACAGTTGTTTTGCAGCATATGTTTCAGGATATGCACTCAGGATAAATCGAAAGATTAGAGGATTGGCCCCCTCTCTCACGTTTAAGGGATCCTGATCCCTTCAAAGGTTTAAAGGTATTCACCTTTCTTTCGAATTGGGTTTAAACACCTCACCTGGAGCGCAAGTTATCTAGGTATAGTTCAAGGTAGCGGGACCAGTTCATGTAAAAGTGGCTGACAATTTCGTTACTGTTGGCTATATCCTGGATCCTGAAGGTATATGAGGATTGATCACCCTCTCTCACGAAAGGGTATTTTCATACTCTCTAAGGTTTAAAGGTTTTCACCTTTCTAAGATTTGGAGTTTATACACTCTCGCCTGTAGCGCATGAAACTCAAGGTTTATCCCCAGGATATCAGGGTTTATCCCCAGGATATTAAGGGTTTATCCCCAGTATGCTAAGGATTCATTTCAGGATATCAAGGGTTTTGCCTCGGGGTGTTTGGAATTTATTCAAGCCAAAGTGTGAATACATTTGCATTTCTGTGTCATACACAGGGGACATACATTATACTATTCAAAGGATGGATCCAAGTTTGTAAGTATGCACTGGGGACATTCCTAAGGTGGAAGATTGGAATTGACTCTCTAAGAGTCTTTGGTATGATCTCTCCTTTTTTCAGATGACTTAAGTTTTCTAAGTTATATGACAATATCCTGACCAGGATATCTCTTAGGATACTTGTCAGGATATTCTCAGAATGTGTTCCCATAATATTCCCAAGAATGTTCAAACAAAACAGTTTTCATAAGTAAAATTTGTGCCCTAATAACAACAATGGTAAGGCCAAAAGAAAAGTTATATTATTAACATAACAAAAGTTTGTGCTTTTGGTTTCATCTCAAACCGAGATCCATCCACCAAAAGCACAATTAGTCTTTAAACATATTTACCCAACAGTTGAAGGTTTCATCTCAAACCGAGACCCATCCACCTCCAACTGTTGTATTGTTCAAAAAGCGTGCAGGAAATGTAAATTGTTCAGGTGCAGAAAAGTGAAGTGCAGAAAAAGTAAATTGTTTTGGGGATTACAAACCAACATTCAAATTTAAAAAGGTGGGCTCCGGCCTTGGCACGTATATCCATCATTGCCCACCTGAATGCCCTCACACAGCGGCATCTTCTCCAACCTTCTCTGCCTTTTCAGCTTCAGCATCCTGAGCAGCATCCTCACCAGCATCTGTCCCAGCATCCTCTCCAGCATCCTTCTTATCTCCAGCCTTGTCTACCTCCTCTGCTGACTTAGAGGATTCTCCGGCTTCAGCAGGAAGTGGCACAGCTTTGCCTCCAAGCTCCTTCAGCTTGGCCACCCAGGATTCAACCGGCCAGGATGGGCATACAAGGCCTGTCTCCTTGGCCTCGTAGGCCATCTTGATGCGAGCTTGTAGCAGGGAGACGATAGCAGAGGCTTTGCTTCCTTCCCGGAAAGAAACCATGGCCTGTTCGTGATCCATTTGGACAGTGGCAAGTTTGTGCTCAGCATCTTGGGTGACCTTATTCAGCATGCCCTCATAGTGCCGGGTTTTTGCTTCAGCAATGGCACCTTGGTCGGCAACGGTACTTTCAAGCTGTTTAATCCTGGCTTCATGGAGTACAACAGTACCACAGGCATCATTGTACAGGTGGAGCAAATGCTGGATGCCCTGCACATCAAATTCAGGTATGAG
Organism: Helianthus tuberosus; assembly: GCA_030545235.1. Classification (NCBI taxonomy): domain Eukaryota; kingdom Viridiplantae; phylum Streptophyta; class Magnoliopsida; order Asterales; family Asteraceae; genus Helianthus; species Helianthus tuberosus. The sequence continues at coordinate 124,468,842 of CM060443.1, read as the reverse complement.
TCAGAATATATTAACCAGGATATCCTGTCAGGATATCCTATCAGGATATATGTGCAGGATATGTAGCAGGATATTACCTTGTTGAGGAAGGATGTCATTGGCTCTAAGGAGTCAGAAAAGCTGAGTTCATCGTAGGAGAACCCTTCTGGACCTGGAACACTGACTTCAGGACCTTTCCTCTTTTTTGCTGTGGAAGCACGAGTCCTCGGATTAGCCTTAGGAGCCGGGAGCGGCTTGGAGCTGGTGGCAGCAGGTGTTTCTTTCTTGACCGTGACTGGAGTAGGGTAGCTGTCAAGTTCTTCAAGGTCTAGGTAGACTGGAACCTTGCTGGAGTCTGCATACAGGGAGTAAAATTTCTCCTAAGTATATCAAATAAAGACATGTATGTACAGGATATTTTGCAGGATCCTTACCAGACATGTTTGCACTAGAAAGAGGACTTGGAGATGGTGGAGACGGGTTGAAACTTCTTTCAGCCTCTGGAAGGAGTCTGATGGCGTCAATCCTTTTCTTTGAATCAACAAGGGGAGGTGCAATCTTCCTAAAATCAGCTGCGTGCACAACAGAAAAAAGAAAGTTGATCAGTTCAGGATATGGAACAGGATAAGAGGCAGGATCTTCCTTAAACCCTAAATCCTACCCTTTTTCAACCATTTCACCGGATATTCCGTTCCACCAGGGATTGAGTCTCTTTTTACAAAGAAGAACTTAGATTGCCAATTATCCTCGTTCCTGGTGGCACGAAGTATCAGCGGGTCGCCGGAGGTGGAATAAAACAAAAATCTACATGATCCGTGGCATCTAAGCCGGTAAGCTAAGGGGAGATCATGAACAGAAAGATCAGGAATGTGGTTTTTCTTGATCTGGTCAAGAACGGACAGAACACGCCAAAGCATCGGCATTGTTTGGCTAAAAGAGATTTTTGTAATGTTGAAGAATTCGGTGATAAAGTCTGGAAAGGGGAACTGTAACCCTAAGGTGAAGGGAAAGGCACTAAAGCACAACCACTCATTGGAGACCATATCCGACCGGATTTCCCAGTCGAACGGCCGGAATACCGTTCCTTTCGGAAAGATACCGGAGGATTTGAGAGCCGACAAGTGGGCACTATCAAAAGAGCATATCTCTTTCTCCGGTTCTTGGAGAAGATTCTGCTGGATAAATGTGGGAGCCGAATCACCGGAACTAGATCTTGTCTGTCTCGGCATTTGATCGCCTGAATTTTTGACCGGAAAAGGAGGATGGAGATGAAGATTAGAGAGAAAATGTTTACCTTTTTCCTTATCGGTAGTGATTAAAAAAGAGATGGGGATGAGAAGATATAGGGTGCAATGAGTAAATATAGGCTGAGTAAGTTGCAAACGGTCACATCATGGGTCTTATCTCTTAATTGCCTCAATCTCCGTGAAAAATGTAACCGTTAGTGGTGAGGATACTAAACGGTAACATTTTTTGGGACAATTGTTATGGGTGAAATTCTGAGCCCATATCCTGAGAAATATCTTGGGTTATATCTTGGTTATATGATATATGTTCACATCCGGGATGCTGATTCAGGATATTGGTAACATCCTGAATGGTATCCTCAGGATCACTAACGGATTATGTGCAGGTACGCGGGTTAGAAGCTAGCAACGTTCACAAGGACTCATTCCGCGGGAGACTCGGTCCAAGTCGTTCAAATAAAGACGTTGAAGCCGCATTACTCGGTCTTCAACGTTAACAATGGAATATTCGGAGCATCCCATATTTATAGGAATTTTCGTTTGTAATTCGTTACTATAAATAGGTGGGTATATCAAATCAAATAGGACATCACATCAACACTCACTACACTCTTACACTTGTTCTCTAGCAATTTTCACTTTCGCACAAAAGCGTTGTAACACTTAGCGATCTGGTCAATATCCTGCACTGTATCCTGAAGTTTAAAGCAATAAGAAGAACAAGGCAGCTGCGATTGTCAGCTCCCGAGGTTTTATGCCGGCGATCTAGATTGATCAAGGGTTTTCCTCGTATATCTCGTGTCACCCCCTTTACTTTTTGCTCATTGTTTGATCGTAGATACAGCTCAATATCCTGAGCCGTATCCTGAATACTGTTTTTCCAAACAACATAACCAGCATATTTTCAACACACTTTTTAGCACACTACGTCACTTAACTAATTTGATCACTTAATTGCTTCGGTAATTTTTGACCAAAACAAACACTAGACATCACGAATCTGTAATGTTTAAGTCAATATTAAACATTTCACTTTATAACATATGCATCATTCGCTTTGGTTTAGCCAAGTTAACCACTTGCTTAAACCATTCATGTTTAGTGCACTTTCCGGGTTTGTGTGTGCTAACACACTCTTCCCGTGCACATCAAATCAATTTTCTTTTTCTAATATTCAAATAGAATCTACTAAATGACTAATTCTTACCGGATGTTTGATCAAGCTTCGAACCGAACACACTTTGTCTTCAACCATGAGCTCTGATACCAACTTGTAACGACTGTCTCATTAATTTAAGAAATTAAACTAAAAACACGCATTTTTAAAACCAAAATGCATAATTTCAAAAACTTAGTTATAAAAACTAAGATTACATGGTATGGTGTTCTAATTTAACCAACAAACTAGTCTAAAACATTCAACATTAAGTTAGTGTTTACAAAATAAACATTTTCTAAAACAAGATTAGATTAACGCGGAAGCTTCAAAACTTTGTGTTCGGTTCTTGTCATATGCTTGATTACCATCCGGAAAATCACCTAACACCAAAACCATACCAAACGTTAGTTTTGGTGACATAATAACACGTATATACAATTCCATTGCCAAACAACGAAAATAAAACAAAAATTCAGCGAATTGGGTCTGTCGCGCCCTGCGACAGATCTCGTCTTGGCTTACACGGGCCGCAACCAATGTCGCGTAGCGCGACGATGTTCCTGGATTGGCGTCGCGTAGCGCGATCATCCCATTTCGACAGCAGGTTTGTGGATTTGAGCTGCATATTTGCCCAGCATTGTTATTTTCAATATCAAACTTCAAACTATCATAACTTTTGGTTTACAAACCCGTTTTACACGATTGTTTTTCCTACGCTTCCGTAATAAAAATACGGATCCGCCTATGCTATACAACTGCGTCAAAGCCTGGTTTATAAGCAATTAGTTCGTATTTCCATATTTTGATTATTTGACCCGTTTGTTAAATGGCATTTTTGACACCATTCAATCTTGTTGATTCCTAAACTTAAATACCCATTTCCCGGGCTTGTCATCTTTGGCGTAATATTACCATTACATGGTTTTACGAACGTAGTAAAATTTCATGCTTGTTTTCAATGTTTCAAGCATGCCGCCTTATACAAATATTTCAATAGGTATTCTAGTTGTTCGACCCAACATCGAGGGTTTATAAAATCAAACTTGGTGTGTCCATAACTTGGCTAACACACTCAATTCCCTAACGCAATATGTGACCTTCAATTCACTACTTATTACCTTGTTGTCAAAAACATAGTTTTTGACCTGTTTAGTAGTGACGTGGTCTAAATTATACACATTTTATATAAATATTTCCTACACTTTTGAATAGTTTTTGGGTTGTTTTTATTAAAATCCACTTGTAGTTGGTTCATATTTGGATTTCAATGGTTTTAAAAGAAAATAAGCTAAAATGGTTTAAAGATGACATTTAATGACTTGAGGTTGTTTAATTTAGTGACAAGTGAATAATGTACATTGAGGTTAAATGGAATTCAATTAGAAATTAATTATGGAGTTAATAAACATGTTTTGAAAAGAAAATTCTTGCTAAACACACGTAAAAGAAAAGGAAGGAATTAAAATGTGACTCGCATTTATTGCCATGACTTCACTAATATGGGCATTTAACTTATTTATCTACAGGAAGATATTAATACTTGTGGGGTCAAAAACTAAATCAAGAAACTTGGCATCAAGTTAGAGGCAATTGAGTGGATCATGAAAAGGACCCATGTCAACATTTACGTGGATTAGTGGACATCTTTCTTTTTTTTTTGAAAGATAAATTTCATTCACCACAAAACGCCACAATTGGTCCTCAAAGCAAGGACCAACGGGCTAAAAACGACTACAAGAAATTCAAAGGACAAGTACACCAAACATTCCAATCTATGTTTTTAAAACTAGAGCGGTTCCTAATCCAGAAATACGAAGTACTCTTTATAGTCGCAACTGTGTCAATCGCTCGATGTCTTCTATCTTTGAAGATTCTGTCGTTCCGCTCGTTCCAAACCGCCCAAATAGTGGTGATGATAATACCTCTCAATATGAATCTATTATTTTTCGAACACTTCTGCAGGTCTGGCGTCTTCAATAAATCCGAAACCTGAAAGACAAAAGTAGGAGAAAGACGACACCAAGCTTCTATCCTCGACCATATCTCAGCCATATAAACACAGCCAGTAAACAAATGAATCGCCGACTCTTCATCCGAATTACATAAGACGCACCAACTATCCAGCAAAGGGACACCACGCTTCAACAATTCTTTCTTCGTTGGCAGCCGGTTCATAGACGCTCTCCAAGCCATAATTTTGCACTTCAAAGGCGCCCAACCTTTCCATTTGAATTGATCTGTATTCGGCTGCTGAGCATCGCTGATTAACAGCTTTTTGACGCTGTTAACAGTAAACGACCCGCTTCTGTCTGCCGACCACTTCCAATCATCGCTGCCGCCTTTCCACTCGAAGTCATGAATGGCCGACAGCAGAGAGAACAAATCTGCAACCTGCTGAGGAGTAGTGGGACATCATTCTTAAAAAAATGAAAGCCACATTAGACGAATTGACAGCTTTAGTGAACAAATTTTATTGGGCCTCCAAATGACATTAGGCATGAGTAAGAAGTTGTGAAAATATGCCTAGGACGAAATTCAGTGAATATATCTTTGAGAAGATAGTGGGCCGCAAAACTCCACAATTATGTTCGACAAATCAGTGGGGTAATGAACTTGTTTTGTTTATTGGGCTTTGAAACAAAATTAGTGGGTATTAAACAATTAAAACCCTAAAGGAATTAATTTCCAACATATACAAACACAAGTTTGATGATGTCAGCCGGCAATAGGAAAAGCAAATGGTTGGCTAGGGGTGGCGGCCAGCTTTATCTTTTTAATTTTTTTTTTTTTTGCACAAAATAGGTATCACCCTGCCATTGGTTGAAATGGGCGGCCGTCTCTCCCTTATTGGACCAACCAGTTTATTATTTTATACACACTTTAAAATTACGTTTTCGCCCTGCAATAGTGTTTCTCTCCCATTGGTTCAAATGGGTGGCGAGCAATACCTATTGGAACACCCAGTTTATTATTTTATATCCACTTTAAAATTACGTTTTTGCCCCCAGTTAAAAAATACGGTTTTGTCTCAACTTCAAAATACATTTACCCTTTTGCCCCGAGCTAAAGAATACGATTTCGCCTTCGGTAAAAAAAATACGTTTTTACCCTCAGCCAAAATTACGTTTTCGCCCCAGTTCAAAATAAAATTTTGTTTTTCCCCCGGTTTAAAATTACGAATTTACACCACTTTATTATTTTATACCTACTTTAACATTAGTGTTTTGCCCACAGTTTAAAATTACATATTTGCCCACAGTTCAAAATAAATTTATGCTTTTGCCCCCAGCTAAAATTTACGAATTTCCCCTTGGTTCAAAATTACGATATCGCCCTCAATTTAAAATTACGTTTTTGCCCCCAGTGCAAAATAAAATTATGGTTTTGCCCTAGCTAAAAATTAGGATTTTACCCTCGAAAAAATTTGATTTTTCCGCCAAGTAAAAATAAAAATATGACTTTACCCCAGCTAAAAATCGTGTCAAAGAGCTGCCTAATTAACACTCTTTTTAATTTTTATTTCTAGCAAAACTATAGTATTGTTTTTTTAATTGGGTGAGAATAATTCGGACATCGCCCCGCAACGCGGGCGGGGTATCACCTAGTATATATATATATACATACTAAAGTTTACGTGAGAGGGGGTGAATATCATTGTTTTTCGAAAACAGAACAGGATAGAAGGCGTTGGCGGCAGACATAAAGTGAAACAAGTGGAGGCCAATCACTGGGATTGTTTTCGAAAATATAAGGGGGTGTTGGCTATTACTATTTTCGAAGACACCACTGTTGGCTGCAATTGTTGGTGCAAGTTGGACGAAACAGTGGGTCGCACAAGAGAAAAGAAACATTCGGTTCGAGTTCGGAGTATTGCGGGTTTTATATTTCTAATCTTTTGCATTCGAACTATGTTTTGTTTGATTATTTTCAGAACCGAGTTTGTTATGTTTTTAATAAATATGAGTAGCTAAACGTTTGAAACTACCTGGGTTTAGATGAACTTGATGATTGTAATGCGATTTTGACATGATTATGGTTATTTGATGTGATTTACATAACTTTGCCTTGTGATTGATCTTGATATTGCATGTTGGCGTGTTTTGATTGATTATTGGTTGATGAATTCAGCGGTTTAGACACATAGAAATATCCACTAGACTTAGAGTTTAATTTGAATCGTTGATCTTAGGGTTTTTGGTTTGAATATTGAGTTGAGAAATTGACCAATTCGATTAATAATTAAAATCAATATACTAAAACTTGCATCCTCATCTTGTGACTCGAAAGACGATTAAGGTGAGCTAGGTTATTAGCTAATCATTGGCGGGTAGATTGGGTGACCGATAGCTCGGGCTCGTTTATTACATCGTGGTTAAGGTTTCCTAGGATTTCAATCTTCAAGGTTTGGTTTGCTTTGCGTTTTGAGAGTTTTGGGGGTAGAGTTACTTTCATTGCTTGATTCTCGTAGGATTTGGTATAGATAGGTCGAGCCGGCTTGTTCTAGCACTTCACATTTCGTCTTTATCTTTCGTTTGATACATCTCTAGCGGGGGGTTAATTGAGGGAGTATGATATTTAACCATTGTCACTGTCAGAGTAGCATTGCATGATTCTAGGGATTCGACACCTAGGTCGTCCTTGTCTCATATATATATTTGATCAAACTTTGCTCTCGTGTTCGTTTCACGTTGTTTGTCATGTCTGCCATCTTCTTAATCATTTAGGGTATTAGTTAAACACTAAAATCAAATCAATTATTGACTTTGTATTCAATAGAGGTTCATTATCTAGAGTTTGCATATAGTGTCCACGGATTGATATCCGGTCTTGCCATCTACACTACACTGCGACCGGTGCACTTGCCGATTGTGTGTGGTTTAGTTAGCGATTCCTTTTTAAAACTTGTTCGAAATTAATAGTTACATTTTCACACATCAAGTAGTCAAGTGAAAACCTTCACTTTGATGACTAACTAAGGTTTATTCCGACCTTTATTTTGACCCATTTCTAGGATATGCTGAACGGTTCTATCCGCTCTTTTCAATTCGTATCGCTTGTTTCAATCGTGTCATAACCATTCATTTCAAGACCGTACGGTTTGCCGAGTGAACTTCGTCACTTCTAAGGCTTACTATACATACATCAACTTATTCAATTTGACCCGTTTGATCTATCGAGTGAACTTCGTCACTTCAATGATACATCAAACCTCCTTAACATACTACAATATCATTAACAAGATGTACTAAACACTCTTTGATCTAAGTAACGGAACTAATAGTCACGTACCTTTAAAGCGCTCATTTCAAACGCATATCTCCACCGGCTTGTCCACTTGACGATCCGGATTAGGATGGAACCCAGATACGCCCCGCTAAGTAGTAAGCATCGTCTTCCTTTAGTTCCAACCTTTTCTCCAATCCCTGTAGGGACTCAAGTTTGAGGTTTTCTTCCTTCAATGCTTCAATCTGTGCCTCTCGAATCTGGGTAGGAAGGCTGGAGTGGATCGTAAAATGTAACGCACGTACCTGCTTAGATTTGGTTTCCTTACGACTGAGGGCATCGGCCACAACGTTGGCCTTGCCGGGATGATACTTGATCGCACACTCATAATCATTCAGGAGTTCGACCCACCGAAGCTGTCGCATGTTCAACTCCTTCTGATCCAAGATATGCTGGAGATGCTTGTGATCGGTGTACATGGTGCACTTGGTACCGTACAAGTAATGTCTCCATATCTTGAGTGTAATCACTACTGCTCCCAACTCCAAATTGTGGGTAGTGTAGTTCTTTTCGTGAGCCTTGAGTTGGCGTGATACGTAAGCCATGACTTTCTCACGTTGCATCAACCAAGTCCTTGGATTGAGGCAGCAAAATCATCTGTGCCTTCTGGTAACGGAAGAATAGGTGCACTACAGAGTTTCACCTTCAACTGCTTGAAACGCGGATTCCTGAGCAATCTTTCGAGTAGAGCTGTGAGGGTTTGTGCATTCGATTAAGAAAAGCGGGCTTCATGACGTCAAAAATCACAGGTTGGAAACTTAATATAAGGTTTCTTGTGTTGTAGGAGCTCCATGGTAAGGCGTAGGTATCGTTCTATTAGTTCTTGGAGTAGATTCGAATGTGGTCGAAGAAATCAAGTGACATATCCGTCAAGGTAGGCTAGATTTGAATGTCGTGACTTGGAACCTATCTCGGTCGTATCGAGTTCCAAGGACAGTTCTCGTGATACCTCCATATCTGTGATATTCATGGCCCATTGCTCCTAGAGTATCATTTGTAGAGAGCAACCCCTCCAAGCGAGAGTTCGCAGAGAATGCTGTTAGGATAAGGATCATAGGATTCGAGAGGTATATCGTGAATGGATGTGGAAACATGTAAAATGGGTAGTCGCAACCGATACGTAAGCGTTTAAGAACCCGTAGCAGGGGTTTACCTGTTGTGACACCCCAGGAAAACCAGGAAAGCCCTACAACGTAACTAGCTTCCTCAGTGAGTACGTACCAAATTTCGGGACGAAATTTCTTTCAACTTGGGGATAATGTGACAACTCGTCTTTTAGAACCTTCTTTGTACTTTGATGTAACCTGTTTGAACAATATGTGATTACGTTATATGAGGTCTTAATGGAATGTTATGTTTGTGTTACGTGTGTTATATATGTATATATTATGTAGTCGCACAACACAACCCGATCGCACAAGCCCATTCGGGCCACATTCTTGTACTCGAACCATAAGAGCAGCCCATGAAGGGTTCGGCCCACTCCCCTTAGTTCGAATAACACATAGGGTGTTGGTATAAATACCACACTTTACCTAATTTCATAAAGTTTACAAAATCCTATTCTCTCCTTCTCTCCTCTCGAAGCCGGCGACCACACATCCTCATCCCTAGAAGCTTTCTTGTTCGGATCAACTTTTGTTTATCCTCTAATCCGGTTAGTGTTTATTATTGATTAATATTGTGTATGATTAGATGATGTGTAATTGTTTGATGTCTCTCTAGGATTAATCTAAACCTGTTTAAATATATGATTTTGACCTAGAACCGATTGCATGTTGGACGAATATATATGGATGGTTTGATGAATTGATTATGTAATTATGCATTCTAGAGATCGAAATCGTGATTCCTGTTAATATGCCTAAGTGTAAGGATTGTTGCTTGTGCTTTGTTCATGCTTGAACGGATTAGGGTTCATATGAATCAACTGATTAAACCGTGTTTTGATCGATTAATGGATGGCTAGAGATTGTTGATTGTGTTGATTGTTAATTACAAGTATGGTAACTGTTAGAATCGATTTGTAAAATCAATATGTAACGATTTGACTGTTGACTGAATCATAATGGAAACAATATAACTAAATGGCATAATTTTCGGATGTTAAAACAAATCACACAAGTTTCTCTTCGGTCGCACAAGATCAGATCACATAGAATCTGATCTGATCGTACAAGACTGGTCGCACAACACAGTCGCACAAGCCGTAGAGTGCAACTGATTAAACACAGCGTACAACACAGCTATTGCATGATCTCACAAGACCTTGTGGATCGCACAAGATAGTGCTGATCGCACAAGGCTTGGGCCTCACACGAATTTCACTACTGTTGGGCCTCAAAGCCCAAGTCCAGTCGCACAAGAGGTCCCGAGTCGCACAAGATTGTCCAGTCACACAAGTCGTCCGGATCGCACAAGATATCCGGACCGCACAAGACCGATGTATGTTATTATTTGGGCTGTGTACTTTGTTGGGCTTATTTGTAAACTGGGCCGGGTATGTTTGGATCGCACAACCTGTTATGGGTCGCAAAAGATATGCTGGACGCACAACAGGTTGGGCTGGGTATCTTTGGGCTTCATTGGGTGGATCGTACAAGTTGGACATGATGAGTACTTGACTTTACTGTTAATGTGTTAACATGTATTATGTGTTTGCCATGATCAATGTGTGTTCATAACCTGTTAAGCTATGTGTAAACATACGTGCACTATTTGCACCTAGACCTGACTTGTATGGTAACCATGTTAGGACGTGGTTGACCACTAGGAGCTCAATCGACCTTTACTTATCTGCCGAGTTAACCTAAGATGAGTTCACACTTTCTACAAAGCATGGGATTCCCAGGGGTAGGGAATGGGTTAAGGAATATGGATTCCTCATCCTTCTTGGGTAGGACAGTACGGGTTCAGGAATGTAATTCCTCGTCCTCTTGGACAGTTTGAATTTCACTAGACCAAAACTCTATCACGAAGTCCCTCCTTTTTATATCGACTTAATCGTCGGGCCAATGGCGAGCGGGTCATTAGTTAGATAGCGCTATTTAGGTCTGACAAGCCTCACACCGTGCCGCAGAGGACGGGCGTGAACTAATGGATCTGGGCACGTCAATGATGATAGACATTGACGCTAAGGGCACATAAACATGACTAAAGTCAGTGGTCGATATGGTAACGAGTCTAGTAGTATATACATGGGGTAGCCCCCACGGCCGAAGAGCCAGATAATTGAACATGGGTTAGCCCCCACGGCTGGATTGCCAGAGTAAATGGGATAAACAAATCACGTTTTCAACTATGGGGTAACCCCCACGGCAGGGATGCGAGTTAAAGGAAACTGTTTTTGGAACAACGTAAAACAAACACCCAACTGTGAACTCGCTCAACTTTGTTGTTGACTCGTTACTACATGCTTTGCAGGTCAATAGGTACTTAGCTGGGGCTTGCATGGGGAAGAGTCATTGTGGGACATGGAATGTGAAGTTCCATGTGGAAGATTTGAACTTTTAAAACTTATGATTTGGTTTTACAACTTTATGCTTCCGCTGATACTTGAATTTGGTTAACTTATTTTGGACACCAATTATATTGTGTTTGGTTTTTCTTTTTTATATTACATTGTTCAATATGATTGGTGGCTTGATCCTGGTCAGTCACGCCTCCAATCGGTGATACTCCGCAGGTGGATTTTGGGGGTGTGACACCTGTTGTCGAGGTTATAGCTGGTAATATACAAGTGGCATAAGGTTAAAATGAAGAACGCCGTTTGTAGAATAGAGGTGTTGCGCTGGTATATTATGCATAGCAAGAATTAACCAGAGAAGAATGGTTGTCGCTCAAGTTTGTAGTGTTAAGGTTCGTTGAAACTTCAGTCAAGGTTGTTGGGCTCGCCCACATGCGAAGGAGGAATAATTCACCTTGATCCATGAACTTAGACGTGTTTGCGATTTATCGAGTCGGTGAGCAATCAAGTTCGGAGGAGTTTCCTTAGGTTGTGTGAATAAATCTGAAATACGCTTGTGTGGTCAAAAGGTTTCAAAGTAAGGACGCGAAAACATGCTCAAGGGGGTATGATCGTATCCATAACATATCACCATCCTCAAGTTCCGAGATGTGATCATCAATGACCAAGGGTCAAGCCTTGCAAATTCTATAAGTTAGAGTGAATTCGTTTTCGTGTCTCGGCATGGGGAAGCGAGGGCGTAGTGTCACTGTGGTAAAGGAATGATGATTTTGTCTAAGTTAGTATTAGAAATTTAGGCATTGCATTAATCAACAAGCATAGGTCGGTACAAATGTTAGTGAAAAGATTTCACATAAATAAGATAAAATATCATAGGATCCAAATGCTATTCTTGTAGTGTAGGGGGAAAAGGGGTAAGGTAACAACTCAGCACGAGAAATATCTTTAAATCAGTAAAATAAAAGGAATCCATTCAAATTAAACCATAAAAGTCATTACAACGAATATTCGAAAAAGTTTTAATCACCACGATTGTTTATACGAAACAAAAGAAAGAAATAATAAGATAAACAAGTGAAAGACGGGTCAGTCGTCCACGTCTCCATCCCCGAGGTCATCACCATCATCATCGTCTCCATCACTATCTGGGACCTCCTCTGGCTCTTCCTCCTCCTTTTCCGGCTCTTCATCAGAATCTTCCGCCTCCGGCTCGGGAGGTGCCGGGGCTGGGGCTGGCTCGGGTGCAGGTGCAGGTGGAAAGCGGGCTTCCTCCAACTGATGTGCAACAACTCTCATCAAAAGTCATATTTATTATTTTATTTTGTCCCATAGGAAACCCTAATTGAGACCCCCAAGTGATCCTGCATAAGCCCTAAAATTTTCAGAACAATCGGAATCAGGATCAGGGCCCCTAAAACTCAAGGGGGTAAACCCTAGTTGATAATATCAACACAGTTTTACGTGTAATTCGAAATTTCACGAAGGACAAATCAGCAAGCCTACTGGGACACGGGGCTACCCTATGGTAGGGTGGCACCCCTCGCGCCACGCGACAGCCCCTCCCGCCACGCGAGGGGGCTGTTTTTCAGGTATAAATATAGGGGTTTGGGACTTGATATTCTGCGTTCGTTCAACGTTAAAATTCGATTCATGTACTGAGATATCGTCCAAATACTACAGAAACACACACATAACACGAAACGCTGCCGCAATACAGGGTAATAACTCGATCGCTGCTACGATTCAATGTCCGATCGATTGAAACTATCCGATGAATGTTTAAGTGCTGCCCAAATTGGGTTTATACTTTGTCATTTGTCGTGAATTCGATGGATGTTTAAGTATTGCACTTTGTCATTTGTCGTGAGGGTTTAATCTCGTGAGTTATCGTAAATGCTGTATTAGTTACTGACCTAGTTCATGTGCATTGATATTTAAATTAGGTTATCAGGCTAATCAGTAGGCTAAACTCTGCCCGTATAAATCTGCAATGTGAGTCATTCTCTTTTTTTATCAAATATTTTACAATACTCCATTTTCAAATTGTAACACCCGTCTAATATTTACTTGAATTTGGTAGTAATTCAAACCATAATATAAAACGATATCTAGATTGTAACATACATTCCAATTTAAGGTTCAAAAGTATCAAAACATTAGTCAACTAGAGACTAATTTGAACCTTCAAAAGTTTGAAAATAAATTGTTTACAACCCATAAACATTGTCTATTAAAAGTTAAGATATCGCGGAAGCATTCAAAATGAGTGTTCGGTTCTTCGACATTAGCTTGATCGCCATCCGGATAGTCCCCACTTTTACCTAAGGTCAAAACCATCCAAAATATTAGTTTTGACAACAATTTGTATAATACAAACAAGTCCTAGCATCAAAACATGAGAAAACAAGCAATTTTCAGAAGTTACCCTACCGTGTGTCGCGGCAGGTTTCGTTCAATACGTCGCGTGGCGCGGCGACGTGGCGCGGCAGGAACGGTTTTCCAGCAGGTTATGTTTTGTGAGCTGCAATTTCTGCCAGCTCCGGAAAACTCAGATTTTAACTTCAAATGTGCATATCTTTTGACTCGTAAGTCCGTTTTAGGTGATTCTTGTTCCTATGCGTCTGTAAATTCAATACCAACGTAACTACAATACTTTCGTTATAAAAAGTTTGATTTCTGGATCGAATAAATAAAAGTCGTTTATGTGCTAATCGACCCATTCTAACTTTACTTACTTAATTACCGTTTAACTATCAAGCCTATGGCGTCTTATGCCCATTATCCGGGGCCTAACATCACTTGCATTATCTTACCCAAATTCCATGGTTTAATGCTTTTGTGATCTACATCGCTAATGCTATTAGTTAAGACACTATCACTACAATTGACACACTTATTCGACCCGTTGGCTCATCTTGTGGAAAAATCCTCCAATATGATGACTACCAATGGTTCTTCTCTTAAAGCTACTCTATTGATTCCAATAACGGTCATGATTATTAAAATCAACATAACTATTAATCAACAACGCGTCTATGCATAATTTAACAACAATTCATTGAATGTAACGGGTCAAGTTACATACCTTAGTGTACGCCCTTCAACCGCAAATCACCACCGGCTTGTCCACTCGACGTTCCGGTATCCTTTCCTATAGAGTTCAATTTAAGACATGTTTAGAACTCTCTTTAAACCTTATATCGCATAATACACCGAAACATCATAATTATGCGTTTGAACTTTAAATTTAAATTTTAAGCCTTCTTTGAGGCATTTTCACAAACACTTTAAGGGCAGATTTTTACATGATTTTATGACAAGTTCCTAGCTTATCACTTAGCCCTAATTTCACATAAATCAACATTTTACATGATTGTTAGCTTCTACATTTCTGAAATCACTTCAAAGTGGTCAAATTACACTAGGACAACACCCAATTTCCTAGTGTTCATCAATTTACACATAACCCACTAATCACCTACAATGGTGTTCATAGTTTCCACTAAAATTTCACATGATTTCAACTTGTGTTTGTCTAGGGTTTGTCCCTAAACACTATAGTTGTTCCTAAATCATCATAACACACACATGCAACCATGATTTCAGATTTTCCCAATTTCATGAGAATTTCAAGTTGAGAGTTTTAATGAAATTTTACATACCTTATAATCCTCTTGTGATGAGGATCAATAATCTATGCTTTAATTTCGATTTCAACTTGGATTGAGCCTTCAATTTGCAAGTTTAGTGAAGTTTTAGGGTTTTGAAGAGTGGGGATCGCCCCTGACCTTCTCCTGTGCGACCAGACCCTTCAAATGGGTGTTTGGTTTTGATTTTTATTAAAATTAACAATATAGTTTCAATTCTTACAACTTTGGCCCTTCCACTTTGTTCAACTTATAGTTTAGTTGTTTTTAACCCTATTATAAGCTATTTCTAGACTTGTAACTAACTAGGTTAAAATTCCTAGTTAGTAAATTCTCATTTATTATACTTTATAATTCTAATATAAAGTTTTATATTTTTCGGGGTGTTACACAAATGTTATAATTACAGGGATTAAGTCATGGTTATCTTAAATCACTGGCTAGTGGGGTATTGTGCACATTACTAATTTATCACGGGTTAGGCTAATAAATCCTCACCGTGATAAACGTCACTACTTGGGGTGGGACCCAATAGTGGTATGACCATCGTCACAAGGGTGACAAGGCGCCAGATAAAAATAAGATAGAAGCCATTGTAATCGCTCTTATGCTGTAAATTATAACTATGTGTCATTTTGTCAAAATGAATGATTCACCAGTATTTCCCCGCTGACAAAAATATTTTTAAAACATGTTTCAGGCGACCTGCTGTAAATCAAGGAAAACGTGCTACGGAGCACTAACAAGCTTGAAGAGGTGGCTCAGTTAAAATAAATAAACATGTTTTAATAAATCAGGGAATTTCCTAGTAAAATTCCTCTATTGTAAATTACGGGGTTTATCCCGAATTATGAAATAAAATAATCGGGCATTTTTAGCATTAAAAAGATCCTGTTAAAAATCTTCCGCTGTCGCATTATAAATACCACGGGTTCCTATCCCGCGGCTCCTGACCGGTCAAACCGGGGCTGGGGCCGTGACAGAAAAAGGTGGTATCAGAGCCACTGATTTAAGCCAATTAAGTATTTAGAAAATACTTAATTTTACTAATTGCTATTTTGGTGATTACGTGTTTTATTATTTGAACATTGTTTACAGTATGGGTAAACAAAGACTTTCGGACATCTATCATAAATTAGATACTACACCGAAGGAAAAAGGATCATCCTCCTCAAAACACTCAGTAAATACTAAGGAAGGAATATTTGTTCAAAAGGCACAATATGAGGAACCACTTTCTCCTAATAAAAGAAGTTTGATTATTAGGAAAAGTCAAGAAAAACTAAAGAAGTCCAAAGAAGTGAGGGTTAACCAGGAAACCCAGAAACTAGACAATAACCCACCATGGGAAAACAAATTAGATGAAAAATGGGCTGATCTCTATATGTTAGCCACTGTAGCAGTAAATGCAAAATTTTTAAATACTTTGACCTAGTATTAACGCCCATATCATCTACAATCCAGAAACCCTAAAGAAAATTTTAACCAGTAAATAAATAAGTTACAATAAACCCTAGTAGGTTTAATTCTCAGTTGTTCTTTGTATTAAATTAGTCACACGGTATGCAATAATACATGAATATTTATCTGTGAAAATCTTATTATAAAATTTTAACTTAGCATTTTGTGTGCATTTTGAATATATGCTAAACAGCATGAATGAGTTATCTGAAGCCCTTCAGAATCTCAATCTTTATCCGGTGAAAATAGAAGTTTCCAGAGACTTTAATGGTTACATACCCGATATAGAAGAACCTATGGAATTCAACGCTTCACCTCCGGAGAAATCAAAGCCTAAGAAAAGGAGAAGATTTGTAGGATGGAGACGTGTACGCAGGAGGAAACCCGCAACTAGAAAGGTTCCCAAAATAGAGAATCCCATAGATAAAGGAAAAGGAATTGAGATCGGGGAAGGTGTTAGGCAAACATAAATGGAAATTGGAGAAAGTTCTAAACAAGTCGAGGAGTTGCCATTACAAGAAGAGTTGGATCGTATATTGGCAAGTTGTGATATTATTAGACCTATCAATACCAACCTTTACCCTTATCCTGTTGAAACTCAACTTCCAATAAATTTAGAACCAGCCATCCCAGAGCCTTTAATCCATACTCAACCTTTAGGAGAAATGGACGAGTGGTGGACCAATGACTGGCAGTTTCAAAACCTCCTAAATAATCCTTATACCTTTTTCCCTCAGTTCGACCCAGAACCTATACCAAACCCACCAATGAGCAATGAAAACTTAGCTGAACTTCGCCATTTTGGCGAGGAGCTGATAGGTGCAGGGAATAGGATCCGGGAGGTAGGAGAGCAAATCTCCTGGAAATACGACGAGAGGGAACGTCGCTTCTAGGGATAGGATGGTTGTGAAACTGTGATTGTATAATAGTAATAATAATAAATATAATCTTGTAAAATAACTTACAAATAAAACCTTTGTAAGATAACGGTGTGTAATGATGCATAACATATATAAAAAATGGAAATCGAGAAATTGATAATTTTGGTTATATGTGTATTATGAAATTTGTATAATTGTTTTGTGTATAATTGTTATTTACTCTATACTAATAAATTATATATATTATCAGATGGAAAACGCTAATAATGAACCAGTTAACGAGGGTAACCAATCTGAGCAACACCCGGAGGATCAATTTATGACTAGGCAAGATATAGAAAATATCGTTGCTCAAGGAATAGCCAATGCTATTCCAGAAATCCTTGCTGCTGCCCAGAAACCTGTTAAGCCTCAACAAATTATTCCTAGCAAACGTACTTCTGAAGATAACTTCAGTAATAGCATAAACGGAGGCGGTAACCATACTAACAACGATAATGAACCACAGCAGGCCCCGCTCCTTAAGAAAATAAAAGCTGCAACGTCTGGTTACACTTACAAAGAATTCCTTGCCTGTAAACCTGCTGAATCCGCAGGTAATGAAGGGGCTACCGCGGCACTGCGTTGGTTGGAGAAAACCGAAGCAGTACTCATGATAAGTAAATGTGCTGAAGAAGACAAGGTCATGTATGCGTCACATCTTTTTAAAGAAGGGGCGCTAGAATGGTGGAATACGGTACTTCAAGCCAAAGGAAGAAATGTGGCCTATGCCATGAAGTGGGAAGAATTTAAAAGTTTAATAGAAAGTAAATTCTGTCCCGAATACGAAAGGAACAAATGGCAAACAAGTTCCTGAACCATTGGATGATGGGTGTAGATTGTCGAAGATATACATCGACATTCTTCGAATATGCGAGAGTGGTACCAACACTGGCTTCACCAGAACTGGTACTTATTTCTCGCTATATTTGGGGATTGATAGGCGAAATCCGTAATATCGTTAAAGCTGCGAGACCTCGCACTATTGACGATGCGGTAGAATTAGCTAACACCCTAACTGATGAACTGGTACGCACAAGTGAAGAAAACCGGAAAAAGGAAGTAGCCCAAAAGATTACCCAAGGATTCTGTATGGGTAACCGTAGTAATTTCAAGAGAAAAGGAACCGGGCAATCTTCCACTGCTCCATTCTGCAATGCCTGTAAAAGAAAGCATTTTGGAAGATGCAAATGGTATTGCAATTTCTGTAAAATTTCGGGGCATCAAGAAAAAGATTGCAGGAAGAAGAGAGCAACAGTCTGCTACAACTGTGGAGAAGCTGGACACTTTAGGCCAGATTGCCCAAAACTGGTCAAACCAGCTGATAACAAAGCCAACCCTGCAGAAGGAGCTACCAAGAAAAACGCAAGAGCTTTCCAGTTAACTACTCAGGAAGCTGAGCTAATCCCTGACGTGATAGCTGGTACGTTCCTAGTTCACGACGTCTATGCAAAAGTATTATTTGACTCTGGTGCAAACCAAAGTTTTATAAATACTTTATTCTGCCAAGCTCTTAATTTACCTTTAACCAACCTTAGGCAGATTTTTACAGTCGAAACGGCAGATGGGAATTCTGTTAACATAGATAAGGTTTTGCAAAAAGAAAATATAGAACTTTCAGGTCATAAATTTCATGCAAATCTATTACCAATGAATTTAGCCAGATTCGATGTTGTGTTAGGAATGGATTGGTTAGTAGCCAACCATGCTCGAATCCTTTGTCATAAGAACTCTATAGAAATTCAGGCACCCATTGGAGAAGTAATCATGGTTACAGGAGATAAGCCGCGAAAACCCATGAAGTTCATTTCAGTAATGAAAATTGCTAGTTATGAACGAAAGCAAGGAGTAGTGTATATGATTTCAGTAATCATTAACACTAAAGGTAAGGAACTTAAGGAAATTCCAGTAGTATCAGAATACCCGGATGTCTTTCCGGAAGAACTACCTGGATTACCACCCAACAGGGAAGTAGAATTTAGGATTCATCTAATTCCGGGAACTACACAGATAGCTAAGGCACCTTATCGGTTAGCACCCACCGAAATGTTAGAATTGAAGAAACAATTAGATGAATTACTAAGTAAAGGATTTATACAACCTAGTTCATCCCCGTGGGGAGCACAAGTATTGTTTGTGAAAAAGAAAGATGGTTCAATGCGAATGTGTATCGATTATAGAGAACTAAATAAGGTTACAATTAAGAATCGATACCCACTACCTAGAATTGATGATCTTTTTGATCAACTTCAAGGAGCTAGGTACTTTTCTAAGATCGACTTACGCTCTGGATATCATCAATTAAAGGTACAAGAAGAAGACATACCTAAAACTGCTTTCAGAACTAGGTATGGTCATTACGAGTTTACAGTCATGCCCTTCGGACTAACGAATGCACCTGCAGCATTCATGGACATGATGAATAGAATCTGTAAACCATACTTGGATAAATTTGTAATTGTCTTCATCGACGATATATTTATTTATTCCAAAATCCAGGAAGAACACTGTTAGCACCTACATGCACTCTTAACTTTGTTAAGAAAAGAAAAGCTTTACGCCAAGTTCTCGAAATGTGAATTTTGGCTACAAGAAGTGCAATTTTTAGGTCACATGGTGAATCAAGAGGGTATTCACGTAGATCCTGCTAAAATAGAAGCAATTACCAAATGGAAAGTCCCACAGTCAGCTATGGAAATTAGAAGCTTCTTAGGATTAGCTGGATACTATAGACGGTTTATTAAGGATTTTTCCAAGATAGTTGTACCTTTAACTAAGCTAACCTGTAAAACGGTTAAGTTTGAATGGGGATCTAGGCAGAAGAAGCTTTTAGGATTTTAAAGCAAAAGTTAACTAATGCTCCAATTCTAGCCTTACCAGAAGGAACTGAAGATTTTGAAGTATATTGTGATGCCTCTAAGCTAGGATTAGGATGTGTGCTAATGCAACGCAAGAAGGTAATTGCGTATGCTTCAAGACAATTGAAAAAGCACGAGGAAAACTATATGACTCATGACTTAGAGTTAGGAGCCATAATTTTTGCCCTTAAAATTTGGAGACATTATCTGTATGGAAGTAAGTTTACTGTCTATATGGATCATAAAAGTTTAAGATACATATTTGGGCAAAAAGAGTTAAACATGAGGCAAAGGAGATGGATGGAAATACTAAGCGACTACGACTATGATATTCAGTATCACGAAGGAAAAGCAAATGTAGTTGCAGATGCTTTAAGTCGTAAGTATCATGAGAAACAACGACGGGTTCGTGCTCTTAGATTAAATCTACAGTTAGATTTAATAGAACAACTGAGAAATGTCCAGGAAACAGCAATCAAGGATGATGCTGAAGGAATGAAAGGAAGAATAAAAGAAATGGAGCAAGGAAATGATGGAATTTGGAGATTCCATAAGAAAAGGATTTTGGTACCTAAACAAGGAGAATTAAGAAATAAGATCTTAGAGGAAGCCCATAAATCTAGGTATACCATGCATCCTGGAAACAATAAAATGTACCAAGATTTAAGAAATAATTTCTGGTGGATAGGAATGAAAAAATGACATAGCTAGATATGTTTCTAAGTGTCTTACTTGTTCACAAGTTAAAGCAGAACACCAGAAACCTTCAGGTCTACTACAACAATTAGAAATGCCTGTATGGAAATGGGAACTCATAACAATGGATTTTGTTACTAAGTTACCCAAAACCAGAAAAGGTAATGATGCGATTTGGGTAATTGTAGATCGATTAACCAAGTCAGCTCATTTTCTACCCATGAAAGAAACCTTTAGCATGGAAAGGTTAGCCAAGTTGTATGTAGATGAAGTAGTATCCTTACATGGAGTTCCACTCTCCATTGTATCGGATAGGGATAGTCGTTTCACTTCCCACTTCTGGAAAAGTTTCCAGGAAGCAATGGGAACCCGACTAAAATTAAGCACGGCATATCATCCACAAACAGACGGGCAAAGTGAAAGGATGATACAAACACTGGAAGACATGCTCTGAGCATGTGTGATAGATTTTGGTGGAAACTGGGATGACCACCTACCCTTAATTGAATTCTCCTATAATAATAGTTATCATGCAAGCATCGAAGCTGCCCCATTCGAAGCACTGTATGGACGAAAGTGTAGAACTCCAGTATGCTGGGCAGAAATAGGAGAAAGTCAGTTATCAGGTCCTGAAATAGTGCAAGAGACCACCGACAAGATCACTCAGATCAAGGAAAGACGGAAAACTGCTCGAGATCGTCAAAAGAATTATGCCGACAATCGACGCAAGCCACTAGAATTTCAAGTCAGAGATAAGGTACTTTTGAAAGTTTCTCCTTGGAAAGGAGTAGTTCGATTTGGTAAGAAAGGAAAGCAAAGTCCAAGATATGTAGGACCATTTCCAGTAATCCAACGTATAGGACCAGTTGCCTATCGCTTACAACTACCAGAAGAACTAGCTGGAGTACATGACGTATTTCATGTATCCAATCTCAAGAAAAGTTTATCGGACGAATCCCTGGTAGTACCTCTTCAGGATATAGAGGTAAATGAAAAGCTAAAATTTGTTGAAAAGCCACTACAAATAGAAGATCGAAAAATCAAATTTCTCAAGCACAAGCGATTGGTACTAGTCAAAGTCAAGTGGAATTCAAAGAGAGGACCTGAATACACTTGGGAGCTGGAATCAGAAATGAAGCGGAAATATCCTCACTTATTCCAATAAATCTCGAGGACGAGATTTCTATTAAGGTGGGGAGGATGTAACAACTCTCATCAAAAGTCCTATTTATTATTTTATTTTGTCCCATAGGAAACCCTAATTGAGACCCCCAAGTGATCCTGCATAAGCCCTAAAATTTTCAGAACAATCGGAATCAGGATCAGGGCCCCTAAAACTCAGGGGGGTAAACCCTAGATGATAATATCAACACAGTTTTACGTGTAATTCGAAATTTCACGAACGACCAACTCAGCAAGCCTACTGGGACACGGGGCTACCCTGTGGTAGGGTGGCACCCCTCGCGCCACGCGACAGCCCCTCGCGCCACGCGAGGGGGCTGTTTTTCAGGTATAAATATAGGGGTTTGGGACTTGATATTCTGCGTTCGTTCGACGTTAAAATTCGATTCATGCACTGAGATATCGTCCAAATACTACAGAAACACACACATAACACGAAACGCTGCCGCAATACAGGGTAATAACTCGATCGCTGCTATGATTCAATGTCCGATCGATTGAAACTATCCGATGAATGTTTAAGTGCTGCTCAAATTGGGTTTATACTTTGTCATTCGTCATGAATTCGATGGATGTTTAAGTATTGCACTTTGTCATTCGTCGTGAGGGTTTAATCTCATGAGTTATCGTAAATGTTGTATTAGTTACTGACCTAGTTCGTGTGCATTGATATTTAAATTAGGTTATCGGGCTAATCAGTAGGCTAAACTCTGCCCGTATAAATCTGCAATGTGAGTCATTATCTTTTTTATCAAATATTTTACAATACTCCATTTTCAAATGTTATAATTACAGGGATTAAGTCATGGTTATCTTAAATCACTGGCTAGTGGGGTATTGTGCACATTACTAATTTCTCACGGGTTAGGCTAATAAATCCTCACCGTGATAAACGTCACTACTTGGGGTGGGACCCAATAGTGGTATGACCATCGTCACAATGGTGACAAGGCGCCAGATAAAAATAAGATAGAAGCCATTGTAATCGCTCTTATGCTGTAAATTATAACTATGTGTCATTTTGTCAAAATGAATGATTCACCGGTATTTCCCCGCTGAAAAAAATATTTTTAAAACATGTTTCAGGCGACCTGCTGTAAATCAAGGAAAACGTGCTACGGAGCACTAACAAGCTTGAAGAGGTGGCTCAGTTAAAATAAATAAACATGTTTTAATAAATCAGGGAATTTCCTAGTAAAATTCCTCTATTGTAAATTACGGGGTTTATCCCGAATTATGAAATAAAATAATCGGGCATTTTCAGCATTAAAAAGATCCTGTTAAAAATCTTCCGCTGTCGCATTATAAATACCACGGGTTCCTGTCCCGCGGCTCCTGACCGGGTCAAACCGGGGCTGGGGCCGTGACATGATGGATCCTCCTATTCATCATAACAAGCCTCTCAGCATGCGAGTCAAGCCTTGCTTGTTCCACCCGAGCGTCTCCCATTATAAAACCTTGTACCTCGTGCCCCTTTAAGGCTTCTGTCTTCAAATCATTGGTTCTCCTATAGAGTTTTCGTATCTGCTCCTCTTGAGCTTCCACTCGCCCCTCTAGGGTAGCAATTCGTTTCAATAATGTTTGATTTTGTTCCATTAAGACTTGGTTTTCCTCTATCAAAACCTGGTTATAATCCCGAAGAGCCTTAATCACGGCAGACTCGGCTTGGGCGCTGAGCGGGTTAACTGGCAGTGCATGCGTAGGTCGGGAGGACGACTCCCCGCCCTGCGCGAGTCTCTTTCGATAAGCCGCTCGCGTCTCCACCTGACGCGGGGGTGAGTGAGTAGCAGCGGGTGCCTTCCCTGGCGCCCGGTACTGGTCGGATGATGTAGGCATGCATGTCGAGTTAATGACGTAACACGCGTTAAACGAAGGAACACACCTTCACAAAACACTAAAAGAATATGTCGACACAGAAGTGTGGAAAAGAATGACAGAAGGGGGGGTAACCACATAAGGTTCAAGCAAACGGATGATGCCAAAGCGAGCACACTGGGCTAATAAAGGTAACATGCTGCAATGTTAATTAGGTACACTATAAGCAACACACCATGCAAATGCAACTAACAAGTATGCTACATAACATAAATCATACCATCTAAAATGTTGAGCTTTGCGCGTGAAACGAAGTGTCGTGGATCGTTGAGCACTAAACAGGTTATAGTCTGGTTTTTGTCAAAAAGAAATTTATCTTTTTTAAAACCAAGTTCACTATAACCAATGGCTCTGATACCAATCTGTCACACCCTCAAAAATCCACAAGCGAAGTATTACCGCGAGGTGTGTGACTGACCAGGATCATACCACCAATCATAATAAACAAGTAATTAACGTAAAGTAAAACCATAGCAAACCAATTTAAAAGTTCACCAAACCAAAGTCCAAAACCAAATTTAAAAGTCAGCGGAAGCATAAGTTCAAAAACCAAAATAATAATTTAACGTTTCATAAGGTTATCATGAACAACAATGGTTCATGTCCCACAACGAATCCTTCTCCATTGCAAGCTCCAGCAAATAACCTAATGACTTGCAAAGCATGTGGTAACGAATCAACAAACATGTTGAGCGAGTTCACAATTGGTTGTCAGTTTTAACGTTGTTCCAAAAACCATAAGTTGTTTCGAAAACCATGTTATCCAGTTCCTTGTTTCCCAAACCATGTGTCGTGGGGGCTACCCCATGTTGTAAACCACTAGACCCGTTACCATATCGACTACTGACTTAAGTCATGTTTATGTGCCATACGTCAATGTCTATCATCATTGACAGTGCCCAAGTACATTAGTCCACTCCCGTCCTCTGCGGCCCGGTGTGAGGCTTGTCAGACCTAATAGCGTTATTTAACTAATGACTCATTCGCCAATGGCCCGGCGATTAAGTCGATATAAAAATGAGGGATTTCATGATACAGTTTTGTCTACTAAGTTCTATGTTTTCATCCTTCCCAAGGAGGATGGAGGTACGTAACCTACCCAAGGAGATTACACAGGTTTAAATGTTGTCATCCTTCCCAAGGAGGATGGAGGTACGTATCCTACCCAAGGAGAATACGCAGGTTTCAATATTAATCCTTAACCCATTCCCCAACCACCAGGAATCCCATGCTTTGTAGAAAGTGTGAACTCACATTTGATTACTTGGTTGGACTCTTAAAAATAGCTAACAGTCAAGGTCGGTCAACCACATCCTAGTATGATTACCATTTTGTTTATTAGTGATTTCAAATAAAGCACAAAGTTCCTACATACATCTACCACATAACATGCACTCATCTTAACAGTTCACGCCCATACATGCATTCCACCTATAACTACACAAGAGCAAGCATACGATATTTCACCTAGCACTTTCATTGACATAACAAGTTGGATCATTATCAGATAACATAACCGACACTTAGACCCACAAGTCACTACTTATATCGTTTCAGCTTGAACATCCAAAACTATGTTGTTTTCGGGTATTTTAATAAAATAGTTAACTTATTCCAAAAATTCCTAAATTTTTACAGAATGTTTTAAACGATCTAATTATTATTGTGTAAAAATCTCGGGGTCCAATTCGTCACCAATTATTTTATAAAAATCATTTACCGGGCAGCAATCAGATTCATCACTTTTTAACAGCAGACCATGGAAAAATTCATTTAAAATTCATCGTAAGTCCGATTGACGAAATTCCAGTTGGAGAATTACAATGACAACAGTGGCCATCTACAGTACAAATTTCATGACTTGAATCTATCCAGATTTCAAGTTATAACAAAAAATATAACACACATTTTCTGCAGAAAAAACACATTGCTGCTGTACAAAACGGACCTTTAAAAATAGCAAACGACCTCGAAAAAATATGATTCAAATGCCATTTGATTCGTTTTTCGAAAACATGTAATTTAGACTTCAGAAAATCAATTTTTCAATTTATAATGACTTGTTTACAGCCAACTGAAGTTGGCTGTAAATGTTAATCAGCTTTCTGTTTTCGTCACCCGATCCCGCAAACGACTATCTAGCGAACCCGTTCAGTTACAACATCAACTACAGCAGATTTTAGGTTATTTATGTCAGATGTATCATGCCAAAGTATAAATATCATCAAGAATATAAACCTTACTCCATATATATATGCCTATACATACATAATCAATAATACTAAGTATCATACTAGATTTTCATGCACACTAGACTACAAGTTATCACCATAAACATCAAGGTCATCAAGAATAAATACAAACACAGCCATGATACCCAAGATTATGCAAGAATCAAAACCATAAAAACAAAGATTACCGTGATAGAAACGTGATGTGAGTTGCTAGGAACTTGAAACCGAACGACTTGGGGAATTCTAGAGCTTGATTCCTCGTCACAACACAGAGCAGAGGAGAGGGCAGAAATTGCGCAAGATATGTTTAGGGTTTTTTTTGTGGATTATGGTGACTTATAATTTTCATGCGTACGTAACCAATTACAATACTAATTGGCAGTTTGGGCTAGTGTGTGTGTGGGCTGAGAACAAAAGGAAAACAAGGAAAAGGGATTGGGCCGAGACATGGAACCTCCATAACTATATCACCAAGAAAATTATATCTTATTTGAAGTGTTGCCATAAATATTTGAGATGGTGGTTTTCTTTAATAAAAAATTTGAATTGAGATTTTATTTTGAACGGATTGATTTTTTATCTCAATTAACAAAGTCTAATGGACTTTACATTATTAGTTCCTTTAGAATTTTAAAAGACAACTTTTATAAACTTTATCTAAAAGCAACTCAACATTTGTTGTTTAAATTGTTTGTTATCATTATTATAGTTTTTTTAACAACATAATCAACTAATTATAAAATTATAATTAACCAACTACTATAATGTATAATAATTAAGTTATGGTTTGAACCTCATGAGTTTTGAGTTATGCCATGATTCAAACGGTTCGGGTTGGTTCAGTCACGATATAGATTTGGTTTCGTATACTCGTTTGCATTCTATAAATTAAGAGGGTGTTTGGGGTTCCTTATTTTGAGGGTAAAAAGACTTTTGAAGGGCAAAAGTCCTTTTAAAAGTGTTTGGTTTTTCTTCTTATGTGAGAGGGATTTGCCAAAAGTCAGAATTCCTGACTTATTTTGGCCAAAAGGACTTTTCAAAAGTTGAAAATAAGCTAAGCCAAACATGCCCTAAATAAGTATAAATTTAATTCGTCAAATAAGATAAGTATATAATTATTTTGCAAAAGCGAAACGAACGGTTTTCACCTCAAAGTTACGGGTTATCACAGCCACCTATAGATAACATAAAAGTCTATAGGAAAAGAAATCCATCTGAAACAGAAAAGTAAGGGAGTTTCAACAAAACAATACCAGAGTACTTGTGGTTAACTCCACGGACAACGAGGCTGAGTGATGTCTAGACCTCAATCTACTTGAGGAAAAGTGGCTCGCAACCATCAATGAAGCCAAGTACAATGAATATAGGCAAAATGTAATAAAAAACAAATATGATCAGTTGACAGGTTTTTTTTTTTAAATAGGGTTATTTCAAATAGTTTTATATAGTTTTTATATTGTATTTTTTAAAATAAGGTTATTTCAAATAGTTTTAAATAGTTTTGTACTTTTTAATGGCCAACGAATACTATACAAGCTCGGTCACTCGGATAAACTCATTGGCGAAAAGCCATCCACGCCCTAAGTATGCAGACAACACTGGTGACCAGGTCCACCCATCATTCCAGGGGAAACTCACCGCTCGAAGACCCACTGTGGTAAAACCACTGATCCACCTGAATCAAATTGTAAGCAAATTGCACCAAGTGAGACTCCAACTCATAACCTCCACAATAGAAGGTCATAAGGTTACCTCCTCCTATACCAATTGATCTAGGACTCATTGGTAATAGTTTTTTGTATTGGCTTGTACTTCGTATGAAAGGTGATGGGGGAGAAACATATAGTTTATTGTAACTTTTTAGAACATCTATTAACTATACTAAAACAAAACCAACTTATGCTATTTGTCATGAACTTAGGCATATTATTGCCACTTGACAAAGTAATATCACTAATTCATGTGTTTTGAGCGGCAAAATCATTAACAACCTATTTTTCTTCTCAATCACAAATTTCTTTCCATAGTTAGATTTAAATAACTTACCGATTTTATATTCAAACCAAGAATAGAAACATTATTTATGGTGTACAAAAGTAATTCCTTTTGTTGATGTTACCATTTACCATTTATTTATTCTTCATAACTTATTTATAATTCATAATAAATAAATAACAAACGCATAGAAAAACAATTGGTCGATTTTCATCTTCGAAATATATATATCCTAATGAACAACAATACATGTGTAATATTATCAATTCCTGATGCATGTTGACGACTAACATTTTTTATTGTTATTTTTACTTTATTTTACTCTAAAATAATGTTTTCTTCTTACTTCATGTTGGTAATTATGATCAAAGTTTTATTAATTAAATGAACATTTGAAGGTTAGTAAAACATTTAATTATTTACTTCTTTTATCATTAAATTCAAAACAATTTCATACAATTTATGTCAATTAATTTCAATTAGATACAATTTGAATTTCATTCTCACAATATTGCTTTAATATCAAAACAGTTTTCAATAAAACATGTATTATATAACAATTTCTAAATTTTGACACAATCAGTGAAACAAATTTTTAAAATAAAAGATTTCGTTAACATTAAATGGATCAACATTGTTTGACGTTTTTCTTTTTTTTATATAAAGACATGAATTTGTTATTTGTTATTGTTTATTTGCATTTTTGCTAGACATTTTTCAACTTTGATATCTATGAATAACTTTATTTTATCATACATCTAATGTTAATTATGTTACTAAACATTGTCTAATACGTATTTATTTGAACACAAACGAAAAGGGTGATGTAGGTTCTGATTCTACTTTGAACATTTGTTCATGAAAGACTATATTTCATTTATATAATATATTTTTTTAAGCCTACATAACTAATAACTAAAAATATATATTATGAATACGTGTTTATATATATCTCATACTGATTAGTTAAATACCAATTATAGAATTATAGGTTACAGATCTATATTTTTTATACTTTATTATTTGTATTGATATTAATTAATTTTGTTCCTAATGTGTTACAAATTAAATATTCTTTGTTTATTGTGTATTTATTAATTATAAAATTATTAGTTTTAAAATCATCATAATTATAATGGAGAATGCAATTAAATATCTAATTTCGAATGTGAATAAAATAAAATTTCAAAAACTGATTAAATAATCAATTAATCGATATCTAAATATCTAATTCTGAATGTAATAAAATCAATTGTCAAAATTATCCTAGATTTAACTGGTAGTGATTTATAACATGCCCAGAAATAATAAAATTATCTTTTGTAACTCTGATAATTGAAAGGATTTTAAAATTGAAATATTTTTTACACTAAAGGAAACTTTTTCCCCTCTAATATAACTTATTTAAACCATCTACATTTTCATACTCTATTTTATTATATATGTCAAACAAACACATCCTCTACAAGTTATCAAGAACATCTATGCTGCTTACACGGCTCGATTTGATTGTGATTCAAATGTAGAAGCGGGTTAGTTACTTCCTATATTCTTATTATTTATTTCTATTGTTTTAAGTATGTGTAGTTTTATGTTTGTATACTAATCAATTATTAAAGAATTGTACTTATTAGTTAACGATGTATCTATTTATAATTTGATTAAAGAATGAATCTTCTTCTTCTTTATTCAGTTACCTTAATCACATTTTTAGTGATGTCTGGAGGTAGATACTATCCATGTATATTTTGATTTTTTTTTCATAAAAAATATGTACTTTAATCTTCTTATTGACTTGGATCAAACAAATAGTTATATAGGTACAGTTTGACGATTTAAATCACTTCCATTACTTTATTGCACACTTGATTTAAGGATAGCTTGACTTATGAGATCAATTATAGTGCAGTGATGCTTTGAAAAGTCCGACACTTTATTAAATATTTAATATGTCAACAGATTGACTTATTGGGTCAAAACATAGCATTATGATGTCTTAAAAAGTCAATGTGTCTATTATAAACTCAATATGGGTAGAGTTTGACTACTGAATTCAAACATAATGGTATTTAGATTATTTTGAGATACTACTTGCCACGAGAATGGATGATTTATTTGAGCAAGCTTTTGAATGTTGTTGCCTCTTAAAACATCATTCAAAGTTATAAAAATTAATCTGATATTGAAAATAAGGCAAGTAAATCTGTTATATTCGAACTGGTCAACTCCTAGACTAGGAAACAACGGTCCCACATAACGATTATTCCGTGTTTTCTTTATCAGTAAAAAGTATCGTAGGCGAACTTTCCTCAAGCTCATCACTCAAAACATGACAATTATCAATAAATTTGTAAAAAGGCATTTTCTCTATACAACATATGTAACACACGGGATCTTAAACTAGTAACTTTTAAAATCAAACAGCATGCCACGTCATCCACTCCAACGAAACAACGCTTCCTTATAAAAGTCATCACTACATTCCTCAGGCGTATAGCTCTTGGTGACATACTCCTCCCCTTCACGTGCCATGACGAGCTTAGAGTTCCAATACCACGGCTTAACATAAACCGAGTTCAATGAAGACTCCATCACGATCACGGACCCCCAATCACGATCACCGTGTTTCGCCTCCTTTAACCTCCTTCGAACCAACAAACCTCCCACATCTTCATTCCTCATTGCGGTAACACTTGTCAGTATCGTCGTGCTAAGAAGCAGTACAAATGCTGCATCTTCTTGGGGCGAAAATTCCACCGCTGACAGCTTCCAGTTTATAAGCCCAGTTGCTCGCCCGCCTAGATTTTCCTCTGTGAACCGAACAATTGTTACAAAGTCTCCTTCATCTTCATTTTCTTTGTTTTCGTATTGCAATTGTCGCCCTTTTAGTAGTCGAATGTGTGAATCTGTCGCCGTGCTAGTTTTGAGATCATAATGCATGTCGTGTGATATAAACAGGTCGTGTCCGGTTGAAAAGCGCCATGATGCTCGCCAGTTTTGGGATGCTGGGTTTGGTGTTGCGGTTGCTATGACTTTCTCTGTACTAGATCAAGTAAGTATGAGAATTTGACATTAGTAGGGGTGTAAACAAGACAAGCCGCTTATTCGCTATTCGAGACCAAGTCGCTAAAAACTCGAATCAAGCTGAGCTGAGCTTATCGAGCTCTCGTGAGTATAAATGAGCCAGCTAGTATCTATATATCTTTTATTTAATATATAAACGTGTATAGATAAAATAATCATTCCCATGTATAAGATTAAGATAAATTTAACCATATATATATTATGTTAAATATAAAAATCATAGTTATAAGTATCTATAAAAACAATTATAAATGTACACAGATTGATTAATTAAGAATTAATAAACGAGTTGAGCTAAGCTCTAGCTTGAAACCCCTGTCATAATGGAGCTCTGACTTTAGAAATAGAGCTCAAAACCAGACGAACTCGAGCTCAAGCTCTTGTAATTAATACTAGCCAAGTTCGGGCTCGTCTTGGCCCGGTTCGTTTACACCCGTAGATGACATGAACGGTTAGGTAGACTTGAAACGAAAGCGAAAGATAGAAATCAAGAAACATACCAGGGGATTTGCCGATGGAACCCGCAACGTAAGACCATGAGCCTTCGCGTATTTCTACGTAGCGATCCTCCCAGTTTACGACATTCGGCTTGTTACTGCCTCTTCTCCAAACCCCTCCTCCCACCCTGCCATTGAAATCGAACAAGTCATGTTACATATTATAAATTTCAAGGCCAACCCATTAAGCAATTGTGATTTGTGAAGAAATGTAACCTCATCCGAATAACAAAACATTCTCTTCCAGCATGATCAAGAACTGTACGAGACAACCATCGGCCTTCTTGCGGTTGATATTGGTTCATTTTCAGGATCACCTCGGACACCATAGCTCCTGAATCGTCGGTCACTCGGTCCGGAACAGACTTGAACAAGTATGGTGCTTGTGCAGGCGGTGTGATCGACAAAAATACTCTCAATCTTTGGCCAAATACTCCATATAAAGTGATCGATGGTGCCCGAAGCAACTCGTTCCATAGGAACGTGTTAGATTCGAGTAGTTTACTCCCGTTGATACCAACACCCCCTTTTCGTCTTCGTTCTACCACCATTCCTTTTGTCCCAAATTCGCAGTAAAGATGCACCACCTTTTGCCATGAGTCTGAAGGGATGGTGGATATGGGGCTGTTTATTTTCATCTCCCGGTGGCATCTAAGAAACTGGAACCGTAAAAACTCTTTTGATTCATCCTTTTGCGGTGTCTTCATCGTCGGGATTCGCTTTACCGATACGTTAACCTGTTATATGTTAACAATGTTAAACGACATCAAGATCATGTGAGTTTATGGGTAGGGATTCGCTTTACCAATACGTTAACCGGCGGACTTTTTTTTTGACAGTTCATCCTCGTAATTACTAACCTCAAGCAAGAATCGAGGCAGCAAAGGCCGGTACTTGACATTAACATCAGAATCTGTAGCTTCCCAGTGAATCGGTGGTTTTACACCGTTAGAACCACCGATTACAGGGCAGCCGGCTTTCTCATACGGTTGATCAAACACTCTCTCCCAAAGTTTTCGCATCACCTCCAAATGATCCTCCTTCACCAATTCGCCAGCCTCGATTACTTTCTCCATACTGTGCTCCATTTCCTTTACATCGACAGCATACGCATTCGGGTAGCTCTGATTCATCGAACCACAACCGGATCAAGTTTATATATATATATATACATTCTAAAGTTGGGTATGTTTTTGAATACCTTATGAGTGATCCACATTAGTAGAACATCTAATGTGGGTACAAAAGTTTTGTTGTTATCCGCGAATCTTTGCAACGAAAACAAAAACCCTTTGTATCGATTTCTGGCAGTGATTAAGTACACAAGTTCTAGCATATAAGGTTTCGAGAATTCGGAAAACAAACATCTTTGCTTTGATAGTTCTCCCAAAAGATAATCCATTTGAGGAATGTTCTTGTTGTGAAAATGATTATAGCCCGAATCGACTTCGTTTTCGAATGATTCGGATGGGTATTTGGATATCCATATCTCTTCACATCTTTCCAAAGCATAGTCTTTGTTTTCTTGGTTAAAAATGGCTGGTTTCCCGATGAGTTTCGAGAATCTTGAATCACAGTATTGCCGGTAAAATATCTGAAACTAGGGGTGTGAATCTCTGACGTAATATAAAAACGTGACACCAAACTAACACAAATTTCATGGGTTTGGGTTTGGTCTAAACGAGCTCAGATTGAACCTACATACACGTTTAGTTGGATAAGTTTTGTCCGTATCAACCTAAAGGGTTCACTGGCTGATCCGTTTAACCTACTTATCTCTTTATTTTAAATATGTTTTTAAGTATTAAGTTAAACTATTTAGCTATTTTTAGTGCCAAAATTTAAGAGTTATTTCAAACAAATTTAGAGTCTTAAAGTATTAAAATGTAAGAAGATTTTTTTTTTTTCGTTGAACAAGATGTGTTAGTGTTAACTTGTGAATACGCGTGTTGAGCACGTTTTTTTGGGTTTGTGTAAAATTTCCGGGTTTGATTTTTAACTATTGATTTGAAAAGAAAGATACATACCGGATTTAGAGTGTGGCAGAACCAAACCCATTCGATATCAAGCGGAGGAAGGATCATGAGTGGCTTGCCAGATTCCGCGGTAAGCTCAAACATCATGGGCATCCACAGTTGATGATACCTATGATAGATTAAACCAATTAAAAGATATGAATTTATAGATTAAGGTTATATGATATCACCTACCTACGAATAGATTCAGCAAGAACAGATGTATGGTGGAGCCAATGTGACTCTGCAACGTCTCTCAAGAAGCCGATAGTTTGTCCTGCGGCCGCAGCAAGATCTAAGCTCAGCCGCGTAAGCTCCTCCGCACTCGTTGACGGAGAAGGGTGGTCGGAAGCAGACATGTTTCTTACAACGCTCGTGAAAAACAACTGAACGAAGAAATTAAGATAAGAGTAATAGTATTAATATTAATAAAATGAAAAAGGTGGGAAAGTGGGTTGTATCATGTGTTTTTGAGGAAGTGCGATAGTGAAGTTACAATAATTGTTGTAACACGACAACATTGATGATGGAGATGGAAAACGAAAGGTACCAAATGGCACTCCCCTCATGTTTTCTTATTTTATTTATTATTTGTTTAGTTATATAAAGTGTTTGTTCATCCGTGATATCTTTACGTAATTAAATGATAATTGACTGTTCTATCCCTTCTAGCTTCTTATAATGACAGATGACAGATCTTGATCGAATCCAAATGACTAGAACCAAGATGTAGATGAAACTGATCCAGTTTGTAAATCGACCAAAGATAAAGAATAGGGTTAGCAGAATTATCGCCGTAAATTGTGGGGAGGGTGGGCCGTCTTTGGGGGAGTGCCAGGTGGACGACGACTCTGAATGTAGTCATTTTATTATTTTTAACGTTTTAATTCCATTAATAGTTTTACTAATCAAATATACAATTTATATTGGAACTAATTCTTTCCATTAATAATTTTACTATTCAAATATACAATTTATATTGGAACTAATTCAGTTCTTCCTATTCCTTCAAAAATATTATGCAAACCAAGCGTTCAAACACGTTTGAGTTAAAAGTCCGGATAGTCCCTGTGGTTTGCCCCTTTTTCACCTTTAATCTCTAACTTTCTAAAATTAACTCTATAGTCCCCAACTTTTCAATTTTCGTTCCCGGATAGTCCTTGGCATGGATGGGGGTTAGTTTTTGTAAAATGACTAAAGAGGTAATTTTAGAAAGTTGGGGACTAAAGATGAAAAAAGGTTAAACCACAGGGACTATCCGGGCGTTTAACTCAACACGTTTTATGGAACATTTTCTGCTATTATTTTTGGTTTTTTTGCGAGCCACTTACATTCAAGTGAGAAATATATATGTACATGGAAGGCGTTCATGTTTGTCTTGTTATATTATTTCATTTATTAAAGTGAAAGTTTGATTGTTTGACATTAAAGTAGAGACTCGGTAAAAGGAACCTAGAGTCAAAACTACAAGAAGTTTGAGGAATCTCAGATGTTTTCTTATTAATGAAGATGTACACCGAAACAAAATTAAGAAGCAGAGAACACCATGCTGATTTTATTGTGTTGTTGTATTATATAGTAATAAAATTTGTATGTCTTGTTTATCGCTTAAAGTGAGTGATGCATGAGGTTACACCATGTGTAATATGTAATGGGTTTATAAGTGTGAGGGGCTCAGCCACATTAGCACCATGCCCACGTAACACCGCACCACAATTCTGTGAGCGAGGGGCGAAGGAGGGTCTCATGAGCCAAACAACGAGCGTCAGAGCCGTCCCCGAGAACTCTCAAAAAAAAATTAGGCCTCGGGTGACAAAATAAATAAATAAATAAATAAATAAATTGGGCCCAAAATTGTGGTTGGGGAGATGAGTAAAAAAAAACAACCCCTTGGTAATGGAATCAACATTTGAACTTGAGACCTTTACATTACCTTGAGATGGTTTTTCCACTCCACCACCAACACTTTTTGCATAATGAATAGATGCATATATTAAATATATAATTAAGTATATATATAAAAGCTCATAGAAACCTTTCGGGCCCTTTAAAAATTTTGGGTCTCGAGCAACGACACGTGTTGGCCGGCCCAAGAGCCGGCCCTGACGAGCGTTGGGTGCATTGGGGGACAATTGTAACATTTGCAAGATTCTAAAAATTGTAAACTTTCGATCGTTTCGTATTTTATAAAATTCTATATATTTTATTTACGATTTCATAACCCTACGATCAAGCAAAACGATATTCACGACATTTTCGGAAGAAAATCCAAGTTACATATGCCTTAATACCCTTCACATTTTTTTGTAAATTTGTAAATAAAGAAAAAGTGGTTTTAGGGACTCAGGGCATTAAACATTTTGATTTTGGACTCAAGTGGTTAAAACCCCTAAAACATAGGGATTCAAAAAGTAATTTTCCCAAAGACTAATGAATAAAATCGGCGGTGAGTAGTGGTGGTCGATGGTGGTGATAGGTGGTGGTGATGGGTTGTGGCGGGTAGCGATGGTGGCGGCGGCGATGGGTGGCGGTAACGGGTGGGTGGCGGCGGCAGTGGCCATCGGTGGTGGTTGATGGTAGGGGTGTTCAAAACTGGATAGCCGAATTTCGGATATCCGAAATTTCAGATACCAGATTTCAGTATCCGAAATCCGGATAGTGAATCGGATATCCGAATATCCAATTTTTGTATTTATTTATTTTATTATTTTTTGATATTCGGAACCAGATATTTCGGATATCCGAATATAAGTTTTCGGATATTTTACAGATATTTTTCGTATATTTCAGATATTTTCGGATACTTCGGATATTCGGATATCCGAAAAAAATAAAATTTAAATTTTCGGATATCCGAAATATTAAATTTTTTTGTAAAATCACTATCCGAATCCGTAAATTCGGATATCGAATAATGCGGATTGGATTTTCGGATATGAATAGTTTTGAACACCCCTAGTTGCTGGCGGCGGTGGCTGGCAACGATAGCGGTGGTGGTGGTTAGTGGCGGTGGAGGCGGTGGCGGTGGCACTGACACTGACAGGTGGCTGCGGGTTGCGGGCGACGACAATGGTGGGCATCAGTGGGGGTGGCGGGTTGTGGGTGGCGGGGACTAGTGGGTGGGGGCGGCAGTGGGCATCGGTGGTGGCGATAGTGATGGGTTGTGGTGTTGTCAATGAAGGGTGCAAGAGATGATGAAATGAAAAAAAAATAGACGGATGAAATAATTTTAAGGGAATAAAGATGATTTCCTTTCATTGACCAAACAAACATCATTTTCTTCGTTAGCCGTAACGGTACATTCCATTTAGCCTCTGAGTCCTTCTGAGTCCTGCGTACCAAACGCTACCTAAATATTTTCCAATAATATAAACATTAAGAGGTTTTTCATTTTTGTTATACCGACCGTAAGCCTCTCACCTTATCCCCATCCTCTTCATCCTCACTCACCTTCTTCAATCTTCACCACCATAACAATGGCTTGTTCTTCTTCATTCATAGGCATCTCCTCCATATTCCACAAAAACCCATCACTAGAAATACTCTCCACAACAAAATTCTCCACTTTACCTCTTCCCCATTTCACTTCCCTAAAATCTGCCTCTAGACCCCACCATAACACCGCCGGCGCAAGTAGTGGTTCTGGGTTTGTTACGGCGGTGACTGCCACCCCCAATAATATTCTGACTGAGAAGGCCTTTGGTGTGTTTGATGAAGACAATTTGTATGATGATGATGATGAGTCAGAAGTTAAATTTGATGAAGATGGTGGTAGTGGTGGTGGTGGTGAGCTTGCTGTTAGTAAATTGGGTTTGCCTCAAAGGCTGGTTCAGAGTCTTGAGAAAAGAGGGATTACTAGTCTGTTTCCAATTCAGGTGCTTTGTTAAATTTATACCCTTTTTTATATGTCATTATGTTTTGTTATTGTGTGTATAATTTGAAATCTGGATACTTTAAACATGTTAATGTCAATGGTGTTACTTTTATAGATGTATTTAAGTTGAGTGTAGTTGTAACAATTTAGAAGTTTTGGGAATTGAACTTTAATAATTCAAAATATGGGCATTGCCCGATGATAATCCGGCGATGTGACGAATGAAAAATGGTGTTAACTTGCTTTTGTTTCAATCATGTAGCGAGCCGTATTGGTCCCTGCACTAGAAGGTAGAGATATAATCGCACGTGCCAAAACTGGAACAGGGAAGACATTAGCTTTCGGTATTCCTATAATCAAAAGACTTACCGAAGACGATGAAGAAAGAATTTCTCCAAGGTACCCATGAATCAAGTTTCCTTTTCAACTTTATTCTGTAACATTTGGTACTTATAGTTTAAATAATATGTTGGATGTAATCATTACAAGCATATATATTTCATGTATAGGCGCACTCAACGACTTCCGAGAGTTTTAGTACTTGCACCTACAAGGGAATTAGCAAGGCAAGTAGAAACAGAGATTAAAGAGTCTGCCCCGTATTTGAGCACCGTTTGTGTGTATGGTGGTGTGTCGTATACTTCGCAACAAAATGCATTGTCTCGTGGGGTCGATGTTGTGGTTGGCACACCCGGAAGACTTATCGATTTGATCGGAAGTAATAGCCTAAAGTTAGGGGAGGTTCAGTTCTTGGTTCTTGATGAAGCTGATCAAATGCTCGCTGTCGGTTTTGAGGAAGACGTTGAACATATCTTAGAGAAGCTTCCGTCAGAGAGACAAAGCATGCTTTTCTCAGCAACTATGCCCGGTTGGGTCAAGAAACTCTCGAGGAAATATTTGAGTAATCCGTTGACAATTGATCTGGTAAGTTTCTTGTAATATTGGAATTATTATAGCATATTCACATGAATTGATAAAATTTGTCTTGTTGAACCTAACAAGGTTGGCGATCAAGATGAAAAGCTAGCAGAGGGTATCAAGCTGTATGCTATACCAACAACCTCAACGTCAAAACGGACGATACTTGGTGATCTTGTCACGGTACAAGACTTATTATTACATTTTCTTATATGTAAAGGTGTCAAAGCTTGAATTATGTAGCGAACGGGGAATTTACAATTATAATGTTGTTTGCAGGTGTATGCCAAGGGTGGGAAGACCATTGTTTTCACTCAAACAAAAAGGGATGCCGATGAGGTATCTATGGCGTTGACTAATAGTATTACTTCTGAGGCGTTACACGGTGACATATCGCAACATCAAAGGGAAAGAACATTGAATGGATTTCGACAAGGAAAGTTTACTGTGCTTGTTGCTACCGATGTTGCTTCTCGTGGCCTTGATATACCCAACGTTGATTTAGTAAGTTGACCAATGTTTTAAACATCTCGCTTCTCAGAATAGTATCCTCTATCCTAGATGACTTAACTTCAAAAAGTTTCTAATAAAAAGGATTAAACTTTTGAAAACTTTTCTTTAGCAGAGTCTGACCTGGTTAACCGGGTCAAACTGGTGACATGGCAGTTGAACTGTCGTTAACCTTAACCATGTTGGTTTATCTTGCTGACGTCACATGAAAAGTGGTTAACCTGCAAGATATTCCAATATGGAAGGTTTTGAAAGAGTAAAATGCCACTTTCGTCCCTGAGGTTTGGCCAGTTTTGCAACTTTCATCCAAAGGTTTGTTTTTTTGCATTTGGATAAAAAGGTTTGAAATCTTGCCATTTTCATCTGGTTCGTTAACTCCATCCATTTTTCTCCGTTAAGTTACGGGGTATTTCTGTGTTTTTTGTTAACTTAAAGGGCAATTTGGTCTTTTTCACTAAAAAGACCGACTCCCCTGAAAAAGACTGAATTGCCCTTTAAGTTAACAAAAAAGACGAAAAATACCCCTGACTTAATAGAGAAAAATGGATGGCGTTAACAAGCCATATGAAAATGGCAAGATTTCAAATCTTTTGGATCCAGATGCGAAAAAACAAACCTTTGGACGAAAGTCGCAAAACTGGTCAAACCTCAGGGACGAAATTGTCATTTTACTCGTTTTGAAAAGTTAAAGTATTTTTAGGAGAAAGAAAATACTATATCGACATAAACAACGAAATCACATCCAAACATTATCTTCTATAGCTGTTTTACTACAACTACCTGATTCTGATCCTCGAATATCATATAACCCCTTTCAAAACACACCCTTAAAGAGCTATCCCAATTCAGTTGTGATATATATCGTTCCTCTACTTGGTTTTTACTATAGGTTATCCACTATGAACTACCAAACGATCCCGAAACTTTTGTGCACCGATCTGGTAGAACGGGGCGTGCAGGGAAGGAAGGCACAGCCATTTTGATGTTCACAAATAGTCAGAGAAGAACAGTTAGATCTCTTGAGCGTGACGTAGGATGCAAGTTCGACTTCATAAATCCGCCAGCTGTGGAAGACGTATTGGAATCTTCCGCTCAGCAAGTTGTTGCTACCCTATCAGGTGTCCATCAAGAGTCCATACAGTTCTTCACTCCAACCGCACAAAAACTTATTGAAGAACAGGGTGCAAGCGCTCTTGCTGCAGCCCTGGCACAGTTGAGCGGTTTCTCAAAGCCTCCGTCATCCCGTTCTCTTATCTCACACGAGCAGGTAATTTGTTTTGACGATTTTGATTTTGTACCGTCGTGCTGTGTCGAACTGTGAATGCTTGCATTGTAGGGATGGACTACGTTGCAACTGACTCGGGATCCTGCTTTATCAAGAGGATTCATGTCAGCTAGAACGGTTACTGGATTCTTGGCTGATGTTTATAAAACCGCTGCTGATGAACTAGGAAAAATACATATAATTGCAGATGAAATGGTGTGTATCTATAATCTATTCACGTGAGCTAAATAATGTAACTTCACAAGAGTAATCATGTATCTGTCTTATCAGGTTCAGGGAGCGGTCTTTGATCTTCCGGAAGAGATTGCGAAAGAGCTACTAAACAAGGACTTGCCACCTGGCAACACTGTTACAAAAATCACGAAGGTCAACTCATTTCTTTTTTATAGATGATCCATGTATTCTGATTTATTGGATTGCTGATTGCTATTGGATGGTATTTGCAGTTGCCTGTATTGCAAGATGATGGTCCAGCGGGTGACTTTTACGGTAGGTTTTCTAACAGGGAGAGAAGTTCACGAGGGGGAGGTTCTAGAAGGGGTGGTTGGGGTAGCAGTGGCGGCAGTCGGTTCTCTTCAAATGATGAAGGGGATAGCTTCAGGCGAGGTGGTAGGAGTGGCGGCAGAGGCGGCTCTAGAAGTGGTGGAGGAAGTGATTGGTTAATTGGTGAAAGACGATCTTCACGCTCTCCTTCCTTTGGGACTAGGGGCTCTGGCTCTTCATCTCGGACTAGAGACAGGTACTAAATTCTGTTGGGTAGTTATTGTTAATCTTATTTTCTGCCAAATCAGTTTCTAGTGACTAGAGGTGGCAAAATGGGCGGGCTGGGTAACGGGCCAAGACGGGTTTGTGCCAAAATATGCAACTTTCTGGCACATTTGACCTGAACATTTTTTTTATTATAGATAATTTGTGTGTACAATGTTACTTCAATAAAAAAATATCTTCTTGGATGAAATGACACACATTGGGAAACTTTTGACCCGCCAAATATATTGGCTTTTACCCATTGACCCATTAGAGATTAAAGATAACCCAGCCCGCATGGGGCAGTTTTTACACCATTTAACTTTTGTTTTTTATGCAGTTTTTTTTTTGAACGGTCCAAACAAGATGCAAAATACAGCCTGAAACCCAAAAAAAAAAAAAATTATCGCTAACTTCGCTATACATCGCTAACACCCATATAGCGACACTTGGTCGCATGGCTACATAGCGCGCTATAGCCGCTATTAACAACTATGGTTAGGGGTTCTCTGATGCTTCATAACATACTAATATCGAATCATTTCATTGAATGACAGAAACTTCGATGGGGCATGTTTCCACTGTGGACGGTCTGGGCACAGGGCATCGGAATGTCCCACCCAGTAAGCAAGATTACTAGTTTGCCCCTTTTTCCTATTTAGAGCCCAAACGTTCATAGATCTGTCTTAGCCATCGCTGCTCGTTTAAAAGAGGTACGAAGGCTGACTGACGAGAAACAAAAATGGCACGCGTGGTGGATGCTGAAAGTAAGGTCTTTAGGTGGCAGCAGCCCTCTTTTACATGATATTTTAGCAGCATTTTTTATATCATGATTTGTCCAACTTAATTATAACATTTATTTATTGCTTTAGTGTGAGTAGTCTCTTTTTAGAAATTGTAAGTTAAGATTTGCGTTTATTGCGCGTTGCTTCCCATAACAAAACGAAGCAACGAGTAGTATACAGATTTTTTGCGGATGATGATAAAGTTGATTGTGCTTACATATTGTTCAAGTATTTTCAGTTACTATAAATCATGATTGGCATATTTTCATGTTCAGAACAATCAATACAAAGAGGCATTGTTGCACTTATGCGACCTGCCTTAAATGCTGTTGATTACAACCAACTCGAAAGACACAATGGTCAGGAACGACGCTTCTACAAATCTCATTTCTAACTAGCTGGCGAATGATCGTTGTCCCTTACACATATTATATTATATCATATTTATTTATATAATCTTAAAGACAAATGTCGGTGCACCGACCAAATTACAATAATGCCCTTTCCTCATAATTACGGTAATGCCATTCTTTCTCCTCACTTCTATTTCCCCCTTCGTTTCCACTCGACTGACAGATCCAAAACCCTAGCACAAATCGCCGTTAAACCACTCAAATTGTAGGAGCAAGAAATATCATACAGAAAGAGATAAGAGATGAGAGAGAGTAAAGCTTTTACTTTTGCTCTCTATCGGTCTTATCTCCACCGCTTCTCCCTGATCTGTCTCTTTCTTGCTTTATCCGGTGACGGTCCTTTGCCGGTGATGTGAGATGCTGAACGTTTTTTCAAAGCCCTTTTTCTATTCACTCCATAGGAGGAGAGATAGAAACGGAGAG
This sequence comes from Helianthus tuberosus, assembly GCA_030545235.1. Classification (NCBI taxonomy): domain Eukaryota; kingdom Viridiplantae; phylum Streptophyta; class Magnoliopsida; order Asterales; family Asteraceae; genus Helianthus; species Helianthus tuberosus. Next base: position 124,426,289 of record CM060443.1, on the reverse strand, counting down.
CTTGAGGTGTTGCCCTGCCATTGCCGGTGGCTCCGGTTGTCTGTGGCGGCGGCGGACGTCCAGTTTGCGACGCCTCTGTTGTTCTCCGGTTATAGCTTTGAATCTTTTGGTTGGCATCGATGTTAATGGGATCGTGATGGTGTGTTTCTGAGTCTCGACATGGATTATGTTCAAGCCTACGATGATTCTGAGCCTCAAGGGTGTAAACTCTATATTTTTTCTTTCGATTTTTTTTCCGTGCACAATGCAATGCCTCTTCTGTTCTCTGGTTATGGTTTTATTCTTTATTTTTTATATTACCTAGAAGTTTATAAGACCGTGATGATAAGACCCTATTTTTTTCTGGTTTGCATCGATGTTTATAAGACCGTGATGATGTGCTTCTGACTCTGGATCTGGATTATGTTGAAGCCTATGATGAGTCTAAAATGGTCTATTTTTACGGGATTTATGCCGGAGGCTATGATGAATTTGAGCCTCATGGGTATATATATATATACCATATATTTTTTACAGATTTTCTCCATTAAATTATTTATGTTTAATCGATTTATTCTGAAGGCTATGATAAATTTGAGCCTTATGGATGTAATTGTATACCCTGTTTCTTTTGAATGACTAAAGGATGAAGATCCTAACTCTTATACAGATGCTGCAGGACAGAATGTTTGAGATGGAAGCAAATTAGTTTGTTTATTTATGTTTCTAAGGAAAGTTTTGTCCTTGGTAACATTGTCCTCACATTGGTCGGAAAGAAACTCCCGAGTGTTTAACGCCAGGAGTCCCTTGATAATGGTAACATTTCAAAAACTGAACTTAAGAAGTGGAATACTTTATACTTGGGTCTTGGTGTTTATTTGATTTTAATTTGTAATGTAATAGGAGGTGTATTGAAGTTTATGGTATGTCTAGCTATTGTTGTAAAAGGTTTGGTGGTGGTTTTTGTTCCAACATCTTGCTGGGATATGTGACGGATGATGAGGTTTATTCAATTTCATGTTATTTTACTTGAAAACTTAATGTATACTGTAGGATTGTATTAGTCGATGTTTGGTCACAAGAAAATTCGATTACTTTTAGTATTTTATGAATCAACACCCTATCAATTTATTTTTTTTAAAAACCAACATTGCATTGTAATTGAAGGTGTATACGTAGTCATAAAAAAGACTTTAAGAAAACCGTACATGTGCGCTCCGCCACAACCTCCGTGTACTTACGTGTAAAACACACACCCCCGCGTTGCGGGGGCTTTAATGGAAGTTTGGATTTGTTGAGACGCAGAAGGAAGATATGCTGCTGGAGCATGTCAGGAAGATTATCAAGTGAGTTTGTGATTTTTTACCTAACTTATCAGTAATATCTTCGCATGCTATAGTTTAAATTGTTCTGTGACTGTAGACTTTAGCTCATTGAGCTGGTTTTGATGTTATGGCCTTTATGTTTTATGTGTGTTAGTGTTTATTATCGTCTAAACAAGATGATATGAATACTCATGATTAATTATTCATATAGTTTTGGATTTTAAATGAAGTTACACTAGTTTATTGAATAGTCTACGAACTTACATTTTTCGTAAAGTGATTGTGCATCAGTTCTTATACAATAGTTTATTGAATAGTCTACGAACTTGCATTTTTCATTAGGTAATTGTGCATCAGATCTTATTTGAATAAAAGTCCCAGTTCCCAAAAAAATGGCGTTCCTAATTCTATGTTTAATGACGTTAACGTCACGAATATAATGTGTCTAACAAAGTCAAAAAACGTGTAACGACGTGTGCGGATTCAATCTTTATTCTGTTGGTTTTCAAGAATACAAAACCAAGAACCCAAGAAACAAATTTTTTATGTGCACAGGTTGATAGAAGATACAAACAATATTATCATCAAATGCAGATAATTATATCATCATTTCAAGTAATTGCTGAAGGTGGAGCAGCAAAAACCTACACATCACTCGCACTCGAGACCAATTCATGCCATTTTCGGTGCTTGAGAGATGCAATCGACAGCCAGGTAACACGTTTTCAATAACTTTTTTTTATTAAAGAGCCGGTCAAATATAAAGCATAAATACGTTTTCATTCGACGGTGACATAATTTTTTTTAGTAAAGAGCCGGATCAAATATAAAGTATAAATACGAGTTAATTTAACTTTTTGTTGGTGCATACGTCTGTCGACTTCGTCTTGTATCGAGTCTTGTATTAGAATTGTTAGACCAGGGCGCGTTGTACGAGAAAATAGGAGGTTTAAGAGTGTTTTTAAGCTAATTCCGCTTGAAATGTCAAGTGACACTTTCAAGCGAAATCAACTTTGTTGATTTCGCTTGAACTGACACATGGTCACTTTCAAGCGGAATCTCGAGTCTATATATACCTTCTGAGCGAAATCATTTGTAACTCTCATCATTCCGGAACCGAAGTGCTGCCGACGCGTCGTTTGATCTGTAAAGCAGTGATATCAATAAAACAAGACGTTTAATAGTGAATCAAGCTGTTTTCCACGTCCGTTTCTTTGTTTCCGCCTCTGAAACAGACTAGAGCTCTTCTGATTGACTCGTTTGGGTCACAATTCGATCCTACAAGTGGTATCAGAGCTCAGGAAGAAGAGTTCTTGCCAAAACAGTCTCATTTTCTGACTTCTACACCTTCTTTTTGAAATTAAACAAGTTTTCAAGGTCAAAAAGTCTTGAATTTCACATATTGTGTGCGAAACTGTGTTTTAATGAATCCTTGAGAGTTTTGGACCTAAAATCGGCTTAAAACTGGTAAAACACTTAATTCCGCTTGAAAATCAGATCGATCTTGATGACGTCAGCAGCATTTCAAGCGAGATTAGCAGGTTGATTTCGCTTGAAATCTTGATTCCGCTCAAAAATTACCTGATTCCGCTCAAAATTTGATCTGATTCCGCTTGATAACACCTGATTCCGCTTCAGGGGTGATTTCGCTTGAGCCGTTTCAAGCGAAATACGGTTATTTCGCTTCAAAGTGTGTTTCCGCTCGAGTTGATTCAAGCGAAATTAGTTGTTTGCGCTTCAGGGTGTTATTCCGCTTGAGGGTGTGATTTCGCTTCAAAGGGTTGACTCCGTTTAAACTTGTATTTTTGTGAAAAAATTTTCCGAAACATGGACGAGGATTTCTACAATGCATTTGCTACACCGATTGCACCTGTTACTGCTGCTGAAACTGTGTATAATGAGAATGAGACAGGAACTTATCAGAAACCGCCAAAGCTCATGTACATTGAAGATTTTCAAGGATGGAAAAATCGATTCGAGAACTAGGTGCAAGCTTACAAATTTGATGCATGGTGTTCATTGTTGAAAGATTATGAGAAACCAAAGAATGAACGTGGGATTGAAAAAGCTATTGTTGATTATTCAGAGGGTGACAAGTTGAAATTTACAAGTGAGAAAATGATGATCAGTATTCTTCAACAAGCGATAAAAGAAGATATCTTTGTTTTGCTTCAACATAATGGTACAGCTAGATCAATTTGGGAGGCATTGATTCAGAAATTCAGAGGAAGTGCAGATATGATCAAAAACAAAAAGGCATTATTGAAGAAATCGTTTGATATGTTTTCAGCTTTTGATCATGAAACAACTAAGCAGACTATTGATAGATACTGGCATCTGGTGTTGGAAATGGGAAGATTGGATATTAAGAAAGAGGATGATGAATGGGTCGATAAACTAGCTGAAGCGTTACCAGAGCATAAGTGGGGAACTTATTTGATGATTGTGAAACTCATGAGGAAGTCCGAGAGTATGAATTTGGCACAGTTCATTCAGAAAATTGAAGAGCAGGAATTGGATATTCAGAAAACTGCTATCATGACGAATCCAAATGCTCAACAAGATGTCAGTTTGTATTACAGAGGAAACAAGTTTGAGGCTACCCCCAGCCCTAGTCCAAAGATCCAAACTGGTTTTAGTGCTGACAGCTCATCTGGAACAAAGGGTAGTAATGTGACACAGAGTGGTGGATATTCATCTTCATATTCAAGCTTTGATCCAAATCATACAACATCAAGTTCTCAAAGACAAAACTCAACAAATCTTCAATGCAATGTCACTTTGAACATTCAAAATGGTCAGGATTTGTCTCCAGAAATAGCCAAGCAACACATGGCATCTCTCGTTGCTATGTTGGAATCATATGAAAGTTTGATTGCTGGCAAGATTGGAAATCCGATGCTTACAAAAGAAGATTATGACCAAATTGATGCAGAGGAACTTGAGTTGATGGATGTGAAGTGGTGTTTGGCTAGTGCTTGTAGGAGGGCAGAAAAGTTTCAACAAATTACTGGCAGAGATGAGTTTCGAGGAATGGCTACTTCTCCGTTAGGTTTTGACAAATCAAAAGTTACATGTTTCCAGTGTAAAGGAAAGGGTCATTTTAAGAGAGAATGTAAAAACCAAGAAGCAACCGAGAATCAAGAAAAGAACAATTATTATCAGAAATCAATTTTCCATCAGATTGCTCAACAACCGCAAACTGCACCTGCTCGTGCTATTGAAGATGGAAAGAAGAAAGCTTTACTTATTCATCAAGATGATGAAAAAGTTGCAGAGGGATTTAGTTGGGACAAATACATACCTGGTTCAGCTCTTGTTGCTAGAATTCTGGGTGAAGATGAAGCTAGTCAGAAAAGAATTCTGATTTTTCCAGATCTTGGAAGTGATATTGATATTGATGATGAAGAAGAATATCTTAATAAAGCTAGAAAAGGCATAGATCCTGACAGCTTTAATTTCTTTTTTGTAGATAAAATGGAGATGCTGAATCAGAAAAAGATTGCCAGATTAAGGAGAGAGCTGGAAGCAGCAAGAATGTTAGCTGATGAAAAGACAAAGACAGAAGCTGGAGAAGCAAATGTTGAGGCAGTAACTGAGAAAGTTGTAGATAAAATTGTTGAAGTGGAGAAAGTGGTGGAGAAAATAGTTGAAGTTGAAAAATAGTCGAAGTTGAGAAACTTGTTGAGGTAGAGAAAATTGTTGAAATAGAGAAAATTGTTGAAGTAGAAAAAATCGTTGAAGTTGAAAAGACTGTTGAGGTTGAAAAGATAATTGAAAAGGTGGTTGAAGTTGAAAAACCATGTTTGAAGTGTTTAGAATCTTGCAAAGTTTGTGAGGAGAAAGATAAGAAGATTGTTGATTTAGAGAAGATTAAGGAAGATTTATTGTCCTATGTGAAGTATGTGAAGGAGTCATATGATGTTCTGAATAATACAGTTGATAGTCTGAAAAAGACGAATTCAGAGATTGAAAATGCAATGACAAAAATGAGCTCGACATTAATGACTAAGCATAGCGTCATTAATGAGTATATCGAAGACTGTGCTAAGCTGAAGCAGGAGTTAGAACTTGAGAAGATTGAGAATGAAAGAATTAAACGATTGTTGTTGAGTTATACTACATGTGATTATTTGATTGATCGTGTTTATCCTACTGTTGCAGTTTTGAAGCATTCATGGATAAAAAGACTGAAGATACTGATACTGGTAAGAAACAAAGTGTCAAGTATAACAGATGTCCACCCCCGATCCATGAAAGTTATTCTCCCAGGAATCCTAACGAGGAGCGTCTAAAAAAGGCAGTCAACATCAAGTTAAAGTCTGAAATCATTGATGAATTACCAGACAATATTGATGTTACATTCACAGCGTCTGACACTGATCATGAGTCTGAATTAGTAAAGAAAGTGGTTGATCAGGTGTTAGATATGGATGAAGAGTCAAAACCGGAGTCTAAGTCTGAAAGTTCGAGTTCGTCAGAAAAGAGTCTGAATTCATCGGTTAAAAGGGTTTACAATAAAGAATTCTTGTTATCAAAATCTAATTTGAATGACGGATCAATCAAAGTGGCTTATACTTTGAATGATTCAGACAAATTATATTCTGATGAGGAATTTCCAATAAGAAGTGTCAAAACTGAAATGATCAAACAGGTTTTCAAATTAACAGAAATTATTTTTTCTGAAATAAAAGATTTAAATCTTCATGAAAATCCTAAAAAGTACACTTCAAGAGTTCAACAGAGATTGAACAAGAAAAAGGGTTACAGTTATGGTTCTGGTTATCGAAAGTAACCAAACCACAACGGTAATTTCAAAAAGCAAGGTCTTGGTTTTAGTTCTTCAGAAAATTATAAAAATGAGAAAAATTATAAACCAAAAACAAAATTTGTTTCAGGAGGAAGTTCTGAAGATGAGCAGAAGAGACCATTCTGGAAACAGTCCAATCAAGAGTTTCTTGCTGAAATAAAGAAGAATGTGAGGAAATTTGCTCCAAGAGTTGACAGAAGAACCTGTTTTAAATGCCAAAAAGTTGGACATATTTCTTGGAACTGCCAACAGTCCAACAACACAAAACAGGGAGTTATTTCTAACTCAAAATTGAAAGAAAAACTTGTCTTTGAGAAGAAACAATCAACTGAGAAATTGAAAGTGTTTGAAAATTCAACTTCCGAGGAAGGTGAAAGTTCAAAACGATTTTATAAAAGACAAGTTGATTTGAATAAACAAAAATGGGTTGTTAAAAGTTCTGACAATGAATCTGATTCCATAAAATCAGAGGAGTCATTTGTTGAGAAAAAGGTTGTTAATTCCGTTCCTGAGTTGAACGAGGAAAACTTTCCGCCATTGTCGAAAGATAATCTAAAATCAAAATGTAGATTTGAGATATCAGGTCAATTCTTTGCTGATAAAAAGAATTTTGATGCTGAAAAGGTGTTTAATGGAAATGTTAAACATATTTTTGGGAAGATGGTTGACAGGAAAGTGAAGGATGCTAAAGAATTTTACAAATCAAAATGTTGGTGGGATAGATGTATACCAAAATCACCCAAGGCTGCTCAGGCTTGGGTGACAGCATTTTCACCATAAATTCCTGACTTGCCGGAGTTCCCAGGTTGGTAAGAGTGGAGCAGGAATCGGCATCTTTCTTCAAAAAATTTGGTTGGTAAATCTACAGGTGATATCTTTAAATTGTTATATGTTGATTTACAAGTGGTTATGGTTGGTGAGTGAACCTACTAGTGGTTGAAGATGATTTTTACTTACAAGTGGTAAATCAAGGACATTAAGTTGTACTTGTTTTTCTACAAATGTTTGAGAAACAATATGATGAACCCCTAACCTACAAGTGGTTTTATAAAATCAACAAAACTTATTTTCTGGAAAAACCATTTGATTAAAACAAACTTAAGTGTTTTGAAATCACAATGGGAAAATAGTTTGTTGTGAGGGGGAGTTCTAATTGTTTATGCCAAGTGGATGGCGATCTGAAGTGATTTGATATCAGTTGTCACTTTATTGTATAGTTTGTTTTCAAATTTCTTTAAATGTGTTTGCATTTTAGGGGGAGTAAAAATTTCAGAAAATCCAAAAACATTTGAAAATTTGAAAAAGCCAAAAACATGATAAGATCAAAATGAGTTTTGTTGTATAAAAGAGGAAATGATAGTACATCAGTGGACGATCACGGCATGCTAAAGAAATGGAAAGTTAAATAGTGATAAACGGTCTCACTGATGATGTGCCAGTAGGTTTTTGCACATTTAGTAGATTGTGTCGAGATATAAACCTAAATTCAAACTTGCTTAATTCGTGGGTAACATCTCTCGGATATATGGGTAACCCCCGAAATCTTGTTTGATGGACCCCTCTTTCTGAGATACTAGGTCTTTATGCTTAGTGATATTTGGGGTATTATCCCGGGACTTCTGATTTTGCGGAAGCAATGGCCTAGTCCCCGGAGAATACTTTACGCTTGCTTGAAATATAGCCCGCCCTCAGCATAAAAAATGATGAAACATTGAAAAAATATGTAAATCATGTGCTGTTGAAGAAAAGATCCTCTAAAGGGGACCCACCAAAAGTCGAAGCCGTCATCTCTCTGCTGAACGGAAGTTCTGACCTGAGCTCTCACGGCCTTCGCAATTTAACCCCTTGCAGATATCATCTAGGTATACTCACCTGTAAGACTGAATATTGGGATCTGGATACGGGAGTATATTCTGAGGTGGGACACGTGATTAAGTTTAAGTGCTTAAAACATTAATCTCGTATCTCGAAACAGTTGAACTTTGTGTGAAAATTTAAGTGGATCAGTATACTAACAATCTAAGTGAATCGTTTAGAACTTAAAATGTTTAAAACTTAATGGTGTTGGTGATTTGTCTCAGAAACTGATATGATCCTCTTACACAAACTCACAAAAATATTGTATGTAAATATTACTTTATTGCATTTCATTTCTACATTTCAAAAATCCAAAAAGATTTTCGGTGTGTTTTAGCATAAATTTTGAAAAAATTCAAAAAGATTTTAGACAACTGATGTTGAAAAGCTGATTATCAAAATTCCGAGTGCTGAACATGACGAACAGGTTTGGGAAAGTTGGTTTGAAGATGCATGAAAAGAAAAATGATATACATCCAAATGGTTCATCAGTGACTTACATGATAAATCTTTTTATTTGATACTTGAAAATGTTGTGTTAAGGTTGTATCTTCAAGTGGTTAGCAGGATTTCTAAGTTTGTTATATCTTATCTTTTATGAAACTTATGTTTTGGGTAGAGGATTTGCAGGAAAGCCTGGTTGTGATGCTTGAACCTGAAAATAGCCAGACTACGATCCCAGCACAAGTTGAGGGGGAGTCTGAATGACAAAGAGCCAGGTTCTGATCCTGAGATTGCTGATGCTGATGAACTTAAGGAATCAAGAGATTAGCTGAAGAAAGAAATAGAGAGTGACAAGAGCCAGATAGAGATTTTGGAAGCCCGAAGACAGATAAAGACTGAAGACGTTGAAGACTCGACACTTAAGACTCGTCAACATCCGAGGGGGAGTCTGTTGGTGTATACGTCTGTCGACTTCGTCTTGTATCGAGTCTTGTATTAGAATTGTTAGATCAGGGCGCGTTGTACGAGAAAATAGGAGGTTTAAGAGTGTTTTTAAGATAATTCCGCTTGAAATGTCAAGTGACACTTTCAAGCGAAATCAACTTTGTTGATTTCGCTTAAACTGACACATGGTCACTTTCAAGCGGAATCTCGAGTCTATATATACCTTCTGAGCGAAATCATTTGAAACTCTCATCATTCCGGTACCGAAGTGCTGCCGACGCGTCGTTTGATCTGTAAAGTTGTGATATCAATAAAACAAGACGTTTAATAGTGAATCAAGCTGTTTTCCACGTCTGTTTCTTTGTTTCGGCCTCTGAAACAGACTAGAGCTCTTCTGATTGACTAGTTTGGGTCACAATTCGATCCTACACTTTTGACGCCGCCGCAACGCGCGGCGGGTCAAAATCCTAGTAATACCTTAAATTTAAAGGTCAGTGCCGACCTTTGAAATCACCATGCACTCCTCAACCCTCTAAATTGACAAAAATAACTTTCTGACTTAAACAAAATGACCCCCCTACTTTCTAACTTGACTAAAAAGGCCCCCATACTTTCTAACTTTTCTTTAACCCTCAAACCTTTGACATAAATTTGAGTTCGTTTACGCTTTAACTTACTTTTTGTTTGAAAACGATTCGGATCAATTATAAAATGTTTTCTTTTTATGCACGTTTTGAGTTGTACTACGTTTTGACGTAAATTTTGTTTGGAAACAAATCGGGTCAAATGTCTCGATTCGACGGTATAAATTTGAGTTAGCGTATGTTTCGACGTAAATTTATTTCGAAAACAGGATTGGTCGATTGTAGCCATACGTTATCATGTCACGTATGGCACCGCCGCAAAGCACGGCGGGTAAAAAAACAAGTTATTAATAAATTCAAAAAAGAAATGAAAAAAGTTCAATAGTCAAAAAAACATTTGTAAAATAATAAAAGTAAAATCCAAATTTATATATATTATTAATTTCTAACATGCTGAACAACAGTATACTTTTGGAGTTTTAGGTTTTTCCACTAAAGTTTTCATCTCTCCTTTTAAAATGTTCAGTTTGTCACGCCACATCTCCAAACTTGATTCTTCATTTAACTTTTAAGGGGTTTTTATTATTAAAATATAGAAGATGGACTTTTTATAACACTTTTCTCAATAGTAAATAACATAACAACAAATGAAGACACTAATTGTTAATATTGTCTTAAGGGTTTAGAGTTTTGCAAACAAAATTTTTAACTGTTTATATTTCTAACAAATTAGTTTAAAAATACAAGTGGTTATTGGCTTTGCAAATTCGTTATTAATGTGAGGGTAAATTTCTTCCCATATCTGTAAAAATAATCTCACGTTTCTTTTTATAAGTATGTTATTTTTTACATTGAAATAGATATTATCATCATAACTTTTGAAGTAAACAGTGTATTTTTGGAGTTTTAGGTTTTTCCACTAAAGTTTTCATCTCTCCTTTTAAAATGTTCAGTTTGTCACGCCACATCTCCAAACTTGATTCTTCATTTAACTTTTAAGGGGTTTTTATTATTAAAATATAGAAGATGGACTTTTTATAATACTTTTCTCAATAGTAAATAACATAACAACAAATGAAGACACTAACTGTTAATATTGTCTTAAGGGTTTAGAGTTTTGCAAACAAAATTTTTAACTGTTTATATTTCTAACAAATTAGTTTAAAAATACAAGTGGTTATTGGCTTTGCAAATTCGTTATTAATGTGAGGGTAAATTTCTTCCCATATCTGTAAAAATAATCTCACGTTTCTCTTTATAAGTATGTTATTTTTTACATTGAAATAGATATTATCATCATAACTTTTGAAGTTTGAGATTGACATGAGTAATAACTTTTTGTTGCATGCATTTTAACTTGTAGTTTAGTTAGGTTTTCATATCTACATTAATATATAGATTTTGCTTAAGATGTAGACGTGTTGAATCTGTAGTAGTTTTGTAAATATACAGTAATCCGGAGCAACGCATGGAGATCCAAACACTAGTTATCTATATGTATACAAAGAGGGGATGAACAGTAAATGCTTTTTAGGTTTTTTGTTTTTTATTTATTAGTTGTATATTAATTATTTGTTACTTTTAGTATTAATTAGCAACCGATAAGTTTTAAGTATATTTATTTTTTTATCAGTAATATTTTATTGATTATTTAATTTGATTTTTAGTGTTCAATTTAAAAAAAATTGTAAATCCGTATTTGTGTTTTTTTTACATTTCAAGTTATTTGACCGCGCGTTGTGATAGCACATTACCGCGTGCATTATATCGATTCGATTCGTTACAGTACCAGTATGATACATGCATTTGGTATAGAACTCAACATATGGTTTACATGACCAAAAATGATAAAAAGAAACACTTGTACTGGCACTAATGTTGTTCATACGACACCGATCGGTTCAGAGTATCACGGTACTGATAACGTTATTCGTTTATCCTCATAGATAGAGTTGTATGAATTTAAAAGATTTTTTACCCATGCATCGATAAAAGATTTTTTAAAATGGGTTATAAGCTATAGTTTGTGTCAGCATCGTAACGTTAGCATAATAAATCGATCGATAAAGATCAAACAACATTGGTACTAACACCGATATATGTTTTTATGGTTTTCAGTCGAAGTAAAACATGTGTCGAATCCTTTTGAGCATATTTTTTGGTTGCTGAGTGCTGGTACCATACTGATACGACAAAAAAACCAAACTGATGTCATAAGAAACCAAAGCAGTAACGACCAAGCACCCGCTGCGAAGCGCAAGGAAAATTCCACTAGTAACAAATAAAACCAACTCATGATGAAGAGTAACCTAACTTTTATTTTTTATTTGTTATTACAAAATTATAAAATATTATTGTTTGAATTCTTTTTATCTTATATTAAAAGTAACTCATGATGATTTTTATTTTTATTAGTTATTTTGTTATTATAGTATATTATTATTTGAATTAGTTTTAAACATATTTTGTTTTCCGCTTATACCATTTTAAGATATGATATTTTTATAAAATGTCATGTATGATTTTGGGATGTGGTTATTTTTGCGACGTGTTTATTTTTATCTTCGTTTTGCTTTTATTCAAAATTGAACAGATCAATCATAATTGTTTCTTTTGTTCTTTGTCGTGATCAACTGAAATGATGCCATGCAAACAACTTTGGTTGCGGTATATGGTATTTTTTACATTTTAAACTATGGTGAGTATCAATACCATATTAGTACCGCGACGAATTGAATTGGTATCGTGTGAACAGATTTGGTAGTGATATAAAGTATCTTCTTTATATCGTAAACCATAGAGAGTATTTGTACCGCATCTGGACCGCGACGAATCGAACTTATCCTGTTCCAACAATATTGGTACCACGTCAATTCAACACAAACAACAATGTACCGGTATCGGTACCATTAGAATCAATACTGATATTCATTTCAAAACCGTTACTGATATTCATTTTATGTTTTTCGATTGATGTAAAATATGTGTTAATATCATTTTGGGCATAGCATGACTTTATATTTTGGGTTTCAACTTTCAATTGCTATATTGAATGCCAGTATCATATCCATACCGTAACAAATCAAACTGAAAAATCTGAATTACCACCGCAACGCGTGGGGAATTATACTAGTTATTAATAAATTAAAAAAAGGAAGACACTGTCACTAAGAAATTCATGGTGGCCACTTTATAGAAAAGAAAACTTTAGTGGAACGTTATGTGAAGTTTTGTGGCCAAAATCATATAAAACCAAAATAATCTTTTTTCATTAAACTGCTCTCCTATATCTGAGATATCATCTTCATTAACAGGGGTTGGTTCCGGTACAAACCATATTTATTCTACAAACTGTAAGAACAAATCCTAGCACTTATAAAAAGTTAAATTAGCACATACCAAAACAATACATACATAAAATAAGCACTTTTGAATTATATTAGCACATAAAGATTAATCAAGATAATTGATTTTAGCACATATTTGAATGATATTAGCACTTTTTTAATCAGCACATTGAAAACAAAAGGAAGATTCAAATCAAGAATTAATTGCTTGTTAGCATATTTATAGGGAATTCAATATAATTCATATTATTTAGAATATTATTTTATCATTTTTCTATAATTGGTTGGATGTCACATGCCCACAAGGAATAATTGCATATTTCCCCTTAAAAACACCCTTACTTGCATATTTACCCAAACCTAAATAAAAATTGCATATTTCCCCTTCTCTGTTAAAATGACAAAACTACCATTCTCAAAATTAAAAGATCTTAGAGAAAAATCTTCACATCATTCTAATTCAGGGGGTGTTTGGCCTAGCTTTTTTATCTAAGCTTATAGTTTTTTTAGCTTATTTTTATAAAGTAAGCACTAATGGGTGTTTGGTTTAGCTTTTTAAGCTTATGCTTATTAGCTTATATAAGCTAATTCCAAGAAGCTTATGGGAAGATGGTTATTTAGCTTATTTGAATAAGCTTATTTGAAGAAGATGGTTTTTTACTCAATTGCCCTCAAATAATACACACAATGATATTATACCCCTTTCTATAATACAAGCTCGTGAAAATTTCATGGTTCCAAAAAGCTTATCAACTTGTAGAATATAAGCTAATCCAAACACTTAAAAATAGCTTATCAAATGAAAGAAAATAAGCATAAGCTACTTTATATTATTAAAATACTAGGTTAGAACCTCGTGTATTACACGGGTTGAATAAATGTAATTTTATATATTAATTAATAAAAAGTTATATCTTTATGAACCCCGTATATTGTACGGGTTAAATAAATATAATTTTATATATCAAATAATAAAAAAGTTATATTTTTAAAAACCATGTGTATTACACGGATTAAATAAATGTAATTTTTATACTAAATACTAAAAAAGTCGTATCTTTAAAAACCCCGTGTATAATCAGGTTGAATAAGTCTACCAAATAATAAAAAAATTACATCCTTAAAAACCACGTATATTACACGTGTTGAATAGATCTAAAAAAGAGTTATATCTTTAAAAATCATATGTATTACACAGATTAAATAAATGTAATTTTGTATACTAAATACAAAAAACGTAGTATCTTTAAAAAACCCGTGTGTAGCCCGGTTGAAAAATCTACTAAATAATAAAAAAATATATCCTATAAAACCCCGTGTATTACACGTGTTGAATAGATCTAAAAAAAGTTATATCTTTAAAAACCATGTGTATTACACAGATTAAATAAATGTAATTTTGTATATTAAATATTAAAAACGTCGTATCTCTAAAAAACCCGTGTATTGTTGGGTTAAAAAATCTACCGAACATAAAATTACCAACAATTAAAACCAAGAGTCCCCTAAACTTCATCAAACTAAAACTAAACTTAACACTGCAAATATATTAAAAAAAATAACCGAATATTTCCTTCAACTATTTTTAATATTCTTCATAAATTTTGGATGACATTTAATATTAAATTGTTATTTATATATTTAAGAGTAAATTGCCATTTTCGCCCCTGAGGTTTGGGCACATTTGCCATTTTAGTCCAAAATGACACTTTGGTACCATTTTGCCCCCCACGTTTGTAACTTTTTGCCATTTTCGTCCAAATGGCTCAAAAAGTTACTTTATTTTTGGACGAAAATGGCAAAAAGTTACAAACGTGGGGGGCAAAATGGTACCAAAGTGTCATTATTTGGACGAAAATGGCAAAAAGTTACAAACGTGGGGGGCAAAATGGTACCAAAGTGTCATTTTGGACTAAAATGGCAAATGTGCCCAAACCTCAGGGGCGAAAATGGCAATTTACTCTATATTTAATATAAGATAAGTAGGAAAGAGAGGTATTTGTTTTAAAAATATATTAAATTGATAATTTAGATTTAAGGATAATATGTTATTAAAGTATGATAAGATTTAATATTAATTTATTATTTAGTTAATATAAGAAGTATAGATTTGAAGATACATTCAATGAATGACACGTGTGCAAAAGTTGGTTTCTTTTATTATAGGTACTAGGTGGACACCCGCCCGACGGGCGCGAGTAGATCGTAAACATTGAATGTAAAATATGATGTGAAATTATTAAATGAATTCACGTTCGCATTATACTTAAGAATATATTAATAACGTTTATTTGTAAATCTAATGGAAGTACGAAAAACCCCCTACGGATTCTGTCATTCCCAACTTGTCGGCTGATTAATTTAGACACTAGAGAAGCATAAAGAACCACAAAACATGTTTACTAACACAAATATTCTTTGTTTATAAACTGGTCCAAGCCCAACACCTGTTTATTAAAACTCGACCAAGGCCCATATGCCCAAAGGTCAGAATATTTTAATTGATTATTTTCCATCAGTGGCATTGGGTTTTGTAAAGATCATCGACGACGATTGAAGATCAACACAACATTACACCAGTTCTAGCGATTGAATGGGAAGAAGGCTTGATTCAAGATAACGAACAGAGATCAATCGATACCGCATAATCATCGCCGAATCCACGAAGTATTCTCTTCACCTTCAATTTCATCTTTTACTAATTTAGTATATTTGGTTTCTTTGATCGAAAATTTCTTATCATTTGGCTTTCTTTTGACATTGTATGATTCAATGTTGTTGATTATTTACATGTAAATTCTAAAGATTTTGTGTATTTGTGATACTTAATCGGAGGATTATAAATGTTCTTGACATTGATGTTGTTTAGGTCTAGGTTTTAAACATGTTTTGTTGATGAAATTTAGATTTTTTGTGTTTAACAAATTTAAATTGTAGTATATGTATGTAATACTTGATAAATTAGGGCTATGTTAAAAATCACTGTTTATCACTTTTTGTATAAAGATTTTGTAAGTTTCAGTTGGTGTTCTTGATATTGTATAAAGATTTTGTAAATTTCAGTTGGTATAACGATTTTGTAAGTTTCAGTTGGTGTTCTTGTAAGTTTCAGTTGGTGTTCTTGATATTAAAAATCAATGTTCAATGTTTAGTATAGTTTCAGTTGGTATTCTTGATATTAAAAAAGATTAGATAAATAATTTAAGTCTTCCACGGATTGAGTTATAATATTTTTGGTGTTTCACATGTTATGTATGTTCATATCAGTTTTGGTCTTTCACAATCTTATTGATCATATTAAATCTTAGTCGAATTGTCTTAACGAATTATTATAAATTCTGGTTTGAAATTATTCGTCGTCGTCTGCACTATGGTAGTTTAGATGATACAGTTGTGTTAGAATTATAATAACTATAATGATAAAAGTTTTTGTCTATGTTTATATGTAAAAGTTTTTGTCTATGTTTATAATACCCTTATCCCTTAATATCCACATTGTCACACCCCCAAAATCCACACGCGGAGTACAACCGCTTGGAGGCGTGACATGACCAGGATCAAGCCACAAATCATATTGAACATAAGTATGCATATCAAAAGTCATTCATCAATACGATAGGTGTTTACAAAACCAAATATAAACAAGTGTGTAGCGGAAGCATTTAATGTAAAACCCAACATAAGTTTAAGTACAAAATGTTATAATGTTTAACAACACATTCACGATCCATATCCACAACGACCGTGCCTCCCGTGCAAGCTCCAAGAGTACCTAAGGTCCTGCAAGGCATGTAACAGAGAGTCAACAACTAGTTGAGCGAGTTCACAGTGGGTTGTTTAGTAATAATGTTCGTTTCATAAATCGTTTGTTTGTTTAGTAACCCACGTATCGTTATTAATTACATCGCGGCCCTCCAGGCATGTTTGCGAAGATTAGTGGGGGTCTCCCATGTTTTCTAGACTAGTTATATTTGTATCGCGGCCCTCCAGGCATCTTTGCGAAGATTAAAGTATAGTTCGCGGCCATTCCAGGCATGTTTGCGAAGATTGTTCTAGTTTAGTTTGCGGCCATTCCAGGCATGTTTGCGAAGATTGTTCTAGTATCGCGGCCGATCACGGCATGTTTGCGAAGAGAAGTATATGTATCTCAAGTCTAGTAGTATCTACCATTGACCTTCCTCTCCCGAGGCCAATGGTATGTAATTCCGATAACTCTTAAGCATAAATAATCAATCAACCCATTCCCAACCCCGGGAATCCCATGCCTTGGTAGAAGTGTGAACTCACCTTGTTTGCTCGGTATGCTTAAACTACGTGCTCACAAGAAATCAATCAAATCCTATAGTGCACGTATACTTAATCAGTTCATGTTTGTAATGTTTCACATGTAAATAGCATCACAGTAATATCACAGAGTGTGTTTGACTATCATTATTATGTAACATACAAATAGTTAATTCACATTCATGTAACTCAAGCTTTACATTAGAAGTTTTTCTCAGTTTGATTAACTCAGTTACTCAACAGTCTTGGTAAAACTTAACGGTGTTAATCAGGATCAGGAAAAGTATACATAATAGAGTTAACACCCTTAATGAAGTCACTGTGTAATAACAGAGTTACATCAACATTAACAGAGTTATCACATATAATAAGCTAAACATACTTGACATGTTTAATACTGTTAGCAATTTATCGTATTTGTAATTTTAACAGATTTAATAAAGTATAACAGAGTTAATAAATTTAACTCAGTTAATAAGCTGACAGAGTTTAACTATCAGGTATCAATAAACCAACAGAATTAATAATTAACTGAGGTTAAATTTAACCATTTAAGAGTAAAGATTAAACTAACAAAATTAACCAACTATTTGCATTATCTAAACTAACCGAGGTTAAATAATTAACAGAATTATTTAACTAATAAGGTAAACTATACAGGCCCTTCGACTGAAACCATTAGTGCCGAAATCACCATGAATGAGTGCCGAAATCCCTTTGGGATTTCGTTAAACATATGGGCCGAAATCTCCTGGGCCTTAATAAAATCCTCCTTGGGCCAAAGACACTTATTTAACTAATTATTTATTACTGTTTGGGCCGAAAATGATTGGGCCGAAATCACCCATGTGATTTCGTCCAGTTAATATTTGTGGTGGTGATTTCGTTGGCTGTACATCATCTTCATCAACAGTTATGAATCACGAAAATCCTGGTAATCATTCAGCAGTTACATCGACTATAACAATCACTTTATTCATTCAACAATTATCGATATAATCTGAACCACCATCTATGTGTCATGTACAGAGGATCATTCTTCAGTTCAACTATCAAACATATATGCGTATAACATCCAGTTGATTAACATAACATATAACATAATCGAACACTATAGGCATGTAAATCTGTTTACAATCCTGATCAACATGTGTTTCGCATACTTCATGAACACAAGCAACAACATAACGATGTAATCAGATCTGAAACAATTAATTGTGAAAGTCACTAACCGTA
Source organism: Helianthus tuberosus (assembly GCA_030545235.1). Lineage (NCBI taxonomy): Eukaryota > Viridiplantae > Streptophyta > Magnoliopsida > Asterales > Asteraceae > Helianthus > Helianthus tuberosus. The sequence goes on along the minus strand of CM060443.1, from coordinate 124,407,979 downwards.
ATAAACAGGGGTTTGGCTTCAAAATGAGGAATTCTCTTTTGTTGGGTTTTCAGAGATAGAGAGAGACAAAGTGATAAGATATTGTTTGGAAATTGTGAAACTTGTCTGAGAAGATTGGTTTATAAAAATCATTATACAAAATATCTAAATACTGGGCCATGGGCCAAGCCCATTTGTGATTTCGTTGACATCAGTGGACAAAAACACTTATAGTGTTTTCACCACTTGTGTGATTTCATGAATACTTTCAGTAAATGCTCCATCTTTAATTAACATGTTAATTAGTAACACCTTATTAACATACAATCACACATAATAAATATTATGGATTTCCAAGTATAACAAATCAGTCGAAATACGTTACAACGTATTACAAAAGTAAGCGTTGTGAAACAACGAGTCGTATTAACAAACAACTAAATAATAAAAAAAAAATTTAACGTGCACTAAATGCGAAGATAGAATCTTGGAAACTCGAGTTGTCACATTATCTCCAACTTGAAAGAAATTTCGTCCCGAAATTTAGCATGCGGTTACTGAGGAAGCTAGGTAAGTTATCGTTTACTGGTTTTCCTGGGGTGTCACATCATCCCCCCGTTGAGTTGGGATTTCATCCCGAACTTCTGTAGTAGCTTCAGCCTCAGTAGTAGTTGCATTGTTTTCGAACAACTGGGGATATTTGAGTTCCATTTGGTCTTCGCGTTCCCAGGTAAACTCTGGGCCACGACGGGAGTTCCAACGAACTCGAACAAGAGGTATTCTGGTGTTCTTGAGGACCTTAACATCCCGGTCCGTGATTTCAACTGGTTCTTCGACGAAATGCAATTGTTCATCGATAGTGAGCTCCTTCAAAGGAACTATGAAGGTCTCATCTGATTGCCACTTCTTCAGATTCGACACATGAAAGACGTTGTGAACTGCACTGAGTTCAGCTGGTAAGTTCAGTCTGTAGGCCACTTTGCCTATCTTTTCTATGACTTCAAATGGTCCAACGTATCGTGGATTGAGTTTGCCTCGTTTGCCAAAACGAACAACACCCTTCCAGGGTGAAACTTTGAGTAGTGCTCGATCCCCAACTTGGAATTCGAGTATTTTCCTGTCTTTATCAGCGTATACTTTCTGACGGTCACGTGCTGCCGCCATGCGTTGTCGTATTTGAGCAATCTTTTCAGTAGTATCAACTACCATTTCTGGACCTGTGATCTGACTGTCACCCACCTCTGCCCAACAAAGAGGTGATCGGCATTTATGCCCGTACAATGCCTCAAATGGAGCAGCTTTAATGCTGGTGTGGTAACTGTTGTTGTATGAAAATTCCACAAGTGGCAAATGTTTTTCCCAGCCTTTGCCAAAGTCAATTACGCACGCCCGAAGCATGTCTTCTAGAGTTTGAATAGTTCGCTCAGACTGCCCGTCTGTCTGAGGATGATAAGCTGTGCTCATGTCTAAACGAGAGCCAAAAGATTTGTGCATTGCTTGCCACAGTTCTGAAGTAAAACGTGCATCACGATCAGAGATAATAGAGGTGGGCACCCCGTGCCTCGAGACAACTTCCTTAAGGTATACGTCTGCTAGAGTGGAGAACTTATCCGTTTCCTTGATAGCCAAGAAGTGAGCAGACTTTGTGAGTCGATCCACGATCACCCAAATAGTATCATTTCCACGCTGAGATCTAGGCAGGCCAGTAACAAAATCCATGGAAATTTGCTCCCATTTCCATTGTGGTATCTCAGGTTGTTGGAGTGGGCCTGATGGTTTCTGATATTCTGCTTTGACTCTCGCACAAGTCAAACACTTTCTAACGTAAGTTGCTATGTGGGCCTTCATGCTAGGCCACCAATATGTAGTTCTGAGGTCGTGGTACATCTTATCTGAACCAGGATGTACTGAGTAGCGAGACTTATGAGCTTCATTCATGACAAGCTCGCGTAAATTACCATAGAGTGGGACCCAGATGCGTCCGGTTACATAATAGGCGCCGTCTGCCCTTTGTTCTAATCGTTGCCTTGAGCCGCGCAGGGCTTCAGCCCTGACGTTTTCCGGTTTCAATGCTTCTACCTGAGCATCTCGTATCTGTGAAGGAAGACTAGACTGAATAGTGAGTTGCAACGCTCGTACACGCCTAGGTATAGTATCCTTTCGACTGAGGGCGTCGGCCACCACATTGGCTTTGCCCGGATGGTACTTTATAGCACATTCGTAATCGTTCAGTAACTCGACCCATCGACGTTGTCGCATGTTCAAGTCTTTCTGCTTGAAGATATGCTCAAGACTTCTGTGATCGGTGTAGATGGTGCACTTGGTGCCATACAGATAATGTCTCCATATCTTGAGTGCAAAGACAACAGCTCCAAGCTCTAAATCGTGCGTAGTGTAATTCCGTTCGTGAATCTTAAGTTGGCGCGAAGCATAAGCAATAACTTTATCCCGCTGCATCAACACACATCCAAGACCTTGGATAGATGCATCACAGTAGACTACAAAATCGTCTGTGCCTTCAGGCAATGAGAGGATAGGTGCGCTACAAAGTCTATCCTTTAAGTGCTGAAACGCTGTATCCTGTGTATCACTCCAACGGTAAGCAATACCTTTCTGTGTCAGTAATGTAAGCGGCTGTGCAATCTTTGAGAAGTCTTTGATAAACCGTCTGTAATAACCCGCCAAACCCAAGAATTGGCGTATTTCTGTTGGTGTGCGAGGTGCAGGCCAGTTCTTGATCGAATCTACCTTGGATGGATCAACATGAATCCCATCCTTGTTTACCACGTGGCCTAGAAAGTGAACTTCACGAAGCCAGAAGTCGCATTTTGAAAACTTAGCGTACAGCTGTTCCGTTCGAAGGAGTTCCAGAATAAGTTGTAAATGCTGTTCGTGTTCCTCCCGATTCTTTGAATAAATCAGGATGTCGTCAATGAAAACAATAACAAACTTGTCAAGATAAGGTTTGCACACCCTGTTCATAAGATCCATGAAAACCGCAGGCGCGTTCGTTAGCCCGAATGGCATGACTAAAAACTCGTAATGGCCGTAGCGAGTTCTGAATGCTGTTTTGGAGACGTCCTCATCCCGGACTCTCAGTTGATGGTAACCCGACCTCAGGTCAATCTTCGAGTAATAGCTCGACCCTTGCAACTGGTCGAATAAGTCGTCGATACGTGGAAGAGGATAACGATTCTTCACCGTCACCTTGTTCAGTTCGCGGTAATCTATGCACATACGAAAGGTACCGTCTTTCTTCTTTACAAATAATACTGGAGCTCCCCAGGGCGAAGAGCTAGGACGTATGAAACCCTTTTCCAAAAGTTCCTGCAATTGCTTAGACAGTTCTTCCAGTTCAGTTGGAGCTAAGCGGTAAGGCGCTCGAGCTATAGGTGCTGCTCCTGGAGCTAGCTCGATCTGAAATTCGACCTGGCGATGGGGCGGTAGCCCAGGTAACTCTTCAGGAAACACTTGAGGAAAGTCACGTACTACAGGAATATCCCCAATCTTTTTCTCTGTCGAAGATGTATCAGTAACGAGTGCTAAAATAGCTATGTGGCCCTTTCGCAGACACTTCTGAGCCTTCAAGAAGGAGATGATGCCACTCACGACACCACTCTTGTCGCCTTGAACTTCGAGAGGTTCTTTTCCAGAACGAGGAATACGAATGATCTTCTCCTTGCACAGGATCTCTGCTTGCTGTTGGGATAACCAATCCATACCGATGACAATGTCGAAACTACTCAGAGTTATAGGAATGAGATCGATAGAGAAAGTCTGACCAGCGAGGATAAGATTACAACCCTGAACTATGTGTGTGGCCTCTAGACTTTTACCGTTAGCTAACTCTACGACATGTTTGGTGTTCAAAAGTGTTGGTGCGCGTTTAAGCATCTGACTAACGTTCAGAGACATATAACTGGTATCCGCACCCGAATCAAATAATACGGTAACATAAAAGTCGTCGAGAAGAAACTTACCCGTAACCACATTAGGATCATTCCTTGCGTCACTCTGACCAATCACAAACATACGACCCTTTGCACCATTGTTGTTGTTGTTTCCCCCATTGTTGTTCCCACTGCCCTGATTATTGTTGTTGTTATTCTGATTCTGGTTTAATTGGGGACAGTTCCGCTTGAAATGACCTTCAGCCCCACACTGAAAGCATGTCTTATTTCCTTGCTGTTGTTGCTGTGACTGGTTTCGTGGAACGGGTGGCTGTTGTTGCTGGTTCTGATTCGCAGGCCTTGAGCTCCTGCAATCTTTAGCTTCATGACCTACCCTTAGACATCTTTGACAGCGGCCTTTACGACACTGACCACTGTGGTGTTTGTTGCACCTGTTACATAGTGGATGAGTTCCCCGATATCCACTCTGCCCCTGACCACCAGACGATTGCTGACTCGAACTCTGGTAATCACTAGTCTTGCGCTGCTGTTGTGCTTGAGACTGTACAATAGCTGAACCCCTGCTGGAATCCCCTTCCCATTTCCGCTTGTTGTCACTGGGAATAGCAGGAGTAACTGGAGTGGTAGCGGCAGTAGCGCTGATACGTTTAGGCAGCCTGTTCTGTTCCACCGCCTGATCGGTGAGGCGATGAGCTAGCTTGACGATCTGTTGAATAGTGCCAAGATTCGCTGAGGTTACGTGGCTTTGAATCTCCGGCACCAGACCATTGAGATACAGTTCGATACGCTTAATGGGAGGGTCCACCATAGTAGGACACAGAATAGCCAACTCATTCGATCTTCTGGTGTACGCTTCAATTTCTGACCCCGTCATTTTCAAGTGGTAAAACTCTACCTCCAACTTATGAATATCATCACGGCTACAGTATTCCTCTTTAATCAATTCCTTGAAACCGTTCCAAGGTGTGGCGTTAGCAACAGCCAACCCTAACATCTGAACTTGCGCATTCCACCAAGTCAGCGCAATGCCTTCTAGAGTACCAGTGGCGTACTTTACCCTGCGAGCCTCAGGGCATTCGCACATTTCAAATACGGACTCGAGCTTTTCAAACCAATGGAGGAGTCCAACCGCTCCTTCCGTGCCACTAAAAGTAGTAGGACGACAGTCCATGAAAGTTTTGAAGGTACAAACAGGTGGTAGACCTCCTGCTTGTGCGGCTGCAACTGCCGCAGCAACTTGTTCGTTAATGAGAGCCGTCAGTTGGGCTTGCGTCATGTTAATACGTCCAGACATGATCTTCATAGCAAATATGACATAAGTGAGAGAGGTTCGCGAGTAGTGTGATAACAAAAGGGAATAATCACACAAGTGTTCTCATGCAATAGTGTTACGTTAATCTAAGCATACCCTGAGCAAAGTTCTATGCAATTCTAGTAAGTAGGCAACAAAACATGTACCATATTACCTAGGATGTTGAGTCTTGCACGTGGAGCGAGGCGTCGTTGTGGATCGTTGAGCACTGTTCTGGTTATAGTCTGGTTTTAAATAAAAAAAAACGTTTTCCCCTTATTAAAACCGAGTTCTCTATAACCAATGGCTCTGATACCAATCTGTCACACCCCCAAAATCCACACGCGGAGTACAACCGCTTGGAGGCGTGACATGACCAGGATCAAGCCACCAATCATATTGAACATAAGTATGCATATCAAAAGTCATTCATCAATACGATAGGTGTTTACAAAACCAAATATAAACAAGTGTGTAGCGGAAGCATTTAATGTAAAACCCAACATAAGTTTAAGTACAAAATGTTATAATGTTTAACAACACATTCACGATCCATATCCACAACGACCGTGCCTCCCGTGCAAGCTCCAAGAGTACCTAAGGTCCTGCAAGGCATGTAACAGAGAGTCAACAACTAGTTGAGCGAGTTCACAGTGGGTTGTTTAGTAATAATGTTCGTTTCATAAATCGTTTGTTTGTTTAGTAACCCACGTATCGTTATTAATTACATCGCGGCCCTCCAGGCATGTTTGCGAAGATTAGTGGGGGTCTCCCATGTTTTCTAGACTAGTTATATTTGTATCGCGGCCCTCCAGGCATCTTTGCGAAGATTAAAGTATAGTTCGCGGCCATTCCAGGCATGTTTGCGAAGATTGTTCTAGTTTAGTTTGCGGCCATTCCAGGCATGTTTGCGAAGATTGTTCTAGTATCGCGGCCGATCACGGCATGTTTGCGAAGAGAAGTATATGTATCTCAAGTCTAGTAGTATCTACCATTGACCTTCCTCTCCCGAGGCCAATGGTATGTAATTCCGATAACTCTTAAGCATAAATAATCAATTAACCCATTCCCAACCCCGGGAATCCCATGCCTTGGTAGAAGTGTGAACTCACCTTGTTTGCTCGGTATGCTTAAACTACGTGCTCACAAGAAATCAATCAAATCCTATAGTGCACGTATACTTAATCAGTTCATGTTTGTAATGTTTCACATGTAAATAGCATCACAGTAATATCACAGAGTGTGTTTGACTATCATTATTATGTAACATACAAATAGTTAATTCACATTCATGTAACTCAAGCTTTACATTAGAAGTTTTTCTCAGTTTGATTAACTCAGTTACTCAACAGTCTTGGTAAAACTTAACGGTGTTAATCAGGATCAGGAAAAGTATACATAATAGAGTTAACACCCTTAATGAAGTCACTGTGTAATAACAGAGTTACATCAACATTAACAGAGTTATCACATATAATAAGCTAAACATACTTGACATGTTTAATACTGTTAGCAATTTATCGTATTTGTAATTTTAACAGATTTAATAAAGTATAACAGAGTTAATAAATTTAACTCAGTTAATAAGCTGACAGAGTTTAACTATCAGGTATCAATAAACCAACAGAATTAATAATTAACTGAGGTTAAATTTAACCATTTAAGAGTAAAGATTAAACTAACAAAATTAACCAACTATTTGCATTATCTAAACTAACCGAGGTTAAATAATTAACAGAATTATTTAACTAATAAGGTAAACTATACAGGCCCTTCGACTGAAACCATTAGTGCCGAAATCACCATGAATGAGTGCCGAAATCCCTTTGGGATTTCGTTAAACATATGGGCCGAAATCTCCTGGGCCTTAATAAAATCCTCCTTGGGCCAAAGACACTTATTTAACTAATTATTTATTACTGTTTGGGCCGAAAATGATTGGGCCGAAATCACCCATGTGATTTCGTCCAGTTAATATTTGTGGTGGTGATTTCGTTGGCTGTACATCATCTTCATCAACAGTTATGAATCACGAAAATCCTGGTAATCATTCAGCAGTTACATCGACTATAACAATCACTTTATTCATTCAACAATTATCGATATAATCTGAACCACCATCTATGTGTCATGTACAGAGGATCATTCTTCAGTTCAACTATCAAACATATATGCGTATAACATCCAGTTGATTAACATAACATATAACATAATCGAACACTATAGGCATGTAAATCTGTTTACAATCCTGATCAACATGTGTTTCGCATACTTCATGAACACAAGCAACAACATAACGATGTAATCAGATCTGAAACAATTAATTGTGAAAGTCACTAACCGTAATAAACAGGGGTTTGGCTTCAAAATGAGGAATTCTCTTTTGTTGGGTTTTCAGAGATAGAGAGAGACAAAGTGATAAGATATTGTTTGGAAATTGTGAAACTTGTCTGAGAAGATTGGTTTATAAAAATCATTATACAAAATATCTAAATACTGGGCCATGGGCCAAGCCCATTTGTGATTTCGTTGACATCAGTGGACAAAAACACTTATAGTGTTTTCACCACTTGTGTGATTTCATGAATACTTTCAGTAAATGCTCCATCTTTAATTAACATGTTAATTAGTAACACCTTATTAACATACAATCACACATAATAAATATTATGGATTTCCAAGTATAACAAATCAGTCGAAATACGTTACAACGTATTACAAAAGTAAGCGTTGTGAAACAACGAGTCGTATTAACAAACAACTAAATAATAAAAAAAAATTTTAACGTGCACTAAATGCGAAGATAGAATCTTGGAAACTCGAGTTGTCACACACATAATCTCAAATATATATCATCATCACAGATCATTATCATCATCACACTTCTCAAAAAATCTCCAAATCTCTCTCTCAACTCTCAACACTCAACACCGATCTTCATCATCTTCATCCATCTTCATCCATCTTCATCATCTTCATCTTCAAAATAGAGGTTTGGATCATCATCTTATCTATATATGTTTTTGATATTTGTGATGTTTTTGTAAAAAACAGAGGGTTGATTTGGGTATTTTGGTTTCAGTTTTTGATAATGATAATCTGAATGCCGCATGATGATGATGATGATGATAATCAGTTTTTTGTGAATGTTTTTGTGAAAAAACAGAGGGTTGATTTGGGTATTTTGGTTTCAGTTTTTGATAATGATAATTTGAATGCCGCATGATGATGATGATAATCAGTTTTTTTGTGAAAAAACAGAGGGTTGATGATGATGATAATCAGTTGTTTTGTGAAAAAACAGAGGGTTGATTTGGGTATTTTGGATAATCTGAATGCCGCATGATGATGATGATGATGATGATGATGATAATCAGTTATTTGTGAATCAGTTTTTGATAATCAGATTTTGATAATCAGTTCTTTGATAATCTGAATGCCGCATGATGATGATAATCAGTTATTTGTGAATGGGTTGATTTGGGTATTTTGGTTTCAGTTTTTCAGGTTTGTTTGTGATGTTTTTGTTATGTTTTTTCTCTGTTTTGTTTTGCTTTATTCTGTTTGTTTGTTTTGTTTTTGTTCTGCTTTGTTATGTTTGTTTGTTTTGTTTGTTTTGCTTTGAAAAAACAGAGGGTTGATTTGTTTTGCTTTGTTCAGGTTTGTTTGTGATGTTTTTTTGTGAAAATAATGTACAGAATGGCTGCGGATGTAAAGATACGCAAAACACCAACTACGAAGGCGAGAACACTTGACAACCTCCTACAAGATGGTGTGGTGCACATAAGGAACTGATTGATCAAAACGATCAATTGCATATGAATGAATATAACCCTAGTGTAGCTCTTCGATTTTCCTTGAAATTCCAGAGCTCGCTACTTACATATCTGCCACTGGGGTTATATTCATTCATATCTGCTACATTCCGAAGTGCACCCGTCAGTAAAGATCCACAATTGCTTGTGGTGGTATGACGTTTTGTCTCTGTATTGTATGTTACGGTCTTTTGTTATCGAGTCTGTAAATTCCGTCAAGTCTACGAAGTTGGTATGAAGTTTTGTCTCTGTATTGTATGTATTAAAAGTTTACATTTAATATACAATTTAAGCTTTAATAATTTGTTATATATAGTATACATTTAATATTAGATTGCATTTATTTAAAAAGAGTTAATTATTAGATTGCATTTTTCTCTAAAAAGAATTAATTTTAATTATTAAATCAATGATTTCTTAACAAAAAAGTATTGCAGAATTTTATCAAGAACCAGAACTTTCAAAAACCATTTTTAAATTAAAGTATTACAGTTGACATATAAAAGTCAAAAGATCAAAAGTCAAACAATTTTCTTACAAAACTTACCTGTAATCCTGTTCGGCTCAACTGTTTAACAGCCACTTCTAACAGCCACTTCTAACCGTTTATCAGAATCTGTGAATAGTGTAGTTGGTGACCGAATAGATTCTGATGGAGTTTTTGACCGAATAGTGTGTCTACTTCACCAATACCATTGTCAGAACACCAGGCTAAGATTGTGCATAAAGATGACAACACCATGGCTGCAAGAGAGGTTGGATGAACAACTGTCATCCTACAAACTTGCCATGCCATGATGGTATCTTCATTCAATTTTTACTCACATCTACAAAATCATAATAGCCTCATCTTGAAATAAAAAGAAAATTGCACTTTGCATTCATTTGTATAAAACATATAAGTAACTTAAATTCAAACAGCGTAATTTGTATGAATTTAAATAATACATATTTTTTAATCATCCTTGTCTTGGTTTTACCAATATACTAGTTCCTAAAATGAAGTTAGTATAACGTGATACACCCAATTTATATTTGGAGTTGAAGTTTAATGACACATTTTTACAGAGTCAGATTGTCCCGTAATTTATGTGCATGGCGAAATTTATATGGATTTAAATACTACATATTTTCTAACCGTCCTTGTCTTGCTCTTATCAATCTATTGGTTCCTACATTAATTTATAAAAGGATAGCTTAATTTGTGGATATTAAAATTTTCTTTATAATGCGGTTATAAAGTAAACATACATTCAAACATTATATTAAAAAAGTAGAATTTAGACTACGACATACTAATATACACATCTGATATACTATATTGCACAAATCAAAACACACACTATAAGCAAAGATTATAGTTGAGTCGCATAAAACATAGTTTATAATACAAAAAAGTAAACCACATTACGGATGAAAACGTTCTGCAATGGGTAGAAGCTAGATGTTGCTTTCTCAATTTCTCTACCAATTGATTCAGGAATGAACTTTTGAACCAACTCCTTTAGATCGCATCTTTGAACTTGTGTCACCATGATCTCCCTCATCTTCCTACGGATCTATAACAAAATGAAACAATTAGATTAGGCATGACAAACTGCCTCATTGTTGTCATATGCAAACCGGACAAGCTTCATACCTGTTTGATTTGGCTAGATTGTGCATAGCAGGTCCTTTTCACCTGATTAGCATGATTCTTAGTGAACCCAATGCAAAACATCCTCAATGTGTAGTTGTCGGTTGTCTTAACATCAACATGTGCTTCGATCAAAGACTGCCATTTCTTCACAAGCGACCTGAGCTTATCGGTGGTAAAATCCATACCCTGAAAACAAAAAATGCAAATATTAACATTTAAACGCCGTTCATTATGTTAAATGTGGGCTAAAATAACGTAAATATTGTATCATACCTAGAAATTGGTCAAAACATTCTTCCTTGAACATCTTCAGCTCTCAAGCGGATCTTTCTGTAGGAATGATCTTCATCATTCTGAAGATCAGCCAAAGACACCTAAAACACCCGATGTTTCAATCCCCTACCCGCAATCTGATATTAGATGACAACATTTAGCTATCAATTTCTAAATAGGGGTGTTCATGGTTCGGTTTAAAACCGTGAAACCGTCCAAACCGGTTATCGGTTTGGTTTCACGATCGGTTTTTTTCTAAACTTTTGGTTGGTCGGTTTCAAAAGTTTCAAACCATAGGGAACGGTTTGGCTTACGGTTTATACCTAAAACTGACCGTATAAAAACAATCCGGACCATAAAGTTAGATTATATTTTAGTTTTATAAATATTTATATTACACATACTTAACTATTGGAATTTTAAAGTATTTAAGACCAAATCTTACGCCAATATAGTTAATTTAAATGCAAATGCAAATGGGCGAATGCAGATGCAATAAAACCAAATCTATACAATTTCATGTTTTTGCCCACTGTCTTGTTATCTTGATTTATATTATTCGAATCAAGCCTTACTTGACCTCATATATTCACAATATTCACATTAGTTGGTTAAATGTTTTTAAATCCATTTACTTTGAACATATCCATAAAGTGTATTTTCACTTTAACAGTTCTAACAATATGTTTGGCCACCAAGTATTTTTGCTACTTTAACATTGCAATTTAGTTTAAATATTAGTCAACTTTGAAATCGATTTTCTATTAAAATGTCGATGTATTGATAACTTTTGTTTTAAAATTTAGGTAAAGCCATCCCATATCTGATGCAATATTAATAACAATTTTAACCTACACTTTTTTGAAAGGTCTTGTTTAACATACTAATTTTGATATCTTTGGAAAGGTCTTGTTAAGACGAATCCAAAGATAAACCAAATCCACATTTGCTCCCCTTGATCTGATTAAAACTTTCTTTTAAAAAATATATGTTAAAACAGCTCACCAAAGTTTAAGTATAATTACACATAATACGATCTTTGCAAAAACTAAATCATTGGTTGAGCAGTGTTATTTGGCGTAATCGCTGAAATATTTTACAGTTGTAGTTGAGCCAATTTTTATAGACCTTTACCTTAAGAACTTTTAAGTTTAACAATAAGTCTTAACGGTTGTGGTTGGGCATTACTGCAACCGTCATCATCCCGTAAAATGTGAAGTACGTAAAGAAAAGAAATCAACTTGACAACTGTCCACTCGAATCCAATCATCACATATACGATAATCCGATAGACGATAGTCTGAACAAAGATATATGGAATCTCAATCATCATCTATTAACACAAAATTCATAAGGATCAAATGGTATTGGTTATATAAGTATTGGTTTACTGCTTTCCTTTATCAGTTCTTTATTTCTCCTGTAGTGTCACCAAAAACGTAAATTAGAATGCGCATATTGGTTATATAAGTATCAACAGATGAAGTCACCATACTTGTACAATTCTGAGTTTTTGTAGACTTCTGCAAAGTTAACCCCGAGAGTTGCTTCCTGACCGGTTGAATTTACCTCTAACATCAAAGTTGCATCGATTCCCTTAATTTTAAAAGATCAGATTTACGTTATTTTTAAAGTTAACAAAACTCAAGGAAACATTAAAAATTTTCAATCTTAACTACACTGACCTTAAAAGTACTTGAAACATGTTCACTAAACTATAACAAAACTCAAGGAAACATTAAAACTTTTCAATGTTAACTACACTGACCTGAAAGTACTTGAAACATGTTCACTAAACTATAACTAACCATCAGGTAACGCTAATGAATTAATCGTAGGATACAAAGAAAACTTACTCGATAGTACTAAAATTAATGAAACTCCAGCGAACTAAGCACCAACTCTAACCTCAAAGTACTTGAAACATGTTCACAAAGAAAACTTGTATTTGGAAATTGTTTTGTTATTATTGAAACTGGTAAAAGTGAAATTGCAAAATTCTGATTTTGAAGCTTTTAACCACTCTTCATTCAATATTAAATAGTATTACAAAATTCTGATTTTGAAAAATATTAAAAATTAAAAATTATATGTTACAATTAACACTTAATAGGATATCTCGTTCTCTCGCCTTCTTCCATGCAATTTCATTATTTGTTTTAATTTGCAGATCAGCAAGCATATCACAGGTCTTCTGATCCTGTTTCAGCAGATGTGTGATAAACTCTTCTGCTTTTTCTTTAAACTCTGATGGAGGAGAACAAACAACTTCATCCAGCAGTGCAATGCTACTCCAGGTTTGCTTATAATATTTATCACTCACCATAGCAACTTTTTTGTTGAGTTCTTCATCTTTTCTCTGTTCTTCGAGTGACCATCTTGAAAATTCAATTTTAAGATCGGCTGTTTCAGACCAGTGGTAGAAGCTTTTGCTTGCCATTTAGAAAGAGTGTTAGTGTTTTTTGGACAGTTTGTTTTAGGGTGAAGGGTTTTTTAAAAATGAAGTGTTGATGTTTTCAAGTAAACTAATCATGATCCTTTATATTGTGTAAAATGTTTGATAGGGTAAATGAACAGACATGTACTAATTATGATAACCTTTTTTGAAGGTTTAAATTTTGTTCTTTGGTTTTCTAGATATTTAATTTTACTTGTTTTCCCATTAAATCATTAAATGTACATGGTTTTTAAATATAAATTTATACACGTTTTCCCATTAAATCATTAAATGTACATGGTTTTTAAATATAAATTTTTATTTAATGGTTGGATTTAAATCTGACCTTTGGGATGTCACAGATTCTATATAATACCATTGCCAATTCAAATGTTGTTTCATCATACCCAGATTCATTCACTGAAAGCAGAAGATCAACTATTATTGTTTGCTTTAGTTCTTATAAATACATTAAAATGGAGTCGTATTCTTACGATTTCAAGCAACGATTTATTAAACAAACCGAAGAGCAAGTTTTGGCTCATAGGTCTACTCTTCAAGAGTTGAAGAGGTGTTTTAACGGACTACAACTTGGTCTGCTAACAAGAGACCAGGTATCGAGAGACCTGAGGGCGATGCCGACTACTTCCGTTCGGGACCTATGTATTGCGAGTAATATAGAATGTGGAGACAGAGACCTGGAGTTCATGAGAAAGATCAATGACATACATCGAGAAGTTCAGTGCTCCATGGAGTTAAAGTTAAAGTTTCTTGATTCTTGCTATTAGAGTTTAAGTGTCTGGTTAGTTTTCTTTTTTATATGTAATTGTTACTTTTTTAACAATTTATATGGATGATCGTATTAAATTTTCTTATCACAGTTTATTTTTAATTCTTTTTATGAGTTTGAAGATAAAGAGACTGTTCCATTCTCGATAATTAGAAAATGTTTCATCTGAATTTTTTTTAAGGTTGTTGTTTGGTACCATTTTCTCTATAGATATTACTTTTTCATGCCCTAATTATACTAATCCATTAACATTTTCCTGTGTTTCATCCAAATCTTTGCTGGCTTAACTGCTCTAATTCAGATATACACTAATTTTACAAAATAAAAAAAATCTTACAAATAAAAATTATTTGCAAAAACAAAATATACAAAAAGGTAACGATCGTATTTTTAAGGGTAATATTACTGCATCTTAAAGACAGTGTTTGATTATTAATATTAACATGCAACCGTTTATATCTTTTCATCCAGTGTTTGATTATAGGGATGGGGATGAGGACCATAGACTCATACTTATATGCTACATAGCAAATAGCAATAAATAGCGTGTGCTTTTTTATAAATACGATTACCCTGGTATATACACTTTTTGGGCAATTCTTTATGTTCATATAAACAATCAGTATGTCAAGTATCAAGTATGATTATAAAATTGATACTATCTAAAATGATTCTATGATTTATAGAAAAAAAAAAAGAGTTAGGGGTTTATGGATTAAGAATATGCACTTTATCCATACAAAATGCCTATTTTTAAGTAAACACTTCTTACCTAAGAAATTGCCCTTTGTGGCTTTGTCTAGATGATTATGTGACCAGATGAGTACCTGTCACGACTTCTGTATCAACAGCTCCAGGTCCCCACAGTTTTTTGTCAACAACAATAGAACCATCTATGTTTCGCGATGAAGAAAAAAAACTGAAAGTAAAAAACTAAAAACATCAGCAAAAAGAGGTCTCACTTTTATTAATCCGTTTCACGAACTTGTGTGTTTAGACTTGCTAACATACCTAAAAAACTACGGTAGAAACATCTCTGCATGATCGAAGCTTGCATTACAGGTTGTTATGAACCAATCAACGTTTGGTAAAGTCCTTGACACAAATATAGAGATTCGAGTCCAAAACTGGTGTGTGCTCGCATAAAAGACGTCTCGTGAATAAGCCAAAATTGCAAAGAATCTATATATTTAACACAATGTTCAGAGTTAAATAGGCAATGATGTTATTTTTATAATTAAAATGTGAAGTGATATGTACAACACCAAAACTACTTTGCAATGTAAAAGTAAAATTACCATTTGAGAATTCAAAGTCATGAGATGTCTCCTCATACCATTGCTTCCGGTCGTGGGTCTGCTCACAAAAGGTAGCAACAAACTCACCAAAATAAGTTACTTATCAACATGTCAATTTGGATTATCTTTTATATCTCAACTGGACCACATAGGTAAAATCAAAAGATTAAGCTAAAAGGGTGTATACCTTCACCATGCACATTCTTTGGAAAAATTACCCTTACAAACATCTCCATTGTTGTATACCTTCACCATGCATCCTATTTGTATTTTCCTTACAAAAAGCAACAACAAAAAGTATACAGAGACAAAAAGATCGATAGCTCACTGAAAGATAATAAATTAAATGCAAAAAGAGAAGGATTAAAACCATGAAAGCCAATTTCCTTCATTATTGTAACACCTCGAAAATTCACGTCCTATAATGTGTTGACACGTGTCATATGTTTAAAACGTGTGAAAGAATATTATAGAAGGACTAAAGTTGACAAACATGGAAAGTATTCGAATATACGTATTCTAAGTATCAACTGTGAATAAATATAATGTACATTAACCCTACACAATGCTCATACCTTCAAACTAATAAATCATGGATCATACGAAGCAAAAAGTGAGAGATTACAAACTACAGGGGTTAAATGTGTCAACATGTTTAAAGATATACCTCTGAGTGACCTTTTGACAAACCCGAAGCTTTGTAAATGTTAATTATGCTCACTAGAATGCACGATTAAAATTTCATAAAGTTTCGTTATCGTATGAGAAAGTTATGACAATATTCGTGTACGAGGGGTTAAAGCGTCAATGTTGAAAATTATGACTTTTCGAGTGATAACAAAGTGATCAAGGACTAAATAAAGTAGGTATAAACCTTGAAGCCCTTGTGTGTCAATTTAGAGGGTTCAAATTTGTAGGATCGGATTGCGACCTAAACGAGTCGTTTGGAAGAGTTCTAGTCCGTTTCAGAGGCGGAAACTAAGAAACGGATACGAAAACAGCTTGATTTACACTTTAATTCTCTTGTATATTGATATAACAACGTTTACAATCAAAGGATAAACCGGCAGCACCTCGGTATCACTTGGCTATCTCTGATCTAACTGTTACAAAATGAAATGTCTACAAGCCTATTTATACTAAACATGGTTTCGCTTGAAACACATACAAGCGAAATCCACAATAAATTCCTTTCAAGCGAAATCGTCAAACAATGTTGACTTTTGAAGTGAAACCGACACAATAACAATCTGATTTGAATATTGAATTCCAATGATGATGTCATCTATAATGTCATCTATGATGTCACTATATGATGTCATCATTTGAAAGATGACATCATGCTTTACCAGATCCGCAACTCAATCCAGACTCGATATAAGACGAAGACGACAGATGTGTGCACCAACAAAATTGCAAGAGTAAAGGTGGATTGACCTTTCGAAGAACCAAGAGCCAGGGATGCAAACTGAAAAAGTGTTTTTTGCCCTGATGACAGCCTTGAGGACCTCAACATTGGGGACCTTGAGGTCCGTAAGCTAGGACCCAGATGCAGAAACTCGTAAAAATTGGCTGTTCAGCCTTGGAACTGATTTTTAATCATTTGTTTCACTTCATGGGTGACCCCTAGACACCCCTAAGCACTAGGGACATGTGTATATCAGTTGTGGTGTGTGCTAGACCTTGTTGTCAACCAATTGTGGTGATTGAATTCACTATAAAAGGGCCTTCAAGTTCACAAACATTCCTCACACCTTCAATTGCATATCTGATCAATTCTGGAGCTCTCAAGCAGGTCCAACTGATCATATCTCGTGCATAGGACTCTTGTAAGTCTGCTAGTCCTTCCTTAATTGAGTTTAGCTTGTTTAATTAGCTAAAAGTCAAACCGTCGTAATTACGGTTTGACTTCGAGATTAGTCAATAATGGCTCAGTCATATCTCGAATTAAAAGTAGATATAAGTTGGTATTTATGTGGGTAATAAAACCTCAAAAGGGTTTCCCCTGATCACCACTCTAACCAGGTCAAAAGTCGAGTCAAACTTATATTTAAAAAGTCAACAGGAAGCTTAAAATACCATTTATGCATAATTAACATTATAAACCATATACAACCTGTTGGATCATTGTTATAACTTGGTAATAAGTGTAAGAACATGTCTAGACATGTTCAACCCGACTATTTCCTGTTTAGACCCGGTTCGGAACCGAAAGTCACATAGTTTGACTTTCACTTTGACTTTCAGTTCTGACCCGTTAAGACATGTTTTAGAAATGCCTCAGAGCTTTAATTGGACTAGGTTACATGTTAGAATAACCCTCTGTGATTATACACCTTGGTTCATTAGTTATCCAATTAATATGCATGTTTCCGTTAATTGTTCATATGTTGACCGTTATGCCCTTATTAACTTAAAACGTGATTTCTGGAAATGTAAAAGAGTAGAAACTTTAATTACTGATATATAGACTTGTATGCAAAGTTTGACATCAGTTTGACTTATAGATTAAGAGTTATGCTCATTATCGCAAATTTAAAGCCTTATGTTAATTAAACGGCATAATTAGCGTATAGCCTAGTTAAACATACTTTTTGATATCAAATCTTTTACCCACTGATGTAATATATTATTTTGGGAATTTTAAAGATTTTTAATTAATTTTAGGCTGAGCATAACTCATAGTCGTAGGCTTAATCCGGTAAATGTCGGTTTTGCCCTTACGGGCCATAAAATGAGTTTTACATATCTAAACGACTCCAAACCTTTTGCTACTGATCACATATGATAAATAAATTATTTTAAGCCTTCTGGAAATATAAAAATATCAGATTTAAGTATCGAACCCGGAAATGGCCTTTAATCGCCTTATTAAGCGTTTTTAACGCATAGTACGTATTAAAACTATATTAAACATACCCGGGTTGATACCTACTGATATTAGAGGCAAATTATAATATTTTAACAGTAAGCAAAGGTTGATAAACTCAGACTTCAGTCTTGAGCTTTTCGGCTTATGTGAAATTACCAAAATACCCCTACGGGGCATAGTTTGGTTATATTTGATAAATTTCACATATGTGCTTTAACCTACTGATTTAACTTAGTAAATTGAGTATATTTGCTAATTACATCAGACCTGTAACTCAGCTTGTTACTTAAACACTTTTATAAACTTTTAAATGACCAAACTACCCCTACGGGGCCTAGTTTGTGTTTAAATACGTTTCGGGCATAATGAAAGACATCCTACTGATGTCACAACATATTTGAGACATAATTAACTTAGGAAACCTGTCTATAGCTCTCATGAATACCCGTCACGCTTATTACGCGTACGGTTCGGTTTATGTAACAAGTTTACATAAATTAGCCGAAACGGGTCAAACCTTAACGGTTTTATCTCAAAATCCAGAATGTGAATAATATACCCATATTAAACAAGTCTCTGAACTTGTCGGGTCTAAATCACATTCTATCCGGTCTTCGCTTAATCGTGCGTACGAACCGTATCTTTGAAACTAGCCGGTCTAAGCTTAAGCTTAATTAAAGACCCGTTAGGATTCTAATAGGTTATTATAAACCTTCGTTCCAGATTAGGAGGGCCAGTAAAAGCTACTTGCATTTTGCTTATTGTGATTTATACATTGCTCAGGTAAATACTTTTAACTTATTTTCCCTATACGGGCTTGGGTTACGGTATATAGCATACCGCTTGATCGAGCATCAAATCTCCATCGTTGAGTGGGTAGTTGACTAATTTGATCGGCTCGTTTAAACAGTCTTGATTACTTAATGCCTTTGGGGGGTTAATGACCATGTCCCGGATATCCTTGGCATCATCTTACGAGATTGGCCACGACCTGAGCACGGGGTGTAGGCGTACACCTGTCAGTGTATAACTCTATGATGTGGTGTGTCAATTGATCTTTAACCCGGACAAGATCCGGGCGACTGAACGCACAAGTAACATGTAATTCGTTCACAAGATTATAATATTATATGATTCTCCCAAGTTAAAATAAAATGTTTATGCCATGTGCATCCAAACCAATTTTCAATCATTTTCCAAAATGAGTCAGTTGATTGTATTTACCAGTGTAAACTGACGTATTTTCCCAAAAAGATTAAATGCAGGTACTAAGCGTAATTGGCTGGGATTTCTCCTTAGCATCATTAAAAGTCTCGCAAGCTTAGGATGCCGAAGTCTGTTGAACAATTGTTTCCTATTTTATTTCCGATCCATCTGTGGATAAACATCCGAATATTGTGGCATTAAATATTACAATATTAAATTCGGTTGTATTATATCTTTTAAATTGCTTCCGCTGTGCATATTAAATATTGTGTTGTTTGACTATTACGTTGCCAACCACGTCACGATACTCCCCCACCGGGCCCATCGGTGACACGTGGAAATCGGGGTGTGACAGTTATCCATCCACTGCACCTGAAACAAATATTTATAGATAGTTAAAAACCATTTGCAATCAAAATCATCTTGATAAAATTATGGTTTAAAAGTTTTACATGTAGTACTATTCATCGAGAGTCATGTGCAATTATGATAACTTTCAAGCATCTTGAGCATACCCAGCGAAACATACTACTAAAAGGGCAGTTGAATTGGTCTTTAGCATTTCAGAATCCGACATTTGTCTTACACCAGACCAATTTTCCCTTTATGATCTTCAGTAACAAATTTTAATGTCCCATCCCTTTTAAGTTATCTGAAACTGCATTCCATGGTTACTCGTTAGAAAACCATGATTGATTCATTAAAAATAAAGAAACTTATCAGTTCAAGTTTGATTAAAGATCATACCATCCAAGTCACTGAACAACTAAAGAGAAGTCTTCTAGCATCTGTTTGAACGGATATCGATATCGAGTTTCAGAGAGAAACTTTACAGATATCAATTAAGAAACTCATCGATCATTATCCTGCATACATGAATCAAGTGAATTCTTTTGTGAGAGATGAATTACTTACTAAACTATTTCATCTAAACAACATACAAGATCCTTTTCAAATCTAAGATATTTACAACAATAATAATAAACTGAAAAGAGAAGTGTAAACTACACAAAGTATGGCTAGTCTCTTCCATGTACCTACACATGAATATACATGAGAACATATCACCAACCCAACTTTCCCAAACATAGAGAGCCCCTTCAATTTGATTCAGCTTTTATATACCAACATTCAGAATTTAAAATCATTTTATACCAACATTCAATTTGCTACAGCTTTTATATACCAACTTGAAGTCATTTGCATATATGTAATAAATGAAGTAATTTGCATCAATGCCACATCTCTCATTATATAATTCAATGAATATAACTTTCAAGAAATAAACAGGAAACAAAAGTGTTTATATATACTGCTGACACTTAAAATAAGATCAAAATCTACTAAAAGCAACATTTCACTTTCAACACCTAACTCCTAAAAAAAATCCTAAAAAAGCATTAATCAGCCCTAATTTGAAGATCCAAACCTAAAACCACATAAACTACAAGCCCTAACTAACCCATTCGATCATAAGTAACCTAAAAACACATAATAAAGAATCAACAACACAATACTTAATTTCATCATTCAACAATTGTAGAATGTGTAAGTTACGTAGATAACAATATGAGCCTATAATTAAGAATCAACAACACATACCAGAATTGAGAATTGTAATGATATTTAAGCCTATAATACTTTCTGAACATACATATATTAAAGTCAAACACAAATCTTGTTTTTCTCTAGAAATTACAAAATCAAGCTTAAATTGAATTTAAATCACCATTGAGGAATAATAATTACCAAAACAGTTTTCAAACAACTGATGCACAGTCAACATGATTATTAAGGGGACAATAGATAACAATATGAGCCTTGTTTCAAATTCAAAAGGTGCTCATCATCTGCCATATGGAATAACTTCAAACATCGAAACCCTAACATACATAAATTTAACGGAAAAAAATCACAAAATTAGAAAACCCTCAAAGTAGGTAAGATACAAAAGGTGATAATTAATGCCTTCAATTTTTTTTATAATCAACTTCATATTAGCAGACTTATATTATAACTTTTTTCATTTATCCAACACGTTATCTATTTCACTACATCTAAAAGAAATATCTAGAACTTATATTTATAATATCATTCAATTCTGGAAGCAAGAAGTCCAATATTAGGCATACAATCGGCTAAATGTTAGAATCAGTTACCTGTACGGCGTGCCATCTGCTGCAATCGAAATTTAGATGAACATGAACCGCCCATGGAAATAGAAATCTGAGTACCCATGAAAGAAAGAAGAAATATGAACATTTTTTTTTCCAGAAAAATCCAATTACAGTGGTTTAAAACAATCTAATGGATCTGATTAGGGAAAATACAATCAACATGGAGAAAAAGTTACCTGAAACATGAACTTGGTTGTGAAAATGGTACCTCCGGTGAATCCAACAGTGGTTTCACGGTTGTTGATGCAGTTATTGAAGCTTTGCCTTTGATGTTTATATGTGGATTTGAACCAATTACCATCACTTTTTGGGGGTTTCATCACCTAAATCATTCCTTTGTTCAAATCGAAGTTTGATTTTGCACTAATAAATTCAAATTGATGCTGGAGTGATTCACGAAAATAGATAGGCGGTTCATAGTGGTATCGGGGCTTGGTGGGTTTCAGACCAGAGAGAGAAGAAATGAAGAGGAATTGAGAGAGAAAATTATGTGTAAATGAAAGAAAGAAAAAAGTGTGGTTTGAAATTTGAATGTGGAGCCTAAAAATTTATATAATCTTAAAACCAAAGGTCGGTGACCCAACCAAAAGACATACATGCCCCTCATTTGTCTTATATACCTTTACCCTTTCTCTTTTATCTCTTACAACATTATCTTCCAGATCATTCCTTCCTCTGCTAAATTAAGCCGGACAAAGTGACAACCAGCCACGAAGATCACAAAACAAAGTGTTGGATCCGCCAAGTCATATAACTGAAAATGGCGTCGATTCAAGGAAGCGACGGTAGTTGGGTGGGAAGAAAACCTCTCCGGCGACTTGGTGGTATGTCCGATGCTCTCTCAATCGCCGCCGACCTTGGTTTTTCTGTTGCTCCTCCTCCTCCTTCTCAGGTCAATTTTCTGTGATTATTGTTTAATTTATGGATTTTAGGGTTTATGTATCTGCAATCTCCAAACGAGTTTGTTAGTCCTAAAATTAGGGTTTGTGTTATCGAGTGCATTGGCAGAGATTTTGTATGTTATTGTCAAGTTGAAAAATTCATTAAATGGATGGATTGATGTTTGACTATTTCAGTTTTTCTTATTGAATTATGGAACGAACAGGGGTCCCTTGACCCCTCTTGATTCCGACCATGATATAAAAGTGAGATATGTTAGTATTATAATCTTTTTTATGCTTTTGTTCTATAATCAAAATGAAACTATTATGTATAGTAGGTGAACCCGTTTTGTTACCTGTTTCCACAGCCAACCCATTTTAACATGAGCCCATTTTTTGTCATGCCGTTGTTTTACTCGGCCTATTTATGACAACAGGCATTCATTATACTGATAATCTATGTAGAAAATGTGATTTATAAAGGCTTGAGAATGTAGCTACCGACTTATTTCATCACGAAAGGGTTAGAGTGGGTTTGTTGAGATAGGCTGGCCAGTATGGTACATCATCCCTGCTGCTGATTCGACTTTTTTCGGTTTTTGGAATCTTAACGTAGCAATTTGCAGTGTTTTGAGAACTTGCATTTGCACATAAACTATAAATAAGTGTTTTAAATATGTTTAATAATATTTAATACATGGTATCGTATATTTGGCAACTAAATGTCTAAACTATTTGAGGCCGCAAAAACAGAAGCATCAAAATTGAAGTTTTCATGGAATGATGGAAAAAGTATAGGTGTCTGGTCCTTCGAAGACGAAATATGTTTGGGTTCTTCTTCACCTACTACTGCAATTGTTGACTCTCCAACATAAGTAATTCTACTAACGGGATTGAATATTTCTTAAAAATTTAAAGGAATTGAGTAGGAGTAGTAGAGTGTTGCTGCCGTGGATGCAAAATGACCTCAACCTTTCTCTTTCAATAGATGTATCAACTCTCAATGGAACTAGGTAGACTTTAATCTTTTTATTTGTTCAAATCAATTCATTATAATTTAATTTTTACATAAGTTATGAAACATTTCGTTCATTTCAAAATTTTATTTAAGTACTTATAAACAATATAATTGACTTGCGATTTTTTCGTATTCGTAATTTAATATTTACATAAGTAATGAAACGTTTCTTTCATTTAAATGTTTATGATCGTTAGGAAATATGATCTTTAAAAGAAAATAATTTTAACACCAATAAGTAGATATCAAGTTTGTTTGGAACACTATCAAAACTATCAGCGTGTCTACCAATTTACTAATATTTACACAATCTATATTTATATATGCAATTGGTGTTAGTCTCATGTAAACGTTTTCACAGCATCATGAATTTAAACAATAAATAATATTTCTAGCTGGTCTTCGTAACTAAAGGGTCTGTAAATTGTTTGTAGAGTCTTTCATGAGTTTTTTTGTGATGCTAAATTCAAATTCATACAATGTCAGGAACATACAAGATAATCATTTAAGTGGTGTACTCTAAACCAATGCACCAATATAAATGGTGGGAAGGGCAGATGGCTTTTGGAGAATATAAAAGGGCTTGATTTCTCAACAGGTCTGACTAGGAAAGAAATAGAGGAGGCCAAGGGAATCGAATCTGGACCTGGCTCTTTTAGATGGGTAAATTAAGGCCCAACTAAATTAAACCGTTTCACATGGAGGGAAATCGATGGGAATATACCAACAAAAGCGGCCTTATTCTAATAGGAATTCAGGTTGCAGATGCAAATTTCCCGTTATACAGTAACTATTTAGAGACTGGAGATCATATTCTTTTGTGTTGTAGCATTTCCAAAGTTTTTTAGGACCAGGTGTGCTTATGGGAAAAAGTTCCGGTTAATCCGTTCTTATGCTTTGTCCGAGAGGCGATTGATTATTTGACGGGGACCGGGTTTGGGATTCCCCTAATCTGTTTTGGGTTTGTTATCCTCTAGTTGAAATGCTCTAAAGGACCACAAAACTCCACCAAATGTAAGTTATTTAATTATGTTTCAGATTCGTAGGATTGATAGATATAAACTGTTCATACCAAGCTATCACTGACTTGGTTATTAGTTGCTAAATCACACCAACATAATTTGAAATTAGTAGTCGAATTGTTGTTTTTATTTCTTTGTTTGTTATTTTTTTGGCCTTTTCAAATTAACTTTACTTTGTATTATTGTGTATTGAATCAGCTTGCAAAGTTAGGATGGGATCGCATGTGTCACTTCAAGGTATTTTTTGGTTTATTTCTTTCAAAGGTAAACTCACACGTCAAGCGTGGCGCGCCGCACATCAATGTCATCATCGTCACGCGTGTGACGTGATGTCGCCGCCGCAACGCGCGGCGCGGGTAAAAATCTAGTGTGGTTTAAAATTTGAAAGTGGAGCCAGATTTTGAAAATTACAAACTAAATACAAACTATTAATCTTTAACATTTTAATTGATATGTTTATGACATTATAATATTGATATATTTATGACATCATCAGATCCTATGTGGCATACCTCTATGATTGACAAGTACCCAAATTTACATCATCCTTACTTCTCCTCTTATATTATAGATAAGTAGATAGATAAGCATAAGCCAAAAAAAAAAAAAAAAAAAAAAAAACCTAGCCCAAACAGTCAAACACCCCCCTCAAACGACGTTCCCTTTTCTTCTTCTTCACACAGCAGCGACCAGCACACAGCGATTTCCGGCCGGCGATTCTTCTTCTTCTACGGCGCCGGCGATTCTTCTTCTTCTACGGTGATTTCCGACCGGCGATTCTTGTTCAGGTTAGTTATTGTTTTATGTAATCCATAAAGGTCTTGTTAGATTTCCGGCCGGCGATTATAACTTTATGTAATCCATAAAGGTCTTGTTAGATTTGTGTGCCATATAGGTCTTGTTAGAATAGTTTAATTTGTCAAAGTTTTCTCGATTATTAAATCCTAACTATTATTTAGGACCAATCTTTTAGCCATTTATCCAGCAAAACTGTTTTTAGTTTTATTGATTAGCTTTGCTTTCTCGATTATTAAAAAAACTTCATGAAAAAATTGAAGTAGTGAAAAAAAAAGACAAAAACTAGTAAAAAAAAAAGAGTTAATTACTATTTTCGTCCTTGTGGTTTGTCAAAAATCACTATTTCAGTCCATTAGTTTAAAAATTGCGATTTCAGTCCCTGTGGTTTCACTTTCGTAACCATTTCAGTCCCTGTGGTTTCACTTTCTTAACCATTTCAATCCATTATTATGTTAAGTACAGGGACTGAAATGGTTACGAGGTGGACTGAAATGGTTACGAAAGTGAAACCATAGGGACTGAAATCGCAATTTTTAAACTAATGGACTGAAATAGTGATTTTTGACAAACCACAGGGACGAAAACAGTAATTAACTCAAAAAAAAAAGTCATTTTCAAAATGACTTATTGACTTAATCAAAAAGCCAATAAGGAGTTTTAGGTGGTGTTTGTTTTTTGGAAGAAGAGCTTCCTGGCCTCTTCTGTCTACACCGTGCAGACGAGGGAAGAGGTTTAGGTGCTGTAGAGTGTTTGTTTTTTTTTTTCGAGAAGTGCTTTTTACCTCTCCCCAACCTCTTCTTGGGGAAGAGATGAGACCTTAGCTTCTCCAAGCAGAGGTTTACCTCTTCTTGGCACCACCTCCACCTCCACCCCTGCTCCGCCACCACCACCCCTGCTCCGCCACCACCACCTCCACCTCTGCAAACCCTAATCGACCACCACCTCCACCTCTGCAAACCCTAATCGACCTCTGCAAACCCTAATCGACCACCACCTCCACCTCTGCAAACCCTAATCGACCTCTGCAAACCCTAATCGACCTCCACCTCCGAAACAAACCCCCCAAATCGATCAGAAACAAAACCCCCAAATCGACCTCCACCTCCGAAACCCTAAATCGATGGCGGTGATGATGATGGCGGTGGTGAAGTGGTGGTGATGATGACGGTGAAGTGGTGGTGATGATGGCGGTGGTGATGATGACGGTGGTGAAGTGGTGGCGGTGGTGAAGATGGCGGTGGTAGAGAGAGAGTAGAGAGAGATCTGTGTGTGTGTTTGTGTGTGTGTGTGTGAAGAGGTTTTATATAAAAAAAAAAAAAACAAACCCTCTTCTCCTTGCAGACTGAAGACATTTTGTCCACCTCTTCTCCTGCAGATGCCTGCAGATGTGGCCTGCAGCAGAAGAGGTTTTCCAGCAGAAAAAACAAACAGCACCTTAGTGTTTGGCAAATGCAAAAGTCCTTTTCAAAATGACTTGATGGAGAAAAAGTCATTTTTGAAAAGTTAGAATGTTGTGACTTTTTGAACTAACTTATTGACTTATTAGCTTTTAGTCATTTTACATCAATAAGCTAAGCCAAACACTTTTTAAAAAACAATTTATTGACTTATTGGTTTTTCCCACCCCATAAGCTAATCCAAACACTTTTTTTAAAAACTCATTTTTAAAAAGTCATAAGTCAAATAAGTCTTTTTTCCAAAAGTCCTTTTTAACTTAAATAAGCTTAGCCAAACATGCTCGAAGGGTAAAATAGTCTTTCTATAATTTAATTTTAATAAATTAAATCAAAATGGATAAATTTGCAATTTTACTAGTTAATAAAGGGGAAATATGCAATTTAATTTTTGGCTCGCGTATATATGCAATTTCAAAGTTTTTTAAGTGGAAATATGCAAAAAGACCCCTTTTAAAATGGTTCTTACAGTTTGTATACGAAATATGGTTTGTATTTGATACTACTCTATAACACATTTATATTCATTCTATATTTTCTTATGTCTTTTAGGAGTGAATTTTCTTTAAGAAGGCTTACAGGTTTGTATATACTATAAGGTACAAACATCGGATTTTCATGTATAGTTTTTGAAGTATTTATCATTATATTAGTACAAAAACTAATTTTGTTGCTCTCTAGTCTTTCTAATTGTTGTCCTCTGTTTATTCTAAGACACAAACTATAAGCCCAACTTCTAGACCTTAAACCTTGTTTTTGAATCGTTAGCCGTGAACCGAAATTAAAATCGCAAACTAGTGATTACCTATGTGGCATGAAACATCATCATTCTTACCCTATACTTTAGAAATAACCAAAATAGGTGGAGCAAATCATATGAATAAAGGCAAATGATCAATAACATATAACAAAATATTGAATTCAGGGATACAATTTGGATCAATCAGCAGCTTTCCCTCACACTATTGGATTCAGGCTTAAAGAATGTGGATTCTGAAGGACCATTTCCTAGACATGTCTATTTTTCAATTCCAAGTTCTTTTGTAAGATCTCTTGTGAGACTAAATTGCACGGTGTTGTGCCAAGGGAACAATGTACGAGTAACTGGAAGCTTTCTTCGCAGCTCCTATAGTCACAACCGACACATCCATCAATCCCCATGTGTTAGAAATGGCAAAATGGCAGGTTGGGTCCGAGTCAGGTTGGGCAAACCAGCAAACACGTTTTTGTTCATTTTAATAAAAAAAAAAATATGAATCATGATTTCATTTCTTGAGAAATTTATAAACATTAATGTGTTGGGTATAATTGCAATTACAACTACATTTTCAGTTTTTTGAATGTTTAATAGGTTTTATGCACTTGAACACATTTAAGATGACTTTCAACCGGTTTTGTTTTAAGCTTAACACACTTGATTCATCATAGATAGAAGAGTTCATTGCAGGGATCAATAGATGGTCCCTTTGGTATGCCAATATTGCGGTTTTGGTCCTTTCTTTTCAGATATTGCACATTCTGTCCCCAGTGTTTGCCATACCGTAACTTAGGTCCTTTCCACGAACCGATGCTAAAACATCTGTTACAAAATGGTCATTTCACATGGATTTAAAAGATTTTTCAATATCACTTTGTGACAAGGACCAAACAGTTACGGTTAAGCAAACACCGAGACAAATCCATAATTTCATAACAAAAAGAACCAGAACCACAATATAGACATATCATCTCTAGATATAATATAGCCCAAATCGTCTCTCTTTGCAAGTAATCGATCGAAATTGGCACTTGTAATTTGGACATTGTACCAATCGTTAGAGACAAAACAAAGTACCTTGAATGTAGAATCTGGCAAATTGGAATAAGATGCCTGCCATTGAACAAATGTTAGCAAATAACTCAACATTAAAACGTTTTATGATTCAAAAAAGGGAGAGTGAAACACAAACCTGCAGAGACGTCAGGTACTCTGTCTCATGATGGCGAATGATGTTCATCAATGAATCAGCAGAATCCTCTGGTGACTGCAAGTATGCAACACATATCAGCCACATCACAGGATTTCATTGAACAAAATTTAAAATTTGTCAGCCTAGGTTTAAAGTGTGTCATAATAGACTGAAAAGTTCTACTACTCACAATTTATCAAAATTATTAGATGTTATATACTGAGAAGTGAGTTTAGTTGAGCTAGGTAACCTGAAAGATAGTTGAATCCCTGCATTCATGCTTTGCATCTAGCTGTACATTCCCTTCTTCGAAATAGTGAGCACTCACCTGGATATTCAAGATAAACAATAAGCTATCTTAATTATATACCCAATAAAAAGATGATCTTTGAGTTTCAGCAAGTGCCTGCACTTTTCCTCTGACTTCGACAGTTTGTAGTTCATCCTTGAACTCAATGTTCCATATTGAGCCCCAACTACCATTACTGATAAACACCAAAATACACAGTTTTGTCATGTGACAGATATTATATTATTATACGGGCCTCTCTATTCCTATGGGGTAGAGGTAAGGCTGTCTACATCTTACCCTCCTCAGACCCTACCTTAGCTTTGGTATTGGTGGGATTTACTGAGTATGATGATGATGATGATAAGGTAGTAAAGAAAACAATCAGACTAACCAAAAGTTTTGTGGGCTGTGTCGAGTGGCTGTAATGACCGCAACAAGCTCAAAATCTGAACCGTAGTCTTCAACGTCTTTTCCACTGGTACAGTAAACCGAGCAGACACCTTTTGGATAAGCCTCTCCGACATACTTGGAGATTTCCACATCTAGGGCACTTCTGTAGCAATGTGACAGAATATGTAAATTTCCATTTTCTGGATGAACTTTAAATACAAATCGTTAAGTACTGAATACAGCTTATATAGTTATATTAGTAATTGCATCACTTTCTGCGTTAATATAATCATCACATATTTTATGATGCGATGAAAAGGTGTCAGATCTTAACCAGTAAAGTTAATCACACAATGCTACGAAATTCACATTCGTCAAAGATTGTTAAAAAATAAAAATAAAAATAAATAAATAAAAAAAAGATTACCGGTACTCTTCTATGTAAGGGGATGGAAGCTCCTCGTCTATAGCTGGTCTTATTTGTGTACAAATCTGAGCCAATTTAACATGTCATATAAATCACAAGTGAATACAAAGAGCCCATATTAACAATGAGTCAATGACCGAAGCAAGAAGATTGAACTCAAACTGATACCAGATAACAAAGCAATACACATTTATAATTTAATCACTTATACTTTGGGTATTATTTATGTAGAGTAAATTACGATTTTGGCCCCTGTGGTTATATCACTTTTACCCTTTTAGCCCCAAAAGGAATCTTTTAACATCTGAGCCCCCAACGTCTTTTTTTTCTAACCCTTTTGGCCCCTAACACTAACCCCGTCCATTTACTTTTAGGGGCCAAAAGGGTTAGAAAAAAAGACGTTGGGGGCCAAAAAGGTTAGAAAAAAAGACGTTGAGGGCTCAGATGTTAAAAGATTCCTTTTTGGGCTAAAAGGGTAAAAGTGATATAACCACAGGGGCCAAAATCGTAATTTACTCATTTATGTATCATGCTGCCTTGAGAGGGTTTTACAATATTGAGGGATTCATGGTACAATTAAAGTCAATACTTTTATGATCTTAGCAATAATGTCTTGCAAATCAGAAGATTAAAATTCCAAAATCAATAAACAGATAATAAAATCATTTGACACCAAAAAGAGGTATCTTACTAAATCAAAGAGTCAATACAAATATATCCTCTGTGGTTTAATATAGCTGTAGTATTCTTTACCATTACTGTTTAACATTGCTCACACTTATGTTCACATAGAGAGACCAATCACTAGCTTATTGAACTTACTTGTCGGACATGGTCAACCTTTCCCACTTGTGCGGTCCTTGGATCAAGATACTCATCCTCACTAAGCTCACTATATGATGATACAAGCACCTGCAAAAACGATCCCACAGAGAATTAAAAATGGTTGACATCCCTTGTAATGTATAAAAGACTAAATATCGGACACCTACGACCTACCTACCCAAAAATAACATATAGCAAATTTGCACATACCACTATTTTGCCTAGAAATCACAAGCCGGTCGGTGCAAAAATATTATTTAGTAAATTATGCAACCACAAGGGAGCATAGATTTACTAATGTATATGTTGCAGGGATGGAAACACAAACAAGAAAAGAAAACAGACCATGAAACTGACTATGCAGGGTTCTAAACTTCTAATATAGTAGAATCTGAAAAAATTGTATTGGTGAATAATATTTTCACTAATGATATAGCTAACCAAATAACGATAAAGCGAACCAACTAATGATATTGATAAAATCGTTGATGATCAGTGTTGTTGAAATCGGGATCCTAAAATCGATAATCGGTCAAAATCTTTCAAGTATTTGAAAAATTATACTTATCAATCCAATCCGATTAATAAGCTTGAAAAAACTCTACACAAAATTTTGATACATGTATATAAGTTTGAATAATTACATATAAAATTCCAATACTTATTAATCCCGATATTTCGCTAGTCGGCGACTAGTGCCTACCGCCTAGCGATTTTTACAACTATGTTAATGATAAAGGCATAAAGCTAACCAAACTGTATCGGTGAATAATATTTTTCCGTACTGATAAAGCTAATCAACTAATGATATCGACGAAATGTTAATAACTATCCTAATATTCAAACTATAAAATAGAATAATGACTAACCAACAAACATAAAAGATAAATGATAAATCACGTAATAGTCACTATAACAGATAATAAACTCAAAACAGTACAATTCATTAAAATCAGCACAATTACAGTAATACACCATAAACATTAACACATAAAATCACAGCTGAAACATAACATAAACTTAAACAGATTATGATACAATCATACCTCACCGCTTCGATTAGGAAACTGTAAACAAACAACGTGTGATTTGTTGTAGAGAGGAAACGCTTCAGAAGCCGCTCTTCGATAGACATTGTCGTCGTTGAGAACAGATTGCAGGTCTGTAAAACCCCTATAAGGTATGAGAAACAGTACGGAATCAAATGCATATGAAGAAGAAGAAGAAGAAGAAATAAATTGGAGGGAGGGAGGGATGGTTGTGAGACCTTTGGCGACGTATTGGATTTCGCCAGGTGGAGAGTTGAGAAGAAACCATTTGGCAATGTCGAATTTCTGGTCGTCTGTGAGGGCAATTTCTTCATTTTCTTCTGCATCCGCCATTGATAGATAGGTGTCGAGGATGGTGGTTGGGATTTGGAATTTGGGGACGGAGACAGTGGGTTTGTTACATATGTAGCAATCAAACACGCTTTCTTCACAACCAAATTACAACATTCAACATAATAATTACTTATAAGACTCGCGCGTTGCGGCGCGGGTACATTATAAACATTGAATAGAATAGTCCCGACGTTATGTGATGCGGTAATTAACCTTATGAAAAGGCGTGTTTCCACGTATCCGATTGAACTTAACGTAACCTATATAAGCATTATGATTGGATCAAACCGTAAAGTAATTATAGCTTGCCTTCCGTGTGATGATCCACGTACATTCAAAGACAACGAAAAACCGTGTTATAGTTAATGGTAAGTATATGAAAATGAATATTCTGGGCATGCTAACTAAACTTAAAGTAACTATATGAAAATGAATATTCTGGGCATGCTAACTAAACTCAAAAACATATGACGATTTATAGTTTAAGTATTGTATTTGATTTGATAGAAAAGTATAATGTTAACTTTTTACAATTGTACGAATGATGACCGCGAGAACCAGTGTGAACACATGGTATTTTTGTTTTCCTTTTAAATTAACACATAAGTAGAAGTAATGTAAAAAAGAAAATAAAAATATTACAAATTCAAATGCATATATACAATCCATAAAGCAATTATCCAGCCCAAAATATGAAAAAATAAAGACGAAATAACAATACTAAGAATAGTTATAATAATAAGTATACAGAGAAAGCAGGAGGGACCATATTTGTAGAAAAGAAACAAAAGAAGGGGTTCAAATTAAAATGCAAAAGGATCATTTTGATAAATCCACCGACTTAATACGTAAAAAAACTAAAAACAATCTAACCCTGGATTCGAACCTATGGTCTTGTTTGCAATTAACAACAACCTTGCCAACTGCACTGCATTCCATTTATTTACAGTTTTGTTTTGACGCATATATATTGAAGAACAAAGTCGGTGGATAGATGTGACATCCACCGACTTTGTCTTTTAAGTTATAGTAGAATTGGTGGGGGATATTGGCTCGTGTTTTACATCGATTGAGAAACCACGAAACAAATGCTGGTATCAGTAATGGTAATGGTATCATTGTTGTTTGGCAGGTATCGGTGTGATTCGTTGCGGTACTCTTATTATACCTGTTGGGATTGAACCCTATCAAAGGAACAGTTGATAAAGCCAAAACTAGATCAGATCAGTAGATTCACAATAAGCAGTTGTTTGCATCAGTCTTTCCCCTTGATAGTGGCCTAACAACTGATGCACTCTAAGTACTGCTGATCTACAACAACTGCTGGTGGTCTTCAACAACTGATGGTCTTCAACAACTGCTGATATGTAAAGACTGTTGAAGACAAAGTACTGATGCTCAATCTACTGATTTAGGTCAAGCACTGCTGAAGACACAAAGCACTGCTAGGGCTATAACAGTGGAATGAGAAGCAGTAGATTACTTTGTATTTTGTATTTAACTTGTAATCAGTAGTTTAGTCTAGCAGTGTTTGTAATAGGCAGTGGTTGTAAGTTGTTAGGAGGTTAGATGTCACTTTCATGGTGACGTCAGCAAAGATGCTTCAGTGGTTTGTTCTGTACTATAAATAGAACAGTACCCTGTACTGTTCTATTAGCTCTTTCATCACCAAGTCATTATGTACGAACAAATTGTTGTGAGCTCAGGCTGAGGGGGAGACTTTGTGCATGCATGCATTAGGATTAATCTTTGTAAACAAATACAATCATTTGATTCTATGTTAAACATGTTCGCTTAAAATTGTTCTCTCTTTGATTGTGTTAAAAGTTTATTCATCCATTTCCGCTGCAATTGTTTATCATTCATCTTCACTTAATTAAACAAACACAATCTTATCAAACTCAGATCCTAACAATTGGTATCAGAGCTAGGACAGTCAAACTTGATCTAACAATCATTTTGACGTAAAAGTTCAGCTCATAATCGTCGATACTTATTATTTGTTCGTTTCGTTGTAAAACAGAGTAAGGTGTAATCACGTACAAAGTTGATTATTCAGTACCTGAAAAACAACCAGAATGACGTCACAATCACTAGACAACAATAATAGCATCGATTCACTCTTCAAACCACATATGTTGAAGAGATCTGAATACAACATCTGGGAGCGAAGGATGAGTCACATCCTAGCTCAACAGAATACCGGATGTTGGAGGTCAGTTGTCTTTGGACCACATGTTAAATTGGTGCCAAGTGCTGAGGATCTAAAGGTCTTAGTTCCTAAGAAAATTGAGAACTATATTGACCAGGATTTTTAGAAGATTGAACTAGATGCCAAGGCATTTAGCATCGTTGCATCCGCACTACCAAATGAGATCTATGCCAAGGCATTTACCAGGATTTTTAGAAGATTGAACTAGATGCCAAGGAACAATTTGGGGGGACTGAGGAAGTAATTGAAAACAAAAGGGAAATTTTGAACCAACGGTATGAAACATTTTGTCATATTAAGGGTGAATCATTAACTCAACAGTTTGAGCGATTTAGCTGTCTCATAAGTGAACTAAAACTTGTTAAAGTTGTATTTGCTAATGCAACTCAAAATAGCAGGTTTCTTAGGTCACTTCTTGATAAATGGGATACAATTGCTTTTGTAACCAGGAATTCTGTTGGGTTCAAAGATCTGACCCTAACCCAGCTTCATGGTAGACTCCTGACCTATGAAAGGGAGTTGAACCAGAAAAATAAGCTACAAGAGTCTGGGAAAGTTGCAGATGACTATTCATTTGGCAACACAGCTCTTTTGGGTCAGGAAGAATCTAGCAATAGTAAGGATCAGAGTTATGATCATTTCATTGACATAACAGCTGGTGGAAACTTTAACTCTGATTCTCACTCATCTAATTATGCTTTTACAGCAAATGGAGAAAGCCAAAATTCTGATAATCTGAGCTTTGAACTCAACGATCTCCAGCATTTTGATCCCACTGATCTGGAAGAGATGGACATTTTGCACCAATTGGCATTGCTGAGTGTTAGAACCAGCAAATTTTATAAAAGAACAGGGAGAAAGTTTCCAGGGTTACATGGGAATCTAAAAGTAGGGTTGGGTAAGTCTAAAATCAAATGCTACAAGTGCAATAGGTTAGGTCATTTTGCTAGAGAGTGTAGGAGTCAAAACAATGGACCAATCATCACACACCCTAGCTCTAGACCACAAAATAACCAAACCACTGTGCAGTATTCCCAATATACCCCTACTGCCCATGTAAACACTGCTCACTATGCACACCCTGCAACCCCTGTTCTAGTGCATTATGTTCAAACCACTGTTCCTCAAATACAGTATGTCCAAGCCCCAATTCCTCAGGTTCAGGTGCAACAAGCTACACCTCAACAAGCTGCACCTCAAACAGCTGTTCAAGCAGATCCGCAAAGCTTCTTCACACAAGGCTTTGTTGATTGGAGTAGCTTGCCTGAGGAATTAGGAGATGAAAATTTTGCTCTATATGCTAATGATGGTGTTTGTAGTGGAGAACTATGTTTTGTAGCATTAGAGACAATTTCTGAGGAGCTGGAAACTGAAGGAGGAACATCCAGTGCTGAAACAGTGGATGAAATTGCTGAAGCAGTGGTTACTGCTGTTGCTGATGAAATACTGTTGGGAGAAAGTTCAGAACCCCTGTTGTAACCACTGTCTGACCCCTGGTCCGAAGAAGAAGAGAAGAAATAAGGTGAAAAGGAAGAGAAAGTACCTGATGCAAAAGAAAATGTCTGTGATTGTGCCATGATGGCTGCAACTAAGGTATCACCTCAGGTTCTTAAAAACCTTTGTTCAGACAAATGCATCATAGCATTTGCAAACATCAAAGAGGTGAATGAAAACCTTAGGGATAGAGTGTTAAATGATGAAGTACAATTTGAAAAATCTTTAAAAGAATTGAAAAACAAATTGTCAGAAAAGGAAAATGAGATCTGCAGCCTCAAACAAGAACATAGCATAACCAAGGACCAACTCCAAACTATGATAGAAAAATATCAAGTTTGTAAAAAGGAGTTGGAAACCACCCAAATCACTTGTGAAAAATGGGTGGAATCCTGTAAAGGTTATGAGATGATGCTTGAGAAACAGCGTGCAAGCAATGTAAAATTTGGCATAGGGTTTAGACAAGATGACCAAGTTGAAAACATTGCTAAAAACAAATTGTTTCTGTTAAGGTCACACCCACAAACAAGGATGGCCAAGAAGTTAAAATAACTGACAAACCTGGTAACAAAATCACTCTGGAAAGATCTGTGGGGTCCTCAACTTTTGAGGAGATTGAGAAATACCAATTTAAACCCACATGGTCTGATGAGTGTGACATCCTTGAAAACTTCAAACCCATGGATTTCACCACAGTGGATGGTATCAAAGCTCCAAAGGCCAAGGTTATTCCTCTTGAAGATATCCCAACAGTAGTTCAAAACTCTGTTGCAAAGGAGTCTAAAAAGAAGAAAAAAAGAGAAAAGATTAAAAACCTGTTTTGTGACTTTTGTGAAAAGAAAAATCACTTGACCAAATATTGTTTTCACTTAAAAGCTTATGACCAAAACAAAACAAAACAAGTACCATTGTGCCTTCCAAGAGCTGCACCATCTGTGGAAAATCAAATCATTCCACTCATGAGTGTGTGTATTTAAAATCCTTTGAGGTCAAAAAAGAAGAACACACATAAAAAACACTCATGAGTTCATCAAAACCACCAGTCAAGAAACAACCATTGTTTGTGCCAGTTCAAACAGCTGAACCAAACCTCTGCTAAATGAGATGTTCAGGTGACTGATGCACCCCCTGCAAACCAATACCGAAGAGGTAAAGGTCAACCACTATACCTAAGGGTCCCACATGTTTATGAGGTTTACAAAAAGCCTTCTAAACCAAAAGTGAACAGGCATCCCTTTGGGTATCAACAGCTAATAGGACAGGACCCCCAACAGTGGTTAGATAAAAACAGTTCCAAAACTGTCCAACCACTTGAGCTAACCACTGTCCATCCACCTGAACTTAACACAGACACTGTTGAGACCACTTCCAAAGCCTTATTAGCTTTGGAGACCCTATTGAACTAATTATTTACTTAATGTGCAGGGAGCTTCTGCATGCTTAGATAGTCTTTGGTATGTAGATAGTGGAGGCTCCAGGCACATGACTGGATGTAGAGCCCTACTCAAAGAATTCAAAACTCATGGAGGGGGTGATATATCTTTTGGTAATAATAGTAAAGGGAAGGTGATGGGTTCTGGTACAGTACAGTCTGGAAATGTTAAGTTTGAAAATATCAATCTGATAGACAATCTAAAATTCAACCTCCTTAGTGTCTCACAAATGAGTGATAAGGGCTATGGCTCATTCTTCACTAAGGATTGTTGGAGGATTGTTGGACCAGAAATGGTCAAAAAGATTGAAGAAATAATAAAAAATGGAAAAACTCAACTTGTTGCTCAAAGAAGTGGCAATGTTTATGTAGTTGATTTGTCAAAAGAGAACCCCAGGACTGATGCCTGTCTATTCTCAGCTGCCTCTAACAAAAAGATAGAACTTTGGCATAGGAGATTGGGGCACACAAATCTCAAGACAATCACTGCTTTGTCAAAACAGGGGTTAGTAAGAGGTCTTCCTCAAAAACTGTTCACCTGTCCTGAGCATTGTGTTTCCTGCTTAAAAGGAAAACAACATAAAAGCTCATTTAAGTCCATTTAAGAGTCCAAAACAACCAAGTGCTTGCAAATGCTGCATATGGATCTGTTTGGCCCAGTAAAAGTCATGAGTCTTAAAAAGAAAAGATATTGTTTGGTAATTGTAGATGACTTTTCTAGGTTTACATGGACTTATTTCTTACATTCCAAAGATGAGACTGCAGGCATTCTGCAAGACTTTGTCAAACAGGTTGAAAAGTAGTTTGACTTGCCAGTAAAAGTCTTCATGAGTGACAATGGCACAGAGTTCAGAAATAGGGAGTTGGATGAGTTTTGTGTGTCAAAAGGAATTGTAAGGCAGTACAGCATTCCAAGGACACCAGAGCAAAATGGGGTTGTTGAGAGAAAGAACATAACACTAATTGAGGCTGCCAGAACCATGCTTGCTGATTTAGGTTTGCCTTTAACTTTCTGGGCAGAGGCAGTAAATATTGCTTGCTATGTCAAAAACAGATTCTTAATCAACCCCAGGCATCAAAAGACTGCCTATGAACTTCTGTATAAAATCAAACCACTGATCTCATACTTTAAAGTATTTTGCTGCCCATGCTTTATTTTGAATTTAAAAGACTCAATTTCAAAATTTGCAGCCAAAGTAGACAGTGGATATCATTTGGGTTACTCAACCACTACTAAGGCCTACAAAGTGTTTAACACAAGTACCAAAACAGTGGAAGAGACTTTGAATGTAAAGTTCAATGAACTTTCTTCAATGAAAATTCCTGCAAACCCTGCAGAGTTGTTTGATCTTGATAAATTTACTTTTGAAAATGTTTCTGTTAAGACTAACAGTGCAGGTCTATCTCAAAATCCTCCATCAGACAATGGATATGAAGTGATCATTCCACAACAAACCTTCAAATCCATTGCCAGAGCAGGAGGTGTTCAAAACAGCTGTCAAAGCTCAACCACTGCTACCTCAACAGTTGTTAACCAAAGTAGCCCTTTAACCCCTGCTTCCACATCATCAAACACTGTTGATAAAATTCCTCAAACAGTGGATAAAAATCAACATGTTTTCACACCAATTCCACCTATTCCTCCACCTCCATTTCAAGACACTGTTGGATCATCAAAGTCACCAACAGTTGTTAGCTCAGATGATTCACATCTGCAGCCTTCACCTTTAAATGCCATTGTTCCATACAAAGGAGATTTAATCTTCTTGAAGTCTCATCCACCTGACCAAATCATTGGCAACATCAGTGAAGGGGTGCTCACAAGAAGTCAATCCCAAAACATCTGTCTTTTTGCTGGTTTTTCTATCACTCCATCAACCTGTCAAATACCAAGAGGCACTGAAAGACAACAGTTGGGTAGAAGCTATGCAAGAGGAGCTCCAATAGTTTAGAAGACAACAAGTATGGGAACTTGTTCCATTTCCAGAGGATGCGAGTCCTATTGGCACAAAATGGGTCTTCAAAAATAAAACAGATGAAAGGGGCATTGTTGTCAAGAATAAAGCAAGGCTAGTGGTTCAAGGTTTCAGACAGGAAGAGGGCATTGACTATGATGAAACTTTTGCCCCTGTAGCAAGATTGGAAGCTATCAGACTGTTCTTGGCCTTTGCTGTCAACCACAACATCAAGGTGTTTCAAATGGATATTAAATGTGCATTCCTCTATGGTAAGATTCAAGAAGAGGTATATGTTTGTCAACCTCCTGGCTTTGAGGATCCATTTAATCCAAATCATGTCTAGAAGCTAAACAAAGCTTTGTATGGCTTGAAACAAGCACCTAGAGCCTGGTATGAAACTCTTTCCACCTTTCTTCTTTCCATTGGTTTCACAAGAGGTAAAATTGACAAAACATTGTTTTTAAAATGGAGAGGAAAGGACTTGATGATTGTCCAGATTTATGTGGATGACATCATTTTTGGAAGCACATGTTCCAAAATGTGTGAAGAGTTTAGACAACTTATGACAGCTGAGTTTGAGATGAGTGCAATGGGTGAACTATAATGTTTCCTTGGTCTCCAAGTGAAACAACTGCAAAATGGTACATTCATTCATGAAAGCAAATATGCTAAAGAACTCTTAAACAAATTTGAGATAAATGATTGTAAACCATGTAGTACACCCATGGCAACCACCAAGCTAGTCATGACTGATGAGAAGGATGATTTGGTGGATCAAACATTGTATAGAAGCATGATTGGGTCTTTATTGTACCTAACTGCATCTAGACCAGACATCATGTTTGCAACATGTGTTTATGCAAGATCCCAATCAGCCCCTAGAAAGTCTAACCAAATAGCTGTGAAAAGGATACTCAGATACATAAAAAGTGCTCCCACACTTGGTACCTGGTGTCACACCCCAACCGATGGCGGAATCATCGGGGCGCGGCACTAAGCGAATTAGATTGCTCAAGAGAATCCATAACAACTATATTGCGACAGTATTTAATGTGTTCATTATCCCATACTAATAAACAATACAATCACATAAGGTATCACAAATTTCTTGTCCTCTCGAACAATACAAATCCGTCAACATAGATTTTAGGTGAGTTTCTAGACTTCCTAGCTTGATTTGATGTAGACTGCGACTAAACCTGCAACATAAGTTAAAATAATGTCAATACAAAAGTATTGGCGAGCATACAGGTTTGATATGTAATAGTGTAATAGATAAAAGCTACGAATTTCCACATACATAAACGTAATACACGACATATATACTCACAAAACTGATACTACCAGCTAAGTCCTCGAGTTGCGATTGCGATTGCTAAACTAGGCCCCGTCGGGCGCAATAGTACTATACTAGTCATGGTGGGACGTCGCGAGTATAAGTCCTAGCACATATGTAACTAGCATCACGTATAACTATGCACGTAAGTCATTCGCAAGTGATAAGTAGTTTAAGCATTTGATGTAATTCGATTTGATAGCAACGTATGTTACACCCAAAAGTGCAAAAGCAAAAAGGGTTCAAGTATACTCACTGTCAGTGCTCAGCAAGCAGCAACCACAACTTGGTTGGATTGAAGGGAGCGCGTCTGAGATTAGCCTGATTTCAGATTGATAGCGTAAGCGTTGAATAGTGTGATAATCAGTGGCGGTGAACCAAGTGTCGGATGGCAATCCGATCGGATGGCCAGTCGACCGGGTGGCAATCCGTT
The DNA here is from genome assembly GCA_030545235.1 of Helianthus tuberosus. Taxonomy (NCBI): domain Eukaryota; kingdom Viridiplantae; phylum Streptophyta; class Magnoliopsida; order Asterales; family Asteraceae; genus Helianthus; species Helianthus tuberosus. The sequence continues at coordinate 124,366,988 of CM060443.1, read as the reverse complement.
CGGATGGTCATCCGATCGGATGACCAATCGATTGGATTGTCGCCTTGTTTGGTGAAGAGGTGTTTGTGTATGCTGGTTTGCCTTTTGAAGTTTTTGTTGTAGCATTTTGAGAACAGTGAAGTATCTCTACCTTTCAGGTAAGTCGATCGAACGGTCGGTCGATCGGGTGGCAACCCGATCGGGTGGCTGTTTGATCGGACGGTGACCCGATCAGCGAGACACTTTGGTTGATAAGTTCATAGCAGACTGGTCACTCGATCGGGCTACAATCCGATCGGGTGACAATCCGTTGGGAACTGTTTGTGCGATGAAGGTTTGTAAAATGTTTAAGTGTTGAGAATTCAAAAGTCAGCCGATCGGATGGTCGTTCGATCTTACGGCAATCCGATCGGACGGCAATCCGTTCGTTGTTCAGATCCTTGAATGTTTGAAAATTTGTTTAAGTCTTGACCCCAAGTGCAACCCGACCGGATTGCTGGTCGATCGGGTGGCAGTCTGATCGGACGGCAATCCGATCGGACGGTAACCCGTCCCGTAATCTTATCGTTTTACATCTTGTCTATTTCGTTAAGTTTTTGCGATTTGATCGAGAAGTTACGAATACGAGCTAAACAATGGAACTCCACCAGGTCCGAGTCACCGGATCAGATGGGAATCACCCCGTCCGATCAGTTAACTGTTCTCGATGGTTATTCGTGTTTAACACGACAAGCCGGTCATCTCGTCGATAGGAACCAGTTCTCAAACTGACACTTCACTATAGGAAAAGTAGAAGGTCTGTACGAGCTCTGTTGCTACCGGTCTCGAGTGATAAATTAGGAAAGTTTGAAGAAAAACTTAGAAAACTTAGATTTGACTTAGATTTAGGTGAGATTTGTGTTTATACACCATGGAATCTATCAGATCTGGACTGTTCTTGATGAGATGAGGTCACACTTCATTGTTCCTAAGAACTCCATGATGACATCACCTTGGAACGGCTCAAATCCGAGGATTTAACGCTGAAAAAAGTGAGATTTGATGGTGAGAAAGTTGAAGGAGTGCGTGTTGATCGTAGAAGTACAAGTTTAGGGTGGAAACTTACAAGTATCGCGAGAAATCGGGCGAAAATGGCAAGAAAGCGTCTGGTCGAGAGAGAACAGTCACATCAACTGTTGTTGATGTGACAAGTGGGGTATTTATAGGCCATGGAGGAGAAAGGCGGTGCAGTGCATCGGATCGGATGGCTGTCCGATCGGATGGCTGTTTGATCGGATGGCTGTCCGATCGGATGGCCATTCGATCAAACGCCTCCGGCGAGCTCAGTTTTGGAGTTCCGTTTCGATTGTTAAGTGTTGCGATAGTTTGGTTACACATTTTCATCCACATTTTCATATATATTTATTATAATTAGTCACATTGGGTCGTATATACATATCCATATTTCAAATCCTGTGATAATCGAGTTACGCGTGCCTGCGAGTGCGTTTTTGAGTATTGAGTTGCACTGCGACACATCACGGCTCTCAAGGAGGGTAGAATTGGTCCTCACTTGACATCTTCGTGGTTGTCAGCAAGCACAATATGATGTGATAGCGATAAAGTATGTGAATTTATGCGAAAACACTGTGATATAGCGATGTATGCGATATAGCTACATTATGATCCGAATCTTTGGTGCTAGGCGTAAAGAGTATAGCGAGTAGTAACAACGCACGAACGTGCGGGTTGTTACAGTCTCCCCTACTTTAGGAAATTTCTTCCCAAAATTAATCCACAAGAAGGGTTGCGAGGATCGATGCGGGTGAGAGTATCGATTAGAAGCGTCAAAATAACGAGCGATTAATTGAAATTCGACAAGCGAGAGCGGGAGATCGATTGAGGATTGATGAGAGAGAGCGTTGCAAGGTCTCGGCGATGGCGGTGAGTGAGACGATTCGTATGACAAAAGATGGCAACACACGAAAAGCGATCCAAAGGTGTTTTGAATTCTCGAAAAGTTGATTAATTCGAAGAGGTTTGAAGAAACTTGTTTATGCAAAATCTTCCCACAGTGCGGCGTTAAACTGTTTCGATGTTCACGCCTGCGCTATGAGTGGGGTTTTATTAGGTTACTAGAAGATTTTAGGGTGTTTAAAACTCGTTTTACGAAATCTTCTCGTCACGCGGCAGTAACTTGAGTCGATTGTCACACCATCGTTACATGATAATCTCGATTTGTACAAAGGTTTTGATCAAATTTTAGAAAAAGTTATGTAAGAAAAGATCAGTTTAAAATTTGTGTAAACAAGGCCTTTTAATAATACAAAAAATTTAAATTTAAGGTCGGCCCCGCATGGCACCTTTTCACGAAAGTTCGACAATGTGGTTAAAACACTTATGTATAGGAAGTATCAGCGGCGTATCCACCATGCTTTAGCCATATGGCTTCCGTCTCGTGAGGCAGGGTCATACGTGTAGACATAGTACAGACAGATTTACGATGACTCGATCCAAACGAGGAGGGGTTGGATCAAGTCTTGAGAGGCGAACCGAGTGATGAAGGCGTTTTCAAACTCAGTTTAGTGACACGAGCGAGTGCGATAGGCGGTAAGCGGGATGCGAGAGTTCGATAGCACAACACCAACATAATAAGCGAAGACGGCGGCGTTAAGCGTAAAGCGTAAAGCGATGAGCGATAGCGGCAAGCGACAGCGACAACCGTCGAGCGATACGCGACAGTCGAGGCGTTGCAAGTGATGGAGACATGCGATTTAATTTGATTAGATTAAGCAACACCACAAATCTTAACTAACATTAGACCCCACATGGCCTTTTTCCACAAAAGTCTGCTGATATGGCTAGAGCACTTATATATAGGAAGTACCAGCGGCGTATCCACCATGCTTTAACCCTATCAGTTTCGTTTCGTGAAGCGAGGTCATGTGTGCTAACATATCACAGATAACACAAATAACAGTAAGCGATAGCGATGGCGATTAAGCGATACACGATGAGTGATGGAGCAATACACAAGCGATAGGGCGATACCCACGATACACATAATAAGCGATTGAGCAAACACACAATAAGCGATTGAGATTGCGAAATACCCATAATAAGTGATAGCGATTGCGAGGTAGATTCTAGCGATAATGCGATTGCTAGCGTGTTGACTTACGAAAAGTCTTGCGATCACACGCTTGAGTTGCGATTGAGATTGTTACGCCTTGCGATGTAGTATAGTGTGTCGAAAATAACCACAATAGTACTGTCACACCCCAACCGATGGCGGAAATATCGGAGTGAGACGAAAACGAGATTGTAAGAGATTTCATAACGCTATTTTGTGTCAAGTATTTAATGATTACATTTTACATGGTTTGAACTAGAATACCACAAGATTAAAATAAATAATGCACAATAAGTATTCAAATAATTAAATTTCATTTCATTGCTAATTAATTATTACAAGTATTGGAAACAGAATACAACATGTTTGAAAATAAAGTACAGTACAACAAGTATTAGAGTCTAAATGCGTTTCTAGGCAATCCTACAAGATTCCTTGCATCATCCAAATCCTGCAATACATGTTAAAGCATAGATCAATACAAATAGTATTGGCGAGCATACAAGTTTGAGTATAAGTATAAAAATGTTGTAAACAGATTTTTCATGGCAATAACTAAGTATAAGCATATAAATTTAAACACGTATGATTGCAAGTATAACACGTAGGAGCATATATAGAGATTATTTGTATAAAATTCTAGCATGTATGTGTATTTGATTCAAAGTACATGTATTGCATCCCAAAAGTAATAAAGCATAAAAAGGGATCGAGTATGCTCACAATGGTTGCGTATGGAGATTCCTTGAGATGACGCACAAGTAAAGATTGGAGAGAACAAAAAAGGATTCCGAAAGGATGAAACGTTTAACCTAAATGATTAAAATAACACGCAATGATCTTGTTAATATTTAGGTTAAAGTTTAGTATTTTGGTTTATAAATTAATTATTTAAATGTTAATATTTATCTCATTTTAACATTTAATGTTATAAAAGAATAAAAATGATTTGTTAAGTATTTAGGGTATGAATAGATTTAATGGCTTTATATTAAAGAAAAAATGAATTAAAACAAAAACTATTAATTGTTGGTTTTTATTATAAGTATTAGGCTTGTTTTTAGAAAAACTGAATATGAAAAATTGAATCATTGTTTTATTAAAGAAATATATGTGAATATCTACAAAGATTAGAGAAGAAAAATTATTAAATTAACTTTTGAAAAAAATAAAGTCAAATTCTAATTCAGTAGACCCATATGGCAAAATAGCTTATAAAAGGCATTTAGATTATTTTAACAAACACATGCATTGAGTATATGGATAACCATATCATGCAAAGGTATGTTTAAATTACTATTGGAAAAATTACACTTTTCGTCCTTTATGTTTATAGCTAGTTGCAATTGATGACCTTTACCTTTAATAATTACAGCCACAGTCCTTTATTTTGAAAACTTGTTACATCTTTCGTCCTTTAGCACTAACTTGGTTAAAATTTTCAGTTAAATTTATTTACTTAAGGGCAGTTTAGTCTTTCTACTTAATTATTTATAGTATAAATAAAAAAATAAAATCAAATATAAATACTTTTTTTTTCTCTTTCACTCTCTCTCTCTCACTTTAAACACTCTCTCTCTCTCTCTCACTTTCTCTCTCTCTAAACAAACAACACAGATCTATTCATCCATCACCACCGCCTCCATCAGATCTATTCATCCATCACCCTAAAACCCTTTATCTCCTCCAGTCACTCACACTCTCTCCCTCTGATAAGTCCACCACCGCCTAAGTCCACCACCGCCTAAGTCCGCCACCGTCTGTAACGTCACCACCATCATCATCGGAGCTACACGACCACCACCGTCTAAGTCCGCCACCGCCACCGTCTGTAACATCACCACCATCATCATCGGAGCTACACGACCACCACACACACTCTCTCTCTCTCTAAATCATAACACCACCGCCGGATCTACAAACACCACCAGCGCCCCCGGACCCTAAATATGTTTCAGGGGACTCCTTCAACCTGCAATCATAACCTCATTAATACAAAAAACTTCAACTTGATGATCTTCACCTTTTAATGTTTTCAACATATTTTTACAGAGAAAGTTTCAGGTCTCCTTCAACCTGCATCAGATCTAAACCTCAGATCTGCGCAGAGAAATATGTTTCAGGCCTCCTTCAACCTCTCCACTATCATCTCCGGTATCATATTCGAGCCCTAAAATCGGTTTGTATTGAAGCTCTAGCGACAGAGATGATGCAACCTGTTTTGATTTAGGGTTTGGTTTGGGGATTTGGGGGTTTTGGATTAGGTTAGTGGGTATTGTGGTGAAGATGAAGGGAGAGAGAGCGTGGGAGAAAGAAAGAAAATGGTGTCAGTGGTGAATCGGTGGTGCTTGATCGGTGGTGCTGGCACACGTCGGTGAGTGGGGTTTTGGAGTTGGTTATGGCGGTGGGGCTTGATCGGTGGTGCTGGCATACGTCGGTGGTGGTGTTGTGGCTCGATTTGATGGCGGCGGCTGGGATAAGGTGGTGGTTGAAGAGGGAGAGGTGGGGTTGAAGACAGGAAGAAGATGACACATATGGATTTATGTGCATACATTTATATTTTTTTATCTTTTTTTTTTAATATATGGGTACAATTACCAATCTGCCCTCATGTGCAAGGCACATGATTAGACTTAACTGAAAAATTTAACCTTGTTACTGCTAAAGGACGAAAAGTGTACTGAATTTTTTAAATAAAGGACTGTCGCTGTAATTATTAAAGGTAAAGGTCATCTATTGCAACTAGCTATAAACATAAAGGACGAAAAGTGTAATTTTTCCATTACTATTTCATAAAAGAATGGTGGGGTTAACTTTTGAAAGATGGTTTCAGTTTAGATCCAAAAAAAAAATATATTTAATATTATAGTAATAATATTTATCACTACAAGAAATTGGGGTGTTTATCCACACATAATTTACCTACACATGTAAATGTGTAGGTATTTACCTACACATGTTTGCATATGTGTGGGTAATAATTGATGATATATTTTCATAATGATTAACACTTAATATGTGTTGGTAATACATTTTAGCCACACTTGGTGTTGGTGGGAAAATCCCCCCCCCCCCCCCCCCAAAATTGCCTACACATGTAGCAAATTTTCGTTATGTGTAGCTAAATTATCTACACATATTTAAAAAAAAACTAATATATATGTAGGTAAATGATTATGTTTACCAACACATAAGAATTTTAAAAAAATATGTAGATAAACTAAGTTAATATATACTTTTTTTTTTAAATGACATGGCAAATTAAATACCTACACATGATTAAAAATATACAATATGTGTAGATATTACATACCTATAAAGTAAGTAAATATATATTTTTAGATGATGTGACAAAACAAATATCTACACATATTTAAAAATGTACAATATGTGTAGATATTGAATACATATAAAATAAATAATTAAATCTTTTTTAAGATGACGTGGCAAAAAATACCTACACATATTTACAAATGTACAATATGTGTAGATATTACGCATGTTCATTTTAAAATCACGCACGTTATAACTCAAAAATCCAAAATCACGCATGTTGAAACACAATAATCACGCATATTGAAAACATTAATCACGCATGTTATAGAACAAATCACGCACGTTGCTGTACATGAAGTACGTTAAGCCGTAATGTACAATATACTTTTTCTATATATATATATATATATATTACATATTTCCCCTCCTTAATCTATATATATTACATATTTATCCATTTCAGTAAAATTACTCTTATTAAATTACTAGTATACTCTTAATAAAACTCATTCGAAGTTATAGTATTAATTATTATTAATATCTTATGTCCTTTGATCCTAACTTGGTTAATTTTTTTAGTTAACTTTGACCAGATAAAGGTAATATGGTCCTTCTACCAATTTGAGTTAAAATTATTATAAATAAAACAAAAATAGCATTATAATCAACATGATTCAAAGGGAAACATATGACCAATGTTACATACACATGTGACATACAGATCCAAACATGCCTCTAATCTGTAAACCCAACCAAATGGTTCACCGGCCACCGGTATCGTCGCCCATATAGTTCAGCCGGCCATCACATTCGTATCCAGATCTGAACCATTCACAACTGTCAATTACCATCATCATCATCACCACCATCGCATAAAATCCGGTGGTGTTTCCCCTCCCCCTCTCTATCTTTTCAACCAACTTCCACCACAACTAAATCCAGCCACCACCACTACCGTATCCCAGCCACCAGCCGTCGTATCTGTCCAACAAACCACCACTATCCAGCGTTTTGAATATGTGAAGATATAAATCGAGCAGACGAAGAGAATAAACTGTTTGAAGGTGTGCTCGGGGCGAGAAGAAACAGAGGTTGTAACTGTATTTTGTAATCGGAACAGTGATTAACGGAACTGATTGGATCTGTTTTGTGCGGCGAAAAAAAATTGAGACTTGTGAGCAGATTGATGAGTAGAATTTTTAGGGGTTTTGGTTTGCTGGCATGTGGGTTTTGAAAACTCAAAGTAATTTACTTTGATAATGGGTTAATGGTGGTGGGAGGTGTTGGTGGGTGGTGGTAAACCAAGGTGATGGGGGGGAGGAGAGAGTTGGGGAAGAGAAGATAAAAGTGTGATACTGTGATAAAAGGTGTTGGGGGTGCCAGGTGTCAAAGTGTTAGTTGCGGGTGGCAACGGCCAAAGGCCGATAGCTAGGGGTGATAAAATCCAATAACCCACCCTAAAAACCAGAACAAAGGAACCCGGTGGTGTGCGTAGCGTAACCCGGAATATGGACAGCCAGAGGCGGTGGAGGGTGGAGAGGATGAAGGAAATGGAGGAGTTGCCGGCGGGAGTTTGGGAATAACGAAAATGCCTCCGGTGACCGTCCGTCAGCGTTCTTCATAACGTTTGATTGTTGCGTTTAGGTATTAGGATTTGTGCTTCATTTTTGAATTAGTTTGGTATATATACTCATCTAACAGCATCGATCTTTTGGGTCTTACTTTTGGATTTCAGCAATTAGGGTTCCAATTTCAGTGTTCTTCACTCCGATTGTAGGTGTGCTTGATGCTTACCATTGATTGTGGTTGGAAAAAGGGTTGCACTGATGCAGAGCTCAAGAATGCTTACAAGAAGCTTTCACTGGTAACCAATACTGATCTAAAATGAGTTGTTTCTTTTAGAGTTTGATACCATATTCAAAAGTTTTTTTTTTATAGTTTGGTTTTAGAGATGGAACCCAGATTGTTGTTCTGAATTAGGAAACTTAAACATGTGGAAGAAGCAAAGAATACGTTTCAGGCAATACAAGGAGCCCATTCTGGTAATTAATGTATTTGGTTTTGTTAATAAAGGTGTTATCTTGAATGATCTTGTAGTATTAAAATTCCTTTTTATAATGTTTACAGATATTTGTGTTAATAAGTTGTTCACTTGCAATTTTGTGTTTCATAATTGATAATGTCGCAATGAAGTGCAGTGGTGATCATCGTGCCTATCATTTTTTTGTTGCTTTGGGATGGCTTATAGAATACATGTCTTTCCAATCACATGATATGCAAAGAGGTCCAGGAGAGTCAGTGAATCACATGTTTATTGTACTAATACCACCCCTTTTCTTCTTTATATTAATTTACGTTTTTACCCCTCGCTGATATTTTGACAGCAAGGATGGTGTGATAGTGTTGGATCTGTTGAAGAAATTCTACTGGCAAGAAAGTCATTGCTACCATATTCAAGAAAACAATGGGTATGCCAAAGAAGAGCAAGAGCATGGCATTAAGAATCAGTTAAAATCTACTGGCAAGAATGTCATTGCTTCAAATCTTCATTCCGATTTAGCAAATGAGAAAGTGGCCCAATCTCAATCTGACGGCTTTGATTCTCCTATCAAGTCAACTACCATTCAAGAAGTTCCTGCTTTGTTGTCTCTCAAGTCAAATGGAAGTCAACAAGATCATATAAATAGCTGCTGATGGATGCTTGTATATACATGAGTTATTTAGCGCATCAAGTTGCAACCGAATTGCTGAGATGTTTTCTCAATAATTATTACAATGTTCTTTAGTAATGTTGTGTCTGTCGGATGGTGTGTCATTACTTTGTAAACTACCAATGTGTATGTTGTATTATCGGACATTTGTTTGGGTACCAGATATGGACATCAAGCACTAAAGTGAGTGCTTGCTGTATGTTGATGAAGTTCATTTGTAGTTTTGAGTTTTTCTTGTTCAAGTATGTAGCAGGTAATTTATAGTTTGTTCTTATTTAAGCCAATAATTCATAAATTGACTTGAATGGACAATAAATATGGCCATATATATTTATATTATTTGGGGTATGTTTCTACGGTGATGTTTATGTTGTACATGATTTTACCTATAGATGCTAGAAAATATTTTGTGTTATCTTGAATTGTTCCAAAAGTCTTTAGAAAAATGTATAAAAGTAATCATCGTTGGTTTGTGAAACTATCGAGCTAGAGGTCTCACTTGGAAACATGCAAACCTTCATCGGAGTCGCCTTGGCGTGCCGCAACGCGCGCAGGGGTATAAGCGTAGTTTAATTAAAATTAAAATTACCATTTTACGTTTTATTATCAAACGAAATCAATCAAACAAAAAAAAAAAAAAAAAAAAAAACACAACAGCAGCCTTTTATTAATAAGGATCAGCCTTAACCCAAAAACAATATCCACCCGTTTATGTTTTTCCAAAGAATCGAATAAGACTTGAGTAAAGGACAGGGGCGGATCTAGAGCCATGAAGGGGTTCATAGAAACCCGTTCGGTTCGTAAGTTATAGTGTTAAGTTATATAGAAAATATTGAAGGAACCCTTTAATATTTTGTAGGGTAACATTGTAAGCAAAGTTATAGATTGGCTTACTGGTAAAATGTGTGCTGAGTGTAATTGAGGTCTTGAGTTCGAGTCTGGTTAACTCTTTTTTCTGATTTTTTATTTGCGTTTTTTTATTCTTTTTTTTACTCAAAAACAAATTAGGGTTAGTGATTTACCACACTAACACACACGACCACACAGGCTCTGCCACACTTACGGTTGCCCTGAAGGTAATTAGTATTGCACTTTTCTTAGTTTTATGTTGGCTTTTTGTGATAATGTGGAATTTGGATATTATGATGCAAGTGTTTAACGATATCAAAGATAAATGTGTATAGTTTATTTATTAAATATTAAGTTTCAAGAAGTGATTGGGAGGCTACGATCCCCTATGTTATTGATTTTGAAGTGTGAATCCAAATAAGTATTAAGTTGTTTATTAATTTCTAATTGTAAATTGCATTTGATATTCTCGCATCTTATTTATATATAGATATGGGTCATCAGTGGGTAAAGAATGGGAACTGGGTATCGACCGAGTATGTAGATGGGGTAAAAGAATTTCTAAATGTTGCCCGACAAACTTTGAACTCCAACGGATTAACTTTATGCCCATGTGCTAATTGCCTCAATACGAGACTGCAAAAGATAGATGTCATTGCTGCCCATTTGATTAATGTAGGAATTGATAAGTCGTATACATGCTGGGTGTACAACGGTGAGGATGAAGAGGATGAGGGACCTGATGAATTTGTTAATGAGGAATTTCCTGGCTTAAGAGCGGGATTAGAGGATGCGACTGGTCATCCATTCTTTGATATTGGCACTACCAATGATTTAATTGGAAATCAACAACCAGTTGATGGAAATAATCGTTATCAGAAACTGCTTGAAGCGCTAAATAATCCCTTGTATGAAGGATGCACGAGTTCTTCTACCTTGACATTTGTTGTGAAGTTGATGAATTTGAAAGTGATGAACAAATGGACTGATAATTCTTTTGAGATGTTACTGAGGATGTTGCATGGGGTACTTCCTGCTGGTAATAATTGTCCAGAGAGCTATTATGATATTAGAATGCTGCTTTGTGAAGCTGGTTTAGGTTACGAGCTTATTGATGTGTGTCAATATGATTGTGCTATATTCTACGGAGACAACAAAGATGCCATAACATGTCCAGTTTATCAAAGTAGTCGTTATGTGCGCAACAAAATTGCGTATAAGAAGCTGCGTTACTTTCCGATAACACCTCGTTTGAAGCGCCTATATGCATCACGCCACACAGCTAAAGATATGCGGTGGCACAAAGAAGTACGCAAGGATGAGCAGGGAGTGTTGCGCCATCCCGCTGATGGAAGGGCTTGGAAACATTTTGACAACATGTATCCTAAATTTGCGGATGATTCGAGGAGTGTACGATTGGGGCTGTCTTCAGATGGGTTTAACCCTTTTAGTAATATGACAACAACAAATAGCATGTGGCCAGTCATTTTGATGCCATATAACATGCCACCTTGGTGTACAATGCATAAGAGCAATTACCTTTTAAGTTTATTGATTCCTGGGCCAAAATCTCCTGGTAAAGACTTTGATGTCTTCTTAAGGCCGCTTGTAGATGAACTTAAAGTTTTATGGCGTGATGGGGTTGAAGCATATGATGGATATTCAAAAGCTCCTTTTACTCTTTATGCCGCAGTAATATGGACGATTAGTGACTTCCCAGCTTATGCTTACTTGTCCGGGTGGAGCACTATGGGCAAATTGGCATGCCCAATATGCTTAGAGGATACTCGTTCTAACAGGATTCGTGGTAAACAATGTTATACAGGGCACCGATGTTTTTTAAGTAAAACACACAGGTGGAGAAAGAACTTAGAGTTTGACGGAAAACAAGAGAAAAGACAACGACCTCGTCAATTTACAGGTGATGATATTTTGCGACAGGTGGCAGATATACCTACCTGCACTACCGGAAAAGCACCTAGTAATGAGGATAGGAAGCGTAAACGAGGTTCTGATGAATTGAACTGGTCAAAAAAGAGTATATTGTTTGAACTTCCATACTGGTCTAAATTATTGGTGCGTCATAATCTTGATGTCATGCATATAGAAAAAAATGTATGTGATAATATAGTAGGGACATTGTTAAATGATCCTGTGAAATCAAAAGATACTACAAAAGCACGTTTAGACTTGGAGGATCTTAACATTCGCAAGGAACAATGGTTGAAAGAGAGAAATGGAAGATTTAAGAAACCTCATGCTAATTTCACATTGACTAAAGATGAATGTGTGGAGTTTTGCAAATTTATTAAGTCTGTTCGCCTACCCGATGGCTATGCGTCCAACATCAGTCGATGTGTGACGGACCACAATACACTTGGTGGGATGAAAACACATGATTGTCATGTATTGCTTCAGAAAATACTCCCGGTAGCCATTCTCCCTTTCTTAAATAAGGATATACGTGAAACTTTAATTGAGTTTTGCCAGTTCTTTCAAAAAATATGCTCTAAAACTCTATATGCCAAAGAACTTGAGGATATGAAGACCGGGATTGTTATTATATTATGCAAACTTGAGAAGATATTTCCTCCTTCATTTTTTACAATCATGGTTCACTTGTGTGTACATTTACCTGAAGAAGCATTATTAGGAGGCCTAGTAAGTCAAAGATGGATGTTTGGGATTAAACGTCGTATGGGTACGTACAAGGGATATATTCGTAACTTTGCACGTCCTGATGGCTCTATTACTGAAGCGTATGTTGTCGATGAGGCTGTCACATTTTTATCTCGTTATGTAGATGATATCGAGACAAGATTCAACCGTGCAGAACGCAATTGGGATGTAACGACCACTAAACATGAGATGGATTTATTCAATAATAAAGTTCGTACATTGGGGGCTTCGAAATTCGGACAACTTGGGGAATATCTTGAGGTGGTGCAATGGTATATCTACAATAATTGTGGAGTTGAACTTGATAGTTACCTAAAGTGAGTTGAATATATTTAGGTATACCCTTATTTTGTATTTAATAGTTAATTTAAAATCATAACTCATTTGTTCTTGATTTAGGGAGCACAAAGAAGCTTTATCCTCAAGAGGTATAAGGGAAGCAAATTTAGATACTATACAGAAACAAGAGTTTCCCTTTTGGTTCAAGAACAAGGTAAAACTAAAAATGTATTACTTTTAGTAACTGATTTTAAGCACATTGCTAACTAAACTTAGGTGTTTATAGATGGCTTTGTTGAGAGTCAATGGTGATCCTCGAGCAACCGATGATTTGTATGCTTTATCACAATTTCCTGATGATCGCTACACTAGTTGGCAAAGTTGCATCGTCCATGGTGTTAGATTTCGTTGCAAGGAGCGTGATGACAAGTTCACTACACAATGTAGTGGAGTTTCTGTAGGGGGTGAAGATGAAGCAATGATTTATTATGGTGTTTTACTTGAAGTTTTGGAGTTGGATTTTATACTCGGTAGAAAGGTATTCATGTTTCGTTGCAAGTGGTATAATACTGATCCAAAAGGAAAAAGGATGGTGGTTAATCACAAATTGACATCAATTGACATTACATCTAAGTGGTATGTAGAGGAGCCATTTATTTTTGCTAATCAAGCTCAACAAGTTTTTTATCTGAATGATTATGCACGTGGGAAGAACTGGATGGTGGTACAGAAAGTACACCATCGCAACATATATGATATACTTGAGCATGATGAAGATGAAGTATTGATGAATGATATATTTCAAGAAGAGGAATCTAGTGAGTTGCCACCTTTTCAACCAACCGAAGAATTACCTGAAACATATCTCGCAGTTCGAAATGATGTAGAACCTGAAACATTACCATACGAGGAAGTTCTTGCAATGCGTAATGTAAATGCCCCTGTGGATGACTTAGAAGGTATTGATGATGAATATGATGACGTGGGTAAAATGTTTTTTAATAACGAACCTGTACTTGATTTTGAGACCGAGCATGATTCTGATGAGCCAAATTGTAACAGTGATGATGATGACTCTTTAGCATGATTTTCTTGATATACTTGTAAGTCCATGTTATTCTTTTCTGCTCTGTGCTTGTTAGGTTAAGACAGATATTGGTTGTTTAAAAAAAATAACTTACTGCAACTTATGTCGTTTTTGTTCTAGGACAACCTAAAGCTTAATGACAGAGATTTACAGGTGAACATATGTGTTTTCAGTTAGTTCTTCTTATCTTTTAAATTTTAAATTTGTGGTTCATAAGATTTTATTTGATGTTTTGCAGCTTCAAACATGCAAGAGCTACTTTTTGTGGAGATATGACAGTTTCGGATGGAGTTAATCGTGGGATGGAGTTAATTGTTAATTGGGTCAGGGGTAGTTAAATTTTTTAGTTGGGTTTTTATGTTTGCTATACTGAGTGGTTTCTTTTTAAAGTTGAGTTGGCAGAGTTCTCTAGCAAGAGATTACTCTTATATGTTTGAATGTTAAATTGGGTTAGATAAGTATGGATGTTTTATTGTTTGCTTTAGTTGGTGTTTGACTTTGTTCAAATTTGGGTCCCTTGTGTCTGTATCCTACACTGTGTTGCTTCCTTACAGAAGGCTACAGAAAGAAAAAAAAATGACTTGTTAATCACATAAATGGATTTCATATTGATTTTTTAAATTTGTTGAGTATCAGTTTTTAAATGACTTGTTAATCACATAAAATTTGTTGACTAGTTACGTTACGACAAAAAAAAAAATATGTATGGGCTATTTAAACATTACAATTCTGTATATGAATGTAGCAGGTTAGGTTGTTTGGTTCAGTTCTGCAGCCAAAGTGCAGCAATAATGCAGCCAATATTGCAGCCAAAGTGCAGCAATAATGCAGCCAATAACACAGCCAATAATGCAGCCAATATTGCAGCCAAAGTGCAGCAATATATGCAGCCAAAGTGCAGCAATATATGCAGCCAAAGTGCAGCAATAACGCACCAATATTGCAGCCAAAGTGCATTAAAATCGCGTGTAATATTGCAGCGAAAGTCCAACCAATATTGCATTACAATGGTTCATTACAATGTAATCGATATTTGCAGCCAAAAGGGCAATAGAATGGTTGCAAAATTGGCGGGTCAAGTGGGTTTGCTAATGGGTCAAAAAGTATTTTTGTACGGTTCTGGTTGACCACACTTTTGGCTCAAAGACTAAAAAAATAAGATTTATATATTTACGACTAGTTACGTTTCGACGCTCGTTACGGACCTACGCGCGTTACGAACGACTTCGACAAAAAAGTAAAAATATTATATAATTACGGCTCGTTACGGACTCGACGCGTGTTACGGACGACCTCGACTAAATAATAAAAATATTATATATTTACGACTAGTTACATTTCGATGCTTGTTACGGACATACGATCGTTACGAACGACTCGAACGATAAAATGAAAATATTATATAATTACGGCTCTTACGGATTCTACGCGCGTTACGGACCTACCCTCGTTACGGACGACCTAGACTAAATAATAAAATATTATATATTTACGATTAGTTACGTTTCGACGCTCGTTGCGGACATACGATCGTTACGGACGACTCGAACGATAAAATGAAAATATTATATAATTACGGCTCTTACGGATTCGACGCGCGTTACGGACCTACGCTCGTTACGGTCGACATCGACTAAATAATAAAAATATTATATATTTACGACTAGTTACGTTTCGACGCTCGTTACGGACCTACGCGCGTTACGGACGACTTCGACTAAATAATAAAAACATTATATATCTCCGACTAGTTACGGTTACGGATTCGACGCGCGTTATGGACCTGCACTCGTTACGGACGACTTCGACTAAATAATAAAAATATTATATATTTATGACTAGTTACGTTTCGACGCTCGTTACGGACATACGATCGTTACGGACGACTCGAACGATAAAATGAAAATATTATATAATTACGGCTCTTAGGGATTCGACGCGCGTTACGGACCTACGCTCGTTACGGTCGACATCGACTAAATAATAAAAATATTATATATTTATGACTAGTTACGTTTCGACGCTCGTTACGGACCTACGCGCGTTACGGACGATTTCGACTAAATAATAAAAATATTATATATCTCCGACTAGTTATGGATTCGACGCGCGTTACGGACCTACGCTCGTTACGGACGACTTCGACTAAATAATAAAAATATAATATATTTACGACTAGTTACGGATTCGACGCGCGTTACGGACCTACGCGCGTTGCGAACGACTTCGACTAAAATATAAAAATAATATATAATTACGGCTCGTTACGGACTCGACGCGCGTTACGGACGACTTCGACTAAATAAGAAAAATATTATATATTTATGACTAGTTACGTTTCGACGCTCGTTACAGACCTATGCGCTATAAAGGACGACTTCGACTAGAAAAAAAATTATATAGTGGTTGAGGGTGCTGGTGAGTGGAACAGAGGTCACCGGTTCGACCCCGCCTCCCGTGTTTTTCGCTGCACTTCTGTTTTTCCTTTTAAAATCAATATATGAAAACCATAGTGTCTGTATAAGTTTAATAAGAGATGCAGTCTAACACCAAAAAACATCAGCTGACTAGTGGTGATGGGTTGTAGTTGTGCATACCTTTTTTTTTGTTATAAACAGGTATATGAAACAGCAATATAAACTCACAAATATATCAAACGTGATGTGTATCTAAGTTCATCTTTTCATCATTTTTATGATTTTCTGCAATATACAGAATTTTTAACAAATTTCACCCACTAAAATAGTTTCAAAATCGATTTATAATGTTATAAATGTTCGAAAAGTCAATCGAAACTCACAAATGATACATCAAAAATCAATCGAATCAAACCGAACGTCGACCGAATTAGTTCGAAATCGATATATATTTACGACTAGTTACGGATTCGACGCGCGTTACGGACCTACGCGCGTTACGGACCTACGCGCGTTACGAACGACTTCGACTAAAAAATAAAAATATTATATAATTACAGCTCGTTATGGACTCGACACGCATTACGGACGACTTCGACTAAATAGAGTAAATTGCTAAAATCGTCCCTGACATTTGTTCACATTTGCTAGATTCATCCAAAAAAGGTTTTTTTCTCATAGGAACCATTGAAGTTTCAAAAAAGTTGCTAAATCCATCCAAAATGACTAATACTCTAACAATACTAAGTTGATAGAGGGGTAATTTAGTCATTCTTTTAATTTATTTAATTTACTTTTTTAACAGGTTATTACATGCCCCCACCCGTTTGGCTTGTATTTTAACAAAAAAATAAAGGTAAAAAGAGAACAAGTCAGATCGGTCAAGCGGGTTGAAAGCGTTTAGAGTGTATTATCAGTCATACAACCTCATATATGGCTGTAACTTCTTGCTGTAGTTGATAATAAAGCTTACCGGTCTACGACATGTTGTGCAGCATTGGTCAGCTGTACCAACAGCAGCAAACAAGACAAAACGAACAACGAGTTTAGATCGGTCAAGCGGGTTTATATGCGTTAAGAGTGCAGATCGGTCAAGCGGGTTTATATGCTTCCAGTAGTTTATAATAAAGCTTACCAGTCTAGTCTACGACATGTTGTGCAGCGTTGTAGTTGATAATAAAGCTTACCAGTCTACGACATGTTGTGCAACATTGGCTAGCTGTACCAACAGCATCAAACAAGACAAAACGAACAACGAGTTTAGATCGGTCAAGCGGGTTTATATGCGTTAAGAGTGCAGATCGGTCAAGCGGGTTTATATGCTTCCAGTGGTTTATAATAAAGCTTACCAGTCTAGTCTACGACATGTTGTGCAGCGTTGTCCAGCTGTACCAACAGCAGCAAACAAGACAAAACGAACAACGAGTTTAGATCGGTCAAGCGGGTTTATATGCGTTAAGAGTGCAAATCGGTCAAGCGGGTTTATATGCTTCCAGTAGTTTATAATAAAGCTTACCAGTTAGTCTACGACATGTTGTGCAGCGTTGGCCAGCTGTACCAACAACAGCAAATAAGACTGAACGAACAACGAGTTTAATGTCGGCATCATCCATGACTATGAGAGCATTGTTACCACTTAACTCAAGCAGGCATTTACCAAACCGTTGACTCACTGTCTGTTGAACCGAGAGACCTACCAAACAGTTTGTGCAGAATTACACATATACCATCCAAAAAGTTTGTGCAGAATTACACCAACTTTCACACAATCACACATATATACTCTTAAATACGGCTGGAAACTATATACCATCCAAACAGTTTCATAGGCAATAACCTTTTAAAGAAAGGGTAAATTAAATAAATTAAAAGAATGACTAAATTACCCCTCTATCAACTTAGTAATGTTAAGAGTATTAGTCATTTTGGATGGATTTAGCAACTTTTTTGAAACCTCAATGGTTCCTATGAGAAAAAAACCTTTTTTTGGATGGATATAGCAAATCTGAACAAACGTCAGGGATGATTTTAGCAATTTACTCGACTAAATAATAAAATATTATATATTTACGACTAGTTACGGATTCAACGCGCGCGTTACGGACCTACGCTTGTTACGGACGACTTCGACTAAATAAGAAAAATATTATATATTTACGACTAGTTACGTTTCGACGCTCGTTACGGACTTATGCGCGATAAGGACGACTTCGACTAAAAAAATAAAAATATTATATAGTGGTTGAGGGTGCTGGTGAGTGGAACAGAGGTCACGGGTTCGACCCCGCCTCCCGCGTTTTTCGTTGCACTTCTGTTTTCCTTTAAAAACCCAATATATGAAAACCATAGTGTCTGTATAAGTTTAATAAGAGATGCAGTCTAACACCAAAAAACATCGGTTCGCTGACCAGTGGTGATGGGTTGAGCTGTGCATACCTTTTTTTTTTTTGTGTTATAAACAAGTATATGAAACAGCAATATAAACTCACAAATATATCAAACGTGATGTGTATCCAAGTTCATCTTTTCATCATTTTTATGATTTTCTGCAATATACAGAATTTTTAACAAATTTCACCCACTAAAACAGTTTCAAAATCAATTTATGATGTTACAAATGTTCGAAAAGTCAACCGAAACTCACAAATGATACATCAAAAATCAATCGAATCAAACCGAACGTCGACCGAATTAGTTCAAAATCGATATAAACAGTTTGAAATCTGAAATAAACTGTTCGAAGCACATAAAATTGCACCGAAAATCAATCAATTTAACCAAAAATAAACCGAAATCAGTCCGAAACCGATCGAAAATTAACCGAAACAATCCGAACTCAACCGAAATCAGATTCGATTACACCGAAACTCGTCCGATTCGAACACGATTACTCGCAGAGCTTCCCGAGCTCTGATACCACTTGTGAGTTCAGACCGTTTCGAATCGAACCCGTTCTGACCCGAACCCGTTCCGAACCTAGCCCGTTTCGATCCGAACCAAAACAACCCCCTTTTTAATTGACCCATTTTGACCCGAACCCGTTTTGACCCATGACCCGACCCGTTTTCCAGGTCTAGTTGCTTGGTGTGCGATACGTTCTGAATTTCAACTGCGTCCTTGCGCAACACCCGGGTAGCTACGACCCTAGTTATTAATATTCATAAGTTTTTTATTTGGCTTTCTCACGTATAGCTCAAAAAAAAAAAAATGATACAACCTTGTATTCTTAGTTTCTTATAAATTAAAGAAATCATACAGGAGAATATATAAATACAAAATGACAACATTAGCTATATAAATATAAAAAAATAAAGAAAGTGGATAGTTTATTTGAGATGAAGAAAACTGAACGGCTACCTCATCCTTCCGCGCTTTGATTTTCCCGCTCCAACTAGTTTCCCTCTTTCAAATTGATCACGATCTCCTAAACGGTTTTGTTTCCTCCAAACAAGGATGGGATCTTGAGCAAAAGTGGTTATATATTTTTCCCATCAGAGCGATTCTGCCTCTTCTACAACAACAGAAACCTCGACTCAAGAAACCCTCATTTGCTATCATTCACTCGCCCACTTGAATGGAGAGGTTAGTAGCCATCATTCAATTCGAATATTTGTTATGAATTTTGATCTGGGAGCATATGTTTTGGATCGGCTCATTATAAATAGCCCTAATTCATGTGTAAAGAAAGTTCAATCTGATTCTGATGTTAATGATTCCGATTATTGTTGCGGGTCTTGTTTTATTCTGATTCTGATGTTAATGATTCCGATTATTGCTGTTGTTCTTGTTTTAATCTAATTATGATGTTAATGTTAATGATTCCGATTATTCTTGCCGTTCTTGTTTTAATCGGATTCTGATGTTAATGATTCTGATTATTGTTGCTGCTAATGATTTCGATTTTGCTGCTGTTAATAATACTTGTCGTATGTTTACTGTATAATGCATGTTGTTCCTGTAATCCTGTATTCTGTAAGTTGAATTTGCTTCACCAACAACATTAGTCACTGTCCTTGTAAAATATTTAATATCACCAGGTCCTAAAGTAAATGCGAATGAAGGATAGTTTAGTTATGCCTCCTGTATAACTTCTGTGCATATGACCAGTTTATGTAAAATGACCCCAACTTGTTTGCTTGTATATCCGAGACCACATAATGAGTTCACTGGACCAACAACATTAGTCACTGTCCTTGTAAAATTTTTAATATCACCAGGTCCTAAAGTAATTGCGAATGAAGGATAGTTTAGCTGTGCCTCTTGTATAACTTCTGTGCATGTGACCTGAAACCTATTCTGACCCGAACTCGTTTCGACCCTAACCCGTTCCGACCCGAACCCGTTCCGACACTAACCCGTTTCGACCCGAACAGTTGCTCTTATGTTTCTATCGACGGTGCTAGCACCGACGGCGAGAATCCATGCTGCCTCATTTGACAATGATGAGTTCACTGGACCAACATTCCCTGCTGAACAACTTACAAAGATTCCTTTCTGAATAGCACTAAACGCACCAGAAACACTATTAGTAAAATCAGTCTTTCCGGTCAGCTTCGAGTTACACCCTTGACTATCACATCTTCCTGAACCAGAAGCACAATTAGTGAAATCTCTGGCTCCGATTAGTTTATTGTTACACCCTTCAATAATAGTTATTTACAATTTTTTTATTTGACTGCTAAATACAAAAGAACTGGTCAAATAATTATAATTAGATTTTGTATTTGAATCAAATAAATGAAAATGACGGTGTACGAGAAACAAAGAATGAAAACAATTGAAGAGAACAAAGCGAAAATGAAAGCAGCGGGTCTTGATGAAAAGGCGTATCCGTATAAGGGTACAATTCCGATGTCACAAAATGAGAAGAGTAAAGGTAAAAAGAAGGGGGGTTTGGAAGACAATGAGGAGCTTATGCCATTTTCCACCGATGAGGAATCAAGTTATTCAAGCGGACCAGATAAACGAGATGAAATATGTGCATCTAAAAAGAAGGTACTTGCTTACTATTCTTGCATTTTATATATCTATATATGGGTCATCAATGCGTGCAAAATGGGAGTCGGGTTTCAACCAAGTATTATATATTGATGTGTAAAATACTTTCTTTTTCTTTTTATTTATATTCTTAAAGAGCATAATAACAAGTCAAGGTGGCCAAGGTAGAAGACAAAGTGTCCGAGCGGGGCAACCTAGAGACGATGGACGACGTGTTGGTATGTGATTTTGTGCGTATATATAGCTTTGCTTTTTTTTATTATTATCGAGTACACTAATTTTTGTATTGTAATATATTATTAAATTAACATGATATAGCTTTCCAACAACAGTTTATTAATTAATTAGCTTACATTTGATTTGTTTTTGTGTTCAATAGCTTTCATTTTATGCACTCCCTAACTTCTGAACTTTATACGACACACCATTAACTCACTCTTTGTAAACTGCATTGTACACAGATCCATCTCCAAGAAACTTGGTTATTAATGCAAAGCAATCTCAAGAACTAGAGAAAGAAATTGTTAATGGTATGACAAGTACAAAGAACATTTTAATTTTTTTTTGTAGGTATTGTTGTTAATGTAAATGTTCTTCTTGTTTGTAGACACAACTTATGAGCCCGAGGAAGAAATTGGTGATA
The DNA here is from genome assembly GCA_030545235.1 of Helianthus tuberosus. Classification (NCBI taxonomy): domain Eukaryota; kingdom Viridiplantae; phylum Streptophyta; class Magnoliopsida; order Asterales; family Asteraceae; genus Helianthus; species Helianthus tuberosus. The sequence continues at coordinate 124,344,958 of CM060443.1, read as the reverse complement.
GTATGACATGTAGAAAACGTGGCATTACATGTGGTAAAGGAGCTCGAAAGGCAATGAAGGCTGCTAAGAAGAAATTGCCAGTGGAGTTCAATTTTGATGCAATGGAAGTAATATGTGAAAATGCCTCATCTTTCATGCATGAATGTGGCTACATTTTGCGTAACAATTGTAGCTTACAATATAAAGAATGGAGACATGTACCGATTGAAGTTAGGTTGCCATTACGCCACAAGCTAACCGTAAGTTTTTTTTATAATTCAATATGATTTTTAATATTCATATTTACTAATGAGTTATTTATGTTTGTTACATTTGTTACTTGAAGACACTTTTTGAAATTGATGTGGAGAACTCAAAGGTTTGCAAAATTATTGATAGCTATTTGGCGAAGGCATGGAGAGGTTACAAAAGTAAGTTGCATGAAGACTTCAAACAGATTGGAGGATTGGAAGATCCGACTAAGGCAAAGACTACACCTCCTTCTAATGTTAGCAAAGAAGACTGGGAATATCTTTGTGATATGTGGTCCGAGACAAAATACAAGGTAATGTTTTAACAATATTCTATATTTTTTGTCAATAATTTATGAATTCGGTCTAATATTTTATTTTTTGTTTGGTTGTATGTCCTTGAAGGAAAATGCAGAAAAGAAAGTTAAGGCACGTGCACAACGAAAAATAAATAGCAAAAATGGCTCGAAAAGTACAATACGCTATCATATTGAGCGTGGACTAGATTTGGAATCTTCAACCGGGCAAATTGAGACATGGCGACTAACTCATTGGGACGCAAAAAAAGGTTGGATTTCTACTGATGCGGCTGCAAAATATGTAAGTTTACTTGTTCGGTTCTACGCTAAATATCAATTATTAGGTATATAATTTTATTTTATTGGTGTTCACGGTTTGGTTTCAAACCATGAACTTGTCTAAACCGTTTATCGGTTTGGTTTAAATCTCTAACCAGTTACAAACTCTTCAGTCCTTTTGTGTTTCAAATATTCCAATCATATAAAAATTAGTCAAAATTAGAGTTAGGGGCTGTTTGTTTGCATCTAAACTGAACCATTAAGAGGGAAACATCTGATTCAGTCAGACTTGAGGCTGTTTGGTTAAAAAAAAAACATCTGAATGGTTAAAATTGGGTCTGAATCAATCAGATCTGACTGGTCAAATCTGAATGAAACAAACAGCCCCTTATTTTCTTATATTAGTTGCTCATTTTGTCTGTGTATTGAAGTATTAAGCATGATTTTAAGTTCTGGGCAACTTTTATATGGCAGCTTGTTTTTTTTTTGTTTTTTTTTTTTTGCAAATTTCGAACAAATTATGTTGCTTATATCTTAATAGTTTATTCGGGATTCGGGACAGTTTGTGTTTGACAACTTGTAAAATTATGCAAATTCTGGACAACTTTATTTATATATATCATATATTTTGGTCATCTTTTATAAAATTCCAAAGAGCCCAAACCGTTAATGGTTCGATTTAAGAGTTTTATAGTTTGGTTTTGGTTTACACAAATAAAAAACCGTTAACTAACGGTTCGGTTAAGCTTTGACCTTAAAAGCGTGAAAATCGGACCGTGAACACCCCTAATTAATTTAGTGTACATGTCTTCTAATTTTTTTTTTCTTTCTAAAGGAAAAAATGATGAAGCTGAGAAATGAGCATCCTGTGGAATCAATGAGCGATAAGTCGATTATTGAGACTGTACTTGGAAGAAGCTCTGTTCGTTTGCACGGGTGGGGACGTGATCCAGTTAGTTCTAGTAGCACAATGGGTGCTACTAAAAAATCAAAGCGTCTTCCTTATGAAGAGCTGGTGGATGCTTACGATAATCTAGTGGAAGAACTTGGAACGGTAAAAGGTAAATGTACAATTATGGAACAAGCGTTGATTGAGAATAACATCATGCCTCGTCCATCAAGCACACTGGAACAATCTCAACGTGATACATTAGAGGGTGTTTGTCACACCCCGATATTTCCACGTATTACCGGTGGGCCCGGTGGGGGAGTATCGTGACGTAGTTGATATCATCATAGTCAAACAACACAAATTATAAATGCACAGCGGAAGCAAAAGATATGAATCACATTACAAACCGAATAAATAGCAATATCAAAGTATTACAACGGACTGTAAAAGATTCACAGGCGGATCAAAATATAAATAAGATCATTGTTCAACAGACTTTAACATCTAGAGCTTGCAAGACTTGATTATTGATGCCTGGAGTAGCCAGCCTATTTCGTATAGTACCTACACTTAACCTTTTTGGAAAATACGTCAGTTTACACTGGTAAATACAATTAACTAACTCATTTTGAAAAGAGTTTAAGAAAATTAGTTTGAATGCACATGGCACAAAATATATTTTATAACTTGGGATAATTATTTAAAAATAAACTTGTATACAGTTTTACATGTTTGTCGTCCATTTAGGACCCGGTTAGAAGAGCCGGTTTAACAAGATTAATAGACACACCACTTGGTATAATACCCACAAGAAGATACCCTTCTTATGGACTACCTTTTTACATACGCATTTGTCAAGTGTATGCCTACACCCCGTGCTTAAGTCGTGGCCATTTCTAATGAATGAGCCGAGGATATCCAGGACACGATCATTAACCCCCAAAAGGCATTGCATCAAACAAGACAGAATAAAATGGGTTATGCATCTTTTTAATCAATATCTGATTGTACGACTTCATACCCGACCAAGCGGTATTATTATAATACCGTACCCCAAGCCCGTATAGGGAAAATAAGTTAAAAGTATTTACCTGAGCAAAGTATAAATCACAATCAGCAAGTGCACGTAGCTTTTACTGGGCTCCTAATCTGGAACGAAGGTTTTAATTAACCTATTAGATTCCTAACGGGTCTTTCTTAAGTTTAAACTTGGACCGGTTAGTTTTAACGAAGGCATACGGTTCAAAACGCAAGATTAAGCGAAGACCGGATTAGAATGTGATTTAGTCCCGGTAAGTTTGAAGACTTGTATAATATGGGTAAACTAAACACATTCTGGATTTTGAGGTGATAATGATAAGGTTTGACCCGTTTCGGTCAATTTATGTAAACTAGTTACATAAACCGAACCGGACGCGAATAACGCATAACGGGTAACCGAATGAGTCAGGAACAGGCTTCCTAAGTTAATATGCTTTAATTATGTTGTGATATCAGTAGGATACCTTCCATCATGCCCAAAACGAGTTTAATCTCAAATTAAGCCCCGTATGGGTATTTTGGTCATTTTAAAGATTATAAAAGAGATTAAATATAATTCTGAGGTTCGGGTCAGAATTAATCAGTAAAACAACTTAATTTAATAGGTTATATCAGTTGGTGATAAGTCTTATATGACAAAATGGTTTTAAACCCATACTATGTGTTTAATACGCGTAAAAAGCCGTTTTAAGCGATTTCCGGGTCATAACTGGAAATCTGGGTTTTCTAATCAGTTTATAAATTTCAACATACTTCATTTATCATATAAAATCAGTAGTCAAAGGTTTGGTGTCTAAATGTTATGTAAAACTCATTTTATGAACGAAAAGGGTATAATCGGTAATTACCGAATCAAGGTAATAACCCTATGTTATGATCAGTTTAAAAATAATTAAAAATCTTCAAAAATCCTAAAATATTATATTACATCAGTGGGTAAGAGATTTGGTGTCAAAAATTGGGTTTAGATAGGTTTTACGCTAAATATGCCGTTTAATTAATAAAAAGCTTTCTAATTACGCTATTGAGCATAACTCCTAATCTAGACCACCAACTGATGTGAAATTTTAGGGACATGTTTATAAATTAGTAACAAAGATTATTGTCCTCTCACATTTCCAAAAATCTCGTTTTATGGTAAAAAGGGCATTATGGTCAACATTAAGCAATTTAACGAAAACCTCGGACAATCAACGAGTCAAGTAGTATAATCGCAGAGGGTTATACTATCATATAACCTGGTCCTAATGAAGCTCTAAGGCCTTTCTAAATCATGCTACAACGGGTCAGAACTGAAAGTCAAAGCAGTGGTCAATTTATGCGACTTTCGGTTCCGAACTGGTCCTAAACTGAAAATTGTCGGGTCGGACATGCTTAGACATGTTCTTGCATTGATTTTAAAGTTATATGAGTGGTAAAACAGGTTACACGTCTCCTACATTGCTAATTATGTGTTAATTCGAAAATTAAGTTTCTGTTGACTTTTTATAACCAACTTTGACCCGACAAACGACCTAGTTAGGGCGGGAATCAGAGGGTGCCCTTTTAAGGGTTTAATGCCCACATAATTACCAACTTATAACTACCTTTAGTTTGACTAAACACTGGACCATTAGTGATTAATCATTAAGTCAAACTTTAATTATGATGGTTTGACTTTTAAGCTATAAACTAAGTAAAACACGATTAAGGAAGGTTAAGGAAGCTTACCAAGGTCCTATGCACGACTAATGATGCTTAGAGAATGTTCTTGTGCTCCAAAAGTCTTCAGGAGTGAAGTTATGAATGAATGATCAAAGTTGCAACAATGTGGGTCTTTATATAGTGGTCTTGATGGAACAAGATGGTGCCAAACAAGTCTAGGATTGTTCCTTGATCAACACAAGTGTCCCTAATGCCTAAAAACAAGCTTGAGCAGCCCATGGTATTGAAAACAATCAATCTAAGTCGGTTAAACAGGCTGGGCAGACACCTGCCATGTTTTCTGCATCAGAGACCCCCTCGCGTGACGCGTAGGTCCCCTAAGGATCCTTCGCGTCGCGCGACGCCCCTTCTGACCGAATTTTTAACTTTCCAATTTTGCTGTTTTGGTCCCCGGTCCTCCTAAAAGTAGTTTTAACTTCTTGTTTTGCACTTTGAGCCATCTAAGTTGATTTCTAAGGACTTCAAGACTTATACCAACTTTGTTAAGTCCTTGGTTAACTTTGTTATCACCCAAAAAGTCATAAATTTCAACGTCGATGCATTTAACCCCTCGTATACGAATTTTATCATAACTTTCTCATACGATAACGAAACTTGGTGAAATTTTTATCATGTATTCTAGTGAGCATATTTAATCGTTACAAAGCTTCGGGTTTGCTAAAAGGTCACTCAGAGGTATACTTTAAATATGTTGACACATTTAACCCCTGTAGTTTGTAATCTCCCACTTTCTTTCACAATTAGCTTCGTATGATCCATGATTCATTCGTTTAAGGGTATAAACATCATGTAGGGTTATTGTAAAGTATATTTATCCATTGTTGACATTTGGAACCCTTATATACACATACTTTCCTTGTTTATCAACTTTAGTCCTTCTAGAGTATTCTCACACACGTTCAAAGCTTATGACACGTGTCAATACATTATTGGACATGAAATTACGAGGTGTTACATCCTCACCCCCTTAAAAGAAATCTCGACCTCGAGATTTACTAAAATAATTGAGGGTACTTTTCTTTCATTGTGGACTCTACCTCCCACGTGTACTCGGGACCTCTACGGTTATCCCATTTTACTTTTACGATCGGTACATGCTTCCTTCGAAGCTTCTTAACCTGTCGATCCTCGATCGACACAGGTTTTTCAACAAACTTCAAACTCTCATCGATGTGCACATCTGTATGTGGTATGACTAGTGCTTCATCCGCTAGACATTTCTTCAGATTGCAGATGTGGAATACGTTATGAATACCACTGAGCTCTTCAGGTAAGTTTAACTTATAAGCAACCTATCCGACACATTCGATGATCTCGATTGGTCCTATGTACCTCGGGCTTAACTTGCCTTTCTTACCAAATCGCATTACCCATTTCCAGGGCGATACTTTAAGTAGAACTTTATCACCAACCTCGAATTTTAGAGGCTTACGCCTTAAATCTGCGTAGCTTTTCTGCCTATCCCTGGCAGCTTTGAGACGATTGCGTATTTGCACAATCTTATCTGTCGTTTCCAGGACTATTTCAGGTCCTGTCAGTTGGACATCTCCAACTTCCGCCCAACAAACGGGCGTTTTGCACTTTCTACCGTACAAGGCCTCGAAAGGCGCAGCCTTAATGCTTGTATGATAGCTATTGTTATAGGAGAACTCGATTAATGGAAGGTGGTTATCCCAACTACCACCTAAGTCAATCACACATGCACGAAGCATGTCTTCCAAAGTTTGGATTGTACGCTCACTCTGCCCGTCCGTTTGAGGATGGTAGGCCGTACTAAAATTCAAGCGCGTGCCCAAAGATTGTTGGAAACTTTTCCAAAAATGTGGTGTGTATCTAGTATCTCTGTCAGAGATAATAGACACTGGTACGCCATGTAGAGATACAATCTTATCTACGTACAATTGGGCTAACATGTCGGAGCTATAGGTCTCCTTAATGGGTAGGAAATGTGCTGACTTAGTCAGTCTATCTACTATTACCCATATAGTATCATTTCCTTTCTTTGTTTTTGGCAACTTGGTGATAAAATCCATCGTCACCATTTCCCACTTCCACATGGGAAGTTCAGGCTGTTGTAGCAAACCTGACGGCTTCTGATGTTCAGCTTTGACTTGCGCACACGTCAAACATTTAGCTACATAGGCAGCTATAGACTTCTTCAAGCCTATCCACCAAAAATTTGCTTTCAGATCCTGGTACATCTTGTCAGCTCCAGGATGAACAGAGTATTTAGAACTGTGGGCTTCCTGGGGGATAACATCCCGAAGTCCTCCATAAACTGGAACCCATATTCGTCCATTTAACCTCAGAATACCGTCCTTGCCATAGGATAACTGTTCTTCAGTTACTCCTAGCTTTTCTTCAGGATAGTTAGCTTCCAGCACGGCTTCCTTCTGCGCAGCTAACAACCTTTCATTCAAACCATTGTTTATCTCAATGCTCTTGGCATTGATTCTTATAGGCTTCACTCTTTCCTTTCGACTTAAGGCATCGACGACTACATTTACCTTGCCAGGATGGTATTGGATTTCACAATCATAATCATTCAACGTCTCCATCCATCGACGCTGCCTCATATTCAAGTCTTTCTGATTGAACAGATGTTGAAGGCTCTTGTGATCAGAATAGATCACACACTTAGTTCCATACAAGTAGTGCCTCCAAAGTTTTAGTGCAAATACAACGGCACCCAACTCCAAGTCATGGGTGGTGTAGTTCTTTTCGTGCACCTTTAACTGTCGAGAAGCATAGGAAATAACCTTGCCTTTCTGCATAAGCACACATCCCATACATGTGTGTGATGCATCACAATATACTACAAATTCTTCAATCCCTTCAGGCAATGTCAACACTGGTGCATTGCTTAGCTTCTGCTTAAGGATGTCAAAGGATTCTTGTTGCTTCGGTCCCCAGTCGAACTTAATATTCTTCCTAGTCAAAGAAGTTAGGGGTGCAGCAATCCTTGAAAATTTTTCAATAAAACGCCTGTAATATCCTGCCAATCCCAAGAAGCTGCGAATTTCTGTGGGCGTTTTCGGCTCTTGCCAATTCATGACAGCTTCAACCTTAGCAGGATCTACCTGGATTCCGCATTCACTAACCACATGTCCAAGAAATTGGACTTCACAAAGCCAAAATTCACACTTAGAGAATTTGGCGTAGAGCTTTTCTCGATGAAGCAGTTTCAGAATGCAATGGAGGTGCTTCTCATGGTCAGCTTGACTCTTTGAGTAAATAAGAATATCATCGATGAAGACAATGACAAATTTATCCATGTAGGGCTTGCAGACGCGGTTCATGAGATCCATGAATGCGGCTGGGGCATTAGTGAGTCCAAAAGGCATCACTAAGAACTCGTAGTGACCATAACGAGTCCTAAATGCAGTCTTATGTACATCTTCATCCTTGACCTTCAGTTGATGATATCCTGACCTTAAATCAATCTTGGAAAAGTAACTTGCTCCTTGAAGCTGATCGAACAAGTCGTCGATCTTGGGTAATGGATACCGATTCTTGATAGTAACCTTGTTAAGTTCTCGATAATCGATGCACAGACGCATCGAGCCATCCTTTTTCTTCACAAACAGGATTGGTGCTCCCCAAGGAGATGAGCTAGGTCTAATAAATCCTTTGGCTAGCAAATCATCCAGTTGAGTCCTCAACTCTTTCATCTCCGTTGGTGCCAATCTGTAAGGCGCTCTTGCAACAGGTGCTGCTCCAGGAATAATGTCAATCCTGAACTCCACTTGCCTATCTGGGGGTAAACCAGGTAGTTCTTCAGGGAATACTCCTGGATATTCAGAGATAATAGGTATGTCTTCGATCTTAGGCTTTGGTTCATCAATAGTTACTTGCGCCATGTAGATAACATAACCCTTTGTCAAACACCTTGATGCCTTGAGCATGGACACTTGCTCAGGCATTCCGTACTTAGTATCTCCTTGGATTGTCAAAGGTTCGCCATGATGATTTCTGACAATCACTTGCTTCTTAGCACAAACGATATGGGCTTGGTTGCGAGACAACCAATCCATGCCTATTACTATATCGAAACCGGCTAACTTCAAAGGAAGTAAGGATAGCGAAAAAGAGTGGTTCCTAATGGATATGAAACATCCATCTAACACGGTTGAGGCGATTTCTAAGGTACCATCAGCTAATTCCACCTCATATTTCACACTTAGGGTTTTAACAGGTAAATTCAGCAACTTACAAAACTTATTATCTACAAATGACTTATCCGCCCCTGAATCAAACAATACCCTCGCATAAACATCATTTATAAGAAAGGTACCTGTTATCACGTTATCATCCTGCACTGCCTCCTTAGCATCCATTTTGAAGACCCTAGCGTTGGTCTTTTTACCTTCTTCTGGTTTCTTGGCATATTTTGGGCAGTTCGACTTAATGTGCCCTTTCTCGTTGCAGTTGTAGCAGGTCGCATCCTTCAACTTTTTGCAATCTAAGGTCTTATGTTCCTTGGATTTGCAGATCCCACAACCAAAAGTCCTTGATTGTGTCTGCGAGTTCGATTCCAACCTACATTTTCCAAAGTGATGTTTACGACAAACTTTGCATCTGGGTTTCTCACCCGACTGTTGGTTACCTTTGTTGAACCCTGAACTCTTCTTGTTCTCATGGTTCCCTTTGTGTTTCTTGTCTGAACGACGTGAGTTATCATCCTCACGCTTTCTCTTTCCTTCTTCAGAATTCTTTAGCGATCTTAACCTGACCGCATCTAAGGTAAGAGACAAAGATAGATCAGCTGCTGACCTAAACGTAGCAGGTCTTGAAGCCTTAACACTGGCTTTGATTTCTGGGGTTAAACCCCCGATGAAGCGAGCAATCCTTTTGGGTTCTGGTGTCACAAGGTAAGGAACCAGTCTTGACATCGTGTTGAAGCTTGTAAGATAAGCTTGGCAATCTAGGTTTTTCATAACCAACGATAAGAAATCTGACTCAATTCTTTCAACCTCATGTTGAGGGCAGTAATTCTCCTTAATAAGAGCAACAAACTGATCCCATGTCAGATTGTAGAGTGGGATCTTTCCAGCTGCTTGAATGAGAGACTTCCACCATGCTAATGCCTCTCCCTTGAATGATTGGGATACATACTTCACTACATCCCTTTCAGCACAACCGCTGATATCGACCACGGTGTCCATTTCATCTAACCATGTCATACAGTCAATTGCCCCCTTCTCCCCAGTGAAATCCTGGGGTTTGCAGGAAACAAAGTACTTATAAGTACAGGACTTGGTACGTGGTTTATCATCAAATACTATTCTCTTGGATGGAACACTGTTTTGGTTTGAGGAATGTCGATCATCTTCTTTCTTTGGCTCATCTTCCTTAGAGGGCGGCTTGCTATGAGCCTCTGAATGAGTCTTAGGCTTGGAATGTGGTGCGGATCGGGTCCTACTTCGAGTCCCGCTAGATTCATTATACTGCCGCTCTATAGCTTTTGTAACAGCATTGTCTATTAATGCTTGAAGTTCTGCACCTGCTATGTTAATTCGGGTATTATCATGATCCTCCCTTGGGTGACTGTTGATCTCATCCGAGTCAGCCATGTAGTTTGAACTGTTACATAAGATATTGACAATAATTTATTTGGGAGTTTATTATGGAATTGTCTTTTATGGCAATTCATCAACCATGGTAAACATAGACCATATTTGGTTAATTTGTTAATCATATTTATTTAGGATTTTTATTATAATTTATCCTAATTATAAAATAATAACAGTATTATTAGTGGCACAAAAGGCCTAGTCACAGGGACATTCTAAATCATAAGCCATGATTTCAGAGAATCGAGGCATTAAGGTTCGAACATAGTTCATTACCTTTCTCTGACAGGGAGTCGTAGTCTACCACTGTCTTTTGCCTTATATGACAATGAGTATGGCCCGTAGGCACTACATTACCAATGGATGTTTAATATATGATTATCTTAATTGATGATTTAAACCCATGATTTATAGATCATCAAGTTAGGTTAGGAATCTTTTGAAGAATCCAATTATAAGAATGACGTGTGTGATTTTAACGGATCACGTCTGCCAGGAGCGTCAACATGTTTTCAGATGTTAACAGGGATTTGAATCTCTTTTTAAACTGGTCTTACCATCTTGGCCAAGTCTTGTAATGACATGCAGGCTAGGTTACACCTTTAAGATCCTTATTTAGTATTTAATAGGCAGATTATTTTAAGAGGAATGATTTTTGATTTATTTATTTCATGTATAATATATTTATGCATATAATGACAAAAATGAAGTTTTTAAATTTAACATTCCATTAAACATTAAAAGGAGTACATATTGCCCTAAACGGGACTTTTAACAGAGATAACTTGCCCACGCAGGAGCTAAACTGATAATACAAGTCCTCACAGGGACTGATTACTAAGATAGATGTCCGCGCAGGGACTAAAAAGACAAGTCCACGCAGGGACTAAAGAAAGACAAGTCCACGCAGGGACTAAGTACATAGATAAATGTCCACGCAGGGACTTGATTGAAATAAGGAAATACAACAATACATATAGGGATTCAATGATCCCTCCTCTTCTTTCCTTTTAACAAGCTTGCTAGGCCCTTGAGAAATCCTCGGTTGTTCCTACGCTCTTCTTGGAATTCTCGTTCCACCCTGTTTAGCCTGTGGAGGATTTCCTCCTGTTCCGGTGGGGAAAATCGTGGTGGCTGCGGCTGCTGCTGAATCGGAGGTCGAGCAGGTATTTGATACCTGTGAGCTGGGTATCCCACTCCCCAGGGGGTTCCATATGGTCCTTCAGGACGAAGGGCGTTGTAGTTTGCTGCTACAAGATATGGGTCGGCTTCAGCATAGTTGTAGTTAGTGTGAGCCGGCTGCTCAAATGGATTGTACGCCGTTGAACCGGCGTATGTAGGAATTGGGTTACCAAAACCTAATGGTGGCGGCGCAATAGGTGCAGAATTCACCTCTGAAACTGGATTTGAAGGCCCATCCATTTGTGGGTCTTCATGCAGTGGCAGATAGTGACTGCCACTAGAGTGATGGGGGGTGCTAAAGTGAAAACCCCTTTCTCGCACGGACATTCGTGCGCCTGTTCTTCTACGCCTTGGTGGTTCTGGAGGTGCTGGTTGTATCGGCGGCGGTGGTGGCGATGGCGTGACTGCCACGAAACGCGAATCCTCGGAGGGATCCTGCTGCTGCTGCTGCTGTTCGTGCGGCGATGAATGGTGAGAGGGTGTAAAATACCATTCATACTGGTTAAATCTCGCCTGGTAACTATCTGGGCCACGGTAAGGTGATCCATGGAAGGATGACCCATCCGAAATCTCGATGGGGTGAGTAGGTGTCCCAGACGGTGGTTCAACAGGATCTGTGTCTTCATCTATATCCATTGCATGGTCTCCTGAGAAATGGTCTTCAGGTCCTAGTGGGTTAAAACCCACTGGTTCTTCTATATAGTTTGCCGGGTTGAACCGGCCCTGGAAGACAGGAGTGGGGTCGCCAAAGGAATGGTGCGAAAGGGATCGCTGCAACGGCAAGAAGGAGTGGCGTGAGTCTTCGGGCTCGTTCTCTGATTGCGGTCCAAAGGAGTGACGATAAGGAGGCGTTGAGCTAAATGAGGCAGATCGCCTAGCGGGCTCCAAATAGGTCCTCCAGTTTCCCTGAGGATCGGCACTCATGGTAGCAGAAGGAGTTCGCCGGTGTGAAGGCCCGGCCTCGTGATCGTTGGGGGCGTTGATTGGCCCCTTGCCTCGTCCTCCTCTTCGGAACCTCGGTGGCATATTTCCTGACAAACAAATGAGAGAAAACAACAAAGAAATAAAAAGGACAAGCTTAGAATTAAAAACAATTTGGATTAGTCCTAAGTTCTTTGTCTAGACTCAAAAATTTAGGAATGTGCAATTGTGTAACTGAGATTAAACACAAAAGGCTAGTGTTTAATTCACTCAGTGTTGGCTCTGATACCAACCTGTCACACCCCGATATTTCCACGTATTGCCGGTGGGCCCGGTGGGGGAGTATCGTGACGTAGTTGATATCATCATAGTCAAACAACACAAATTATAAATGCACAGCGGAAGCAAAAGATATGAATCACATTACAAACCGAATAAATAACAATATCAAAGTATTACAACGGACTGTAAAAGATTCACATGCGGATCAAAATATAAATAAGATCATTGTTCAACAGACTTTAACATCTAGAGCTTGCAGGACTTGATTATTAATGCCTGGAGTAGCCAGCCTATTTCGTATAGTACCTTCACTTAACCTTTTTGGAAAATACGTCTGTTTACACTGGTAAATACAATTAACTGACTCATTTTGAAAAGAGTTTAAGAAAATTAGTTTGAATGCACATGGCACAAAATATCTTTTATAACTTGGGATAATTATTTAAAAATAAACTTGTATACAGTTTTACATGTTTGTCGTCCATTTAGGACCCGGTTAGAAGAGCCGGTTTAACAAGATTAATAGACACACCACTTGGTATAATACCCACAAGAAGATACCCTTCTTATGGACTACCTTTTTACATACGCATCTGTCAGGTGTATGCCTACACCCCGTGCTTAAGTCGTGGCCATTTCTAATGAATGAGCCGAGGATATCCAGGACACGGTCATTAACCCCCAAAAGGAATTGCATCAAACAAGACAGAATAAAACGGGTTATGCATCTTTTTAATCAATATCTGATTGTACGACTTCATACCCGACCAAGCGGTATTATTATAATACCGTACCCCAAGCCCGTATAGGGAAAATAAGTTAAAAGTATTTACCTGAGCAAAGTATAAATCACAATCAGCAAGTGCACGTAGCTTTTACTGGGCTCCTAATCTGGAACGAATGTTTTAATTAACCTATTAGATTCCTAACGGGTCTTTCTTGAGTTTAAACTTGGACCGGTTAGTTTTAACGAAGGCATACGGTTCAAAACGCAAGATTAAGCGAAGACCGGATTAGAATGTGATTTAGTCCCGGCAAGTTTGAATACTTGTATAATATGGGTAAACTAAACACATTCTGGATTTTGAGGTGATAATGATAAGGTTTGACCCGTTTCGGTCAATTTATGTAAACTAGTTACATAAACCGAACCGGACGTGAATAACGCATAACGGGTAACTGAACGAGTCAGGAACAGGCTTCCTAAGTTAATATGCTTTAATTATGTTGTGATATCAGTAGGATACCTTCCATCATGCCCAAAACGAGTTTAATCTCAAATTAAGCCCCGTAGGGGTATTTTGGTCATTTTAAAGATTATAAAAGAGATTAAATATAATTCTAAGGTTCGGGTCTGAATTAATCAGTAAAAAAACTTAATTTAATAGGTTATATCAGTTGGTGATAAGTCTTATATGGCAAAATGGTTTTAAACCCATACTATGTGTTTAATACGCGTAAAAAGCCGTTTTAAGCGATTTCCGGGTCATAACTGGAAATCTGGGTTTTCTGATCAGTTTATTAAGTTCAACATACTTCATTTATCATATAAAATCAGTAGTCAAAGGTTTGGTGTCTAAATGTTATGTAAAACTCATTTTATGAACGAAAAGGGTATAATCGGTAATTACCGAATCAAGGTAATAACCCTATGTTATGATCAGTTTAAAAATAATTAAAAATCTTCAAAAATCCTAAAATATTATATTACATCATTGGGTAAGAGGTTTGGTGTGAAAAATTGGGTTTAGATAGGCTTTACGCTAAATATGCCGTTTAATTAATAAAAAGCTTTCTAATTACGCTATTGAGCATAACTCCTAATCTAGACCTCCAACTGATGTGAAATTTTAGGGACATGTTTATAAATTAGTAACAAAGATTATTGTCCTCTCACATTTCCAAAAATCTCGTTTTATGGTCAAAAGGGCATTATGGTCAACATTAAGCAATTTAACGGAAACCTCGGACAATCAACGAGTCAAGTAGTATAATAGCAGAGGGTTATACTATCATATAACCTGGTCCTAATGAAGCTCTAAGGCCTTTCTAAATCATGCTACAACGGGTCAGAACTGAAAGTCAAAGCAGTGGTCAATTTATGCGACTTTCGGTTCCGAACCAGTCCTAAACTGAAAATTGTCGGGTCGGACATGCTTAGACATGTTCTTGCATTGATTTTAAAGTTATATGAGTGGTAAAACAGGTTACACATCTCCTACATTGCTAGTTATGTGTTAATTCGAAAATTAAGTTTCTGTTGACTTTTTATAACCAACTTTGACCCGACAAACGACCTAGTTAGGGCGGGAATCAGAGGGTGCCCTTTTAAGGGATTAATGCCCACATAATTACCAACTTATAACTACCTTTAGTTTGACTAAACACTGCACCATTAGTGATTAATCGTTAAGTTAAACTTTAATTACGACGGTTTGACTTTTAAGCTATAAACTAAGTAAAACACGATTAAGGAAGGTTAAGAAAGCTTACCAAGGTCCTATGCACGACTAATGATGCTTAGGGAATGCTCTTGTGCTCCAGAAAATCTTCAGGAGTGAAGTTATGAATGAATGATCAAAGTTGCAACAATGTGGGTCTTTATATAGTGGTCTTGATGGATCAAGATGGTGCCAAACAAGTCTAGGATTGTTCCTTGATCAACACAAGTGTCCCTAATGCCTAAAAACAAGCTTGAGCAGCCCATGGTATTGAAAACAATCAATCTAAGTCAGTTAAACGGGCTGGACAGACACCTGCCATGTTTTCTGCATCAGAGACCCCCTCGCGTGACGCGTAGGTCCCCTAAGGATCCTTCGCGTCGCGCGACTCCCCTTCTGACCGAATTTTCAACTTTCCAATTTTGCTGTTTTGGTCCCCGGTCCTCCTAAAAGTTGTTTTAACTTCTTGTTTTGCACTTTGATCCATATAAGTTGATTTCTAAGGACTTCAAGACTTATACCAACTTTGTTAAGTCCTTGGTTAACTTTGTTATCACCCGAAAAGTCATAAATTTCAACGTTGATGCATTTAACCCCTCGTATACGAATTTTATCATAACTTTCTCATACGATAACGAAACTTGGTGAAATTTTTATCATGCATTCTAGTGAGCATATTTAATCGTTACAAAGCTTCGGGTTTGCTAAAAGGTCACTCAGAGGTATACTTTAAACATGTTGACACATTTAACCCCTGTAGTTTGTAATCTCTCACTTTCTTTCACAATTAGCTTCGTATGATCCATGATTTATTCGTTTAAGGGTATAAACATCATGTAGGGTTATTGTAAAGTATATTTATCCATTTTTGACATTTTGAACCCTTATATACACATACTTTCCTTGTTTGTCAACTTTAGTCCTTCTAGAGTATTCTCACACACGTTCAAAGCTTATGACACGTGTCAATACATTATTGGCACTGTTGCAGAAATCGGCCTAGGCGGCCGATTAATCGCCGCCTAGGCGCTAGGCGGTCACCAACTGATTAATTATAAGCTAGTCGGTCAATTAATCGGTAATCGGTCAAAGTCGGTCGTAGGCGGTCCTAGGCGGTCCTAGTCGGTCAATTAATCGGATTAATCGGACTACATTAATCGGACAAAATCGGACAAAATCGGTCCTAGGCGGTCCTAGGCGGTCAGAATTGGGCAAAATCGGTCAAAATCGAACCATACTATCTGAAACTTGAAGTATTTATGTGAATTTTGAAGTATTATTTTTATATTATTGGGTATATATATATAATTTTGAAAAAATACATATAAAAATCCCATTCCGATTAATCCCGGTTAATCCTGATTAATCCCTAGGCTGTACCTCACCGCCCGACTAGCGCCTTCTACAAGATTGATTATTGGACATGAAATTACGAGGTGTTACAGTGTTGAAAACATTGATGAGTGAAGGCAATTTAGTAGATTCTCTAACTCATTAGTAACTTACAAACACTTTTAGTTTTGGTTGTTTTAGTTGTTTTAGTATTTAAATTTCTATAACTAGTACTTTTATTTGGTTGTCTGTAAGATTAATGTTTATTAGTTTAATTAAGAATCTTAATTTGTTCACGTATGTTTCCATAATGCTTTGGTATTTGTTTGTACATATTGAACATTTTTATCTACATATAGTGTGGTTAATGTCTACACTTTAAAATATATTTACCAACACATCAACGTTTTTTTTCAAAACAAATTGAGATCAATACCTACACATCTTCAACATTTACCTGCACATAATATTACCTTTACCTACACATAAGATTACTTTTACCCACACATATATTCATGCCACGTCAACTGCCATGTCGGATGCCACGTCAACTGCCACGTCGGATGCCACGTTGGATGCCATGTCATCTGCCAAGTCGGATTCCACGTCAGCTGCCATGTCAGATGTATTCTAAGCAAATTGTTGTACTTTTAACCACACATATAAATGGCTTTAGCCACACATATATGTGTAGGTATCAGTGGCGGAACTAGAAAAAATATTCAGGGGTATCCCAAATTTTTCTACAATACATTTATAGAACATAATTTTTTTACCTACATTACGGGGCAGGGCCGATCCTGAAAATTCAAGTACCCTAGGCCTTACCGAATTAAATTTTATAAACTAGTTTTTTTTAAGTTATTAGTATTTAGGTTAACGAATCAATATTGAACATATCACATTTGGGCTAGGCTTTATGAATTAATATTGGCAATAAAAACAAGTAGCAAGAATAAAACTAATAAAACTGATCAAACTAACCAATAATCAATTAATCTTCTGTTCGAGTGACTCGATGTGCTGCTGCGGCTGCCAATTCTGTTCAAAGATTTAATAAATCAGCGGCCAATAACAACTTATCAACAATTAAACCAACTAACAACAAGTAACTAGAAGTCTAGAACATTAACTCATAATCATAAAACTAATCAAACTGAAACTAACCAATATTTATTAAATCTGCGACTCTGCGTCCTCCTGCGAATCTGTGATGACAGAGCAAACAATCCTGTTCGTGTGAATCTTCGTGTGACAATTCTGTTGTTCGTGACTTCGTGTAATCGTCATGTGAATCTGCGAGTGCGATGACAGCAGCAAGTCAGCAACAGCAGCAATCCCTTGTTCAGTTGTTCGTGTAATTGTTTGACAGCAGCAAGTTAGCAACAACAAGCAATCATGTTCGCTGTTCGTGTGACAATTCTGGACGTCGATAGCAGGTCAGCAAGCCCTTGTTCGTGTCATCGTGTGTGGAGTGTCGATCTTTGATATCCCTGCTTCATTCAATCTGCCGCCCATTCAATCTAATACACTATTGGGTTATTAGTTGGTTATTTGGGCTAATTACTATTGGGCTATCATTTGGTTTTTTTGGCCTAATATAATCAGTATTATTTGAGCTTAATTTCAGTTTGTAATTTTTTTTTTCAGGGGTGTCCTAGTACTTGTTGAGGGGTGTCCTTAGTATAAAAATCGAAAAATAAAATAAAATTTTACACTACCGAAAAAAAGTTGAGCCGTAGCCCGTGCTACACCCCAACCTAGATTAGGTCCGCCCCTGGTAGGTATAGCTTGCTATATGCGTACATATAATTTATGTGTGGATAATGACCTATATCCACAGTCATGAGCCTACACATCATTACACTTGTTTTATGTGTAGGTAAAGAAAACTAACAACGCATTATATGCTTTTTCCCACATATACTTTATGTTGGTAAAGAACCAAATTTCTTGTAGTGTATATATTACTTCTAATTTTAGCTTGAAAGTAATAATAAACTCTTTTACAATGAAAATAAAAGGACTTTCATGTTGTGTTCCCAATCGACAGAAGCTGTACAAACAAAAATCACCATTCCTAATAGGCTAATATAGGTTATAATCGTCAACGAATAGAAGGTTTGAGTCTTTATTTTACTTCATGAATAGAAAAGAAATAAAACGGAGGGATTTACGAAAGAAGTATACCGAAAACTGTGGAGTCCCGTCGTGACGTCGTCTCCGAGCTCCGGTGTCGTCTTCGAGTTCTTCCTTTTTGGCGAACAAAACAGAGAATAACGACTTGTTAAAACACGAGACAAGTGCATAACATGAACTGGTAGATAAAGGCTATACCGAGACGAAGTGGCGTTCCGTTCGTCGCCTCCGATCCTCCGGCAACGTCTCGATCTTTTCTCCAGTGAGAGGTGTCCTTGTTTTCAGCGGCTTAGCTCACTCCGCGTACGTCTTTAAGAGTGGAGAAAAGGATATTTATTAAAGCTTCAGAAAACAGCCTCGGTTTCTTATAAAAAAAAACGAGGTTGTTAAACTTTCCGAATAGAAACGGATCGATAACAGTCATCAACTTCTTCGTTACCGAACAGAGGACGTCTTGATATCGTCGCGAACTTCAGGCGGCTCCGGTGAACTCCGGTTGAGCTCCGATGGTTTGCGGTTTCTCCGGCGAGTCGTTAGCGAAACAGAGAGGTGAGAGGTATGCGAATGGTAGTGAGGGTGTGGGATTGTTGTGCAAAATGACGTTTATGGTAAGGATTGAAAGGCACAAAGGGGCTTGGCTGCATTTATGATCAGGTTCTCGAAACACAGGAAAGTGTAAATGATACCGAGTCCCGAGAAGAAGGCATGTTTGTCTAGTATAGTTTTGGCGGCAAATTTGGTTCATAATGAAAGTCACGATAGCTTTGTTTGAATAAACAGTCAAAGGCATTCTTTTCTTTCTTTCTTTGTTTTTTTTTTATTTTATCAACATATTACTTTTGGTTCAATTGAAAAAAAAATACGTGTCACCCAAGATTTAAGTTAGCACTTTTGAGTTTAAAATTCACTTTTATAACTATTATTATTTAAACTTTAAGAAAAATATTCGGGTTATTAGATAGTGCAATGAGTAAAAATATAAAGCTTAAAACTTAAAGAGGTGGTGACGAAATTTAAACTTGAGAGTTAGAAAAATATTCACTGCCTTTCAACCATAAAATACAAAACACAATACAACCCTTGAAGTGTAGAAATTGCATCCAAAAATGAAACTTTTGTGTCTAGGTATCTTTTCAGTTAACCCAATTTATGACTCCAAAAAGGGTCGGATTTTGGGAACCAAATTTGACGGATGTTACAAGTACAATAGGTCTACGTTCCAACTCCACATGGCACTTTCTTCGCAAAACTTCGGTTAGCATGGCGAAACACCATCATGTTTCAACCATACGCCTCTGTTCCGTGACTAGGTGTCACTCTTTGTCAGACATGGTCAAGACGCTTATATATAGGAAGTACCAGCGGCGTATCCACCACGCTTAACCATGCCCTGAACGTAAAGGCATCATTGAAACTCACTACGATCTCCGTGCACTAACCAAAATAATCCCGTGTGCACCCGTGATTAATTTGATTCTTGCACGTTTATCGAACCTTATCTCAAGAACGCATAGTAGGGTAAAATACATTATATAGTGCATAGTGCTAGCCTATAGATTGTGTGCAAGTATAAGGGAGAAATAGAATCCATATGCGTCGAGAGATAGAATATGTTTCCACACATAAAAGAAGTTGATGGAGATAAGTCGTATTATTACAACAACATTAGAAGCAAAGTAACGTTGTTGTGGAGTACTTCTGCGGAGACTGCGGTTGTTGCTGAAATTCCTCAAGGCTGTGGTCCTGTGCGACAG
This sequence comes from Helianthus tuberosus, assembly GCA_030545235.1. Lineage (NCBI taxonomy): Eukaryota > Viridiplantae > Streptophyta > Magnoliopsida > Asterales > Asteraceae > Helianthus > Helianthus tuberosus. The sequence goes on along the minus strand of CM060443.1, from coordinate 124,324,889 downwards.
TGCTGCGTAAGATGACCATACCAGTTACAATTTGTGCAATAGCGACAGTTAGCTTCTGGCGGGTGATGATACGTACACGTGAAACACAGGGGATGAGTTCCGTTGTAGTCGCGCTTCGAGTGGATTGGTATTGCTTGGAGAGGTTCTGGCTGTGACAGTTCAGTTGTTGAAGAGTTTGGGCTCATGGTTTTTTGTTTGCGGCTGAACTGAGCTTCTCGTAGCGATGTGTCATCATCGGAGGATTCTTCTGAGGACTCATCTGAAGAATCGTCGGAGGAATCGTTAGAAGAATCGTCGGAAGAGTCGATGACGATTGCTTGATGAGCTTGATTGACAGGATTCTTAGAGAAAAATCCATCCAGGACTCATTTGTCGTTGATTTCTGCGGCCAAACGATAGGTTTCTTCGATAGTAGCGGGTCTTGCAGCTTCGACAAAATCGCCCACACATTCAGGTAAGCCACGAATGTACTTCGTGATGGCTTTCACTAAAGTGTTGACTTGACTTGGGCAGATTATGCTAAGCTGTTTGAACCTTGCGGTGTAGCCATTATTGTCACCTTCAACTTGCTTGATTTTCCAAAATTCGTCTTCTAGTTTCTGAACTTCGCGGGGAGGGCAGTACTCTTTCTTCATGAGCTCTTTCAGCTCATCCTAAGGGAGAGCGTAAGCAGCAGAGATCCCACGTTTGTTACATTCGGCTGTCCACCAGTCGAGTGCTCGCGATTGAAATACTCCGGTAGCGCAAGTAGTACGAAAACTATCAGGACACCCACTCTGACGAAGGGTAACTTCGATAGAATCGAACCACTGGAGTAGTTGGGACACACCTCCTTCACCCGTGAACTCCATCGGGTCACAGGCTTTGAAGTGTTTGTAGAGGAAAGCAGATTGCGGCGCTTCCGTCTTAGAGTCTTCCGAGGCTCGAGAGTTGCTGAGAGAGTGCACTTGAGCGACAATTTGAGGAATGACCTTGGCCACTTCCCTGGCCACAAGTGAGGCAATCCTCTTTTCGGCGCTTCGTTTGGCTCTTCTCCTGGCTGTTCGTCTCGAGGTAGGGTCGTTGTAAGGCATCTAGACAGAGAGAGAGATTTGGAGTGAGATTCGATCATAATGATTTTGAGTTTTGCGATGCGATTGAGTGCGATCAAAACTTGTAACGAGTAATATAATAGACTTCACATAGGAGCCACATAGGAGACACAAGATTCCTAAGTTCTCACACAATGATTTGCTTGTATTTAGATATAGTTGTAGTTTATACTTACACACATACATATTGGTGTAGAATGCGCGATGACGCGATGAAGAGTGAGAGCGAGAGCGAGTAATTAGACATTAGTTTTGTTGCGAACATTCGGTTTTAGTTTTAGATTGCGATGGTCGTGCGTGTTGTGCGTTTGAAAAAGCAGGGAGCGAAAATCGAGAAATCGATAAAGCGTAAAGTTTTAAGTCATAAACACATAAGCGTAAATTGATCCCATATAGCGTAAGATCGACGATTCGTAAGCTAGAAGGATAGATAGAGTGCATCGGGTGTTTAGGCGTCGATTGCCCAAGGTAACTCAACTATACCCAACAAGTTCGTGCACGCGCGTCGCCCTGGAAGACTATGCTTCCACTGGGATGCAGCTCATGGCATTCATCTTCCTAGTCATCGCGTGGCTCGAGTCATCGTTACGGTCAAGTCCTTGGTGAGAGCTTTTGAAAACCATTTTATAGAGAGTGGAACGGTTTATTAAGATACGGGTTTGACCCCTGACTTAAAAACTTTGCTCCTAACGGTGGTCGTGCTCTTCGAATAAATTTCGGGAGTTCCACTAGATTCTGAAATGGAGACTTTCGCTGAGTTATGGATGTCACTCCTAGCCCAACGGAAAGTTCTCGTGCTAGAAAAATTGCGCTGAGTGAGCGATCTTATCGAGAGTTCTTGGTTTTCATGCCTGATCTCGACTGGACCACTCGGTTGTGTCATGAGAATATTTTCGAAAATGTGTGTATGGTGTTGGCCTTAGGAAAGGCTAAGTAATATTCAGGCCTTAGGAAAGGCTCTTCGCTTGAAATTGTAGTATGCGGTGTTCATGCGAAGTAGTAGTTTTAGCGACTTCGAATGAGAGTATCAAGTAGGCCCGTACAATCTCCTACGAGGTTCGTACGAGTCGGCCCGTTAGTACTTAGACTATAGACTAGGTCGTTTCTAAGACATCGACCCGGACTAGGTCAAGTCTGGCCTAATTCCCTATAGTTATGGCTCTGATACCAATCTGTCACACCCCAACCGATGGCGGAATCATCGGGGCGCGGCACTAGGCGAATCAGATTGCTCAAGAGAATCCATAACAACTATATTGCGACAGTATTTAATGTGTTCATTATCCCATACTAATAAACAATACAATCACATAAGGTATCACAGATTTCTTGTCCTCTCGAACAATACAAATCCGTCAACATAGATTTTAGGTAAGTTTCTAGACTTCCTAGCTTGATTTGATGTAGACTGCGACTAAACCTGCAACATACGTTAAAATAATGTCAATACAAAAGTATTGGCGAGCATACAGGTTTGATATGTAATAGTGTAATAGATAAAAGCTGCGAATTACCACATACATAAACGTAATACACGACATATATGCTCACAAAACTGATACTACCAGCTAAGTCCTCGAGCTGCGATTGCGATTGCTAAACTAGGCCCCGTCGGGCGCAATAGTACTATACTAGTCATGGTGGGACGTTGCGAGTATAAGTCCTAGCACATATGTAACTAGCATCACGTATAACTATGCACGTAACTCATTCGCAAGTGATAAGTAGTTTAAGCATTTGATGTAATTCAATTTGATAGCAACGTATGTTACACCCAAAAGTGCAAAATCAAAAAGGGTTCAAGTATACTCACTATCGGTGCTCAGCAAGCAGCAACCACAACTTGGTTGGATTGAAGGGAGCGCGTCTGAGATTAGCCTGATTTCAGATTGATAGCGTAAACGTTGAATAGTGCGATAATCAGTGGCGGTGAACCAAGTGTCGGATGGCAATCCGATCGGATGGCCAGTCGACCGGGTGACAATCCGTTCGGATGGTCATCCGATCGGATGACCATTCGATTAGATTGTCGCCTTGTTTGGTGAAGAGGTGTTTGTGTATGCTGGTTTGCCTTTTGAAGTTTTTGTAGCATTTTGAGAACAGTGAAGTATCTCTGCCTTTCAGGTCGGTCGATCGAACGGTCAGTCGATCGAACGGTCGGTCGATTGAACAGTCGGTCGATCGGGTGGCAACCCGATCGGGTGGCTGTTCGATCGGACGGTGACCCGATCAGCGAGACACTTTGGTTGATAAGTTCATAGCAGACTGGTCACTCGATCGGGCTGCAATCCGATCGGGTGACAATCCATTGGGAACTGTTTGTGCAATGAAGATTTGTAAAATGTTTAAGTGTTGAGAATTCAAAAGTCGGCCGATCGGATGGTCGTTCGATCTTACGGCAATCCGATCGGGACGGCAATCCGTTCGTTGTTCAGATCCTTGAATGTTTGAAAATTTGTTTAAGTCTTGACCCCAAGTGCAACCCGACCGGAATGCAGGTCGATCGGGTGGCAGTCTGATCGGACGGCAATCCGATCGGACGGTAACCCGTCCCGCAATCTTATCATTTTACATCTTGGCTATTTCGTTAAGTTTTTGCGATTTAATCGAGACGTTACGACTACGAGCTAAACAATGGAACTCCACCAGGTCCGAGTCACCGGATCAGATGGGAATCACCCCGTCCGATCAGTTAACTGTTCTCGATAGTTATTCGTGTTTAACACGACAAGCCGGTCATCTCGTCGATAGGAACCAGTTCTCAAACTGACACTTCACTATAGGAAAAGTAGAAGGTCTGTACGAGCTCTGTTGCTACCGGTCTCGAGTGATAAGTTAGGAAAGTTTGAAGAAAAACTTAGAAAACTTAGATTTGACTTAGATTTAGGTGAGATTTGTGTTTATACACAGTGGAATCTATCAGATCTGGACTGTTCTTGATGAGATGAGGTCACACTTCATTGTTCCTAAGAACTCGATGATGACATCACCTTGGAACGGCTCAAATCCGAGGATTTAACGGTGAAAAAAGTGAGATTTGATGGTGAGAAAGATGAAGGAGTGCGTGTTGATCATAGAAGTACAAGTTTTAGGGTGGAAACTTACAAGTATCACGAGAAATCGGGCGAAAATGGCAAGAAAGCGTCTGGTCGAGAGAGAACAGTCACATCAACTGTTGTTGATGTGACAAGTGGGGTATTTATAGGCCAAGGAGGAGAAAGGCGGTGCAGTGCATCGGATCGGATGGCTGTCCGATCGGTTGGCTGTCCGATCAGATGGCTGTCCAATCGGATGGTTGTCCGATCGGGTGGCCATTCGATCGAAGTGCCATTCGATCAAACGCCTCCGGCGAGCTGAGTTTTGGCGTTCCGTTTCGATTGTTAAGCGTTGCGATAGTTTGGTTACACATTTTCATCCACATTTTCATATATATTTATTATAATTAGTCACGTTGGGTCGTATATACATATCCATATTTCAAATCCTGCGATAATCGAGTTACGCGTGCCTGCGAGTGCGTTTTTGAGTATTGAGTTGCACTACGACACATCACGGCTATCAAGGAGGGTAGAATTGGTCCTCACTTGACATCTTCGTGGTTGTCAGCAAGCACAATGTGATGTGATAGCGATAAAGTATGCGAATTTATACGAAAACACTGTGATATAGCGATGTATGCGATATAGCTACATTATGATCCGAATCTCTGGTGCTAGGCGTAACGAGTACAGCGAGTAGTAACAACGCACGAACGTACAGGTTGTTACACCTGGTACCCTGCTAATGGGAATATTAAGCTTTCAGGTTTCACAAATAGTGACTTTGCTGGGTATAATACAACAAGGAAGTCCACATCAGGAGGGTGCCAATTTCTAGGTGATTGCTTAGTATCTTGGCAAAGCAAAAAGCAAGCAGCTGTTTCAACATCCACTGCTGAGGCAGAGTATATTGCTGCTGCAAGCTGTACAGCCCAACTGCTATGGCTTCAAAATCAACTATTGGATTTTGGTATCACTGCCTTAAAGACACCTCTCATGTTGGACAGTCAGGCAGCATAAAATATCATCAAAAATCCAGTTTCACATTCAACCACCAAGCACATTGATATCAGACATCACTTTGTGAGGGATTGCTATGAAAAAGGTTTGATTTCTCTGCATCATGTTCATACCAAAGATCAACTGGCAGATGTGCTAACCAAAGCTTTAGACACATCTACCTTTGAAAGTTTGATCTCTAGGATTGGCAGATATTGCTCCATCAGTGGTTTCCTAAACAACTGTCATCTATTATTCATCAGAGGTTGGCACGTAGACAGTACTTAGCCGTCAGATCTTTTGTAACCGCTGCCACATCAGCATTCACTTTTTCCACCTATAAAACCCTGATCAAAACCCCAAACAGGGTTTTCACTGTCGAATCGAATTCAAAATTCCCTTCAAAAGCAGTTTCTCCCAAATTCTCTCTCAAATCACTCATCTTCTTCATTCGTTCTTACCACTTTCGATTCACCATGGCACTTCCATTCAAAACCCCTCATAATTACTTGTGTACACTTGCAAAAACAAGTCAAAACACAGATTTCCACTCCGTAATTGATGCACTTTCGTCCTCAAAGTACAAAACTTTGTTGACCTGCAATGAAGCCATCTTCATGGAAACCCAACAAGAATTCTGGAAAAATGCTAAATTAGAAACTAAGGATAAAAAGCCCTTAGCCATTAATTCTTCAATAAAGGGAATTCCAGTTACAATTACACCTCAAACCATCTCAGGGGTATTTGAAATCAACGATCTTACAGGTAAAAGCTCTTTCCCAAAGTCAGCGTATCAAATTGATTTCATTGAGAGAGGGTATGAAGAGGAAATGAAAAAGGACACTTTACAAAAAGGCAGTTTTCCTCCTGCCATGAGGTTTTTATTCCATACCCTTCTCATGTGTGTGTCTAATAAAACAACAGCTTTCAATGAAATACCATTGAAAATCCAATACCTGGGTTATGCTATTATGTCTGAAGAAAATTTTAACTACTCCCAGGAGATTTTCAATGATATGGTAAAAAATGTTAACAAAAAATCATTTTTATTGTTTCCCAGATTTCTAAGTTTTTACTTAAAAAAGAAATTTTCAAAGGATAATGAACATGTTCTTATCCAGGGAAGCCCCATTCAAATAAATAGCCTTTCTTCTGAAACTTTTACAAGGCTATCAAAACCTTTAAAAACACAAACAGAGGTACCTGAGCAGACTTTAGCAGCAACCACTACTCCTCAGGCACCTGCTGTTGAGCCCACTGCTCAAGGTGATCACAGCAGCTCAACCACTGTTGTGAAACCCACACCTAAAATCACCAAGAGACCCAAAAAGAAAAATATCCAAAAGCCCCCCAAACCCACCAAAAAGGTAACTCTGGAAGATGAGGTCCTAGAGGTTATACCTGTGACAACACAAAAGTCACCAATAACCACTGCTGCTACTTCCTCACAGCAGATGGTTGAAAGATCTCAACCTGCGCCTCAAACTCCTCCTGTATCATCTCAAAAGGATCAGGTTGTATCCACAGGGACACCACAATATGAAACATTTGATTCACTTGAATCTATGTTCAACAGCCCAGCTCCCGGGGCAAATTCTCTTTCTACCCCCATCCTCACTTCACAAATTCCACCATCTATAATACCCCTATTGGATGCAGTTGATATAGCCTAGACATAAATCAGTTCTTCTCAATCACCTATCACTGAGAATATGCCACAACAAGTGACTGAGTCTGGTGTCTCTATCTTTGTTAACCCACCAATAGTTGAGGAGGCTACACTGCAGGAATTACAAGTAATTTCTGTCAGTAGTTCAAGTGGAGCAGCTACTACAGGTGTTGAACCCACTGGTTTACACCTGGACAATAGTTTTATTAGTCAGACTCCCTTGAAGGCAATTTCTTCTTTGGGAACCATAATATCCACTGGTGTGTATGCAATATACACTGGTGAGCTTAGAATGGTAACCTCTGCTGAAGAAAGAAGTCCCCAGTACCAAGAAAAAGGGGCATCAGTGGATGATTTCTGGGAAACTTTCCCTAAGTCAACCACTGATACAACCACCACTGGTGGGAAATCAGATGATCCCATTAACTTGGGTGATGGTTTAAATACAGAGAATTGACAGAGAGGGTTGATAAACTTGACACATCTATTACAGAAATCAAAACCATGCTGCAACAGTTGTTACAAGCTCAAAAGGCAACACCCACTGCTGCAACATCTGCAACATCTGCTCTATCTCCTGCTGAGCTCTGGAATTTATTTCAACCTATGCTTCATCAACAGAGACAATATGTTGATCAACAACATGAAGTTCAACTTCAAATGATCAGAAATTTAATGGAAGCTAGGTTCAGGGATACACAGGCAGATATCAAGGCAATCAAGGCCCATTTACTCCAAACCACTGGCACTGCTCCTCCTTCAATCATCTTTATTAATAATCCTCCTGATGATGCCAAAAGGGGGAGAAAAAGAAGAAGGGATATGAAGATGGTTTATACCTACCACCAGATCCAAGGTCTAAACATGTGGTAGAAATTCCAAGGCCAGATGGTTCCAAAAAGGTTGATGTGGCTCAAAATGTAATTGCTGATTTAAAAGCAAACATGAAAGAGACCATGGAAATAAAAGGGTCAGAAAGATTTGAGGAAGAGAAGAAAGTTTTGATGGAGAAGGAAGAGCAGTGTACTTCTAAAACAAAAAGAAGAAAGACTACTAGAAAAGTAAGCCAACCCAAAACCACACCTTCTTAAACCACCAAACAGATCTCCCAAATCCCCAAATGTTCCCCACATCAAACCTCAAAACCAACATATGTTAAGACACCTATTGTATCAACAGTTGTTGGTACTTCTGTGGTTTCAACAGATGTTACCCCATCAACTACCATTTCCACTTCATCAATCCACACTCAATCCACTGCCATACCAAAAGCAGTATCACCACCACAAAAACCACCTGCCAAAAAGCAGAAGACAACAGTTGACACATCAACTGTTGTAGTGACAACAGTGGTTGAAACACCAGTTGTTTCAACAGCTGTTAGTCAGCCACCTACCATCTCAATCACCACCACTCAACCCACAAATACACCACCAACCTCTCCTAAGCACAAAAGGAGAAGGGTAACCAACATTGTACTGGAAGATGACACTTCCCCAACTCCAACAGCTACACAACCACTGTCTCTTGTTCCCATTCCAAACCCTGTTCCATTATCTTTAGCTCAAGTTCTAAATCCAAACACTGCTATTGTTCCTGTGGGATTACAATACCGACTGGATCTTCCAGCAGTCAGGGAGGAGATAAAGTCTTTTTACTATGAAGATGACCCTGCAAAAAGGAAACTTCCTTCTATTCAAGGTTATCCTTTCCCAAGAAACATAGAAGAATATCTCAAGATAAAAGCTCAACAAGCAGAGGATATATCTAAAAGAGATACAAAGGGAAAGTCTAACAAAGAGATTTAGAGAAATCTGCAATACCTGCTCACTAAGGTCAGAACTTTAGAACAGTTCTCAAAATATCTTTGCCAAAAATTGTCTGAAAAGGATGATGAAAGCATGAGGCAAGACTACCTTGAATATATCATGGCATACAAGAAGTACAGGGCAGAAAAGCATCAATACAAAGAATGGACTATTAGTGAACTACAAGAAGAGATAGCCAGAATTCAAAATATGCTTAAAGAAAAGATAAAACAAACTCCTCCAATCTGGGCCAAGTACAAGAAAAATGTACCAGAAAGGACCTTAAAGCTGAAAAGAATGAAAGAAGAGCTGATAGATGTTGATTATGGGTCAAGGAACCAGGTTACAAGGTGGTCAGAGGATAAAGTGTTAGCTACTTACAAAAAGTTGGAAGAGTTGAGGAAAAGAGATCCCACTGCTCCTCAAAAACCTGATTATCCAGAAGTAGTGGTTCCAGTCAAACCACAAAAGTTACCCATCAGGAAACCCACTGTTCCAACTGCTGCCATCCATTATCAAAGAAGGAAACAAAAGCAGATGGATACAATGAAGATGGTTCTTCAGACACTTATGGCAGAGAAACAAGGCTTAACACAATCTCAAGACCCTGCCAAAGTTGTCATCACCAGGCTCAAGAAAAGTATATCATGAAGATGGTTCTTCAGACACTTATGGCAGAGAAACAAGGCTTAACACAATCTCAAGACCCTGCCAAAGTTGTCATCACTAGGCCTCAATCTCCAAACTCATCTGCAATAAAAACTCTCCCAAGAAACCCATTGGATTCAAAAATACTAAAGTGGAAGTCTGATCAAAAGACCCACGTATTGACTCTGCTCAAATCCAATGGTGAGGTGAAGCATATATCAAGGGAAGAAGCACTTGGCCTGGGTGTTGAAGATCTACAGGATCTCCTTGAGCTTCCACTGTGCAGTGATGAGGATGATACAGATTCCATGGACTTTGAATTACAATTCAAAGGACAAGTCAGGGAATTATTGATGAGGCAATAAAAATCCAGAATAATGAAAAGTTTTGGCATCATCTGTTCCAGGGGGAGATTGTTGGGATTGAACCCTACCAAAGGAACAGTTGATAAAGCCAAAACTAGATCAGATCAGTGGATTCACAATAAGCAGTTGTTTGCATCAGTCTTTCCCATTGATAGTGGCCTAACAACTGATGCACTCTAAGTACTGATGATCTACAACAACTGTTGGTCTTCAACAGCTGATGGTCTTCAACAACTGCTGATATGTAAAGACTGTTGAAGACGAAGTACTGATGCTCAATCTACTGATTTAGGTCAAGCACTGCTGAAGACACAAAGCACTGCTAGGGCTATAATAGTGGAACGAGAAGCAGTAGATTACTTTGTATTTTGTATTTAACTTGTAATCAGTAGTTTAGTCTAGCAGTGTTTGTAATAGGCAGTGGTTGTAAGTTGTTAGGAGGTTAGATGTCACTTTCATGGTGACGTCAGCAAAGATGCTTCAGTGGTTTGTTCTGTACTATAAATAGAACAGTACCCTATACTGTTCTATTAGCTCTTTCATCACCAAGTCATTCTATACGAACAAATTGTTGTGAGCTCAGGTTGAGGGGGAGACTTTGTGCATGCATGCATTAGGATTAATCTTTGTAAACAAATACAATCATTTGATTCTATGTTAAACATGCTTGCTTAAAATTGTTCTCTCTTTGATTGTGTTGAAAGTTTATTCATCCATTTCCGCTGCAATTGTTTATCATTCATCTTCATTTAATTAAACAAACACAATCTTATCAAACTCAGATCCTAACAATACCAATGTTGTTTGGCACGTTGATAAAATCATTAAAAACGGTATCAATACCGATGTTGTTCGGATAGAATAAAAGCAATTTTCATGGCAAATAACAAAAGAAAATTTAACTGGATTTTATCCGTTAGAATATAACTTTAGTTTTAAATATAAAAAGCACGTCGTAGCGTATATTCGAAATTTATAAAACATTATGTTATATTGCTACAATAACAAAATGGTAAACACGTCACTTTATAAAAAATTAAAAAAAAAACTAAATCACGACATAACTTTTATGATTTGTATATTACTATTCACAACTTGGTTACATGTAGAATAAAAAAATTCTAGACATAAAATGCTCAAAGAATTATATAAAAAAATCCACCAAGGATTTAAACACTACAACAAAAATGGCTTTTTAGGACCTTTTCTGTGGGACGCTTGTAAAAGAGGGTCCTAAAAAACTATTTAAAAGGACTAATGAACATTTGGGGTTCTTTTACAATATATTTTACTAAACCAGTGTCCTAAAAAACTATTTAATATGATGGATGATTTTTTGGGGTACTATCATCATATAATTTAATAGGACACTTAAAATGTAGATCCTAATAAAGTACTTTATAAGACATTTAATTGTTAGTGTCCCATTATGTGGTACTGTATTAGGACACTTGATCAAATGGGGTCCTATTATAACATAATTTAATAGGACACATTGTAGTTAAGTCATAAATGTTCGGTGTTATAGGACCCTTTCTAGTCGAAGTCATATTAGAACTTAACTTAATAGGACACTTGACACTTGAGTCTTATAACTTTAAACTTTATAGGACGCTTAATCATTGTGGTGTTATTATAATACACCGTAATAGGACACTTGATATTTGAGTCATAAAACATCAGTTTTATAGGACGCTTATTCGCTAGAGTTCTATTATAACATGACTTAATAGGACACTTGACGCTAGGGTCATATAACTTTAACCTTTATAGGACGCTTAATCATTATGGTGTTATTATAATACACAGTAATAGGACACTTGATATTTGAGTCGTAAAACGTAAGTTTTATAGGACGTTTATTCACTAGAGTTTTATAATAACACAAGGTTATTGACCCGTGATTACACGGGATGGTAGTAAACAAACAATAATTTTGAAACTAAAGTTTCATCATTCATCCTCCTACATTCATTTCCACCCTGGGTTGTGGTTTTCTCTGGTGGTGAGTGGTGGTGGTGGTGGTGGTGAGTAGTGTGGTGGCCAGTGAGTGGTGGTGGCCGGTGGTGGTGGTGAGTAGTGGTGGTGGTGAGTAGTGGTGGTGGCTGGTGAGTGGTGGTGGTGGTGGTGGTGGTGCTGGTGAGAGGTGGTGGTGCTGGTGAGAGGTGGTGGTGAGAGGTGGTGTTGGTCGGTGAGTGGTGGTGGTGACTGGTAGTGGTGGTGGCCGCTGGTGGTGGTGGTGAGTAGTGGTGGTGTCCGGTGGTGAGCAGTGGTGGTGGCCGGTGGTGGTGGCCAGCGGTGGTGGTGATTAATTATGGAAAGTTAATCGAAAATTAATCGAGATTAATTGGTGATTACTCGACGCCTAGTCGAGAATCAATCTCTGTTTTTATTTTTATATTTTTGTTGAATAACATTATAAATGCATAAGCTTTAATTACTTATATTTTTAAAATGATGTCCTATATTCTATACATTAAATCGTGTGGAGGCAGTACGGTTTCCGGGGGAACGTCGTAATCAAGTCTGACCAACCCAGCGCGGGCCCGGTTAAGACAACGTAGTCTGGGCAGATCTTGACTAGCGCCGCCATTTATGCGGTGTGACATTGGGTCTCAAAAAGAAAGTCACCGTTCAAAAAAATATAAAATATTGTTAACCCAAAAATAAAACTTCCGAATATTTATAAACATCCCAACTAAATTGTATAAACATATATTTCATTCAAATATATATAATAGATATAGAATATATATACTAGATTACACCCACATAAGCCCTATGTGACAACCGGTACTTAACGACTTCTAATTACATGATTAACAAATGTTTTAGGCGATAATAAGTAGTGTTTAAGGCACGAATTAACTTAATTAGGCTCTTAGTATGCCTAAGAACGCTTATCAGATAGTGCGCGTATAAGGATTTTCGGGAAAAAATGCGAAACGATAAACAATAACGAACTGATGCCGTATAAAATACCGACCACGCCGACGAATACGAATTTTATACATATAATTTAAACCTATGGATTTCATTTTGCGAAATTTTCACGCTTTCGAATGTCACAAAACGCATACGTGAACGAAAAACGCGATCGCAGGAACGCAACGACAATAAAACAGACACATCGGACTCACATATTGCCTTCAAAACTGAAATATTACGATATATTTAGCGCTGTAATCGAATTTTAATATCCGCAGACGAAAACGGATCGAAGAACGGATTTAGAACCGACAACCGAAACAGTTTACGCGTTTTAACGCAGTCGACAAAATACGCTTCAGAATATTGATTTTTGATGTAATTTCGAATGTCTAGACTTTAAAATTTAATTTTTCAACATTTTACGGCACTCGGGTGTGAAAACGGGCTTCGAAATTGTTATTAGGCTGCTCAAAACACGTTAACGGGCCCTGGGCCCAACCCACCTACTAAAAACCCACCCTTAGGCTGGAGGGTGTGGGGGCGCCACCCTCGCCAGCTGGACATCTATAGCGCCCCCAGGCGCTATCCTACCACACCGGAGGCGCCATGGCGGGGCGCCATTGAATGCTCGCCAAGATGATAACGAGCAGAAAACGCGTGGACCAAGGTAAGCATTTAACATTTGACCGTTGAAACGGTCATATTAAAAAAAAAAAAAACTACTTTCCTTTTTTTTACAAATTAACATTATAAATACCCACAATCCTTTCACTTTTTCATCTCATTCCTCTCACTTTCTCCCTCACTTTTTGTACCATTCCCTTCATTTTTTAAAAAAATTCTCAACCATGTTTCCCAACAACCCATGGGACCCGACCCATCCGTTTTGGCAAAATATGCAAAACAACGAGCAAGAGGACCGCTATCGCCGAGACCCGCGTACGGGTGAGCTTGGATATTATCCAATGCCACCAACCATCCCTACTTCTTCTCATCCCACCACTCAATCGATGCCCCCATATTTCGGGTATTATTCTCAACCCCCCATTTTTTCCCTCAAACATGCCTCAAAACATACCCGAAACCCAAGACACCACCGAAACCGAAACCGTTCCCGAAACCGTTCCCGAAACACAAGTCGAATCCTCTTCTAAAAAAAAAGAAGTCATAAAAAGAAGGATGAGACCGAAAAACGAATCCCTAAGAAGGTATAATTTTGGTCGCCTAAGGAACAGTTCGAGTTGGCAAAAGCATGGCTCGACGTATCGGAGGACGAGATTGTTGGTAAAATTTTTTTATGCTTTTGTAAATAATATTTTTTATGCTTTTGTAAATAATATTTTTTATAGGAGACGACCAAGACATAAAGGTATTTTGGGGTCGTATACGTGATAAGTTTTTTGCCGCAATGGGTCGTGGAGAGTATCGAACCGCCGACTCTTTTTCGGGAAAGTGGGGTGCTATGAGGACGAATGTTAGCAACTTCAACAACATATACAATAATCTCGTCAATAGTACTCGAAGGAAAAGTGGTGCGAGCGACGTCGATGTCATGACACAAGCCCACAACGACTATAGAATGCACCATGGGCATATGTTTACGTTGGTAACCACATGGGAGCTTCTTCGCAAATCTCCAAAGTGGCATCTTGTGCCACCGTTCAACCCAACCCGCCCTAGATCCAAACGGTCCAAATCGACATCCACCACCGAATCATCTGGGTCCGATGCTCGTACAGTAATTAATCTAAACGACAATGCTGACGAGTTTGAAGAACCAGAAGAGCTGCCTCGTTCAACTGATAGGGATAAAAGTAAGGCCAAGGCACGTGGAAAGTCTACTACATCAGATGGCCCGTCAAAGATGAGCAAGTTCGAGGCAAGTCTCAACAAAATAATCTCCATTAGGGAAAAAGAGCAACAAATAAGAATGGAGAAACAAATCCAAAAATACATGGAGTTTCTCGCAAAGGATGTGTCACATCTACCAGAGAAGGACCGAGTCATTTTGGAGGCTCGTAAGGCACAAATTCGGGCCAAATATATGTACTTTTTTTTTCTAGCATGTTGTGTTTTTTTTAGTATGTTGTCCTTTTTTTTTTTCTAGTATGTTATGTTTTTTTTAATGACTTTGTAGTGTTTCTTTTTTTAATGAAATTATGTTTTTTTTTAATTTTCTAGTTATAAATATTGCCATTTAATGTAAAAAAATAAATATTTAAATAAATAAATAATTAGGTAATCATGACGGGTGCTACATCTACACCCTGCAATAAAGCCCCATGCTAACATGACGCTGATATAAATCCTAATTGGCCTGATAAAGCCCAAGGACTCCAACCACACCCTCGCTACCATCAATTTACATTTTGAAAACCCTAAACAACATACACGAACACAACAAGCAGACATCCTCTCTCTCTCGTGTCTTGACCGGCGACCGGAGATCAGAGCTCCGGCGCCACGTTTTTTTCTCCAGCGAATCGCTCACCCAAACACCCATCCTCCCTCTTTCACACTCACACAAGCTGTAACCCCTTTCTTCTCTGGCCACACAACACCCCTACCTGCACGACCCGAACGAGAAAGATCTGTGGAAGGAATCGACAAGAGAGAGAGGAGGAGGAGCCGGCGGCAGTACCGCCGATTACGGCGGCGGCGGTGTCCTAGTTTTTCCCGCGAGTTACCGGTGAAGATGATGGTGGTTGGTCGGTGACTCTCTGACGGCGGTTGTCGAAGTTTTTGCAGCGAAGCTCCGATTTCAGGTGCGACAGGGAACAACAAAAAAAAATCCGGTAAGATTACACCTCCTTGTTCTTTTCATCTCCGATTCTTTTGGATCCCCACGTATTCCGACCGTTTTGCGTTGTTTCAGGAAGTTGAAGAGAGGGGGGGTGTTGATGGTGGCGGTGGTGCTTTTTATGTTGAAACCACAGTTGTGCAGCACAACTTGTGCTGGCTTCTCTGATGGAGAAAACCACAGACGAAGCAAGTGCTTCTCTTTTAGTGTATGAAAGTTGGTTTTTCACAAAATTGCCACTCAGTTCGACGGTTTTATGCTTCAATCCATCATCAAGTGTCGGTCAGAACTGTTCTTACTTATTTTTTTTCTGCAATTTTTCTCTTTAACTTTTTGTTATCACCTATGTAACTGTAATCCCTCACATGAGACCTAAACCTAAGGGTTGCTAGACGGATTAAAACCATGGCATGAATGCAGTGAATCGAATAAAAGGCAATTAACTGGGAATGTGAAGAAAGCGTACAGTTCGCAAAAGGTTAATAATATAAAATAGTAATGTCTTCAGACTTTTAGTTAATAATGTGTAGTTTTATTCATCTATACAAAGCTTATTTTTGTTAATTAACTAATTGAGACTTTGGACGTTACTACTTATATTGAATCATAGAGGATTGGGAATTTGAAGTCGATATGTTTCATGCTAAAGTGGAATACATTGGATGAAGGTAAGTAGTAACCAGAACGTAATATCTGTTTTCTTTTATTTTCTTTCATGCAGACTTGATTCATTTGATTGAATTGATTCACTTGACTTGCTTAACTCATTAGTTGATTAGTTTCCTATTAGTTTATATGTTCATTTATAACCTGATTACTTTATTAAATTATTAGTTGCTTATTAGTTCGTAATTTTATTTAGACTTGAGTATTTTATTAGTTGATTAGATGCTTATTTCCATGAATTTCAAATCAGACCCCAAAATTTTGTTTCGCTGATGGAAAAGGACTTGCACTTGGGGAGTGGTCTAGAAGTTTCAATGGTTTATATAATTTGTCTACTCAAGTTACTATTTTTTTTATTTGAACTACTATTTGCTCTTTTAATCACTTTGTTTTTTTCCACTTTTATAGTATCCGATACCAACAAAGGAGACACAAGGGTTAGCAGATCTTTATATTGGAAACTGGATGAAATCTTGACCTCATGATCAGGTACGCTTCCTCTTTATAATATAGTCAGTCTTTTTGTATCATGTATTACTAATTAAATGAAGGTATAAATCTTCAACACTTTATGCTTGACATATTTGTAAGCAGTTGGTTTTTCATTCATAATTCTCATAATTCCATAATATTTTTCTGACATATTAGATCATACTTGGCACTAAAGTGATTGGTTTTTCAGATAGATCATCTTTAAGAGATAATGCAGAAATTGTGAGGCTGATGTTGCTAACATTGAAGAGGGTGTGGAGAAAAGTTTAAAACCTCTAAATACTGATTACATTGGATCTAGGCACAAATTCAATGGTGAGCTTCATATCTTATAGACATGTGATCAAACTACAAGTATATGTAACTTCATAATAAATAAAGTTCCAATATACACATAAATACTACTAACGAGGGTTTAAGCACGACTTGATTGTTTTGCTTTTGCTCAATCATTCAAGGTACGTATGGCTATGGAATTATGTTTTTAATGATCTGATGTGGTTAATATTGTGTATTATGGTCCAATTGAAGTGTATGATGATCTAATTATGTGATGTGGTCCAATACTACAGAATGTTGTAACCTAGATGCTTAAAAGGGAACCAACTATGTGAAGCTTACTTAATGTGATTTAAGTATGTCAACTTTGTGCAGTTACATTTGTATGTAAAGAGATGTTTAAGCTGCAGTGGATGTACGTCATTGTGTGATGGAACAATGACGGAAATTTGAAGCAGATGGTTGCAAAAGAACGTTTAGACTTGTAAACATTTGGAATACAGTATGTTGTTTTTGGAATATGTTGTTTATTACAGAATGTTTTGCTAAGATTTGGAATATGTTTCGGATTGAAATTATTGAAGTTATAATATTATGATTTCTACATTTACAACTTTATCAAACTTCTATTTTATATTTGATATTGTAAATAATGTCAACATGTGGCAAAATTATATGCCACTAAAAATAGTACATATATTTAATTAAACACAATTTTTACGGACATAAAATTTGTGCCACAAAAGGTGTTTCATTTTTATTGTGGCAAAAAGAAATGTCACTAAAACTAGTATGGATATGTAGTGCCACAAAAGTCTTTTTATATATTGTGGCAAAACAAAGTGCCACTAAAAAGCTCAAAAACTTTGTGTGGTAGATTGGAAAAGTGCCACTAAAAGGATTTAGCGTCAACGCTTCTAGTGACACTTCTTTGGTATGCCGCTCATTCCTATAGGGGTCTTTAATGGTACTTTTTTATTTTGTGGCACTTTTTGTATGTCACTAAATGTAAATTTTTTTGTAGTGTAATCACGTATTAGAACATTGTAAAAGTGTCCTAATATGTTCTTTTAGGACGCTATTTAAGTTGTCTATCGACATATTGTGCGACTATAAAATTGGTTACATAATCTTATTTGGTATATTAGGACTCTTTTCTAGGTACTAAATTAGCTATAATGTTACATAATAAGGGTCCTATCAATTAATTTCTAAGGACGCTTGTAAGTGTATCAAAAGATTAAAAGTATGTAAGCACATGTTAGAACATCGTAAAAGTGTCTTAATATGTTTTTATTAGGACACTATTTTGGTTGTTCAAAGACATATTACGCAACCATAAAATTGGTTTCATAATCTTATTTGAGATGTTAGGACGCTTTTTTAGTTCCGGGACTTATTACGACCCCTTTACATGAAACGCTTTTACCGTTGGTCCTATTAAATGAAAGGTCTTATAAAATAGCATTTTAGGACGCTTTTGCAAATACTAAAAACCCAGTTTTCTTGTAGTGAAATAAGATAATTTAGGCTTTGGGTTAGTATAAAAAATTCTACAAACATGAGGTGTAAAGGTATGAATGAAGAAACCATAAGGACCACACTGAAAGTTGATTTAAAACTTTTTTATTTCTCTAGAAAAATACCAAAAAAATATTTTACTATTATTAATATAACTAGAAATTCCCCACGTTGCGAGTCGACATTTTTGTCAGAAAGCAATAGTGTCATTCTAAATCATATCAATTAAATGAAGCTAATAATGTGTCCTCTATGATTCAAGTTTATGCCCCATTTGATATAAGTTTATGCCCCATTTGTGATCATATTGTTACTTTTTGGTATAAGGAATCACTTTTAGGGGAGTTCATTTTCTTACTTTTTGGTATTCTTTGCATTTGTCCTTGTTGTTTATGTACTTGTTGTTTCACACACCTTATAGAGTTGTAGGTAGTATTTTGACTTTGAAAGTCAAACAGTACTATCTTCAGTTGAACATTTTGTACCATCGTAATTTTAATAACTTATTACATTTTTAGACATTTTAATACTATCATACTCAATCACCATTTGACACCTCATTAAATCACATTTCACTCATCACACTTGTAACACCCTCACTTTCCAAAATAAATATCACACTCAATCACAACTTAAAAGAGGGGGATGGTTAATACTTAATACGTGTGGGCGCTCGGGGGGGGGGGGGGAGTGAAAGTGCACGAATTTTAACGTTATTTTACTAATTTTGTGAAAATAACGTTAAAAGAGGGGGATGGTTAATCATGAATCATGTGGTGGCGTTGATAGCCGAAAAACAAGGGAGTACATGCACTAATAGGCTGTTGTCTTAATTGCTGAGTGTTATGTGTCTTATGTCCAAGGCTTGATGCAAAACTACTATCGAGACGGGGGGTCTCAATGGAAGCAGCCTCTCTATTCTTAACGAGTAGAGGTAAGGCTGTCTACATCTTACCCTCCTCAGACCCTACCTTGGTTTTGCTATTGGTGGGATTTACCGAGTACGATGATGATGATGACTCAATCACAACTTAACACCTCAACATCATAACTCAAACCCACACACAACGCACACCATCACCAAGTGATACACCCGAGTGATAGTGGTGTATCACGCGACCACCCGACCCCCTAAGTATAATGCATCTATCAAAGGGGCAGGGCCGGCTCTAATGTTTTGGTAACTTAGCCTAGGGCTTAGGGCCTCCATTATAATGTAAAATTATATCTTAACTAGTTGATTTTCCGACCCCGCGTTGCGGCGGGGATCCAATGTTTGCAAAACGCGTGTCGACAACGGCAAGCGGATACCAAATATCAAAACATAGATAAAAATGATGTAGTAACGATAGTTACTCCATCCTAAAAACGATTTTAAAAAATCTAATATATAATAGTAGGACCCACACGTTCTACACGTTGGAAATTCGGTTGTTTTCAGTTCAGTTATGACGTTACTAACACATTAAAATATGGATGAGCTCGGTACCGGTAATGGCACCGAAAATACCGATCCCGAAAATAATCGAAATTAGGTACCGGCACCGAAAATGCTCGGTACTATACGGTATGGTATTTGAAGGTAAAAATAAGTAAATACGGGTATGGTGCTAGACCGGTGTCGAACTGAAAGTAACGATTCTGAAAACGCCAAAAGGTGGGTACCAAATTGGTACCGAAAATGATTTGGTATAGTAAATTTGGTACCGATGCGATACATGTTTAATTACAGGATTTGATAACATTTGCTCATCAATAATTTAAATATCCAAGTTAAATTTACATGTTACAATTCATTCATTACAGAAAAAGACAAAAAAGAAAACAAAAGAAGT
The DNA here is from genome assembly GCA_030545235.1 of Helianthus tuberosus. Lineage (NCBI taxonomy): Eukaryota > Viridiplantae > Streptophyta > Magnoliopsida > Asterales > Asteraceae > Helianthus > Helianthus tuberosus. The sequence goes on along the minus strand of CM060443.1, from coordinate 124,304,747 downwards.
TGTGTATATAAAACCTCATTAAAACGAAATACAACTTACTTACCACGTGTATGAAAATCAATCTAAATGGTGCAATTACTTGCGTTGCTACGTGGCATGAGCTCAAAGGTGATGTTAGGGATGAGCTCGGTACCGAAAACCCCCAAAAGTGGGTACCGGTACCGAATATACATTGTACGACAACGGTACGATACCAGTATTTCAGAGTAAAAACCGGTACCGAAAATGTCAAAAGTCAGTACCGAATCGGTACCGAAAATGTCAAAAGTCGGAACCAAATCGGTACCGAAAATGTATCCGGTTTGGTAAATTTGATACCAGTACCCGATACCACCTATGTGTGTTACTGTTCATTTAGTTGTGTTATTAATATATAGGTAATATATAGGTAAATCAGGCGTGCACACATGACACATCCAGATTGATTGCGAATTTTTTGGAACCGAACCGACGACACATCCAATTAACCACAGCGACGCATGTCACACAAGAGTCTTGTGCAATTCCACTTTGATTTCTGATTACTACTCTCAACTGATTATAGATTCCGGTTACTAGTAAGCACTTCTGATTCCTGTTCTTGGTCAACAACCAAAGCTAATACAACTTTAGTGATGGACAAAAAATTTAAGTAAAAGTATTAGCAAAATTTGGCATAAAAGGAAAATCGGAAAAGGGCCCCAAAATTTCATTTCGTTTCGGGTCTTCAAAAAAGTTGAGCCAGCCGCCATACCTGTAATTATTTACATGACTAATTGTTCCAAACATTACAAACCAACTCTAATATTGTTTAGGTGACTTCCATGTGTTTAGATAATTTTGTTTTAGTGATACTCGTTGTAACAAGTTCATTCTCTTAAATAGCACATGTCGGTTTCAGTAACATACGACTTATGTCATTCAATGAAATATATAAAATTGATTTATTTATGATGTACCGTTATAATATAATATACCAAGCAATATAAGTACTTCGTTGATTTTCTATTTATTATGTGGGTACAAGGATAGCGTTAGTATGATAATAATTCATGTGCAGGTTACAGAGAAACACAGGCAATACATCTGTCAGATAGATGGTGATCTTTTAGCAGCAGAGTGGTGTACCTGAAGCGCGTATACTAAATAATTAGTATATCATTCACTCTTAATATATATAATAATATATTATACACTAGAATTGAGACCCGTCGCAATGCGGCAGAGATTCTTTAGTTATAACTAAGTCGATCTAGGACCCGCACGTTATATTAAACCTGTCAAATGGGAAAAAATAGACGATGTAAAAACGTTCATCCACACACACACACGATGCGTCGTGTTAACTCGCAAAATTTAGAACGAAACGTAAAAACGTTAAACCAAAGACGCACGTTGCGATGTGTTAAGTCACAAAATTTAGAACCAAGCATAAAGCGAAAAATTTGCAGAAAATGAAAACTATAAAGGAAGAAAGTTGAAAGTAAAAAATTTGTGAGGATAGATTGCAAAAGATAAAAAGTTTTGAGTTAAAAAAAACAAATAGTTTTGGGTTAAAAGTAATTTATGAAATACTTTTGGGTGAAAAGTAAAAAAAAATCAAATTTTTTTTTGGAAAACCCCCATAGCCAAGGTTACGACAATCATATGCATAACCATTTTTTCTTTGGAAAACCCCCAAAGCACACCCCGCTTGCGGCAGAGCGTAAAACGGTGTCAAATAGTACTAATGTCACAACCGTCATCGACCACCAACACTGACTCGACCTAGGATCTGCGTGTTGCGACGAACCTGTCAAACATGAAAAAATAGAGGTAAAAACGTTGAACCACACATGCACGTTGCGCCGTGTTAATTTGCAAAATTTGAAACAAAACATAAAAAAGTTGAACCACACTCGTACGTTGCGTCATATTAACTCGAAAAATTTAGAACTATACGTAAAATGAAAATTTGACAAAGATGAAAAGTATAAGTGACAAAAGTTGTGAAGTTAAATTGCAAATAATGAAAAGTTTTGTGTTAAAGTTAAAAAATCAAATTATGTAGGGTTAAAATTGCAAAAGGTAAAACCTTTGGGTTAAAAGTAAAAAATAAGTTTTTTTTTTTTTTAATAAGCCCCAAAGCACAAAGTACAAGTGGTTATGCACAAAAAACTTGCTTATTTATATATGGAATAATTAGTAGCTTTTAATTTCACAAATAAAAAGTTTTAATACGTTTGTATAATCCGCGTCTTCAGAATATTTTAACATTGTCGTTTATCATCATCATCATCATCATCATCATCATCATCATCATCATCATCATCATCATCATCATCATACTCAGTAAATTCCACCAATAGCAAAGCTAACGTAGAGTCTGAGGAGGGTAAAATGTAGACAGTCTTACCTTTACCCCATAAGAATAGAGAGGCTGCTTCCAGTGAAATCCCTGGCTCGATAGTAGTTTTGCATCAAGACTTGGACATAAGGCACATAACACTAAGCAATTAAGACAAAGGATATAAATTTAGGGTACTGATGACGGGGGTAGCCCAAAACCAAATAAAATGACTTAAACACATGAATGCTTAAAAGGTTGAAAGGTTCAAAGGTTAAAAACCCGGAAGCTAGGATAAAGCATCACGTGTACAGTAATCAGTCACGTCTCTGATTACTTCAACAACTCTCCTAGCCGCAAAAGTAAGACGAGTCCACAGAATACAGTCTTTTACCCGCAGGTCAAAAGGCTTCAACCCCCAAAAGGGTAAGTCCCCCACTGCAGACATACTTCACTAGTCAACGGTTTCTTCTTTGGGAGATGACCTTCCCTATATATATGACACTTCATTTAGTGCCAGGGACAGGCTGGATCAGCCCTGATTCTATTGGGATCTCTGGTCATAACTCTCGAGTACTTGTTCCATGCAAGTCACTCTTCATCACAATCAACACACACATTCTCTTTGCTCCCACATCCGAAACTGAACACATTTCAGTGGAGGAACTCGGGCAAACAACAAAATCTAACTAGTGAACCTCTCTCCACATCTTGCAAACGTGGGGGGACCCCCACGACCTGCGTTAGGCAAAATTAAACCCTCCAACCCTTTTGCCTAACCAGCCCAGCTACTACAATCGGTCTAGTATTTTTTGCATCAACAAGTTGGCGCCCACCGTGGGGCTACGCCACTAATTTTCTTCAAAAGACCTAGTAGTGTAGCTCCATTTTTGTTCAAGAGTCAGCATGTCAGAAGGTGAGTCTCCGGGAGAGGTTAATCAAGTCCCTCGTACCTCTACCCCAAACACTAGCCAAACTCCCGTGGCTATGCCAACTTCTATCTCAACACCGGGAAGCACTCCAACTGGAGCAACATACCCCGAGTTTCTCACTTTTCAAACGCCAACACCGTCTCGTTCCGGAGTACCATCTCCCAACGTTGGTGCCTCTAACACCCCCTCACGTATCGACCTTACACCTGAAGGAGTTGCTAATAACTTTCTCGAGTTAAGGTCTCTCCTTAACCAACACGTGAGTAGGGAACGAGACAAGGGAGTAAGGATCCGTCTGGATTATGACGAGCCAGAACCATCACTATCTCCTGGGCCTCCCCCTATTCCTTTTGCAAGTTCACAACCAACTACGTCTAGGAACGAGGCTGGTCCCAGTAATCCTCCTCCAAATACTAACCCATATTTGTACACGAGGTCAGATCCAATGTCTTTTCCTCTCTTTTCTTCCCAACCAATTGCAACCGGTGCTCCCTTGGGGCACGAACTGACTTTGGACCAGCTCCTACAATCTCCAGTAGCAAGCCTTCCACCCTCAGCAACAACCACATGGGAACAAGCTTTGTCCGTGCTTCCCTTGGCACGGAGTGCCGTTATGAGCACTCCCTTGGGGGTAAACTGCCCAGCTACACCTGGAAGCCTTAAAGGCTTCAACCTTATGCCCCAGATGACAGCCCAGATGATGGAAAGCTTCCCGTGGCAACACTTTATTAATCAAGTGTTAGCCGCCCAAGGGAACAACAACAACAATAACAACACAGGTGCAAGAGTGGAAGAAGATCTGGCCAAGCCATATAAACCAAGCAACTTGTCATGCTTCTCTCAGCAAATCACTGACTATGATTTCCAAACGAAGATCAAAATGCCGTCCCATATCAAAACATATGATGGGACTGAAGATCCTGAGGACCATCTTCAGATCTTTACTGGTGCTGCTAGGATTGAGAAATGGTCAAATGCTGAATGTTGTCTAATGTTCATGCAAACCCTTGTCGGATCAGCCAGGATCTGGTTCAATCATTTACCTGCCCGAAGCATTCGAAGCTTCGATGACCTTAGCAAGGGGTTCCTGGCCAACTTCTCCCAACAAAGGCGATATGTTAAAGATGCTACAGTAATCTTCCAGACAAAACAAAGGGACGACGAGAGCCTTCGAGAGTTCATAGAAAGGTATAAAAAGGAAGGTCTAACGTATGTAGGGGCAGATGAAAAGATGAGAGTAGCCGGTTTCATGAATGCCATTACCTCCAAGTACCTTACCAGGGATTTCAACAAGTCCCTGCCAAAAACCTTGGAAGAAGCTCTCGAAAGGGCCGAAGCCCACATCAGAGGAGAGGAGGCTGTGGACATAAAAGAACAAAGAAAAAGGGGATCTAGTTGGCGTGGTAACAGCCCAGCTAGAAAAAGGGGGAACTTTCACTCCTATGACAGACGCCAAAGGGGTTCAGAACAACGAAGGTCTGAAAGCCGAAACCCTCCAAGCAGGGAGAAGGCCACGAACTTTACACCCCTTACCAAGACCCCTCAAGAAATTCTTGCCACAGAGGAAGTGAAGCAAAGCTTCCGGCCTCCCAGACCTCTCCCTAAGAGCAAGAAGAACGAAAATCCAACCCAATTTTGTGAATTTCATGAAGAGAAGGGCCACCATACTAATGATTGCTTCCAACTCAAAAAGAGGATCGAAGAGGCCGTCAAGTCCGGGGAGCTTGCTCACTTAGTGAAGGGGGTAAGAGACAAGATGGCCGAAGGAAAGGGCAAGGAAGTTAACATGGTGGATTTTGATGGAAAGGTTCCTCACAAAAGGCAGCGGTTGGAAGCTTGGGAGCTTCAGTGTGTTTGTTTCCCTCCAACAGAAAAAGACCCACTCTCGAACCCCCTTGTGGTTGAAGCTATTGTGGGTACACTACAAACGAGCAGAGCATACATAGACACTGGTGCAGCCACTGAAATCATGTTTGAGAAGTTTTTCAACCGTTTAAGCAATGAGGAACGTTCAAGGCTTCAACCCTTAGGAACCTCCATAAAAGGTATTGCTGACATACCCCTCAAGCCTTTAGGGCAACTGACCCTTGATGTCCGTTTCAGCGAAGGCAAGATGGAGAGAGTTCAACCTCTCACCTTTGTGGTTATCAATATACCTTCAAACTATGACGTGATCATAGGAAGACCGGGGCAGTGTGCATTCTACATGGCTGTTTCTGTCGGTCATGGCACTGTCAAATTTCCTACCGAGAGGGGGATTGCAACCCTTTAACCTACTCAAGAGGCCTACATGGTTGAAGGGGAAAGTTCCAAGAGTGAAGAAGACAAGCAAAGGCTACTCATAAACCCTAAGTATCCTAAACAAAGGATAAGGGTTAATCCAAGCTTTTCACAAGAAACTCTATCATATCTTGAAAAGCTGCTACTACACTATAGCGATGTCTTTGCTTGGTGCCCGGAAGATATGACGGGTATCCCTTGAAGCATTGCTGAACACGAGTTGAAAATACCACCAGATGTCAAGCCTGTTGTCCAAAAGAAGCGAAGTCTAGCACCCAAAAGGAGCTTGGCTGCATACCAAGAGGTTGAAAAGCTTGTATCAGCTGGAATTCTCCGGGAAGTCAAGTATCAATCCTGGGTTGCAAACCTAGTCATGGTTCGAAAGCCCGATAACTCTTGGAGAATGTGCATAGACTTTAAGGACTTGAACAAGGCTTGTCCTAAAGATTGTTACCCGTTGCCAGAAATTGATCTCAAGGTCGACTCCTTCACTGGTTACCCTTTCAAGTGTTTTCTTGATGCTTACAAGGGTTACCATCAAATTCTCATGAATGAAGAAGATGAAGAGAAAACTGCTTTCCATACGGACAAAGGAATCTTTTGCTATCAAAATATGCCTTTTGGCCTCAAAAACGCGGGTGCAACCTACCAACGCCTAGTTGACAAGGCTTTTGCTAGTCAAATTGGTAGAAACATGGAGGCATATGTCGACGATTTGGTAATCAAAAGCAAAACAGAATACCAAATGCTTGATGACATCCAAGAGACTTTCAAGAACCTAATGAAGGTCAACATGAAACTCAACCCCAAGAAATGTTCGTTTGGGTTTGAAGAAGGTAAGTTCCTGGGGCATATTGTGGGAAAACAAAGTATAAAGGCCAATCCAAACAAAGTCAAGGCTGTTCTCGAAACCAAGCCACCACGAAGCAAGAAAGAGGTAGAAAGCTTAAACGGGAAGTGATGTGGAGTAAAATACACATATTTGTCCCGTGTAGATTGTATAATTTTTGTATAGTTTGTAGGATCGTTTTACCGACCAAAACGAGTCGTTCAGAGACGTTCTACTCAATATGAAAGGCGGAAACAGACATATCGAGTTCGATTCAGCTAGATATTCTCTTTAACTGTCTTTTTTATTGATTTGACAAAGTTTTACAGAATGTTGACACTTCGGCAGCAGTTCGACACTGAAACCGGAAACTAGCAACTCTCTCAAACGAAATCAGAAGACACCTATATATAGGGCAGCTAATTTCGCATGAACATGACTCACGCGAAATTAGATTCACACGAAATTACTATTTCGTACGAAATTATACTTTGTAATTTCGTGCGAAATTACCTTCTAACCTATATTTGACATTTTTCTCGTATATCGTGCCCTGATCTATACAATCTAATACAAGATTCGATACAAGACGAAGTCGACAGACGTATGCACCAACAGACTCCCCCTCGGATGTTGACGAGTCTTCAGTGTCGAGTCTTCAATCTTCAGTCTTTATCAGTCTTTTACTCTTCCTGAAGTATCTGACAATGTAAAGCATCTTCAATCCTCTCTCTTCTCTTGATGTCTTCAGACTCCCCCTTTTGATAAGCTGGGATCGCAGTCTGCACATCTATGTTCCAAGATCGTTAACTAGCTCACATTTTGCTCAGGATCAGGAACCTGGCTAACCTGCACACATCTCTACCTCACAATAAATTTCACAAATTTAAAATTTGACAAATTTATTCACTGCATACCATTTATAGACACAAACATATCATCATTTGCAATTATCGTACAAAATGATTTAACATTTTTAAACTCTGATGTATCGCTTGTAAGAAAAACTTTTCAAACACACTCTCCCAAACTTGTTCATCATGTTTAGCACTCGGAATTTTGAAAATCTGCTCTTCAACATCAGTTGTCGAAAATCTTTTTGAATTTTTCAAAATTTATGCTAAAACACACTAAAAATCCTTTTGAATTTTGATTAAAAAGAAATGCATTAAAGAAATATTTACAGACAATATTTTTGTGAGTTTGTGTAAGAGGATCATATCAGTTTTTGAGATATATCACCAACACCGTTAAGCTTTAAACATTTTAAGTTCTAAACAATTCACTTAGATTGTCAGTATACTGATCCACTTAAATTTTCACACAAAGTTCAACTGTTTCGAGATACTAGATTAATGTTTTAGAGACTTAAACTTATTCGCGTGTCCCACCTCAGAATATACTCCCGTATCCAGATCCCAATATTCAGTCTTACAGGTGAGTATGCCTAGATGATATCTGTAAAAGGTTAAATGCGAGGGCCGTGAGAGTTCAGGCTATTGCTTCCGCAAAATCAGAGAGATGACGGCTTCGACTTTTGGTGTGTTCCCTTTAGAGAATCTTTTCTTCAACAGCACATGATTAGCATTTTGCAATGTTTCATCATTTTTATGCTGAGGGTGGGCTATATTTCAAGCAAGCGTAAAGTATTATACGAGGACTAGGCCATTGCTTCCACAAAATCAGAAGTCCCGGGATAATACCCCAGATAACACTGAGTATAAAGACCTAGTATCTCAGAAAGAGGGACCTTTCAAACAAGATTTCGGGGGTTACCCATATATCCGAGAGATGTTCCCCACGAGATAAGTAAGTTTGAAATTTAGGTTTATATCTCGACACAATCTACTAAATGTGCAAAAACCTACTGGCACATCATCAGTGAGACCGTTTATCACTATTTGACTTTCCAATTCTTTAGCGTGCTGTGATAGTCCACTGATGTACTATCATTTCCTCTTTTTCACAACAAAAACTCATTTTTTTATTTTATCATGTTTTTTCCTTTTTCAAATTTTCAAATGTTTTTGGATTTTCTGAAAATTCTTACTCCCCCTAAAATTCAAAACCATTTAAAAGAAATTTGAAAACAAACTGTACAAATAAAGTGACAACTGATATCGAATCACTTCAATTCGCCATCCTCTTGGCATAAACAATCAGAACTCCCCCTTACAACAAATTATTTTCCCATTATGATTTCAAAACACTTAAGTTTGTTTTAATCAAACGGTTTTTCTGGAAAATTAGTTTTGTTGATTTTACACATCACTTGTAGATTAGGGGATCAATTCATCACCTTGTTCTTTTATCTTCAACTTTTTAAAAAAATATAACAATTTTAATTTCAATCATCAAATACCATTTGTAGGAAATAAAGTACAACTTAATGTCCCTAATTTACCACTTGTAAGTTGAAATATCACAAACGTGAATTTCTCAAGAAGAATGCCGATACCTGCTTCACACTTACCAACCTGGAAGCTCCTGCAAGTCATACTTATCACATATGAAAAACAGACATCCAAGCCTAACCAAACTTGGATGTGACCTCCTCTTCAGTTTCACTCGGGGTATAAGTTGCCTTCTTTGTTTCATAAAAATCTTTAACCCCTTTTACCTTCCCATCGACCATCTTCCCAAAAATGTGTTTTACTTTCCCATTGAACGCTTTCTCGACATCAAATTCTTTCTTCTCAGAATAGAATTGATTCGAGATTTCAACTTTGCCAACCTTTTGTTTGAAATTTTCAGTCCTCAATGGTGGAAAGTTCTCATCATCCATTGGAGGAACTGTTTTCTCATCTTTTACCTCAACTTGTGGCTCCTCTGATTTTGTAGAATCAGATTCATCACCAGATTTCACCTCAGATTTCTTAACAACCCACATTTGGTTGTCAAGATCTACTCTTCTTTTATAAATTTTTTGAACATTCACCAACTTCATATGTTGAATTTTTAAAAACTTTGAATTTTTCAGTTGGTAGTTCATTTTTCTCAACAATCTTTTCTTTCAGTTTAGAAACAACTTCCTGTTTGATGTTGATTGCCTTAGGACAGTTCCAAGCAATGTGTCCAACTTCTTGACATCTGTAACAGGTTCTTGTTTCCTTTCTCTGATAAGCTCCATTTTTCTCAAACTTTTGTTTTTCTGCAAAAAACTCTTTGTTTGATTGCTTCCAGAATGAGCTCTTTTCTTCTTCTTCCGAACTTGCTCCTGAAACAAATACAGTTTTTGGTTTATAAGTTTTCTCATTTTTATGATTTTTCGGTGGAATAAAACCCAGACCTTTCTTTTTGAAATTACCGTTATGGTTTAGTTTCTTTCGATAACCTGAACCAGAACTGTAACCCTTTTTTTCTTGTTTAAACGTTGTTGAACTCTTGAGGTGTAAGGATTAGATTTTTTAGAAAAATTTTCATCTTTTATTTCAGAAATATGAATTTCTATGAGTTTGAAAATCTTTTTTATCATTTCTGGTTTAACACCTCTTATTGGAAATTCCTCATCAGAATATAATTTGTCCGAATCATTCAAAGTATATGCCACTTTGATTTGTTCGTCATTCAAATTAGATTTTGATAACAAGAATTCTTTATTGTAAACCCTTTTAACTGACAACTTTTGACTGTCAACTGATGAACTCGAACTCTTCGATTTGGACTTTGACTCTGACTCCTCATCTTTATCCAACACCTGATCGTCCATCTTTTTTATTAACTCAGACTCATGATCAGTGTCAGACGATGTGAATGTGACGTCAATATTTTCTGGTAAATCATCAGTTGTTTCAGACATTAACTTTATATTGACAGCCTTTTTGACTTGCTCTTCATTCGGTTTTCTGGTAGAATAACCTTCCCAGATCAGAGGCGGACACTTGTTATAATTTGCACTTTGTTTCTTACCAGTATCCTTCTCTTTTGGCTTCTCATCTTGAAAGGCTTCAAGTCCTGCAACAGTTGGATAAATTCGATCAATCAAATAATCAGAACTAGAATAACTCTGTAACAACCGTCTGATTCTTTCATTTTCAATCTTTTCTGTCTCCAACTCTTGCTTCCACTTTGCACTTTCTTCAATGTAAAAATTGATAGCTTTTTGCTTTGACATCATCACAGCATTCAACATTGTCAACGCATCTTCTCTTTCAGAATTCGTCTTTTGTAGACCAATTACCGTTCTGTTCAACACATCATATGATTCTTTCATATAGTTGAGATCAAATAATAACTTTTCTTTCATTTTATCTTGCTCATTCAACTTTTCATCTTTCTCTTCACACTGTTTGCAAGATTCCAAACATTTTAGACACGGTTTAATCACCTCCACAATCTTTTCAATTTCTACTATCTTTTCAACTTCAACAACTTTCTCTGATTCAACTATCTTCTCAGCGACTTTAACTTCTTCACTTTGTTTAATTTTTACTTCTTGATCAACACTTTCACATTTCATCTTTCTCTATTCTTTTGCTGCTCGTCTTTCCTTCAGCTTCTCCAATCTATCTGCAAAATAAAATTGAAAACTTTCAGGAGATAACATAGATTTTCCAATATTTATTTGTGTCTCCTCTTCATCATCACTGTCATCAGATGATGATTGATCAAAAACTGGCTCTTGAATGGTTTGAGCAGTAAGAGCTACCACTTTGGAATCAGATGGAATGTATTTGTCCCAACTGAAACCTTCTGCCACTTTTTCATCATCTTGATCAATGATACCAAAATAAGCTTTCTTATTTGCTTCTACGATCATTTTGGCATGAGCAGTTTGTGGTTCCTTTTGTTGATACGGTTGATGAGCAACTTGTTAATAAATGGCTTTCCGATAGTAATCATCTTTTCCAAATGGATTCTGTGCTTCACTTGCTTCTCGATTTTTACATTCTTTCTTGAAATGACCTTTCTCCCTGTATCGAAAACAAGTAACTTTAGATTTATCAAAACCCAAAGTAGAAACATTTGCATCTCTAAAATCATCTCTTCCTGTAATCATCTTAAACTTTTCAGCCCTTCTCAAAACACTAGCTAAACACCATTTAATGTCCATAAGCTCCATTTCTTCTGCATCTATCTGATCGTAATCCTCTTTCGTCAGCATAGGATTTCCGATCCTTCCAGTAACCAACCCTTCATATGATTCTAACACTGTAGCAAGTAATGACATATGACCTTTAACGACCTCTTCAGAGAAATTTTGACCATTCTGAAGATGCAACGCGATGTTACAATTTAAAACTTGACCATTACTGCTGTTTGAATTTTGAAATTGATGACTTGAAGTTGAACTCTTTGGATTAACACTCGGATATGATGAAAATCTACTGCTGCTGTTTAGACTTTGATTTACTGAACCAGATGAATTTTCAGCACTAAAAGCAGTTTGGACTTTCGGACTTGTTTCAACCTCTTGAACACTTCCTTTGTAATACATTTTGACATCTTGTTGGCCACTCGGACTATTCATTCTAGCAATCTTCTGTTGTTCCAGATCTTGACCCTCAATCTTTTCAATGAAACTGTGAAATAGTCAACTTGTCATATTCTCCAGTATTCTTCAAAATCATCAAATATGTACCCCACTCTTTCTGAGGTAATGCATCAGCTAATTTGTCGACCCATTCTTCTTGATCTTTGACAATTTCTAACAAAGACATAGATCGCACTAAGTGACAATATCTTTCAATTAGCTTCTTTGACGATTCTCCTGGCAAACTCGAAAACAAATCAAATTCTTTCTTTAGCAATGCTTTCTTGCTCCTAATCATCTTTTCACTTCCTTCAAACTTAATTCGAAGTGCTTCCCAAATCGAACGTGAAGTATTATCATGTTGAAGTAAGATGAAAATATCTTCTTTCACAGCTTGTTGTAACAAACTGATCATCATCTTTTCTGCTTTGTACATGTCTCGTTCTTTCTCCGTAAATTCAGAAATTGTTTTGATTACACCCAAATCTGTACGAGGTTTGACATACTTTTTCTCAATACACTCCCAAGATCTCAAATGATTAGCTTGAACCCAGTTTTCAAACCGATCTTTCCAACCATAATACTCCTCAATGCCCATTAGCTTTGGGGGTTTTTGTAAAGTTCCAGTGTCATTTTCCATGTTCATGTTTTGAGCAATGGTAGCCGGAGTAGTCGGGGCTGTAGCAAACGCGTTATAGAATTCCTCTTCCATGATTCGGTAACAGGTTTTTCAAGAACAGACACTTTCAAGCGAAATTAGATCTTTGAAACAAAATCTTCAAGCGAAATACCTTCTCAAGCGAAATAACCCTGCAATAGACTTTCAAACGAAATACCAACACAAACGAAATCAGGATATTCAAACGAAATATAATTTCGTTCGAACCAACCAAACGAAATATAATTTCGTGCGAAATCAACTTGATTTCAAACGAAATCAAGCCAATTTGGAACGAAAAACTAATTTCGCGTGAAATTACCCTCAATTTCAAGCGAAATCAACCACATACCGTAATTTCGTACGAAATTAAATTGCTATTTCATGCGAAATTATGTTGATGTCATCATGTCGGTCAAACTTTTGTCAAATTGATCAGGTTTTAGCTCGATTTTAGGTCCAATTTTTTCAAGGCTTTGTTAAAACACTGTTTCGCATATAATGTGTGAAATTAAAACCATTTTAACCGTTAAAACTTGTTCAATTTTGAAAAGAAGGTGTAGAAGTTAGAAAATTTGATGAAATCAAGCTGAACTCGGTAGAACTCCTCCTCCTGAGCTCTGATACCACATGTAGGATCGTTTTACCGACCAAAACGAGTCGTTCAGAGACGTTCTACTCAATATGAAAGGCGGAAACAGGCATATCGAGTTCGATTCAGCTAGATATTCACTTTAACTGTCTTTTTGATTGATTTGACAAAGTTTTACAGAACGTTGACACTTCGGCAGCAGTTCGACACTGAAACCGGAAACTAGCAACTCTCTCAAACGAAATCAGAAGACACCTATATATAGGGCAGCTAATTTCGCATGAACATGACTCACGCGAAATTAGATTCACACGAAATTACTATTTCGTACGAAATTACCAAGTAATTTCATGTGAAATCACTTGCTAATTTCATGTGAAATCATACTTTGTAATTTCGTGCGAAATTACCTTCTAACCTATATTTGACATTTTTCTCGTATATCGTGCCCTGATCTATACAATCAAATACAAGACTCGATACAAGACGAAGTCGACAGACGTATGCACCAACATAGTTTTTATTTGTTTTTATTTAGTTTTAGTATTATATTATATTCTTTTGTGTTTTGCCAGGTCCTGGTGCAAATGGAGCGAAAAAGAGTAATAATTAAATAAACAGCCAGTTGGGCAGAGTGGAGGGCCAGAGACCGAAGTAAAATTGCCGCTATTTTCCGTGATTGGGTCGAGCCTGCTATCTCTATATTATTATTGAAGGCATTGATATATATATATTATTGTTGGAAAAAAGTGGCGTATAAATATTTCATATTATATTTGAGGACGAATTAAAAGAAATAAAATAAAGAAGGCTGCTATTATAATTTTGGAGGATTTGCCATAATATTCTTTGGGGGGAACGAATTATAAAAACAAAAAGCTGCTGCCTTAGTGTGACGCAACCAACAAAAGAAAGAATTATTGTTCAAGTCTGCAATGGGCCGCCAAAAGCATTCTTGGTCCAGCAATTACGTGAGATTATGATGTATTGGGCCTTATCAATTATCTGAAAATATTGTTGGAGGTGAACGGCCGCAAGGAATAAAGGAGGCCGGTTACACATCATTCATATAGGGCTGAAGGGACGAAAATAAGGGTACAATATCAGAGGCGCACGAAGACGGCTGATCAGAGGGTTTGAAGGATTTTGAAGCTTGCTAAGCATAGGAATCGTCGGGTACAAGTTCAAGGGCGTTCGGGAGTGAAGAATTCGGGTTTAATCTTCCCGTCTCTTTCTTGTTTCGCTTGTTCTTAATTTGTTCTTGATGAATTCTGTTTTGATCATCATTGTTATTATGTTTTTAGACATGTTTAGCGGCTAAATACTTCTAACTACCTAGGATTAAGACAATGGTTTAATAAAGTTTGGATTTTTATTCGTATTTAATGTATTTAATGTGGTTTATGGGTTTTCTTGAAAAGTAAACGATTATGGTATTTTAATTTGGTGTATATGCGTGCTTGATAATGTTTGGTCATTGATTATTGCTTCGTACGATTCTTGGTGACGGTTTATATCACATAATAAGAGTCGTGCTAGGGTTTTAGATTTAGGTGACGGTCTGTATCACGTAATAAATCTTTAATTCTTTAGGGTGAAATCGTGCGAATAACCTTAGAAGTAATATTCGGTAATCTTATAAAATCAGGTGTTCTACTAATCTTGTCGCTCTAAGGCTCGGGGTTATTAGTAGGTCTCGGTTTGATATATAGCTAGGATTAGGTTTTGTAAGAAATCGGTCTTAGTTCCTTAATCATTCTCTTGTCTATTAAACCAAGTTAGAATCCATAGTTGCCTTAGACTTTCGCGCTGTAAGGTAGATTGTCATATTAAGGCACTTTTCAAGAAGTTAGAAGACTGTAATGAAATCTAACAACCGGTAGTCGTAACGGCCTAGGTAGTGCCATAAGTTTCACCTCGAGAAGGGTTGAGGGGCTTAGTTGGTGTCTTAATAGGTTTAGTATCAAAAGATCCCGGTTCCATACCACATTAGTTTCGATTAGAAATCCACTCCAAGTTAAACCTGCGTCTAGCCTAGGTAGTCTTCATCGCCACTGGTTCAAGTCTTCATCCAAGTTCGTGTTTAGTCATTTTAATTAATTTAGTTTAATCTTTATTTGCATTTTTAGGATTTTTTGTGAACCCCCCCCCCCCAATCAAATAAACAATTAGTAAGTCGTGTCAGTCTTAGTCTAGATAGAGTCTTAGCGTAATTTAATTGAGTCTCGTGGGTTCGATATCCGGACTTACTTAGCTTTACTAGAGTCGATCGGTTCGCTTGCCGGTTAGTAGTTTAGTCAAGTTTAGAGAGTCTAGAGTATTACTTTGAGTCTAGATTTAGGTTAATTTTAGTTGTTTTTATTAAACTACTTTTAGCACATCAAGTTTTTGGCGCCGTTGCCATGGACTCCTTGGCAATTGCGTTAATTACTTTGTTTGAACTTTGTTTGACATATTACGTGCTATTTGTTCGTTTGTTTGAGTCGTAGGAGTCTAATTATATAAAATTAAAAAAAATACAAAAAAATATTTATTTTCATTGTTTGTTAGAGTCTTCATACTTGATTGTATTTGGTTTTGCAGTTGATGCCCCATACGCGCTCGCAGGGACCTCCGCCGAATCCGTTTACGATCAAGTCTTCCTTCTCGTCTTCTGCATCCAAGGTAAGTTCTTCTAGTTCTTCTTCTTGGTTTTCGCATTCCACCCCAGCTTTTGACTTCACACCAAAGCCGTCACCAGACAACACCCCACCACCTTCCCGTTCTCGTACACCTAGTCCTCCACCCGCTATTCCAATGGCGAACCGCACCGTTTATGTAACACCCCAAAAACAGATTTGGTAATTAAACTATGTTAGTACTAAAAGACGGGTAAAGTACCGTTAGTGGTAAAAGTAACCCGGTAAATATTAGGATTTAAATAAATAATCCTAATATTAAATAAAAGCTGAACGAGAGCTTTCAAGAATGAACGAGAGCTTTCAAGAAAATACAATGGATAAAAGGCCCGAGTTAACGGAACTTAAAATAAACGAGTTAGAACTTTCGGGACTCACTAAGTTAACTAGGGGTAATTAACCTAGTTAATTATTTGTTTAAAAACAATAAAGAAGCATGGACTAGTAAGCCTTTTATAAACCAAACGATAGTTGAGGGACCAAAGTTGTTAAAATTGAAACAAGTAATATTAAAACAAAATAATTACACCAAACACACACTTAGGTGTGTGTCTGGTCGATGTTTCACAGGGGAGATCCAGGAGCTCCTCAACAAACCCTAACTCTTGCAAAAATCTGCCAAATTGAAGGATAAATATGTTCCAAATCGAAATCCAATCATAGAATAGTGATCTCCTCTGTGAAGGGATCATAAGGTATGTAAATTTCATAGAAAATTTCCATCTAAATTTCTGGATGTACATAAGAAATTCGAAATTGATGTTGCATGATTGTGGTATGGATGATATTGAAGTGAAATAGTGTTTAGGAGTAAACCCTAGACAAATATATATTGAAATCATGCCTAGCTCAAGTAAATTCAGATTTTGTTGATGCTAAATTCATGTATGAGATGTTTTTTAGGGTTTTGATTGCTAAAAATTAGTGTTATGATGTCAAGAACATGCTTTAATTGAAAGCTGAATTCAAACAGCTCCTGATCAGAATTTATAGCCGAATTGTATTGGCTGTAACATGGACAAAACATGATAAAAACATGTGTTTCTTGAGTCTAAAATGTAATTACAGGAAATATCTTTAAAACCCCACTATAATCGCATTTTTTCGACGAAAATTGAGCGTTTTATGAATTTTTCCGTATCGAAGGTTCAAGCTGCGTTTTCTGGCAGAATTTGTAGCCCATTACGAATGTCATAACTCAATTTAGGAATTTAGTTATGATCTCAGATTTTTACTGTAGATAGCTTTAAGCGATAAAAAGAATTGCCAATTGGAATTTCGTCAATCGGATAAACGAGGAATTTTTAGTGAATTTTTCCATAAACTGCAGTCAGAAGGGACGAATATGATTGCAGCTTAGTAAATGAATTTTTTGAATTTTTGGTAAAGAGTTAAATCTTGAAATTTTAACACAACGCCTAACCCTCCGAGAGGTACGCCACATAAAAAAATCATAATTTTTGAAGACATTTAAACAGGTTAAACAAGTCACCAAAAACAACCCATTTTCAGTGATATGAAATGCCTAAATGAAATCGCGGTCTACTTGGTTGTGTGTAAAACGTGATTATATTAAGTGTTCGGATGAATGCATAGAAATGTGTAAGGTGGAAGATCATATTAAATTATGGTTAATCTAACCACCTTGTGAACATTGGATATTAGTTTGGCGCTTAACAAGCTAGGTGGAAGCTTGTGGATGAAGCGGGTCAAACGGAGCGACTATGGAAAGAAAAGCGTGGCATGGATGCAAGGTAAGTGAATCTTACACCCTTTTATCTTAGAATGTTTAATGATTATAAAGGTTATGAAAATGATAAGCTAATATTTGAAATGTGATGTTCCGACGTAAATTGAAATGGGTCGGAATAAGCGAAAGTGATGAAAACCATAACGAATGGTAAAAAGGGGTAATATTGGGCATATAGGCCAAACGGGTCGAATGGTGGTGACAACACCATTTGATAATATTGACTAATGTGGTTGTCAAGTCTTATGTTAACAGGAGCAATTAGCAAATCGGATAATTGCGTCGCCATAGGTTGTGTGATAATAAAAGCGAGGTATAAATCGGGTCTATTTGTTGACCCGGGCCAGGTACGCTCATATGAATTTATAGTTAAAAGTGCAAGTAAGGTCGAATATTTAGTGAAGTCCTTCATCGCAAAAACGAAGGATTAAAAATGACCATAAGGCCCTTGATGGGCAAACCGGGCAAACGACCCTTAAAGGTTGTTTAGGAACTTATATTATGACTTCGTAACCCTTAGATGCGTATAAAAGTTCTAGACAAAAACATTGGTGGGTCGGATGCCTAGGAATAGACATTTGCGAAAAAGGACTAGCCGAAGGGTAAAATAGGGATTTTGGGTTCCCTATGTTAAATCCACCACAAAACTAGTTGTGGTGGAAAATATGTATTATTTAGCATGGAAAGACGAGGTACGAAAAGAAAATAGGGAGTGTGATGTTTAGATATTTTAAAAATCCCTTAAATGGGTCAAATAAAATAAGAAGTTAAATGTGGATTAAGTGATTAGTAAGATACATATAAATCTGTGATTTGTGAATGCGTACGTGAGCCCCATAATGGGAGTGGAAACGCTAACGCTTGTTAAGCCTGGGATGGCTAGGAAATGTTAAAGAAGACTCTTGAAAACTTTCTTGCAATGTAACTTAAACCAAACGGGTCGAATAGTCACCTAAAGGATTTATGAGCCAATAGTGGATAAATCAGATTTCTATGCAAACCAAGGCGATAAACGGGTCTGTAATTTAATTACGAACGCGTAGGAAAAAGAATCGAGTAAAACGGATGTGTAGATTGAAAGTTATGCACGTTTTCGTAAAAAGAATCGGAACTGGGAAAATGCAGCAACGAGCTGCAAACCTTCTGCCATTTAAGGGCGTCGCGCCACGCGACGACATGGCCGAAGGGCCGTCGCGCGACGCGACGGGGTGCAGGTTTTGCGAAAATTGTTTGTTGGTTCCGTTTTGATTCGCGAACTTGTTTAGACATGTTATAAACGCTATATGACTAACTCATTTCATGTTTTACGAAATGTAGGTGCTAACCGAGTTACCGAAAGACGATCAAGCTAAGCAATGAACTGAACACACAAAGAACAAAGCTTCCGCGAATAGTTTCGTTGTCATGTTTTAAACGGCGACTCAAATTTACAAAAAAATGTTGTAACGTTTTATTTAGTATAATGTTTTAATAAACTCATATTTTAAGTGTATGATAAATTTTAAATACACTAATATAATAGAAATTTATTTGATAATAGTATAAAATGGACCAAGGGTCTTACAAGTTGGTAATCAGAGCTCAAGGTTAAAAGAATAAAGTGTTCGGTTCGAGGCTTGATCGCAAATCCGATAAGTACATGTATATCAAGGGTTTAGTATGATTAAAGTGTTGAGAACAACACATATGGTTATCATGTAATACATGTTACACCAATAAAAATGATTTAGAGTAGATATAGTCAACGAAATTACACGCGTTGATGCGTATACTAGAAAAGCCTTGTATTATAATACGGGCACCCATTAATGTCGAAATTACTAACTGTTGTAAATGTTTTAGTTGAAGGACACTCGCATATGAAGATAGCGAGAGTTTAACAAATCGCGGATTTGACAAAGGAACGGTCCAAAGAACATGCTCATCAAGGACCTAAATCGCGTGGCGATAGCGAACAAGACTAATGGCAAGAGAAGCCCGTTAGGGCAAGCATTACCAGGTGCACATTTTAAATTTAGTTGCACAAATAGTAATATGCAACAAATACGTAGAGATTGAAAGTTGCATATGTAGATTAAAAATTGGAAAAAAAACCCGAATAGAAAATCTATCTGGGATATTGTTTCCAAGAGAATCAAATAGAGGCATTACTTACATGGGGTGTATTGTGAAAATTATAAAAAAGGTCATGTATACCAGGTATTGATCGCTTACTCTGGCCAAGTAAGTGGTGAGCACGTGGTACCATGAACTTTTTATGATGGACATGCTTACATCCGATGTAGTAAGGACGAGGGTGAGTGGGACAAATTAAAAAGTACCCAAATGAATCAAATGAGCAAAATATTTGATAATAATGTAAACGCACAGCCGGGTGACGGAAGCGTATTACATTAGGATAATGAGCCCGAGTGAAGGGACAAAGATTGATGTAAAATGATTTAGATAAGTATTGGGAGGGGGTGTACTTACACTCGAACCCGGAGAATGCAAGCATGTAAAATGATTAAGATATGTATTGGGAGGGGGTGTACTTACACTCGAACCCGGAGAATGCAAGCATGTAAAATGATTAAGATATGTATTGGGAGGGGGTGTACTTACACTCGAACCCGGAGAATGCAAACATGTAAAATGATTAAGATACGTATTGGAAGGGGGTGTACTTACACTCGAACCCGGAAAATGAAAATATGTCTCTAAACGGACCGGTGTTGCAAAACGTCAAATTTGAGGACAAGGTCGGAATATAAAAGTGAAGCGAGGTCTTAATGCATACCGGGAGGGTTGCAATAATAACGACTTCAGTAAAACACCCGGTTGATGGGTAGGAATTTAAGCACATGTGTAAACCAAGAGACGTGAACGCAGGTTGAAAATCAAAAGATTTGGATTATGAGTTATGACTATAAAATTTCGTAAATAGAAATTTTGAATAAACATGTTCAACCATTTGAGGTTGAACGGGTTGAATAAAGAATAAAGTTGATCGTTTATAAGTGATGGATTTCACATTAACAAGTCAAACAGGTTGAATACAATATAATGCCGGATGGCACAAATAAGCGCTAGCCAAATAAAGGTAGCGTTAAAAGCAAAAGAATAATGAGCCCGGTAATGGGACATAACCAAATAAGAATATATGCAAACCAAATAACAATGAGTATAAGACAAACCGACGTATAAATGACGTGAGAAGTCATAGAGTCGGGAGAATGATCCGAAATAAAACGATTATAGCCACGAACTACCGTCAAGGTTAACAGATCTTAAGTTTGAAACCAAATGACTCTTCAAACAAAAACAGGATGCCTTGACACCAAATATGTATTTTAAGAACGACACGAGTAAAGAATGAACTACGGGATCAACATAACCTTTGGGGTTATAAACAATGGAAAGGTCTTTGAGACTAAAACGACCCACGAGTCATGACTAGAAATAAATAGATTATAAGGACCTCGCCCTAAAGAGGCGAAAAGTCTAATAAAATAGCCCATAAGGCTAAGTTATAAAACCTACGGGTTAATCAGACAAGGCGAGGGAATCAATTGAGAATCCTCGCATAAAATAAAGACTGTAAAAGAATAAATTTTGGACTGTCAATATCCCGGTATGGATAATTGACAAATGTTAAAGAGAAGATGCTAAACTAAAACTTCGGTTTTAGTAAGAAATGACGTTTTTACAAATATGAATTCTGATAGACGTATAAATAGTAAGCATGAAAGATATAAGTCTTGGCACTGATAGGTGCAAGACGATATATTCGAAAAGTGATAATTTTGAAAATAAAAATTTGATATAAAATTTGGCATGGCGTGACGTGATCACGGTCAAGAAGTGTAATGTGAAGTATAATCACATTAGAGCCGAACAATGAATATTGCTAAGTTAATTAAACTAGTGGAAATAACGAGATTACATTATTTCAAGTTGCATTATGTCGTATAAGATACGTAGATGATTAATAACCAAAAAGATATTACCATACTTTTCTGGTAATACTAACAATTGGTTTAAATATGAGCAATGCTCAACTGATTATCGAGAGCAAATGCATGGAGTTAAACTCGATAAATTATGTAAGAAAAGGTTTCGAGGACGAAACCTCTTTAAGGGGGGTAGACTTGTAACACCCCAAAAACAGATTTGGTAATTAAACTATGTTAGTACTAAAAGACGGGTAAAGTACCGTTAGTGGTAAAAGTAACCCGGTAAATATTAGGATTTAAATAAATAATCCAAATATTAAATAAAAGCTGAACGAGAGCTTTCAAGAAAATAAAATGGATAAAAGGCCCGAGTTAACGGAACTTAAAATAAACGGGTTAGAACTTTTGGGACTCACTAAGTTAACTAGGGGTAATTAACCTAGTTAATTATTTGTTTAAAAACAATAAAGAAGCATGGACTAGTAAGCCTTTTATAAACCAAACGATAGTTGAGGGACCAAAGTTGTTAAAATTGAAACAAGTAATATTAAAACAAAATAATTACACCAAACACACACTTAGGTGTGTGTCTGGTCGATGTTTCACAGAGGCGATCCAAGAGCTCCTCAACAAACCCTAACTCTTGCAAAATCTGCCAAATTGAAGGATCAAATCTGTTCCAAATTGAAATCCAATCATAGAATAGTGATCTCCTCTGTGAAGGGATCATAAGGTATGTAAATTTCATAGAAAATTTCCATCTAAATTTCTGGATGTACATAAGAAATTCGAAATTGATATTGCATGATTGTGGTATGGATGGTATTGAAGTGAAATAGTGTTTAGGAGTAAACCCTAGACAAGTATATATTGAAATCATGCTTAGCTCAAGTAAATTCAGATTTTGTTGATGCTAAATTCATGTATGAGATGTTTTTTAGGGTTTTGATTGCTAAAAATTAGTGTTATGATGTCAAGAACATGCTTTAATTGAAAGCTGAATTCAAACAGCTCCTGATCAGAATTTATAGCCGACTTGTATTGGCTGTAACATGGACAAAACATGATAAAAAAATGTGTTTCCTGAGTCTAAAATGTAATTACAGGAAATATCTTTAAAACCCCACTAGAATCGCATTTTTTTGACGAAAATTGAGCTTTTTATGAATTTTTCCGTATCGAAGGTTCAAGCTGCGTTTTCTGGCAGAATTTGCAGCCCATTACGAATGTCATAACTCAATTTAGGAATTTAGTTATGATCTCAGATTTTTACTGTAGATAGCTTTAAGCGATAAAAAGAATTGCCAATTGGAATTTCGTCAATCGGATAAACGAGGAATTTTTAGTGAATTTTTCCATAAGCTGCAGTCAGAAGGGACGAATATGATTGCAGCTTAGTAAATGAATTTTTTGAATTTTTGGTAAAGAGTTAAATCTTGAAATTTTAACACAACGCCTAACTCTCCGAGAGGTACGCCACATAAAAAAATCATAATTTTTGAATACATTTAAACAGGTTAAACAAGTCACAAAAAACAACCCATTTTCAGTGATATGAAATGCCTAAATGAAATCGCGGTCTACTTGGTTGTGTGTAAAATGTGATTATATTAAGTGTTCGGATGAATGCATAGAAATGTGTAAGGTGGAAGATCATATTAAATTATGGTTAATGTAACCACCTTGTGAACATTGGATATTAGTTTGGCGCTTAACAAGCTAGGTGGAAGCTTGTGGATGAAGCGGGTCAAACGGAGCGACTATGGAAAGAAAAGCGTGGCATGGATGCAAGGTAAGTGAATCTTACACCCTTTTATCTTAGAATGTTTAATGATTATAAAGGTTATGAAAATGATAAGCTAATATTTGAAATGTGATGTTCCGACGTAAATTGAAATGGGTCGGAATAAGCGAAAGTGATGAAAACCATAACAAATGGTAAAAAGGGGTAATATTGGGCATATAGGCCAAACGGGTCGAATGGTGGTGACAACACCATTTGATAATATTGACTAATGTGGTTGTCAAGTCTTATGTTAACAGGAGCAATTAGCAAATCGGATAATTGCGTCACCATAGGTTGTGTGATAATAAAAGCGAGGTATAAATCGGGTCTATTTGTTGACCCGGGCCAGGTACGCTCATATGAATTTATAGTTAAAAGTGCAAGTAAGGTCGAATATTTAGTGAAGTCCTTCATCGCAAAAACGAAGGATTAAAAATGACCATAAGGCCCTTGATGGGCAAACGACCCTTAAAGGTTGTTTAGGAACTTATATTATGACTTCGTAACCCTTAGATGCGTATAAAAGTTCTAGACAAAAACATTGGTGGGTCGGATGCCTAGAAATAGACATTTGCGAAAAAGGACTAGCCGAAGGGTAAAATAGGGATTTTGGGTTCCCTATGTTAAATCCACCACAAAACTAGTTGTGGTGGAAGATATGTATTATTTAGCATGGAAAGACGAGGTGCGAAAAGAAAATAGCGAGTGTGATGTTTAGATATTTTAAAAATCCCTTAAATGGGTCAAATAAAATAAGAAGTTAAATGTGAATTAAGTGACTAGTAAGATACATATAAATATGTGATTTGTGAATGCGTACGTGAGCCTCGTAATGGGAGTGGAAACGCTAACACTTGTTAAGCCTGGGATGGCTAGGAAATGTTAAAGAAGACTCTTGAAAACTTTCTTGCAATGTAACTTAAACCAAACGGGTCGAATAGTCACCTAAAGGATTTATGAGCCAATAGTGGATAAATCGGATTTCTATGCAAACCAAGGCGATAAACGGGTCCGTAATTTAATTACGAACACGTAGGAAAAAGAATCGAGTAAAACGGATGTGTAGATTGAAAGTTATGCACGTTTTCGTAACAAGAATCGGAACTGGGAAAATGCAGCAACGAGCTGCAAACCTTCTGCCCATTTAAGGGCGTCGCGCCACGCGACGACATGGCCCAAGGGCCGTCGCACGACGCGACGGAGTGCAGGTTTTGCGAAAATTGTTTGTTGGTTCCGTTTTGATTCGCGAACTTGTTTAGACATGTTATAAACGCTATATGACTAACTCATTTCATGTTTTATGAAATGTAGGTGCTAACCGAGTTACCGGAAGACGATCAAGCTAAGCAATGAACCGAACACACAAAGAACAAAGCTTCCGCGAATAGTTTCATTGTCATGTTTTAAACGGCGACTCAAATTTACAAAAATGTTGTAACGTTTTATTTAGTATAATGTTTTAATAAACTCATATTTTAAGTGTATGATAAATTTTAAATACACTAATATAATAGAAATTTATTTGATAATAGTATAAAATGGACCAAGGGTCTTACAGTTTACGAGCAGGCGACCACTGGTTTCACAGGAGTTACTTCACCCATCACCCTTCCAAACATCGCGAATGATAGTTCCTGGCAGATTCCATCCTACATCTTGACGTGTTAGGATCGGAGGCTCTCATGATTGTGTTTGTTTGTATAATTTGAACAATGAATGAATATGAAACAATGTAAAGTGCAGCGGAAATGGAAACAAACTTTATAAACACAATTAAAAGGGAGAATAGTTCTGGTAAACACATGCTTTTCATTAGGTCAAAAGATTACAAATCAAATCAAAAGATTACAATGCATGCTTACAACAAAACTCCCCCTCAGCCTGATGCTTCCTGGTTGATTGCACAAGATGAAAGTATTGGAGGAGAAGAACTCACTCAGTCAATCAAATGTAACAGTACAGGGTACTGTTCCATTTATAGGCAATTCAAACCACTGAAGCATCTAAGCTGACGTCACCATGAAAGTGATATCTAACAACCTAACAACCTTTAACCACTGTTCTTATATAAACACTGCTAATCTTAACCACTGATTCTATATAATACAAGTGACACACTAAACTACTGCTTTCTTCTTCCATCAGTGCTTTCCTCAAAGTTGATCAGTCCTTGAGTTGGCAGTCCTTTAGCATTAGTAGATTGAACCAGCAGTGTTTACTCCTCAACAGTCTTCAGGGCTTTATCAGCAGTTTGAAGGACAGCAGCTGTTGTATACGGACTGTGGATAGAGGACATCGGATGTTATAAACACTTTCAAGGGGAAAGCCTGGTGTAAACTACTGCTTATGATGTATCCACTGTTGTGAACCAGTTTTGGCTTTCATTATCTATTCCTCTGATAGGGTTCAATCCCAACAATCTCCCCCTGGAACAGATAATGCCAAAACTCTTCATTATTTTGGATCTTTATTATCTCATCAGAAGTTCCCTAATTTGTCCTTTAAACTGCAACTCAAAATCCATGGAACTTCTATCATCCTCATCCCTACACAGTATAAGCTCAAGGAGATCTTGTAGATCTTCAACACTCAGGCCCAGTGCTTGTTCCCTTGATATGTGCTTTACTTCTCCATTGGATCTGATCAGAGTCAATACATGGGTCTTTTGATCAGACATCCATTTTAGTATTTTTGAACCCAATGGGTTTCTTGGGAGAGGTTTATTTACTTATGAGTTTGGTGATGCTGGCCTTGTGATAATTTATTGAGCAGTGCTCTGAGCTTTTGCTAGTTCAGAATCTTCAGCTGTATTTTGTTTGAAAACCATTTTTATGATATTATTTGCTGCAGCTATATCTTCTGCAACTTTTTTTTTTTCAATCTGCTCTTGTCTCTTCCTTTGATCTATCTCAATGGCTGATACATCTGCTGATGTGAACAGTGGTTCAGAAGTATTGATCTGTTTTGGCTCTTTGTATTTAGGCTTCTGTGGTAAACTGGGATCTGTCATCCTTCTTTTCTTTAACCTTTCATAAGCCTCATCTGTGTATTGCCTTGTCCATTTTGCTATGGCTTTGGCAGGTCCAACCTTTGCATCCACCAGCTCTTGTTTCTTCCTCTTGTATTCTGTGGTAAGTTTATCAATGGCCTTTTTGTATTTGCTCCAGTTTGGAGCTGTCTTTTTCTTTCCTGGATCATTCTTGATCATCCTGATTCTGTTAACTTCATGCTTTAGTGCAATGAGTGGCCATTCACTGAATTGTTCTTCATTAGCTGGATAAAATTTTTCTCTCATAATAAATGCAAGATAATCCTTTCTCATTTCCTTTTGTAGGACGGCTCCAGGTGGCAGATTTGACATTTCTTTGCTTAGGTCTTTTGCATAATCTTCCATTTGTTTGACCTAAGTGAGTAAAAATTCCATTCTTTCTTAAATGGCTTTGTCACCTTGATCTTTGCATTCAATTCTAGCTCTTAAATCTGCTTGTCTGGCTTTGAGTTTTAGATATGCATCCATATTTTCTGGGTTCCTGAAGCCTGTGAGAGAAGGAAATCTTCTTTTTGAAGGATCATCTTCTGTATAGAATTGTCTCATCTCATCCTTTATAGCTTCCAATTCCAGTGGATAACTTGCAGCAGTGGATACAAGGTTAGCAGGGTTTATTGCTTTGACTAGAGTTGGTGGAGTGGATGGTTGTGGCTCGACAACATTGTAGGGTGTGGAGGATAAAGGAATGGGTGGTGGTATATCATCATTACCCTCATGAGATTGACTTTTCCTTGTGTAAAGCTTTTTGGGTGAAGGGGGTTTTGTTTGTGATGTGAGAATGGGTTGTATGGTGATTGTTGAAATGGTGAGAGCAGTAGTAAATGGCTGGCAAACAGCTGTTGAAACAACTGGTGTTTCAACCTCTATTGTCATTACAACTACTGATGTGTCAGTAGATGTCTTCTGCTTTTCAGCAGGTGGTGATTTGTTGGGTGGTGATGTAGTTGAAGTGATGATTTTAGGTGGTAGTGGTAGGGCAATGGTTGTGGTGTGTTTTGGAGTGGTGGCAGTGGTTTAGTTAGCAGTTGTTGAAACCACTGTCATATCAACAGTTGTTGATACAACAGGAGTTACAACAACTGTTTGGGTGGAAGTTTGAGATTTGGTGGTTTGAGGTTTGGAGCCTTTGAGAGGTGGTTTGGAGGCAAGCTTTGTGGGTCTGGATGGTGTGGATTTGGGTTGCCTCACTTGTCTAGTGGGCTTCTTCTTTTCATCCTTAGGATTTTCATCATCCTTTGGCTCAGAAGTACCCTGTGCATTCAGCTCCATGTAAGCTCTTTTCTCATGTTCCCACCTGGCTTTATCCTTAGCCTCTCTATCTCTTTTAACACTTGCTTTTGCTTCTGCAAGTGCATTTGTGGTAACATCAATTTTCTTACTACCATCTGGCACAGGGATGTTTTTAGTCATGTTTTCTTTTTCTGGCTCAATATAAAGACCACCTTCAATTCCTTTCTTCTTCCACTGCTTAATTTTCTCCCCCTTTTTGGCATTATCTGGAGGAAGTTTATCAATGAAGAGAACAGTGGGAGGAGCTTTGCCAGTGGTGTTCAGGATGTGGGCCTTGATAGCCTTGATGTCTGCTTGAGTGTTTCTAAACCTTGACTACATCATATTTCTCAGCTCTTGAACATGTATAGCATGCTGCTGATCAGCCATTTGTCTTTGTTGTTGGAGCAGGGGTTGGGATAAATTCCACAACTCATTTACAGCAGGTGCCTGTGGTGGAGCAGGTGCTTGAGTTGGAACAGCAGTGGTTGAGACCTTTTGAACTTTCAACAACTGTTGCATCATATCTTTTATTTCAGCAACAGATGTCTCAAGTTTGCCAATTCTACCCATCAATTCCTGATATTTTAAATCATCACCCAAATTAATGGGATCATCTGATTCCCCATCGGCAGTGGTTATATCAATGTGTGATTTAGGGACAGAACTCCAAAAATCATCCATTGATGCCCCTTGTTCTCGGTACTGGGGACTTCTTTCTTCAGTACTTGATAACCTTTTGATGGTACCAGTGGTTAAAATACACTCACTAGTGGTTATCAGAGGTGCTATAGAAGAAATTGCCTTCAAGGGAGTCTGATTTATGAAACAACTGGCCAAATGTAGATCTGTTGATCCAACACTTGTAGTTGCTGCTCCACTTGAACTACTGACAGGAATTACTTGTAACTCCTGTAATGTAACCTCCTCAGTTGTTGCTGGGATAGCAGAGGTATAAGCATCAGACCCAGTCACTTGTGGGGGTGTACTCTCAGTGATATGTGATAGAGAGGAACTGGTTTGTGTCTGAGCTATAGCAACTGCATGCAACAAGGGTATTATGGATTGTGGTAATGAGAGGGGTGAAGATATGGGTGTTGAAAGAGACATGTCCTTGGGATCAGGACTGAGGAAGATGGATCCAATTGGATCCAGAGCTTCATAATGTGGGGTCCCTGTGCTTACAACCTGATCCTTTTGTGAGGATGTAGGAGGAGTTTGAGGTAAGGGTGGAGATCATTCTTCCATCTGCTGTGAGGAAGTAGCAGCAGTGGTTTTTGGTGACATTTGTGTTGTCATTGGCAGTGGCTCTGGGATCTCATCTTCCAGAGTTGCCTTTTTAGTGGGTTTGGAGGGCTTTTTGGATGGTTTCTTTTTAGGCTTTTTGGTGATGGCAGGTGTGGGTTTCATAGCAGTGGGTGTGCTGCCATGATCACCTGGAGCAGTGGGCTCAGCAGCAGATACCTGAGGAGCAGTGGTAGCTGCTAAAGTCTGCTCAGGCACCTCTGCTTGTGTTTTTGCAGGTGTTAACATTCTAGTGAATGTTTCAGATGTTAAACCATTTATTTGAAAAGATTTACCTTGGATGAGCAAATTTTCATTTTCATTTTCCTTTCCGAATTTTTGTTTAAAATAGTAGCTTAAGAACTTTGGAAAAAGTAGAAATGATTTGCTATCAACATTTTTTACCAAATCATCAAAGATCTCCTGAGAATAGTTAAAATTTTCATCATGTAAAATAGCATATCCCAGGTTTTGGATCTTTAATGGTATTTCGTTAAAAGCAGTTGTTTTATTTAAAACACACATCAAAAGGGTATGAAATAAAAACCTTGGTGCAGAAGGGAAGACGCCTTTTTTGTAAGGTGTTCCTTTTTATTTCCGCACCATACCCTCTTTCGAGAAAATCAGTTTTTAACTCGTTTTTGGGAAAAAATGTTTTACCTTCTTGATCATCGAGTGCAAAGACTTCCGAAATAGATTGTGGAGTGATTTGAATCTATTCCCCTTTTATGGAAGAGTTAATAGCTATAATTGTTTCTCCTTGATACTCAAGTGTGGCATTTTTCCAGAATTCTCTCTAGGTTTGTTCGTAAATAGGAGCATCAGCAGTTAACAAAGTTTTGTACTTTGAAGCCACAAGGGTGTCAATGATGGTATCGAAGGTTTTGTTGTTGGTGGGTTTTGTGAGTAGACCCAAGTAGTTGTGAGGTGCTTTGTATGGGATTTCAATGGATTCAGCGGCCTTTTGAGCGACCTTTTTGGAAGATGAGGATGATTTTGATTTTGATTTTGATTTTGTCATTTTGGTGAAGAAGAACGAAGTATTTTAAGATGGCTACTCAAATATTTGAATTAGAACATGAGTACCCAAGTATTTTAAGATTTGTTAGCAATCAATCTTTGATCTGTGTTAAAAACAAACTTGAGTTTGACATGACCTTGACATTTGTACCATTTCCTTTTGATCCATTTTCAAGGATAATATCACCAAAAAAATGATGGTTCTTCATCCTGACAGGAGTTTGAAACTTTTGCTATAAAAAACAAGTAAAAGTACAAAATATATCACTCTTAAAGAAAAATAGAGAATAATATATCCTGCTTTATTTGAGAAAAACCTTTTCAAGAAAAAATAATCAAAGGTTTTTCTGAAAACAACATCAAAAAGGATCTGGTATATTTTCAATTTAAACTCATAATCATATCACTCTCAAGTATTATGAAAATGGTCAGTGGTTTGAAATTCATTGTAATAACCACTGTTTGAAACCATTTTCTTGTTAAATTGATTGCAAAAATGAGGAGACATGTTCACATGTGTTTTTGAAAGTTCAGTTATAAACTTTGTTACCATGTGATGATTCTGAAAAATTTGTCTAGTCCTCTTGTAAGTTTATTTACTGGAGATACTATTTTTACCTGAACTTCCCTGTACCAATGAATGCACACAGTTGCTTGATGACCATTGTTCACCCTATTTTTAGACTCTTAAGTGTTTTACATTTATACTTTTTTCTTTTGACTTCAAAAGTTTTGAGATAAACACACTTTTGAGTTTTTGTAATTTTTCTTCTTCCCTTTTTACCCTTCCCATTCATAAGTACTGAAATACTCACTGGGAGGTTTTATTGAAGGAATACTTATTCCAAAATCATTTTGCAGTAATGTTTTGAGAGATCTGGTTATATTTGTACATACTTATAACAAATCTCACATTACATATGATTCGGACTGTTTTAACACCTGATTTTCTTAATGTATTTTTAACAGAGTTGGTTTGGTCCTTTTGAGGATTCTCAACCTGTTTTTCAACACACAAGATCTAATAACTAAGGTTTTAATTTCCCTCTTTTTATGTTAACAAAAACACTAAAGTTATTTAATCAAACCTAGGTTTTTGTTGACCTGAGGTACACACCTTATCAGCAAACATGATGGAAATAGCACGAACTTCATAAACAACAATTGAAATCAATTTTGTAAGTAAGATAATCATACCATAAATATCAGACACATTTTCAGATCTGAAGACTATAGGTGGTTTATGCATGACATCACTTGTTATGTGAAGTTTTTGTGTGTCTTATGACATCTTGGTTGTTTTACAAAGTTTTTGAATAGCTACTTTGAATGTAATTACTCGTTACTCTGTTTTTCAACTAAATACGATCAACCTTAGCATCAATGAATTTTGAGCTGAACTGTTATGTCAAATTGATTGTTAGATCGAATTTGACTGTCCAAGCTCTGATACCAATTGTTAGGATCAGAGGCTCTCATGATTGTGTTTGTTTGTATAATTTGAACAATGAATGAATATGAAACAATGTAAAGTGCAGCGGAAATGGAAACAAACTTTATAAACACAATCAAAAGGGAGAATAGTTCTGGTAAGCACATGTTTTTCATTAGGTCAAAAGATTACAAATCAAATCAAAAGATTACAATGCATGCTTACAACAAAACTCCCCCTCGGCCTGATGCTTCCTGGTTGATTGCACAAGATGAAAGTATTGGAGGAGAAGAACTCACTCAGTCAATCAAATGTAACAGTACAGGGTACTGTTCCATTTATAGGCAATTCAAACCACTGAAGCATCTAAGCTGACGTCACCATGAAAGTGATATCTAACAACCTAACAACCTTTAACCACTGTTCTTATATAAACACTGCTAATCTTAACCACTGATTCTATATACTACAAGTGACACACTAAACTACTGCTTTCTTCTTCCATCAGTGCTTTCCTCAAAGTTGATCAGTCCTTGAGTTGCCAGTCCTTTAACATCAGTAGATTGAACCAGCAGTGTTTACTCCTCAACAGTCTTCAGGGCTTTATCAGCAGTTTAAAGGACAACAGCTGTTGTATACAGACAGTGGATAGAGGACATCAGATGTTATAAACACTTTCAAGGGGAAAGCCTGGTGTAAACTACTGCTTATGATGTATCCACTGTTGTGAACCAGTTTTGGCTTTCATTATCTGTTCCTCTGATAGGGTTCAATCCCAACATGACGGCCATCACCAATTCATGCCAGTTCCATGGTCGTGACGACGAGGATGCACCAGCTCACATAAACCGCCTCACTCGCCTTTGCAGCACCTTCTCCATCGAGGGTGTGAACCTCGATGCTCGACACCTTCAGGTCTTTCCATTCTCGCTCGCAGGTTGCGCAGCCACCTGGCTTGATTCTCAGCCAGCAGGCACTTACACCACTTGGGCAGGTCTTCGCGATGCTTTCTTAGCCAAATACTTCCCACCAGCCAAGGCATCCCGCCTTCGTGATCAGATTCACTCCTTCCGCATGGAGCCTGATGAGCCTTACCACTTGGCTTGGGAGCGTTTTCAGACCTTGATTTCTCGTTGTTCTCAGCATGGTTTGTCGGATTGGGCACTAGTTGAAAAGTTCTACAATGGTCTCACCCCTGAGATCAAAGCTCATTTCGATACTTCAGCTGGAGGGCAGATTATGGGTAAAAAGACAGTTAATGAGTGTAATGATTTATTCGAGAGTTTCGCCCATTCTGATATGGATTACAGCACTACCAGCAGGACTTCCATTCCTGTGCGTACCTCCTCGGCCGCTCGAGGGGTAAACCAAGTTAGCTTGGATCCATCGGTAGCAGCTGCTTTTGAGAGTCTGAAACAAGAGTTGAATGACATTAAGAAAAAGGTTAATAGGTGTGAGGTTTGAAGGGGAGGCCACGATACGATAGATTTTCCTACACTTACACATGAGCAGGTAGAGTTTATAGCCGGTCAGTCTAGGGGCCCCACGAATCCGTTCAATAGTTCTAATATTAACTCCAACTGGCACGGTAGTGGCAATAATAGTGGTTTCCGCTCTTCTGGTAATCCTCCTGGTTTTCCATCTGGTCAGTATCAAAGTAGGGGGCTAGGTCTATACACGAGTAGCGGTTCAGGTCAGGGGGGTCAGTTTAGTAGTTCAGGTTCGAGCGGTCAGTTTGCTAGTGGGGGGGGGGGTCAAATCAAGAGGGTCAAGGTAGTGGTAAGGGTTCAGAGGGTAGTTTAAGTAGGATTGAAGAGATGTTCACTCAGATGATGGTGCGAGATCAGGCGACACAGAAATCTTTATCTGATTTAGGAAATTTCGTTAACAGTCAAGAGCAAATTAATAAAAGTCAAGAGCTTCAGCTTAAAAATCAACAATCTGCACTTTTAGACCTTCAAAGGACAGTAGGTGATATAGCTAAGCAGTTACCAGAATACCCTCCTGGTCAGTTTTCGGGTAATACTCACACTAACCCGGCTCACCATTCCGTAAAAGCAATCACCACCCGTAGTGGAAAAAGTTTAGGAGAGGTAGTGAGAGAGAGGGTAGAGGTAGAGGATGAGGAAGAGGTAGATGAGGAGATAGAGATGGAGTCTCCCGGTCAAGTGCAACATAGGTTAGGCCCAGCGAGTACCGCACACACCGAGGAGTTTCGAGTAGAGGAGAGCGTAGAGAAACAACCTGTTAGGGTTAGGCCATCACCCTTAGTGGATCATTCTCGTGCCCCATTTCCCACTCGCCTTAAGTATCAGAAATATGCTAAGGAATACGGGAAATTTCTTGAAATGTTTAAACAATTAAAAGTTAATCTTCCTTTCATAGAAGCCCTACAGTCCATGCCCAAGTACGCCAAGTTTCTTAAGGAATTTCTCAAGCGTAAGGATAGGGTAGATGAGTTTTCTAACACTCCATTGAATGGAGATTGTTCTGCGGTGATCTTGAACAAACTTCCTGAGAAACTCACTGACCCGGGCATATTCACGATCCCATGTTTGTTCGGTGGTGACGTTCAAAACCACGCATTGGCAGACCTTGGTGCGAGTATTAATTTGATGCCATATTTATTTTATGAAAAACTAGGCCTTGGTGATTTGAAGCCCACTCGTATGACTCTCTCGTTAGCAGATAAGACAATTAAGTATCCTCGGGGGATTGTAGAAAACTTGTTAGTGAAAGTTGACAAGTTTGTCTTCCCGGCGGACTTTGTAGTGCTGGATATGGAGGCCGATTAAAACGTACCGTTGATTTTAGGACGCCCGTTCTTGAACACAGCTAAAGCTCTCATAGATGTCTTCTTAGGCACCATCACACTTAGAGCGGGTGAGGAATCGGTAGTTTTCAAGGTTATGAATTTGAGAGGGACAAGTGATAGAGTAGAGGCGATAGCGTTAGTGGGGGAATGTGAGAAGGATGAGAGAGATGAGGAAGAGGTGGTGAGTGATCTGAGTCTAGAGAAAGTGATAGGACCCAAGTGTGGGGATCCACCTGATAGGAAAGTAGAGGAATTAGAGGATAGATTGGTGAGGTTAGAATCTAAGATTGAGATACTGAGTAAGGCTCAGTGTGGGGATAGGTTTCGATATGAAGAGTCTAGATTCAAACAGCCGGGTGAGGAGTTGAGAGGTTGTGAGAGAGATGATGGTGTTTGGAGCGATTCGGGCAATGATAGGTATAATGGTGCTACGGCCCATGAGTTTGTGTATGGAGGTGAGCTGCGCTTACATGATCCTCCATAAATATGTGAAAAGTTGTTACCCACTTGTAGAGTTTGTATTTTGAGTCTTTTATTTTGTATCATGAGTCTAATTTAGTAGTGTTGAGTCAGTCTTTTGTTTAGAGTCAGTATTGCTTTGGTGTTTACTTGTTTTTGTTTATGCAGGTTTGAATATGTACCACCCGTACTCAATCTCCATTCGGGTGATTTTGGAGCTGCTTTTAAAATGTCAAGGCATTTATCAGGCATGTCAGTCAGTGTCAAAGCCGATCGCGAATGAAATGCTATACGATCGAGTTGGATTGGACGAGAGATTTGAAGCATACGCGTTGTTAATAACCAGCTAAGTCCTTTCCATTTTTGCCCTTAGTCATTTTATTTCTTATTTATTTTTAGTTTTTTTAGTCGGCTTCCATCCTACATTGAGGGCAATGTAGAGTTTAAGTGTGGGGATTGGAAACTATCGTTTAGTGTCGTTAGTATAGTTAGGCGAGTCATAAAAAGTCGAAAAATACAAACAAAAAAAAAATTGAAAATTTTGAAAAATCTAAAAAAATAAAAAAATTAGAAAATGTCTTTTGAAATTAGAAGTTTGCAAAACTAAAAAGAGGAAAATGATAGAAAAGTCGGGTTTTTGTTCGGGTTCAAATAATGATTATATGAGATAATATAATTGAGCTTGTGTCTAGTTTGGGATGTGCGGGTAGGCTCGATTCGGTAGTGGGTTCCTTTGATCTTAATTATACCTAATTGTCGGTCTACTAGTAGGTTCTCATCTAGGAAAAGTGGGGAAATTGAAACCACCAATAATAGTATAAGGGATGCCGTTATAAGTTAAGATCGTTAGAGTTTCTTGTCATATCTCGTTGAAAAAAGAAATAAAAAAAAAGCTAGAAACTGAATGAAGGTAGCGCATTTCTATGTAGTCTGGGTTGGGGATAGCGACTTTACAACCGGATTACCGCTAGGGTGTGTGAAATCGACCTTGCAAATAAAAAGTACCGAAGCGTAAGTAGACAGGGTTGGGGATAGCGACTCTATAGCCGGAATGCCTCTGGGTTAGGGAAAGCAACGTCTATGCTCGTATTTAAAAAAAAAGAAAAAAAAATGAAAAAGTGATGGAAAAAAAATGAAATGAAAAA
Organism: Helianthus tuberosus; assembly: GCA_030545235.1. Lineage (NCBI taxonomy): Eukaryota > Viridiplantae > Streptophyta > Magnoliopsida > Asterales > Asteraceae > Helianthus > Helianthus tuberosus. The sequence goes on along the minus strand of CM060443.1, from coordinate 124,269,056 downwards.
AAAAAAGAAGAATAGATTTGATTTTAAATTCTCTTGATCTTGGTATAAAACGGTTAGGAAATAACCCAGTGGTTGTTCCTTTTGTCCTATAAGCTTGAGGGGGGATTAGGTGGACTTGCGATTCTTAGCGTGAGACTCTAGGTAGATCGACCATAATTGAACTAAACTTGCATGATAAGGGCTTGGAACCGGGTTTGGGTTTAAGAGGATCAAAATACTTGCAATCGCGGCTAACACAAGTTTTGGTTTTAATAAGTAATTTAAGCTTTTGTCCCGAATGATTATTCCGACTATGATTCCGTTTTGCATAATTCTTTTTCGGGGACGAAAAAAGTTAAGTGTGGTGATATTTGATGTGGAGTAAAATACACATATTTGTCCCGTGTAGATTGTATAATTTTTGTATAGTTTTTATTTAGTTTTAGTATTATATTATATTCTTTTGTGTTTTGCCAGGTCCTGGTGCAAATGGAGCGAAAAAGAGTAATGATTAAATGACCAGCCAGTTGGGCAGAGTGGAGGGCCAGAGACCGAAGTAAAATTGCCGCTATTTTCCGTGATTGGGTCGAGCCCGCTATCTCTATATTATTATTGGAGGCATTGATATATATATTATTGTTGGAAAAAAGTGCCGTATATAATATTTCATATTATATTTGAGGACGAATTAAAAGAAATAAAATAAAGAAGGCTGCTATTATAATTTTGGAGGATTTGCCATAATATTCTTCGGGTGCTACTTTCTACACCCCCTAATTACTTTTTACACCCCTCTCCTCTCACATACTTACAGGTGGGGCCCGCGTGGGACCGGTAGTTTTCCTCTCACAAGGGGGGGGGGGTATAATCAGGAGGGGGGTGTTTAGAATCAGCCTATTCTTTGGGGGGAACGAATTATAAAAACAAAAAGCTGCTGCCTTAGTGTGACACAACCAACAAAAGAAAGAATTATTGTTCAAGTCTGCAATGGGCCGCCAAAAGCATTCTTGGTCCAGCAAATTACGTGAGATTATGATGTATTGGGCCTTATCAATTATCTAAAAATATTGTTGGAGGTGAACGCCCGCAAGGAATAAAGGAGGCCGGTTACACATCATTCATATAGGGCTGAAGGGACGAAAATAAGGGTACAATATCAGAGGCGCACGAAGACGGCTGATCAGAGGGTTTGAAGGATTTTGAAGGTTGCTAAGCACAGGAATCGTCGGGTACAAGTTCAAGGGCGTTCGGGAGTGAAGAATTCGGGTTTAATCTTCCCGTCTCTTTCTTGTTTCGCGTGTTCTTAGTTTGTTCTTGATGAATTCTGTTTTGATCATGATTGTTATTATGTTTTTAGACATGTTTAGCGGCTAAATACTTCTAACTACCTAGGTTTAAGACAATGGTTTAATAAAGTTTGGATTTTTATTCGTATTTAATGTGGTTTATGGGTTTTCTTGAAAAGTAAACGATTATGGTATTTTAATTTGGTGTATATGCGTGCTTGATAATGTTTGATCATTGATTATTGCTTCGTACGATTCTTGGTGACGATCTATATCACATAATAGTGTCGTGCTAGGGTTTTAGATTTAGGTGACGGTCTGTATCACGTAATAAATCTTTAATTCTTTAGGGTGAAATCGCGCGAATAAACTTAGAAATAATATTCGGTAATCTTATAAAATCAAGTGTTCTACTAATCTTGTCGCTGTAAGGCTCGGGGTTATTAGTAGGTCTCGGTTTGATATATAGCTAGGATTAGGTTTTGTAAGAAATCGGTCTTAGTTCCCTAATCATTCTCTTGTCTATTAAACCAAGTTGGAATCCATAGTTGCCTTAGACTTTCGCGCTGTAAGGTAGATTGTCATATTAAGGCACTTTTCAAGAAGTTAGAGGACTGTAAGGAAATCTAACAACCGGTAGTCGTAACGGCCTAGGTAGTGCCATAAGTTTCATCTCGAGAAGGGTTGAGGGGCTTAGTTGGTGTCTTAATAGGTTTAGTATCAAAAGATCCTAGTTCCATACCACATTAGTTTCCATTAGAAATCCACTCCAAGTTAAACCTGCGTCTAGCCTAGGTAGTCTTCATCGCCACTGGTTCAAGTCTTCGTCCAAGTTCGTTTTTAGTCATTTTAATCAATTTAGTTTAATCTTTATTTGCATTTTTAGGATTTTTAGTGAACCCCCCCCCCCCCCAATCAAATAAACAATTAGTAAGTCGTGTCAGTCTTAGTCTAGATAGAGTCTTAGCGTAATTTAATTGAGTCTCGTGGGTTCGATATCCGGACTTACTTAGCTTTACTAGAGTCGATCGGTTCGCTTGCCGGTTAGTAGTTTAGTCGAGTTTAGAGAGTCTAGAGTATTACTTTGAGTCTAGATTTAGGTTAGTTTTAGTTGTTTTTATTAAACTACTTTTAGCACATCAGGAAGCTTGCAGCCTTAAAGCGTTTCACCTCAAAATTGGCTGAAAGATCGTTGCCTTTCTTCAAAACACTCAAAGGATGCTCTGACAAAAAGGATTTCAAATGGACTGAAGAAGCTGAGGAAGCCTTCAACCAGATGAAGCAACATCTAGCTTCGATCCCGGACATTGCAGCCCCAGAAACGGGAGAATTGATCTCTGTATACCTCTCGGTTGCTGAAGAAGCAATAAGTGCGGTCCTCACCGTTGAACGAGACAAAGTTCAAGTACCCGTTTATTTCTTCAACAAAACTCTAAAACTGGCAGAAATCAAGTATATTCCCTTGGAGCAACTTGCTCTAGCCCTAGTTCAAACGACTAGAAGGCTTCGAAGGTATTTCCAAGCACACCCTATACAAGTGGTCACTGATCAACCCATTAAGAGTGTGCTTGAAAAACCAGAAAATTCAGGACAATTAGCCAAATGGGCAGTGGAACTAGGTGAACACAACATCACCTATGTTCCTAGAAAGGCCATCAAAGCCCAAGTCTTCGCTGATTTCATTGTAGAAGTCCCAAAACAAATAATTACTGAAGTAAACACAGCCGCCACTGAACCCTCAGACTTTGAAGCCCGGAAGCTTTTTACCGATGGGGCTTCAAGCGTTGAAGGGTCAGGGGCTGGGCTCATTCTGATCAACCCAGAAGGGTTAGAATTCACGTATGCTCTTCGATTTGAATTTTAGACCACCAACAACGAAGCTGAATATGAGGCGTTGATAGCCGGCCTAAGGTTGGCTAAGGAAATAAAGGTTAAAAAGCTTGAAGTCTTCACAGACTCGTTGCTGGTGTCAAGCCAAGTGAACGACAGTTATGTTGCAAAGGAGCCCAATATGAAGAGATACAAAGAAAAATCCAAAGAGTTGATGAACACATTCCAAACGTGTACCATCAAGCAAATTCCTAGGTCTCTAAATAAGAAAGCTGATGCCTTGAGTAAACTCGTTTCTCTCACCTTTGCCCACCTTACCAAGAAGGTATTGGTAGAAGTGTTGAAAACTCCATCAATTGAAGAATTGGAAGTTCAAGACGTAATCACCGAAGAAGGCACCAATTGGATGACTCCAATTAAAAAATTTCTTAAAAATGGTGAGTTACCTGCTGATCAAACAGAGGCTGAAAGGGTTAAAGTCAAGTCTAGACCGTACGTGTTGCAAGGTGAAATACTCTACAAAAAGGGTTACCTTGCACCCTTGCTGAGATGTGTCGGTCCTGAACAAAGCCAGTACTTGAGCAAAGAGGTTCATGAAGGTATATGCGGAGCTCATTTTGGAGCAAGAACGGTGGTTGCTAAACTAATGAACCTTGGGTATTTTTGGCCCTCCATGCACCGAGACACCACGGAACAACTAAGAAAATGTGATTCTTGCCAAATTTATGCACCGGTCCCAAAGAGCCCAAAGCATGACCTTATCCCGATATCTTCAGCCTGGCCATTTTATAAGTGGGGAATGGACATTGTCGGCCCATTCCCACCAGCCAAAGGTGGAGTGAAGTTCTTACTAGTTACCATAGACTACTTCACCAAGTGGTCGGAGGTTAAACCACTTGCAAAAATTACGGGCAAACAGGTTATTGATTTCATTTGGGAAAACATCATTTGTCGCTATGGATTGCCGGGAGTGCTTGTCACCGATAATGGAAAGCAATTCGCTGAAAAGCCTTTCAGTGTTTGGTGCAAAGAATTCAGAATAGCTCAGGTTTTCAGCTCAGTGGTATATCCACAGTCAAACGGTCAAGTGGAAAGGATGAATAGAAGCATAGTTGAAGGGATCAAAGCTAGATTGGGAAGGCACAAAAGCAATTGGCTTGAAGAGTTGCCAAGCATTCTATGGGCCATAAGAACAACCGAAAAAACAAGCCACAAAAGAACACCTTATAGCTTGGTGTTTGGATCTGAAGCTGTGATTCCAGCTGAAGTAGGAGTTGTAACTCAAAGAACGGTCAACATGGATCCCGAAGCAAACCAAAAAGAGACCATGTTGAACTTACAACTCCTAGAGGAAGCACGAGACCAAGCTGCAATTCAAGAAGCCAAGTACAAACAAATGATGGAAGCCTATTACAACAAAAGAGTCAAACACGAATGCTTCAAGCCAGGAGACCTGGTGCTTAGAAACAATGAGGCTAGTAAAAAAGAGAACCAAGGAAAGCTTGGCCCAAAATGGGAGGGGCCATATACAATCCTTGAGGCACATAGGCACGATTCCTATAAGCTAGCAGACTCAGAAGGTAAAAAGCTTCCAAGACATTGGAATGGAAAAACCCTTAAGAGGTTCCATGTCTGATCAAGAAAGATTGGTTTGTATTTCACAAAGTTGTATTTCAAGAGTTGTCCTATGATCACCTTTTGTAAAACAATATCTCTTGAATGAATGATGACGTTTTCTCAAATTTGTCTTTCTATCCTAAAATCAGGTTGAGAACCTAGCAAAAAACTCCATGGCAAGGGCCATGTAAGGGGATGAGCTCCCAGGCCATATCGCTCAATAGGTTCAAGGGTTGAATGAACCTATATAAGGGGTGAGTTCCTAAATCAATACAACTCCATGAGACTTATAATTGAAAACAGAGTTGTCTCATAGACGGGTCCGAACAGCCTACACCAAATGTTCCTTAAGCCTTAGAAAAATCATCAAAAAACAGGCTTACGAAATCAAATCAAACTAAGGAAAGTAATGAATAGGATAGGTGCTTTGTCTTCTTGTTAAAAATACCAAGGCTAAGTGACTGCAGTACTGAACCCTTTAAGGTATAGAAAACATAAAGACAACACAAACTCAACAAAAACAATACCATAAAGATAAAAAATAATTCAAGGAGCAATGCAACAACACAAAAAAGTTGCACACAACCCAAATACAAACCAAGTCATCAAGTCATAAAACTAAAATAGTAATTGGAAGCCTTGAAGGCTTCAAGCTACAAACATTCAAACAGTCAAAAGCCTTGAAGGCTTGAAGCCAACCAAGCTGCCTCACAAAAATAGGCACCAACACAACAATCATAACACAAAGCAAATAGTAGAAAGGTAATAACATAAGATAAGAGCCTTAAAGGCTCCCAAACATTCATACAAGTTAAAACAAGCCTTAACGACTTGTAAACCTAGAAATTGTTCAAATGGCCATCAAGGACAAACCACAACCACAAAACAGGAACCTTAAGGGTTCCTGCAAAACCTAAGATTGTTTAAGGTGACATACAAACCATTAAATTGTTTTTACGGGTGCTAAGAAAGCTACGAATGTTTATCAAGCATCAACAGAAGGCTTAGAAGCCCTAGAACCATTACCTTTAGCCTTTTTGGTCTTCTTCGACTTTTTAGCCTTCGAACCACCATCACCACCAACTGCTGAACCTTCTAAACTCGCATCCTTAGAAGCATCAGGTTCTCCCGAAAAGGTATCCTCACTATCTCCTTAATAAGATCACTTTCTTGAAAGGGAACCGAGCACTTTGGCACAAACCTTTTCGTTAAGACCATCCGGTTTTAGCTCCTGTAAGACAGAAAGGGGCTTACCAAAACAAGTTGCAACCTGATTAACATACGGATAGGTCAGCCTCTCCATCTGCTCAACAGAACCCTTGAGGACCTCAGAAGCTTCAGGACGGTACAAGGGAGACTTTTCCAAAGGATGACCAAATTCATGAAGCTTGTAACCGGCAATGAGACCTTGATATTTTCCCAAGTTGAGCAATTTGGTGTAAACTTCTCCAAGAGCATAAATAAACTCCTTAGAATGAAGAATATAAGTAACAACTTGGTGGAAACCTTGCTCAATAAGCCATTGGTTATCACCAGTGGCTTGGGTAACCAAGGACTTTAAACCCTCATTCTCTTCTTCAAAGGCCCTCTGCTGGACATTCAAGGCTTCCCTATCAGCCTTCAGTTTCAAACTATCAGCTTCAAAACTTTTTTTGAGATCGTTTACCTCAATCTCATGTCTCTTAGTCAACTCCTCAACCTTCTTCTTTCTTAGAGAACCCCTCAACCTCCTTCTTCAATGCAGCCATGGAGGCTTTCATCTTGTCTTTCTTCTTGGAAGCATCCTCGTACTCCTGCATACCCTTGGTAAAACGGGTAACACCTTCGGCCAATAAGGCCAGAAGATTGCAGGAGCTTAGCATCAGTCTTGAGATGAAGTGATCAGCCTCCATTTCAGAAATGGCACTCAGGACACCAGGAGGAGCAAAATGAGCCAACACCTCAGCACAAACAATAGGGTCCCTAAAGCTATCTCCAACTCCCCCCCCCCCAGTTGGGAACATACACCTCTTCAACCTTCGGACCTTCGAAGCTCTCAACACTTTTGATAGACGAACCCTGGATGGTAGGAGTGCTACCTTTCTTAATCAACTTCTTCTTCTTGCCAGAAACAACCAACTCTTTTTCCTTACCCTTTGACACATCAACCTCAACAACCTGTTCTGCCGATACTTCAATATCATCACTAAAATCAATGGCCTCTGAACCAGAGGGTTGATCAGCACCTTTCAAGTAACGTTTGGAGCGACGAACAGAAACCTTGAAACCCGGAGCCTTTGTGAAACCTTTAATATTGGGAACACTCACATAGCCGGAACTCTCGAACCTATGTTCGGATCCCCAAACAACCGCATCTTCACCCGGAGTGGCAGCAACATCATCAAATGCAACATCGGAAGTATCATCACTCTTGATAAAGTCAAGTGCAGACATAACTACAAAATAAACAAAAATGAAATGTATAAGCAAGCAAAAAACAAAAACATAACAACACAGTAAAATAAATGCATACCCTGCCCATCTCTCATAAGTACCGGATCTCGATCAAGTTTTTCCCATAACTTACTAAGACCCAATAAGACCAATAAATGCTCGGGAAAGGGACGAAGCCTCGAAGGGCATTCCCTAAGGGTATCAAGAAAACAAGTGTTTATCTTAGAAGCAGAGGGTTCAGGTTCATGCAAAACGGCATCTGGATGCCTCCAAACAAGTTTGAAAGGGACGATCTCACCAGACACCCAGAAAAACCGGTCTTTCCAGACACCGAGACTAGAAACCATAAACGAAATCAAGCAAGTATCAACCTGGGTTGTCTCGAATGTAAACCAGTCACCATTCTTGGCCAACCGGAAAAAAACAACGGAATGACAAAAGGGTAGGATTATACCCAGAAGCCCGACACAGAACTTCAAAATGTAAAACCCTAGCCAGACCCTGAGGGGAATCTGGCCAAAATATAAGCGATAATACTCCAAAATATTCAAAACAAAGTTCAAAAACGGGTGACGGAGGTTCGAAAACTCAAAGTGGCGACAATAGAGGGCAGTGGAACCAGGAGGACATTTTTCGATTGAAGCATCACAAGCCGGAGCAACCGGTTTAAACTTCATCCCAATCCCCCATTCTATACAGAAATTTTCTACCTCCTCTTGAGTTAATCGAGAAAATGATTTTGCTAAATCCTTACGAGCCCCCATGATATAAGAAAATAACCAGAAAGAAAGAAATCGGAACTAACCTGAATAGTGAAAAGGGGGAAAACTTGAGAGGAAATATGCAAAGGATTGTTCTTCTAAAAAGTTAATGTAAATTAATGAGAACAATATGTTATAATTAGATAAGGGAATTAAAACCGCCGCCTGACACAAAAACTGCCACAAGTCATATCAACTGTCTTGTCAAAATTCAAAAACCAAAAAGCTCAACCGTTTTCAAGCCTTCAAACCTTGAAGCCTTTAAGCAATACAAATAAATGTGTAAAAGTCAGAAGTCTTTGAGCTCATTCCCAAAAACCTCTGACTTGGGGGGCTGATGACGGGGGTAGCCCAAAGCCAAATAAAATGACTTAAACACATGAATGCTTAAAAGGTTCAAAGGTTAAAATCCCGGGAGCTAGGATAAAGCATCACGTGTACAGTAATCAGTCACGTCTCTGATTACTTCAACAACTCTCCTAGCCGCAAAAGTAAGATGAGTCCACATAATACAGTCTTTTACCCGCAGGTTAAAAGGCTTCAACCCCAAAAGGGTAAGTCCCCCACTGCAGACATACTTCACTAGTCAATGGTTTCTTCTTTGGGTGATGGCCTTCCCTATATATATGACACTTCATTTAGTGCCAGGGACAGGCTGGATCAGCCCTGATTCTATTGGGATCTCTGGTCATAACTCTCGAGTACTTGTTCCATGCTAGTCACTCTTCATCACAATCAACACACACATTCTCTTTGCTCCCACATCCGAAACTGAACACATTTCAGTGGAGGATCTCAGGCAAACAACAAAATCTAACTAGTGAACCTCTCTCCACGTCTTGCAAACGTGGGGGGACCCCACGACATGCGTTAGGAAAAATTAAACCCTCCAACCCTTTTGCCTAACCAGCTCAGCTACTACCATCGGTCTAGTATTTGTTGCATCAACAGGTACAAATGATATAAATTTTAGGACACTTGTTCATTGTTAACTTTATATATGTAATATAATTTCCTAGGAAATTGCAATCTTTAAAGTAAGAATAGTGTCTATGAAATGAGGGTTGTTGGATTGAATCCTGTGTTTGTGTTTGGCATTCTCAAGTCTGGATTTTAACTAGATAAACTCGTTAGAAGTTCATACGAAACAGAAAATCTAATGGACACCCTTTGATGATCAAGTCGGACAATCAGTGACAGAACCACTCGGAACCCACTGATTTTAAAAATTTACGTAGAAACAATATATACAATTTTTGCATGAACACATAAGAAATATAAAATTGAACATATAAAAAAAAGCCAATGGTTGGTAGAGGGTGAAACCCCTTAAACCTTCAACCTTTCTAAGGTCACAGGTTAAAGTCTGACACTCCAATAATTTTTTGATAATTTTGTTTTTTTAAATAAAGCCATCACTATTATTTTGTTATTTTCATGATTATTGTTTAAAAGAGTAAATTACAAAGTTCGTCCTTTATGTATGTCATTTATTACAAAGTGTGTCCTTTATCTTTATTAAGCATAGAAAACATACTTAATGTTTGAAAAACCACTCAGGTTATGTCCTTTACCCTAAACCTAGTTTATTTTCCCAGTTAAGTCAGGTCATGTGAGAAGTACATGAGGGCATTAATGTCAATCCACCTACCAATTACTGTGCCCTGTTATAAAAACCTTAAACCCCACCATCATCTTCTCCATCCTGCAAGTCACCTGCTGTAACACCTCTTAAAATCATACCTAATAAAATAAAGACACGTGTCATGTAAGGAAAACGTGTTATAAACCCGGATCAAGTTAAAAGATGTATGGTGGGAATTAAAAATGTCGACATGTTAATTAATACCTTTGAGCGACCTATTTATAAACCCCAAACCTTAAATGTATTTTATAAACATCTGATATGTATATTCAAATCCGGTTACCCTTTGTGATAATTAATTTAAATCTCAAAGAAGTTGATTCTATGAGTGTTTACGACAAATTTTACATTCAAGACCTTTTCAAAAGAATCTATGGCAACATAAGTGCATGGCAACACATGCAAGGCATGCAAAGCCAGATTAGATGGTCCCATTACTGGAAAAAGGACATAAGATTCGAATGCTAAAGGTTGAATGGTCAAAGCCTAAGAGTTTACAAAATTTTGTCCTCTGATGAAAGCTTACGGACCACAAAGTAACCACCTTACGGTCCGTAAGGTGGCGGAACTGAACAAATAGAATTTAAAAAGCGGATACGGACCGCAAAGCCAAGGGCTTACGGTCCGCAAGGTTTGTAGCTGGGAAATGAAAATCAAGGACAGTTACGGACCGTATCAGCTTGTGCTTACGGTGCGTAAGAGATGGATACGGACCGCAAGAGTTTATACTTACGGTCCGTAAGACCGTCGCTGGCAGTTAAAAATTGGCAGTTGCCTGTTATAACCGGTTACACCGCCTTAGTTGCATGGTTTTCGAAATATAGGAGTTGGCCCAGTGGTTTTACATGCATAGGGACACATGGGATGATCAGGGAACTTTTGTAGACTTGTGTGTGATGATCTTGTGTAATTTGGGGTCCTATATAAGAACTTGAAGTTGCAACATTTGGACTTGCCACTTCAAAACTCATTTCAAGCTGATCTCTGGAGCATCTCTGGTCTTCAATAAGTTTCCTTAGGATCCATAATCGTGCTAAGGACCTTTGTAAGTGTCCTTAATTTCCTAATTTCTGTTTTAATTAGCTTAATGACCATAAGTCAAACTTATCGTAATTAAGGTTTGACTTCGTGATTAATCACTAATGGTCCAGTCATTAGTTAAATTGAGAGTAGTTATAAGTTGGTAATTATGTAGGTAATAAACCCCTTTGAGGGCACCTACTGATTATCATCCTAACTTGGTCAATTGTCGGGTCAAACCTAATACTAAAAAGTCAACCAAAAGCTAATTTTCGCATAAACACATAATTAACAATGTAGAAGCTATGGAACCTATTTTATCACTCATATAACTTGGTAATTAATGTAAGAACATGTCTAAGCACGTTCAACCCGACAATTTTCAGTCTAAGCTCAGTTCGGAACCGAAAATCGCAAAAGTAGACTTTTGCTTTGACTTTCAGTTCTGACCCATTAGAGCCTAGTTTAGAAATGACTTAGAGCTTTATTTGGACCAGGTTTCATGTTAGTATAACCCTCTGTGATTATACAACTTGGTTCATTAGTTATCCGATTCATATGCATGTTTCCGTTAAATGCTTAAATGTTGACTATTATGCCCATATGACCTTAAAATGTGATTTTTGAAAATGTAAAAGGATAGAAACCTTAGTTACTGATTTATAAATTTATCCCTAAAATTTGACATCAGTTTGAGGTCTAGATTAGGAGTTATGCTCATTAGCGTAAATGAAAAACTTTTTATTAATTAAACGGCGTAATTAGCGTATAGCCTATCTAAACCCAATTATTAATACCAAAATTTTTACCCACTGATGTAAAATAATATTTTGGGATTTTTAAAGATTTTTATTTATTTTTAGGCTGAGCATAACATAGGGTTCTAGCTTTGAGTCGGTAATTGTCGGTTTTGCCCTTTTGGCCTATAAAATGAGTTTTACAAATCTTTTTGATACCAAACCTTTTTCTAATGATCTAATATGGTAAATAAAATATTTTAAGCCTTATGGAATAATAAAAATATCAGCTTTTCATAAAAAACCCGGAAATCGCTTAAAACCGTATTTTTACCGTTTTAAGCGCATAGTATGTATTAAAACGATTTTAAATATATAAGACTTGATACCTACTAATATTTTAAGTAAATTATTATACTTTAGCAGGAAACAAAAGTTTTAAACTCAGATTTCCAGATTTGACCTTTAAACCTTAGGTGAAATTACCAAAATGCCCCTTCGGTGCATAGTTTGGTTATAAATGGTAAATTTCACATATATGTAATACCCTACTGATATATCCTATTAAATTAAGTATATTTACTGATTATGTCAGACCTGAAACTCAGATTTATATTAAATCTCTTTTAGAACCTTTTAAATGACCAAAATACCCCTACGGGGCATAATTTGAGTTAAAATTCGTTTTGGGCATAATAGAAGATATCTTACTGATGTCACAACATGACCGAAACGGGTCAAACCTGTATATGACTCTTATGGTTACCCGTTATGCATTTTTCGCGTTCGGTTCGGTTTATGTAATTAGTTTGCATAAATTGACCGAAACGGGTCAAACCTTATCATTTTTGTCTCAAAATCCAGAATGTGTTTAGTTTACCCATATTACACAAGTCTCCAACCTTGTCGGGTCTAAATCACATTCTATTCCGGTCTTCGTTTAATCGTGCGTTTGAACCGTATCTTCCTTTAAAACTAACCGGTCTAAGTTTAGGCTTAATTAAAGACCCGTTAGGAATCTAATAGGTTATTAAAAACCTTCGTTCCAGATTAGGAGACCCGGTAAAAGCTACTTGCACTTGCTGTTTGTGAATTATACTTGCTCAGGTAAATACTTTTAACTTATTTTCCCTTATACGGGCTTGGGGTACGGTATTTAAAATACCGCTAGATCGGGCATTGAATTTTTAATCGTATGAAGGTTAATTTATTGAAATAACCCGTTTAAATTGTTTTGTTTGCTTAAAGCCTTTGGGGGTTAATGACCATGTCCCGGATATCCTTGGCATCATTCATTGAAATTGCCACGACCTAAGCACGAGGTGTAGGCATACACCCGCCAGTGCATATATATATATATATATATATATAAAAGGTATAACCGCCGGTTTCGAGAATAACTCACCGCGGGACTATATCATGTGGTGTGTCTATTAATCTTTAACCCGGTATTCAGCCCGGGCTACTGAACGTATAATGAACATGTAATTCTTTTACAAGTTTATATATAAATAATTATCCCAAGTTATAAAATGTTTTGTGCCTTGTGCATTCAAATCAATTTTTCTAAACCTTTTTCAAAATGAGTCAGTTAATTGTATTTACCAGTGTAAACTGACGTATTTTCCCAAAAAGGCTAAGTGTAGGTACTAATCGAAATAGGCTGGCCTCTCCTTAGCATCAATAAGAGTCTTGCAAGCTTGGATGCATTTTAAATCTGATGAACTATGTTTCCTTTTTATTTGATCCGCCTGTGGATCCTTTACAGTCCGTTTGTAATACTTTGATATTACTTTATATTTGGTTTGTAATGTTATTCATCTTTTGTTTCCGCTGTGCATTTAAAATTGTGTTGTTTGACTATGACGATATCAACTACGTCACGATACTCCCCACTGGGCCCACCGGTAATACGTGGAAATATCGGGGTGTGACAGGTTGGTATCTGAGCCAACACTGAGTGAATTAAACACTAGCCTTTTGTGTTTAATCTCAGTTACACAGTTGCACATTCCTCAATTTTCGAGTCTAGACAAAGAACTTAGGACAAATCCTGATTTGTTTTATTTTTGTCCTTTATATATTTCCTTGTTGTTATCTTTGTTTATGTTGACAGGTTCAATCATGCCACCAAGGTTCATGAGGGGAAGAGGAAAGGCACCAATCACAGGCCACGACCATGAGGCCGGGCCATCACACAGACGAACCCCACCGGTCACTATGAGTACAAGTCCACAGGAGCATTGGAGGACGTATATAGAGCCAGCGAGGCGATCTGTCTCGCTAAGTTCGTCACCATCCTATCACCATTCCTTCGGGCCTCAATCTGAAAATGAGCCCTACAACCCACAACCATCTTTCATCCCCCTCCAGAGGTCCAGCCCTCACCATTCATTCGACGACCCGACACCTGTCTTTCAAAGCCGGTTCAACCCGGCAAACTGCATTGAAGAACCAGTAGGTTTTAACCCATTGGGACCTGAAGACCACTTCTCGGGCGACCATGCGATGGACATGGACGAAGACTCGGATCCCCCGAGCCTCCAACTGGGACCCCTAACCACCCCATCGAGGTCTCTGATGGGCCATCATTCCATTAATCACCGTACCGTGGTCCAGACAGTTACGAGGCGAGATTCGCCCAGTATGATTGGGTGTTTACCCCTTCATACCACTCCTCGCCTCACCAGCAGCAGCAGGATCCCTCCGAGGATTCTCGTTTTATGGCAGTCACTCCACCGCCACCACGACCAGTTCAGCAACAGCCTTCGGAGCCACCGAGGCGAAGAAGATTGAACGCACGGATGTCCGTGCGAGGAGGATTGCGTATCAGCACCCCTCAACCTTCAAGTGGCAGCCACTACCCGCGACTCCATGAAGACCCGCAGACGGGTGGGCCTTCAAACCCCATCTCGGAAGCAGACTCTGCGCCTGTCGCGCCACCACCGTTGGGTTTTGGTAACCTAATTCCTACATACGCCGGCTCAGCGGCGTATAATCCCTTTGAGTAGCCGGCCCACACCAACTACAATTATGCTGAGGTTGACCCATACCAGGCAGCATGGAATTACAATGCTCTTCACCCTGAAGGGCCTTATGGGTCTCCCTGGGGAGTTGGGTACTCAGCTTATGGGTACCAACAACCACCACCTCCTCAACCTCCACATCGGCAGCCGCCGCAGCCGCATTTGATACCACCAGAGCGACAACAGGAAGTTCTCGAAAGGTTGAGCCAGGTAGAGCGGGAAGTTCAAGCAGAGCGCCAGAACAACCGCGGATTCTTCAAAGGTTTGGCAAGCCTAATCAAGGGAAAGACCAAGGGTATGGATTTTTGAAGATCCTTGTTTATTTATTTATGTTGTAATCAAGTCCCTGCGTGGACATCTGTTTCGGTATTCCGCCCCTGCGTGGGCATGTCTTTCTGTTTAACCCCTGCGTGGGTATGTTAGGTTTGTTTAGCCCCTGCGTAGGCATTTCAGTTAGAAGTCCCGTTTAGGGCAAACTTGTATTTCTTAATTTTGTAGTGGGATGGTTAAATTTTAAATTTCATTTTTGTCATTATGCATAAATATAATATGTGAAATAAATGAAAAATAACATTCCTTTATAAGCCCTACCATTATAATAAAATAATAAAAATCTAAAAATGACAAAACCTAGCCCATGTGTCATTTTAAGACAGGGCCAAGATGGTAGTTCCTCAAATTAGATTCAGGTCTGTTGTGGGCTATTTTCTGAGCTCATATCCTGAGAAATAACTTAGGTCATATCTTGGTTATATGATATCTGTTCACATCCGGGATGCTAATTCAGGATATTGGTAACATCCTGAATGGTATCCTCAAGATCACTAACGGATTATGTGCAGGTACGCGGGTTAGAAGCTGGCAACGTTCACGAAGACTTATTCCGTGGAAGACTCGGTCCAAGTCGTTCAAATAAAGACGTTGAAGCCGCATTACTCGGTCTACAACGTTAACAATGGAATATTCGGAGCATCCCATATTTATAGGAATATTTGTTTGTATTTCGTTACTATAAATAGGTGGTACATCAGATCGAATAGGACATCACAGTGACACTCACTACACTCTTACACTTGTTCTCTAGCAATTTTCACTTTCGCACAAAAGCGTTGTAACACTTAGCGATCTGGTCGATATCCTACACTGTATCCTGAAGTTTAAAGCAATAAGAAGAACAAGGCAGCTGCGATTGTCAGCTCCCGAGGTTTTGTGCCGGCGATCTAAATTGATCAAGGGCTTTCCTCGTACATCTTGTGTCATCCCCTTTACTTTTTGCTCATTGTTTGATCAGAGATACAGCTCAATATCCTGAGCCGTATCCTGAAAACTGTTTTTCTAAACAACTTAACCAACATATTTTCAACACACTTTTTAGCACACTACCTCACTTAACTAATTTGATCACTTAATTGCTTCGGTAATTTTTGACCAAAACAATTTGGCGCCCACCGTGGGGCAAGTGGTGCTCTCTTTACTAAAAATATTTGTGAAATCGTTAATCGGTTTTCTATTTTCAAAACTTTTTGCCACATTGTTTACAATGGCCTCAAGATCAAACATGAGCTCCTCCACTATGTCTGCTACAACTTCTGCTACTACTGGTCCGGTGCTTCCACCACCTCCTCCAAGGATGCAATCTTCTTCACAACCTCAGGATATTATCCCTACTCGGAGTATTCAGGGATCTGCTCCCATTTTAGCTTCTAATGATGAAATTCTAACCTTGTTTGGAAGTGTGCAGGAACAAATGAGGCAACAACAGGAAACAAATCAAATGCTGTTAAGGGAAATACAACTCCTGAAGTTTGGCTCGAGCAGATCTGCTGAGGATATCGTCACTCCATTACAACCCAGAACTTTGAACTTCAGTTCGGCTGTGTATACTGAGGATAATAGGGGAAATATTGTGCCCAGCCTTCCTCGGAATCATACTCCTGAAATACCCTCCTCGGTCAGGATGTCAACCATGAGGAGCTCAGGATATGCTTCAGTATATGGGCAGAATCCTTAGACGGGTAACATGTTAAATAATAATAATATTCATGGTGCTAACAATAGTGGATCTTTGCAGGATACAGGTGTAACATCAGCATTTACTAGGGAGCTTCAGAAGTTGAAGGACATGATATCCAGTGTACCTGGAGTGGTCCAGCCAATCCCGGAAGTGTCCCAAGACAGCCACAGGATATCTCGCTTTGCATATCCTATTTGTGATGCTGAGATCCCAAAGAGATTTCAAACCCCCAACATGAAGCTTTATGATGGAACTACAGATCCTGAAGAGCATATTGCCCAGTATAGGGAAAGAATGGAGATTAATCCTATCCCTCCGGAGCTCAAGGAAGCATGCTTGTGCAAGGGTTTTGGGTCTACCTTAACAGGATCAGCCTTGAAATGGCTCTTGAATGTTCCTCCTCATTCGATTACATCATTTGCTCACCTAGTGAATTTATTTAATAGTCAGTTTTCTTGTAGTAGAAGCTTTGAAAAACTAACAAGTGACCTCTACAGGATAACACAAGGGCCTCAAGAATCCCTAAGGGATTATGTAAACAAATTCAGCCGGGAATCCTTAGACATTCCGCATCTTGATGTTGCAACAGCTGTGCTAGCTTTCAAGATGGGGTTGCAAAAAGATTCTCAATTTTACCAAGACCTTGTAATGAACCCATGCAGGAACTTGGATGAAGCTCGAAACAGGGCTTTAAGATATATTCGGCTGGAGGATGACAGAAAGATGCAAGAAAGGATGAACTCATCCAACACCTATGAGTCAACTAACAGGAAGTCATAATCCTCATTTAAGCCATATCGCTCTAAGCCATATGGTAGAAATGAGAACAAGAAAGTGATTGCTATCGAAGACGAGGATCCTGAAGAATATCTTGAATTATCTGAATATTGCTTTTCTGTTAACATTTCTGAACTGATGTATACCATGCAGGGTTTAGGAGACAAGGCTAGGTGGCCTCGAAAGAATCAACAAAAAGCCGATTGGAAGGATAAGTCAAAATGGTGTGCCTTCCACGAAGATTTCGGACATGTAACTGAGGATTGCATTGCTCTAAGAAAAGAAATAAGCTATCTTCTAAGCAAGGGATATCTGAAGGATCTCTTAGGAAGAAAGAAGAATAAGGGTCAGGATACTGAGAAGGATCCTGAGCGACCAGCATCACCTCCCGCAGATGCCAAGATAATCAACTTTATTTTGGGAGGATCCGACATTTGTGGGACTTCGTATTTGGCTGCGAAGAGACATGCAAAAAAAGCTAAGGCCGAAAGGGGAGACAAACCTGTCAGGATGACTACCCTCACAACTGACAAAGTGATCACATTTGATGGTGATGATAGGGATACTGTCCAGGATCCTCATCATGATGCTCTGGTAATAACATTATATGTGGCTAACCATTTTGTACGCAGGATATTGGTTGATAATGGCAGCTCCGTCAACATAATCCAACTAGAGACTCTGAAGAGAATGAATGTATCTCCGATGGATATCACGTCGAAGTCCACCGTGCTTGTTGGGTTCAGTGGAGAGGCTAGGAACACAGTGGGAGAGATAAAGTTACCAGTATATGTTGAAGGGGTCAACTCGATACAACGTTTCTGTGTGATGGATTCTCTATCCTACTATAACATCATACTGGGAAGACCATGGATTCACGATATGAAGGCTGTGCCATCAACATATCACCAATGCATCAAGATCCCTACCCCTTGGGGAGTTGTCAAGGTGGATAGTGATCAGCAGGAGGCGAAAGAATGCTACTCATCCTCGATGAAATCCTCAACTAAGCCTAGTACAGCATAGCAATTAAAGATGCGGGCCCAGGATATCGTGGAGGATTCGGAGCAGGATGTGAAGAAAATTATCCTGGATCAGGATAATCCTGATATCTCGGTGCTCGTAGGAACCAATATCCCTCAGGATATTGAAGAGCAGTTAACTAACTTTTTGAAATGCAGGATGTCAACGTTTGCATGGAAGCATGAGGATATGATGGGTATATCCAAAGACATTATCACTCACAAGCTTGGAATTGACAGATCATTCAAGCCTGTTCAACAAAAAAGAAGGAAATTTGCTCCTGAGCGGAATACGATTATCCAAGAGGAAGTTGAAAGATTGTTGAAGTCCAGGATGATCAGAGAAGTCAAGTTTCCAAGATGGCTAGCAAACGTAGTCGTGGTACAGAAGAAAAATGGGAAATGGAGAGTCTGTGTAGACTACACAGCCTTAACAAGGCTTGTCCTAAAGATCCATTTCCTCTTCCTCACATTGATGCAATGGTGGATGCTACTGCCGGGCATGAAATGCTGACCTTCATGGATGCATCCTCAGGATTTCAGCAGATTCAAATGGAGCCTTCTGACCAGGAGGATACTGCCTGCATGACACCAACAGGTATTTATTGTTATACTGCTATGCCTTTTGGTTTGAAAAATGCAGGTGCAACATACCAGAGATTGGTAAACATGATGTTCAAAGACAAGCTGGGGGACACCATGGAGGTATACATCGACGATATGGTGGTAAAATCAAGAAAAGCTGAGGATCACCTCCAGGATATTAAGGGAGCATTTGATATCCTGGATCAGTATAACATGAAACTAAATCCTGCTAAATGTCATTTCGGAGTGGGGGCAGGAAAGTTTCTAGGATATTTGGTGACCAAGAGAGGAATAGAGGCGAGCCCGGAGTAGATTAAAGCCATCTTGGATATCAAATCACCTTCGAATATGAAGGATATTCAACGGTTAACAGGGCGAGTTGCAGCATTAAACATATTTATTTCAAGATCCTCAGAGAGATGCAAGGAGTTTTATGATATCCTGAAGAAGAACAAAAAGTTCGAATGGGGTGAGAAGCATGAAGCAGCCCTACAGGATTTGAAGCAGTATCTTTCAACCGCACCTCTACTGATAAAGCCTGAGAATGGTGAACCACTATCCCTATACCTCGCAGTATCAGGGAATGCTGTAAGTGCTGTCCTGGTAAATGATCATGAAGGTCAGCAATATCCTGTTTATTATGTTAGTAAAAGTTTGTTAAATGCTGAAACTAGGTATTCTCATTTAGAAAAATTGATACTAGCATTAGTTATGGCATCAACGAAGCTTAGACATTACTTTGAGACACATAGGATTCATGTTAAAACAAATTATCCTGTCAAAAATGTGCTTAGGAAACCAGAGATGTCAGGCAGGATGGCCAAGTGGTCAGTAAAGTTAAGTGCTTATGACTTAGTGTATGAACCTAGAAATGTCATAAAATCACAGGCCCTAGCCGACTTTGTGGCTGATTTCAGTAGTGACATTCAGGATGAGGTAGACCTAGAGGTCCAACAATTAGGAGAATCCTCAGGATCCTGGATATTATATACCGATGGAGCATCAAATGTTAGAGGAGTAGGATTGGGAATACTACTAAAATCGCCACAGGGGGACATATTACCCCAGGCTATTAGGTGTGAATTCCCTGCTACTAATAATGAAGCAGAGTATGAGGCTTTAATTGCAGGATTAGAGTTGGCTAAGAATATGAATATCAAGAATTTGCAAGTATATGTTGACTCCTTGTTAATTACTAACCATTTTAATGGATCCTATGCAGTTAAGGGTGAGAAATTAATCGAATACCTCGATATTCTCAAAAAATTAGCAGGGTATTTCGATGTTTTTACACTTGAACAGGTACCAAGGGAGGATAATGCTGAAGCAGATGCCTTAGCAAATCTGGGATCATCGATCAGGATACCAGAAGGGACCCAAATACTAATATTACATATCTTGTATCCTGCAACGAATCCTCAGGATAAAGAAGTAGCGGGTATTCAGGATCCTGGAGCAGAGTATCCTGAAGAGGATCCTAAATCCTGGACGGCTCCAATCATGAGATATCTCAAGGAAGGACACATCCCCGGAGACGAAAATCCTAAGGCATTTAGGATGAAGGTATCATGATTCACTATTATAAATAATGTTTTATATAAGAAATCTCTTGCAGGACCGTATTTGAGGTGCTTGGAGGATCCTGAAGCCAAAGAAGTACTTCATGATATACATGAAGGGGATTGTGGTAACCACACTGGGGGCAGGTCATTGTTCTCGAAAGTATTAAGGACAGGATATTATTGGCCAACGATGAGGAAATATGCTGCAGAATATATTCGAAGGTGCGATGCATGTCAAAGGCATAGCAACATACTGCATCAGCCAGCTGAACCACTATATCCTGTAGCTTCCCCTTGGCCATTCATGAAATGGGGGATGGATATAGTAGGCAAGTTACCAAAAGCTCCGGGAGGAAAAGTCTTTATGCTAGCAATGACGGATTATTTCTCTAAGTGGGTTGAAGCTGAAGCATTTGTTCAAGTTAGAGACCAAGAAGTAGTATCCTTCATAAAGAGGAATATCCTGACCAGGTTTGGGGTACCGGCTGAAATCATTTGTGATAATGGGTCCCAGTTTATAAGCAAGAGGACTACTGACTTTTGCAAGAGTTGGGGAATCAAAATGATCACGTCTACTCTGGTACATCCTCAAGCAAATGGACAAGCTGAATCCTCAAACAAGATAATTGTCAATAACTTGAAGAAGAGACTTGGAGCCAAAAAAGGAAGATGGGCAGAAGAATTACCCTTTGTTTTATGGGCTGATAGAACAACGGTAAAGAATGCAACCGGCCAAACCCCATTTTCCTTGGTATTTGGAGCAGAAGCAGTGATTCCAATGGAAATGGCGATACCTACTGCAAGATCTATCCTACAGGATCCTGAAGCCCTATGTCAAGATTTGGACACTATAGATGAAAAAAGAGATGCGGCAAGACTAAGGATAGCAGCATATCAACAAAGAATATCCAGAGCATATAACAAGAACATAAGGACTAGAAGATTTTGAGTTGGTGATTGGGTGCTAAGAAAAGCTTTTCAAAATACCACTAATCCTGCCGATGGCAAGCTAGCTCCAAAATGGAAAGGACCATATGAAGTTGAGTCGGAAGCAGGGAAATGAGCATATCGACTCAAGAATATGGAAGGGGATATGCTACCAAGATCCTGGAATGCAATACACTTAAAGCTCTATTTCAAGTAAGGATAGAATTTAATTTCTATCTCAGAGTGGTATGTATTCTATCTCTTTTGAATATATTTGTTTATTATCTTGAACCCAATACTGACTTAAGCATCGGAGGGGTGTTAGCCAAGCTAACACCCACCTTAGTTTACAGTTGTTTTGCAGCATATGTTTCAGGATATAGCTTCAGGATATGCACTCAGGATAACTCAAAAGATTAGAGGATTGGCCCCCTCTCTCACGTTTAAGGGATCCTGATCCCTTCAAAGGTTTAAAGGTATTCACCTTTCTTTCGAATTGGGTTTAAACACCTCGCCTGGAGCGCAAGTTATCTAGGTATAGTTCAAGGTAGCGGGACCAGTTCATGTAAAAGTGGCTGACAATTTCGTTACTGTTGGCTATATCCTGGATCCTGAAGGTATATGAGGACTGATCACCCTCTCTCACGAAAGGGTATTTTCATACTCTCTAAGGTTTAAAGGTTTTCACCTTTCTAAGATTTGGAGTTTATACACTCTCGCCTGTAGCGCATGAAACTCAGGGTTTATCCCCAGGATATCAGGGTTTATCCCCAGGATATTAAGGGTTTATCCCCAGGATATTAAGGGTTTATCCCCAGTATGCTAAGGATTCATTTCAGGATATCAAGGGTTTTGCCTCAGGGTGTTCAGAATTTATTAAAGCCAAAGTGTGAATACATTTGCACTTCTGTGTCGAACACAGGGGACATACATTATACTATTCAAAGGATGGATCCAAGTTTGTAAGTGTGCACTAGGGACATACTTAAGGTGGAAGATTGGAATTGATTCTTTAAGAATCTCTGGTATGATCTCTCCTTTTTATTTGTATAATTTATAGATTGTATTTCAGTATCCTGATCAGGATATCTTTCAGGATACACTTACAATGGGTTCCCAAAGATGATCAAACAAAACTATTTTTATAAGTAAAATTCATGTAATAAAGGTGTAATAACAAGAATAAAGCTAAAGGAAAGTTGTATTAACATATCAAAAGATGTGCTCATGATTTCACCTTAAACCAAGGTCCATCCACCAAGAGCACCAATAGTTCCATACCATATGTACTTAACAGTTGAAGGTTTTGTCTCAAACTGAGACCCATCCACCTCCAACTGTTATATTGTTCAAAAGCAAAACATACTAACGATGATGGCCAAGGGCTTCGTCCTGAAACTCAGGATCCCTCCACCAATGGCCATCACATTGTTTAAGTGCAGAAAAGTAAAATGCAGGAAAAGTAAATTGTTTGAGGTTACAAGCCAACGATCAAATTTAAAAAGGTGGGCTCCGGCCTTGGCACATATATCCATCATTGCCCACCTGAATGCCCTCACACAGCGGCATCTTCTCCAACCTTCTTTGCCTTCTCAGCTTCAGCATCCTGAGCAGCATCCTCATCAGCATCTGTCCCAGCATCCGCTCCAGCATCCTTCTTATCTCCAGCCTTGTCCACCACCTCTGCTGACTTAGAGGATTCTCCGGCTTCAGCAGGAACTGGCACAGCTTTGCCTCCAAGCTCCTTCAGCTTGGCCACCCAGGATTCAACCGGCCAGGATGGACACACAAGGCCTGTCTCCTTGGCCTCATAGGCCATCTTGATGCGAGCTTGAACCAGGGAGACGATAGCAGAGGCTTTGATTCCTTCCCAGAAAGAAACCATGGCCTGTTCGTGATCCATTTGGACGGTGGCAAGTTTGAGCTCAGCATCTTGGGTGACCTTTTTCAGCATGCCCTCGTAGTGCCGGCTCTTTACTTCAGCAATGGCACCTTGGTCGGCAACGGTACTTTTAAGCTGTTTAATCCTGGCTTCATGGAGTGCAACAGTACCACAGGCATCGTTGTACAGGTGGAGCAAATGCTGGAGGCCCTGCACATCAAATTCAGGTATGAGTCAGAATATATTAATCAGGATATCCTGTCAGGGTATCCTATCAGGATATATGTGCAGGATATGTAGCAGGATATTACCTTGTTGAGGAAGGATTTCATTGGCTCTAAGGAGTCAGAAAAGCTGAGTTCATCGTAGGAGAACCCTTCTGGACCTGGAGCACAAACTTCGGAGTTCTTCCTCTTCTTCGACGTAGAAGCTCGAGTTCTTGGATTAGCCTTAGGAGCCGGGAGTGGCTTGGAGCTGGTGGCAGCAGGGGTCTCTTTCTTGACCATGACTGGAGTAGGGTAGCTGTCAA
This sequence comes from Helianthus tuberosus, assembly GCA_030545235.1. Classification (NCBI taxonomy): domain Eukaryota; kingdom Viridiplantae; phylum Streptophyta; class Magnoliopsida; order Asterales; family Asteraceae; genus Helianthus; species Helianthus tuberosus. The sequence goes on along the minus strand of CM060443.1, from coordinate 124,245,424 downwards.
GTTCATCAAGGTCTAGGTAGATTGGAACCTTGCTGGAGTCTGCATACAGGGAGTAAAATTTCTCCTAAGTATATCAAATAAAAACATGTATGTACAGGATATTTTGCAGGATCCTTACCAGACATGTTTGCACTGGAAAGAGGACTTGGAGATGGTGGAGACGGGTTGAAACTTCTCTCAGCCTCTGGAAGGAGTCTGATGGCGTCAATCCTTTTTTGTGAATCAGCAAGGGGAGGTGCAATCTTCCTGAAATCAGCTGCATACACAACAGAAAAAAGAAAGTTGATCAGTTCAGGATAAGAGGCAGGATCATCCTTAAACCCTAAATCCTACCCTTTTTCAACCATTTCACCGGATATTCCATTCCACCAGGGATTGAGTCTCTTTTTACAAAGAAGAACTTAGATTGCTAATTATCCTCGTTCCTTGTGGCACGAAGTATCAGCGGGTCGCCGGAGGTGGAATAAAACAAAAATCTACATGATCCGTGGCATCTAAGCCGGTAAGCTAGGGGGAGATCATGAACAGAAAGATCAGGGATATGGTTTTTCTTGATCTGGTCAAGAACGGACAAAACACGCCAAAGCATCGGCATTGTTTGGCTAAAAGAGATTTTTGTAATCTTGAAGAATTCGGTGATGAAGTCTGGAAAGGGGAACTATAACCCTAAGGTGAAGGGAAAGGCACTAAAGCACAGCCACTCATTGGAGACCATATCCGACCGGATTTCCCGATCGAATGGCCGGAATACCGTTCCTTCCGGAAAGATACCGGAGGATTTGAGAGCCGACAAGTGGGCACTATCAAAAGAGCATATCTCTTTCTCCGGTTCTTGGAGAAGATTCTGCTGGATAAATGTGGGAGCTGAATCACCAGAACTGGATCTTGTCTGTCTCGGCATTTGATCGCCTGCTTTTTTGACCGGAAAAGGAAGATGAAGATGAAGATTAGAGAGAGAATGTTACCTTTTTCTTATCGGAAGTGATTAAAAAAGAGATGAGGATGAGAAGATATAGGGTGCAATGAGTAAATATAGGCTGAGTAGTTGCAAACGGTCACATCATGGGTCTTATCTCTTAATCGCCTCGATCTTCGTGAAAAATGTAACCGTTAGTGACAGGATACTAAACGGTAACATTTTTGGGGACAATTGTTGTGGGCTAATTTCTGAGCTCATATCCTGAGAAATATCTTAGGTCATATCTTGGTTATATGATATCTGTTCACATCCGGGATGCTAATTCAGGATATTGGTAACATCCTGAATGGTATCCTCAGGATCACTAACGGATTATGTGTAGGTACGCGGGTTAGAAGCTGGCAACGTTCACGAAGACTTATTCCGCGGAAGACTCGGTCCAAGTCGTTCAAATATAGACGTTGAAGCCGCATTACTCGGTCTACAACGTTAACAATGGAATATTCGGAGCATCCCGTATTTATAGGAATATTTGTTTGTATTTCGTTACTATAAATAGGTGGTACATCAGATCGAATAGGACATCACAGTGACACTCACTACACTCTTACACTTGTTCTCTAGCAATTTTCACTTTCGCACAAAAGCGTTGTAACACTTAGCGATCTGGTCGATATCCTGCACTGTATCCTGAAGTTTAAAGCAATAAGAAGAACAAGGCAGCTGCGATTGTCAGCTCCCGAGGTTTTGTGCCGGCGATCTAAATTGATCAAGGGCTTTCCTCATACATCTTGTGTCGTCCCCTTTACGTTTTGCTCATTGTTTGATCAGAGATACAGCTCAATATCCTGAGCCGTATCCTGAAAACTGTTTTTCTAAACAACTTAACCAACATATTTTCAACACACTTTTTAGCACACTACCTCACTTAACTAATTTGATCACTTAATTGCTTCGGTAATTTTTGACCAAAACAAGGTCCTTATTAACATCTCAATTTAGGATCGTTCTGCGTTAAATACTAAAAAGAATCTTGAAGGTAAAACCTAGCCACATGTCATTCTAGATATGGCCAAGATGGTAAAACCTATTTAAAAGATTCAAATCCTTGTTAACATCTGTAAAACATGTTAACATTCTTAGCAAAATGTGATTCGATAAAATCACATAAGTCATCTTTAAATTGGATTATTCCAATCCCCTCCTTATTTATATTAAACATCCAATAGGGATGTAATGCCTACGGGCTATATTCATTGTCATATAAGACAAAAGACAGTTGTGGTCTTCGACCCCCTGTTAAGAAGAGGTAATAAACTATGATTGAAACCTCAATACCCTGATCCTATAAGATCATGATTAAAAATTTAAAACTGTCCATGTGACTTGGCCTTTTTGCCATTAATATATTTTAATTATAACTAGGGATTATTATAATGAAAAATCCTGAATATATATATGCTTAACAAATTAATCAAAATGGTTTCTTAATACCATGATTAATAAATCATCTATAATGATAAAACTGTTATAGACCTCTGAATAAATTGAAAAATCATTATTTTATGTAGCAATCAACCTACATGCCTGGGTTAGACGAGGTCAACAGTCACCCCAGAGATAATCATGACACCTCCAGAGTCAACGTAGCAGGAGTAGAATTACAAGCATTGATAGATAATGCCGTTACGCGAGCCCTAGACAGACAGCTAAATGAATCCAGTGGTACCCATGTAAGGACTCAGTCTGTACCACACTCTAAACCACCCTCAAGAACTCATACTGCTCACAATAGTAATTCCCATCACTCATCAAACCAGAGGAGTGTTCCATCTAAAAGAATCATGCTAAACCAGGAACCACGTGATAAGGGTTGCTCCTATAAGTATTTTGTTTCATGCAAACCTAGGGATTTCACTGGTGAAAAGGGGGCTATTGACTGCATGACATGGTTAGACGAAATGGACACCGTGGTTGATATCAGTGGTTGCACTGATAAGGATGTAGTAAAGTTTGTATCTCAGTCATTCAAAGGTGAAGCACTAGCTTGGTGGAGGTCTTTGATCCAAGCTACAGGGAAAATCCCATTGTACAATCTGTCTTGGGAGCAGTTTGTGACATTGATTAAGGAGAATTACTGCCCTCAGCATGAGGTTGAAAAGATTGAAGCTGATTTCTTGTCGTTGGTTATGAAAAACCTAGATTGTCAAGCCTACCTTACGAGCTTCAACACTATGTCAAGACTGGTTCCGTATCTGGTGACTCCGGAACCCAAGAGGATAGCTCGTTTCATTGGGGGTTTGGCCCCAGAAATCAAGGCCAGTGTGAAGGCCTCCAGACTAGCTACTTTTAGGTCTGCAGCTGATATATCATTGTCTCTTACTTTGGATGCGGTCAGGCAAAGATCGCTCAGAAACACCGATGCTGAGAAGAGAAAGCGTGAGGATGACAACTCACAACGGTCAGACAAGAAACATAAGGGAAACAATTACCACAAAAAGAGTTCTGGAACTAAAAAGGATGGTCAACAATCGGGTGATAAGCCCAAGTGTAAAGTCTGTAAGAAGCACCATTTCGAGAGGTGCAGATATGAATCGAAATCCCAGTCACAACCGAGAGCTTGTGGGATTTGTAAATCCTCTAAGCACATGACATTAAACTGTAAGAAAATCAAGGATGCGACATGCTATAACTACAATGAAAAAGGGCATATCAAGTCCAACTGCCCAAACTACAATGAAAAAGGGCATATCAAGTCACACCCCGACCACGTGTAACATACAAAACGTGGCGGAAACGTCGGGGAGTGTTGTAACAGAATTAATGTTTCATAACCATGGATACCAAAAAGTGTTTCGTTTTATTAAACATTGAATAATTACATCGTCTGGAAATCTAAATACACAATTTAAACATAGTCTATCATTGTTATTGAGTCACTAAGGCCTTGTCCAGTCCTATGTGAGCATGCATCCTATCAATCGATATCTTTCAACAATACCTGAAACACATGTGAAAACGAGGTCAGCAAAGAAATGCTGGCGAGTACATAGGTTTTGTGAAAATAAGATTCATGACTTCTGTTTAAGAAAATGTTTAGTCATGAACCTTGTAATTTGCTTTGTCTTTGTAAATCATTTGAAAAATAATAAGTTCAGATGATATGTATAAATAAGAGAATAATGCATGATTAAATGAATAACCATGTAAAATGAGTTTGTATAAGTTAAGTTGTTTGTACAACAATGTATTGTGAAAAGTATGTTATTTGTATAAAATGTTATATGTTTAAATTGAAATGATTTAAACAACGCTACGATATGTAATACCATATAAGCACTTATATATAGGAAGTACCAGCGGCGTATCCACCATGCTTATATCATATTACACACGCCTCGTTACTTAAATCACTTACTCAAACCAAACCAACAATGTAAGATGTCTATGTGTAAACCAACTGCCAAATGTATTGGAATAATATGTCAAAATGTTCATGTCAAGATGTAAATCATGTTATGTATAACCAATGTCAAAAGTGTTTGTGTCAAATGTAAACCATGTAATGTGTAACCAAAATGATATGTATGGCTAGTGAAATGCATCAACTAAACCATAGGTGAAACGCACAAAACAAAGTATTGAAGTAAAACTTGGTTTAAATCAATACTATGTTTCGTGGAAATGCATGATCAAATGTAAATCATGTCCAAATGTTTACCCAATCGTTAAAACATTTTGTGAAATCGTTCAAATCGTTCTTGTTGTTTTAATCGTTCAAATCGTTCTTGTTTTAATCGTTCAAATCGTTCTTGTTTTAATCGTTCAAATCGTTCTTGTTTTAATTGTGAAACTACTTTATGGTCGATTTTCTAATAACATTCAAACCTTCTTGACTCGTTCATCGTTCCAACTCGTTCTCGTTCTTAACAAACCCTTACCAAAGGGTAAATTAATAATTACATATTCAGTCGTTACCCAAAATACCCACACATAACCATGGGTATAGAGAATAACGGGATTTGTCAGATCCTATGGTACCATAACCTAATACTGGTCGGCTTGATCATTGCTAATGAATGTCATTGGTTATGTAACTACAACCAACAAGTTTGTTCACTTTATTGAAATCGTTCTTGAAACCATTGTAATTGTTTTTGAAACCATTGTAATCGTTCTTGAAACCATTGTTATCGTTCTTGAAACCACATTGTAATTGTTTTTGAAACCATTGTAATCGTTCTTGAAATCATTGTTAAGACATTTAGCACATATGAGTCACCCCAAAACAGTTGAAAACAGTAAAAGAGGGGAATAATGTACTCGCCTGAGAATGCTTAGAGGTCTTAAACAACAACCAAACAAAGCTAGAGGGAGCACGGAATCAGTCGGCAATCTAAAACTATATAAATAAACCGGACTTAAATCGGGAGATCGGATAGGATGAGGCTTGGTAAACCAAATGAGTATTGGAACTCATATGATATGGTTTAACAAGGCCTACATACTACATTGAGACTAACCTAAGTGCTTTCGACCCATCGCGACCCATTAAGGTAACATACGCTACTTTAACGCGTCGTGCGCGCAAAGCGCGTTCGAGACGTCTAACTAGTCCTATGACAAGTATTATATGCCTAAACGTGTTTAATCATGTTGTATAATCAGTTATGTACAAAAGTTTAGGTTACATAAGCTTAATTACCAATTATACATGAAAAGGGTATTTTGGTAATTTACCTAAGGCACATAAACTACCTATCATACAACTACTTAAACGATGTGACCATAAGGTATAACCTCGGAAGGTTATTCCCTATATACTATGGTCACCTAATGTGCTTGGTCGAATCCTAATGATCGACCAAATGGGTCGGGTTCGAAGGTATAAGCGATTTATCAGATCGCTTACCCTTACGACCCTAGACAACGTGGTAATCAGTAGGCATAGTCCCAAGGGACTATAACCATCGTGATTACAATCACGTTGCGAAGTTCAAACGAACTTCGCATTGACCATAACTGGTCAACGCTGAAAGTCAAACAAAGTTTGACTTTCGGACTCGAAAAGCAATAAAAGAACGAAAGAATACTTACGAAGGGTCCCCGAATGCTAATCTAGATCAAAATAACTCAGGTATGAAACAATGGTTCCAACTTAGAGTCTTTAAGATCAGATTCTTGTGAGTTTGAAGCAAATGGGGGTGGGGTATTTATAGTTTTCGGGTAACCGTTAAGATCGTTTCTAGGAAAATGTGATTGAATCTAGTGCGTACACTTGTTGGAAAGTTATGGTGGCTAAAAATGACCCTAAATGAGCTGAATGGGCAGTTGTGAGTGTGTGGTTGTGGATTAAGCAGCTGGAATCAGCTGACTAATCGATCTTATCTGTTCTGGAAGGCTGACACGGCCTGCTTCAGGATCAGACAAACCTCAGGCGGGCCGCCTGGGGCTTCTGATCAGAACATAAGTTTCAAAAGTGACAGTTTTGGTCCCTGTTGTGTTTTAAGCCCATTTCCGGCACTTCTAAGGCCCGTCAAGCCAAATTTAAGGCCCTAAAATGATGCCTAAACATTGTGGACATGAAACATGCTCAAAAATATGTCGTATGTTGGTTCCTTTGGCCGTACGAACGCGATGTTCGCTTAATTACGACGGAATGCGCACAAGCGCGAAAAACGATCCAAAATGCGTGACGAATGGATTTTTCTTATGCCAAACACTAAAATAAAATATTTTAGTGCTTACATAAATTTTTGGATGTCCAGATGTATTCAGAACGTAAGTTATGCGCGAAAATGCAAACTTGTGCACTTTTTGACACTTTTAGTCCCTGAATGACCCAAAAGTTTGTTTTAGCATACCGAACCCCTCAAAGCCTATTTCTAAGCTATGTGAAGGATATTTATGGTATGTTTAACTTATGGTCATGTTCCGGAATGTTTGTTACAGTTCAAATTGGCATACTTTCGCAGTTTGTCAACTTTAGTCCCTGTAAGCGATTTAACTTGATTTTGCCATACCAAAGCCTTCGAAACTTATTTCTAAGTTATGTAAAGGTTATTTAAGGTATGTTAAGCCTATTTCACTATTACGGAGTGTTCGTTGCATTAAACTGGTTATATTTACGCATCAGATCGCGTATAACCTTCCAGAAAGTGATTTAAAGCTTGAAAACGAACAAAATTTGATATGTGCAAATGATACACATATTTTTACAAATCCCAAGTATAAAACACAAAATTTCATTGGTTTGGCATTTGTTTGATGGTCGCAGTGACACAGGTGTCACACAGGTACCTTCCTTGTTAATGATGTTTATGCAAGGGTGTTATTTGATTCTGGAGCAGATAAGTCATTTGTTGATGATAAGTTTTGTAAGTTGTTAAATCTACCTGTTAGAACCCTAAGCATAAAATATGAAGTTGAATTAGCCGATGGCACAATAAAAACCGCATCAACCGTGTTAGATGGATGTTTCATATCCATTAGGAACCACTCTTTTCCATTGTCCTTACTTTCTTTGAAATTAGCCGGTTTCAACATAGTAATAGGCATGGATTGGTTATCCCATAACCAAGCTCAGATTGTGTGTGACAAGAAGCAAGTGGTGATCAAGACTCCTTATGGTGAGCCACTTACCATACAGGGAGATACTCAGTATGGATTGCCTAAGCAAGTGTCTATGCTTAAGGCGTCAAGGTGTATGAAGAAGGGTTGTGTCATTTACATGGCACAAATAACAATCGATGAGCCGAAGCCTAAGATTGAAGATATCCCCGTCATTTCTGAATATCCCGAAGTATTCCCTGAAGAACTACCTGGTTTGCCACCAGATAGGCAAGTGGAATTCAGAATTGACGTTATTCCAGGAGCAGCACCTGTCGCAAGGGCACCTTACAGGTTGGCACCAACAGAGATGAAAGAGTTAAGGACTCAGCTAGATGATTTATTGGCAAAAGGTTTCATTTGTCCTAGTTCATCTCCTTGGGGAGCACCAATCCTGTTTGTGAAAAAGAAGGATGGATCAATGAGTCTATGCATCGATTATCGCGAGCTTAGCAAGGTCACTATCAAGAATAGATATCCATTGCCCAGGATCGACGATCTGTTCGATCAACTTCAAGGGGCGAGTTATTTCTCCAAGATCGATTTGAGGTCAGGCTACCATCAGTTGAAGGTTAGAGATGAAGATGTGCACAAAACTGCATTTAGGATTCGTTATGGTCATTACGAGTTCCTAGTGATGCCTTTTGGGCTCACTAATGCACCAACAGCGTTCATGGATCTCATGAACCGTGTCTGCAAGCCATACTTGGACAAATTTGTTATCGTCTTCATCGATGACATTCTTATTTACTCAAAGAATCAAGTTGACCACGAGAAACATCTTCGTTGTATTCTTTCACTGCTTCAACAAGAGAAACTCTATGCCAAGTTTTCAAAGTGTGAATTTTGGCTTCGTGAAGTCCAGTTTCTTGGACACGTGGTTAGTGAGTGTGGTATCCAGGTGGATTTTGCTAAAGTTGAAGCTGTCATGAATTGGCAAGAGCCAAAGATGCCCATAGAAATTCGTAGCCTTTTGGGTTTGGCAGGATATTATAGGCGATTTATTGAAAACTTCTCAAGGATTGCTGCACCCCTAACCTCACTAACCAGCAAGAATATCAAGTTTGATTGGGGTCCTAAGCAACAAGAGTCTTTTGACATTCTTAAGCAGAGGTTGAGCAATGCACCTGTGTTGACATTGCCTGATGGAATAGAAGAATTTGTGGTTTACTGTAATGCATCACACACTGGTATGGGATGTGTGCTCATGCAAAAAGGCAAGGTTATTGCCTACGCTTCTCGACAATTGAAGGTGCACGAGAAGAATTACACCACCCATGATTTGGAGTTGGGTGCCGTTGTGTTTGCACTAAAACTTTGGAGGCATTATCTATATGGTACCAAGTGTGTGATCTATTCTGATCACAAGAGCCTTCAACATCTGTTTAATCAGAAGGATCTGAACATGAGGCAGCGACGATGGATGGAGACACTGAATGATTATGATTGTGAAATCCGATACCATCCAGGTAAGGCAAATGTGGTCGCCGATGCTTTAAGCAGAAAGGAAAGGGTTAAGCCCAAAAGAATCCATGCCAAGAGCATTGAATTAAAGAACAGTTTAAATGAAAGATTGTTAGCCGCTCAGAAGGAAGCCGTATTAGAAGCTAACTATCCAAATGAGAAGTTGGGAGTAACTGCTGAGCAGTTATCTTATGGCAAGGATGGAATCCTAAGATTAAATAGACGAATATGGGTTCCAATCTATGGAGGACTACGGGATGTTATCCTTCAAGAAGCCCACAGTTCTAAGTATTCCGTTCATCCTGGAAGTGACAAGATGTACCAGGATTTGAAAGCTAATTATTGGTGGATAGGCTTGAAGAAGTCTATAGCCACTTATGTGGCCAAATGTCTGACGTGTGCTCAAGTTAAGGCAGAACATCAGAAGCCGTCAGGTTTACTACAACAGCCTGAACTTCCCACCTGGAAGTGGGAAATGGTGACTATGGATTTTATCACCAAGTTACCAAAGACAAAGCGAGGAAATGATACAATTTGGGTTATAGTGGATAGACTGACTAAGTCAGCCCACTTCTTACCTATAAAGGAAACACACAACTCAGATAAGTTAGCTCAGCTGTACGTGGATGAGATTGTAACTCTCCACGGAGTGCCAGTGTCTATCATATCTGATAGGGATACAAGGTATACATCACATTTCTGGAAAAGCTTTCATTAATCCCCAGGCACTCGATTAAATTTCAGCACTGCATATCATCCTCAGACGGATGGTCAGAGTGAACGTACTATACAGACACTCGAGGATATGCTGCGAACTTGTGTTATTGACTTGGGAGGAAGTTGGGATGACCATCTTCCATTGATTGAGTTCTCATACAACAATAGCTATCATTCCAGTATTCAAGCTGCACCTTTTGAAGCTTTATATGGAAGAAAGTGCAGAACGCCCATTTGTTGGGCAGAAGTTGGGGATGTCCAACTAACAGGACCTGATATAGTCCTGGAGACGACAGATAAGATTGTACAGATACGAGATCGTCTCAAAGCTGCCAGGGATAGGCAGAAAAGCTACGCGGATAAAAGGCGTAAACCTCTAAAGTTCGAGGTTGGTGACAAAGTACTATTGAAGGTATCGCCCTGGAAAGGGGTAATGCGATTTGGTAAGAAAGGCAAATTAAGCCCAAGATACATAGGACCATTCGAGATCATCGAATGTGTCGGAACAGTGGCTTATAAATTAAACCTGCCTGAAGAGCTCAGTGGTATTCATAATGTATTCCACATCTGCAATCTAAAGAAATGTCTAGCTGATAAATCACTAGTCATACCCCACACGGATGTGCACATCGATGAGAGCTTGAAATTTGTGGAAAAACCTTTGTCAATCGAAGATCGACAGGTTAAGAAGCTTTGAAAGAAGCATGTACCAATTGTGAAGGTTAAATGGGATGCCCGTAGAGGTCCCGAGTATACGTGGGAGGTAGAATCCACAATGAAAGAAAAGTACCCTCATTTATTTCAGTGAATCTCGAGGTCGAGATTTCTTTTAAGGGGGTGAGGATGTAACACCTCGTAAAATCATACCCAATAAAATAAAGACACGTGTCATGTAAGGCAAACGTGTTATAAACCCGGATTAAGTTAAAAGATATATGGTGGGAATTAAAAGTGTCGACATGTTAATTAATACCTCTGAGCGACCTATTTATAAACCCCAAACCATAAATGTATTTTATAAACATCTGATATGTATATTCAAATCCAGTTACCCTTTGTGATAATTAATTTAAATCTCAAAGAAGTAGATTCTATGAGTGCTTACGACAAATTTTACATTCAAGACCTTTTCAAGAGAATCCAAGGAAACATAAGTGCATGGCAACACATGCAAGGCATGCAAAGCCAGATTAGATGGTCCCATTACTGGAAAAAGGACATAAGATTCGAATGCTAAAGGTTGCATGGTCAAAGCCTAAGAGTTTACAAAATTTTGTCCTCTGATGAAAGCTTACGGACCGCAAAGTAACCACCTTACGGTCCGTAAGGTGGCGGAACTGAACAAATAGAATTTAAAAAGCGGATACGGACCGCAAAGCCAAGGGCTTACGGTCCGCAAGGTTTGTAGCTGGGCAATGAAAATCAAGGATGGTTACTGACCGTATCAGCTTGTGCTTACGGTGCGTAAGAGATGGATACAGACCGCAAGAGTTTATACTTACGGTCCGTAAGACTGTCACTGGCAGTTAAAAATTGGCAGTAACCTGTTATAACCGGTTACACCACCTTAGTTGCATGGTTTTAGAAATACAGGAGTTGGGCTATAACACCTCGAAAAAAAATCACGTCCAATGATGTATTGACACGTGTAATAAACCCTAATGAAGTCAAATAGTAAATTTAAGGGACTAATTTTATGAAAAATCGAAAACCTTGATTACGAAAGGACTAGAAGTGTTTGTCTACCTAAAATAAGTTTCTGAATAACCTTGTACGGTATTTATATTCACAAATGAGCCACTTGTTGATCGAGTATAGCCGTTCGCGTAATTAATTGAAAGTTTGCGCAACGAAGGGTTAAAAGCGTCAACATGTTAATTCTTACCTCTGAGTGACCTTTTAACAAATAGGGAGCTTCATGATATTTGATTATACTCTCGTGAATGCCAAACATTGGCCGTCTAAAGTTTTTATGCCTATAAGTAAAGTTACGCGCAACTTTGCAAGTTAGAGGGACTAAAAGTGTCAATATGTTTAATTATACCTCTGAATGACCTTTTAGCGAACCCGAAGCATCGTGATGTTTAATAATACTCTCAAGAATGCCTAATATGGATTAGATGAGGCTTCAATGCTATTAAATGATGATATGCGCAAGTTTGCGCATTAGAGGGACCTAAAGCGTCAACTTTTGAATCTACGCCTTTCGGTGACCATTTAAGGGAACGGGAGCATACTAATATTTAAGTGTATGCTTAGGAATGATCAATATGGGCCATGGAAGGCTTGGATATCATTAAACGACATTCCGCGCTACTTTGCGCAATTAAAGGACTAATTGCGTCAAACTGCAAAAGTATACCTATTCGTAGGGTATCGAAACTTCCGGAATATGATGGTAAGTTAAAAATGCCCTAATTATCCCTTACCTAGCTTAGAAATAGGATTAGAGGTGTTTCGTGCGCAAAAATAAACTTTTAAGTCATGCAGGGACTAAAAGTGTCAAAAAGTGCACAAGTTTGCATTTTCGCGCATATCTTGCATTCTGAATATATCCGGACACCCAAAAAAAATTATGTAAGGGAAGGCCGAGCTTCGTACTGCGACTAGGATTAACATGCAACCAAGGAGAAAGCATTCAGAAATAAAATGAAGAAGAAACTCCTTTGCTGAAGTTCGTTTCCTTAGTAAGTCCTTATAAGGGCATTCCTATCTTTCAGTCACTTCGTGGACAACATTATTTCTTTCAAGTCCCGTTTAGGGCAATTCTATACCTCTTTTGAAATCATTGGAATGCTTTGTCAAAATTTCATTTTATCAATATATATGAATATAATATAAGAAATAAATGAAAAGTATCATTCCTTTTATAAAATCTGCCCTTATAATAAAATGGCAAAATCTAAAAAGGACAAGACCTAGCCTATGTGTCATTTTAAGAACAGGGCCAAGATGGCAGTTCCTCAAACTAGATTCAGATCCTTATTAACATCTCAATTTAGGATTGTTCTGCGTTAAATATTAAAAAGAATCTTAAAGGTACAACCTAGCCTATATGTCATTTCAGACAAGGCCAAGATGGTAGAACCTATTCAAAAGATTCAAATCCTTGTTAACATCTGTAAACATGTTGACATTCCTGGCAAATGTGATTCGATAAAATCACATAAATCATCCTTATACTGGATTCTCCCGAAATCCTTTCTTATTTTTGTGAATTAAGCATCCATTAGGGATGTAATTCTTACGGGCCATATTCATTGTCATATAAGACAAAAGACAGCCGTAGCCTACAAATCCCTGTCAAGAAGAGGCAATGAACAACGTTCAAGCCTAAATACCTTGATTCTACAAAATCATGGTTTATAATTTAAAGTTGCCCTTGTGACTTTGCCTTTTGTGCCATAGTTGTATTTTAAATAAATTTAGGATAATTATAATGAAAATCCTGAATAAAATAAATATCATTCCCTTCCTGCCAGTATAAATATTAAAAAGAATCTTAAAGGGTATAACCTAGCTCGAATATCACTAAAGACTTAGCTATGATGGTAAAACCTGTTTAAAAAGAGATTCATATCCTTGTTAACATCTGAAAACATGTTAACACTCCCGACAACAGTGATGCGATAAAATCACACTTGTCATCTTTATATTAGGAATTTCCAAACCCCTTAGTTAGCATAAATGATCAATAGGAATCATGGCTAATAAACGTCGAACATGATGCATACATCAAAACATTCATTTGGAATGAATACCTTCGGGCAAAGATGTATACATGAAAAAGATAGTTTTATTTCATAACTTCTTGTCAAGACAATGAACTATGAAATTTTCCGATCCAAAGGAATCATCGATTATGTTTTAAAATTTCCCTAGTGACAAGGCATCTATGCCATCAAAAAGTCCTTAGGAACAAGCCCTTGTGCTATATATATAAAATGTCAGTACGACATTGACAGTCGTGACTTATGTCCCCTACCTAATAAATATGAAGGATTATATTCCGTTTAAACGCCAAAGATGGTTTATTTAAAAACCTAGACAAAACATAATCAAATAAATTAAATACTATCTATTGGCCTATATGGTTTAATTGTACCATGGCTATTTAATCATCAAATTCGACAATTCCCTATATAATTAAACAAATTATTACTACTTGGTTTGTAGCCTTCAAAGCTTCACCATGGATGACTCCTTTGAAGCTCACAATCATCCAATTGATCAGAATAATGATGCAAGACTGAACTTAACGGGCACCGAGTTGCAGGCTATGATAGATACAACCGTAAACAACACCGTGGACCGTGTATTAAAGGATCATAAGCGAAAGTGCGATAATACCCCAAATAAAGGTTACAAAAAGGGTAAGATCGGTTCAGACTATAACCAGTCCAAGCCAAAGGAGGCAAAACCCAAATGTAAAACCTGCGGGAAGAAACACTTCAGAAAATGTTTCTATGAACATACCAGGGGATGCGTCATCTGTAAAGAGATGGATCACAAGACCCATGAATGCAAGGACTTGAAGGACGCCACATGCTATGGTTGTGGCGAGAAGGGGGCACATAAAGACCCGCTTCCTAAAGAAGACAACTAAAGGGAAATGCACTTTGGAGTCACAAGCTAGGCCTTGTGGGATTTGTATTAAGGAAGGGCACAAGACCTTGGAGTACCAAGACATAAAGGACGCAGCCTGCTATGGTTACAATGAAATAGGGCACATCAAGACAAATTGCCCAAATAAAACCAAGAAGCCTGGGGAGGCTAAGAAGACCAAAGCTGGAAGCTCTCAAATGGATGCTCAAGAGGCTATTCAGGAGGACAGTGTCACGACAGGTACTTTCTTTATCAATAACTCTCATACTAGAGTATTATTTGATTTAGGTTCAGATAAGTCTTTCGTAGACAATAGATTTTGTAAATCATTAAATCTGCCTGTTAAAACTCTAAGCGTTAAGTATAAAGTAGAATTGGCCGATAGTACCTCGGAGACTGCTTCAGCAATATTAGATGGATGTTTTATATCCATTAGGAATCATTCTTTTTCCGCTGTCCTTGTTTCCATTAAAATAAGAGGGACTCGATATAGTGATAGGAATGAATTGGTCGTCTTAAAAATCAAGTCCATATTGTGTGTGATAAGAAGCAAGTAGTTATCAAGACTCCTTATGGTAAGCCTTTGGCAATTCAAGGAGACAATGGGTATGGATTGCCTAAGCACTTGTTGAATATGGTATTTAATACCAAAGATTCGAGTATGGAAAACTCAGAAGAGACAAACAACAGTCGCGATGTTGGAGATGCGACAAATGTTAATGGTGCATCCAATGTGAACCTCAATGTTAATGGAGTTAATCTCCAAAACTGTAATTAACGCAGCTATTAGAAAGGCTATGAGAAAAGTCATGAAAAGGTTCAAGAAGCCAGATGCTGCTCGCTCTAAAACACATGTCGCTGCTCATGAAAAGAGCTTTATTCATACTTCAAATGCGAAGATAACCCAAACAAAATCATATGTGGCAAGGAGCCCATTCCTTTTAGGATATACTTAAAAGTACTTCGTCTCTTGGAAGTCAAGAGACTTCAATAGTAAAAAGGGGCCATCGATTGCAGGAAATTGTTGAATGAAGTAGAAACCATTAGGTGTATCAGCAGTTATGCTGGAAAGGACACGGTGGAGTATGCATCAAAGTCATTCGATGGCAATACCCTTAATTAGTGAGGACATTAATGAAGTCCACAAGAAAGATCCTTTTATACATTATGGGATGTTCCAAGTTTTAAGGACCTTATTAGAAAAACCTATTATCCGCTTCACGAAATGGAAAAAGATGGAATAAGAATTTTCTGACTCTCACCATAAAAAAATTCTAGACCGTCAGAAGTATGTTACAAATTTTAACTCATTAATTGAGATAGTACCCTATTCCATTTGCCCAAAAATCTAAGCTTAATGCAAATAATTAATTGTGGTTAGCAACGACAATAAGAGGGCACATTAAGGTTTTAAAGCCTGCTCATTATAAATCCATTATGGATCTACCTCAGCTACTCACGTTATATAGATTAAGAAATAACCAGCCAAAGCTGAGACTGCCCTAAAATTTGCCAAAGATTTTGTGGCTAAGTTAAACAAAATATTAAGAATGGAGGCGTTTAACCCTCCTGATGAATGATTAGAGGCAGTCCACGTTAATAATGACACTAGATAAATCCCTTATTGTGATTTTATTACTAGGAGAAACGTTTGGTTTCAGGTGCTGCTAAGTCTCTCATAAGACCATAAGCTTAACAAACTTTTAGAAATTTTCGCGTAAGAACTCCAGATATTAAGTGTAAGGTAAAAACTTACAGGAAAAATCATAAGAACCATTTCTTCTGTTCCTGTCAGAAACTTCCAATCGTAGAATTCTAGAAGTATCCTCTCTCTAGAAGAATTGCGTCAGCATATATAGTTGATATCTCTTTGATCTCTGTCGATTGCGAATACCAGACGGTATGATAAAAAGCGCCATATAAGGATTGGTGTATCTTAATATTTTCCATTGATTGCTTCCATGCCTGATCAGTATGGAGGTTTAATGCATGGGACCACAAAGATATTCCGATGGTCATATGGTACTAAAGTCAGCTAATGGTATTCAAAGAAGATATCCAGAATGGAATTATCCAAGTGAATGACTCCGAATAAGGAATTCGTGGACTCGTAACATAAATGTGTCACTTATCTGACACAGACTATGATAGATGAACTGGAGCCTGAGATTTGGAAAATCTCTGTAACCTCCTTGTACCTTGGTTATCTTCTCCTAGGATTACCCTGTTTACCTCCTGATAGGCAAGTAGAGTTAAGATTAACATCCCATTTAGGGCTGTATTATTATGAAATCTCCAAGACGGCTAGTGCCATCACTGGAAGACTCAAAACCCTGATTTAGTAAGTTTTAAAAATAGAGGATTCATATAGCCTAACTCAATATCCTGAGAATTCGGTATAGTTAATTAAGAAAGACGGTTCATTTTGCTTATGCATTGATTACCGCAACCCTAATTAGGCAACAATTCAGAATTGCCATCAGCTGCCCAGGACCGTCGATTTGTTCGACTAGCGGCAAGGATTAGCTATTCCTTAAGATTAGTTTTAAGCAATGGTTGGAATAACCATCTCACCTCAAAATAAGCTTTTCTATAATAGTTATTATATAAGTATCAAGGCTGCTTCTTTGGAGACCTTGCATAGATGGAATGTTAAACATCTACTGTTAGACAGAAGATTGGTAAGTCCAATTATTAGGACCCGAAATTTCCTCGGAAACAACGAATAAGATCATTCGAATTCATAATCATCTGAAAGTTGCCAATAATCGGCAGAAAGTTAAGGATTGATGAAAGTCGCAACCCTCTTAAGCCCTTAATAAGGAATAAGGTTCAATAGAAGATATCACCCTGGAAGGGTGTGCCAATTTGTTAATTATCAGGCTAGTTAAGATCTGAATATATATAGAATCATCCGAGGAATCGAATGTATCAGGATCAAATAGCTCATAAGCTAAAACCTATTTAAGGAGTTTGGCGGAACACTCAATGCATCACACACTAATGATTTAAGGATGTGTTTCACCAATAAGTCGAGAAGCATTATCACATAATGATATGCAGATTTATGATATGATGAGCAACCTGTATCGATTAAGGATCGACAGGTTAAGAAGCTCCAAAAGGATACATGTACCTAATATAAAAGTCACTTTGGGAGCTTGGAGAGACTCCAGATATGCTATAGAAGTTGAGTCCATTCTGCGACAAAAAGTACTTCCAGCATCTTAGCAAATCTCAAGGTCGAGATTTCTTTTAAGGGGGTGAGGATGTAACACCTCGAAAAAAAAATCACGTCCAATGATGTATTGACACGTGTAATAAACCCTAATGAAGTCAAATAGTAAATTTAAGGGACTAATTTTTCGAAAAATCAAAAACCTTGATTATGAAAGGACTGGAAGTGTTTGTATACCTAAAATAAGTTTCTAAATAACCTTGTACGGTATTTATATTCACAAATGAGCCACTTGTTAATCGAGTATAGCCGTTCGCGTAATTAATTGAAAGTTTGCGCAACGAAGGGTTAAAAGCGTCAACATGTTAATTCTTACCTCTGAGTGACCTTTTAACAAATCGGGAGCTTCATGATATTTGATTATACTCTTGGGAATGCCAAACATTGGCCGTCTAAAGTTTTTATGCCTATAAGTAAAGTTACGCGCAACTTTGCAAGTTAGAGGGACTAAAAGTGTCAATATGTTTAATTATACCTCTGAATGACCTTTTAGCGAACCCGAAGCATCGTGATGTTTAATAATACTCTCAAGAATGCCTAATATGGATTAGATGAGGCTTCAATGCTATTAAATGATGATATGCGCAAGTTTGCGCATTAGAGGGACCTAAAGCATCAACTTTTGAATCTACGCCTTTCGGTGACCATTTAAGCGAATGGGAGTGTAGTAATATTTAATTATATGCTTAGGAATGATCAATATGTGCCATGGAAGGCTTGGATATCATTAAACGGCATTCCGCGCTACTTTGCGCAATTAAAGGACTAATTGCGTCAAACTGCAAAAGTATACCTATTCGTAGGGTATCGAACCTTCCAGAATATGATCATAAGTTAAACATGCCATAATTATCCCTTACCTAGCTTAGAAATAGGATTAGAGGTGTTTCGTGCGCAAAAATAAACTTTTAAGTCATGCAGGGACTAAAAGTGTCAAAAAGTGCACAAGTTTGCATTTTCGCGCATATCTTGCATTCTGAATATATCCGGACACCCAAAAAAATTTATGTAAGCACTAAAATATTTTATTTTAGTGTTTGGCTTGATAAAATTCCATTCGTCGCGTAATTTGGATCGTTTTTCGCGTCCGTTCGTGTTTCGTCGTAATTAGACGAACAACGTGACCGTACGGCCAAACGAACCGACATCCAACATGTTTTTGAGCATGTTTCGTGTCCCCTATGTTTAAACATCATGGTGGAGCCTTGAAATGAGGTTAACGGGCCTTATACGCATCAGAAATGATCTTTAAGCAAGTACAGGGACTGAAACTGCAATTCTGAAAGTTCTGTGCTGAACTGTGCAGCCCAGGCGGGCCGCGTAGACCCCCCTTGGGTCTTACGCGGGCCGTGTGAACCTGCCAGATCTGCAGAATGTGATTTACAGCCATGTACAGCCTGTTCCAGCTTGATCCAACACTTGCAAATGGTATTTCTTCAATCCTTGGGCACCCATAGTATTAGAAATCAGGGGGTATGATGTGTACGGTCCTGATCAAGGCTCGTTTATCAAGAAACGATCCTAACGGTTCTCAAAAAGCTATATATACCCCCTTGATCTTGGCTTTCATTCACACCTCATTCCATTTCTGATTGCTCTATGAATTCTTGGAGGATCTTGAGCTTCTTGAGAACCTCCTTATGTCCTTTGGACCTCTTGTAAGTATCCTTTGGTGCTTAGTTTAATTGTTTAGCGATTAAAAACCGAAAAGTCAAGCATTTGCGACAAACGCTTTGACTTTCAAACGGTTGAGCCATTGTTCGCAACGAACATGGCTACGTGATCGTAATTAGGTAGGTATTAAACCCTCAAAAGGGAACCTCCTAATTACCAAGTTTGCTTAGTTAATTGTCGGGTCAAAGTAATTAAAATAAAAGTCAAACAAGTCAGTTTTACTAATAAATTCATAACTGATAATTCAGAAGTTATGGAACATGTTTTAACACTTAAATAACTTGGTAATTAACATAAGAACATGTTTAAGCATGTTCAACCCAACAATTCTAAGTATAGGCTCGATTCGGAACTGAAAGTCGCAAAAGTAGACTTTTGCTTTGACTTTTAGTTCTGACCCGATTTAACTTAGTTTAGACATGCCTTAGAACTTTATTAGGACCAGGTTATAGATTAGTGTATCCCTCTGAGGTTATACAACTTGGTTCCTTAGTTATCCGATTCATATGCATGTTTCCGTTAAATGCGTAAATGTTGACTATTATGCCCTTTTGACCTTAAAACGAGGATTTTGAAAATGTGAGAGGAAAATAATCTTTATTACTAATTTATAAACATGTCCCTAAATTTTCACATCAGTTTGAGGTCTAGATTAGGAGTTATGCTCATTAGCGTAAATGAAAAGCTTTTTATTAATTAAACGGCGTAATTAGCATAAAGCCTATCTAAACCCAATTAATAATACCAAACTTTTTACCCACTAATGTAATATAATATTTTGGGATTTTTGAAGATTTTTATTTATTTTTAGGCTGAGCATAACATAGAGTTCTAAGCTTAATTCGGTAATTGTCGGTTTTGCCCTTTTGGCCTATAAAATGAGTTTTACAAATCCTTTTGACACCAAACCTTTTTCTACTGATCCTATATCATAAATAAAATATTTTGAACTTTTTAAACTAATCAAAAACTCAGATTTCCCATTTAAACCCGAAAATCGCTTAAAACCGACTTTTACGCGTTTTAAGCGCATAGTATGAGTTAAAACTATTTTTGGCATATGAAACTTAATACCTACTGATGTCTTAAGTAAATTATATATTTTGATAGTAAAGAAAAGTTTTAAACTCGGATTCTCTAATTTTGACCTTTTAAGCTTATGTGAAATTACCAAAATACCCCTACGGTGCATAGTTTGGTTATAAATAGTAAATTTCACATATATGTTATACCCTACTGTTATAACTTATTAAATTAAGTATTTTTACTGATTATATTAGACCTGGAACTCAGAATAATATTTAATCTCTCTTACAACCTTTAAAATGACCAAAATACCCATACGGGGCATAAATTGGTTTTAAATTCGTTTTGCGCATAATGGAAGGTATCCTATTGATATCACAACATATTTAAGGCATATTAACTTAGGAAACCTATTCATGACTCTTTTGGTTACCCGTTACGCACTTTTCGCGTTCGGATCGGCTTATGTAACTAGTTTGCATAAATTAGCCGAAACGGGTCAAACTTTATCATTTTTATCTCAAAATCCAGAATGTGTTTAGTTTACCCTTAATACACAAGTATACAAGCTTGTCGAGTCTAAACCACATTCTAATCCGGTTCTCGCTTTATCATGCGTTTTGAACCGTATCTTCTTTAAAACCTAACCGGTCTAAGCATAGGCTTAATTAAGACCCGTTAGGATTCTAATAGGTTATTAAAAACCTTCGTTCCAGATTTAAGAGCCCAGTAAAAGCTATCTGTACTTGCTGAATTGATATACGACTGGGATTGAATTTATATTTAGCTCAGGTAAATACTTTTAACTTATTTTCCCTATACAGGCTTGGGGTACGGTATATAAAATACCGCTTGGTCGGGCATTGAATTTTTAATTGTATGAAGGTTAATTTATTGAAATGTCCTGTTTAAATTGTTTTGTTTGCTTAAAGCTTTTGGGGGGTTAATGACCATGTCCCGGATATCCTTGGCATCATTTTAAGAAATGGCCACGACCTAAGCACGGGGTGTAGGCGTACACCCGACAGTACATATATATAAATAACAAGGTATAACCGCCAGTTTCGGGAATAACTCGCCGCGGGACTATATCATGTGGTGTGTCTATTAATCTTTAACCTGGCGTCAATCCGGGCTACTGAACGTATAACGAACATGTAATTCTTTTACAAGTTTATATATAAATAATTATCCCAAGTTATAAAAAGTTTTGTGCCACGTGCATTCAAATCAATTTTCTAAAAACATTTTCAAAATGAGTCAGTTAATTGTATTTACCAGAGTAAACTGACGTATTTTCCCAAAAAGGCTAAGTGCAGGTACTAATCGGAATAGGCTGGCTACTCCTAGCATCAATTAAGAGTCTCGCAAGCTTAGATGTTAAAATCTGTTGAACAATCATCTTTTATTTTGATCCGCCCGTGGATCCTTTACATTCTGTTTGTAATACTTTGATATTACTTTATATCGGTTTGTAATATTTTACCCTTTTGCTTCCGCTGTGCATTTAAATTGTGTTGTTTGACTATGATGATATCAACTACGTCACGATACTCCCCACCGGGCCCACCGGTAATACGTGAAAATATCGGGGTGTGTCATGGGCCAGTAGTTTTACATGCATAGGGACACATGGGATGATCAGGGAACTTTTGTAGACTTGTGTGTGATGATCTTGTGTAATTTGGGGTCCTATATAAGAACTTGAAGTTGCAACATTTGGACTTGCCACTTCAAAACTCATTTCAAGCTGATCTCTGGAGCTTCTCTAGTCTTCAACAAGTTTCCTTAGGATCCATAATCGTGCTAAGGACCTTTGTAAGTGTCCTTAATTTCCTAATTTCTGTTTTAATTAGCTTAATGACCATAAGTCAAACTTATCGTAATTAAGGTTTGACTTCGTGATTAATCACTAATGGTCCAGTCATTAGTTAAATTGAGAGTAATTATAAGTTGGTAATTATGTAGGTAATAAACCCCTTTGAGGGTACCTACTGATTATCACCCTAACTTGGTCAATTGTCGGGTCAAACCTAATACTAAAAAGTCAACCGAAAGCTAATTTTCGCATAAACACATAATTAACAATGTAGAAGCTATGGAACATGTTTTATCACTCATATAACTTGGTAATTAATGTAAGAACATGTCTAAGCATGTTCAACCAGACAATTTTCATTCTAAGCACGGTTCGGAACCGAAAATCGCAAAAGTAGACTTCTGCTTTGACTTTCAGTTCTGACCCATTAGAGCCTAGTTTAGAAATGCCTTAGAGCTTTATTAGGACCAGGTTTCATGTTAGTATAACCCTCTGTGATTATACAACTTGGTTCATTAGTTATCCGATTCATATGCATGTTTCCGTTAAATGCTTAAATGTTGACTATTATGCCCATATGACCTTAAAATGTGATTTTTGAAAATGTAAAAGTATAGAAACCTTAGTTACTGATTTATAAACTTGTCCCTAAAATTTTACATCAGTTTGAGGTCTAGATTAGGAGTTATGCTCATTAGCGTAAATGAAAAATTTTTTATTAGTTAAACGGCGTAATTAGCGTATAGCCTATCTAAACCAAATTTTTAATACCAAAATTTTTACCCACTGATGTAAAATAATATTTTGAGATTTTTGAAGATTTTTATTTATTTTTAGGCTGAGCATAACATAGGGTTCTAGCTTTGATTCGGTAATTGTCGGTTTTGCCCTTTTGGCCTATAAAATGAGTTTTACAAATCCTTTTGATACCAAACCTTTTTATACTGATCTAACATGGTAAATATAATATTTTAAGACTTCTGGAATAATAAAAATATCAGCTTTTCATATAAAACCCGGAAATCGCTTAAAACCGTCTTTTTACGCGTTTTAAGCGCATAGTATGTATTAAAACGATTTTAAATATATAAGACTTGATACCTACTAATATTTTAAGTAAATTATTATACTTTAGCAGTAAGCAAAAGTTTTAAACTCAGATTTCCAGATTTGACCTTTAAACCTTAGGTGAAATTACCAAAATGCCCCTTCGGTGCATAGTTTGGTTATAAATGATAAATTTCACATATATGTAATACCCTACTGATATAACCTATTAAATTAAGTATATTTACTGATTATATCAGACCTGAAACTCATATTTATATTAAATCTCTTTTAGAACCTTTTAAATGACTAAAATACCCCTACGGGGCATAATTTGAGTTAAAATTCGTTTTGGGCATAATAGAAGATATCTTACTGATGTCACAACATATTTAAGGCATATTAACTTAGGAAACCTGTATATGACTCTTATGGTTACCCGTTATGCATTTTTCGCGTTCGGTTCGGTTTATTTAATTAGTTTGCATAAATTGACCGAAACGGGTCAAACCTTATCATTTTTGTCTCAAAATCCAGAATGTGTTTAGTTTACCCATATTACACAAGTATCCAACCTTGTCGGGTCTAAATCACATTCTATTCCGGTCTTCGCTTAATCGTGCGTTTGAACCGTATCTTCCTTTAAAACTAACCGGTCTAAGTTTAGGCTTAATTAAAGACCCGTTAGGAATCTAATAGGTTATTAAAAACCTTCGTTCCAGATTAGGAGACCCGGTAAAAGCTACTTGCACTTGCTATTTGTGAATTATACTTGCTCAGGTAAATACTTTTAACTTATTTTCCCTTATACGGGCTTGGGGTACGGTATATAAAATACCGCTTGGTCGGGCATTGAATTTTTAATCATATGAAGGTTAATTTATTGAAATAACCTGTTTAAATTGTTTTTTTTTTTTTTTGCTTAAAGCCTTTGGGGGTTAATGACCATGTCCCAGATATCCTTGGCATCATTCATTGAAATGGCCACGACCTAAGCACGGGGTGTAGGCATACACCCGCCAGTGCATATATATATATATAAAGGTATAAATGCCGGTTTCGAGAATAACTCGCCGCGGGACTATATCATGTGGTGTGTCTATTAATCTTTAACCCGGTATTCAGCCCGGGCTACTGAACGTATAACGAACGTGTAATTCTTTTACAAGTTTATATATAAATAATTATCCCAAGTTATAAAATGTTTTGTGCCTTGTGCATTCAAATCAATTTTTCTAAACCTTTTTTCAAAATGAGTCAGTTAATTGTATTTACCAATGTAAACTGACGTATTTTCACAAAAAGGCTAAGTGCAGGTACTAATCGAAATAGGCTGGCCTCTCCTTAGCATCAATAAGAGTCTTGCAAGCTTGGATGCATTTTAAATATGATGAACTATGTTTCCTTTTTATTTGATCCGCCTGTGGATCCTTTACAGTCCGTTTGTAATACTTTGATATTACTTTATATTCGGTTTGTAATGTGATTCGTCTTTTGCTTCCCCTGTGCATTTAAAATTGTGTTGTTTGACTATGACGATATCAACTACGTCACGATACTCCCCACCGGGCCCACCGGTAATACGTGGAAATATCTGGGTGTGACACCTGCACATACCTAACCCTAATCCCTAATTCGTCCCCCTGCAAATCACCCTCAAATACGCAATCGTGCAAGAGAAAACAACAATGGTGCTATGTGAATGCGGGAAAGAAGCTGTAATTGTGACATCTTGGACTAATCGCAATCCTGGCTGTCATTTCTATGCATGTCTTAATCAGGTATGCGATAATTAGGGTTTTGTAATTGATTTGTACCTGAAATTGAAACTTCTTCTGTCTGTGTTAATTAGGGCTCGGATTGTCGATTCATTGGTTGGGTTGATAGAAGGTGTCAAAGGTGTGTTGACATCATACCTGGACTGCTTAGGGGAAAGAACCATGCTGAAGAACAGAAGAACAAGCTTGAGGTTAGAGTCAAAGAAAGTGAAGAAAAGGTTATGAAACTGAAGAAGTGGTTGATTATCAGTTGGATATGTTTCATTTGTTATATAGTGTATTTCTAGGACTTTTAGCAATGTCTAGGTTGGCCGGTCTGTAACTGCTGGTATGTAATGTAATTTTGACATCATGTAATGAAAATTGTGGTATATTGTTATTAGAAGTTGTGAAATAAGCTTTGTAAATTTCTGACATGTCCGAAACACCTAACAGTGTGCAACAAGCTTTGTAAAACTCTGACATGTATGAAACACCTGACAATGTGCAATAAGCTTTGTAAATAAACCACATTGTGCATAACCAACTAGGATATCATACCAAACACTTCATAAAATCCATTACACTTCATAAGTTAAAGACTGACCCAAAAACCTGTTCAAAAGACAGCCATTCCATGTTCAACCTAATACATAAGTACATAACCACTAAAAGTTTTCAAAAGACATAAACTGACCCTTAAACATGTTCAAGACCAAAAGACACAACCCTAAACCATAAAGACAACCCTAAACAGTACCATCCCCTTTGTAAGTCCTTGTGTTATGTCCCACATGACCACACTTGACACATTTTCCCTTAGTGTGTTTCTTGGACAGCCTTCCACTGTGAGTCATTTCCTCCACTTCTAATGCAGACCTTTTCCTGGCCTTCTTGGGTCTGCCCACCTGCTTATGATGATTTGGTGGTGAAAGGGTGGTAGGAACTTGAGATTTGACCCATAAAGACCTTCCATTGATAGGGTTCACCTTGAAATTATAAACCTGCTTCCACCTAGCCATTGTGTAGATGGGATTACACCAACTCTCTAATGAACCAACCCTTCTACCATTAGTAGCCATGTTCCATATTGCTGCAACAGCATGCCTACATGGCATTCCTATAAATTAAATTGATTAGCAAGACAGCTAGAACAGTTTACAACATACCAGAGAAATATGACCTACACCAATGCAGTGGTGGGATTTTGGACAACCACAGGTGGGCCTCCTTGTTGAATGCCTTCAGCTCATCCATTGCAATCTGAAATTCAGGAACTGTTGTTGCACATGCACACTTCCAAAGCATGTCCTTGTACAGATTCCCTCTAAAAGTGACTTTCATGTTCTCATGAATATGCCTCAAACAGTATCTGTGTTCAGCATCGGGATACAACCTGTTAACAGCTTGAAGTATACCCTGTTAAATTCAAGAAGTTAGTATATGAATTGATACAAATGCAAAGTATACAACATTACTTAACATACCTTCTGTCTATCAGATACAAATGTGAAGTTTGAGTTTCTGTGCAGATCCAGATCATCTCCTAACAGTTGTAGAAACCAAGTCCAGGAGTTGATGTTTTCAGCCTCTACAATTGCATAGCATACAGGGTATATTCCATTGTTAGGGTCTATTCCCACAGTAGTGAGTATTTTACCTGGGAATGGTCCCTTCATGAATGCACCATCCAGACCCAACAGATCCCTCCCAATTTCCTTAAAACCTGTTTTAAAGCACCCAAACATACATATATCCTTTTAAACTTTCTAGTTGTTTCCCTACGATCACAAGGTGGTTCAACCTCTAACCTAACAGTAGAACCTGGATTCTTATCTTTCAGCTCAAGAATGTAGTCTCTTAGCAAAGCATTCTGTGAGATGTAGTCTCCTTCAACATGTTTCTTTGCTTTTTTCTTTGCCCTATATGCCTTCATCTTAGAAACATCAATTGAATATCTTCTCTGTAACTGTTCTTGCACAGCAGTAACTGGAATATTAGGATTTTCTTCAATTTGTTCTATCATCTGTTCAGACAAGAAGGTGTCTGTGCAAGCCCTATTTTTTCTAGATTGACAACATTTATGTTCACTTATTAAAGTGTTGACCATCCAAGATTCAGTACCACTAACTTTAGATATTAACAAAGCCCAAGGACATAAATATTCCTCAGGTTTTGTCTTATTCCCCCTTCCACCAACATTTACCACTTCAGCCCCTCCTTGTCTTTGTTGTTCAATTCAGCCCCCTCCTTGTTTTTTTGTTTACTTTAGAACCCCTGATATTATCTTTTCCTTTACCTTTCACATCTGCCACCTTTTGTTTCCCTTTTCCTTTACCTTGCACGTCTGCCACCTTTTCTTTCCCTCTTCTGCTTCTTTGAGTATCAATATGGACACCACTATCATCAACCTCAAAATCTGGTAGCATGCCATGACAAACTGCCCTTACCCTTGTATTATCATCCTTCACAATCTTAATACACCTCCTATTTTTAACAACATACTTTTTAATCAGCCTCTTGCCTTATAAGTTTATAGAATGAAATCTAGGATTCATTACCGTATAGCTGCATCACTTGTTCATGATCAAGTTCTTCTCGTATGTACCAAGTCTCCGATTGAGACATGCTTCTGTTTCGTCGTTGTATTCGTCGAAGAAACCTAAGGGAGGAGTTGAGCAATTGGGGGAAGAATGGTGGGTGAAATTGGGGTTTAGGGTTTTTATAAGATGTGACTGTAATTGGTAGGTGGTAGGTGGATTGACATTAATGCCCTCATGTGCTTCTCACGTGACCTGACTTAACTGGGAAAATAAACTAGATTTAGGGTAAATGACATAACCTGAATGGTTTTTCAAACATTAAGTATGTTTTCTGTACTTAGTAAAGATAAAGGACATACTTTGTAATAAATGACATAGATAAAGGACGAACTTTGTTATTTACTCTATTTAAAAATATGTTTTGTATATACAAATAAATATCTATTTTCGTTAAGAATTTGTTTTTTATAAACGTTGTTTTTAAAATCATTTGTTTTTGAACCTTTTTTTAAATCGTCCATCGTTTTTCGTAAAATTATTCATTTTTAAACCGGTTACTTATTAAAATCATTCTTTAAAATGTTTGTCTTTTCAAGTTTTTATAAACGATTTCTTTTAAAATCATTTTTTGATCTTTTTAAACGTAGATTAAATAAATGACGTTTATAAAAAAACCTTAAAAAAATAAGTTAAAAAGTGTAAGGTACTAAAAACCGCACGAATTTAATAAACGAATGATTAAAAAAATAACAAATTTTGAATAAACAAAAAGTCCAAAGAAATGGAAGATTTGAAAAACAAATAAAGCATTTTTAAAAAAAATTGAAAAATGAACGATCGTTTGCAAAAATTTTATTAGAATGTTTTTTTTTTTTTCAAATCTTACATTTCTTTTGTTTTTTTATAAACGTCGTTTTGTAAAATTTAAAAAATGAACGACTTACAAAAGCGAGTTGTTTAAAAATGTTTAAAAAATAAATGATTTTAAAAAGAATGGTATAAAACGAAGTGTTTAAAAAAACTTTAAAAGACAAACGACGTTTGAAAAGAACGATTTTAAAGAACAAATGTTTTAAAAAGGAACAATTTTAAAAACGATAGATGGTTTAAACAAAATGTAAAAAAAAATATTTTTTAAAACAACTTTTATAAAAACAAATGGTTAATGAAAATACATATTTATTTGTATATTAAACATACTTTGTTAAATAATAACCGTGAAAATAACGAAATAAAAAAAAAAAACTTGAGTGATTGCATTAATAATCTCTTAAATATCAAAAGAACTTTGTAATTATAAAAAACAACCCCTAAGGTATATAATGACCTAATTACCCTAAAACTTAACTACAAAAAAGTAACAAAGTTAGTGTTAAGGGCCAAAACCGTTATAGAATGCAACCTCGGGGTCTGATATGTTAAAAGATTACTTTTTGGACTGAATGGGTTAAACTGGCTAAAACACAGTGGTAAAACCGTAATTTACCCATATTTTTTTTATAAAACCATGTTTCCTTGGGGCAACATCGACATGGTTCCACACAAATACCCCAAACAACATGGTTCCACACAACATGTTCGTCGGTTGTTATCGGCCAAGCATGGAGAGTTTTATCGATTCGCCGCAAGCCGTGGCGTCCAACTTTTATCACCAATACCAAATAAACACCCAAGGTTCACAAACCGCCATACCCGAAACACAACCCGACATGGTTCAACCGAATCAAGCCAGTCCATCGCAACCCAAAAAAAAGAAATCATAAAAAGGGGGACGGCGAGCCGCCCGTCGAAAGAGGTAGCCGAGAAGATGGCGATTAATGAAAAGGTCGCTTTGGCTCATGATTGGGTCGACATTTTCGAGGACCTGGCTACCAGTATTTTTATATGTTATATTTATTATATGTTATTTTGTAAAAAAATGTTACAATATTTATATATGTTTTCTACTAGGTTATTACCCGGGATTGCTTCCCGGGCTGAAGAAAGTTACTTATATTATTATTAATTTTGTTCATGCATAAAGGTTTGACAAAACCTAAAAATAAACTATATGCTAACGAAGACAACAATGGTATGCTTGAACCATAGTCTTGTAATAATGAACTTGCATAAGTGGAGAAGTCGGGTATAATGGTATGCTTAAACCATTGGTCTTGTGATAATGGATAAGCATAAGTGGAGATTGCAATCAAATAACCATAGCAGCCGAAGAGAGGACATATTCTCAATTATTCTAGGTCGAACCAATACCTGAAAGCCAAAAACAACTCAAAAGGTGAATTTTCAATTAATTGTTCTATAGCCTGAACCAATACCAATCCAACTTCAGATCTACCAAGAACTTAACAAATTACCACTTTATATTTACAAATCTAGTTTTTTTAGTTAAAAACCATGTAATATTCCTATTTGTATGATTAATTGACAAAGCAACAATCATCATACGTGGATTTCAGCCGTAACCAAAAAATAAATATAAATTGAAGGTGATTAATTTCTGAATTTTTACTTTTATTTTAGGAATGGGTCAAATGTGTGTGTAACGGACTTCAAAATGACAGCTAAAAAACAAATGTAGAAAAAATAACAGGTAATCATCAAGATCTTCAAATTTAGCAAGTAATAATCAGTATGTAGGAGAAGCCATAACCCAAAACATAAATGGTTGACGAAGGGAAACCAGCAAGGCTACAAAGTAAACAAAGAACTTCATCAGAAACGTCAAGAAATGAGAAAGAAACTAATAATTAAAGATCTTCACGATGCGTGAGAACACATACCTAAAAGAATGTAAATCTCGTATATGGTGTTTCCCTTCGAGTAACACCATTTTCAAACGCATATGCGATGGGCGTATTGAAAACATATCTAAAATATGAAACTTTTATATGGTTCAAAGTTTTACCATACTCCTACTTTGAATTCTTCATTGTTCAATAAAGAAAGATAACCTTTAACCTGCCACAACAAGCGCACGGTGTCTCCATGTTTGAATCTTCATCCTCATCCTGATAGATTGTGCAAACTCCAAATTTGTTTGACAAATATTCAAAACTGAAATCCATATTATGACCACTAACATTAGCAACCATTTCTTCATTTGTAGAATTTGATCTACTTGCAGCCACAAGTTCCATCAATTTAACTACAAAAGCTATGAATTTTTAAACAAAAGAATGCATTAAAATTAAGAAAACGAATATAATTATCCAAAACAAATACACATATACAACATAACTTATTCAAAGACCATGTTAATAAAGAAAATCATGTGTATTGGAAGATTTGTTCTTATACTCACTCTTCTTCCATGAAACACATATAAAATTTAAAACGACAAAAACCTTTATGAAAATTACATGTAGAACCTGAATTTAAAAACAAAGAACTGAACAAATGTATTAACTAAGTTGGTCAAACTATTCAGAACTTACCAGATTTGGACTGCATAAGAGGCTACGAACTGATCAATTTCAAACCTACACCAGCCAAACAACTGTTTGACTAAAGTCAAACCACTGTTTGCAAAAATATGATTCTTAGTGGTTCAAAAGTCTATTTGACCAAAGTTAAAACACTGTTTGACCAAAGTTAAAATGCTCTTTGACCAAAGTCAAACTACTGTTTGGAAAAAAAGAACCACTGTTTTCTCCAAAACACTGTTTTAACCCAACAGTGTTTTCAAACCACTGTTTAACCTAACAGTCGTTTCGAAACACTGTTTAACCCAACAGTGGTTTCAAACACTGTTTAACCTAACAGTGGTTTCAAAACACTGTTTAACCGAACAATCATTTCAAAAGTGGTTTCAAAACACTGTTTTAACCCAATAGTCATTTCAAATGAGCTTAGGGTGTGAACACCAATACCAAATAAACACCCAAGGTTCACAAGCCGCCATACCCGAAACACAACCCGACATGGTTCAACCGACTCAAGCCGGTCCATCGCAACCCAAAAAAAAAGAAATCATAAAAAGGGGGACGTCGAGCCGCCCGTTGAAAGAGTAGCCGAGAAGATGACGATTAATGAAGAGGTCGCTTTGGCTCATGATTGGGTGGACATTTTCGAGGACCTGGCTACCAGTATTTTTATATGTTATATTTATTATATGTTATTTTGTAGAAAATGTTACAATATTTATATATGTTTTCTATATGTTAATAGGTGACTCTCAAAGAGGACCTGACTTTTGGAAGCGTGTTCGTGTAACCTTCCACAACATCATGGAACGTGAGCCTTATAGGCAATGCCAATCAAATTTTTGACAAATGGAGAGAAATGCGTAGAAAAGTTACCGTATTCAACGCCATCTACAATAACTTGGTCAACCAATGTGGGGGTCAACTAAGTGGTGCAAGTGATGTTGACTTGCATACCGAGGCGCTAAAATATACAAACAAGATAAACGCCACACATTTACAATGAATCGGCCGTGGCAAATTCTAAGAAAAAACACAAAAGTGGTATCTTGTCCCGCCAGTGGATATGCGGGAGCCATCAACGTTGATTCTGATGCGCGGGCGAATTTTAATTTAAATGCATCCAATGACGAGTTTGAAACTCCGCTTGAGCCGGTTCATGAGACTCGTCCTATGAGGAGAAATCATGCGAAGGCAAGAAACAAAGGCACCGGAACGTCCTCTTCGAGTCAAGTGGATCTCGAAGCAAAAATGGATAAACTTGACGAACGTATCGTTGAACTTTTATCACTAAAACAACATAAAACTGATGTAATCGATCTTATGGTGCTTTCGATGAAAGCAGGCGATCTTGAGGATCCAAATGACAAGGGTATTCTCCAACACAAGAAAGACAAGATTCACCAATGATTTCGCTCGCAAATAAATTAGGATGTTTTTTTTAACTCTAGGACTTTTATTTTTTTAATGTAAGACGTTTTTTTTAAACTTTGGGACTTTTATTGTTTAATGTAATTTTAAAATTTAGGATTTATATTTTAATGTATTTTTGTGTGATTTTATTTAATTTTGAATATACGTTAGATAAATGTATAATGATTAAAAATGATTATATGTGTGGGTGGGGTGGGGGACCATTGTGGGTGAAAACAAAAGAAAGTGAGGGAAATTATGAGACGATGTGTCCGTGGGTCACATGCACTTTATGACGTCGCAGTAACATGAAGTAAAAGGGGCGTGAAACGGTTACGATTTTTTTTTTTTACTCTATTAAGGAACGGCTGGCATTGCAATTTATGGTCTTCTTGGAGCTGTGAGAGCACAAGGAAAGCCAATGATCGACTTCTCAAAACAAAAGGTTGTTGCCATGCCAGAAGGTTTACATTCTTTATTTAAAGATTTTTTTTATTATTTCCAGAAACGAGTTGAGTCGAGCCAAGCTCGTTTAACTTATGAAAACTCGAGCTCGGATCGTATGTAGTTTTTCAAGCTCAAGTTCGGCTCGTTTATTATTTATCAACTAATATATATTAACTATAATTATTATTACTTAAATATATCAATTAATATTACTTAAATATATCAATTAATAATTATATAAACTGTGGGCTCGTGAAGGCTCGCGAGCCAGCTCGAGCTCGGGCTTGTTTACTAAACGAGCTTGTTTTTTAGGCTCAAGCTCGGCTCGTTTCAAGCCTTTTCCGAGTCAAGCTCGGCTCGTTTGCACCCCTAATTTATTTCATTATAAAAACAAAAAAAAAATAATAAATATGAGAATTCAAATATTGTACTGCAGGAATTAAACCTTTTTTATGAAAGACAAGGAATAATCAATCATAAAAACACTAGGCTACAGCAAGAAACTGAACACCTGGGCAAACACCAGAAAATGGCAACTTAATCATATCTTTAGTTAAATTATATTCAACAAATACAAATTACACTCTAAATGTAGGTATTAGGAACCCACTTCAACAAAATATGCAAAAAAAGAAAAAAAAAACAAGACAAACATCACCAATTGTTACTCTGTGTGAAAAAAAAAATAAGATTGAAATTGTTGACATGAAAGATGAATACCTTAACCCAAAGATGAAAACTCGTATTCAAAATATGTAAAACTCATAGGGAACGACTTTATAAATTTGTAATTTTCATTTCATTTCTAATGACATAATTAATTTGATTGTGTGTTTTGTGATTATCATATTTTTTTATGATATATTTACTTTATTATGTTCTTCAACCTGACCCGACCCAACCTGAGCAAACTGAAAGTTCTATGTTTGCTTGTGAAAAATCTGAACACCAAAAACTGATTGGTCGAACTACGCCGTGTTAGATTAAATATATCACATGTATTTATTTAGGTAGTCATTATAATCATTTATATTATACTAGAATCATTTATTATAAGTTAGTCAAAAATAATGAAATTAAACCTTATTATTATATTGGTTGGTAATTGTTGATGGATCGTATTACCTTACTAACTAATAAAGGTTTTCTCTCGGGCAGTGGCGAAGCTTGAAAATTTCTACCGGGGGGTCGAAAGTCACCGGACCTAAAAGTATATACCTAAAATTTTTTATTTTTATAAAACCGGGGGGTCGAAAACGTATATACCTAAAAAGTTCTATACAAAACGTACATACATTACACTACTGAGCGAAAAGTTCAGGAGGTTGGGCGCCCCTCGGCCCCTTCAATGCTTCGCTGCTACTCTCGGGTGTATTTAAGGAGATAACTAGAGAAGGTTAAAGATTAGACTCATAACATCACCTAAATCATCCTCCTCTCTCTCCCATTATTCACGGGTTCATCACCATACGAAGTCCTATCACCATCACTAATATACACCCCAAACAGGTACCAGATCAAGCTAATTATCATGTCTACATCCATGGTTGCATGAGTTTCTATAGATTATCGGCTGGCCTAAATGCTATAACATGTAACACAATTTATATGTTTTCCATTATGTACTTACAAAACTGGTCAACACACTGAATTAGAGTTCCAATGTCTAGCTCAAAACCATTGTATATCTACAATATTGTCGAAACTACAAGGAATTATACATTTTCGGCCAGAAAACTCTGACGAGTTTCGATTGTCATCAAAAACTTTATTTGGAATTATATAACATAGTAAACCACATGACTTGATTAGCCACTTTGGCAAGGTTAGAGCCTTAGAGGGGCAGGTGCATGTGAACTTCACGTGCTATGTTACGGAGTGGCCCTATTTAAGTGTAAAATCATTCAATCATAACTTACGAGGGTTCATGGGATTTTAGTCAATTGATTGTGGAAAATACTGTCTGATATGATTCAATTTCATGAAGTTTAATAAATACTAGTTTTTTTTTACGTTGCGCGTTGCGACGAAACCGAGCAAATGATAATATAAAATAAACGTGATTTGAAAATAAAACATGTTGTTTAAAAACCCAAACCATTAGAGCGGTTTAATTTATCATCGAATCGTTTTATGATACCAAATAAATACTTTATTTTGAGTACAACTTAGTTTTTAACAAAACTTAATAGAATGCCAGGGAAAAAATCAGCACAACTACGTGCTTAAGTTTTTAGAAAAAAAAGTTATAAACGTAAATTATTAAAGAAGTATCAAATTAATCGATAAATTAATATATGTTCTAAAAAAAGAGAAAAAAAATTATTAAAAAAAATGGCAAAGGAAATATATGGTTTTAAAAAAGGGAAAAAAAAATTAAAAGTATGTTATTAAAAGTAAATATAATAATAAACTATTATAATATATTAAATAGAAAAAATAATAAAAAACTATATATTATTATAAAAATAAAGTTACTATTCATCGTCCTTCGTCAACAATATATATATATATAATAGTAACTCTTAGTTTAAATGTTTAACAAATTCTGATTTTGAAATAAATATTTCTTTTTAAAATAATTATTTGTTATGAGCTATGGGAATAAAAATAGCTCATAAAGTTCTTTTTGATATTAGACTAAAAGAATATAAGATATATTTGATGATTGAATTCGGCATAGCTTGTGTGAGACCGAGTGATTATCACTTGTGTTAAACTAATAATTGTCAAGATGTTGATTGGTGAATCGATTACTGATTTGTTAATCGAAATATTGTGTAGAATGTTGTAATTTGTAGTTAGTGGCGGAACTAGAAAAAAAAATTCAGGGGTATCCCAATTTTTTTTTCCTAAGGTCGCTCTA
Source organism: Helianthus tuberosus (assembly GCA_030545235.1). NCBI lineage: Eukaryota > Viridiplantae > Streptophyta > Magnoliopsida > Asterales > Asteraceae > Helianthus > Helianthus tuberosus. The sequence continues at coordinate 124,209,858 of CM060443.1, read as the reverse complement.
AGAATTCGAGAACCCTTAGGGCCCTATGTGGCTAATTTAATGGGTCCTTTAAAATTTTCTTTTACTTAAGGTCATCCCAAGAATTTGGGAGCCCTTAGAGGCCCCTGTGTGGCAAGTGTGTGTGTATGTAATTACTAGCTTACAGATTCGTGTATTACATGAGTTGAATACAAAATATTATACAATTAGTAATAAGATTAGAAATTATAATATGATATTTTAAGACAAGATATGATTGAAATTATGTATTATATTACTTAGGTATTGATACATGTATTGTGAAACTATTTTTAAAAGCAAAATTGTTAATTAACCTTCTTTAATTCATACTTTATAATATAGTAGTGAGAGAATGAAAACATTTTAATTATAGGATTCAAATATAATTTTTTTTTACATTTTAAAACATATATTGATTATCATTTTTTTATTAATGGGTGTATAATACACACAAGAATGTTATTAAGTAGGTTTATATAAAAAATTAAATGTTATTTAAAAGTTTTATTGATAATATTTAGCTTCTAATAAAAGGCTATATAAAATTTTAAATGTTATTAAAAAGTTTTATAGATAATATTTAATTTCTAATAAAAGTATATTCAACAACAAAAAGAATTGAAAACTTATTGGTAAAGTAAATCTAAACTTAATAAAATGATAAGTAAACAAAGTAAAAAATAAATAAAACAAACAAGATAAAATGATAAATAAACAAAGTAAAAAAATTAATAAAACAAACAAGTAATATACAGAATAAATTGCCTTTCAAAAAAAAATATACAGAATAAATTAATAAAGTGAATTGGTTAAATATTAAGGAAGTTTTACTTTGACCAAAATTTGACTAGACAGTATTCACATTTATTCAACGGTGGCTTTCTGACTTCCTAACTTTTTATTAATCTTTCCCAATGTTTTCATTAACATAACTTCATCTTCTCCGATTTTTTATAAGTGCCGCTGCAACTTTTGGGACCGGAAATTTCACCGGAAAATTTCATTTTATATCATCTTTACTTACATTCAGGGGTATCCTAATCCTTGCTTAGGGGTATCCTTAACAAATAAAACAGAGATTAAAAAAAATTGCACTTCGTCAAGAAAGTTGAGGGGTATCCCGGGCAACCCCTCACCTCCACATAGATCCGCCCCTATTTGTAGTAATATTATTTTTTTAACGGCCAAACTTTTATCAAAGCGAAAAACTAACTAGTAAGAAACTGGCTAGAAAACAACATAAACAAGCGAAACGAAAGAAATGGTAAAAGCTCAAGTATTTTACTGAATTGAATTGAACGAGTTATGTGTAAAAATGAGAAAACTCCTATATACAAGTAGGAAATAGTAAAACAACTAACAAACTGCCATAACAAACTATCCAGCTCACTCATACATGTATACTCTTATACTCTAATGTGCCCCCTCATTGCCCAGCTATGCGAAACTTGGACCGAAGAGTGTCAAACCAAGACGAAGACAATCCTTTGCTCAAAATATCTGCAATCTGAAATATAGTGGGAACACAACGAACATGTAAAATACCACCAAAAACCATGTAACGAATAAATGCAAATCAATCTCCAAGTGTTTGGTGTGCTGATGAAACAATGTGTTGACTGCAAGATATGTAGCTCCAATATTGTCACACCAAAGAGACATTGGATAGGTCATTGTAATATGTAACTCATGTAATATATATGTAATCCATCGTAATTCAGCAGCTGTATGAGCAAGCGCTCGGTACTTAGCCTTTGTACTCGACCTAGCAAGCGTATGTTGTTTCTTGGAACTCCAACTAATCAGGTTGGGCCCAAAAAAGACACAATAACCTATGGTCGAACGTAAATCATCGGGACATCCAGTCCAGTCAGTATCACTATAAGCATGTAAATCAACACAAGTAGACCAACGTATACATAACCCACGAGAAATGGTACCCTTAAGATACTGCAAAATCCGATTAACAACAACCCAATGTCGATCAATAGGTGTCTGAAGGAACTGTGACACCTTACTGACCGCATAAGCAATCTCTAGTTGTGTCAACACAAGATATTTTAATGCACCAACAATGCTCTGATACATCGTAGGATCAGATAAAGGAACACTAGTTTGTCGAGAAAGTTGTCTACCAGAAGAGACATGAGTAGATAATGGTCGGCAATCAGCAAGAACAATGCGTTGTAGTAAATCAAGTAAGTAGCGTTGTTGAGATAAGTGTAAAACATCCTCAAAGTATGTGGCCTAAATACCCATAAAAATGTGACAGCCGTCCCAAATCCTTGAGCGCAAACCGAGAATGTAAGCGCCCAATCAAGCAAGTAACAAAATCGAAAGAGCTCTCAATAATAATAATGTCATCAACATAGATCAAGACACAGCAGAGTATCGAATCCTAATTGTAAACAAAGAGAGATACATCTAAAAGACACTGGGTAAAACCATCAGTAAGCAGAGTGGTGGATAGCTTGGAAAACAAGCTCTATGAACCTACTTTAGGCCATATAGAGCCTTTTGCAGACAAAAAACATAATGTGGTCTAGATGAGTCAACAAAGCCTAGGGTTGGGTCATATACACAGTCTCGGAAAGATCCTTATGTAAGAATGCAATGTTGACATCAACCTGACAAATAGGCAATCCTCGAAAGACGACGACTGAAAGAACTAGTCGAATAGTAGTAGGTTTGACAACATGATTGAAAGTCTCAGTGTAGTCAACCCTCAGTCTGATGAAAGCCCTTGGCAAAAAGCCGGGATTTATAACGACTCACTGATCCATCATGTCGCAACCCCCGACCCCTGCCTCGGGAGGCGGGCGGCCGCGGCCTACTCAGAGATGGTGGTATCGGTGTTTATCATTATTTGGCAGCGGAAATTTCATCAGGACCGTAGTTAGGAAATATTTTATCAGAGTAAAACATCACATTTTATAATAATAAATATATTGGGATAAAACCTAAGTTTTCGCTACAAACAGGTTTATAGGGATAAACCCTCTTTTATTGAAATAAAACATCTTCTTTAATTATGTAACTTTTATAGCCACTTTTCCAAGCCTTCAGTGCTGTCCAGCTGGCTTCTAATTGGCTTTCACATTTTGTTACCTGAAACGCGTTTAAAAACATTTTGTCAGTGGGAAATACTGGTGAGTGAATCCCAGTTTAATCAATACAAGTAAATCAGTTTTACAGTATTGAGGGCGATCTCGCAATTACATTTGTTTATTTTTCTACTTTAATTACCACTTTCGGTACTGTCAACCCGACTTGTGGTCATGTTACTACTCACAGTTTAGTAACAAATTTTGTATAGAAAACCCCAACATACCGACGATAATTGTAGAATACAAATACTCAATCACTGTTAAATATAAATTAAAACAATTGAGGTTTTGTAAAAACAGTTTGCAAAAAGGAGGATTACTCACATTGTTATCTTAGGAAATTTTCCTGTGGCTTCCTGGCTATAATCTATAAATTTTAAATAATGCACACGTGTCACGGCCCCCGTCCCGGTGTGACCCTGTCCAGGAGCCGCGGGACAGAAACCCGTGGTATTTATTATTTGATTTGACAGCGAAAGTTTAACAGGATCTTTTGAAACTTGAAAATGCCCCAATTATTTTATTTCACAAATTGGGACAAACCCCATAATTTACAATAAGGGAAATTTCACGAGGAAATCCCTTGTTTTACAAAACATGTTTATTTATGTTACTGAGCCACCACTTCAAGCTTGTTAGTGCTCCGTAGCACGTTTTCCTTGATTCATGATTCACAGTAAGTCACCTGAAACATGTTTTAAAAAAAAACATGTTTATTTATTTTATCAGCGGGGGAATACTGGTGAGTCACTCAAGTTATATAAAATGACACATTTATAAGTTACAGCATGAGAGCGATTACAATGGCTACTATCTTATTTTTATCTGGCGCCATGTCACACCCTGGTGACGATGGTCATACCACTATTGGGTCCTTTCACCCAAGTAGTGATGATTATCACTGTTAGGTTGGTGAACCTAACCGTGAGAAATTAGTAATGTGCACAATACCCCACTAGCCAGTGATTCAAGATAACCACGACTTAATCCCTGTAATTATACCTTTTGAGAATAATTTGAGGTTTAGTAAAACAGTTGATAAAAAGAGAATGACTCACCTTGCAAGTTTAGACGGGCATAGTTTAGCCTACTGATTTAGCCGTGTAACCAAGTTTAAATAACAATGCACACGAAACTAGGTCAGTAACTTAATACAACATTTACGATAAGCTCACGAAATCAAAACCCTCACGACGAATGACAAAGTATAGCCCAAATGCGGGCAGCACTTAAACATCCATCGGATTGGTTTCACTTGATCGGACATTGTATCGTAGCAGTGATCGAGTTAATACCCTGTATCGTAGCAGCGTCGTGACACTGTAAAACTCGTTTTTAGCAGAATAGGGACGTTTTGAGAGTGAGATTTCGAACACAGAAGCAAGTCCCATGCACAGGCTACTTATAGCAACATTTTAAGTTCTACGCGGCCCGCGTAAGCCTTAACATGGCTTTTACGCGGTCCGCGAGAACCCCTATCCTACGTGTAGGGCTGGTGTGTCACGAGTAGGGTTGCCACGTGTGCGACACGTGGCCCAGAACGCTTATCCGGTCAACTTTAAGTTGACGCGGCCCGCGTAAGCATAAGCTTACGTTTTACGCGGCCCGCGTGAAAATCAGATTTCATGTTTTCTTGGTTTTTCATGCGTATTAGGGTTTCAGGGGTCCGGGTTTTCACTTACGGGTCGTTTTGGGGCATTCTGGAAGGTCCTTACATCCTCCCCACCTTATTTAAAATCTCGTCCTCGAGATTTATTGAAATAAGTGAGGATACTTTCGCTTCATCTCCGATTCCAGCTCCCAGGTGTATTCGGGTCCTCTTTTTGAATCCCACTTGACTTTGATTAGTACCAATCTTTTGTGTTTGAGAAACTTAATCTTTCTGTCTTCTATTTGAAGCGGTTTCTCCACGAATTTCAATTTTTTGTTCACCTGTATGTCTTGAAGAGGGACTACCAGGGATTCGTCAGATAAACATTTCTTGAGGTTGGATACATGAAATACATCATGTACCCCAGCTAACTCTTCCGGTAGTTGTAAGCGATAGGCAACTGGTCCTATTCGCTGGATTACTAGGAATGGTCCTACGTATCTTGGACTTAGTTTTCCTTTATTACCGAACCGAACTACTCCTTTCCAAGGAGAAACTTTCAAGAGTACCTTGTCTCCAACTTGAAATTCTAGTGGCTTGCGTCGATTATCTGCATAACTCCTCTGGCGATCTCAAGTCGTTTTCAGTCTTTCCTTGATTTGAGTGATCCTGTCGGTGGTTTCTTGCATGATTTCAGGACCTGATAACTGGCTTTCTCCTATTTCTGCCCAGCAAACTGGGGTTCTACATTTTCGTCCATACAGTGCTTCGAACGGGGCAGCTTCGATGCTTGAATGATAACTGTTGTTATAGGAGAATTCAATTAAAGGTAAATGGTTGTCCCAGTTTCCTCCAAAATCTATCACACATGCCCTGAGCATGTCTTTCAGGGTTTGGATCGTCCTTTCACTTTGTCCGTCTGTTTGGGGATGACATGTAGTACTTAAATTTAGTCGGGTTCCCATTGCTTCCTGGAAACTGGTCCAGAAATGGGAAGTGAAACGACTATCCCTATCCGATACAATGGAGAGTGGGACTCCATGTAAGGATACTACCTCTTCTACATATAATTTTGCTAATCTTTCCATGCTAAAGGTTTCCTTCATGGGTAGAAAATGAGCTGATTTGGTTAATCGATCCACAATTACCCAAATCGCGTCATTACCCTTTCTGGTTTTGGGCAACTTAGTAACAAAGTCCATGGTTATTAGTTCCCATTTCCATACAGGCATTTCTAATTGTTGTAGTAGACCTGAGGGTTTCTGGTGTTCTGCCTTAACTTGTGAACAAGTAAGACATTTAGAAACATATTTAGTTATGTCCTTTTTCATTCCTATCCACCATAAGTTATTCCTTAAATCTTGGTACATCTTATTATTACCAGGATGCATGGTATACCTAGATTTATGGGCTTCTTCTAAAATCTTATCTCTTAAATTTTCTTGCTTAGGTACCCAAATCCTTTTCTTATGGAATCTCCAAATTCCATCACTTCCTTGCTCTAACTCCTTTATTCGTCCTTTCATTCCTTCAGCATTATCCTTGATTGCTGTTTCTTGAATATGCTTCAATTGTTCCATTAAATCTAATTATAAGCTTAACCTAAGAGCACGAACTCGCCGTGGTTTCTCATGATACTTACGACTTAGGGCATCTGCTACTACATTTTCCTTTCCTTCGTGATATTGATTATCACAGTCGTAGTCACTTAGAAATTCCATCCATCTTCTTTGCCTCATGTTTAACTCCTTTTGCCCAAATATATATCTTAAACTCTTATGATCTGTATAGACTGTAAACTTACTGCCATACAAATAGTGTCTCTAAATCTTAAGGGCAAAAATTATGGCTCCTAATTCTAAGTCATGCGTCGTATAATTTTCTTCCTGCTTTTTCAATTGCCTTGAGGCGTACGCAATTACCTTCTTGCGTTGCATTAGCACACATCCTAATCCTAATTTAGAAGCATCACAATAAACTTCAAAATCTTCTGTCTCTTCTGGTAAGGCAAGAATTGGGGCGTTTGTTAACTTTTGCTTTAAAATCTTAAAAGCCTCTTCTTATCTAGATCCCCATTCAAACTTTACTGCTTTACAGGTTAGCTTAGTTAATGGAACAGCTATTTTAGAAAAATCCTTAATGAATCGTCTATAATATCCGGCTAATCCTAGAAAACTTCTAATTTCCATAGCTGATTGCGGGACCTTCCATTTGGTGATCGCTTCTATTTTGGAGGGATCTACGTGAATACCTTCGTGATTCACCATGTGTCCTAAAAATTGTACCTCCTGTAGCCAAAATTCACATTTCGAGAATTTGGCGTAAAGCTTTTCTTTTCTTAACAAAGTTAAGAGTGCATGCAAGTTTTCACAATGCTCGTCCTGACTTTTGGAATAAATGAGTATATCGTCAATGAAGACAATCACAAATTTATCCAAATACGGTTTACAGATTCTATTCATCATGTCCATGAATGCTGTAGGAGCATTTGTTAATCCAAAGGGCATGACTGTAAACTTGTAATGACCATACCTAGTTCTGAAAGAAGTTTTAGGTATGTCTTCTTCTTGTACTTTCAACTGATGGTATCCGGAGCGTAAATCTATCTTAGAAAAATATCTAGCTCCTTGAAGTTGATCGAAAAGATCATCAATCCTAGGTAATGGGTATCGATTCTTAATTGTAATCTTATTCAATTCCCTGTAATCGATACACATTCGCATCGAACCATCTTTCTTTTTCACAAACAACACAGGGGCTCCCCAAGGAGATGAACTAGGTTGTATAAATCCTTTACTTAATAATTCATCTAACTGCTTTTTCAGTTCCAACATTTCAGTGGGTGCTAACCGATAAGGTGCCTTGGCTATCGGTGTAGTTCTAGGAATTAGATGAATTCTAAATTCTACTTCTCTATCAGGTGGTAATCCAGGTAGTTCTTCTGGGAATACATCCGGGTATTCTGATACTACTGGAATTTCCTTAAGTTCCTTACTTGTAGTGTTAATGATTACCGAAATCATATACACTATTCCTTGTTTTCTTAAATAACTGGCCATTTTCATTACTGAAATGAATTTCATTGGCTTACGTGGTTTATCTCCTGTAATCACCACTATTTCTCCTATGGGTGTACGAATTTCTATGGAATTCTTATCGCAGAGAATTCGAGCATGGTTGGTTACTAACCAATCCATTCCTAACACAACATCGAATCCAGCTAAATTCATAGGTAACAGGTTTGCAGAAAATTTATGGCCTAAGAGTTCTATCTTTCCTTTTTGCAAAACCTTATCTATGTGAACAGAATTTCCATCCGCGGTTTCTACCGTAAAAATCTGCCTAAGTTTGGTTAAAGGTAGGTTAAGAGTTTGGCAGAATGAAGTATTTATAAAACTTTGGTTTGCACCAGAGTCAAATAATACTTTTGCATAAACGTTGTGAACTAGGAACGTACCAGCTATTACATCAGGGATTAGCTCTGCTTCTTGGGTAGTCAAATGGAATGCTCTTGCATTCTTTTTGGTAGTTCCTTTTGCCGGTTTGGCTTTGTCGTCTGCTGGTTTGACCAATTTAGGGCAGTCTGGTCTAAAATGTCCAGCTTCTCCACAGTTGAAGCAGATTGTCGATTTCTTTCTTCTGCAATCTTCTTCTTGATGCCCCGGAATTTTGCAGAAATTGCAATACCCTTTGCATTTTCCAAAATGCTTTCTTTTACAGGTACCGCAGAATGGAGCAGTGGAAGATTGCCCAGTTCCCCTTTTCTTGAAATTACTACTATTACCCACACGGAATCCTTGGGTAATCTTTTAGGCCACTTCCTTTTCCGGGTTTCTTCTCGCGTACGCACCAGTCCGTCAGTCAAGGTGTTGGCTAATTCCACAGCATCATCGATTGTGCAGGGTCTCGTAGCTTTGACAATATCCCGAATCTCGCTAATCAACCCCCAGATATAGCGAGAAATAAGTACCGGTTCTGGCGAAGCCAGGGTTGGTACAACTCTAACATACTCGAAGAAGGTCGAAGTATACCCTCTACAATCAACATCCACCATCCAGTGGTTTAGGAACTTATTTGTCATTTGTTCCTTTTCATATTCTGGACAAAATTTTCTTTCTACTAGTCTCTTAAATTCTTCCTAATTCATGGCATAAGCCACATCGCTTCCCTTAGTTTGTAGTACCGTGTTCCACCATTCTAGTGCCCCTTCTTTAAAAAGATGCGACGCAATCATGACTTTGTCTTCCTCGGCACATTTACTTATTTTAATTACTGCTTCGGTTTTCTCTAACCAACGCAGTGCGGCAGTCGCCCCTTCGTTGCCTGCAAATTCCACTGGTTTACAGGCAAGAAATTCCTTGTAAGTGTAACCAGGCGTTGCAGCTTTCATTCTTTTAAGAAATGAGGCTTGCATTACATCATCGTTATTATTATTACCGCCTCCATTTACACTATTACTAAAGTTGTCATCGCGAGTACGTTTACTGGGAGTAACTGGAGGTTCAATTGGATTTCGGGCAGCAGCAAGGATTGCTGGAATAGCATTTGCTATTCCCTGGGCAACGATATTTTCTATATCTTGCCTATTAAGAAAGTGATCTTCATTGTTTTGCTCAGATTGGTTAACTTCGTTAACTGGTTCATTGACAGCGGGTTCCATCTGATAATTTCCAATATATAAATATATAAATTATTGGCACAAAATAAAATAAATAATAATCAGTCACAATAAAACAATCACCTATAATCGTGTCAACACATATAGCCAAAATTGTCGACTTTGCGACTTTCATCTTTTTATATATTAGTATGCATCATTACACACCCGTTATATTACAAAAGTTTTATTTTAAGTTATTTTACATAGTTATATTTTTCTTAATATTTATTATTTTATTATTATTAAACACGCAACCACACAACCACATACAATCCCGTTAGCTGGCACTTTAGAAACGACGTTCCCTCTCGTCGTATTTCCATGATATCATCTCCCCCACTTCCTGGATTCTATTTCCTGCGTCCACCAGCTCCTCGCCATAGTGACGGAGTTCAGCCAAGTTTTCTGTGCTCATAGGTGGGTTTGGTGCAGGCTCAGGGTCAAATTGGGGGAAAAGGTGTTAGGGTTATTCAAGAGATTCTGAAATTGCCAGTCAGTTGTCCACCATTCTTCCAGCTCTCCTTGTAGGGGTCGGGGATTGATAATAGGATCAGGGATAGCAGGTTCCAAATTAACTGGAAGTTGTGCTTCAGCTGGGTAATTGAAGAGGTTTTCATCGGCAGGTCCGATGAGGTCGCTATTTGCCAGTTTGCGGTCCAGCTCCTCCCACGGTGGCATTTCCTGAGCTTGCCCGGAACTTTCCTTGATCTATTTTCCTTTTCCTTTTCCTTTATCCTTCGGATCCTCAGTCTTTATAACTTTCTGTACCGCTGGTTTCTTCCTACGCATACGCCTCCAGCCTACGAGTCTTCTTCTCTTTTTCGGCTTTAGTTTCTCCTGAGGCTGGGCTTGGAATTCCATAGGTTTCTCAGTGTCAGCCCAATAACCGGAAAAACCCCCAGAAACTTCCATGTTAGCAGAATAGATAGTGAGATTCTGAAGAGATTCAGACAACTCATTCATGCTGTTAGCACATATGAAGAAACACACACAATTCTAAGTTAAAATCTCAATTATCAACTTAAATTCACAGAATGGCAATCAGAAAATTAAGTATTTCTAAATACTTAATTGGCTTAAATCAATGGCTCTGATACCACCTTTTTCTGTCACGACCCCCGTCCCGGTGTGACCCGGTCCAGGAGCCGCGGGACAGAAACCCATGGTATTTATTATTTGATTTGACAGCGGAAGTTTAACAAGATCTTTTGAAACTTGAAAATGCCCCAATTATTTTATTTCACAAATTGGGACAAACCCCATAATTTATAATAAGGGAAATTTCACGAGGAAATCCCTTGTTTTATAAAACATGTTTATTTATTTTACTGAGCCACCACTTCAAGCTTGTTAGTGCTCCGTAGCACGTTTTCCTTGATTCACAGTAAGTCACCTTAAACATGTTTTAAAAAAAAATATTTTATCAGCGGGGAAATACTGGCGAGTCACTCAAGTTATATAAAACGACACATTTATAAATTACAGCATGAGAGCGATTACAATGGCTACAATCTTATTTTTATCTGGCGCCATGTCACACTCTGGTGATGATGGTCATACCACTATTGGGTCCTTTCACCCAAGTAGTGATGATTATCAGTGTTAGGTTGGTGAACCTAACCGTGAGAAATTAGTAATGTGCACAATACCCCACTAGCCAGTGATTCAAGATAACCATGACTTATTCCCTGTAATTATAACTTTTGAGAATAATTTGAGGTTTAGTAAAACAGTTGATAAAAAGAGAATGACTCACCTTGCAAGTTTAGACGAGCAAAGTTTAGCCTACTGATTTAGCCGTGTAACCTAGTTTAAATAACAATGCACACGAAACTAGGTCAGTAACTTAATACAACATTTACGATAAGCTCACGAAATCAAAACCGTCACGACGAATGACAAAGTATAGCCCAAATACGGGCAGAAGTTAAACATCCATCGGATTGGTTTCAATTGATTGGACATTGTATCGTAGCAGTGATCGAGTTAATACCCTGTATCGTAGCAGCGTCGTGACACAGTAAAACTCGTTTTTAGCAGAATAGGGACGTTTTGAGAGTGAGATTTCGAACACAGAAGCAAGTCCCAAGCACAGGCTACTTATAGCAACATTTTAAGTTCTACGCGGCCCGCGTAAGCCTTAACATGGCTTTTACGCGGCCCTCGAGAACCCCTATCCTACGTGTAGGGCTGGTGTGTCACGAGTAGGGTTGCCACGTGTCATCCGGTCAACTTTAAGTTGACGCGGCCCGCGTAAGCCGAAGCTTACGTTTTACGTGGCCCGCGTGAAAACCAGATTTCATGTTTTCTTGGTTTTTCATGCGTATTAGGGTTTCAGGGGTCCGGGTTTTCACTTACGGGTCGTTTTGGGGCATTCTGGCAGGTCCTTACAACACGCGTTAGTATAATAACCCAAATTTACATTAGTTATACCCTCCCCGAGACAGAACTCCAACGACTACGTCAGGCAGAGACTCAACAGCCGTTACGGAGCGCTAGATCAATCGGGCAGCGTATCTAATACGTAACCGGGGGTTAAAATACTTACAACGAGGCAAAGCTTCGCTATTTTAGTGGGTATTATGCCCGTGTATTATGTCTACACTTCAGAAATTTAGAGAGAGAATCGATTGTTGAACGAATTGAAAGTGAATGCTCGAACTCGCTATATATAGGGCTGATCAGACAGGGCATCGCACCCGGCGACGGAAACAAAGGAGGGCTTCGCGGCCCGCGACGAAAACTAGGGTAGGCCCTAGGGTTGCTGATTCGGACACTAGACTCGACACGCGCTCGACACGTGGCGGCACCGGGTGAGGACGGGTGGCCAGGCGCTGGCGCCCTGCGACGGCCCTCAAGGGCTCTGTCGCGCCCCGCCAGGACCCATTAAATTTCGTTTTTAATTAATTTTTATAAAAATAAAGGTATTTTGGGCCATTTCTCGTACACGGGGTGTATTTTAGGACGTATAGGGACGTTCTAAACATTTTTAGGGTGTCGAAAACATTTTAGGATGGTTGTTATATCCTCCCCATCTTGTTTTAGAACTCGTCCTCGAGGTCTACTGGAATAGGTATGGGTATTTCCTCTGCATCTCTGATTCTAGCTCCCATGTGTACTCTAGTCCTCTCTTGGAATCCCATTTTACTTTGACTAGAAGTAATCTCCTGTGTTTGAGATTCTTAACTTTTCTGTCTTTAATCTGTAGAGACTTTTCTACAAACTTAAGCTTTTCATTTACCTCTATTTTCTTAAGAGGTACTACTAATGATTCATCAGCTAAGCACTTTTTGAGATTACATACATGAAATATATCATGTATTCCTGTCATTTCCTCTGGCAATTGTAGCTGATAAGCTATTGGCCCTATCCTTCTGATTATTTCAAAGGGTCCAACATACCTGGGGCTTAACTTTCCTCTTTTGATGAATCTTACCACTCCTTTCCAAGGAGAAACCTTTAATAATACCTTGTCTCCTACTTGAAATTCCAACGGTTTGCGCCTGTTGTCAGCATAACTCTTTTGTCGATCACGTGCTGCTTTTAGTATTTCCTTGACTTGGATGATTTTGTTTGTTGTTTCTTGTACTATCTCAGGTCCAGATAGTTGTTTTTCTCCAATTTCTACCCAACAGACTGGAGTTCGGCACTTTCGTTCATAAAGTGCTTCAAATGGTGCAGCATTGATACTGGTGTGATAGCTGTTATTGTAAGAAAATTCTATTAATGGTAAGTGATCGTCCCAATTACCTCCGAAATCAATTACACACGCTCTAAGCATACCCTCCATCGTTTGAATTGTCCTTTTGCTTTGTCCGTCCGTTTGAGGATGATATGCAGTGCTGAGATTTAACTTGGTTCCCATTGCTTTTTGGAAGCTAGTCCAAAAATGAGAGGTAAAACGGCTATCTCTATCAGAAACAATAGACAAAGGAATTCCATGTAATGGAACTATTTCATTTACATATAACTTGGCTAACTGTTCCATACTGAAACTTTCCTTCATTGGTAAGAAATGAGCTGACTTGGTTAGCCTATCTACAATCACCTAGATTGTATCATTACCTTTTCTTGAATTGGGTAATTTAGTAACAAAGTCCATTGTTATCAATTCCCACTTCCACACCGGCATTTCTAACTGTTGCAACAAACCTTAGGGTTTTTGATGTTCAGCTTTAACTTGTGAACAAGTTAGACATTTGGCAACATAAGCTGCTATATCCTTTTTCATACCTATCCACCAGAAATTCTTCCATAAGTCTTGATACATTTTATCACTTCCAGTATCTATCGTATACTTAGACTTATGGGCTTCTTCTAATATTTGGTGGCGTAGGTTTCCTTGTTTAGGTATCCAAATTCTTTCCTTGTGGAATCTCCAAATTCCATCTGTTCCTTGTTCTAGTTCCTTAATCATTCCTTTCAATTTTTCAATATCATCCTTGATTACTGATTCTTGTGCTTTTCTAATCTGTTCATTTAAATCTATCTGTAGATTTAATTTAAGAGAACGTACTCTTTTTGGTTTTTCATGATAAGTTCGACTTAAAGCATCCGCAACTACATTAGCCTTTCCTGCATGATACTGGATATTACAATCATAATCACTAAGAATTTTCATCCATCGTCTTTGTCTCATGTTTAATTCCTTTTGCCCAAAAACATATCTTAAACTCTTATGATCGGTGAAAATGGTAAACTTACTACCGTAAAGGTAATGTCTCCAAATCTTAAGGGTAAAGATTATGGCTCCTAATTCCAAATCATGGGTTGTATAATTCTCTTCATGATTCTTAAGTTGTTTAGAGGCATAGGCTATAACCTTCTAATGTTGCATCAATACACATCCATAACCTAACTTAGAAGCGTCACAATAGACTACAAAGTCTTCAGTTCCTTCTAGTAATGCTAGTATGGGTGCGTTGGTTAATCTTTGCTTAAGAATTCTAAAGGCTTCTTCTTGTTTTGGTCCCCATTCAAACTTAACAGATTTACAGGTTAGCTTAGTTAAGGGAATGGCTATTCTATAAAAATCTCGGATAAATCGTCTATAATAACCAGCCAATCCTAGAAAACTTCTAACCTCTGTTGGTGATTCAGGGGTTTTCCATTTGGTAACTGCATCAATCTTTGTGGGATCCACATGAATTCCTTCATAATTGACTAAATGTCCAAGAAACTGTACTTCTTTTAACCAAAATTCACATTTTGAAAACTTGGCATAAAGCTTTTCTTTTCTCAATAAACTTAGGTGTGCATGCAGATGCGTTAAATGTTCCTCTTTACTCTTAGAGTAAATGAGAATATCATCTATAAAGACAATTATGAATTTATCCAAATATGGCTTACATATTAGGTTCATCATGTCCATAAATGCGGCTGGGGCATTGGTTAAACCAAATGGCATGACAGTAAATTCATAATGGCCATACCTTGTTCTGAAAGCGGTCTTAGGAATGTCTTCTTCCTGTACCTTTAATTGATGATATCCTGAGCGTGAATCGATCTTAGAAAAGAATCGAGCTCCTTGTAATTGATCAAAATAATCATCGATTCTCGGTAATGGGTACCTATTTTTAATCGTGACTATATTCAATTCACGGTAATCAATGCACATTCGCATTGAACCATCTTTCTTTTTAACAAACAAGATCGGTGCTCCCCATGGCGATAAACTTGGTTGTATGAATCCTTTCTCTAAAAGTTCGTCCAGTTGTTTCTTCAATTCTTGCATTTCTGCTGGTGCCAAACAGTAAGGTGCCTTGGCAATTGGTGCTGTCCTGGTAGCAGATGAATTCTGAATTCAACTTCTCTGTCTGGCGGTAGTCCTGGTAATTCTTCTGGGAAAACGTCTAAGAATTGAGATACTACTGGGATATCTTTCAATTCCTTTCTCTTAGTGTTAATGATTATGGAAATCATATACACTAATGATCCTTTTCTTATACAACTTGCTTTTTTCATCACAGAGATGAATTTTGTGGATCTAGATGGCTTATCTCGTTTAATTGTGATCTTTTCACCCTTTGGTGAATTTACCTGGATTGACTTTTGATCACATAGAATACTGGCTTTATTGGCTATTAACCAGTCCATTCCTAATACAACATCAAATCCTGCTTGATTCATTGGATAAAGATTTGCAATAAACTTTGGATTTAAAAATTCTATTCTTACTCCCTGCAAGATTTCAGTAATCTTATTGGTTTCCCCATTTGCTGTTTCTACTAGACATTATTGTGGGACTTTAGTTAATGGTTGATTGAGTAGTTAGCAAAATAAAGTATTAATAAAACTTTGGTTCGCACCAGAGTCAAATAATACTTTAGCAAAAACATCATTAACTAAAAATGTATCGGCAATCACGTCCGGGATCATCTTGGCTTCTTCTGCAGTCAGAACAAATGCTCTAGCATTCTTAGTGGTCTTGTTGTTCATGGCTGGAGCTAATTTCGGACAATTTGGCTTGATATGACCTTTTTCTCCACAATTGAAGCATACCCCGTTACTGGGTTTCTTCCTACAGTCTTCTTCCTTTTGTCCGGGTATCTTGCAGAAATTACAGTGGTGGAGCATCTTCCTGAATGCTTCTTCTTACAGGCTTTACAGTAAGGTGTCGAGGTAGAACCTATGTTTTTCCCACGGTTGGAATTACCGTAGCGAAATTCCTGGGTAAGCCTTTGAGCTAGGTTCTTTCTCTGGTTTTCTTCTTGTGTACGCACCAGTTCATCTGTCAAGGTATTAGCTAGTTCTACAGCTGCTTCTATGGTTTGGGGTCTAGCTGCCTTGACTATATGTCTAATCTCACTGATTAATCCCCAGATGTAATGGGAGATTAATACTGGTTCTGGTGATGCTAGGGTTGGCACTATTCTAGCATATTCAAAGAATGTAGTAGTGTAACCCTTGCTATCTACTCCAGTCATTCTAAGGTTTAGGAATTTATTAGCTATCTGTTCCTTTTCATTAGGAGGACAGAATTTCCTTTCCACCATGTTCTTAAACTCATTCCATTCCATATTATAAACCCTGTCACTTCCCCTAAACTGGAGGATAGTGTTCCACCATTCTAAGGCTGAGTTCTTAAATAGATTGGAAGCAAACATTATCTTATCCTCTTCCGCGCGCTTGCTTATTTTTAAGACTGCCTCAGTCTTTTCTATCCAGCGTAGAGCTACAATGGCTCCTTCATTTCCAGAGAATTCTATTGGTTTACAGGACCATAATTCTTTATGAGAACAACCATAAGACATGGTTCTTCTTCTTTTTGGGATTGGCAGTTGAAGTAAGGGTCCATTGTTTACGTTGTGATCAGGTTCGGTAGGTGGTCGTTTACTTCCAGTATTACTTTTATTATTTTCCGCTTCTTTATCCGTTTTGATAATATATGGCATTGCGTCTATAATCCCTTGTGCCACTATGTGTTGGGTGACATTGTTATCTACTTGGTTTCCGTTATTATCGTTATTCGGATTTCCTTGATTCACTTCGTTGTCCATCTGGATTTTAAACATTTACCACATATTAATATCATAATACAATATCCAATGCAAACAATCACACAACAAGCATATTGACCAAAATCGTCGAACATTGCGACCTTTACTCTATTTTATATATATACATATATGCGTCTAGTACAAACTGGTACTGAAATCTAACATTACAATACTAGTATGCATCCGTAGCTATTATCTATTTTTAGGGGATATACATATTATATATATATATATAGGTAAAGGGTATTGTACAAATTCCCTTATCGTACATTACGTATGCTATAATCTCAGCCGTCAGATCATCTTCCCGCAATGAAAATCGCATGTTGTTTTTTTTTTTTTTTTTTTTTTGTAATAATTTCGCATGTGATAATTTTGATGAAATAGCAGGTTGTTTTTTTGTAACAATTTCGCATGTGGTAATTCAATTTCGCATGTGATAATTTTGATGAAATAGCAGGTTGTTTTTTTGTAACAATTTCGCATGTGATAATTTTGATGAAATAGTAGGTTGTTTGTAACACCTCGAAAATTTCGGGTTCAATATAATAACGACACGTGTCACGTACGCGTTGTAAACCCGGATTTTTATAAAATGTTTTGGTAGGATTTAAAGATGGCGTCATGTAAATGTTACCTCTGAACGATCTCATATAAATCCCAAGACCCAAAAATTTATAAATTTAAAGTATCTGGTATATATTTTAAATCCCCTAAATGCTAGAATATCATATTCAAAATTCAGTGAATGATAGCATTGAATTATTTTTGAATAAAGTGGTGGACTCCTACGACAATAAAGCAATGGAAAACCTTCATTTTAGGGTCTTGTATGAAACAACTTCAAATGGTGGGGTTTGTTACTGTATAAGACACTTTTATAAAGGTCCCTAATTGTTAATAGAGGCCCCAAAGTCAGAAATTATGGCTGCCCTTTCGAAACACCAACAAACAAACAAAAGTCAGCCCCTGAAGCATGCTTACGGACCGTAAGCATGTGTGCTTACGGTGCGCAAAGCAGCCCCCAGCAATCAGCAACTTACTGCAGCCTGTTTATCGCATTTTTGACCTGTTCCACCGGTTTTTATCAACTATAAACGACCCCTAGGCAGCCCTATATACTAGCAACATCTGTTGAACGATTGTGGAGAGTTGTAGACTTTGTTGTCATCAATTCATGGTGCCATGAACACTATAAAACCCACATAAGTTGCAACTCTTTGATCATTCCAATCACAACTCACTTCTGATCGATTTTGGGAGCTTCCAAGCTGATAACAAGGCCTCTCTAATCATCATTAAACACATTGTAAGTTGCCTAACCTTTCTAAATTAATTTTAGCTTAGTTATCTAGTTAAAAGTCAAACCGACGTAATCACGGTTTGACTTCGGGTTTAATTAAAGATAGCTCAGTCGTATGTCGAATTAAGAGTACCGTTAAGTAGGTAATTATATGAGTATTAAACCCTTATAAGGGCACGTACTGATTCCAGACCTAACTAGGTCGTTTGTCGGGTCAAACGTTGACCGAAAAAGTCAACAGAAATATCAAATATGATTTAATGCATGATTAGCAATACGTGATGCGTATAAACTATTTTAAACTTAATATAACCTGGTAATAAGTGTACGGACATGTCTAAACTCGTTCGACTCGACAACTCTCAGTTTTGAGCCGGTTCGGAACCGAAAGTCACGAAACTTTGACTTTCACGTTGACTTCAGTTCTGGCCCGAGTTAGATGGAATTAGAAATGCCTTAATGCTTCATTAGGGTTAGGTTACAAGATAGTATAAGCCTCTGTACTTGTTTCGTTGATTATCCAATTAATATGCAAGTTTCTGTTAATCGCTCATATGTTGACCGTTATGCCCTCATTATCTTAAAACGTGAATTATGAAAATGTAAAAGTGTAGGAACCTTAAATATTGATATATAAACTTTTATGCAAAGTTTGACATCAGTTTGAGGTGTAGAATAAGAGTTATGCTCATTAGCGTAATTACGATGCTTTATGTTAATAAAATGGCGTAATTAGCGTATAGCCTAATTAAACATACTTTTTGGTATCAAACGAATTACCCACTGATGTAATAAATTATTTTGGGAATTTTAAAGATTTTTAATTAATTTTAGGCTGAGCATAACTCATAGTCGTAGGCTTAAATCGGTAATTGTCGGTTTTGCCCTTACGGGCCATAAAATGAGTTTTACACATCTAAACGACTCCAAACCTTTTGCTACTGATTAGTTATGATAAATAAATTATTTTAAGCCTTCTGGAAATATAAAAATATCAGATTTAAGTATCGAACCCGGTAATGGCCTTAAATCGCCTTAATTAGCGTTTTTAACGCATAGTATGTTTTAAAATCATATTGGACATACCCGGGTTGATACCTACTGATATAAGAAGCAAATTATGATATTTTAACAGTAAGCAAAGGTTGATAAACTCAGACTTCAGTTTTGAGCTTTTCGGCTTATGTGAAATTACCAAAATACCCCTACGGGGCCTAGTTTGGTTAAAAATGATAAGTTTCACATACATGCTTTAACCTACTGATGTAACTTAGAAAATTGAGTATGTTTTCTGTTTACATCAGACCTGTAACTCAGTTAGACATTTAAACTCTTTTACAAACTTTAAAATGACCAAACTACCCCTACGGGGCATAGTTTGTGTTTAAATTAGTTTCGGGCATAACGAAAGACACCTTACTGATGTCACAACATATTTGAGACATAATTAACTTAGGAAACCTGTATATAGCTCTCATGACTACCCGTCACGCTTATTACGCGTACGGTTCGGTTTATGTAACAAGTTTACATAAATTAGCCGAAACGGGTCAAACCTTAACGGTTTTATCTCAAAATCCAGAATGTGAATAATAAACCCATATTAAACAAGTCTTCGAACTTGTCGGGTCTGAATCACATTCTATCCGGTCTTCGCTTAATCGTGCGTACGAACCGTATCTTGAAACTAGCCGGTCTAAGCTTAAGCTTAATAAAAGACCCGTTAGCATTCTAATAAGGTTATTATAAACCTTCGTTCCAGATTAGGAGAGACAGTAAAAGCTACGTGCATTCTACTTATTGTGATTTATACTTGCATCAGGTAAATACTTTTAACTTATTTTCCCTATACGGGCTTGGGTTACGGTACATAGCGTACCGCTTGATCGAGCATCAAATCTCCACGCTTAGTGGGTAATTGAATAATTTGATCGGCTCGTTTAAACAGTCTTGTTTACTTTACAGCCTTTGGGGGGTTAATGACCATGTCCCGGATATCCCTGGCATCATCTTACGAGATGGCCACGACCTGAGCACGGGGTGTAGGCGTACTCCCGTGTATAACTCACTTAAAGTGGTGTGTCTATTGATCTTTAACCCGGATTTGATTCGGGCTACTGAACGCATAAGTAACATGTAATTCGTTCACAAGATTATAATATTAAATAATTCTCCCAAGTTAAATAAAATGATTTATGCCACGTGCATCCAAACCAATTTTCAATCATTTTCCAAAATGAGTCAGTTGAATGTATTTACCAGTGTAAACTGACGTATTTTCCCAAAAAGACTGAATGCAGGTACTAAACGAAATTGGCTGGATTGTCTCCTAAGCATCAATAAAAGTCTCGCAAGCTTAGGATGCCAGAAGTCTGTTGAACCATAAATGTTATTTTGTTTCGATCCGTTCTGTGGATAAACACCGGATATTGTGACTTTGATTACAATAAATAAATTCGGTTGTATCTTATTTTAAATTTGCTTCCGCTGTGCATAATAATATTGTGTTGTTTGACTACTACGTTGCCAACCACGTCACGATACTCCCCCACCGGGCCCACCGGTGACACGTGGAAATCGGGGTGTGACATTGTTTTTTTAACAATTTCGCATGTGATAATTCAATTTCGCATGTGATAATTTTGATGAAACAGCATGTTGGTTTTTTGTAACAATTTCGCATGTGGTAATTTTGATGAAATCGCATGTTAAAAACCCAACATGCGAAATTGTTACAAAAAAACAACATGCGATTTTCAATACGGGAAGATGATCTGACTGCTGAGATTGTAGCGTACGTAATGTACGATAAGCGCATTTGTACGATAACCAGCCCCTATATATATATATATTTTCCAACATACAAACATATTATATATGTATATTATATATATATATATATATATATTATCACTATTACTGATACGGGTTCATCCAAAATTGCATGTTACGCTCGTCATATTTCCAAACGAGCATTTCGCCTATCTGTCTCATTCTCTCACTTCCTTCTAATATCTCCTCACCAAAGGTTCGGAGTTCTTTCACATTCTCATTACTCATGGGTGGGGATGG
This sequence comes from Helianthus tuberosus, assembly GCA_030545235.1. Lineage (NCBI taxonomy): Eukaryota > Viridiplantae > Streptophyta > Magnoliopsida > Asterales > Asteraceae > Helianthus > Helianthus tuberosus. The sequence goes on along the minus strand of CM060443.1, from coordinate 124,188,626 downwards.
TGCTGGTATTGGGTCAGGAAACTGGGGCATCGGTTCTTCGTGTGGGTACGGATTTTCTAAGATTTCCCTGATATATTGATCATTATCAAAATATGGGTCCAGAGGGTCAAGGTTTGGATAGGGGGCTACTAGGTTTTGCATGGGTTCATCTATTGGGTAAAGTTGTTGGTAATCCCTGTGGTCGTCAAACCACTTTCTAACATAGGACAAATTCCACTTTAATTTGTGTTGTCCTTTATTTCTGCATATATTTTGTATTGTTATCTCATGCTTTATTGACAGGAATAACAAAGATGCCTCCTAGATTCTTCCGAACACGAGGACGTGGAAAGGGGCCGGTAACCGCCCCCAACGACCATGAAGCAGGACCGTCTAATACACGAGCTCCAAACTGCGACGGAAAGCGAGGACCCCCGCCGAAACAGGCGCAACCTGTTCGAACCAGCGAGGCGATCCGTTTCGCACAGCTCAACACCGCCAGTACAAAATTCATACGGACCGTACGCAGGAGACGAGCCTAACAACCCACTACCTTCATATATACCACTTCAGAGATCCCTGTCTCACCATTCGTATGGTGACCCTACACCTGTTTTCCGGGGACAGTTTAACCCGGTAGGGTTCATACCAGAACCCGTGGGTTTCAACCCACTAGGGCCAGAAGATCACTTCTCCGGTGATAATGCGGAGGACATGGACGAGGATACGGACCCCGTCATGCCTGCTAGTGGCACTCCAAATCATCCGATTGAGATCTCCGACGGATCGTCCTTTCACGGATCACCCTACGGTGGTCCAGACAGTTTCCAAGCCCTGTTCGAACCACACCAGTGGTATTATACACCATCACACCACTCGTCGTCTCATGGGCAGCATCAGCAGCAGCAGTCTCAGCAGCAACAGGAGCCACAGCCACAGCCGCATCATCAAGATTCATCCGAGGATCACCGGTTTGTGGCAGTTACGCCACCACCTCCACCGCCACCAGTTCAACCGGCACCTCCTCAACCGCCAAGGCGTAGGAGAACCGGTGCACGCATATCGGTACGACCGGGGGGCTTCAATTTCAGTTCCCCACAACAGTCAAGTGCTAGTCACTACCCGCCATACCAGGAGGACCCACAAATGGGTGGACCCTCCAACCCTGCTGTACTACAACCACCGCCGATGGGATTCGATAACCCAATCCCGGCATACACGAGTGGCATGGGATACAACCCGTTTGAACCCCCAACGCATCACGACTATGGGTATGCGGAGGCTGATCCGTACATGTTAGCAGCGAACTACAACCCCCAAGGACCCTATGGGGATCCATGGGGCGTGAGTTACCCGACTCAGGGATACGCGATACCTCCTAGACCCATCATCCGGGCTCAATCACAGCCACCTAGATTCTCACCACCCGAACATGAAGAACTCCTGCAGAGGTTAAATCAAGTTGAACGGGTAGTTCACGAGGACCGCCGGGAGAGGCAAACATTCTTCCAGGGATTAGTGGGATTGATCAAGGGAAAGAACAAGAAGGATCGTTGAATCCTTCCACACTTATTTTCACCTGTATTTGCTTTGAGCCCCTGCGTGGGCATGCTTGTTTGTTTGAACCCCTACGTAGGTGTATTGTTAGTGTGAGTCCCTGCGTGGACATGTGTGATATTTAGCCCCTGCGTGGGCATGTGTGTTGTTTAACCCCTACGTGGGTAAGTATCTATTTCACCCCTGTGTGGGTAAGTTTGTAATTTGAAAGACCCGTTTAGGGCAAGTGTGTAATGCTTTGGATAAATAAATGGAATGTTGTTTTTTTATAAATTTCATGTTTGCCATTTTGTGCTTGAATACTTACAAATGAAATAAATAAATTAAAATCATTCCTTTTAAATTAATCTGCCTATGTAATTATTTAAATTAAGGATCTTAAAGTGTGAAACCTAGCCACGTGTCAAATATAAGACCGGGCCAAAATGGTAAGACCTGTTTAAAAGATTCAAATCCCTGTTAACATCTTAAAACATGTTAACGCTCCTGGCAGAAGTGATTCGTTAAAATCACATGTCATTCTTATATATATAAGGATTCTTTAGAAGATTCCAAACCCAGTTATATGATCTCTGAATCATGGGTTAAGATCATCAATTAAGATGATCATATTTTAACATACGTAGTAATACGATGCCTACGGGCCCCGCTCACTTTTATATGAGCCAAAAGACAGAGGTAGCTATGACTCCCTGCCTGATAAGGGTAATGAACTAGGTTCAAACCTTAAAAGTCTTGATTCTCTAAAATCATAGCTTATAATTTAAATTGTCCATGTGACCAAGCCTTATGTGCTAATATATATTGTTATTGTTAATGTTTAGGATAAATTTTAATTAAAATCCTAAATTAATACGATTAATAAGTTAACCAAATATGGTCTCTGTTTACCATGGTTAACGAGTTACCCTAAGGGGTAATTCCATAATAAACTCCCAAATAAAATATTGACCTTGTTTTCTGCAACAGTTCAATACAAATGGCTAACTCAAGTGAAGTCAATAGCCATCCAGTGGAGCCGAATGAGAACGCCCAGATTACGTTAACGGGTGCCGAGTTAAAAGCAATCATAGACGGCGCCGTTACTCAGGCTTTGGATAGACAGTATGAGGAATACAGTGGTACTCGAAGTAGGACCCACTCTGCATCACGTTCAAAGCCCAAGACACTTTCTGAGGCTCATAGCAAGCCTCCTCCCAAGAAGGATGGACCCAAGAAAGATGGGGATGACCGTCAGTCCACCAACCATCAAAGTATCCCATCTCAGCATATAGTTCTTCATCAAGAACCCCGTAACAAGGGTTTCACTTATAAGTACTTCGTGTCTTGTAAACCCAGGGATTTTACTGGGGAAAAGGGGGCCGTCGACTGTATGACTTGGCTGGACGAAATGGACACGGTGGTGGATATCAGCGGGTGCGCTGAAAGGGATATAGTTAAGTTTGTGTCACAGTCCTTCAAGGGTGAAGCATTGGCATGGTGGAGATCTCTGATGGAGGCCTCCGGAAAGATCCCGTTGTATAGCATGTCGTGGGATCAATTCATTGCCCTGATCAAGGAAAATTTCTGCCCTCAACATGAGGTGGAGAAAATAGAATCTGACTTTCTATCGTTGGTGATGAAGAACCTCGACTGCCAAGCTTACCTGACAAGCTTCAATACGCTGTCCCGGTTGGTTCCCTACCTGGTAACCCCGGAGCCAAAGAGAATCGCTCGCTTTATTGGTGGTTTAGAACCCGAGATCAAGGCCAGTGTAAAAGCTTCTCGGCCAGTTACCTTCAGGTCTGTAACTGACCTTTCCTTATCCCTCACTCTGGATGCGGTCCGACAGAGATCGCAGAGGAATAAGGAGGCCGAGAAGAGGAAGCGTGAGGATGATGGTTCGCGAAGGTCGAACAAGAAACACCGTGGGAACGGTGATAACAAGAAGGGATCTGAATCGAGGAAGGATGGGCATAAGTATGATGAGAAGCCCAAGTGTAAAATTTGCAAGAAGCAGCACTATGGAAAGTGCAGGCTAGAGTCGAGCTCTCAGACTCATTCAAAATCCTTTGCTTGTGGAATTTGCAAGGCCACGGACCATAAAACCCTGGATTGCAAAAAGATGAAAGACGCAACGTGCTACCGTTGCAATGAGAAGGGGCACATCAAGACCAACTGCCCGAAATATAACAAGAAGCCCGAGGAGGCTAAGAAGACTAATGCCAGAGTCTTCAGAATGGACGCGAAAGAAGCTGTGCAGGACGATAATGTCATAACAGGTACTTTCCTTGTAAATGATGTCTTTGCAAGAGTACTTTTTGATTCAGGCGCAGATAAGTCTTTCGTAGATCATAAGTTTTGTAAATTGTTGAATTTACCTGTCAAAACCTTAAACGCAAACTATGAGGTAGAGTTAGCAGATGGTACCATAGAAACCGTCTCTACTGTGTTAGATGGATGTGTTATATCCATTAAGAACCATTCTTTTCCTCTGTCTCTACTTCCGTTTAAGTTAGCCGGTTTTGACATAGTTCTGGGTATGGACTGGTTATCTCATAACCAGGCCCAAATCGTCTGTAACATGAAGCAAGTAGTGATAAAGACTCCGTCTGGTGAGTCACTTACCATTCGGGGAGATACCCAGTATGGACTACCTGAGCACGTGACTATGCTCAAGGCTTCCAAGTGTTTGAAGAAGGGGTGTGTCATCTACATGGCACAGGTGATTATTGATGAGCCCAAACCGAAGTTAGAAGACATCCCTGTCATTTCTGAATACCCAGAAGTGTTTCCTGAAGATCTACCTGGTTTACCACCAGATAGACAAGTTGAATTCAGGATAGATATCATCCCCGGAGCGGCACCAGTTGCTAGGGCACCATACAGATTGGCACCCACAGAAATGAAGGAGTTGCGGACGCAGCTAGATGAATTGCTGGCTAAGGGTTTCATTCGACCTAGTTCATCTCCTTGGGGAGCGCCAATCCTGTTTGTCAAGAAGAAGGATGGGTCGATGCGTCTGTGCATCGACTATCGCGAGCTTAATAAAGTCACGATCAAGAATAGGTATCCTCTGCCCAGAATCGACGATTTGTTCGATCAACTTCAAGGGGCAAGTTACTTATCGAAGATTGATTTGAGGTCAGGCTACCATCAATTAAAGGTCAAAGATGAAGACGTTCACAAGACTGCATTTAGGACTCGTTACGGTCACTACGAGTTCCTAGTGATGCCTTTTGGGCTCACTAATGCACCAGCCGCGTTCATGGATCTCATGAATCGCGTCTGCAAGCCTTACTTAGATAAATTTGTTATCGTCTTCATCGATGACATCCTTATTTATTCTAAGAATCAAGCTGACCATGAGAAACACCTTCGTTGTATTCTCAAACTCCTACATCAGGAGAAGCTCTATGCCAAATTCTCTAAGTGTGAATTTTGGCTACGAGAAGTCCAATTTCTTGGACATGTGGTCAGTGAGCGTGGTATCCAGGTGGATCCCGCTAAAGTTGAAGCTGTTATGAATTGGCAAGAGCCAAAGACACCTACGGAGATTCGTAGCTTCCTGGGATTGGCAGGATATTACAGACGCTTCATTGAAAATTTTTCAAGGATTGTTGCACCCCTAACTTCCCTGACCAAGAAGAAAGTAAAGTTCGTTTGGGGCCCTAAGCAGCAAGAGTCCTTCGATGTTTTGAAACAAAAGTTGAGCAACGCCCCAGTACTGACATTGCCAGATGGAATTGAAGACTTTGTGGTATATTGTGATGCTTCGCACACTGGCATGGGGTGTGTGCTTATGCAGAAAGGCAAGGTGATTGCCTACGCTTCAAGGCAATTGAAGGTGCATGAAAAGAATTACACCACCCATGACTTGGAGCTGGGTGCCGTTGTATTCGCACTGAAGCTTTGGAGGCACTATCTTTATGGTATCAAATGTGTGATTTATTCTGATCACAAGAGCCTCCAACATCTGTTTAATCAGAAGGAATTAAACATGAGGCAACGCCGTTGGATGGAAACTTTAAATGATTATGATTGTGAAATCAAATACCATCCCGGCAAGGCAAATGTAGTCGCTGATGCCTTGAGCAGAAAGGAAAGGGTCAAACCCATTTGAATCAATGCCAAGCGCATGGAAATAAAGAACAGTTTGATAGAAAGGGTGTTAGCTGCACAGAAGGAAGCTGTGTTGGAAGCTAACTATCCTAATGAAAAGTTAGGAGTAACTGAGGAGCAGTTAACTCTTAGCAAGGACGGAATTCTGCGATTAAATGGACGAATATGGGTTCCAATTTTTGGAGGACTTCGTGATGTCATCCTCCAAGAAGCCCATAGTTCCAAATACTCCGTTCATCCTGGAGCTGATAAGATGTACCAGGATTTAAAGGCAAATTATTGGTGGATAGGCTTGAAAAAGTCTGTAGCCGCCCATGTAGCAAAATGCTTGACATGTGCGCAAGTCAAAGCCGAGCATCAGAAACCGTCAGGTTTGCTACAACAGCCTGAACTTCCTACGTGGAAGTGGGAAATGGTAACTATGGATTTTATTACCAAGTTACCCAAGACGAGGAAAGGAAATGATACGATATGGGTTATAGTTGACCGACTGACTAAGTCAGCTCATTTCTTACCCATCAAGGAGATTTATAGCTCCGATATGTTAGCCCAGTTATACGTTGATAAGATTGTAGCCTTACACGGCATACCTGTAGCTATTATCTCTGATAGAGATACTAGGTACACGTCGCATTTTTGGAAGAGCTTCCAGCAATCTTTGGGCACACGTTTGAACTTTAGTACGGCTTACCATCCTCAGACAGACGGTCAGAGTGAGCGTACTATTCAAACGTTGGAAGACATGCTGCGTGCATGTGCGATCGATTTGGGAGGTAGCTGGGATAAGAACCTGCCATTGATCGAATTCTCCTACAACAATAGCTACCATACCAGCATAAAGGCTGCGCCTTTTGAGGCATTATACGGTAGAAAGTGTAGATCGCCAGTTTGTTGGGCGGAAGTTGGAGAAGTCCAGTTATCAGGACCAGAGATCGTGTTTGAAACGACGGACAAGATTGTCCAGATTTGTAACAATCTCCAAGCTGCCCGGAATAGGCAAAAGAGTTACGCTGATCCAAGTCGTAAGGATTTTCACTTCGAAGTAGGTGACAAAGTCCTACTTAAAGTGTCACCCTGGAAAGGGGTGATGCGATTTGGTAAGAAAGGCAAACTAAGCCCAAGATACATAGGACCTTTCGAGGTTATCGAACGTGTCGGGTCAGTTGCCTATAAGTTGAACTTACCAGAAGAGCTCAGTGGAATTCACAATGTGTTCCACATCTGCAATCTAAAGAAGTGTTCCGCTGACGAATCACATGTCATGCCACATACAGATGTGCAAATAGATAAGAACTTAAAGTTTGTTGAAAAACCTTTGTCGATTGAAGATCGACAGGTAAGGAAGCTTCGAAGGAAGCAGATACCTTTTGTAAAGGTCAAATGGGATGCCCGTAGAGGTCCCGAATTCACGTGGGAGGTTGAATCCACCATGAAAGAAAAGTACCCTTACTTGTTTCAGTAAATCTCGGGTCGAGATTTATTTTAAGGGGGTGAGGATGTAACACCTCGAAAATTTCGGGTTCAATATAATAACGACACGTGTCACGTACGCGTTGTAAACCCGGATTTTTATAAAATGTTTTGGTAGGATTTAAAGATGGCGTCATGTAAATGTTACCTCTGAACGATCTCATATAAATCCCAAGACCCAAAAATTTATAAATTTAAAGTATCTGGTATATATTTTAAATCCCCTAAATGCTAGAATATCATATTCAAAATTCAGTGAATGATAGCATTGAATTATTTTTGAATAAAGTGGTGGACTCCTACGACAATAAAGCAATGGAAAACCTTCATTTTAGGGTCTTGTATGAAACAACTTCAAATGGTGGGGTTTGTTACTGTATAAGACACTTTTATAAAGGTCCCTAATTGTTAATAGAGGCCCCAAAGTCAGAAATTATGGCTGCCCTTTCGAAACACCAACAAACAAACAAAAGTCAGCCCCTGAAGCATGCATACGGACCGTAAGCATGTGTGCTTACGGTGCGCAAAGCAGCCCCCAGCAATCAGCAACTTACTGCAGCCTGTTTATCGCATTTTTGACCTGTTCCACCGGTTTTTATCAACTATAAACGACCCCTAGGCACCCCTATATACTAGCAACATCTGTTGAACGATTGTGGAGAGTTGTAGACTTTGTTGTCATCAATTCATGGTGCCATGAACACTATAAAACCCACATAAGTTGCAACTCTTTGATCATTCCAATCACAACTCACTTCTGATCGATTTTGGGAGCTTCCAAGCTGATAACAAGGCCTCTCTAATCATCATTAAACACATTGTAAGTTGCCTAACCTTTCTAAATTAATTTTAGCTTAGTTATCTAGTTAAAAGTCAAACCGACGTAATCACGGTTTGACTTCGGGTTTAATTAAAGATAGCTCAGTCGTATGTCGAATTAAGAGTACCGTTAAGTAGGTAATTATATGAGTATTAAACCCTTATAAGGGCACGTACTGATTCCAGACCTAACTAGGTCGTTTGTCGGGTCAAACGTTGACCGAAAAAGTCAACAGAAATATCAAATATGATTTAATGCATGATTAGCAATACGTGATGCGTATAAACTATTTTAAACTTAATATAACCTGGTAATAAGTGTACGGACATGTCTAAACTCGTTCGACTCGACAACTCTCAGTTTTGAGCCGGTTCGGAACCGAAAGTCACGAAACTTTGACTTTCACGTTGACTTCAGTTCTGGCCCGAGTTAGATGGAATTAGAAATGCCTTAATGCTTCATTAGGGTTAGGTTACAAGATAGTATAAGCCTCTGTACTTGTTTCGTTGATTATCCAATTAATATGCAAGTTTCCGTTAATCGCTCATATGTTGACCGTTATGCCCTCATTATCTTAAAACGTGAATTATGAAAATGTAAAAGTGTAGGAACCTTAAATATTGATATATAAACTTGTATGCAAAGTTTGACATCAGTTTGAGGTGTAGAATAAGAGTTATGCTCATTAGCGTAATTACGATGCTTTATGTTAATAAAATGGCGTAATTAGCGTATAGCCTAATTAAACATACTTTTTGGTATCAAACGAATTACCCACTGATGTAATAAATTATTTTGGGAATTTTAAAGATTTTTAATTAATTTTAGGCTGAGCATAACTCATAGTCGTAGGCTTAAATCGGTAATTGTCGGTTTTGCCCTTACGGGCCATAAAATGAGTTTTACACATCTAAACGACTCCAAACCTTTTGCTACTGATTAGTTATGATAAATAAATTATTTTAAGCCTTCTGGAAATATAAAAATATCAGATTTAAGTATCGAACCCGGTAATGGCCTTAAATCGCCTTAATTAGCGTTTTTAACGCATAGTATGTTTTAAAATCATATTGGACATACCCGGGTTGATACCTACTGATATAAGAAGCAAATTATGATATTTTAACAGTAAGCAAAGGTTGATAAACTCAGACTTCAGTTTTGAGCTTTTCGGCTTATGTGAAATTACCAAAATACCCCTACGGGGCCTAGTTTGGTTAAAAATGATAAGTTTCACATACATGCTTTAACCTACTGATGTAACTTAGAAAATTGAGCATGTTTTCTGTTTACATCAGACCTGTAACTCAGTTAGACATTTAAACTCTTTTACAAACTTTAAAATGACCAAACTACCCCTACGGGGCATAGTTTGTGTTTAAATTAGTTTCGGGCATAACGAAAGACACCTTACTGATGTCACAACATATTTGAGACATAATTAACTTAGGAAACCTGTATATAGCTCTCATGACTACCCGTCACGCTTATTACGCGTACGGTTCGGTTTATGTAACAAGTTTACATAAATTAGCCGAAACGGGTCAAACCTTAACGGTTTTATCTCAAAATCCAGAATGTGAATAATAAACCCATATTAAACAAGTCTTCGAACTTGTCGGGTCTGAATCACATTCTATCCGGTCTTCGCTTAATCGTGCGTACGAACCGTATCTTGAAACTAGCCGGTCTAAGCTTAAGCTTAATAAAAGACCCGTTAGCATTCTAATAAGGTTATTATAAACCTTCGTTCCAGATTAGGAGAGACAGTAAAAGCTACGTGCATTCTACTTATTGTGATTTATACTTGCATCAGGTAAATACTTTTAACTTATTTTCCCTATACGGGCTTGGGTTACGGTACATAGCGTACCGCTTGATCGAGCATCAAATCTCCACGCTTAGTGGGTAATTGAATAATTTGATCGGCTCGTTTAAACAGTCTTGTTTACTTTACAGCCTTTGGGGGGTTAATGACCATGTCCCGGATATCCCTGGCATCATCTTACGAGATGGCCACGACCTGAGCACGGGGTGTAGGCGTACTCCCGTGTATAACTCACTTAAAGTGGTGTGTCTATTGATCTTTAACCCGGATTTGATTCGGGCTACTGAACGCATAAGTAACATGTAATTCGTTCACAAGATTATAATATTAAATAATTCTCCCAAGTTAAATAAAATGATTTATGCCACGTGCATCCAAACCAATTTTCAATCATTTTCCAAAATGAGTCAGTTGAATGTATTTACCAGTGTAAACTGACGTATTTTCCCAAAAAGACTGAATGCAGGTACTAAACGAAATTGGCTGGATTGTCTCCTAAGCATCAATAAAAGTCTCGCAAGCTTAGGATGCCAGAAGTCTGTTGAACCATAAATGTTATTTTGTTTCGATCCGTTCTGTGGATAAACACCGGATATTGTGACTTTGATTACAATAAATAAATTCGGTTGTATCTTATTTTAAATTTGCTTCCGCTGTGCATAATAATATTGTGTTGTTTGACTACTACGTTGCCAACCACGTCACGATACTCCCCCACCGGGCCCACCGGTGACACGTGGAAATCGGGGTGTGACATTGTTTTTTTAACAATTTCGCATGTGATAATTCAATTTCGCATGTGATAATTTTGATGAAATAGCATGTTGGTTTTTTGTAACAATTTCGCATGTGGTAATTTTGATGAAATCGCATGTTAAAAAACCAACATGCGAAATTGTTACAAAAAAACAACATGCGATTTTCAATACGGGAAGATGATCTGACTGCTGAGATTGTAGCGTACGTAATGTACGATAAGCGCATTTGTACGATAACCAGCCCCTATATATATATATATATTTTCCAACATACAAACATATTATATATGTATATTATATATATATATATATATATATTATCACTATTACTGATACGGGTTCATCCAAAATTGCATGTTACGCTCGTCATATTTCCAAACGAGCATTTCGCCTATCTGTCTCATTCTCTCACTTCCTTCTAATATCTCCTCACCAAAGGTTCGGAGTTCTTTCACATTCTCATTACTCATGGGTGGGGATGGTGCTGGTATTGGGTCAGGAAACTGGGGCATCGGTTCTTCGTGTGGGTACGGATTTTCTAAGATTTCCCTGATATATTGATCATTATCAAAATATGGGTCCAGAGGGTCAAGGTTTGGATAGGGGGCTACTAGGTTTTGCATGGGTTCATCTATTGGGTAAAGTTGTTGGTAATCCCTGTGGTCGTCAAACCATGGGTCATAGTCTGGGGGATGGGGTGCTGGGACTCTAGGAATTTCAGCTGGGTCAAAAGCAGGTACTGAGATTTGGTCTACAGGGTTTGGCTCAATTTCCATAGGTTGTGTGGGAAATAGTGGTAACGGCTGGGGTGCTATGAGTTGTTCTAGATTCAGGTCTGCAGCTGTGGTGGCTAAGATATGAAAATTTGCTAATATTCTATTGAGTATATCCTGAGTTTGAGCATTCATTTCTCTATTGGCCGCTGCTAAGGCCCGTTGTTGCTGTAACTTTCTCATCCTTTTTCAACGCTCATGCGCTCCTCTGCTGAACCATCCTCTCTTCTTGGGAGGGAATGGCTCTTCAGATTGTGCTTTGAATACGAAAATCCCTTCTTCGGTGTCAGCCGAATACCCCGAGGGGGTAGGCTGGGAAGAGGTTCCTTCGTCCCTAGGTGAGCTAGATAGTTGACGGTAAGCGTTCGAAGTTCCTTGGTCACTCATACTGTAAACTAACAAATTGTCAAATAACACAAAATAATAATATATGCATGTAGTTCCGTAGATAATTTCCTAACATAACAGATAAAATTTTGGTGTCAACAGAACACTTCTGTGGCTGAAATTAGTGGCTGTAGCTCTGATACCACCTTCTGTCGCAACCCCCGACCCCTGCCTCGAGAGGCGGGCGGCCGCGGCCTACTCAGAGATGGTGGTATCAGTGTTTATCATTATTTGGAAGCGGAAATTTCATCAGGACCGTAGTTAGGAAATTTTTTATCAGAGTAAAACACCAGATTTTATAATAATAAATATATTGGGATAAAACCCAAGTTTTCGTTACAAACAAGTTTATAGGGATAAACCCTCTTTTATTGAAATAAAACATCTTCTTTATTTAGGTAACTTTTATAACCACTTTTCTAAGCCTTCAGTGCTGTCCAGCTGGCTTCTAATTGGCTTTCACATTTTGTTACCTGAAACGCGTTTAAAAACATTTTGTCAGTGGGAAATACTGGTGAGTGGATCCCAATTTAATCAAGACAAGTAAATCAATTTTACAGTATTGAGGGCGATCTCGCAATTACATTTGTTTATTTTTCTACTTTAATTACCACCCACGGTAATGTCAACCCGACTTGTGGTCATGTTACTACTCACAGTGTAGTAACAAATTTTTCATACAAAACCCCAACATACTGACGATAATTGTAGAATACAAATACTCAATCACTGTTAAATATAAATTAAAACAATTGAGGTTTTGTAAAAACAGTTTGCAAAAAGGAGGATTACTCACATTGTTATCTTAGGAAATTTTCCTATGGCTTCCTGGCTATAATCTAAAAATTTTAAATAATGTACATGCGTTAGTATAATAACCCAAATTTACATTAGTTATACCCTCCCCGAGATAGAATTCCAACGACTACGTCGGGCAGAGCCTCAACAGCCGTTACGGAGCGCTAGATCAATCGGGCAACGTATCGAATACGTAACCGAGGGTTAAAATACTTACAATGAGGCAAAGCTTCGCTATTTTAGTGGGTATTATGCCCGGGTATTATTTCTACACTTCAGAAATTTAGAGAGAGAATCGATTGTTGAACGAATTGAAAGTGAATGCTCGAACTCGCTATATATAGGGCTGATCAGATAGGGCGTCGCGCCCCGTGAAGGAAACAGAGGAAGGCTTCGCAGCCCGTGACGGAAACTAGGGTAGGCCCTAGGGTTGCTGATTCAGACACTAGACTCGACACGCGCTCGACACGTGGCGGCACTGGGTGAGGGCGGGTGGCCAGGCGCTCGCGCCCCGCGACGGCCCTCAAGGGCTCTGTCGCGCCCCTCCAGGACCCATTAAATTTCGTTTTTAATTAATTTTTATTAAAATAAAGGTATTTTGGGCCATTTCTCGTACGTGGGGTGTATTTTAGGACGTATAGGGACGTTCTAAACATTTTAGGGTGTCGGAAATGTTTTAGGAGGGTTGTTATACATTAGGATTACGTTTAATCTTGTAAACCCACTTATAACCAACAATGTTGGCATGGGTAGGAGCCTGAACCAAACGCCAAGTTTGGGTGGCATGAAAAGCATCAATCTCAGCACGCATCACATCCCACCAAACAGAGTACTGCTGAGCATGTCGAAATGTGGAATCTTAGTGGTAGGAGTAGTAGAGACATGAAATAGAACATGATCAGGAAACTGATGCGGCTACCGTGTATGATCATGAGATCGTGTAATTTTCGGGTGAGTCAGAACAAGAGGAGGAGGAAAAGAAGGTGAAGGAGTATCAAGAGATGAAGTAACAAGAGAAGATGAGAAAGGAATAATAAGAAGAGATGAAGATGAAAGAGAAGAAACAGAAGTCGAAAATGAAAGAGGGGGAATGGAGAAAGGAATATAATCTGAAGAAGTTGTGGGAGTAAGTAGAACTCCCTGGAATGTCAAAAATCGACTCATGGAATTGAATATTCAAGAAGTATACGTACGAGACGTATGAGGATCACAACATAGATAACCGAGATGAGATGTGTAACGCCCCAAAATCCAATGTTTAAACATTGAGTTTACTAGATTTATGGTGTGAAATAACATAACTAGGTTTTTTAACCTAGTAACAAAAATGGTTAAATAGAAAGATTGAAGGAAAATACAAGGGCCAATTGTGACATCTTTGGAAATTGATGAAAATGGTCAAGAACAGGGGATTCAGAGTCAAAATTCGGCATTCTTTTGTTTGTGTCTGCGTATGCGTATGCATTGATGTCTATAGATAGAGAGAGAGAGAGAGAGAGAGAGAGAGAGGAAGAACTCACTAGTTCAACTTATCAAGTTTAAGCCAAGTCAAGACTAAATTTGATGGTGAAATCAATGCATGAATGAAGAATCCTTACCATCCAATGCTAATCATGTGGTAAGTTGTAGAATTTAATTTGGTGATTTTGTATGAAGTGGGTTTATGATCAATCCATAAATTAGTATGAAACTAAGCATGAATATGTGTTAGAATAGCCATATAGAACATGTATTATGCAAGATGTTGAGTAATTTGATGTTTTGGGGTGAAACCCACTTGTAGTAGTAAGAATGATGATATAGGTGAATCATACATGTCCAATTCTTGTGAAATTTCCATGCATGATGTTGTATGTGATAAGTACTTGTTAGGTAGGTTGAGTATGGTATGGAAATTATTTGATGTTTACTTGTTTGATGAATGAAAGTGATAAGTAGAAAGAAAAGCATGAAATACTTGTACATTGTGCTTAGAAAGTAGTACGTACACCAAGTGTTTGATAAAATGTCACTACTAGAAAATAGACCTAATGCAACTTTTTAAAGGCAACCTTTTTCATATGAGTTGCATTTGACTCTAATGCAACTTCGTTGAACATAAAGGTTGCATTAGAAGATCAAATGCAACCTTATTCCTAAAAAGTTGCAAAACTATATTGATTTTGCAACCTTTTTATTAAAGAGTTGCAAATTTTACTCCAAATTGCAACTTTGTTTCTTAAAAGGTTGCAGATTTTATTGAAATTGGCAACTTTTGTTATAAATGTTGCAAAAAGCTTATAATTGTATATTAGAAACTATAATGACTATTAAGAGCCAATATTGATCTATTAAATTAAGTCGCTTAAAAGAGTATGCCTAATTCTAAGACAAGTTGCTTATATTGAACCCGTGTGACCAGATAGTTATATTGAATCTAATGACATATGTGTCAATCTACTATCTAGATACCTAAACGTAGACAAACTTTTATCATCTATAAAAACTTTTGTGGGTTCGTTATGCTTCTCTTGTGTCTAAACTTTTATCATTATACTTATAATACTAACAACAACATGTCCATCTGTTTTTTAGTATTTGATTTCGATCGTTATTAAACCTATCTATGTGTTCACACGGGTCTTACAACTAGTGATATATTATTGCACATCACCTTTCAAAAAAAATATATTATTGCACATCATGGAATAGAATGACTCACTAAACCCAATTTACCTCTTTTAAGATATATTGAGACCCAATAAACCCATCAAATTCCGTTAGAGCCAAATTAATATTAAGGCGTAATATACACATTAAAACACCATATGATTATATAATGGATATTTACCAACTACGATTAAATGGCTCATTACAGTCCAATTTGATGCTTCATGCCATGATCTGACATACTTAAATCATCATTATCAACTAAGAATTTTAGCAACCTTTGGAAAACATTCTTATCAATTAATTTTATATCAAAAAAAATTATATCACAATGTTAGTTTATTTATCAATTTTATAGTTAACACATATATAAATCATTTATAAATTTACGTTTCATGATTTTAAGTTAATTTATACCTTTTCAAATATACATTCTCCATTTTCAGTTAGAATATATATTTACTTATACAATAATTTATAAAATAATTTATTCTTGTTATTATCTAAAATTTAATACTCCTTTGCTTTTATTTTAATATTTTTATTTTCCCGCTTTTTTTTCCCAAATTATTTTCCCTCCTAGTTGTTTCCCCCAAATTGATTTCCCTCTCCCAAAATTGAAGGATCACTTTTACAATCAATTAGTTTATCATGAGGAGATACTAGAGAGAAAGCCGAGAAATATGGCAAGTGACGGCACGACGGTGGATGTTAGCCGAGCAGCCTCATCAATCCAAACCTAAACCAGGCGCCACTTGGGGAATAAACTTCGTGATGTTTACACCTTTGACACCGGCGAAGAATTCTGGTGGTAAATTCTAATTTCATTTGTACTAGTTGTGTCTTCAATTTGATGTATATTTTTGATCTGTTTTTGACGGGTCACGTTTACAATCTTTATTTATCGTTTTTCTTCATTCATGGCTTTTAACCCTAATCATTTCCCCCTCTTTGAAATCGATTATATTTTCTTGCTTTAATTCTTTTTATAAGGAAATTTATTATTTTTCTGTTCACTCATTTCGTTTTTTTTTGGATCGGGAAATCAAAGACTCAAAGGTTATTATACAGTTGTAGTTACTTTTGATAGTAGAGATTGCGATCCTTTAGAGAAACTTATTTGGTTGGCTTCTTCTTTTATCACCATCCAGGTATTGCAACTTTTCTAAATCTAGGTGATGAATTATAGTTTGAATCTTGTTTATAAATTGAGATTTTGGGGCTGGAATGACAGGAACTAGTTCATTTATTTGCTTGATTTGATAATGCACATCACTTGTTTGTTGAAATGTCTAAGCGGAGATCTTTGTTCATGATGAAAACGGGTTCATTATTATTGTTCTACACTTATGTGTGATGATAAAATTCATAGAAGAAACAGTGAATAAGTGATATAAAGTAGTTAGAATGATGTTTGTTGAATTGAAAAAAATTATGCTACTATCGATGTTTGTGATTGCTTTATCATTCTTAAGTTTCTGTTCATGAATTTAACCTTTATTTAATTGCAAGAAAATTTGAAATATGAAGTTGGTGTCTCATGTCCGAGATATTGTACGGGTGCAAATCACTTCAGGCGAGCACACAAAGGCTGGAGCTCGGCTCATTTAACTTTCAGAAAGCTCGGGTTCGACTCGTTTAGAGTTTTATTTTTAAGGCTTGTGAGTCTTTTTCAAGCTTGAGCTCGGCTTTTTTTTTAATTAATCATTCAGTTATTTATTTTATATCTTTATATATAATTATAGTTTTTATATAGAATTTAATATCTATTATTTAGTTATTTTTATCATAATTTTGTATATAATAATTATTGTATAAATATATATTTAGTATTTTAAATAGAACTATAAAATTAAAAAGCTCATTTAGGCTCGTCAACCGGCTAGAGCTTGATATGTGAAGTTCGAGCTCGAGGTTGTTTATTAAATAAGCCTCAATAAAAGCTCGAGCTTGTTTAAGCTCATCTTGAATCGAGTTTCTCGAAAACATACATTGAGTAGCTCACTAAGTGTATATAGTTAGTTTTTCCATTCAATTATGCTCTCATATAACCTTTGCAGATATGAGGAATACATGTGTATCCTGGTATTGGTTTTGTAATTAACTTCTTTATTTTGTTATAGACATATGTCTGTATTCATTGGTGGTTGTTCACTTTTTAATGTATTGTGATTCATAACAAGTACTTGATATTGAAAAGGTGGTTTCTGCTTTCTTAACTCTTTTGAAAGATGGTGCTAGGCTCATACGATTTTATATGTTCATTTATTACTCATATATATCAAACATGCAACGTTAAGGTCATATGTAACTAAGAACTAAGAACAAGTGATACAACTTCTAATATAATAGTAAATGTCTTAGACATGTTAGAAACTAAAATGTGATTTCCTCTACCTGTTATCGGATGATGTTGTTTCTTGATTTTGTTGTTTATTGATTTACTATGCTGAATATGCTCATGTGCTTTATAATTTTTGAAATAGTTACTTTAAGCTATTTTGTTGATCCATGACTACAGGTCAGAAGATAAGGGTATCCGGGGCACTCTCGGTGACCCCTTTCGGTGACCGAAGTCCCCGCTCGGGAACACCGGCGCCATCAAGGCGGTGAGGCAAATCGGGGAGGGGAATCGGGGGTTGTTCACCGATGAAGAATGAAGAGAGAGGGTGTCAGGTCATGTTTCCCACCAATCAAATTGTTTTTTTTTTTTTTTTTTTTTGGAATAAAAAACCAAGTCCCCTAATAGGGGAGTGCCGCCATCAAATTGGGGTGAGAGGGGAGTTTAAGAGGGGAGTGCCCCTCTCACCCTAATGAAGCTTAATTTTGTAATCATACTCAATAATTTCATGTCAAGGAAATTTTAGTTATCTGAAGACGAGATTGGCAGTTTGATAACCTGATGATTAGTTTTTAACGTGACATTTAGAGTTGTCTATTAGCTTAGTTGTATATATTAATGTGTGTGCAGAAATGTTGTTTAAGAGCCAAGGAATCTAGCATGTCTCAAAAATGATGAACCAAATCAAGAATTATCTACTTTAACCCAGTTGTTTGAACGTACACATAAATGGACGGAAGGACGTGCATATTTTCCTAAATATGGTGACACAGGGAAAATTGTAAGTATGTTTTTGCATTTAGCCTTACCTACATATCCATGTTTCATGTTAACCTTATGTAAAATTGTATTTTTTTTCATTTGCTACTTCAGTTTGATGAGCCAATTTCTTAGAATAACCCGTTTGTTTCACCCCATTTATATTGTTTTTAATAATATTGAAGGAACAAATGAAGAACTACAAGCCTTTAGAGGATCGTAGCGTTATGATCATTTTTCTGGTTGTAATCAACTGATAGAGCTATGGATATAATTGGCAGACTTTATTGTAGAGGCGCTGCAATACGTTGATAAAATACATGATTCCAGAGGGGCTGATGGAATCACTTAAGGCAAACGTAAAAAGATATTAACAGCCAACAAGAAGACTTGGAAGCAATGATACAGGAAGGGTAAGGAATCAAAAAAGAAAAATAGCTGAGCTTGAAGCTACGAAAAAGGATACTATCAGCCAAACAGGTGGACTAAGAAGTTATGATACAGAAGGTTAAGGAACAACCATCAGCTAGAGATTAAGATGAGTAGAATGTTTTCATTACTCTTTGTTATTGTAATTAACACTTTATGTCTATATTATTATTTAAGTTTGGACAAGTATGTTAAAGTACACCATTTGATTATCAATGATGTGTATCTTGTTATTGTTTTGGCACGATTGTAATTGAATGCGTATTATTAAAATGGTAATTGAATTTATGTTACAAGTTGCATTTTGGTGTAAAAAAGGTTGCATTTTTTTCTATATTATTATAATAATGGTTGCAATAAGTCTAAAAAAGGGTTGCATTTTATTAAGTAAACTATAATAAAAGTTACATTAGAATGTAAAAAAGTTGCATACTAAAAAAGTTGCATTTAAATAGTAAATGCAACACTTTTAAAAAAGGTTGCATTAGCCTTTGAAAAGGTTGCATTAGGTCTAATGCAACTGCTTCTAATGCAGCTCCTCATAAAAGGTTGCATTAGGCTTAATGCAACTTTTTCAAGGCCTAATGCAACATTTTAGTGGGGTTGCAATAGGTTCATTTTCTTGTAGTGTGTCTAAGTAAAGTTAGAAGATGGAAATATATGCGAGAAGTTGGTTAATAGGTATAGGATGTGATAATAATGTAATTTTTAGTAAACTTACATGGGAAGGTGGGTTTGAATTAATCCATATGAAGGTTTTGTTTGATTTCAAGATTTGGTAGAAGTGTGCACTAGTGGCTTGCATTATATGCTAGAATGTTGGTGTACACCATATGTCGGACTAGTTGCTTAATGGTAATTTAGAAATGGACGTGTATTAAATATATAGCAGTGTCAGATGTGTAACATCCCGATTTTTGGTGGGATTAATAAACACATATATAATCTTTAAAATAAGTTTGCATCGGTGGCAATAATATTTTTTATAAAATACTAGGAAAATGTAATTAAAGAAGTATCAAGTGTTAGAGAAATAAGCTTGATAATTTAATCATCAAAGCTTTAACCTAACTTAAATAGTTAAGATTTATTATAAACATGGAAGTTAAGGGTGTTTGATGAAACCATGGTTAAGCGGGAAGGTTAATTCACTGGTCTCGTCAAGTAGGGTTAATCCCTTCTTTCCGAGGTCGATAGCTGAACCGCCTACTAACTTGTCTCCTGCACAAGTAAACACACCGTGACTCGTAACAAGGAGGATGGGGTGGGGGTGCTCCTTGTTACCACTCTCCGGCGTGAGAATCAGTATTTGCTTGAGAGCAAAGTGTGTGTTTGAGTAGTAAGTGAGAGAGAGAGAGAGAGAGCAGATTAGCGTTACCTCAAACCTGATCCGGGATGGGTATTTATAGCCGAAGAGTGAAGGAGGGTAATTGAGTGGCTAGATTTGCATGTGTATCAGAAGCGCCGGTCACGGAAGTGTTGGACGCTTCCTTGGGTGATGCCACGTCCTGCTGCGGCTGTAAGTCTGTGTGCCAGCTTTGCATACAAGTAGGCTGGACATGTGACTGTTGTTAGTGTCACTTTCTGGTTTGGACACTTAAGTCAAAGTGTCAGTCCCACTTGTGTAGACTATAGGGTGCAGTGCTGGGCCGCATCGCTACATGCAGTAACCGCAGCCATTTTAGTCCTTGTGGTTTGGTCCATTTTGCCAGTTTAGTCCAAAGGTTTCATTTTTCGTCTGTGGGTCAAATAAGGTTTCACCGTTGCCATTTTAGTCCACTTGATTAACTTAATCCATTTTTTCTGTTAACGAGAAGGGCAATTCGATCATTTTATATGTAATTCTGTTAACTAGAAGGACAATTTGACCATATACAATGACCGAATTGCCTTTTCGTTAACAGAAAAAATGGATAAAGTTAACCCAATGGACTAAAATGGCAACGGCAAAACCTTTTTGAACCCACAGACAAAAAATAAAACTTTAAGACTAAAGTGAAAAACTGACCCAAACCACATGTACTAAAATGATATTTAGCTTTTTTCTAAATATAGAGAATAATTTAGGATTATCATGAGAATTGACAGGAGATAAGCGGGGACTACTTGGATAGCATCGCATCCGTATCTTGTTAAGAATAGGGTCCATGTGGCAATAGGCCATGCCTAAATTATAGTGTACGGTGGACCTCACGGTAGTAGCTAAAAATCAATCGAAATGAAATGTGAGTGTATCAATAACCATAGAATATGTCACGTGTGTCGTCTCCATCGACCAAATGAATATGATGTTTCTTACCCTTGTATGGAACTAGTAAATTTCTCCATTTAATACGACGGATCAACATGTAAAGTAATTCTGATTTGTACAGTAAAGAGTCGAATCGTTTCTGAACAAAAGTTACGTCACTATGTAGATAAACTGAAGATGTACATGAAAATAAGCACGGTAACGTATTATATATGCTCCAAGTTATTTGCGAAAGAAATTTAAGTCGAACACTAACTGAACTTATACCAACACGTACATAAAAATAAGTAAAAAATTATGTTTTTTTAAGTTAAAAATGGTACAGCGCGTTGCGGTGGCGCCGAAACCTAAAGTAAGTTGAATTTATAAAATCTAATGAAAACATTTTATATTTGACCTGATTTGTTGTAAAACAAAATTTATGTCAAAACATAGATCAACTCAAAATGTAAAAAAAAGAAGCAAAAAAACATATTATATTTGAGCGTACCCATATTCAAAAAAAAAGTTAATCAACTTGAATTTATACCGACACGTACATAAATATAAGCATGTAAAAATGATTATAAAGTTTTTAGAAAGTTGAAGAGTTGTAAGTACCAATACAAAATGTTGAAAGGTAAAAACTAAAATAAACAAAAACTTACTAAAAGACAAAAAAATATATATAAAATTTTTAGAAACTTAAAGGGTTGTAAGTGTCAATACAAAATGTTAAAAAGTAAAGACTAAAATAAATAAAAACATACTAAAAAACCCTTAAAAGATGGACCAATGGCCAGCTACCATGCAGCAGCATGGGCCTGGTCATCCCTCTTCTAAATGAGAATTTAAATACTCTTAATAAGCAAAAAATTTAAGCATAAGTGGTTGTACCTTGTGCTTTTGGGCTTTTTCAAATAAAAAAAACTTGATGTTTTACCTTTAACGCAAAGGTTTTTACCTTTTGCAATTTTAACCCTACATAATTTGTTTTTTTAACTTTTACCCAAAACTTTTCATTATTTGCAATTTCACTTCATAACTTTTGTCCCCTATACTTTTCATCTTTCGCAAATTTTCGTTTTACGTATTGTTCTAATTTTTTCGAGTTAATACGACGCAACGTATGAGTGTGGTTCAACTTTTTTTTGTTTTGTTCCAAATTTTGCAAGTTAACACGGCGCAACGTGCATGTGTGGTTCAACGTTTTTACTTCTATTTTTTTCATGTTTGACAGGTTCGTCCCAACACGCAGATCCTAGGTCGAGTCAGTGTTGGTGGTCGATGACGGTTGTGTGACATTGGTATTATTTGACACCGTTTTACGCCCTGCCGCAACGTGGGGTGTGCTTAATTCTAGTTAATTTAAATTTTATATACCATTTGGTATATTAATTTTCAAAAATAACTTGGGACAAACTATATCTCTTGTTATCAGTATTACATGCTTGTCAATACATATGGGGCCCGGAACTAAACTCCGATATATGATTAACCGACACACCAGGTTAATCCCCATACTGGTTAAGAAAATATTTTATCATAGTATTAGCATCTATCAGGTGTATGCCTACACCTCGTGCTTAAGTCATGGCCACTTGCAATTAAGTGAGCCGTGGATATCCAGGACACGGTCGCATTAACCCCCGATGTTTAAGTTATCAAGCATACCGAATTAAAACGGGTTATTTGGATTTTGGACACATTGGTCATTGATCCCATACCCGACTAAACGGTAATAATTTACCGTATCCCAAGGAAAATTGGTTAACGGTATTTACTTGAGCTTAAATCTTTACAATCCAAAGATATTTATAAGCAGAGCCGTTTAAACAAAACAACTAACAAGGTTGCAATTTACTGGACGCCCTTAGTCTGGAATGAATGGAATAATGATCCATTAGAATGTTAATGGGTCTTTATTCAAGTTATATGACTTGGACCGGTTAACTAATAAATAAATCGATACGGTTCGCTAGATTAAGCGGAGATCGGATAGAATGTGGTTTGTTACCTCACAAGTACTATGACTTGTATAATATGGGTCAAACGATATTACATTTTGATTATAATTGATTTTGAATGAATTTGACCCAATTCGGTTAACTTATATAAACTAAGCTATATAAGTCAATCGTACGCGCATAGGCGGCATCGGGTGATCGGATGAGTCAATATCAAGTTCATTATGCCAAAACATGTGTATTATATTACCACATCAGTTTACAATCCGTATTACATGTTCATTATAGTTTAAAATCATTTTATGCGCAAAAGGGCATAATCGGCATTTTTTAAGGCATAATATAAGAACCTGCATAAAACCCGACAAACGATATGATCAAATGGTATAACCTTAGAGGGTTATTCCATACATTAATATGATCATAATATAACTTCAAATCAGTAGCTAACTTAGCTTAAACGGGTCAGAATCGAAAGTCAAAGAAGAAGTCAAACTGCTTGATTTTCGGTTGCGAACCGAACTATACGTAGGAAATGACGGGTTGAACATGATCTAACATGTCCTAATAATTATACCAACTGATATAATCCCAAAAATTAATGTTTAGAAGTTCATTTAACTTAGAGTTAACTTCCATTTTGCTCCCTGTGATTTGGTCATTTTAACGGTTTTGCCCCAATAGTTTAAAAATAGCTATTTTCCTCTCTGATTTTTCTGACTTATCGTCATTTTGTTCCCCGCCTCTAACTCCATTTAAAAAAATCCATTAACTAGAACGCTATTTTGGTAATTTTATAGATAAAAGCAAGGGCATGTAAGTCTTTTTACCTAAATAAACATATAACTTGTTTATTTACATGTATATAAGTAATTCTTTTCTGATCCCCCATCTTTCCAACCACTCTTTCTACCGGCCACCATCATCCACACCCATCAACCACCACCTGCAACTACCACCTGCCGACCATGACTACCACGACTTTTAGCTAAACGTTTTAATTGAGTTAGAGCCAGGGAGTAAACTACCGAAATACCCCTACTTTTAATTGAACGTTTTAACTGAGTTAGGGCCAGGGAGCAAATTGGCGACAAACTCGAAAGATCAGGGAGGAAAATTATTAGAGCAAAACTGCTAAAATGACCAAACCACAAGGAGCAAAACGAAAGTTAACTCTTTAACTTATTTTCCGAAAATCTGCGTTTTGACTTTTATTTTAATATAACTCACACCCGTTATTTGACCAACTTAACGTGATCTTCAGGAGGTGCCCTCATAGGAGATTATCACCTACCTTATTACGATCACGTAACATGATCGATTCGAACATTGGCTTGACCATAATAGTCATAACCGAAAGTCAAAGCAAAAGTCTATTTGCTTGACTTTCGGCTAATAACTTAGTCTAGAAATGAAAAGAACTAGAAAAGAACACTTACAAGTGTTCAAGGAGAATATTATAACCTCAATGGGAGGCCTCTTTATGATCAGAATCACTCCATGAGTGAATTAGAAAGAAAGAGTGAAATGAGCAAGTTGGAATAGTGCAATTGCACCTCTATTTATAGTTGCACCAAGCTCATGAGATCATGCCAAGTGTTGGCAATCATTTCCTGATGTTAACAAGTGCCCCATGATGTGTTTGAAGCAGGGAAAGTGTGGCATTTCGCGACATAGGTGACAGAAGTGTAGGCTGTCTTGGGCAGCAAGCATAAACTGCCAGCTGCACCCCTTACGGACCGTAAGGACCTAGCGCGTCCATGGTATTCAAATTCCTTACGGTCCATAAGGAACAATCCTTGTGGTCCGTATGGAACTGTTAGGAACAATATTATTTAATGCCTTACGGTCCGTTAGGCATATGCCTTGCGGTCCGTAAGAATCACTCAGAAACCACAATTTGGCATTTTGTCACAATTGGTCTCTCCACATCCAATCTTTCACTATTTTACACACATGGTCCCTGTCGTCCAAACAATTTGGCATATTTGAGAGTTGATTGAACACGTGTTGCCATATGATTTGATATAAAATTTCGAGGTGTTACACTTACCGAACGAGATTTCTTGTCCGTTCATTAAGAAAATGAGCATGTTCATGAACTGTTCACAAACACTTACCGAACATAAACGAACGCAAGAACACAAACAAATGTTCATGAACATACATGAACACAAACGAATGTTCATGCATACATGAACACAAACGAATGTTCATGCATACAACAAAAACCTATGAACATATATTCATTTTAGAATAAAATTTGCATTTCTTATCACAAAAATTACAAAATATCCACTTAAATTAAATAAGTACTTAATGCAATTATTTGAATATAATTGAGATAATTCTCATAAACATATTTAACACAAAAATTAAGAAGTTTCTCAAGCATAACTAGGATTTTGGCGGAGTCATAATGTATAACTAGGATTTCAAAATTTTTTAAAAACAAAAAACCAATAGAATAAATTTATAACATAAAAACCTTTACGTGAACAAACACAAATAGACATAAATGAACACATTACCAAACGTTCACGAACATAAACGAACGAAAGCATCCTCTGTTTGTAACGAACTTCCCGCAAAACAGTTCACAAACTGTTCGCTGAACGTTCAGTTCGTGTACATCCCTATCTATATATCTATATAATAAATGAAAGTCCTTAAAGACATGTGTCACTCTCTGGTGACTCCTAATTTCTATTTCTTATTAATTATACATATTTCCTTTAATGCTTTTTTTCCCGCTTCTCTCCTGTTAAATAATAATATCTTCAATTTTTTTAATAAAAAAATTTTTATTTAAGAAAAAGTTAACTTTGTTCATAATACACTTTTATAAATAAAATATTTCTTTTTATTATTTAACCCGTATAATATGAATTTTATCGTTTTATAAGAAGCATTTATAAAATTATGAATCATATTGTTTTTATTATTCAACCCGTATAATACAGAGACTATAACCTAGTACTGTTATAAAGTGTAAACCATCCTGGTTAGGCGGGCTAAAATGAATATCTTGGCTAGGCAAGTCCTCATATGTTATGACGAGTTTTGGTTTGGTAACATCTTAAGGAGCATCTAAGTTAGGCAAGACCTTAAATGTAATAAATATCTTAACATAGTTTTAAAAGGGGTTCAATTAATAAGTATAATCATCGTCCACTGTATGAGAACGTTTGATAACTAAAATTGTTGTTTGACGTATGAGAACGTACATAAAACATCATGTCTCGCATACGAGACATGGTGTAAGTACAATATGGCCCATTGAATATATGTAAAGCTTGGCCTCCTCTAATTGTAGCCGGTGCTATAATGATAGTACTTTAGCTCAAATGTGCTAACTCATGTAAATAGCATCATACACATGACTAGTCAACATTTTCATTGAATAATATAGAAGATGTATCAATTTTGCAGCCTTTAGTAAAGATAGTCTTAGTGTTATCGTCTTTAAAGATAGTCTATAACTCAATGTTTTTAAATTTATAAACTAAAGGTTATTTTGTGAATAATATTTCTGAATGTGACTCATAGTCTAGTATTTTGTGACCTACAATGATTGAACCATGTGTTTCAAGGTGCATGTACTAAATTATAAACCCCTTTACACGTTTTTCTCTTTTTCACAATGCAACCCATTGCTTATTATGTAAGCTAAAGATGTCCTATGAGACAAATTTCTTACTTAAATTCTTATATGGCAATTTAATCGGTTAGCAATGATGAGGAGAAGTTAATGACATGAAAAAAATTTGAGATTACAATGTAAAATGATAAAAGCACATGGACCCAAATGTATTTGATCAAGTATGTACATTGTTTGATGAACTTTACATGTGTCCTAAAAGTTTTAATGAGTTTGTTCACCAAATTAGGTTTTGTAGTTTGGAATAGCTCAGATAATCTCTATGAATCGTATGTTTACTTTTTGATTAAAGAAGATTTGTGGTACGCTCTAAATCTTGAATATGAAAAATCAAATAGAAAAGAACGAGTATGCTTTGTTGTGAAAACGTGTATCTGAATTCGTATGTAAAACAAACCAAAGACTTTTATATAGGTAGGGAACTACCTTTATGCTTATTGATATGACAACTTTTTATGAAAGAGCATGTCAATTAGTGGTAAAGCGAGTTGGCAAATATTCATTTATCATCAGTAGTAACGTGTGGTAGCTAGAAAATTCTATTGTGGTTAAAGCCAGTAATTTAGTTATGATTGTCTGGGCTCCTAATACACACTTATTGCTAGTAGTTCAAGTTATTTCTTGTCATAGTTGTTTTTAATAGCGCAAGTTACTAGTACCACAAGCTGTGGCGGAGCTTGAAGGAAAAAACAGTGGTGACCGGTCTCTCAAAATCCAAATCAGTGGGGGTCAAACTTTTAAAATCAAATATTTTACACTACGAAAAAAATTCAGTAAAACTAATACTATGGACGAAAAATCGGGAGAGGTCGGGGCACCCCCAGGCCATCAAGATGCTCTGCCACTCCCCACAAGTTACTATTGACAACTATTAGAATTAATTCAACAATAACCTTTTCCTTTGGACCTTACTTGGGACGCAACCCCTAAACCATCATTTCGTCGATGCCTAAATGAGAAGAATCTTAAACAAGCATATATAACATGGAATGTAAGGGCATTTAAAAATATTACAACACCATGCAATAACCGTTTAACACCATACCCTTGCATAACAAAAGAAAAAGAATTGATAGGAATCCTGAATTGCATTACAATATTCATTTTGGTGATTTCAATCATCTAGCTAAGTGGGAGGGGGTATGCGAGTTCAAAGAAAGCGTGGAGCTGTGTAGGATAAAGTGTGCATTTCTTCTTTCGGTAGAGGTGGATAGTGCATGATGTTCTTGGTTTGTAGTGATAATAATGTCTATCGTTGTTTTTTGAAGGACCGAGTACGTTACAAGCATTGGTCATTAGTGCCAAATTTCTTACAATCTCATATTCTAAGTCATAAAGATTCTATCACTAGTGATCGCTAGAACAAAACTTCCTAAAATGCTATAATTCAGACCAAACTATAAGCTTTGAAAGCATGCATGTTCAACATTAACCCTCTTAACCGGCTTCTCTTACTTGAAACCATGCACTACCTTTCAAACCCTCAATATATCGTGTAATGACCAAGACTTGCTTTTTGGGAGAAAGAGTATACCTCATGCTCGTGATCAAGGACACGAAACAACACAAATTGCAAAAGAGAAATATAGAGTATGAAATGTCAAAGAATCAAAGTCATTATGAAGAATCCTTAATGCCTACTAAGATAATATCTTTTAGGTTTTGAGTTCGTTTCTTTCGTTAGGGTAACCCATCATGAACATACCACAATGAGTTATAAATGATCACGAAACTATCATGAAAAAGATCATAAAAAGTCAGAGAAAATCAGAAACTTATTAAAGACAGAAAAGTATAATAAGAAGCTAAATTTGATACAAAATTAAGAGTTAAATGTCATTTTAGTCTCTGTGGTTTGGAGCATTTTGCCAGTTTAGTCTAAATGTTTCATTTTTCGCCTGTGGGTCCAAAAAGGTTTCTCGTTGCCATTTTAGTCCACTGGGTTAACTTCATCAATTATTTTTGTTAATAAGAAGGAAAATTCGGTCATTTAATATGGCCGAATTGCCCTTCTAGTGACCGAATTGCCCTTCTCGATAACAGGAAAAATTGATGAAATTAACTCAGTGGACTAAAATGGCAACGGTGAAACCTTTTTGGACCCATAGGCGAAAAATGAAACATTTAGACTAAACTGGCAAAATGACCCAAACCACAGGGACTAAAATGACATTTAACTCTAAAATTAAATTCTTTTATTATAAATATACTAGCGGTAAGACCCGTGTGCAAACACAGGTGGTTTCTTAGAAAACCATGCATAGCACATATTAATAGAACATATAG
Organism: Helianthus tuberosus; assembly: GCA_030545235.1. Lineage (NCBI taxonomy): Eukaryota > Viridiplantae > Streptophyta > Magnoliopsida > Asterales > Asteraceae > Helianthus > Helianthus tuberosus. The sequence goes on along the minus strand of CM060443.1, from coordinate 124,159,833 downwards.
ATACGTGTATAGATGTTGTACCAAAACTTATTATCTATTATAGATAATAGACAACTATATACATGCATCATCAGTTAATATATAAGATACATATGAGTATTTCCATTGTCCTATAAAAAAAAGGAGCACTCACCCATTGACAATGAAACCTGTTTATAGACATAACTACATATAGAACATGTCTAAGAAGCAAAATTAGTACTACCGACGAACCAAATGTACAACCACAAACAATCATGACATGAAACGTTGTCTATAAATCTTCAATCAACGCAAGACAAACTAAGAGGACTTTATCTTTGTCACGAAATGCACAACTTTTGTTAACTTCAACAATTGAGTAGACTTGTGAAATTCTAACGAAAGTTCATCACCAAAAGCAATATTGCATGATCTCAGATAAGAAGACCATCCAACAATAGCGTAGTTGAATCCAGTATTGGTTTTTTGAGATGTTGTAAACAGTTCCTGGACTTCACATTTGAGATTCTAGATCTTGATAGGCTTAGGATTATCAGTATGTAGATCCAACGCAGAAGATACATCTGATGGCAGATGCTAAAAAACAGAAAATTGAATAGTGAATTTTATTAAATATTGATATATAACTGAAATTGTTGAAATAACGAAACAAAGTAACGACTGCAAAAACTTACAAGCCTGTCTTCAGCATGTGTGGTGAAGTGTAAGACTGATTCTGAAGTGGATGATACTAAACGAACCTTTTGAACTTTACACGGTCTATCAACAGCTTGGTTATCCTTTACAATTGTCTTGCCACGAAGATTGTGCATCTTTTCAACCTAAGTAAATTAATTTAGAATATAACAACTCTAAATTCTTGAAATTTTGTAACTTTCTTTATCAACACAAACTATCTTCTCAACTCAGCTTTGAAGTTTAAGACTCAATCATACAGAAGAATATCAATATACTGAGACAATAATAAAATGGACAGTATAAAACTAATAAGCGCTTACATTAGATACAACACTTGAAGAGGCAGAAATGTCACGAACAGGAAAATATTTAGACTGAAGTTGAGGATCGTTAACATCATCAGCTATTTTTACAGCATGATCTTCAGGCTACAACAAAATTTTAAAAAACCTTGTTATACTTATTATACAATAAAATATGTGCGTATGAAATTATAAATATACAGCATTTTTAACATCTGACTCATCAACCAGACGCGCAATCTTTGAATCAAATAGCCCATCATTAGCAAACTATATTTATAAGAATGATCATATATAAGAAACCATATTTTAAATCATAATAATAAGTAAATATTACATGTGTATATATACATTAAAAATATCCTCAAAACTCGTAAACTGCTTAGAATTACCAACCGAAGCTCCAGTATCCTCATCATCTAAAGCAACTTTCCCGGAATCTAGAACTTGTTTGTGTTTAGCCTACAATATGGGATTTCAAAAGTTATTAGCATAATATAATAAAAGTTACTTATCACCATCATGTTATCAAACAATGTATTTTATCATCAAAATTTTATACCGCAACCAATAAATCAAACCCATCATTTCCATAAACTGAATCATCCAAAACAACAACATCAGCTTTCTTGAAGGAAACCTCAGTTCTAGTCTCGGGATGAAAAACGGAAAGCTCAAACGTTTTAGATGCAATCATGGTGAAAACCAACCAAGATTCAACTGCTATCGGAACTTCTTCAACCAATTTTAACCATCCATCAGTAAATCCGCATCCATCAGTCCATCCTTTCATCAACACATTCCAAAACCTTTCGCCAACATAGATAGTTTCCATCCCATACTCGTAATTTTTACAATAGAATTGTTTCCAAAATTTGTCAGCAATTAGCTATAGAAGAAGCAAGGGACTAATTAGTGCAGACTTACAAATTTGATATGAACTAATGAGCAACAAAAGTTACAACGGGTTAGTCAACAAAAGTTAAAATGAGAATTACTCAACAGGGTTAGTCAACAGTAGTTACAGTATTTACACACAACCTAACCACTGTTTGGCTATCAACTATTACATACCTCTGTTGCTATCCAACAGAGGTTTCGTAACAACTGTCATCCATTATGTCCAGCAGAGGTTGCAACGTGGACAAATCTTAAATATCAGATGTTAGTCAACCGAGGTTAAAAGACTTAGTCAACAGAAGTTAAAAAGGTCAGTCAGCAGACGTTAAGATTATAAGGAAACATATATTAAAAGGGCAAACAAATGTTAGCAAGTTGTTGAGCTAGCAAAAAATGTTTACAGTAAGTAACAAAATAATATATCGTTACTTACAGTCATGCCAAGTTCAGGTCTAATATTTGCTGAAATGTAAAAGTTCTCGTAGACATTTTCTTTAAAACATGAGATAACGAATGACAAACTTCCAATAGCTTTTACCAATACAACATCTTTGGTTTTCAAACAACAATCTCTAACAAACTTTGTCCATCCATCCGTAAATATACAATGATCATCTCTCTTCCTTACTCGTACTAACCATGATTTATCACCATCAAGTAGTTCTACAATTCGACCGTATGGGACCTCCTTACCCCACAACAGACTCTCAAAATCAAGTGGTATATTCTGCGACAGTAGTTAATAAACATCTTACATCAAAAATTAATGTAGAATCCTAATAGTAGCAAGAAAGTTAAAAAAACATACCAAAAATATAAAATCATCTTCATTAAGGAATTTTAAAAAGGATGGTGTTTGATTGGATGGATTCATATCTGCAATAAACAATTTAAACTTACAAGTTATAAAGATGAACAACATTCAACAAAAGTCATAGACAAACAACATTATAAAATAGACATCATTAACATCCCTTAAACTAAATCAGCACTTAAAAAACAAAAGTACCAAATATTAACCGGACTATTTGTATAATCACACACTTAAGGTATTAAAAAAACAAATCACAAAACGAAAATCAGCATCTCTCACAACAGTTAAGCAAATGAGCATCAACCAAAAATTATATGGTTGATTTATCAATCGTAATGTAGAAGACAACATCAAGAAGATGCATGCACAAATTGTGACAGAGAATGCTACCAGTAACTTCATTTAAGTTAATACAGTACTTAATCAATAAAAATACACCGGATTACAGCAACTATTATTTGCTTCAACAAAGAATATGAAACGTCGTCGGTGACAAATACATACTCATAACATCAAATAATGATTAATCTAACATTTATAATACAAACAATAAATTCAAAGAAACAATACTTGGTTTTATAGCGTGTAATCTATATTATGCAATAGAACCTTTCCGATTTTGATAAGAAAGTTATGTGAGAAAACTTCCGAATATGTTTTCTGGAGCTTACATGTAAGACCCTTTAGGCTTATTGTATCATTATTACTTTAAATGACATGTTTATAAGACACTTTTAAAGTAAAAGGTCTTAGTAACGACTTTTATATAAAACTTTCTAAACTTTACATACGATATTCACCATTGTTCCAAAACATATTGTTCAACCCAACATACTTAACTTTTAACCATACTAACTGTCTAAACAAAAGTATGAAAATACATCATTAAAACGTTATATGACAAAAGAAGTGATTTCAATTGCAGAAACTTCTTTACGTGCGTGTTCGGCTTACTATATAGCTTGATCTTCACCCGCAAGTTGCTATGACTACATATGACCAAAAACCATTCAAAACATCAGTTAGATAGGTTATAAGATGGTTTAAACAAGCTTCCATGCCCAAAACAAGTAAAAATCAAAATTTTCTGCATCTGGGGAGCGGTCGCGGGGCGCGAAGACCGTCGCGCTGCGCGACGGTGTGTAACTTTCGGCGTCGCGTGACGCGACCACTCTATTTTGGCAGAAAGTACATTTTTGCTACCTGCACATTCCTAGCTCCACTCACATTTATTAAAACGGACATAACTTGTCCGTTAATGATCCGAATTAAGTCCCGTTTCTTCCTATGTGACCGTAATTCAAGGTTCTATAACATGGAATCATAATACTTCTTTCACCTAAACAAATTTCTTTCATTTAAGCCTTCGGATTACTGACATTTTCAAAATTATTTGACCCGTTTCAATTTGTGAACCACAGAAATTACCTATGAGCTCCAAAACATTTATAAAAGCTTACACCTCAACATACTTATATTCTTATAACACATTGTACTAAAATTCAAGTGCCATTAACGAATATTCACGTATTGATCAACCCATTTATCCAATTTAATTATATTCATTGATTTAACTCACCAAGGATTAATACTTAGTGATTTTGACCCGTTTGACCTCTCTAGCGAAATCCATCACCTTTTTAGAATAAAAAACATAGGATTTGAGTCGATTTGACCCATTTACAATTTCAAATGGAATCCACCATTTTCATCGTTTCTAAACTTCCGAAATTTCTACTTTTCCTCATTTGGATACTACAAACGAAATCCTTCGTTTTTAGTGTTATCCAACATTATAATAACTTGATTATTAATCAACAACTAAGCATAAATGCTAAAACAAATATTACGAAGCGAATAGCTGCGTACCTTTCAAAGCTTTCCTTTTAAGCGGTTATCCGATCCGCCTTGTCCACTCGATGATCCACCCAAATCACCTATATAATTCAATCCGAATATATGGTTTAGAACTCATGGTTCGATATTCAACCTTCCATACTCTTAATTACTCGATTGAGCTATTACTTGTTAATTTCCAAGTAATCCAATTCACTTAGACTTTTATCAAACATCTTAAAGGCATAATCATTATAATACCATTTTCATGTTCATGATTTACTAGTTAGTCATATCAAAACAACATTCATATGCTAATATGATTAAAATACCAAAATTACACTTGAACTTGTATCATGGCTATCTTTTTAACTTTAATATCACAAGAATTCAAGAAACCCTCAAAAACCCATATCATACCTAAATGAAAATCATTGAAACAAATAGGGTATGACATGAATTGATCAAAGTATTGTTTAAGACTTATTCTTAAACTTGTATTCGTCCTAATTTAACCATACATCCATCAATTCACTACCAATTTCTGTTGGATGAATTCATGAATCCTTAGAACATCTTCACTTCTCAAAATTAAGCATACCTTTGAATATATTAAGGATGAAGATCACTTATATAGCCTTGAATCACCTTCAATTCGGTTTTGATTCCTTGATTTTAAGCAAAATTGTAGAGCTAGGGTTTTGAAAAGGAGGGAGTTTGCTCCTGGGGGTTCTGGTTCGATCAAGACACACACAAAGTCTTTGATGTTTATCCAGATTTTAAACAATTAATTTCAATATTTGCACTTTTGGTCCCTCAATTTCCAAGTTTTATAAGAAGGTTAAAATACTTTGATTTCCCCATCCTTTTTATTAATATTTTACTAGGTTAAAATTTTCCTAGTTTCGATCCTCATTGTTTTATTAAGATTTTTATAACTTACACCTGTTCACTAACATATATATCTAGTTTAAAAATTTAGGGGTGTTACATTACATCTAATAATGGAGATGAAAAGTATATTAAATGGAGTTAATACAGATGTTACATTTACACTGGTTGGTTAAAATTAAGTTTTGTAATTTTATACTTTACCCCCTTTTTTTTAAATAATGTAATTTTTTCACGACAACAACCACTGCTTCAATATAAATTTAATGTTAAATAAGAAAAAACTTATCTATTAATTCATATATTTATATAATTAAAAATAGTTTTTAAATCCCGATATTTAAGATTATTATAAGTTAAATAAATAAACAATTACAAGTTAATAGATAAGTATCTTACTTTCAACAATCCCAATACAATCTTCTCTCTTCTTCTCCAGCGAAAAAACTCTACAGTTTCTTCTTCTTCACACTTGACAATCAGAAGTTTAAAGTTTTAGATCAGGTATTATTTTTGTTCTCTTGTGTATTTTACAGGTATGATTTGACATGTTCCTTTCAGTTTCCTCATTACAAATTATATAAACATCAAAATCATAATCTGCTGATGTTAAAATAGATAAACTTATATGAACTTGTTTTCTTTATTTTATAATAAGATTTATATCAACTTATTTAGTTACATTTTGATTCATTCCATCTAAATAAGAATCTGAAATATTGTTGTTTCATAAATATTTGGTTGTATATTTTATGAATGGTTTTAGAATTATTGTATGAACTGCCATGTAGTATTGATAAATTTGTTCTATCAATCTTAATTTTGATAAAATATTCTACAATCAGTTTATAGTACTCATATGTCTGATTTGTAAGTGAATATAGCCTTGGCTGCTGAAAAAAATTTGAAGTTTGAAGTTGACACAAACATGGATATTTGAAAACTTTAATGTCATATAATACTTTTTTATTATACAACAATATAAATTTCATCTTACTCGGTGTTAGACTCTTATTGTTGGTTGTCGGGACCATATTGAAGTACACAACATATAAGTTTGGTCCTACAGGGTGTTGGATATTTTTTTATACCTTAAATAGAATGCTTTCCAGATACAATTGATTTTATGTTTTAGTATTTAATTGTTATTGTATTTTTTACTTTCAGCTGGAGTTTATGATAATTATCAATGTCTCTGAATTAACAGACCTAAGTGAGGGATTGGTAAGCTATATTCTTAGAACAAATTAACTCAAATCACAATTGTATGCTAAAAACTGTATTTATAAAATTAAAGATATATTAAATGTTGTGTATTTTATATACATAGGTACTTCCAAGGATAATGAGTAACCAATTACCAAGAAAATGTGAAGTAATAAAGTTGGTTGATTATACGGGATTTAAGTATAAGATTGCAGTATAGAGCATCAGTCATAAAAGTAAGAGGATAAACGGGCCAGAATGGACTCAGTTTGTTGAAACTTATAGAAATAAGAATATAGACAAGCTGTATTTAAAAAAAATTGAAAGATGTAAAATTTGAGATAAATGTATTGAACAACGAGGGATTGGAGATTAGAAACGATGGCTCGAACATAGATTATGTTCATGGTTGTTTGATATGCAAGCAGGTTAAAAATTGCTACCTTATTTTTATATATTGCCAGTGTATCTTTTGGGCTGTTAGAAAAACTTCTAATTTATATTTTGTATCCTATATAAAATCTAATATGACATTTCTGAAATGTATGAAAATTATAGCATTTACCACACGATTTGCTGAAGGTGTTATCAGAGAGGAGATTAAAAATTAATAACTTGGTTGCAAAAGTACATGGACCAAAGCAGAGTAGTAAAGTTGATGTGTATTATGTTTGCTCTCTTGAAAACAAAAAGGGATTGGCTGCTGGTTTTATGGGACCAGGATGGACAACTTTTTGCTTTGAAAATGACATTGAGGAAAGCTGCCAACTGCTGTTTCAATGGATGGGAAGTACTCCTGAAGACCACTTTAACTTCACTGTGAAAGTTTTTAACAAAGACGAGATTGGACTTCACAGGGAGACTAAACATCACTGCAGCCGTAGCAATCACCAACACCGCAAAAAGCGTCCACATTATAAGAAACAGTTTGAATACCATGTTATAGAGACACACAGCTTGGTATTTACATATCTACTTTTAATATGGTTGATTTTACTTATAATGTTGTATCTATCTGTTATTACTTAAAGTATATGTTGTTTTGAATGAATAACTAAAGAAAGAATTTTCTTTTACAGGCAATACCGAGGAACTTTGTTCGAGAACACCAGCTAAATGACTACCGTAGAGCTATGCTGTCATTTGGTTATGTGAAGTTTTTGGTACAGCTGCTTGTTAGGAGAGATCCTAGAAGACCTGACGACAACAACCATCTAGTGATGTATACAAACTGGCAGCGTATCATGGATCCAAAAGGTCTGTTGAAGACAACCACTGTTGAAGCAAAGTCTGTTAAACCAAACAACCTCAGCTCATGAACCAAACAACCTCTGCTGATGAACCAAAAGGTCTGTTAAGACAAAGACTGCTGAAGCAAAGGTCTCCTAAAGAGAACCCCTGCTGATGAAGCCAAATGTATGATGAACCTAAGTTCTGTTGTGGACCAACAGATATTGCACAATTCAACAGAAGATCTTTAATATAAGATCTTTAACAGATGATGATCAACAGCTCATAAGGTCTGTTGAAGCAAAGTCTATCAACAGATGCTAATGTAATCAATAGATGCTAATGTAACTCAGATCCTAACAGTTCTTAGGCGTTAACAGATGTTAGCATGCTATAACAGTGCTTAGCCTCTAACAGATGTTAATGTATCTCAGACCCTAACAGTTTTCCCATTAACCAATTGATTAAATTTTCATTCATTCACTAACAATAATATACAACCCTACTACTTGTCTAGTACATGAATATCACCAAAAATGTATATAATGTATAATAGCAATATTATATAACAAACAAATGGTTAAAATTACTTGATATTCAAAGAGTAGACATTACATACCAAATACATCAGTTTAGATGCTTCATTGTAGCCCTTACACACCAAACTTATAACCACAGTTTGTTAACAGACAAAAATAAAAACCACAAGGAGTCTTAAAAAATAAGTGGTTTCTACTTATCTCTCATAAGAATTGTTTTTTCATAAGCATCTAATTGTTAACCTTAGATAGCTTCTTCCGGGTTCTTCTCACATTAGTGGATAGCTCACCAACGTTGACAACATCAGCATCTTGAGCTATCCGCTTTCCATTGGGACTTGATCCAAAATCCTTTTCAACTTCAACAACTGAAGAGTCGGCCGTAACAGAGACAACATCCTTGCAACAGATCACAAAACAACTATTGATCTCATTTAATAAAATAATGAACTCTTTTTAAACATACTAAACATACTTTCAAAAAATAAATACTCACCCTTGAAATTCGTTCAGCAGACACCTACGAAGATTCTGAAAGGTTAACATCTTTAACCTTCAACTACCTCTTGAGTAACCTAAAGGATCATAATATATGATATTATAAAAAAAGTGCAGAATCCAGTCTTTGAAACTCAAAATAAAAAATAAATAGATTGAAAAAGTAATTTTATATGCAACCTCATCAGTATTTTCATCACCATTACCATCTCCACTAACCAACTCAGCAATTATTACTGGATCATCACATGTTTTTTTGCATGGTATAAACACGATAGTCATTTTTAAGATTGAACTCTGAAACATCAATATTAAAAGCAGCCTTCTTATCAACCAATCGAAATATCTCATGAGGGAAACATCCAGTATCATTCGCCTTCACCTACCTCTCTCTTATGTCACTCGCAGCTAATCCAAGAAGCTTCTGAACATCTCTATCAAACATAACAAAAGAAACACTACCACTCTCATCCTGCACCCGGACTTGCACCTTGAACCTGAAATATATACAAATGACTAAGTAAACTGCAAAACTATATTCAAATATCAGTCTTAAAATGTTACTTATATAAATAGAACGTTAAATAATCATCATTGCTTACTTTGTGGTGATGGATGTACATTCACTACGACATTTGGGACAAACCAAAGAAGTCACAGGCAATCGAACAATATCATCCGAAACATTTTCAACATTCTGCAAGTATTCACTTTTACCCATCACCTTCTTGAAACACTTATGACAGGCAGGATAAAACCAACCATACTCTTCTTGCACAATCTTAATTGTCGCAACCACAACACAAGACATTTCCTGTAAAAACAATATATCAACTTGTAATCTCTAGTTTGACAAACATGCAGGTGATAAACCAAACAAATAACCAAACTATATAAAAAGATGTGAAACCTTTTCTATCTCACTAATCTCATCAACATGTGTCTTCCCACCATCAGTTACAAATTCTTTATGCAATGGAAAAAAGCTCTGAGACGATAGTATTGTTTGAGAAGTAGAACCACTCCCTTATCCAAACTTCAGTATAAGACTTTTGAATACCACAAATGATTAGAATTAGTATACAAATAACATGAAACCAAGTATTTGACTTGAACATCTATATACAATAGAAATTAAATTGAGAAATTACCTCCTCCTTAGCTCATTAACTTCATCAATTTCTTCATTCAGAAAAGTTCGTATTGCAAGCTTATCACTTTGAACTGTATATTCACCTACATGCAAAAGTATATAGATATTTAATGTATACCTGTCTTTATATTCCCAGAAATAAACAATATAGTTATGATTTATAGAAAGTAACAAAAATACCTTTCCATTCCTTACACTTTCCATGCTGTATAACAGCCATCACATGCTCATAAGGTGGGATTTTAGAGATGAACTCCTTAAACTGCAGAGCATAATCATTCCACACAGTACACTGCAAAACCAGATCCCTACATGAAAACAATATTTGTATGACGATATACTAAAGACTAATTTATGACCATTTTTTTACAATCTCTAATATCAAAACCAAATTGAATGAATAAAAACACAAAATCAAAGGATATTTATGACATTTATTAAAGTAGCAAATGAGCCATAAATTAACTAACATATTCACTAAGAATAAACTGTTGATCTCATTTATTACCATGATTCGGCATTAGATACAAACACTATAGATCTCATTTATTACCATTACTATGATCCCACATTAAATACCAACATTCTTCATCTTATTTAGTAACATCATTAAATACAAACAATGATCTATACATGACTGCACATGTAAACAACAACTTACTCCAAGTCTTGAATATCGAAATTGATCTTCTTAGTCTCCTTTGGAGGTCGATCAAAGATTTCAAGATCTCCACAAAAAACCACAGATCCAGCAACATCTATATGATCACATTATACAACAGTATAAGTAAAACTCTCTAATATTATACAAGGAAGACATGATTACAAAAATATACACTACCAACACTCAAAGAGTTTAACGCCTCTCCTTGAAGAATATCTTGATAAGCTCTGAAGTTGAAACCATACTCAACACCTTGCCAATCTCTCACAGGAGTAACAGTTGTGCATCTATAAAAGTTGATTTTATAAGGCTGTACTACTACTTTATATAAATCTTTATTCTCACCAACACCAAATTTCGACAGAATCACAACAGCATCTTCTTGAAGTTGTCCATCAAAAACAGGTATCAGATGACTCTTAATACCTGCTTGAATCTTAGCACACTTAAGAACATTTAAAGAAAGTATCTTCTTAGCATACACCACTACATTCTCTGATAAAACGGAAAAGCAGAGATACAAATTACCTTTTCATCAATGAAGATGAGATCCATTTTGTAACCTTGATTCCATTTTCGAATAATTCTCGCTTTCATGTTCCACATATCTTTCCCAGGATTCAAATCGTTAACAAAACTAAGATTGTTACTGTCAACTGATATTGACATGCTTCTAATTCGGAATTCGGATTGTGATCAAATTTCAAATTTGAAAATCAGAGAAGACGAAACTGTGATCAAATATGAAGAAGGAAATGAGAAGAAAAGCCTTATATAAGAAGATGATTGACAGGAGTTTGTGAGTGACATGCATTAATTGCAAATCACTTATTCCCATGCATTTTTTAATTTGAATTTGCCGATAATTTATCTTAAACATCTGCTGATCTAAAAGCATTAGAGAGGATAACAACTGCTGCTGGGTATTAAAGTAAACTCAGATATAAATGAGCAGATGTTTACGTTGGCAAAAGTTTTAGATAGATTTTAAATGATTTTATATATTAGGCTTTATGATGCAATAGTGACATAAGAAAAACATTGTTGGACAGCCTCTCTGCCTGCCACATCAGCTTTTCTTATGTCATTGGGATTTCTCCTTTTATAGAAAGTATAGACGGTAATATTTTTATTAAACTAAACATCTTAAATCATACGTACACTTTAATTCTCTCATCTTAATTACAATTTAATTCCCGCATCTTTAATCAAGTTATAGAAATCTCTATACTTATAAATAAAAAAAAGTACACTTGTCATAATTTCATGCTCTTTCCTTAATTGTAGGTTTCTATAGGTTGGACAAGTGGCAGGTTGTAGTTCCACCATTATAATTTTAGAAAGCTCTAAAAAGTTTCCAAATAAAATTGTTTAGTCATGTTTAACATAAGTTTTAGATATATAATATAATAATAAAGGTAATAGATGCCTACAATATTTGTGGTTGATTTGAAGATTATAATACTTTTCTTTTACATATTTTTTTATTTGGAAAAAAATCAGGAAGTTTATGTAATGATAATAATGTAACGTAAAAATGAAAAATATGGTAGGACCTATGAAATAAAAACGAAAGTGAAAAATCATGTATTCTTTAAATTCTCAAATGAAGTCATCCAAGAAATTAATCAATGTTTGTTTTGGCGAAGAAAGAGAATACATATGTTCATATAATTTTCTCATTAGGAAAAAAACTCAATGAACCGTTAGATCAAAGATTATACTTTCTTGATGTTTTCAACAGACTTAAAATATATGGTTGCCAAATCTTATGTTAGTTTAGAAGGTCGGTGTTCCAGTAATGTTATTAAGAAATATTGACCAAAGAAGTGATTTGTGTGTTGACACGAGACTAAAAATACTATCAATTCACAAGCGGGTTATAGAAGCTTAAATCATATCTGAATGTATATTGGAATCTGGATTTTCATTCCAAGAATTAATTTGTTCAAATAAAATGATTTCTTTGAAGTTTCAGAGAATACAATTTCCATTATAAATATGTTTTGCAATGACTACTAATAAAAGCTAGGGACATGCATTATCTAAGGTTGGTTTGTTTCTAAAAGATCCAGTTATCACACATAGATAATTGTATGTAGTGTTGTCAAGAATTAATATTAATAGTAGAAACGAAGTTAAACTACTAATATTTGAAAGAGATGACACAGTAACAATTAAAACAATACATGTTGTATACAAATAATATTTAGAGAGTTATGAATTACTTTTATTTTTGAAGTTTTATAAGCATTAACTCTAATTACAATTTTATATTTTTTAATTTAATATTCTATATAATTCTCTTCAAAACATTTATTTACAAAGATATTAGTTAACCCGTGTAACACACGGATAACTAACCTAGTTAGTTAATAGTTACAATTTATTCCCCTCAGAGAAATCTAACTACCTCCATGATTTTTAAACGGCCATAACTTATTCGTACGTTAATATATTTTTTTAAATACTCCATAAAAATTAATTATCTTTAATTTGAGTGTAGTATACGATACCTATAGTCTTTTTTAGTTAAAACGTTTGATATGTTTGTGATTAACAGTGTCTAGGAGTGAGCACCAACTGAATTATTAACCGAAACCAAACCAAAAGCAGACGAAACCGAACTGAAAACAAACGAAACCGAACCAAAATCAACAAAAAAATGAATTAACCGAAAATCGAATTAACCAAAAACTGTTTATTAGATTTTTTTTGTACCCTCATTTAACCAAAACTAATCGAACCGAATCGAACTTTCGTATTTTCATATATTTCTAGCTTTTATACCTTCAGTTCATGGATTTCATATTTTATACCCTCATTTCATGTATTTATTATTTCACTTTTGTATTTATGCATCAATTTCATATTTATACCTCAATTTCATATATTTTTAAGCAAAAAGTTTTAGCTTAAGTGTTGTTTTGGCTATTAACCGTAATTAAAAGAACCAAACAAAAAACCGCCAATCTAACGGAATAAACCGAATACCACTTGGTTAATAAAATAGACTAACCGATGATTTTGGTATTGACTTCGCTTAAGCATGATAGCCGAACCGACCAAACCATGCACACCACAATGAAATTGACTAATAGATGACTTCGGTCATGACTTGTTTGGATGTTTGGAAGCCTGTTAAGGCTTCTTTTATTATGTTACTAAGTTTCTACTACTTGCCTTGTATTATGTTTTTTGTGCTTGTGCCTGTTTGGTAAGGCAGTTTTGGTTTTCAAGCCTTCAAGGCTTCTGGCTGTTTGAATGTATATAGCTTGAAGCCTTCAAGGCTTCCGGTTACTACTTTAGTTTACTTGATGTCTTGGTTTGCATTTTTGAGATTTGGGTTGTGTGCAACTTTTCTACTTATGTTGTTGCATTGTCCCTTGAATTATTTTTTATCTTTATGGTATTGTCTTTGTTGGGTTTGTGTTGTCTTTATGCTTTTTATACCTTAAAGGGTTCAGTGCTGCAGTCACTTAGCCTTGATATTTTTAACATAAGTAGAGACCTTCTGTACACGTGCAAGGGTTCAGTGTTGGTTTAGGAGAGTTGTTGAAGTAATCAGAGACATGACTGATTACTGTACACGTGCTGCTTTATCCTAGCTCCCGGTTTTTAACCTTTGAACCTCTTAACCTTTTAAGCGTTCATGTGTTTTAAGTCATTTTATTTAGTCTTGGGCCACCCCCGTCATCAGCATGTAAATGGACATGCATATATGCTAAGAGGGTTGCATTCCCTTCTTTACGAAGTTACTAGCCAAACCTAATGGATTGAACTAGGATGGGTCGAAGTCCACAGGACCACATCCAATACACATGTACCCTCTATATATCCCTCGCTCTAATATGATACGCTTATGCCTACATTATGCTAAGCTCATTACCTTCATGTCCTTTGTTTGTCGCTTGCTTATTACATGTGGGTGCCCCGATAACAATCCTATAACATATAATGGTTTTGGGTATAAGGGTAATACCTTGGTTGATCTTCATGGTTCTCTATCTAATATATGTATTAAGCTTTGGGATCAAGGTTAGTCCAGCATACATATCTTGTTTTGATATGTATGTCATCATATGATGCCTAAGGAGCATATCATAACTTTAGTCAATACAAAGGTTATTTAAACCATTTTTAATTTCTTTTATTAAACTTTATGTATGTGGTCCTCTAAGGGTACACGGAGTGGGTGCGGAGAGTGGTGAGGTGATGGAGTTTACCCCGTGGGAAACACCGCCACCGATGTAGTTTACCGCGCAGGGTTGAGTTGTTTCGAGGATTAATCACCGCATCCTTTCTTGTTTTGGCCGTTGAACATTTTTACCGTTGGGGAGGATTAAATGGCTATATAGCCCTTAATATGAATGTTGGATTAAAAAAAAAACAATTTTACACTATTTAAACCCAACCCAAATCACAATTGATCTCAAACAATGCATGCCAAATTCCCACCAGCCCATTTTCTCATTTCTCCAAAACTAATCTCTATCCCTATTATTTAAAATGGCGGATGAAATACTATTGTTTTTTCCACCAGATAGTAGTGACGACGAGTTAGCTTCAATCGATAGTAGCATAACTTTTTTCCAAAATCTCATTGAGCAAGCCAAACTACAAGACATAGGCACATCTAGCAAAAAAAAACAATATGTTCGTCGTGATCGTGAGAGTAGCCACGAAACCCTTATGGCGGATTATTTTATCGATGACCCGAAATACGATGATATTTTACGTTATAGGTTTCGTATGTCAAAACGTTTGTTTTTAAAAATTGTGAGCGAGGTGGAAGCGAATAACCCGTGGTTTGAAGAGGGCGTGGATGCGAGAATAAAGAAGGGTTTTACACCGTTGAAAAAAAGTTACATCGGCGATTAAACAACTTACAACCGGTAACCCTCCAGACGAGAACGATGAGTATTTACATATGGTTGAAAGAGTGTTCTAGAATATTTCTGCGAAACGGTATGTAAAAGATACGCTCCCGAGTTCTTACGTAGACCAACGAGCCACGACATGGCGCTTTTGTACCAAGCTCACGAGGAGAACCATCACCTTCCTGGTATGGTCGGTAGCCTTGATTGCACCCATTTCGTTTAGAGAATGTGTCCCACGGAGTTGCGGGGCCAATATATGAGAGGAGATCAGCAATTCCCGACAGTTATGCTCGAAGCGGTGGCCTCTCAAGATTTGTGGGTTTGGCATGCTTTTTGCGGTCCTCCAGGTGCACAAAACGACCTCAGTGTGCTTCAACAATCTCCATTATTTCTTACTGAACGAAATGGAACTGCGCCAAAATGTCCATTTTACGTAAACAACCACTTATACAAACGTGGTTACTATCTCGTGGATGGAATCTACCCTACATGGTCCGTATTTGTTAAATCATTTCCCATTTCCATATCCTCACCTACTAGATGAAAAGAAGATCAAGAAGCAACACGAGGCGACAAGAAAAGACGTGGAGCAGACTTTTGATGTTTTGAAGTCAAAATGGGGTATAATAAATCGGCCAATGCATGCTAAGACAGTGAAAAAAATTAGGTATGTGGTGTACACGTTCATTATTTTACATAACATGATTTTAAAAGATGACGGAAACGCGATAGTAGCGGTACACATTCGGGATCCTCCAGTCGAGCGTGCTCTCGATGACAGTGTGTTAAACGAGCTTATGGATGAAGATACGCACCGGAGACTAAAACATGATCTCGTGGAGCATCTCAGAAGACTAGATTTACCCCACCTATTGGTGGAATCCAACGAATAGTAGTAATTTTATATAGTTTAATTTATTTTAATAAAATGCAATTTTAATTAATTTTCATTTAATGTAATTTTTTTTAAATTTATTGTACTTTTATTTTGTTAAAAATATGTTTTATTTGTTAAAATATGTTTTATTTATTAATGCTAATTTATAGAAGAAGAAAAAAAATAGTTTACTTCTATCCAAGAGAGGTGACCATCCCTTATGTTTTTGTGCAAAAGGGGACTTAGAGAAGGGAGTTGACATGGCAAGAGATGATTGGATGGGTGGAAAGTTTACCTCTCCACAAGAGGTGACCACCCCTTACACCCTAAGCTTCATGTATTAAGAATTTGCAGCGTAAACATAAATAGGAGAGATCGCTCATATATTAAGTTAAGTATCTATATTTAGGGCTGTAAACGAACCAAATGAACCCGAACAAGGTTTTGTTCGTGTTCGTTTGTTAAGGAATGAACATGTTCATGAACGCTTACCGAACAAGATTTCTTGTCCGTTCATTAAGAAAATGAACATGTTCATGAACTGTTCACGACACTTACCGAACATAAACGAACGCAAGAACACAAACAAATGTTCATGAACATACATGAACACAAACGAATGTTCATGCATACAACAAATACATATGAACATATATTCATTTTAGAATAAAATTTGCATTTCTCATCACAAAAATTAAAAAAATATCCACTTAAATTAAATAAGTACTTAATGTAATTCTCTGCACAAAAATTAAAAAGTTTCTCAAGCATAACTAGGATTTTGGTGGAGTCATAAAGTATAACTAGGATTCTAAAATTTTTTAAAAACAAAAAACCAATAGAATAAATCTATAAAATAAAAACCTTTACGTGAACAAACACAAATAGACATAAATGAACACGTTACCAAACGTTCACGAACATAAACGAACGAATGCATCCTCTAATCATAATGAACTTCCCGCCAAACAGTTCACAAATTGTTCAATGAACGTTCAGTTCGTGTACATCCCTATCTATATTCTATATCTATATAATAAATGAAAGTCTTTAAAGACACGTGATGACTCCTCATTTCTATTTCTTATTAATTATACATATTTTCTTTAATGCTTTTTTTTTGTTTCTCTCCTATTAAATAATAATAATTTCTTTAATTTTTTTTAATAAAACATTTTTTATTTAAGAAAAAGTTAACTTTTCATAAAACGTTTTTATAAATAAAATATTTCTTTTTATTATTTAACCCGTAGAACATGAATTATATCGTTTTTATAAGAAGCATTTATGAATTTATGAATCATATTGTTTTTATTATTCAACTCGTATAATACAAAGACTATAACCTAATAATGTTTTAAAGTGTAAACCATCCTAGTTAGGCGGGCTATAATGACTATCTTGGCTAGGCAAATCCTCATATGTTATGACGAGTTTTGGTTTGGGAAGATCTTAAGGAGCATCTAAGTTAGGCAAGACCCTAAATGTAATAAATATCGGAACATAAGTTTTAAAAGGGGTTCAATTAATAAGTATAATCATCGTCCACTGTATGAGAACGTTTGATAACTAAAATTGTTGCTTGACGTATGAGAACGTACATAAAATATCATGTCTCGCATATGAGACATGGTGTAAGTACAATATGGCCCATTGAACATATGTAAAGCTTGACCTCCTCTAATTGTAGCGGTGCTATAATGATAGTACTTTAGCTCAAATGTGCTAACTCATGTAAATAGCATCATACACATGACTAGTCAACATTTTCATTGAATAATATAGAAGATGTATCAATTTTGTAACCTTTAGTAAAGATAGTCTTAGTATTATCGTCTTTAAAGATAGTCTATAACTCAATGTTTTTAAACTTTATAAATTAAAGGTTATTTTGTGAATAATATTTCTGAATGTGACTCATAGTCTAGTATTTTGTGACCTACAATGATTGAACCATGTGTTTCAAGGTGCATGTACTAAATTATAAACCCCTTTACACGTT
Source organism: Helianthus tuberosus (assembly GCA_030545235.1). NCBI lineage: Eukaryota > Viridiplantae > Streptophyta > Magnoliopsida > Asterales > Asteraceae > Helianthus > Helianthus tuberosus. Next base: position 124,141,381 of record CM060443.1, on the reverse strand, counting down.
TTTCTCTTTTTCACAATGCAACCCATTGCTTATTATGTAAGCTAAAGATGTCCTATGAGACAAATTTCTTACTTAAATTCTTATATGGCAACTTTTTATGAAAGAGCATGTGAGTTAGTGGTAAAGCGAGCTGGCAAATTCTATAGTGGTTAAAGCTAGTAATTTAGTTATGATTGTCTGGGCTCCTAATACACACTTATTGCTAGTCGTTCAAGTTATTTCTGGTCATAGTTGTTTTTAATAGCGCAAGTTACTAGGACCACAAGTTGTGGCGGAGCTTGAACGAAAAAACAGTGGTGACCGGACTCTTGAAATCCAAATCAGTGGGGTTCAGACTTTTAAAATCAAATATTTTACACTACGAAAAAAATTCGGTAAAACTAACATTATGGGTGAAAAATCAGGAGAGGCCGAGGCACCCTCAGGCCATCAAGATGCTCCGCCACTCCCCACAAGTTACTATTGACAACTATTAGAATTAATTCAGTAAGGTTTTCCTTTGGACCTTACTTGGGACGCAACCCCTAAAGTCCTAAACCATCATTTCGTCGATGCCTAAATAAGAATAATCTTAAACAAGCATATATAACACGGAATGTAAGGGCATTTAAAATATTACAACACGGTGCAATAACCATCTAACACCATACCCTTGCATAACAAAAGAAAAAGAATTGATAGGAATCCTGAATTGCATTACAATATTCATTTTGGTGATTTCAATCATCTAGCTAAGTGGGAGGGGGTATGCGAGTTCAAAGAAAGCGTGGAGCTGTGTAGGATAAAGTGTGCATTTCTTCTTTCGGTAGAGGTGGATAGTGCATGATGTTCTTGGTTTGTAGTGATAATAATGTCTATTGTTGTTTTTTAGAAGGACCGAGTACGTTACAAGCATTGGTCATTAGTGCCAAATTTCTTACAATCTCACATTCTAAGTCATAAAGATTCTATCACTAGTGATCGCTAGAACAAAACTTCCCAAATTGCTATAATTCAGACCAAACTAGAAGCTTTGAAAGCATGCATGTTCAACATTAACCCTCTTAACCAGTTTCTCTTACTTGAAACCATGCACGACCTTTCAAACCCTCAATATATCGTGTAATGACCAAGACTTGCTTTTTGGGCGAAAGAGTATACCTCATGCTCGTGATTAAGGACACGAAACAAGACAAATTGCAAAAGAGAAATATAGAGTATGAAATGTCAAAGAATCAAAGTCATTATGAAGAATCCTTAATGCCTACTATGATAATATCTTTTAGGTTTTGTGTTCGTTTCTTTCGTTTGGGTAACCCATCATGAACATACCACAATGAGTTATAAATGATCACGAAACTATCATGAAACAGATCATAAAAAGTCAGAGAAAATCAGAAAATTATTAAAGACAGAAAAGTATAATAAGAAGCTAAATCTGATATAAAATTAAGAGTTAAATGTCATTTTAGTCCATGTGCCTTGGATCATTTTGTCAGTTTAGTCCAAATGTTTCATTTTTCGCCTGTGGGTCCAAAAAGGTTTCACCGTTGCCATTTTACTCCACTGGGTTAACTTCATCAATTATTTTGTTAACGAGAAGGGCAATTCAGTCATTTAATATGGCCGAATTGCCCTTTTAGTTAATAGAATTACATATAAAATAACCGAATTGCCCTTTCTCGATAAAAGGAAAAATGGATGAAGTTAACTCAGTGGACTAAAATGGCAACAGTGAAACCTTTTTGGACCCACAGACGAAAAATAAAACCTTTGGACTGAACTGGCAAAATGGCCCAAACCACAGGGACTAAAATGACATTTAACTCTAAAATTAAATTCTTTTATTATAATATATGGTAATATTTTTATTACACTAAACATCTTAGTACACTTTAATTCCTTCATCTTAATTACAATTTAATTCTCATCTTTAACCAAGTTATAGATAATTAGTTATTAGTTACGATTTATTCCCCTCAGAAAAATCTAATTACCTCCACGATTTTTAAATGGCCATAACTTATTCGTACGTTAATATATTTTTTTTTAAATACACCATAAAAATTTAATTATCTTTAATTTGAGTGTAGTGTACCATACATATAGTCTTTTTTAGTTAAAAAGTTTGATATGTTTGTGATTAACAGTGTCTAGAAGTGAGCAACAACTGAATTATTAACCGAAACCAAACCAAAAACAATCGAAACCGAACTGAAAACAAACGAAACCGAACCAAAATCAACCAAAAACCGAATAACCGAAAACCGAGTTAATAAAAAACTGTTTATTAGATTTTTTTGTACCCTCATTTAACCAAAACTAATCGAAACGAATCGAACTTTCTTATTTTCATATATTTCTAGCTTTTATACCTTCAGTTCATGGATTTCATATTTTATACCCCTATTTCATGTATTTATTATTTCACTTATGTATTTATGCATCAATTTCATATTTATACCTCAATTTTATATATTTTTAACCAAAAAGTTTTAGCTCAAGTGTTGTTTTGGCTATTAACCGTAGTTAAAAGAATCAAACTAAAAACCGTCAATCTAACCAAATAAACCGAAGACCACTTGGTTAATAGAATAGACTAACCGATGACTTCGGTATTGGCTTCGCTTAAGCATGATAGCCGAACCGACCGAACCATGCACACCACAATGAAATTGACTAATAGATGACTTCGTTTATAACATATATCCACCACAATAATACCATGAAAAAGTATATCGTACATTACGGCTTAACGTACTTCATGTACGACAACGTGCGTGATTTGTTCTATAACATGCGTGATTAATGTTTTCAATATGCGTGATTATTGTGTTTCAACATTCGTGATTTTGGATTTTTGAGTTATAACGTGCTTGATTTTAAAATGAACGTGCGTAATTAACTGTCGTACGTGATGTACGTTAAGCCGTAATGTACGTTAACCTTTCTCATAATACCATAATACATATTATACAAACAAGAAACTAATAGAAACAACTATCACAATGCAAAATTGTTAGCTTCCTTCCATCGTATCACACGGACACCATGCTAATTTTCTCTTATATTCGAGGTGAGAAATCAAATATACACCCAAACAATGTACACACTATTCATAAACAACCACCAAATATATAAAAAAAAGTTTTCGAAATTGTACAATTTTGGAAGGGAGTTAACAGTTGTCTTGCAACTTAAAGTGATTCTTTCTCTTGATTACCTCCATTTTCCGCAAGCCTTTCGCCGTCTTCTACTACCCACCACTTCAATCCTCCTCTTCTCTATACACTTTCACCATTTTCAACATATTTACACTCATTTCAATCAAGATATCATCTGGGTCTTCAAGATTATCACTTCATATCCTCATAAAATCAATAATGCCTGCTCAAATCAACTCATCTTCATTTGGGTATTCTTGATTGTCATTCTTTTTGCTGTTACAGAGGTGGGTTTCTACTTTCTTTCATCAAGTTTGTACCTTTATTAATAATCTGTTGTGGGTAATTAGTTAATTGCTTAAAGAATGTATTTTTGTACTTTTGTGATTAGAATAAGGTTAATTAGATTGAGTTTCCGCTTTGGTTTGTTTATCTTTTAGGGCACCATTAAAGAATAATTATTGGAGTCTTTTTGTATATTTATTATTGTGGCTACAGATTATATTTTGTCAGATTAAGACATCACAGTAGTCAGTAGAGAGAAACATATAAAAAAATGTTGATAAATATATACAATTATTTATGTCAGAAAAATAGGTATAAAATATATAAAGATTTCACTATCTGGTGTCATGGTTTCTGCAGGGGTTTCTTCAAGTGGGTTGGAGCTCTTGAAGGGTGTGAATGAATTTTGAGAGATTTTTTGTGAAATTTTGATTCAAAGATGCCACTTTCAGAGTTGTATAGATCATCTATCAGTGGAAAGAGTGAACCCTCTCAACAGAAATCAACTGATGTTTCATATATGTAAGTTTCTTGATTGATGTTTTTAGTAGTGTTTAACTTTTTGATTGATGTTTACGGTTGTGATGCAGACCGAATAACGAGTTTGTAGAGTTGATATGGGAAAAGGGTCAGATCATGATGCAGGGTCAGTCTAGTAAAGTGAAAAAGACGCCAGTTTCGAGTAATTTCCAGTTTCAAACACCGAAAGTTCAAGCAAAAGATGGTCTTTTGGATGTATCTATGCCTGAGATTGGATTGAATCAAGATGATGATATGGTCCGTTGGTTAAATTATCCGCTTGACGATTATAGTTCTGATCTGTTACCTGAGTTATCCGGTGTGACAGTTCACGAACCCGTTATGCATAACGGTCTGAATGCAATAGAGAAGAGAGGTAATAAAGATCCAAATTCAGTGATCGATGTAACCCGATCAAACACATCTAAAGTTTCACGATTTTTAGATCCAACCGTTAGATTGGGAGTTTCGGACATAACTAATAGTAATTGTAGAAGTAAAGCCGGTAATGAGAGTCATAGAGATTCTGTACCGCGTTGTTCAACTTCCACCGTGTTGAATTTTTCGCATTTTTCAAGACCCGCTGCTGCGGCTTTGGCTAAAGCTGGTGTTCAGAATCGTGGACCGCAGAAAGAAACTGGTCAACCTGGTTCGGATTCAGTCAAAGTTTGTTCAAATCCTTTACCAAGTAAGCCACATGATGAGCCACATTGTGTCGACAAGTCCTCCAATGATGTATGCAGAGGAGGTAAAGGAGGTTCAGAAACCGTAAAGAGCAACGAGCCAGTTGGTGCTTCTTCTTCTGTTAGTTCAGGGAATAGTGCTGAACGAGCATCAAACGATTTGACCAAAAGTTGTAAGAGAAAATCTCGCGAAACGGAAGATTTTGAGTGCCAAAGTCAAGTATGTTAGATAGTGTATTGTTTCTTTGTTTTGTCATGTTATAGTTGTTTCATATACTGATTGTAATTATTATTTTGATTAGGACGTTGAAGAAGAATCGTTGGCCACTAAAACCGCAGCTGCTTCTCGAGGAGGAACGGGTTCTAAGAGAAGCCGTGCTGCTGAAGTTCATAATTTGTCTGAAAGGGTAATAAATAATTTGCTAGTTATGATTACAAAAATAATATCATATTAGGAATCTAAATCTTTGAATAAGAACGATATAGGAGGTTGTATACATTAAAATCAGATGCATATCATTTCTTGATTTTTGATGATGAAACAGAGGCGACGAGATAGGATAAACGAAAAGATGCGGGCATTACAAGAACTCATACCAAATTGCAACAAGGTACACTATTTTTAAGACTTTTTCTGTGTGCTTCTGGCTGAATTTAAACTGATGTGGAGTCTTTATTGTTAAAGGACCATCCTTATCTATTCGACTCACTCGATGTTGGTTAAATATATTCATTAGAATGCTGATTTTCCGAATTGAGATCTTAGTTTTTTACGTTACAAGGTGGATAAAGCATCAATGCTTGATGAGGCAATTGAGTATTTAAAGACACTTCAACTTCAAGTACAGGTACAATGTTTTAATATGTTACATATGTTACGACATTTATGTTACACATATGCAATTTTTTCAACATAATTTTTTTTGAAATTTCTGTAAAGATTAGTAGCATATATATAATATATTAGAAAAAACATAAAAACAATTTTGAATTCTTTTTGGGTTTTTCACAGAGTTTTTATAACTCAAGTGGGTTCCAACTTTTCATTATATCCATCCACTATATATATAAAACATGATTTTGTATTATTTACTTATTTTATGGTAACTATAAATATAATAATATTTATTATGTAATTATTATATATTAAATGAAAATTAGTATATATTAAATAAATAACAAGGTTCATCTAGACTCGCGGGCCTATGCATGTGAAGCTTGGGCTCGAGTTCTCGAATTGGTTTGGGCTTCTAGCGAGCTGATCTTAGGTAGCTCACGAGTGGCTCGGCTTGTTTACCCTCCAATCCCTAAACTTATGTTTCTACAACAATTGCAGATTATGTCAATGGGAACTGGATTATGTATGCCGCCAATGATGTTCCCGAATGGAATGCAACATATGCATCCTCATTTCTCCCCCATGGGGATTGGTATGGGTATGGGTATGGGTTATGGAATGGGAATGGGAATGGGAATGGGAATGGAGATGAATGGCGGACAACATATGTTTCCGTTTTCTCCTACTACATACGGGTCACGACACCCTTTCCCTTCTCCACCTATGTATGGGCATCTTAGCCAAGGAATGCCAATGTTGTTACCTCAACCACCTATGCCTGGGGTTCCCGCTGTTCGGCAAATGTTGACACAAACCGAAGTTCCAGAAGTGGGCCCCAGCTCCAAGGACCCTATCCCTAATAAGAACCCTCACGTGACGACACAGATATCTAGTCAGGTACCACCTATTTATTTTGACTAAAAGTGTGTTTGAATGGGCATTTGTTATCTTATAACCGTATCTTTATGTGTAATCAATCAGTTTTTAATTTTTCGACGTCTAAGGGTAAGCTACAGTTGCGCTTTTGAAAAAAAAAAAAAAACTATATCTTTTTTCCAACAATTAGATTTTTTAAATTTATTAAACAATAAACACTAAAAAATATATGTATTATATAGTTATCAAATGGCTTAAGCTTATCCAAACACTTTCCTATGGTACGCTTTATAATTTACTTCAAATGCATATGTGATGCCAGCCCCAAGTTGCAAACAAGAGCCTTAACCAGTCTACTTCAGTCGACAACAGCGATCAACTTGTAGAAGCTGGATGCAGTACACGCGGTAAGTTGGTCTCTGCTAGATTTTTGTTATAAGCTTCAGTTTAATACTTGAAGTCAAATTTATTTGTGATTGTTTTGATGTAGGTGTTGATTAAAATTTTTGTATTGAAGGGACCATGACCGCATAAAACAATAGGAAAGTGAAGGTTGTGTTGACTTTTGTTGACTATCCGAAATGACTTTTTTGGAAAGCATCAACATCCATTATGATCTGCATGGCGATTTTAGTGTTGTGTCGAGATTCTATCGTTTTGGGTTATTTCAATTGCAGATTGCGCCATGATAGTGTGATTAGATTATTCGGTGTCAGTATAGTTGAGAGCATTTCTTTATAAGGTATTACGCGATAACAAACATCAGAATCGATGAAACGATAATTGTATTTTTCATGTTTGGCCTCCGGTGTGCTCATTGAAGTATGCTTAAAACAATCTACAAGTACACAATAAGGCGGTTTATGTTATCAACATGGTTTCGAAACTATATATATTGTGTTACTCTTCTCGTTTCTTGCATCAAATGATGATTTACCCGCCATATCATGCTTCTCGTCATCTTCGTTATCCGTTATTTGTTATCTTCATCATCGCTATCGTTTATTTGTCATCCTCACTTGATGGAGTTCTTGACATTGAGAGCACACTTTTTTATGAGTTGTTGATAAGAGTTTTTGCATCTTTCACTAGATTTATCACATATGAAAAGTCCAACTTTTTTTGGTAAAGCATTACAAAATTTAACTCAAGGATTTACCAAGGGTTTAGGGTGGGCACAAGCCCACCATCCTTTTTGGGTTAAAGTCTTTTTCCATTTTGGGTATTAATCAATCACACAAACTTTTCATTTTGGGTACAAGTCTGTTTTCATTTTGTTATCAAACAAACTTTTTTAATTCCAATTTTAAACTCATATAGTAACTTATTTTAATTAAGTTGTGTATGCTTATACAACTAAATTAATTTAGTAAAAAATAATATCATATCATGTATAATTTTTTTTCTTATATTGTATGTTTGGTATGAAACTTTTAGGAGCTTCTAGCTTTAAGCTTTTAAGAAAAAACTTCTACTTAATAAAAAGATTTATTTGGTTGAAGGAGCTTGAAGCTTTTAGGTTAGGAGTTTGAAGTTTTTGGTTGAACGCTCCTACTAGTAGCGTTTAGAAGGAGATACAAGCTTTTAGAGAAAAAATGACTATTTTAACCTCTAAAGATAATGAACTTTTTAATACACAAACTTTTTAAATTTTTAATTATGTTCATTTTGATCATTTTATACATTTTATTAAAAGCTTCAGCTACTCTACCAAACACCAAATATATCTAAAAAGCTACACCTACTAGCTACCAGCTATCAGCTTCCAGCCACCAGCTACTTTTGCCAAACATACCCTTAGGGGGTGTTTGGTTCACAGGAATTCAATGGAATTTAAGGGAATTGGAATTTGAATTCAATCTCTTAAGATGCATGGTTCACAGAATTTGATGGAATTGGAATCCCAATTCCAATCTTCATGTGTTTGGTTGACAATGAAATTGGAATTGGAATTAGACATGAATTCCTTCAAATTCCTTTAACTAAAGGAATTCAAAATCCTTCTTATATGTGAAGGAATTAAAGTAAATTCATTGGAATCTTCGACCGTTTCGACCCGCACCGCTTCAACTCGTACCGTTTCGATCCGAACCGTTTCGATCCGAATCTTTTCGACCCATCCTGGTTTCGATCTGAACCGTTTCGACTTGTACCGCTTCGACGCGAACAGTTTCGACCCGTAACGTTTCGACGCGAATCGTTTCGACCCGTACCGTTTTGACGCGAACCGTTTTGACGCGAACCGTTTCGAAGCGAACCGTATCGACGCGTAACGTTTCGACCCGTACCGTTTCGAATCATTTCGAACCGTACCGTTTCGACCCGTACTGTTTCGAATCGATCCGTTCCGACGCGTACTGTTTCGACCCGTATCATTTCGACCAATACCGTTTTGAATCGAACCACTTCGACCCGAACCGTTTCGACGCGAACCGTTTCAACGCGAGCTGGTGGTTGTGGGTGCCGGTGTGATGGATTCCAATTCATTTGACAACCAAACACAACAAAAATGGAATTGAGATTCCAATTCTAACAATTTCCAATTCCAATTGGAATGTTTAAATTCCAAATCCAATTCCTTCAAATTCTAATTCTTATACAAATTTCAATTCCAATTCCAAAACATTACGCAAACCAAACGCCCCCTTAGTGTCTATAGGCATTTTATGTTTAAAAGGCCTAAAGGCCCAAGTGCCCAATTACCATCAGATTATTTGAATGGACCCATTGCGATTGAAACTTGAAAGCGACAGGATTGCGCCACCCATGCCACCTCACCTTTGATAGCGCCTGATGGCGCCACCACCCCACACCGAACCATTTACGGAGGGGCGCCATGGTTGAGGCTTCAGCATGGTAACGAGCTGACTTTGGCATGATCGAGGGAGTTAAATGCATGTTACCGTTGAACGGTAACAAATTTAAAAAAAAATAATTTCCAATTTTATAAATTTAACCTATAAATACCCCACATTCTCTACACTTTTTTATACAATTCTACCTCATCTTTATACATTCTCTATACTTTTTTATACACTTCTACCACAATGTTTCCCAACAACCAAAACCCGTGGGATCCGACCAATCCGTTTTGGCAAAGTGCGCCAAACAACGAGCAAGAGGACCGTTATCGAAGAGACCCGCATACGGGTGAGGTTGGATATTATCCGATGCCACCTAGCACCCCAATTTCTCCTCATCTGACCACTCCATCGATGCCCGGTTTTTACGGGTATTATTCTCAACCTCCATTTTTTCCCCAAAACATACCCCAAACCAGAAACACAACCCAAACCGAATCCGTACCCGAAACCCAAACCGAACCCACTTACTCAAAAAGGCGAAGTCATCGAAAGAAGGATGAGACCGAAAAACGTGCTACTAAGAAGATCGAATTTTGGTCGCCTAAGAAAGAATTTGAGTTGACAAAAGCATGGCTCGACCTATTGGAAGACGAGATTGCTGGTAAATTTTATCTCCATATATTTTTTACATACTTTTATAAACATATAGTTTTGTAAATATATTTTTTAAATTAAACATATACTTTTGTAAATATATTTTTATAGGAAACGACCAAGACATAAAGGTATTTTGGGGTCGTAGCGAATATCGAACGCCCGACTCTTTTTCGGGAAAGTGGAGCGCTATGAGGACGAATGTTAGCAATTTCAACAATATATATACTAATCTCGTCAACAATAATCGAAGAAAAAGTGGTTCGAGCGAACGTCCCCCAAGCCCACACCGACTATAGATTGTACCATGGGCATTACTTTACGATGGTAACTACGTGGGAGCTTCTTCGCAAATCTCCCAAGTGGCATCTTGTACCACTGTTCGACCCAACCCGCCCGCCCTAGGTCTAAATGATCCAAATCAACATCCACTACCGAACCATCCGGGTCCGATGCTCGTACAACAATTAATCTAAACGACGATGTTGATGAATTTGAAGAACCAGAAGAACTGCCACGACCAAAGGATAGGGATAAAAGTAAGGCAACAGCACGAGAAAAGTCTTCTTCAACGCCATCGGATGGCCCGTCAAAGTTGAACGAGTTCGAGACAAGTCTCAACAAAATAATCTCGATTAAGGAAAAAGAGCAAGAAATGAAAATGGAGAAACAAATCCAAAAAGACATGGATTTTCTCGCGAAAGATTTTTCAAATCTAGCGGAAGAGGACCGAGTCATTTTGGAGGCTCATAAGGCACAAATTCGGGCGAAATATATGTAGTTTTTTATTTTCTAGTACCTTATGTTTTTTAATGACTTTGTAATGTTTTTATTTTTTTAATGAAATTATGGTTTTTTTTTAATTTTCTAGTTATTAAAATTGGCCTTTAATTTAAAAAAATAAAATATATAAATAAAAATAATAATTAGGTAATGATGACCGGGGTTTTACCCCACACCCTACAAGTTAAGGGAGGGCGTGATAAAACCCCCAGGCTGACATGAATCTGATGTGACGCTGACGTGTCTTGATAAAGCACCTAGATCTTTATCCCACACCCCATGGCCTCAAGCATTTTCTAGAGGATAAGAATTTTAGATTATTCGACAAGTCATGTTTGTGAGTAAGTTATTCCCATTGTTTTTTCATGTTTGTAGTTTGTAAAAAAAAGAATAAAAAAGCGTCAACCAATCACGACTCAGTTTATTTAACCAAAATCAGAACACAATATTTGACTTCATGCAACCACCATCTCATCTCCAATAAGTTAGTTGTATTAGCATACACAACTTCACTTACAGTTGGGAAGCATGGACGGTACTAACCGGCCGACGATTATGGTTACAAATGACGACGGAATTCATGCTCCCGGACTGCAAGCGCTAGTTCGAATCCTAGTTTCTACCCGCCTGTATCGTGTTTGTGTCTGTGCGCCTGATTCGTACGTTCTTCTTCTCCTAATTATCGTTGATTGTGATTGTTTCATCCTAAGTAGCACTGGAACGGGTACGGGATCGGGGTACGGGGACGATACGGGAACGAGGAACGACAAAACTCAAAATTTCAAGATACGGGTACGGCAATAAAAAATTTAAAAAAATAAAAACATATTAAACAAATTCCAAAAATACTACATCTTCCAAAGGTAATTAATTATCAATAATCAAATCATTTTCAAATTCCGGTTCATCTAGTGAGAGATCGGCAATCGATAGAGAATTAGAGATGATGAGACTTGAGAGTTTAGAGATTAGAGAAGCCGAATATGATAGGTCTATTTATTTAATGACCGGTTGTGGAATTTGAAAGGGTTAAAACCCTAAAATTAAATGGAAACGGGCTGGATACTTCTACCAGATACGTCCCCGACATTGGAAACGTTTAGGAAACGTCCCCCACGAGTACCCATGGTGTTTCCGTCCCCCGTTACGGGTACGGCCACATAAATGGAGTCCCCGTGCTACATAAAATGACCTCATAACTTGGAGTTTTGTTCCCAATCCTTTAACCTTAATTACTGGGTATTTTTCAGGGATAATTCAGCTGCAAGTCATTCTGCCACTGTGCGCCGTGCTGTTTCTGCAATGCCAACTGACATAAGTGGAGCAACAGCCTTTGCTATTTCCGGTCAGTTTCATATTGTCCTCTTCATCATTAACATGTTAGTTAGTGTTGTGTTATTACAGTTATAATTGCAACAAGGTCAGTTCATAAGTATAGATGAAGTGATGAACAATCTGCTCAGTTGCTTATATTCGTTTTGATGGTTGTTGTTTTGTAACTATATTACACAGGAACTCCATGTGACTGCATATCATTGGGAACCTCCAAGGCTCTATTTCCTTTAGTGCCTGATTTGGTAGTAACTGAGCTTCCATAGCTGTTTAATTAAACAAGAAGTTACATATCAAACTTACTGACTTGTTTCAGCTACTCTTTACTTACAGGTATTAAGTGGCATAAATAAGGGCAGCAACTGTGGTCTTCACATGTTAGTACCACTTTGCTAGTTTCCTTGTTGCTTTACGTGTTACTTTTCTAACTGGAGGTTGCTCAAACGCAGTGTCTACTCAGGGACGGTGGCTGGTGCTCGACAGGCCCTCATTCGTGGCATACCATCGGTTGCAATATCATATGAGTGGTATGTGATTTAATAATAAGTGTTTTGGTAAACAAACGATTTTGAGGATTACGGTCAATTGGATGCGCATACATAAGGTAATATGTGGTGGTTATAAGTGAAAGAAGCTGTGATCTTCATTGTTTACTTGGGTTAATGACAGGATTGAGGGCACAAGCAATATCAATGACTTCACATTGGCTGCTGAGGCTTGCTTACCTATGATTAGTGCCATTTTTGTTGAGATCACGAATAAAACCTATCCTAAGGAATGTTTTCTCAATGTGAATTTACCTACTGATATATTGAACCATAAGGTGAGTTGCATGTTTCATGTATAATAGGCAAAAATAGAATCATAAAAAATGACTCTTTGACTTGCTTTGCATCTGTTTACAACACTACAAGAACCGGTCAATCAAGAATTAAGGCCGGTTCCAACGGTGTAGTTAAAAAAAATTCACTACTTGGTTCCAATTCAGAATCCTAGCCAAAATTAATATTCAGATTCAAATGAAATATTTCATCATAAAAAAATGGACTATTTATCCTCTTTGTTTTTTGTGTTGTGTTATCAGGGTTTTAAGCTCACCAAACAAGGAAACAGTCTTATGAAAACAGGTTGGAAGCAAGTTTCTTCTGATTCCCAAACAATGTCAATCAATCTGAGTTCAGAATCAATGAACTCTGATGCGAAAGCCGTTTCACAAGAACCCCTTTTGTTCAAGTTTCTTCTGATTCCCAAACTAATATTGAAGGAACAAGTTAATTATGTCATTGCTCATACCAACTATATATATAACATTTGGCCCTTCATACCAACTAATATTGTCTGTTTTATCCACTCGAAACTCATAGTTTTGTTTTTGTCTACTTGAGTGGAAATTTCCTGTCTTATCGATTTGTTTTTGGTTACCAGAGTGAAAACTAGGTAACCCATCCTGAATCTCTCCTGACTTATCGATCACTACCAATGCGTGCAAAAAACATTGGTGGTATTTGAGGTGGGATATTATTTCCGAACCGTAAATCTCTCCTGACCACAGTGAATGTGAGATTTGTCTAGGGTGTTATAATATATGTGTCGTCTTAATTCTTAAGTGGAAAAATTCCTTGTCATGCTTACCTTTCGCCTTATTGTAATTTGTACTAGGCTTTATGTATACATTCTTAATAAGTATATACGCTTGCTTGCATTCTACGAGACTAAATAACGTTGGACATGAAACTACGTGTTGTCAACATCTAATCTAATTTTCTTTTAACCTTTGCAGGTGTATTCACGTTGTTGAGTTGGCATCACCATTTCTACTGAAAAATTAAAGTGTTCAATCTATTTATACCATAGTAATTTGATAACGCTATGGCAGTCTTGTTTTCCCTTTCAGGCATGAATAAAGAACTCAGTCTTTGTAAATTTAGATCAATTTCATTTTAGATACACTTAAGTATGCTGATGAATACTTAATTACGTTTGTCAACGTATGATTTTTATCAAATTTCAGTAGTCTTCATGCGTTTATATGTTTTCTTTGTAATTTTCTTTTAGATGCTATATATGGAAATCATGATTGGTTTTAAAAGGTGTGAGGCGCTTAAGGCCTGGGAAGCCGAAGCACGGGTCCAGAGCCGTCCCCGAAAACTTTTGAAAAAATTTAGGCCTCGGACGACGAAAAGAATTGGGCCCAAAATTATGGTTAAGGGTAAATGAATTACAAAAATAAAATTTAGTGATGGAGCAAAGAGTTGAACTTAAGACCTTTGCATTATTTTGAGATGGTTTTTGCCACTACACCACCAATACTTTTTTCCATAATAAACAGATAACTATACAAAATATATAGTTTAATAAATATATACAAGCTTATAAAGACTTTTCAGGCCCTTTGAAATTTTGGGCCTCGGGAGTCGGCACGGGTTTGCCGGACCCAGAGCCGGCCCTGCACGGGTCTGAGGTAGGGTCTTCATGCGTTTATATGTTTTCTTTGTAAATGTTTGATCTTCTTAAAGCATAGAGTCGAATATGAATCTTAACAATGAATCATCATCATCATCATCATACTCACTAAATCCCACCAATAGCAAAACTAAGGTAGGGTCTGAGGATGGTAAGATGTAGACAACCTTACCTCTACCCAAAGGAATAGAGAGAATGATTCCAGTGAGACCTCCGGCTCGATAGTAGCTTTGCATCAAGCCTTGCATCATACTCAGTAAATCCCACCAATAGCACTTAACAATGAATCTTAACAGAACTGCAAACCCCAAAATTAATCCATAAACAATAACACATAACAATTGCATTACTAAGAGCAATCACTTTTCTTCACAAAAAAATGACCACAAATATCCTCCGACACCGATGATAAAAGTCCGTTTTAAACATACATATCGCAGATATCGATTAAAGACCTACAGTTGAAGGCACTAAAAAGGAAGATGAAAAAACCTAAAGGCAAACCTCAATGTACCTGCGATACAGTAGTCCCCCGCCACTGTCACCGCCTCTGCCGCCACCCCGACAGCCACCACCCGCCACCGTTGCCACCCACCACTGCCAACGCCACTCGCCGTCGCCATCCACAACCACCGTCGACGCCACAACCACCACCACCAACCACCGTCGCCGCCACCCACCGCCACCAACCACCACCACCGACGGCCGTCGCCGCCACCCGCCGCCTCCACCGCCACTCGCCATCGCCGCCTCCGCCTCCGCCTCCGCCACCACCTACCACCGTCACCTATAACCACCCACGATCACTACCACCGACCACCACCACTCAACGGTGGTTTTATTCCTTCGTTTTTCTTACCTACCAAACAATACACAGTAATAATTCATTCTATTCCCACATGGTAACCAAACAAGAATGAAATGGTAATGATCTATTGCATTTCCTCGTCCATTCCATTACCCCATACCAAACAAACCCTAAAAGACACATCGTTTCGATAAAGGGTATATATAGGTTAGCCATCTGAACCATTATAACGTTTACCGAAAGGATGCGTTGTTTCCTTTATCAATAAAGTAATATATTAAAGGATGCGACTCTAAACTGATATATTAAAGGACGCATCCTTCCGGTAAAGGGTATTTATAAGTTAGTCATCCGAACCATCATACCCTTTATTGAAATACATTATTGATCGTTAGATACTCGACGACTGGTCACATCCAGCAGCATCAACGTCGTTATGTACCTTCCATGAGTCCAAATACGATCGGAAAGCATAAATCGACATTGTGGGTGAAGTAGTAGGTAGTTTATTATTGGAAATGGTAGTTGTATAAGGTCAATGATCGTGCTACTTCTTTCTTCTAACAAACTACAAAAAAAAAAAAAAAAATACCGAAAGGATGCATTGTTTCCTTTTATCAATAAAGTGATATATTAAAGGATGCGACTCTAAACTGATATATTAAAGGACACATCCTTCCGGTAAAGGGTATTTATAAGTTAGTCATCCGAACCATCATACCCTTTATTGAAACACACTACTGATTGTTAGATACTTGATGACTGGTCACATCCAACAGCATCAACGTCGTTATATACCTTCCATGAGTCCAAATACGAATAGTAGGTAGTTTATTATTGGAAAGGGTAGTTGTATAAGGTCAATGATCGTGTTACTTCTTTCTTCTTACAAACTACACAAAAAAAGAAACATATATACTATACAAATTATTCTAACATCACCACCCACGTAGAGGAAAAACTATTTTTTTAAATATATAAGAATGATTTGTTTTTCAACATGCATCTTTTTATATTCATATAAAATAAGTACTCTAATTATGGTCATATATTTTTTTATTAAATAATAGATAAGACTGTTTGACAAACTAAAAAAGAAACATATACTATACAAATTATTCTAACATCACCACCCACGTAGAGGAAAAACTATTTTTTTTAAATATATAAGAATGATTTGTTTTTCAGCATGCATCTTTTTATATTCATATAAAATAAGTACTATAATTATTGTCATATATATTTTTTTATTAAATAATAGATACGACTGTTTGACAAACTGCACTACTGTTAATGGTGGAAGATGTTGTGAACAATCATGAAGCTTCACAACTTAATCCTACTAACCTATATACAACCACAAAAGTTGATGCAAGAATGCTAGTGATGGTTTATGGTAGAATATAATGCTTGTAATGGTTTAGGATCATGCTATTCAAACACCCAAATCTTATTTCCACATCCCCAAAACGCCCCGCTTTGGCCAAAGCGGGGCGTTTTGGCCTGCTTTCAAGACAACCGGTGATGTACTGGTGTACGATGTCTGTTGAAGCGCCCCGCTTTGGCCAAAGGGGGCGTTTAGGGTTCTTTCTGCAGACAAAGGGTGAGGAGACTTGATGTGAAGTTATATTCTGTACGGTGTCACGCAAAAGTGGAACGTTTGAACCCTAAACGCCCCGCTTTGGCCAAAGCGGGGCGCTTCGACCCTGATTTTTTAAAGTTGGTGTCTTCTGTCGAATGTGAACCCGAGAAACGGAATGGATTTCGAGCTTTTGGTCGATGACATGATAGATAAAAATCTTGACACGATCATATCCATTTTCAAGAGTTAGACTAGATAGTCCAAGATGAAATATATTAAAACCATTCAAGCCCACCAGTCTACAATGTGTTATGGTGAGATTTTTCAAGTTTGCACAGTGGGAGAAAAGACCAACACCCCTGTCAGTATTGTCATAATGCAATTAGACATAACTGAGATTTAAGCGGCGTGTTCCGATCAACGTTTATCGACATTGTTATAGGTGATGAAGAAACCCTAAAACGGAACATAATCTCAGATTGTCTAAAGAAGCGCTTTTATCATGTGTCATGTGGTAACAACTACCAAGGGGATATTCAGATCTCTATTCGGTCATCTTTCCAAGCTTTTATACACGAATATGCGGTTCCCAATTTGCGGAACATAATCCCAGATTGTCTAAAGAAGCGCTTTTATCATGTGTCATGTGGTGACAACTACCAAAGGGATATTCAGATCTCTATTCGGTTATGATTATGAAACCTCGTTTCGTGAGGTGGTCTTCTTTCATGTTTCCCACCGGCATCAAAATACAAAGCTTCATCCTTATTTCTGTAAATCGCACAAACAAGCATGCCTTAAACGAGTCTAGAACACTCGTAATCCTCAACCGGCTTTGAAACCAGACGGAATCTATGAAGAAACTGTTCTATTTCACGGTGATTGAGAAATTAGCGACGGAGAAAACTTTGTCGTTAATTTGAAGGCTCACAAATTTCAATATCATTTTGTCATCGACCAACTCCGGTTTCGTTTTATTACAAACCGCAACCGTTTTTTACTACGGAAACGGTGGTTATGGGAAATACAAACCGCAATCGTTTGTGACTAGCAGAAGAACCCGACACGTCTTCTATGATGATTTAAAACATTTCGAATAAATAGCAGAAGAACCCGACACGTCTTCTGCTAGTTATCCGGAATGACAATCAGATGACACATGATAAAAACGCTTCTTTAGACAATCATATGACACATGATAAATGCGAACCCGAGAAACGGAATGGATTTCGAGCAGTTGGTCGATGACATGATAGATAAAGATCTTGACACGATCATATCCTTTTTCAAGTATTAGACTAGATAGTCCAAGATGAAATCTATTAAAACCATTCAAACCCACCAGTCTACAATGTGTTATGGTGAGATTTTTCAAGTTTGCACAGTGGGAGAAAAGACCAGCTCCCCTGTCAGTATTGTCATAAGGCAATGAGACATAACTGAGATTTAAGCGGCGTGTTCCGATCAACGTTTATCGACATTGTTATAGGTGATGAAGAAACCCTAAAACGGAACATAATCCCAGATTGTCTAAAGAAGCGCTTTTATCATGTGTCATATGGTAACAACTACCAAGGTTATATTCAGATCTCTATTCGGTCATCTTTCCGAGCTTTTACATGGAAGAGATCGAAGATTTGGATACAACTTCAAGTTATGAAGATCACTCTCCAGTAGTTGATCATGACGACTGTAATAAAACGGAACATAATCTCAGATTGTCTAGAGAAACGCTTTTATTATGTGTCATATGTTGGACGGTATATATGGATGGAAAGCCCGCATAGATGGCAGCATTCCTTGCAAGTCCTTTAAATTCGCATAAACATATATTCGTTTCATAACCTCCTCCTATAAATCAACCACAACTCACCACCCATGGAGTATCATGATCAACTACTGCAGAGTGATCGATTTGGATCGCGACTGCCTCATAGCCCATGGAGCGTCAGCTAACCTTCACGAGCGTCTTTTCATACTCGGTGACTGCTCAGAGATGCATGTCTGCAGAAGGTGCAAGAGAATGGCGAGTGTTAGCTAACTTTCACCAGCATTTCTTTAACATGATCCCTGCTGGTGCTAAACATTTTCAAGCTTGTTTTCAACAGGGATATAATGCAATGATTCCTCTCAATTGAATAGACAGACACTTGTTTCATATGACTCACTTGAATCGTCTCGGATGTAATAACAGCACGGTTAGTGGATGCAAATTGCTACGGTGTGAGCACGAGGACGACGAGAGAGATTTGAATGTTGTTTTTTTGTCTCAATCATGCCTTTACGCACACTGAGCTCTTTTCTATGCATTATATGCACATTTATGTATCAGCCTGCGATTTCTTCTGGAGGGTTCACCTATGGTAGTGTTTTAGTTGTTTATGAGTTGATTTGATTGTGAAATAGATAAGAAGGATGAGATATCGGCAGTTAGCTCGAAGAAGTTGCTCTCGATTATTGATGAAGTGGATTTCAGGATTTCATTTGCACAAACTGTGGAGAACTTGTTTGCGTTATATGACACATGATAAAAGCGCTTCTCTAGACAATATGAGATTATGTTCCGTTTTGTCATAGATTGTGATGGGAATATTTATAAGGCTTTTTTGAAAAGTATATTTAATATCGAATGTGATATTGTTGAATCTATTGCAACATACATGGATGGTTTGTTCACGTTCAATAAGATTACGTAATTATATTTAGTATTGTATGAGGCATGTCAGAAGGACGGAAAGCAACTTGATATACAATACCGGAGGAATGTCGAGTGTTCCACATATCTTCAGTGTGCTTTGCAAGCTTCTTTTGGTATTGTCACACCCTGATATTTCTACATATTACCGGTGGGCCTGGTGGGGAGTATCGTGGCGTAGTTGATATCATCATAGTCAATTAACACAATTATAGCACAGCGGAAGTCTTGGAATACAAAATATTATTACAAACTCAAATGTCTGAAAATATCAAAGTATTTATTATAGACGAGCCTGTAATATCAAATCCACAGGTAGATCTTTACAGAATGTATAAAATGAAGTTTAGCAAGACTTTAAGGCATCTTTAAGGATTTGCAAGATCATCTATTTCGACACCGAGCAACTCCCAGCCTATTACGAGTAGTACCTGTCACTTAGTCTTTTGAAAATACGTCAGTTTTCACTGGTAAATACAATTAACTGACTCTTTTGAAAAGAGTTTATGAAAATTGATTTAAGCGCAGAAGGCACAAACCATTTATAACTTGTGTGACTAGGTATTCTCATTCATACCTCAATCATGAGTACTAGTCCATGGGATTGGAGCACGGGCCCAAGCTCAGATCAAGATCAAACCTCCGTAGCGGCTTGGTTAAGAAATGTTATGCCACAACAATCGATTAGTGTAAGTCAATGGGCATGCGTGACAAATCAAAATCAAAGCATTCATAATCTGTTATTAAGTGAGAGTGAAACGGGTAACAACAATCACTCGCCAAAGTTGAATCATATGAACGACTATCCATCTTGGAAAGGTGGTTTTCACACTTATGTTCTAGGGCAAAACACCAAGTTATGGACGTGTTTCACTATGCCATACAACATAGCTCTTGAAGAAGCAGGATCAAATGCGGCGACCTTGGCAAATATGTTAGAAAACGACAAGAAGGCATATGATCTGGAAAAAAAGGCGTTTGCTATTCTTACACAAGCACTCCACAAAAACATCTATCATCAATTCGGTTATTGTACTAGCACGAAAGCCTTATGGGATGCCTTGGTAGCAAGAGGAGAAGGAAATGCGGCTACAAGAAAGACACGCCATGATTTATTGAAAAAAGAATTTGAAGCATTTCAATTCATGGAAAACGAAACACTAAATGATATGACAACTCGTTTTTATCATTTAATTAGTGAAATGTATTCTTATAATGTTACTGCAACTCAACAGGAAATGGTTGCAAGGTTTGCTGATGCTCTACCCCCAAAGTGGAGTCCATTCATT
Organism: Helianthus tuberosus; assembly: GCA_030545235.1. Classification (NCBI taxonomy): domain Eukaryota; kingdom Viridiplantae; phylum Streptophyta; class Magnoliopsida; order Asterales; family Asteraceae; genus Helianthus; species Helianthus tuberosus. Next base: position 124,120,627 of record CM060443.1, on the reverse strand, counting down.
GAATTGTTAAAGCATACGGGTACTTTAGATACTGTCAGTATCTATGAATTCGTTCAGAAGCTGGAACACAAGAATGAAGAAGAAATCCGGAAGGCTAAACGGATTGCAGTTCCTCAAAATACGGAAATGTACCTTGGAGGGTTTAATCCTGCATCTAGTTCCAGTCAGCAACCAAAACTACAAACGACGTTTTTGTCCAATACAAGCTCCTTTCCTTTTCCCCAGTCAGCTCCTCCTCAGGTTTTCAATCCAAGTGCCTATCTTTCGCCAGCGCATGTTATTACTCAAGCTCACGCTCTTTCAAAACCTCAACTCGATCCGAGTGCCTGGCTCCTTAAACCCCAACCTCCACCTCAAGTTTCCACTACGCAACCTCAATTTGATCTAAGTGCTTATCTTCCGCCCTTACCACAAACCCAACCACAACAAGCATGTTACAGTAACAACCCTCAATCCCAAAACCCCAACACAGTCAGAGTTGATACTTCAAACCTTTCAAAAGTCAGTATAGAAGTGGCAAAGGAACATATGGAACTTATCAATACAATGGTCAGTGCCTATTGCGGATTGGTCGCAGGTCAAATTGGAAACATTAATTTGACCAATGAAGATTATCAACAGATAGACCGTGATGAAATGGAGTTAATGGACATCAAGTGGGCGTTTGCAAGTGCTGTTAGAAGGGCCAAAGATTATATGAGTCGAACTGGAAGAACTACCTTGGAAATCAAGAAGGATACGAAGTACGGTTTCGATAAGGATGCTGTTACGTGCTTCAATTGCGGTGAAAAGGGTCACTTCAAACGTGAGTGCACTCGACCAAGCAAACAAGGCAATCAAAATCCCTTCCGAAATCAGACAAGTACTTCCAACACAAATCAAGATAACCGTGAAAGAATGATAGTAGCTGTGAACAACACAACCAACCAAAACCAGGCTGGACCTTCAAACACCAACCGAGCATTAGTCGTTCAAGCTGATGAAGGGTGTAACTGGTCAGTACAGTTTGGAGATGGTGATCAAGAAGGAGGAGGAACCACATGCTATGCAAAAATCATCAATCACATCAAGCATGTTCACAAAGAAGAGTTCTCTGAAAGTGATGATAGTTCGGGTTATAGCGGAAGTTCGGATGAAGAAAGCTCGAATGCGGGAGGTTATAATTCTGAATCAGATGTGAAGGAAGAGATGAATTCTGATGTTGATGACTTATTAAATGAAGCTGAGGAGTTAGAGTGTCAGAAATCTATTCTGATCAAGAAGGCTGCTGTCGCATCAAAAGAAATGGAGAAGTTCTTCTCTGAAGATGGATCTTTTTCTTATCAGACTTCCTTTATGGCAAATGTCTCAGCCTCAACGAGTCAGGTAAATTCCGACACTCCTACTCCTAGTGTATGTAATTTGTGTGCAGATTTGAAACTTGAATCAGAAAAGATTCATCGTCACAATCAGAGTTTGGTTATTGAGCTGTCTAAATGCAAAGAGGCAAACATGGCTTTAGCTCGAAATGAAAAGGATTTCAAATCAGTAATCGAAACTTTAAAGAAAAGTGTTTCTGAATTGGCAAAAATTGTTTTCAACAAACAAATTGGTATTAATAACTACATTAATATCATTGAGGAAACAAAGAAAGTGCTAGCCGTGGAAAAATGCGAGCATGATGCAATCAAGCTAAAATTGGAGAGTTATTCTAACTCCCGATATGTGCTTGATCACATTATAGACGCTCAATAGCTGAAAGGGAACAAGAAAGGCGTTGGGTATAAGTCGTGTTCGCCTCCTTTGAGACACAACTATACTAGAATGCCCGATGAAGCGGAAATGCCTTGTTTTGAACCAAGTGTGCCTCTTGATTATGAGGAAGTTACTACAGGATTAGGGTTTAAATCGGACAGTTCCTCAAGTACCTCATCTGAACAAACAGAAACCTCAACATCTACGAAACAAAATCCTCCAATTATTGAGGACTATGATTCGTCTGATGATGAATCAGATGTGAGTGATCAGGATAAATCACTTGATAAGATGAAAGGGGTAGAAATTCCAATTGAGAATCATATTCTTTGTGATCCTCCTACTCCTGCTGTGCAACCTGTTGCCAAACAAGTGATAGATCCTGTCAAGGAAGTCAAGGAATCTGTGTCTGCCGTTAAGGGTAATAATGTGTTGTATACTTTGGTCGGTGATGCTAAAATTTATTCAGACAAAGATTTTCCAATTAAAAACGTCAATCCATCTTTGATTGATAAAGTTTTTGAAGATAATACCAGTAAGTTTTGGGAAAGACAATCCCGGGAGTTGTTGTAACTCAATGTGATCCTATTCCAAAATCTGAAGTTAGAAAACAATTTGGAGATCAAAGATTGCCGACAAAGCAACAACCTATTGCTTCTAAGGGTAAACAGCAATAACAACGAGCTCAAAAGCCTAAAGTTTCCCAATCAAAGTTTGAAATAAAAGGAGCTCGTTACAAGAAGAAAAGCAGTGATGTCAAATTCGTAGCATCAAAGGGTACTGATAAAATTGAGACTTTTGAAAATAAATCAAATACCAATTTTGTCCAACAAGTCAAAATTTTAAAACGTAATAGTCAAAACAACTACACCCAACACACAAATGGGTGTGATGAAAGAGCAAGTACCTCTGGATCTACAGGTTCGACATCTGTCCGTCAATCGGATTCTCCTAAGTTTGTTGAAAGGAGAACTTGTTTTAAATGTGGGGATTTTGGACATATTATCAAAAACTGTACAAATACTCCCAAAGAAAAATTTGGTGAGAGAGCCCCTCCTGAAAAAGGTCACCAACAACGTCGTTCTGTTTCACCAAAATAAGATAAACGAACAATTAAAGAACAAGAAACAAAACAACGACGTCAAAACGTCAAGGCAATTGAAAAGGCTTTAAAATCGGAAGTCAAATCTGTTAAAAAGGAACCAAGTTCATCACAACCATCGTTAAAACCAGAATTTTCAAAATCTTTTCATAAGACTCACACTGGTAAACAAAATCAGACTTGGAAACCTAAAACGGGTGAAGGTTCAGGGGGAGGTGTTGTATTTCAAAATCATCAAGAAATCGAGATCACATTTTGTGATGCTTAGGGACGACCCAAGACCACTAAGGCTTGGGTCCCCAACCTCAACTAATCGTTGAATGAAATGTGCAGGATGTTCCAGGAGGAACTGTTAATAGTCATTGGATTATTGATAGTGGAGCATCTAGGAACATGACGGGCGACTTACGGCTTCTTTACGATGTGAAAAACATTAGAGGAGGTTATGTCGCATTTGCTGGAGACAAAGGCGGATATATCACTGGAGAAAGAATGATCTCCAATGGTGTTGTGTGTTTCGATAAGATCAATTATGTACGTCAAATTGATCACAATCTTCTGAGTGTTTCGCAGACCTGAGATAAGAAATTCACCGTGCATTTTGATGATGCCGGTTGTTATGTGCTGAAGCCTGGTTTCAAAATTCCTAAAGAATGGATTCTCTTATCGGCTCCAAGGGTTAATGATCTTTATATTCTTGATATGAGCCAAGCGATTACGACATCTGCACAAGTCACATGTTTTGTCTCGAAAGCCACATAAAAGGAGTCTATATCTTGGCACAGACGAATGGGGCACATTCACTTGAGGAAAATGAACCATTTGGTGAAAAACAATCTTGTGAATGGTGTGCCTGTGAAGAATTTTCATCTACAAGATGTCTGTGTTTCATGCCAGAAGGGAAAGCAAACGAAGAAATCTCACCCGATAAAGAAAGTCAACACTGTTAGCATGCCTCTTGAACGTCTTCATATGGACCTCTTTGGACCTATGAAACACAAGACAACCTTTGGGGATGCTTATTATCTGGTGGTTACTGATGACTACTCTAGATTTTCTTGGGTATCTTTTATGGCACACAAGAGTGAAACTCCTGAAATCCTCAAGAATCTTCTTACTTTGCTAGAAAATTTGTACTCGTTGAAAGTGAAGAGGATCCAAAGCGACAATGGTACTGAGTTCAAAAACCGTATAATGGATGAGTTCTGTACTTTAAAGGGCATTCTTCATGAATACAGTTCTCGCTACACTCCACAACAAAACGGTGTCGCTGAGAGGAAGAATCGGACGATAATAGAAACTGCAAGAACGATGTTAGTAGAGTCGGAGCTTCCTGTTCAGTTCTGGGGAGAGGCTGTGTCTACTGCTTGCTACACTTTAAACTGAGTTCTCACAGTTAAAAGGCATGACAAGACGTGTTTCGAACTGTTACACAAAAGGAAACCGGACATTTCTCACTTAGAACCTTTTGGCGCTCCATGCACTATGATTGAGCCGCACGGAAAGTTTGGCCCCAAAGCTATCGAGGGCTTCTTCCTTGGATATGCTACTCCGAATTTCCGTGTATGGAATTTGGCCACCAAAAAGATTGAGTTATGGAATGAAGTAAAGGTTCAAAGGTATACTAATTCTGTTAGAGCTCCGGGTGATCCTTGGATGTTCGATTATGATGGGCTATTTGACTCCTTTAATCTGCCAACCTTTGACAAAGCATCTGCAGTTGCTCAAATGATTCATGAAAGTGACAACGCGGCTGACTCGGCATTGTTGAGACCAATTATTGTTAGCCCTCAAGCTTCTAATTCAGTTAACAACACGGTTCAAAATGAGGAATTTGAAGATGCTGCTGAATACAATGAGTCGTTGGAAGATGATGAATACCATGATGCAAATAAAGGCTCTTCATCTCCGGTTGCTCCTGTTCAAGGTGACTCTGAAGCAACTACTCGTGTGCAGAATGTAGACACTGCTGAAGGAAATGCATCCACCTCTACGCCTATGCCCGGTGTGGATTTGGTTGTTAATCTTAATCTTAACAATTTGGGTATTAATACTCGTGTTCCTGATGGTCCTGAAACGAGAATTCATGATACCCATCCGCAGTAGAATATTATTGGAAATGTCCATAGTGGTGTGTAGACGCGTAATCTGTGACACCCGTGTCACTTCAACCATCAAACAAATACCAAACCAATGCAATATTGTATTTCATACTTGGGATTTGTATAAATATGTGTATCATTTGCACATATCAATTCTTGTTCGATTTCGGGCTTTAAATCGCTTTCTAGAGGGTTATACGCGCACTGATGTGTAAATATAACCAGTTTAACGCAAAAAACACTCCGGAACAGTGACATAGGCTTAACATACCTCAAATAACCTTTACATAACTTAGAAATAAGTTTTGGAAGGTTTGGTGTGCCGAAATCAAGTTTATTCGCTTACAGGGACTAAATTTGACAAACTGCGAAAGTATGCCAATTTGAACTGTAATGAACATTCCGGAACATGATCATAAATATCCTTTACATAGCTTAGAAATAGGCTTTGAGGTGTTCGGTGTGCTAAAATAAACTTTCTGGTCATTCAGGGACTAAAAGCGTCAAAAAGTGCATAAGTTTGCATTTTCGCGCATATCTTACGTTCTGAATATATCTGGACATCCAAAAATTTATGTAAGCATTAAAATATTTTATTTTAGTGTTTGGCATAATAAAAATCCATTCGTCGCGCAATTTGGATCGTTTTTGCGTTCGTTACGACTTCCGTCGTAATTTACCGAACAACGCAACCGTACGACCAAACGAACCGACATCCGAGATATTTTTGAGCATATTTTAAGTTCCCTATACTTTAACTTCATATTTGAGCCTTAAAATGAGGTTAACGGGGCTTAAACGTGTCAAAACGCATCAAAAATCAAGTTCGGAGACTCAGGGGCCTGTTCTGCCATTTTTGAAACTTTGCTGGTCTGCACAAGGCTTACGGACCGTAAGAACTTATCCATACGGTCCGTAAGGACCCCCCAGACCAGCAGAATTGGTTTCCAGCTATTTCCAGCCTGTTCCAGCTCTTGCAAATGGTTTTTGGGCTTCCTAGGGGCTGGTTTTGAGTGCCCAAGGTATTACAAATCAGGGGGCACACTTGGACGGCCTAGATCGAAGCACGTTTTTCAAGAAACGGTCCTAACGGTCTTGGTTTTCCTATAAATACCCCACCCCCATTTGCTTCAAACCCACACTTGATCAGATTTTTCCCTAAGTTGAAGGGTAAACCTTCATACCTGGGAATTATTAGATCAAAATCTGTTTTCTAACTTAACTAAACAAGTTCTAGCATGTTTAGCTCGTCACTTTTAGAATAATGCTTGTCTAGGGTCGTAAAGGTAAGCGATCTAAACAATCGCTTATACTTCCGAACCCGACCCATTTGGTCGACCATTAGGATCCGACCAAACACATTAGGTGACCATAGTTATATAGGGAATAACCTTCCGAGGTTATACCTTATGGTCACGTCGTTTAAGTAGTTGTATGATAAGTAGTTTATATGCCTTAGGTAAATTACCAAAATGCCCTTTTTGCGCCAAAATTCATTTTAAGCCTATGTAACATGACTTTTGCCATCTAAACTGATTTAACAATAATATTAAACATGTTAAGGCATATCTTACTTGTCATAGGGCTAGTTAGGCGATCCGAACGCGTTTTACGCGAACGGCGCGTTAAAGTAGCATAAGCTACCTAGACGAGTCGTAATGGGTCGTGAGCACTTAGGTTAGGTTTCATTTTAGTATGTAGGTTTTATTAAACCATATTATATGAGTTCCAATACTCATTTGGTTTACGAAACCTCATACTATCCCATCTCCCGATTTAGGTCCGGTTATTTATGTAGTTATCTATATAGGGTGCCGTTTGATTCCTTGATCCCTCTAGCTTTGCTTGGTTGTTGTTCAAGACTTCTAAGCACCCTCAAGTGAGTACATAGACCCCTCTTTTACTGTTTTTCAAACATTTTGGGGTGAAACACATGTGCCTACTTGTTATTTTCATGCTTTCCATGCTTTCATATCATATACTTGCTATGTTCATTAGTACATTATTAGTACATGATTTCATTGTGTTTTTGCTATGTATGTCCTTTGTAGCATACTTAGTACATCGTTTTATATGATATTTCATGCTATGTATGTTCATCATACTTAGTACATTGTTTTACATTTCATTTCACGCTATGTATGTCCATTTAGTGCATACTTAGTACATTGTTTTACCTTTTCATGCTATGTATGTTCATCATACTTAGTACATTTGTTATACACTGCATCTCTGTTGCATATGTTCTCGTAACATATGGACACATTGTTTTACATCTCTACCTTGTATGTTTACTTAGCATACTAGGTACATTATTTTCATCACATGCTTACATTTTGATATGACATTTGGTTTGTTTAAATGGGACCATATACATTCATTAACATTAGCTACGCCGCTCGTTAGTAGGTAATGGTACCATAGGAATTGACAACTCCCGTTCCTGACATCCTAGGTATGTTTGGATGAAAGGAATGACCGAATTCGATAAAACATAACACAGATAGACCTTTAAATTCGTTTAGGGGTTCTATCACCACAGTCACAAGGCTTGAATGTATGCATTTTCACAACACCGCATAAATGTTTGTATTCAGTATAGCATGCATTTCCACAAAACATAACGTTGATTTAAACCACGTTTTACTTCAATACATTGTTTTGTGCATTTTTTTACCTATGGCTCAGTGGATATATATATATATATATATATATATATATATATCACTTGCCATACATGACATTTTGTTTACACATTACATAATTGACATTAGACATAGACATTTTGACATTGATATACACATTTCATGATTTGCATTTTGACATAAACATTTTGACATGGTTTACACAAAGACATTTGACAAATGGTTTAGACATGGGCAATTTACATTGGTGGTTTTGTTTGGGTAAGTGATTTGAGTAACGAGGCGTGTGTAATATGATACAAGCATGGTGGGTACGCCGCTGGTACTTCCTATATATAAGTGCTTGTATGATATTACATATCGTAGCGTTATTTAAATCATTTCAGTTTAGACATATAACATTTTACACAAATAACATATTTTTCACAAAACATTGTTTTACAAAACAGTTTATTTTATACAAACTCATTTTACTTGGTTATTCATTTAACCTTACATTATTCTTTTACATATCATCTACTTTATCATCGCTTTTCAAATGATTTATAAAACAAAACATTTTACAAGGATCATGACTGACTTTTGTTAAACAACCTTTTTCTAAATTTATAAGTCATGAATCCTATTTTCACAAAACCTATGTATCTCACAGGCATTTTTATGCTGACGTACCTATTTTCACATGTGTTTCAGGATATGATGCATAGGATTTATCAAGACACACTTAGGCGGACTTGGGCCTTAGTGACATTAAAAGATGCAAGACTAGTTAATTTTGTTATACTTCTTTGTTTGTTAAGACATTGTAACTTCTTTTGATTCAATAAAACAAAATTTCAATTTCCATGTGTTATGAAACAATGATTCTGTTACAACACTCCCCGACGATTCCGCCACGTTTTGTTGTTTTACGTGGTCGGGGTGTGACATAATCAGCTGAGAAACAACCAGAATGCTGGTTTGTATTCAGCCATCAGAGAATCTGGTCTTCAAAATGATTGGTCCTTCGCGTGTTATGTTTCACAAGAAGAATCAAAGTCTTGGAAAGAAGCTCTAAAGGATAATTCTTGGGTGGAAGCCATGCAGGATGAACTGCAACAGTTTCAGAAACTGGGTGTCTGGAAGCTTGTTGAAAGACCTGAAAATTACAAGAAAATTGGCACACATTGGGTTTTCAAATGCAAAAAGGACGATCGTGGAGTAGACATTCGAAACAAGGCGAGATTGGTTGTTCAAGGGTTTCGTCAGATCGTAGGAATTGACGACAATGAAGTTTACGCACCGGTTGCACGTCTTTAGGCTATTCGGATCTTTCTAGCTTATGCTTCATTTAAAGGATTCAAGGTCTACCAGATGGACGTGAAAAGTGTTTTCTTACACGGTGTGGTTGAAGAATAGGTGCACGTCGAACAACCTACGAGTTTTGAAGATCCTATTCACCCTGATCGGGTTTGGTTGCTCAACAAAGCTCTTTATGGTTTACATCAAGCACCGAGAGCTTGGTATGCAACCTTATCTAACTATCTGCTGGAGAATTGTTTTCGGCGAGGTCTTATTGATTGCACTCTCTTTATCAAAGAACAAGATGGAGATCTTCTGTTGGTGCAGGTATACGTTGATGATATAATATTTGGTTCAACTAATAATTCTTTGTGCAGGCAATTCGAGCGTGTGATGCAAGAAAAATTCGAGATGAGCGCAATGGGAGAAATGAATTTCTTCTTGGGCCTACAAGTTCAACAAACCGAGTCTGGGATATTCATCCATCAGACTAAATATGTTGGTGACATCTTGAGCCGGTTCCAGATGTCTGACGCAACGCCCATTGGTACCCCACTTTCGCAGAATCATGGGATTACTCCGGATCTGAAGGGTGAAAGCATTAAATCTTCATACTATTGCGTAATGATCGGATCTTTAATGTATCTCACAGCCTCGAGGCCTGACATCATGTATCCGACGTGCCTGCTTGCAAGATATCAAGCCAACCCGAAGGCCTCACATCTGGGAGCTGTTAAAAGGATTTTCCGCTATTTGAAGGGTTGCCCGGACACCGGTCTCTGGTACCCTAGGGATGATAGCTTCGACTTGATCGCGTTCAGTGATTCTGATTTTGGTGGCTGCAAAATCGACGGCAAATCAACAACAGCTGGATGTCAATTTTTAGGAAATCGCCTGGTCACTTGGCAATGCAAGAAGCAGACCTGTGTTGCTACATCAACTTGTGAAGCTGAATACATTGTTGCCTCTAGTTGTTGCTCCCAAGTCTTGTGGATCCAACAACAAATGCGCGACTACGGTTTTGAATTCCTATCTACTCCTATTTTTGTTGATAACAATGCTGCCTTACAGATCACTAGAAATCATGTGCAGCATTCCAAGACCAAACACATCGAAATTAAATATCACTTCATACGTGACTGTTTTGACAAAAGACTCATCGATTTTGTTAAAGTCCACACCGATCACCAACGTGCCGACCTGTTCACTAAAGCTTTTGATAAATCATGTTTTGATTATCTTCTTTTGGTCAATGGTATTAAGGTGACACCCGAGTAAAACTTCTTTGGCTAATCGTTTTTGTAAATATTTTCTTTAAAAAAAAACTCTAAAAATACAAAAAGATTTTCATTTTCGTAACCTTTTAGCATTTTAGGGGGAGAAAATTCAAGAAAATACAAAAACATTTGAAAAAGTCAAAAAAAAATCCAAAAAGTTATCTTTACTTTCTGTCTTTAAGTTTGAAAATTCAAAAATTCAAAAAAAAAAAAAAAAAAAAAAAAAAAGAAAAGCAAAAATTCAAAAAATTAGAAAATTAAAAATGAGTTTCTTGGATAAAGGAAAATGATGAGTTTCACTGGTGTGGTCGGTCAACATGTTCAAAAATGTAAAACAAAAAAATTGATTGAGAAATGATAAGTATCTCTACTAATGATGTATCGGTAGGCTCTCAATCAGATTAAAATGTGCAGGATGATACAAACCTAACAGACTTCAAGTCAGGTGGGAACCATTCATTGGCATATGGTCTTGGTACCGAAATTTCGTTTGAGAGATTGCCAAGGTTCTGAGATATGCGGTCTTTATGTTGTCTTATCATCTGGGTATCATGGTTGTATCTTTTACCGAAAAATAACGGAGACGAAGTCTAGATCTTCCATGATACTATACATACGTGTACATATTGCATTCGACCTCAATATGTGATCAACAATCACATGTCTAAGCAAAATAAGTGATAAAATATCACATTTATTCGGGAGTCAAGTTCGTCTCTTTGCTGTACGTTGTACTGACCTGTTCACGGACTTGCTCCTATGCCTTCATGCATCTGAAAATCAAGTTCCTCATCAATAATTGATTCTATCACATAGGGCTTGTTTTCAATAAAAAATAAGTGAGTATCTCACATCTTTTATACGTTCAAACAAATGATAAGTGGTATACTCACCGGTAAGATGAACTCTCATGCATACCTTGATACGGGAATGTGTCGTGAGTGGATGAACACCGACTTGTAAGTATAACCCTTACCGTAAATCGTATCTCCTAATTATGATTACATCTGATCAGTTTGAGCTTATGTGGATAACAATATCGATAATCGTGGTAGTATACTTATCCAAAGCTTTAAACCGAAACAAAAACCATGTTGACTAAGATCGTAAGCTGGTATGATTCTTTTTCCCTGGAACTCGCAAAAAGTTTGACTTTGTACAGTCGTTTACTGCTTTTTATTGCTTCTCGATTAGTTTACCGCACTTTAAATTATGTTCTAGTGTAAGTTGTAAAATTCATTTTTGATTAGCCGAAGTTGAAACTTGGAGTGTTCTGACGAAAAGCCTGAAACCGACTTCATAAAATGTCCTTTGCATTTGGTAAACTTAATCACAAGGGAAAACCTGTTCAAATCAGTAAAATCTGTTCAAAGTGTGCAATTTCAAAGACTTGGTAATTTTGGGTAAAAATGTTTCACAAAAAACCCATAGGTCCACGAAAGACCTAAATGTCAATGAAAAACCATTCAAGGACAACCTGTTTCAATCTTGGTCAAAGTTAAAATTTGTCACAGCGAAAACCTGTTTTTCGTCGAGGTCACGACGAAAAACTTTGGGCCTTATGGATTTTCGTCATGGGCTTACTGTTCAAGCCCAACAAGGTTTTTTGTCGAGCCCACAATGTTTTTCGTCGAAGATGGTTTTTCGTCGGAGGGTCTGATATAAAAAGGGGTCCCAGTACATCAGTGGTCTCACTTTTTCAAACCTACTCACCCTGTTCATCTTCTCCCACAAGCAACCCCCATACCCTTCACCGACTTCAAAACCCCCTTATTTTTTCTGAAATTTTCATCTAATCAAGGTATATAAATGGATCTTTTACATGTTTTGAATGATTGGGAACCCTGTGTTTTGCTCGAAACTGTTTGACAAACCCTCGAAGACCCGTATTGTTTGATTATACTTTGTTTATTGTTTTGTTTTTCATCAAAACTGATAGACATAGGGTTTGTATGAGGATTTGTACATTGTTTTTGGGTTGATGTGTTCGGTTACCAAAACAGGGGTTGGGTTATTGTTTGATGTTTAAACAGGTTTGTGTATTTTCAGTTCGAACTCGTGTCGGTTTCTCATCTGGTTTGTTTTCTTCTTGTTTGTGGTTAAACAAAGTGTCAATCGTGCTTGATATTCTGAATCAATCGTTGATTTAACAACTGTCGGCAAAAAACCCTCTGTTCAAAAAACCCCCAATTTCCTTCTGTATCGAAAAACCCTAACTGACGACGAAACACATCCTGCGACGAAATACGTGTTTAACAAATGAACATTTTCCGTCGAAAGACTGTCGACGAAAAACCCATGGTCAAAGGTCAATTTTGACTTTGTTTGACCAAGGGGTTTTTCGCCATGAAAGCATGTTTTTCGTCGCAGTGTTGGTCTTTCGTCGACCCACACTTAGAAAAATTTTCAGTTTGATCATTTTTGTGCACTTTCACAGAAGATGTGTATATGCATGTTGACTGTTCACTTCATACATTAACATGTATAGACATATGTCTAATGCACATAATATGACATTATAACTTATTATGGATGTTTTCGAATACAGAATGGCACCAAAAGAAAAGAAACGAAAGCCCGCGACTAAGAAAACTGACAAACCTGAAGAACAAGTTATGTCCGAAAAACGTCACAACATGATTGCCTACCTTGATCCTGAAGGGAAGATTACGGAACTGAAGGAGATCACTCAATGGATAAGAGAGTCTCGGATAAACAAAGCTGTTACTTTTTCAATTCCAGTTTACAAGTCGCTCATCAAAGATTTCTGGAATTCAGTGAGCGTCATTGAAGTTGATGGAAATGAGTTTATACAAGGGCGAGTTAACGAAGTGAATGTGAATGTCTCTCCGGATATCTTAAACACCGTACTGGAACTTCAAGATGATCCGAATGCACTGTATTCTATTCCAATCATGTGCACTCGAGGTTGTTTCCTAAGAATGAAGTGTACTGGTGATATTTTCAGCAGTCAAATCAACAAGGGAGATTTGCCGATGCGCTACAAGTTTCTACTACACGTACTCATTCAATGTATTAGAAACAGACGTGCTGGATACGATATGGCGGGCAATGATCTTGTGGGACTCATGGTGGCCTTGGTGTTAAACAAACCGTTTAGCATTTCGAAGTTCATTTTTGCCAACATGAAGGAAAATATGAAAAGAACCGGTGGTCGTACAACTGGGAATAAATTCTGGATGTATCCTCGATTTTTGAAAATGATTATGAATGTCCAGCATCCCGATCTTCCGAAGGCTGATGATGACATTCTGAAGATAGATACGATGATCGAGCATTCACTGAAGATATTCAGGGGCATTGCAACGAAGGGATACAAAGAAAGCAAGCCGCCAAGAAAGTTAATCGGTGCTCTTGATAAGACAGACTACATCTCTCCAGAAAACGACAAATGGCGTCACAATAACAGCCAATCTGATGATGAGGAGCCGAAGTTGAAGAAAATGATGGAAGACAAGTTTGGACGAAAGGATTTAGATTCTTCCAACAGTGATGATGATGATGATGATGATGATGAGGGTGATGATGGAGGATATGTTGGTGCATCTACTGCTGGTGCATCTACTGCTGGTACATCTGGTGCTAGTTCAACCGGTGATGATGAAGAGGATACTGAATCGGATGATAATGTACCTGAGCATGGGTACGAGTTCTATCTCGATGAACATGGTGTGAGGCAGGTAAGGAAGATTAGACAAGAGGATGATGCTGATTACGTTCCTTCGGATACTGAAGCTGAACGTTGTTAGTGCATATGTCTGTTGACTTCGTCTTGTATCGATTCTTGTAATAGAATAGATAGACCAGGACACGTTGTACGAGAGAAACGGGAGACATTCCTGAACCAGCCACCTCGCACGAGGTGACCAGTTCGTGGGGTCTGGCCAGGTTGTGCGACCTGGGCCAGTCCGTATAACATCAATACGTCTGATTCCGCCTTTTGTATTGATCGAGAACTCTTCTAAACGTCTCGTTTTATCGATTCACCAATCCTACAAGTGGTATCAAAGCTCAGGAGGAAGAGTTCTTACCATTTCAGCTTGTTTTCATGGATAAATCTGATTTCTACTCATTCTTCTACACTTTTTCATCAAATTTACTGAGTTTTTGCGGTTAAAATGATCTGATTTGGTGTTATAACACGTAAAACACTTTTTTAAACAATCCGTGAACAAATCAGAACCTAATTCAACCTAAAACTTGATAAAATTTGACAAAATGATGAACTATTGAACCAAATCGTTCGAAAAACCATCAGATCGTTCGAAAAAAACCCTTCAGGTCGTTTGAGATTGGCTCAGGTCGTTCGAAATCACTCCAGGTCATTTGAGTTTAGGTTAAGTCGTTTGAAATAGTCTCTCAGGTCGTACGAAGTGATTCAAACCGTGTGAAACATCTCAGATCGTGTGAACATCTCCAGATCGTACGATTTGAACATCTCCAGGTCGTACGGATTGAAACATCTTATCAGGTCGCACGGTTTAATCAAATCAGGTCGCTTGAAAGTTATCTTCAGGTCGTATGGTTTAAGAAACCAAGTCGTACAAGGTGACGAGTTCGCATAGTTTGATCTCAGCTCGTTTGAAACTCAGCTTGTTTGAACAATCAGTCATTGTGAATTTTGAAAACCGAAACATGGATTCTGAATTTTACAACGCATTTGCAACCCCGATCACTATGGCTCAGAACGTGAACTTAGAGAATGAAATGGGCACCATGCAAAAACCACCTAAGCTCATGAATATCGAGGAGTATAGTGGATGGGATGAACGTTTCGAAAATTGGGTTCAAGCGAATCACTTAGAGGCGTGGGAACGTGTTGAAGAACGATATGTTAGACCGATTGATGAATACGGAGAGATTGTTGCTATTAAAGATTTAGATGAAAAAGAGAAACAGAAATACAAAAGTGAAAAGATGATGATCAGTATATTGCAACAAGCCATTAAGGAAGACATCTTGATCTTATTGCAACACAACGGAAGTGCACACTCAATGTGGAAAGCACTAAAAATGAAGTTTGTTGGAAGTTTAGACATGATCAAGAACAAAAAATCGCTTTTGAAGAAAGAATTTGATCTATTTCATGGATTGAAAGCTAAAAACACCAAAATGATTATAGAAAGATATTGCAATTTGGTGGTTAACATGAAGCGACTGGATATCAAGAAAGATAGAGAAGAATGGGTTGAAAAGTTGGCCGATGCATTGCCACAAGATGTTTGGGGCACATATCTTATGATTTTGAAGAATAATGGTGAATTTGCGAATCTATCGCTGAGCAAGTTTATTGAAAAACTCGAAGTTCAAGAAATGGAACAACGGAAGATGGCAAAAATGAAGAATTCTAATGGTGAACAGGACATTGGTCTGTACTACAAAGGAAGTACGATTGATTAGACCAACATTGCACCAAAGATCGAAACTGCACTTAACGCAAACAGTTCTTCTGGAGGGTCATCTCAAGGATCAAACAACAATAATGGATTCTCTTCATATCCATCATTTGATCCAAATTTTTCAGCAACCAATTCTAAACCGCAAAGCTCATACAACAATAATGGCCAAGTACTACAATGCAACATTGCATTACATCTTCAGAATGGTCAGAATTTCTCGGAAGAGTTTGCCAAAGGTCATATGTCTTTATTGGTGACCGTATTAGAGTCTTATGAAAGTTTGGTAGCCAGAAGGATTGGTAATCCAATGTTGACCAAAGAGGATTATGATCAGATTGATGCTGAAGAGATGGAACTAATGGATATAAAGTGGTGTACGGCTAGTGTGTTGAGAAGAGCTGAGAAGTTTAAACAGATCACTGGAAGAGATGATTTCCGTGATGCTAGAACTTCACCTTTAGGTTTTGATAAATCTAAAGTTACTTGTTTTCGTTGCAGGGAGAAGGGGCACTTTAAGCGAGAATGCACAAATCGCGAAGCAAGTGGAACTCAAAATCCATTCGGCAACAATGATTATCATCGAAAAGCGATTTATCATCAAATTGCTCTACAGCCGCATCAACAACAATCGTCACAAACTTCACATGCTAGGAAGGATTTGATCGAAGAGCCGTCAAAGAAAGCTTATCTAGTTCATAAAGAAGATGAAAGAATTCCAGAAGGTTTTAATTGGGATCATTATAATCCTAACAGAACTTCAGATTCTAAAGCATTTGTTGCTCAAATTTTTGAAGATTCAACAACTGAAGATGAATTAGTGTATGCTTATTACAAATCTCAGCAATTCAGCCCTAAAAAGAAAGAAGAAGAACCAGTTTCAACAGAAGAGGCTTCAGAAAAAGCACCAATCTTTGATCACTCATCAGATGAAGAGAGTGATGATGACAGTAAAGAAATTCGAAAACTTGAATATTATAAAAGAGAATTTTCACCTAATAGGTATAATTTGTATTTTGCAGGTAAAATGGAAGAGATCAAAGAAAGACAAGTTGCTAAAAAGAAGAATCATAAGGCAGCAACTGTTAAAGAAAAGGTCAAACCTGAGGAAAATGTTCAAGTAGTAAAGAAGCAGGTTAAAGAAATTCCAGCTATCAAGGTTGAGAACGAAGCAGATACTGAAAAGATACCTGAGAAGTGTGAAAATTGTGATACTATGAAAAGGCACAACAACAAATTGATTCATAACATGAACAGACTGAAAGAATCTTATGATGTTTTAAACAAAGCTATGAATCAATATAGCAAGTCAAGCAATGAACAAGAGATAGCTATGAAGACACTCAATGGAGCGTTCATGACGAAGCAAAAAATCATCAATCAGTACATTGAGAAATGTGCTAAACTTGAACAAAAATTGGAAACTCAGAGGATAGAAACTGAGAGGGTAAACAGGTTATTGAAAAGTTATTCATGTGCTTCTTACGTGATTGACAAGATTTACCCTATAGTAGAAGGCATGGAAGCGTTTGAAGAAAAGAAATCTGAAGTAAAGAATACTGGTAAGAAACATAGTACCAATTATACAAAGTGTCCACCTCCGCTTGAAGAAGGATATTCTCCACGAAATCCTAATTCAGAAAGAGTCAAAAAAGCAACCAATTTAAAGTGGGAATCTGAACCTTCAGATGGATTGCCAGATAACATTGACGTCACATTCACATCGTCTGACACTGATCATGAGTCTGAGTTAATAAAGAAAGTGGTCGATCAGGTGTTAGATAAAGATGAAACCGAGGAGTCAAAGTCTGACACTTCAAGTCCAACAGTTGAAAAGGGCAAAAGGGTTTACAATAATGATTTTCTGATATCACAAAATAATTTGAATGACGAAACATTCAAAGTAGCATATACTTTGAATGACTCCGACAAATTATATTCTGATGAAGAATTTCCAATAAGAGGTGTTAAAATTGAAATGATTAACAAGGTTTTCAAATTAACATAAATAAATATTTCTGAAATAAAAGATGTAAATCTTCTTTGGAAAAACCTAAAAAATACACTTCAAGAGTTCAACAAAAATTGAACAAGAAAAAGGGTTACAGTTTTGGTTCAGGTTATCGAAAGAAACCAAACCATAACAATAATTTCAAAAAGAAAGGATTATGTTTTATTCCAAAAGAAAATGAAAAATATGTTAAAGATTTTAGATCGAAAGTTGTTTTTGTATCAGGAACATCTTCTGAAGAAGTAAAAGAGAATTTGTTCAGAAAGCAGACAAACAAAGAATTCCTTGCTAAGAAGCAAGAGGGAATGAAGAATGATGTTGCTCAGAAGAAGGAAATGAGAACCTGTTATCAATGTAATAAAGTTGGGCACATTGCATGGAACTGTCCAAAGGCAACCCAAACAAAATAGGGAGTCTCTAAAAACTTGAAAGAAAAGTTGGTTGATAATGAACCACCAACCGAACAATTTAAAGTGTTCAAAAATTCAAAATTTGAGGTTGGTGAGAGTTCAACAAGTTTCTACAAAAGAAGAGTGAATCTGAACAACCACAAGTGGGTTGTTAAGAAATCAAAGGCACTTTCTAGCGATGAGTTTGTTTCTTCGGAAGCAAAGGAGCCACTTTCTGGCGATGAATCTGACTCATCAAAGTCAGAGGAGCCACAAATTGAGCTAAAAAGTGATAATTCCGTTCCGACAATGGATGATGCAAATTTTCCACCATTGTCAAACGGAAACTTAAAGCAAAAAATTGGCAAAGTTGAGATTTCAAATCAATTCTTTTCTGAAAAGAAAGAATTTGATGTTGAAAAAGTCTTTAACCCTAAAGTTCTAAATATTTTTGGAAAAATAGTTGACGGGAAGATCAAAGGGGTAAAGGAATTCTATGAAAAGAATAAGAAAGGAAAGAAACCGAGTGATGATGACTCGGAATCACCCAAGGACTGTCAGGCTTGGGTGAATCTCTTTAACTAAAAATCCTGACTTGCCGGAGCTTCCAAGTTGGTAATCGTGGAGCATGAATCGGCATCATTCTTGAAAAATGTTTTTGTGAAAAATCTACAAGTGATATTTTTTACAAAGTTGGTTGAAAGAACAAAGTGATGAATGAATCCCCATGATGTGTAAAATCAACAAAACTAATTTTTCGGAAAAACCATTTTGATTAAAACAAATTAAGTGTTTTGAAATCATAATGGGAAAATAGTTTGTTGTCAGGGGGAATTCTGATTGTTTAAGTCAAGTGAATGGAGAATTGAAGCAATTCACATCAGTTTGTCATTTTATTGGTACAGTTTATTGAAAGTAAAAGCAATTATTTTCAAATTTTCACGGAAAATAAAAAATTGAAACATATTTTTATTTTAGGGGGAGTAAAAAATTTAGAAATTTTGAAAATTTGAAAAATCCAAAAACATGATAAAATCTAAAATCCAAAAACATCGAAAAATCAAAATGAGTTTTGTTGTGAAAAAGAGGAAATGATAGTACATCAGTAGACAATCACAGTACGCTAAAGAATTGGAAAGTTAAATATGTGATAAACGGTCTCACTGATGATATGCCAGTAGGTTTTTACACGCTTAGTAGATTGTTTTCGAGATATAAACCTAAATATCAAATGCTTACTTATTTCGTGGGGAACATCTCTCGGATATATAGGTAACCCCTGAAATCTTGTTTGAAGGGCTTTCTATTTCTGACATACTAGGTCTTTGTGCGTGATGATATCTGGGGTATTATACCAGGACTTCTCATTTTGCGGGAGCAATAGCCTAGTCCTCGTATAATACTCTACACTGCTTTAATCATAAAGCCCACCCTCAGCATAAAAAATGATGAAACATTGAAAAATGCTAATCATGTGCTATTGAAGAAAAGATCCCCAAACGAGACACACGTAAAAGTCGAGCCATCATCTCTCTGATTGAACGGAAGTTCTAGCCTGAGCTCTCATGGTCTCGCATTACCCATTTACAAATATCATTAGTGTACATTCACCTGTAAGACTGAATATAGGAGTCTGGATACGGGAGTGTATTCTGAGGTTGTACACGCGAATAAGTATAAGTCCTTAAAACACTTAATTCGTATCTCGAAACAGTTGAACTTTGTGTGAAAATTTAAGTGGATCAGTATACTGACAATCTAAGTGAATCGTTTAGAACTTAAAGTGTTTAAAGCTCAACGGTACTAGTGATATGTCAAAAACTGATATGATCCTCTTACACAAACTCACAAAAAGATGTTTGTATATAGTTTATTTTCAAAATCCAAAAAGATTTTCAGTGTGTTTTAGCATAAAATTTTGAAAATTCAAAAAGTTTTTATTTCATCTTATTTTCGACAACTGATGTTGAAAAGCTGATTTTCAAAATTCCAAGTGCTGAACATGATGAACAACAACAGGGTTGGGAGAGTTTGTTTGAAATGAGAAATGATTTTGAAATGATTAAATGGTTCATTAATTTGAAACCAAATTTGAGTGTTACGAATACAAGTGGTAAAGCAGAGATCATAAATGAGAGATCATTTTGATTTGAGAAGGTTTCAAGTGGTTTCTAAATTTGTTAAATTTTAAAAATTGTGAAATTTACTTTTGGGTAGAGTATGTGCAGGTAAAAAGCTTTGAAAGAAGCTAGGTTTCGACTCCTGAGGATTTTCCGCATAAGCGTATGCAGATAAGAGCCAGGTTTCCGATTCAAAGCTTGTAGATAGGGAATTCCAGACTGCGATCCCAGCTTATCGAAAGGGGGAGTCTGAAGACGTTAGAGCCAGATTTAGATCTTGGAATAGCGTTCGAGATAGAAGCTGCTAATGCTGAAGAACTTAATGAATCAAGAGATCTGATCAAGAGAATTTGAAGAGTCAGGTTGAGATTCTGGAAGAGTAAGAGAGAGATTGAAGGATGCTTACAGAGAAAGATACTTTGGAAAGAGCGAGAAGACTGATCAAGACTGAAGATTCGATACACTGAAGACACGTCATCATCCAAGGGGGAGTTTGTTAGTGCATATGTCTGTTGACTTCGTCTTGTATCAAGTCTTGTAATAGAATAGATAGACCAGGACACGTTGTACGAGAGAAACGAGAGACAATCCTGAACCAGCCACCTCGCACGAGGTGACCAGTTTGTGGGGTCTGGCCAGGTCGTGCGACCTGGGCCAGTCCGTGCGACCTGGACTATTCTGGTTCGTGCGATGTGGGTTTCCTATAAATAGGAGGTCTTGGGTCTTCATTTGTAACTTTGTGATTCCAGTAGCGAAGCTCTGCTGAAGTGTCGTCGGATCTGTAAACATTATCAAATCAATACAAACGATAGTTAAAGTGATTCTAAGTGTAAATCAAGCTGCTATAACATCAATACGTCTGATTCCGCCTTTCGTATTGATCGAGAACTCTTCTGAACGTCTCGTTTGATCGATTCACCGATCCTACAAACGTTTAAAGAGGAAGGAATCTGCTGCTCGTTGAAAGAAAAGGGCAAGGAAGTACATTGGTTCTTCATCTGCGCAGCAATCCGTTCCACAGCAAGAGCCTACTCAAGAAGCAGAGATGAATCCAAATCTTGGATTCACGGCCGATGAAGCTACTGCTATGGTGTCGTCTCCTCCAAGATCCTCCGAACCAACTCCTGTAGTCACTTCAGCTCCTGAAACTCCTACTGTGACACCTCAAGAACCAGCACGCTCAATTGCATCGACCATTCGTGCAACGACTTCTCTGCTGACCTCAGAGCGCAGACAAAGTAGATTCTCTCAGATGCAGCAAGATGAAAAGATAGATTTCATGTTCTCTCAATTGTAAGCTGCTGCAGGTCAAATCAATAGGCACTCGGAAATGATCAACGTTACAAGAAGCGACATGATCAAACAACAGTTGGAGATAAACACGTTGAATTCCACAGTTGGGCGACAACAAGCAGAGATCACTCGCCAACAAGCAGAGATTGAGCAATTGAAGGCTGAAAATGCACGCTTGAAAGCTGCTGATGAAGAAAGAGAGCGTCAGTTGGAACAAATGCGAGCTGCAAATAATGCTCGTGGTATCGACATGGACCGCTTGAAAGAAAGAAGCACCGAGGTTCAAAGGTTGGCCGAAGTTCTTAAAGAGAAACACGATGACATGAAAGAGTGGTACCACATCCGCAATAACAAGTTAACAGATGGGGTCAAGAGAATCACTGATGGCTTCGAGTTTGTAAGAAAGCGCGTCAACATTCTGTGGAGTGACCGATGCAAGCAATAAGAAGTCTTAAAGAAACAGGATCATGATTCTGAGGATCCGGGTAACCCTGACCCTTCTGCAACATCTGAGCAACCGCCAGCCACTGCATCTACTGAAATTGTTGTCTTTAAGCCTTCACAGCTTGAATCGGCACAAGGAATCTCTGGCGGAACCGTAGAAGAAGTCCAACAATTGGAAAGCAGTTCTTACATTGAAAGCTCTATGGCTGGTACATCCTCTATCCCTAGCACTGCTGACTTTGCTTTATAGGCTTTACATCCGGTGACTGGAGAAGTTCTTGAAGAGGGAGAGTTTGTTGCTGATCTCTCGAATGAACAGATGCTGGCTCTAAATGAAATGAAAACAGTTGAAGATTCAGTTATCGATCAAATGCCGATTGAACCAGAAACTGTTGATACTGAAAACATTGACGAGATAGTGTTTTAAGGCGAAACAAGTGTTAGTGCATATGTCTGTTGACTTCGTCTTGTATCGAGTCTTATATCTAGATTAGACTGGAGCTCGGTAGACTAGAAAATAGGAGTTTAGGGTTGTTTGTCCAGGTCGCACGAACTGGATAATCCAGTTCGTATGGACTGACCAGGTCACACGGTCTGGACTGATCTGGTTCGTGCG
The DNA here is from genome assembly GCA_030545235.1 of Helianthus tuberosus. Classification (NCBI taxonomy): domain Eukaryota; kingdom Viridiplantae; phylum Streptophyta; class Magnoliopsida; order Asterales; family Asteraceae; genus Helianthus; species Helianthus tuberosus. The sequence continues at coordinate 124,098,196 of CM060443.1, read as the reverse complement.
GACTGGCGATTCATATAAATAGGTGAGTCCAAGTCTTCATTTGTAACATTCTGATTCCGGAGACGAAGTGCTGCCAAAGTGTCGAACGATCTGTAAACACTATCATATCAATACAAACGACAGTTAAAGTGATTCTAGGTGCAAATCAAGCTGCTATAACATCAATACGTCTAATTCCGCCTTTTATATTGATCAAGAACTCTTCTAATCGACTCGTTTAGATCGAATCTCGATCCTTCAAGTGGTATCAGAGCTCAAGAGGAAGAGTTCTTACCATTTCAGCTTGTTTTCACGGATAAAATTTGTTTTCTACTCATTCTTCTACACTTTTCATCAAATTTACCGAGTTTTTACGGTTAAAATGAATGATCTGATTTTGACATATAACACGTAAAACACTGTTTTGAACAATCCGTGAACAAATCAGAACCTAATTCAACCTAAAACTTGATAAAATTGACCAAATCGCGCGAAAACCATTCAGATCGTTCGACAAATCATCAGATCGCTTGAAAATTATATTCCAGGTCGTACGGTCTGGTTAACAAGTCATCAGGTCGTGTGAAATCTATCCAGATCATTTGAGATTTATTCTTCAGATCGTATGGAGTGGTTAATAGGTCTTCAGATAGTTTGAAGTGGTCCAGATCATTTGAGGGTATCCAGGTCATACGAGTTGAAAGTATCCAGGTCGTACGAGGAGGGTTAAGAACATTCAGGTCGTTTGAGATTCACCAGTTCCCACGAGTTGATCCAAATCTATTGAAGAGTGTGAAATCATTTGAACTTTGTGTTTTTGTGAAACTTTGCACCAAAACATGGATAACGAGTTTTACAACGCTTTTGCTACTGCTCCGGCTGCTCCAGTTACCGTTGCCGAAACTGTCGGTATAGAGAATGAAACGAGAACTTTCCAAAAGCCTCCAAAGCTTATGTACATTGAGGACTTTAAAGGGTGGCAAGATCGTTTTGAAAACTGGGTGCAAGCGAACAAGTTTAATGCATGGGTGTCGTAAGAGAAAGATTATACTTTACCGAAAGATGACTTGGAAATGAAAAACAATTAAGTCAATTTTTACCGGATGAAAAATTAAAATACACAAGTGAAAAAATGATGATTAGCATTCTCCAACAAGCGGTAAAAGAAGATATTTTTGTTTTGCTTCAACATGAGGGAACTGCTAGATCAATTTGGAAAGCGTTGATTAAAAATTTTAAGGGTAGTGCTGATATGATAAAAAATAAACGAGCATTACTAAAAAAATCTTTTGATATGTTTACAGCTCTTGAAGGTGAAACAACAAGAATGATTATTGAGAGATATTGTCATCTTGTCATGGAGATGAAAAGATTGGACATCAAGAAAGAAGATGAAGAATGGGTTGATAAGCTAGCCGATGCGTTACCACAGAATGAATGGGGAACATATCTGTTGATTTTAAAGCATAACCGACAATTTGAAGATATGAATTTGAGTAAATTTATCCAGAAGTTGGAAGAACATGAGCTAGCAATTCGAAAAACTGCTACAATGAGAAGTCCGGGTGCTCAACAAGATGTTAGTCTATACTATAGAGGAAGCAAAGTTGAGACCACTCCGAGTCCAAAGATTCAGACTGCGTTCAGTGCTGATGGTACTTCCGGAACAAATGCAAACAATACAAATCAGAGCAGTGGATATTCTTCGTCTTATTCAAGTTTTGAACCAAATTTCTCAACACCAAGTTCTCAACAACAAAGTTCAACAAACTTTAATGGTCAAGTTTTGCAATGCAATGTTACATTAAATATTCAAAATGGTCAAAATTTCTCTCCAGATATTGCTAAGCAACACATGGCATCACTTGTTACTGTGTTAGAGTCGTATGAAAGCTTGGTTGCTGGATGAATTGGCAATCCGATGCTCACTAAAGAGGATTATGACCAGATTAATTCCGAGGAACTTGAGTTGATGGACATCAAGTGGTGTTTAGCTAGCATTTTGAGAAGAGCAGAAAAGTTCAAACAGATCACCGGAAGAGATGATCTTCGTGAAGCTGCAACATCTCAGCTAGGTTTTGACAAATCGAAGGTTACTTGTTTTCGTTGCCGAGAAAAAGGACATTTTAAATGAGAGTGTACAAACAGAGAAGCAACCGGAAGACAAGATCCTTTCGGAAACAACGATTATCATAGAAAAGCAATTTATCATCAGGTTGCTCAACAACCATATCAACAACAATCTTCACACTCACGTACTATTGAAGAATGAAAGGGTAGAGCTTGTTTTGGTCTGACAGATCAAGAAGATGAAAGGATTCCAAAAGAGTTCAATTGTGATGATTATGATCCTTCTAGACCTTCAGTTTCTAAAGCATTTGTTGCTCGATTCTTTGAAGATTCAACCTCGGAAAAAGAATCAGTAAAATCTAAGAACAGTCCTAGAAGACAACCGATTTTTAAATCTTCAGGAAGTGATGAAGACACTGATGATGAGGAAGAGTATATTAATAAATCTAGAAAACAATTGGATCCTTACAGTTTTAATTTGTTTTTTGCAGATAAAATCGAGATATTGAAAGAGAAAAGGGCTGCTAGATCGAAGAGAGAAATGGAAGCAAGAAGGGTTGCTAAAGAAAAGACTGAAGCTGATAAGGCAAAAGTTGAAGAAAAACCGACAGAGAAGGTCGAGGTTAAAGAGAATGAAGTGAAGATAGAAGTTGAGAAAGAACCGATTGTGATTGAAAAGGTGGTGGAGAAAATAGTTGAAAAAATTGTCGAAGTTGAAAAAATTGTTGAAGTTGAAAAGATTGTAGAGGTTGAAAAACCTTGTGTGAAGTGTTTAGAATCCTGCAAAGATTGTGCTGAGAAAGATACAAAGTATGCTGAATTGAGAAGCTCAAAGAAAATTTGCTACACAATGTGAGAAGCATAAAGGAATCTTATGATCTTTTAAGCAGCAAAGTGAACTTGTACAAAGGAGCTTGTGATGAGGATATCCAGATGAAGAATCTCCTGAAAGCAACAGTTCTTCAAAAGCAAACTGCAATCAACAAATACATTGAGATTGTTGCAGGGCTGAAACAAGAATTGGCAACGATGACGATCGAAACCGAAAGAGTGAATTCTTTACTTCAAAGTTATCAAAGTTCAGATTATGTTATTGATCGCATTTATCCTACCGTGGCAGCTCATAAATTTGCAGAAGATGAAGAAAATTCTGGTAAGAAAACTGGTTTGAATTATAACAGAGTACCAAATCCAATGTGGGATGGCTATACCCCCCCCCCCCCCGACACTTTGAAAATGTGGCTGAAGCACTCAATCTGTATCTGAAATCCGAGTCTATCAATGGATTACCAGATGATATTGATGTCACATTCACAGCGTCTGACACTGATCATGAGTCCGAGTTAATTAAGAAAGTGGTCGATCAGGTGTTGGATAAAGATGAAGAGTCAAAGTCAGAGTCTAAATCTGAAAATTCGAGTTCATCAGACAGAAGTTCGAGTTCACTGGTCAAAAGGGTTTACAATAAAGATTTTCTGATGTCACAAAATAATTTGAATGACGAAACATTCAAAGTAGCATATACTTTGAATGATTCCGACAAATTATATTCTGATGAAGAATTTCCAATAAGAAGTGTTAAAACTGAAATGATTAACAAGGTTTTCAAATTAACAGAAATTAATATTTCTGATATAAAAGATGTAAATCTTACTGAAAAACCTAAAAAATACACTTCAAGAGTTCAACAAAGATTGAACAAGAAAAAGGGTTACAGTTCTGGTTCGGGTTATCGAAAGAAACCAAACCATAACAGTAATTTCAAAAAGAAAGGATTAGGTTTTATTCCACCAGAAAATCATAAAAATGAGAAAATTTTTAAACCAAAAACTAAATTTGTTTCAGGAGCAAGTTCAGAAGAAGAGAAGGAGAAACCTTTCTGGAAACAGTCAAACAAGGAGTTTCTCGCTAAAAAACAAAAGAATATGTTGAATGAATCTGAATCGAGGGTTGAAAGAAGAACCTGTTACAAATGTCGAGAGGTTGGACATATTGCTTGGAATTGCTCAAAGCCCACCAACACAAAACAGTGAGTTTCTTCTAACTCTAAATTGAAAGAGAAATGTATTGATAAAAAGGAACAACCAAAAGAAAAATTTAAGGAGTTCAAAAATTCGACTTTCGAAGTTGGTGAAAGTTCGAAACATTTTTACAAAAGAAGAGCAAATCTAACAAACATAAATGGGTGGTTAAGAAATCAGAAGTTAGTTCTGGCAATGAATCTGATTCGTCAAAGTCAGAGGAGCCATCTGTTGTGCTAAATGATGAGAATTCCGTTCCAACAATGGATGATGAAAATTTTCCACCATTGTTAAACGGAAACTTGAAATCGAAAATTGGTAAGATTGAGATTTCAGATCAATTCTTCTCGGATAAGAAAGAATTTGATGCTGAAAAAGCATTTAATGGTAAAGTGCTACATATTTTTTGTAAGATGGCTGATGGGAAGGTGAAAGGAGTGAAAGAATTTTATGAATAAAAAATTGTTAAACCAAATGATGATGGTTCACCCATGATTGATCAGGCATGGGTGAGATTCTTTAAAAAGTAAAATCCTGACTTGTCGGAGCTCCCAAGTTGGTAATCGTGAAGCATGAATCGGCATCTTTCTTGAAAAATGTTTTTGAAAAACCTACAAGTTATTAAACCCAAGTGATAGTTTGTACAAGTGGTTAAAAGAAAAAAGGGATTCATTCATAAGCTGTTGAAAGAACAAAATGATGACTTAAACCCCATGATGTGTGAAATAAACAAAACTAATTTTCTGGAAAAACCATTTTGATTAAAACAAACTTAAGTGTTTTGAAATCATAATGGGAAAATAGTTTGTTGTTAGGGGGAGTTCTGATTGTTTATGCCAGAATGGAGAATTGAAGCAATTCACATCAGTTTGTCATTTTATTTGTACAGTTTATTGCTTTTACTTTCAAATTTTCCCCGAAAATCAAAAATAGAAACATATTTTTGTTTTTAGGGGGAGTAAAAAATTTTTTAGAAATTTTCAAAATTTGAAAAATCCAAAAACATGATAAAATATAAAAACCAAAAACATCGAAAAATCAAAATGAGTTTTGTTGTGAAAAAGAGGAAATGATAGTACATCAGTAGACAATCACAGTACGCTAAAGAATTGGAAAGTTAAAATGTGATAAACGGTCTCACTGATGATATGCCAGTAGGTTTTTTACACGCTTAGTAGATTGTTTTCGAGATATAAACCTAAATATCAAATACTTACTTATCTCGTGGGGAACATCTCTCGGATATATAGGTAACCCCTGAAATCCTGTTTGAAGGGTTTTCTATTTCTGACATACTAGGTCTCGGATATATAGCCTAGTCCTCGTATAATACTCTGCACTGCTTTAATCATAAAGCCTACCCTCGGCGTAAAAAATGATAAAACATTGAAAAATGCTAATCATGTGCTATTGAAAAGAAGATCCCCAAAGGGGACAGACCTAAAGTCGAGCCATCATCTTTCTGATTGAACGGAAGTTCTAGCCTGAGCTCTCATGGTCTCGCATTACCCCCTTACAGATATCATTAGTGTGCATTCACCTGTAAGACTGAATATAGGATTCTGGATACGGGAGTATATTCTGAGGTGGGACACGCGAATAAGTTAAGTCCATTAAAACACTAATCTCGTATCTCGAAACAGTTGAACTTTGTGTGAAAATTTAAGTGGATCAGTATACTGACAATCTAAGTGAATCGTTTAGATCTTAAAGTGTTTAAAGCTCAACGGTACTTGTGATTTGTTATAAACTGATATGATCCTCTTACACAAACTCACAAAAAGATGCCTGTATATAGTTTATTTCCCAAAATCCAAAAAGATTTTCAGTGTGTTTTAGCATAAAATTTTGAAAAATCAAAAAGATTTTATTTCATCTTATTTTCGACAACTGATGTTGAAAAGCTGATTTTCAAAATTCCGAGTGCTAAACATGATGAACAATAATGGGTTGGGAGAGTGTGTTTTGAAATGAAAAAAGAAGTTAGAGTTTGAGATATTTTGAGAAATGTTATAAAATAATCTTTTAAGAGATGTTTTGAAGCTGATTTTAATGTTAGTTAATCAAGGCCATTAATTTGAACTTGATATAACTATTGTTGATGTTGAATGATTTCTACAAGTGGTTTCTAAATTTGTTAAATCTTAACAATTGTGAAATTTACTTTTGGGTAGAGAATTATGCAGGTTACTAGGTTCTTGATCCTGTTGCTATGGAGAGCCAGGAGATGTTCCTGATATTGATGCTGATGAGCTTAAGGAATCAAGAGATCTGATCAAGAGAATTTGAAGAATCAGATTGAGATTCTGGAAGAATAAGAGAGAGATTTAAGGATGCTTACAGAGAAAGATACTTTGGAAAGAGCGAGAAGACCGATCAAGACTGAAGACTCAATACACTGAAGACTCGTCAACATCCAATGGGGAGTTTGTTAGTGCATATGTCTGTTGACTTCGTCTTGTATCGAGTCTTGTATCTAGATTGAATAGACCGGAGCTCGGTAGACTAGAAAATAGGAGTTTAGGGTTGTTTGTCCAGGTCGCATGAACTGGATAATCCAGTTCGTACGGACTGACCAGGTCGCACGGTCTGGACTGATCTGGTTCGTGCGGACTGGCGATTCCTATAAATAGGTGAGTCCAAGTCTTCATTTGTAACATTCTGATTCCGGAGACGAAGTGTAACACCTCGTAAAATCACGTCCAATGATGTATTGACACGTGTAATAAACCCTAATGAAGTCAAACACTGAAATTGAGAGACTAATTTTTCGAAAAATCGAAAACTTTGATTATGAAAGGACTGGAAGTGATAACATTCCTAAAAATTAGTTTCTTATGATGTTTATATTTACAATTGTGCCACTTGATGAATAAGTGTAGCCGTTTGCGTAATTAACTGAAAGTTTGCGCAATAAAGGGTTAAAAGCGTCAACATGTTAATTCTTACCTCTGAGTGACCTTCTAACAAAACGGGAGCTTAATAATATTTAATTATACTCTCGGGAATGCCAAATAATGGCCATCTAAAGTTTTTATGCCAATAAGTAAAGTTACGCGCAACTTTGCAAGTTAGAGGGACTAAAAGTGTCAATATGTTTAATTATACCTCTGAATGACCTTTTAGCGAACCCGAAGCATCGTGTTAATTAATAATATTTCCAAGAATGTCTAATATGGATTAGATGAGGCTTCAATGCTATTAAATGATGAAATGCGCAAGTTTGCGCAATAGAGGGACCTAAAGCGTCAACTTTTGAATCTATGCCTATCGGTGACCATCTAAGCGAACGAGAGCGTATTAATATTTAAAAATATGCTTGGGAAGGATAAATATGGGCCATGGAAGGCTTGTATAACATTAAACGGCATTTCGCGCTACTTTGCGCAATTTAAGGACTATTTGCGTCAAACTGCAAAAGTATGTCGATTCGTATGGTGACGGACCTTCCGGATTTTGTCCATGAGTTAAACAGACCCTATTTTGTCTTTATATAGCTTAGTTATAGGCTTAGAGGTGTTTCGTGCGCGAAAATGAACTTTTATGTCATTAAGGGACTAAAAGTGTCAAAAAGTGCACAAGTTTGCACTTTCGCGCATATCTCGCATTCTGTGTATCTCCGGACACCCAAAAATTTATGTAAGCACTAAAATATTTTATTATAGTGATCGCCTTGATAAAATTCCTTTCGTCGCGTCGTTTGGTTCGTTTTTAGCGTCCGTTCGTGTTTCGTCGTAAATAGACAAACAACGTGACCGTACGGCCAAACGAACCGACATCCGACATGTTTTTGAACATGTTTCATGTCCTCTATGTTTAATCCTCCTAGTGGAGCCTTAAAATGAGGTTAACGGGCCTTTAACGTGCTTAAAATAACCTTATATGCTCACAGGGACTGTTTCTGCCAATTATGAAAGTTGTTTTGCTGTTATGAACTGTCAGGCGGGCCGCGTGAGTCTGCTGTGTTCCCTACGCGGGCCGTATGGCCTGATCAGATGCAGAAATAGCTGTAAACAGCCTGGTTCTTGCTGTTATCATGTCCAAACTGTTTTCTAACACACCAAATCGATACTAGGGGCTTGCCCACAGAATTTTATGAATGGTTTCACACCTGGCAATGTCTAATTCGTTCCAAGGATCCTTTAATTGCATGTCTTTTTCATTAGTTGCAACATTTTGCAACTTCAAACACTCAAATATGTCCCAATCCGATTTTCACAACCATCTTGGATCTTTCTGGTGATCTTCGATCATTCATTCAGTGATTGTAAGTGCTCCTTTATGTATTGATCCTTGTTCTTGATTTATTTTAACCTAGAACCCTAAAATTTGACTTTTATTTGACTTCCAGAATTGATCACGAATTGATCAGTTCTAAGTCCAATTGAATCTTGTTAATTGATGATATTGAGGCTAGTAATGATCCACCAAAATCATGCTTATTGATTTCTACAATTTCATGTCCATTTGTTAAGTCAAAGTTAGTAACAAGAAAAGTCAAACTGACCAGATTCTTAATCTAATCAAATCTGATATAACAGAGGTTATGGATCATGTTTTGTCATCTAAATAACTTGGTAATTGTTACAAGAACATGATAAACTGATCAATTTGGTGAAATTGCTTGCTTGACTCAAAAAGTCTAACAGTTTGACCAAACCTTTGACTTTCAAATCTGACCCGATTGACCTTGTTTTAGAAATGCTTTAGAGTTTCTTTTGGACCAGGTTTCATATATGTATAACTCTCGGAGATTATACAACTTGGTTCAATACTTATCCGATTCACATGCATGTTCCCGATTTATGCTTAAAATTGACTATTTTGCCCTTTTTACTATAAAACGCGATTTTTGAAAAAGTGAAAGAGTAGAAACATTTGTTACTGATTTATAAACTTGCACCAAAAATTTGATATCAGTTTGAGGTCTAGATTAAAAGTTATGCTCATTATCGTAATTTGAAAGCTTTATGTTAATTAAACGGCGTAATTAGCGTATAACCTATTTAAACCCACTTTTTGATACCAAACTTTTTACCCACTGATATAATATAATATTTTGGAATTTTTGAAGATTTTTATTTAATTTTTGGCTGATCATATCATAGGTCTCTAAGTTTAATTCGGTAAATACCGAATTTGCCCTTTTAAGCCATAAAATGAGTTTTACAAATCCTTTTGACCCCAAACCTTTTTCTACTGATTTTATTTGATAAATAAAATATTTTGAGCATTCTGGAAATATAAAAATATCAGCTTTCTTTTAAAAACCCGGAAACGGCTCTAAATCGCCTTTTTAAGCGTTTTTAACGCATAGTATGTACTATAACCATATTAGACATATAAGGTTGACACCTACTGATGTTTTTAGCATATTTTTATATAATAACAGTAAGTATAAGTTTATAAACTCAGGTTTCCAATTTTGCCATTTTTAGCCCTTGTGAAATTACCAAAATACCCCTAAGGTGCATAGTTTGGTTTTAAATGATAAGTTTCACATATGGGTCATACCCTACTGTTATAACATGTTAAAATAAGTATATTTACTGTATAAATCAGACCCGTAACTCAGAATTACAAATAAACTCTTTTATAATCTTTTAAATGACCAAAATGCCCTTATGAGGCATAATTTGTGTTTAAATCTGTTTTGGGCATAATAGAAAATATCTTACTGATGTTATAACATATTTAAGCCATATTATCTTAGGGAACTTGCATATGACTCTTACGGTTACCCGTAACGCTCTTTTCACGTTCGGTTCGGTTTATGTAACTAGTTTGCATAAATTGACCGAGACGGGTCAAACATTATCATTTTTGTCTCAAAATCCATAATGTATTTAGTATACCCATATTATACAAGTATTCAAACTTGTCGGGTCTAAATCACATTCTATCCGGTCTTCGCTTAATCGTGCGTTTGAACCGTATCGTCTTTAAAACTAACCGGTCTAAGCTTAGGCTTAATTAAAGACCCGTTAGGAATCTAATAGGTTATTAAAAAACCTTCGTTCCAGATTTAGGAGCCCAGTAAAAGCTATCTGTACTTGCTTGGTGGTATACGGCTGGGATTGAATTTATATTTAGCTCAGGTAAATACTTTTAACTTATTTTCCCTATACGGGCTTGGGGTACGGTATTTAAAATACCGCTTGGTCCGGCATTGAATTCTTTAATCGAATAGAGGTTAAATTTATTGATATGCCTTGTTTTGAAATGTTTTGTTTGCTTAAAGCCTTTGGGGGGTTAATGACCATGTCCCGGATATCCCTAGCATCATTTTACGAAATGGCCACGACCGAACGCGGGGTGTAGGCGTACACCCGTCTGTGCGTAAATAAACATGTGGTGTGTCTATTAATCTTTAACCCGGTCTACGGATCGGGCTACTGAACGCATGAGTAACATGTAATTCGTTTACAAGTATTATATTCACATAATTATCCCAAGTTATAAAATATTTTGTGCCACGTGCATTCAAATCAATTTTCAACCCTTTTCAAAATGAGTCAGTTAAATTGTATTTACCAGTGTAAACTGACGTATTTTCCAAAAGGTTAAGTGCAGGTACTACGCGTAATAGGCTGGCTGTCTTCTAGAGCGTCCACAATAAGTCTCGCAAGCTTGGACGACAATAAAGCTGTTGAACAATATCTTATTTTATTTTTGATCCGCCTGTGGATCCTTTACATTCCGTTTGTAATACTTGATATTACTTTATATCGGTTTGTAATATATTTATCTTTTGCTTCCGCTGTGCATTTAATTATTGTGTTGTTTGACTATGATGACATCAACTACGTCACTATACTCCCCACCGGGCCCACCGGTGACACGTGGAAAAATTGGGGTGTGACAGGTTGGTATCAGAGCCAACATTGAGTGAATTAAACACTAGTTTTTTGTGTTTAATCTCAATGACACGATAGCACATCCTTTGACCTTCTGAGTCTAGACTTAACATAGGAATACTCTCGTCCCTATCCGGAAGATTATTACCTTCAATTATATTTTAATATGTCGCCAAGCAAGAAGCTGTAATGGAAATTATCCCCATCTGAAGCCTAGGAAAGGCCAAGCTTCGTGTTGTGACTAGGATTAACGTACGACCAAGGAGAGGACATTCAGAACTAAAATGAAGGAGAGACTCCTTTTACTGAAGATCGTTTCCTTAAAAGTCTTCATAACGATATTTATCTTTTGGTCCCTTAGAGGACAACACCATTTCTTTTAAGTCCCTTTTAGGGCAATTCTGTATTTTTTTTTAAATGCTTTATCAAAATTCCATTTATTCAATATATGAATATAATATATGAAATAAATTAAAATAGCATTTCTGTTATAAGATCTACCATTATAATAAAATGGCAAAATCTAAAAAGGGACAAGACCTAGCCTCGTGTCATACTAAGACCGGCCAAGATGGCAGTTCCTCAATTTAGATTCAGATCCCTATTAACAGTTCAATTTAGAAATTGTTCTGCGATAAATATTAAAAGAGTCTTAAGAGTGAAACCTAGCCTGAGTGTCATTATAAAGACCTGGCCAAAATGGTAAGACCTGTTTAAAAGATTCGTATCCCAGTTAACATCTGAAAACATGTTAACACTCCCGGCAGATGTGATTCGTTGGAAATCACACACGTTATTAAGGATTCTTCAAAAGATTCCTAACCCAGTATAATGATCTCTGAATCCTGGGTTTACATCATCAATAAAGATGATCATATTTTAACCATACGTGGTAATATAGTGCCTACGGGCCTTGCTCACTTCTACATGAGCCAAAATACAGTGGTAGCTATGACTCCCTGTCATAAAAAGGTAGTGAACTAGGTTCAAACCTCAAGGCTTTGATTCTCTGAAATCATAGCTTATAATTTATGAATGTCCTTGTGACTAGGCCTATCGTGCCAGAGTTCCTTCATGCTCTGATTCTCAGAAAATCATAGCTTATAATTTAAAAGTGTCCATGTGACTAGGCCCTTGTACCACCTTAATATCCGTAATGTTTTATAACTAGGATAAATTATAATGCCTCGATTCTCAGAAATCATGACTTATAAATTAAACTTGTCTACTCGACTAGGCCATTTGTGCTATTACTAACTTATAAATTAGGGTTTATGATAAAAATCCTGAATAAAATAAATATTATTCCTTTTCTGTTAAGCATATGTATTAAAAGAGAATCTTAAAAGGTTTGACCTAGCTTGAATGTCATAGAAGACCTAGCTAAGATGGTAAAACCTGTTTAAAAGAGATTCAGATCCTTATTAACACTTAAAAACGTGTTAACACTCCCGACAACAGTGATACGATAAAATCACGATTGTCATCTTTATATTAGGAGCTTCCAAACCCTTTATTTAGCCTATATAATCAATAGGAATCATGGCTAATAAACATCGAACATAATGTGCACATCTAAACATCCACCTGGGATGTATACCTACGGGCAAAGATGCATACATGAAAAAGATAGTTTTATTTCATAACTTCTTGTCAAAACAATGAATTATGAAATTTTTCGATCCAAAGGAATCATTGATTATGTTTTAAAATTTCCTAAGTGACAAGGCATCTGTGCCATCGAAAAGTCCTTTGGAATAAGCCATTGTGCTATATAAGATGTCAGTATGACATTGACAGTCGTGACTTATGTCCCCTGTCTAGTAAATATGAAGGAATTATATTCCGTATAAACGCCAAAGATGGTTTATTTAAAAACTTAGGCGAAACATAATCAAATAAATTAAATACTATCTGTTGGCCCATATGGTTTATTCGCACCATGGTTACTTAATTATCAAGTTCGACAATTCGTTATATAATTAAGACCGATTTATTATCACTTGGTTTGTAGCCTTCAAAGCTTCACCATGGCTGACTCTTTTGAAGCTCACAATCATCCGGTTGATCAGAATAATGATGTAAGACTGAATTTAACAAGCACCAAGTTACAGGCTATGATAGATACCGCCGTAAACGACGCTGTGGACCGTGCGTTGAAGGATCATAAGCTAAAGTGCGATGATACCCCGAATAAGGGGTGCAAAAAGGGTAAGACCGGTTCAAACTATAACCAGTCCAAGCCAAAGGAGGCAAAACCCAAATGTAAAACCTGCAAGAAGAAGCACTTCGGGAAGTGCAGGTATGGATCGAACTCGCATGCACAGTCGAGAACTTTTGCATGTGGGGTATGCAAGTCCAAGGGGCATAAGACTTTGGACTGCAAGAAGATGAAGGACGCAACCTGCTATGGTTGCAATGAAATAGGGCACATCAAAACTAATTGCCCTAATAAAACCAAGAAGTCTGGCGAGGCTAAGAAGACCAAAATCGAAAACTCTCAAATGGATACTCAAGAGGCTATTCAGGATGACAAGGTCACAACAGGTATTTTTTTTATATCAATAACGCTCATGTTAGAGTATTATTTGATTCAGGTTCAGATAAGTCTCTCGTAGACAATAGATATTGTAAATCATTAAATCTGCCTGTTAAAAACTCTAAGCGTTAAGCATGAAGTAAGATTGGTCGATAGTACCTCAAAGACTACTTCAGCAATATCAGATGAATGTTTTATATCCATTAGAAATTTTTCCGATATCCTACTTCCGTTAAAATATAAGGACTCAATATAGTGGTAAAAATCGATTGGTTGCCTTGAAAATCAAGCCCATATTGTGGGTGATAAGAAGCAATTAATTATCAAGACTCCTTATGAGACAACCCTCATAATTACATGTATCCGTAGGTTTAATTAATATTAAACAACAAAAAAAAAATGGTGGAACCGGCCGTCCCCGGAATCGAACCTGGGTCTAGGCCACACCCTTTCGCACGCCTAGCCAACCGTGCTAGGTGCCTAGTTTGTGAAATTTCTATTTTTGATTAAATATAAGCACATGTACAATAATTTCCTTACTTCTTACTATAAGTCACCTACTTATCCTCCTTATATTGACTAAGTAATAGAATCCAAGATTTTACCTCTATGTTTTGGTTACTCTTGGCTTGCTTATGTTGACTAAACACTAGAAAGGATGGAATAGAAACCATTATGTATATCAGTGGTTATACTAGAAAGAACATGGTAAGGTATACGTCAAAAATCATTCGGTGGTAATACCCTTGATTAGTGAGGACACTAATGGAATCCACATGAAAGATTCCCTTATACAGTATAGGATGGTCCAAATTTTAAGGACCTTATTAGAAAAACCTGGTATCCGTCTTGCGAAATGGAAAAGATGGAATAAGAATTTTTCCGACTTCCCCATAAGAACTATACACTATCGGTAGTAGGTTGCAAACCTTGGTTCATTGGTTGAAATAGCGCTCTTATTCGGTTAACCTAAAATTTAAGCATAATGCACTATATATATATTATGATTTAGCATCGGCAATAAGAGGGCACCTTAAGGTTTCAAAGCCTGCTTATTAAGAATCCATTATTAATCTACCTCAGCTACTCACGTTATATAGATTAAGAAACAACCAGTCAAGGCTGAGACTGCTCTAAATTTTGTCAAAGATTTTGTAGCTAAGTTTAAAAGGATTAAGAATGGAGGCGTTTAACCCCCCTGATGAATAATTAGAGGCAGTTCACATTAATAATGATGCCAGATAAACCCTTATTGTGATTTCTTTTGGCTAAGAGTTACGTTTGGATTCAGGTACTGCTAAGTCTCTCATAAGATTTTAAGCTTAGCAAATCTTTTAGAAATCTTTCCCGTAAGAACCCCAGATATTAAGTGTAAGGTAAAACTTACAGGCGAAATCATAAGAACCATTTCTTCTGTCCCTGTTAGAAATCTCTAATCATGGAATTCTAGAAGTACCCTCTCTCTAGAAGAAGTGCGTCAGCATGTATAGTTGATATCTCTTTGATCTCCATCGATTGCGAATACCAGATGGTATGATAAAGGCGCCACATGAGGATTGGTGTATCTTAATATGTTCCATAGATTGCTTCCATGCCTGATCAGTATGGAGGTTTAATGCATGGAACCGCAAGGATATTCTAATAGTCATATGGTACTAAAGTCAACTAATGGTATTCAAAGAAGATATCCAAAATGGAATGGTCCAAGTAAATGTCTTCAATTAAGGAAATCATGGACTCGTAACATATAGGTGTCACTCATTTGACACGAGCAGTGATGGATGAAATGGAGCCTGAGGCTTGGAAAATCTCTGTAACCTCATTGTATCTTGATTACCCTGTTTACCTCCTGAGAGGCAGGTAGAATTAAGATTTATATCCCATTTAGGGTTGTATTCTTATGAAATCTCCAAGACGGCTAGTGCCATTATTGGAAGAATCAAAACCCCAATTAAATAAGTTTTGAAAATAAAGAATTCATATAGCCTAACCCTATATTTTAAGAACTCGGTATTGTTAATTAAGAAAGACGGTTCATTTTGCTTATGCATTGAATACCGCAACCCAAATTAGGCAACAATTAAGAATTTCCATTAGCTGCCCAGGATCGTCGATTTGTTCGACTAACTGTGAGGATTAACTATCCCTTAAGATTAGTTTTAAGTAATGGTTGGAATAACCATTTCACATTGAGATGAGCTTTTCTACAATAGTTGATGTATAAGTATCAAGGCTGCTCCTTTGGAGACCTTGCTTAGATGGAATGTTGAATACCTATTGTTAAATAGAAGATTGGTACGTCCAATCATCAGGATCTGAAAATTTCCTTGGAAACAACGAATAGGATCATACAAATCCATGATCATCCGTAAGATTGCCAGTTTTGGCAGAAAATCAAAATTTACGGAAATAACAAACCTCCTAAGTTCTTGTTAAAGAATAAGGTTTAACAAAGATATCGCCCTGGAAGGGTGTACCAATTTGTTAATTACCAGACTAGTTAAGCTCTGAATATATAAAATCATTCGAAGGAATCGAATGTATCAAAGATCAAATAGCTTATAAGCTAAAACCTATTTAAGGAGCTTGGCAGAGCATGCAATGCAATATACACTAATGATTTGAGGATGTGTTTCACCAATAAGTCAATAAGCATTATCACATATTGAGATGCAGATTTATGATGTGATGAGCAACCTATATCGATTAAGGGTCGACAGGTTAAGAAGCTCCAAAAGGATACATGTACCAATTATAAAGGTCACTTTGGGAGCTTGGAGAGACTCCATATATGCTATAGAAGTTAAGTCCGTCATGTGACAAAAAGTACTTCCAGCATCTTAGCAAATCTTGAGGTCGAGATTTCTTTTAAGGGGGTGAGGATGTAACACCTCGTAAAATCACGTCCAATGATGTATTGACACGTGTAATAAACCCTAATGAAGTCAAACACTGAAATTGAGGGACTAATTTTTCGAAAAATCGAAAACTTTGATTATGAAAGGACTGGAAGTGATAACATACCTAAAAATTAGTTTCTTATGATGTTTATATTTACAATTGTGCCACTTGATGAATAAGTGTAGCCGTTTGCGTAATTAACTGAAAGTTTGCGCAATAAAGTGTTAAAAGCGTCAACATGTTAATTCTTACCTCTGAGTGACCTTCTAACAAAACGGGAGCTTAATAATATTTAATTATACTCTCAGGAATGCCAAATAATGGCCATCTAAAGTTTTTATGCCAATAAGTAAAGTTACGCGCAACTTTGCAAGTTAGAGGGACTAAAAGTGTCAATATGTTTAATTATACCTCTGAATGACCTTTTAGCGAACCCAAAGCATCGTGTTAATTAATAATATTTCCAAGAATGTCTAATATGGATTAGATGAGGCTTCAATGCTATTAAATGATGAAATGCGCAAGTTTGCGCAATAGAGGGACCTAAAGCGTCAACTTTTGAATCTATGCCTTTCGGTGACCATCTAAGTGAACGAGAGCGTATTAATATTTAAAAATATGCTTGGGAAGGATAAATATGGGCCATGGAAGGCTTGTATAACATTAAACGGCATTTCGCGCTACTTTGCGCAATTTAAGGACTATTTGCGTCAAACTGCAAAAGTATGTCGATTCGTATGGTGACGGACCTTCCGGATTTTGTCCATGAGTTAAACAGACCCTATTTTGTCTTTATATAGCTTAGTTATAGGCTTAGAGGTGTTTCGTGCGCGAAAATGAACTTTTATGTCATTAAGGGACTAAAAGTGTCAAAAAGTGCACAAGTTTGCACTTTCGCGCATATCTCGCATATCTCGCATTCTGTGTATCTCCGGACACCCAAAAATTTATGTAAGCACTAAAATATTTTATTTTAGTGATCTCCTTGATAAAATTCCTTTCGTCGCGTCGTTTGGTTCGTTTTTAGCGTCCGTTCGTGTTTCGTCGTAAATAGACAAACAACGTGACCGTACGGCCAAACGAACCGACATCCGACATGTTTTTGAACATGTTTCATGTCCTCTATGTTTAATCCTCCTAGTGGAGCCTTAAAATGAAGTTAACGGGCCTTTAACGTGCTTAAAATAACCTTATATGCTCACAGGGACTGTTTCTGCCAATTATGAAAGTTGTTTTGCTGTTATGAACTGTCAGGCGGGCCGCGTGAGTCTGCTGTGTTCCCTACGCGGGCCGTATGGCCTGATCAGATGCAGAAATAGCTGTAAACAGCCTGGTTCTTGCTGTTATCATGTCCAAACTGTTTTCTAACACACCAAATCGATACTAGGGGCTTGCCCACAGAATTTTATGAATGGTTTCACACCTGGCAATGTCTAATTCGTTCCAAGGATCCTTTAATTGCATGTCTTTTTCATTAGTTGCAACATTTTGCAACTTCAAACACTCAAATATGTCCCAATCCGATTTTCACAACCATCTTGGATCTTTCTGGTGATCTTCGATCATTCATTCAGTGATTGTAAGTGCTCCTTTATGTATTGATCCTTGTTCTTGATTTATTTTAACCTAGAACCCTAAAATTTGACTTTTATTTGACTTCCAGAATTGATCACGAATTGATCAGTTCTAAGTCCAATTGAATCTTGTTAATTGATGATATTGAGGCTAGTAATGATCCACCAAAATCATGCTTATTGATTTCTACAATTTCATGTCCATTTGTTAAGTCAAAGTTAGTAACAAGAAAAGTCAAACTGACCAGATTCTTAATCTAATCAAATCTGATATAACAGAGGTTATGGATCATGTTTTGTCATCTAAATAACTTGGTAATTGTTACAAGAACATGATAAACTGATCAATTTGGTGAAATTGCTTGCTTGACTCAAAAAGTCTAACAGTTTGACCAAACCTTTGACTTTCAAATCTGACCCGATTGACCTTGTTTTAGAAATGCTTTAGAGATTCTTTTGGACCAGGTTTCATATATGTATAACTCTCTGAGATTATACAACTTGGTTCAATACTTATCCGATTCACATGCATGTTCCCGATTTATGCTTAAAATTGACTATTTTGCCCTTTTTACTATAAAACGTGATTTTTGAAAAAGTGAAAGAGTAGAAACATTTGTTACTGATTTATAAACTTGGACCAAAAATTTGATATCAGTTTGAGGTCTAGATTAAAAGTTATGCTCATTATCGTAATTTGAAAGCTTTATGTTAATTAAACGGCGTAATTAGCGTATAACCTATTTAAACCCACTTTTTGATACCAAACTTTTTACCCACTGATATAATATAATATTTTGGAATTTTTGAGGATTTTTATTTAATTTTTGGCTGATCATATCATAGGTCTCTAAGTTTAATTCGGTAAATACCGAATTTGCCCTTTTAAGCCATAAAATGAGTTTTACAAATTCTTTTGACCCCAAACCTTTTTCTACTGATTTTATTTGATAAATAAAATATTTTGAGCATTCTGGAAATATAAAAATATCAGCTTTCTTTTAAAAACCCGGAAACGGCTCTAAATCGCCTTTTTAAGCGTTTTTAACGCATAGTATGTACTATAACCATATTAGACATATAAGGTTGACACCTACTGATGTTTTTAGCATATTTTTATATAATAACAGTAAGTATAAGTTTATAAACTCAGGTTTCCAATTTTGCCATTTTTAGCCCTTGTGAAATTACCAAAATACCCCTAAGGTGCATAGTTTGGTTTTAAATGATAAGTTTCACATATGGGTCATACCCTACTGTTATAACATGTTAAAATAAGTATATTTACTGTATAAATCAGACCCGTAACTCAGAATTACAAATAAACTCTTTTATAATCTTTTAAATGACCAAAATGCCCTTATGAGGCATAATTTGTGTTTAAATCCGTTTTGGGCATAATAGAAAATATCTTACTGATGTTATAACATATTTAAGCCATATTATCTCAGGGAACTTGCATATGACTCTTACGGTTACCCGTAACGCTCTTTTCACGTTCGGTTCGGTTTATGTAACTAGTTTGCATAAATTGACCGAGACGGGTCAAACATTATCATTTTTGTCTCAAAATCCATAATGTATTTAGTATACCCATATTATACAAGTATTCAAACTTGTCGGGTCTAAATCACATTCTATCCGGTCTTCGCTTAATCGTGCGTTTGAACCGTATCGTCCTTAAAACTAACCGGTCTAAGCTTAGGCTTAATTAAAGACCCGTTAGGAATCTAATAGGTTATTAAAAAACCTTCGTTCCAGATTTAGGAGCCCAGTAAAAGCTATCTGTACTTGCTTGGTGGTATACGGCTGGGATTGAATTTATATTTAGCTCAGGTAAATACTTTTAACTTATTTTCCCTATACGGGCTTGGGGTACGGTATTTAAAATACCGCTTGGTCCGGCATTGAATTCTTTAATCGAATAGAGGTTAAATTTATTGATATGCCTTGTTTTGAAATGTTTTGTTTGCTTAAATCCTTTGGGGGGTTAATGACCATGTCCCGGATATCCCTGGCATCATTTTACGAAATGGCCACGACCGAACGCGGGGTGTAGGCGTACACCTGTCTGTGCGTAAATAAACATGTGGTGTGTCTATTAATCTTTAACCCGGTCTACGGATTGGGCTACTGAACGCATGAGTAACATGTAATTCGTTTACAAGTATTATATTCACATAATTATCCCAAGTTATAAAATATTTTGTGCCACGTGCATTCAAATCAATTTTCAACCCTTTTCAAAATGAGTCAGTTAAATTGTATTTACCAGTGTAAACTGACGTATTTTCCAAAAGGTTAAGTGCAGGTACTACGCGTAATAGGCTGGCTGTCTTCTAGAGCGTCCACAATAAGTCTCGCAAGCTTGGACGACAATAAAGCTGTTGAACAATATCTTATTTTATTTTTGATCCGCCTGTGGATCCTTTACATTCCGTTTGTAATACTTGATATTACTTTATATCGGTTTGTAATATATTTATCTTTTGCTTCCGCTGTGCATTTAATTATTGTGTTGTTTGACTATGATGACATCAACTACGTTACTATACTCCCCACCGGGCCCACCGGTGACACGTGGAAAAATTGGGGTGTGACACGAAGTGCTGCCGAAGTGTCGAACGATCTGTAAACACTATCATATCAATACAAACGACAGTTAAAGTGATTCTAAGTGCAAATCAAGCTGTTATAACATCAATACATCTGATTCCGCCTTTCGTATTGATCAAGAACTTTTCTGATCGACCCGTTTAGATCGAATCCCGATCCTTCAACAAGTAAATCAACTTATGTACGTGCCGATGGAATGGAGTTTGATCCGTTTGATGAAGAATGGATGAAAGAAAATCAGGAAGATATTGACGAGCAGTTAAAGAATCGTACGTCTACAGATAATCCGAAGGATTCATTCCAAGAATGGAGAAAAAGGTTCTTGTCGAAGGTTGAAAAGCCTACGCCTCCTGAAGCACAAGTTGATTTTCTGAAGTTTGAAAAAGTTAAGCCTCATGGGAAGATTCTGAGTTGGATGTTCGTGAAGGAAATTCACTGTGTTGCGATCAAGCGCGAACACGGAATCCAGTATTTCAACTCAATGTTGAGCATCTTATCTCTGCCGTTCTATGATGTTGCCGCCTTATCGAAGTTGGAAATAATCAATCGTTCAAATTATTTTGGCGTAACATTATTTGCAAGGAAATTGAAGTTCGAACGGAAGAAAGGGTGGAATGATGAATCGTATAAACCACAATTCCTAGTGTATCAACAAATCAAGTTCACGTTGGATCCATTGACCAACACGGCTCGATACAAGCTCATATATCAGCCAGCGAAGGTCATGAACAAGATTCCGTTGATGCCCTTGGAACCTAACTTTCTTGACGATATGGCGTTGTGGTGTTATGATTCGGATACTCATGAAGCGGTTATTCTTTTCAAAGGTGATAAAGAGAACTTTCGGATGCTAGATCCGGTGTGGATTATGAATATGTCCGCGGCCGACATCAACAAGCTATTCCGACATGATATCTTTTACGAAGACAAGGACGCACATCAAGCGCTACAATTTCAACACGTCGCTTGTTTCTGTTTTTACCGAGGGATACACGCCGGAAGCACCTGGTCATTGAAGCACTGAAGATTGAAGACCGAAGACCGAAGACCAAGTAACAGACAAGGGGGAGTTTGTTGGTGCATGTTTTGTGTCTGTAACTTGTTCTTTATTAGCGCTGTATTTTACGGTCTTTTATTTATCAAGTCTGTATGTCCATCAGTCGACCTAGTCAGATATCCTCCTATCTAACTTTGGTCCGACAGTTTGTCTCTTTGGTATGTAATATGAAACTAATGCATGTTGCATGTAGTTGGTAGATTATGTCTTGTGTGTTTATTCAAGTCTGTTGCAAACTGTTTGACAGTCTGCAGCTTATCTGTCTTGCAGCTCTCGATGAAAGACCCATATTTCGTCGAACACATGTGTGACGAAAAACCCATTATTCATCACACTATGTTTCATCGTAAACAGTGACGAATAACCTGGTCTTTCGTCGACCAAGGTTATTCGTCAGGCCCATTATGTGTTTCGTCGACATTGGGTTGGGCTGCCTATATAAACAACACTTGGACTTCTGTGTCATGAGAGCATACCCTACTGTGAGTTTTACCTTCAAACATTGTGTGTATATGTTTGATGATTGTTCTCATCCATTTAATCAATAGACTGTGAATCTTTGGTTATTTCTTGTTCTTGCTATTTCTGTGTTTGGTTTGGTATCGTCACGGGGGTTCTGCACTCGTGACCGTGTTTGTTATAAACAGGGATTTGGTTTTGTGATCGATCCTCAGAAAACGGACCTACACAATTTGTTAATCACAATCCGATTAAATGATTCCATACCCGACCAAGCGGTATTATTATTATACTGTATCCCAAGCCCGTATAAGGAAAAATAAATTAAAAGTATTTACCTGAGCTAATACTTGATTCACAACAAAATAACTCAGTCGTATTCAATCTAACTAAATGCAGGTAGCTTTTACCAGGTGGCTCTAGTTTGGAGTAATGGTAATATATAACCAATTCAGAATGCTAACGATCTTATTTAATTCGTAGGCTTAGACCGGCTAGCTTAAAGTATCTAAAACGGTACGATACGCTAGATTAAGCGATGACCGGAATAGAATGTAATTTAGATCCAACAAGTACGAAGACTTGTACAATATGGGTAAACTAAGTACATTCTAGATTTTGAACTATAAACGATAAGGTTAAACCCGTTTCGGCAAACTTACGTAAACTAGTTACGTAAACCGATCCGAACGCGTAAATGCATAACGGGCAACCAAATGAACCATATACAAGTCCCATATGTTATTATGCTTAAAATGTGTTAATACATCAGTAGGATGTTAACATATATTGTAACATCCCAAATTTGGGGATGTTCATATATTGACACATCTTGATTTATGTAGCATTTTATGTATGCTGAACTAATTAATTATAAAATGAGCCATTCTATTTGAGAATTCAATGACTAAATTTAAATAGCTTAACCGTGTTAATTACCAAGTTAAGCTTCATTTAGTATTTAAAATATGGTAGAGTTATAAAACTTAACAAGAATTGTAAGAATAAAGAGATTTGAAAATGGAGGGGCTTATCTTGCCAAATTGTGAAAGATTCTCTATTAACCTAAGGTGTAGAGAATTCCAGAAAGAAAAAAAAAAAGAAGATACGTATCTGCCTTGGAGCCATGGGTCAAGAAGAAAATCGATGGGAAGCTTCAATACATCGATTTTAGGTGATTGATTAAAGAAATTGAAGAACTTATGAACATCCTCTGTTATGTATAAACCTGGTAAGTAATATCTAAACAAAAACTCTAGATTTTCATGTGTTCTTGAGTTGAAAGTGTAATCATGATGAAAGTTAAGGTTTTGGTGATAGATGATCTATTTCATAAGTTAGAGATGATTCTATCATAGTTATTTCATGTTGATGATACTTAGAAACTCCATTGTTGATTAATATGCATGTTAGGGTTTCTTGTTTAATTGAACAAGATATGACTATAATCTGAATTTTATGACTTTATGTTGATGTTAGTAAGCTGTAATAAACTCCTTGATGATTAGCTATGGTTGTACTTGATCTATGAAGATTAGGGTTCTTTATTTAAATTGGGGATTTTGGAAATTGGATGGTTTTGGAATGATTGTTTGCAGATTTGTAATGTTTTGCCATCCATTGATATAATTAATGTGTTTGATGTTCCTAAACCTTTCTAAGAGTTCAACATAAGTTTTAACCATGAAAGAGGGCTGCATTTTATGGTTTGGGTCGAAGTTAGAAGCACCATAAACATGATTTTCGCAGCTTTTTAATCAGATTTTGGGCAGATTTTGAAAAATCATATAAAATCAACCGAGTGTCCGTTTGGGGTGTTCTTTATATGGTTGGAAAGCCCTAGGAGTATATTTTCTAAATATGTTTTGAATGAGAGGAAATAAGAATGATAGATATACGAAAACTGCAGTACGAAACAGCTTAGCAGATTGGTTTAAAGCTGAATTATTAGTTGATTTGTGAATCAGTCTTGTTTCTTCCGAAAATCATATAAAATCATAGAAAATTCCAATTGCAGTGATTTTCTTTGGGTTGAAAAAATATAAGAATGTTTTACATATCATTCTTGAAGATGTCGAACCAATTAAAATTGTACAAGGGTCTAATAGGCCGAATACAACAGTTGCGTAGAATAGTGGTGCACTAAAATAAAGTTTTTGTAAAACTAAATAAAGAAGGATGTTTGAACACGTTGGAACTAAACACAAATGGTTAGTTCTAGTTGTTTATGTGTATCTAAATTAGTATATTAGAAGTGTTTAAAGTACTTGCTTCAAAAGCATTGCAAGCACTTGCACTAATGGGTGAAAACGGGTCAAATGGGTAGGGTTGACCTAATTAATAGACTAATGACGAAAATCGTCAAGAACACATATAACGAGTTGGATAAATAATACTTAGGTATTAAAAAGGATGTGAATGGTCGTTTTGTGTTCTAATGATTTGCAAGTTGACTTGTTGTTTAGCAGGTATGACATAGATGGGAAACAACGGGTCAAAAGGATGGCATGGACGACAACACCTCTATGGGAAAAGGTGAGTGACGCTTCACTCAAGTAGTATGTTTTATTAAATATATAAATACCTTTGTGGAAATATATATATGGTGTGCGGTAAGAATTGTAAAGGAGAGTTAATGTTAGTACGAAGTTGTGTGATAATGGTAATTATTGTCAGTGATATATATATCTGAGTTTATTAGAATGATTAAATCATAACAAGGTGATGGGAGTAAGATACAGATATTGGGAGTAATAAGCAGTGTGGACTTACCACAAGATCGTTAATATTGAGTATTGAGTATAAGGTATGTGATCTTTATATATATATAGTTTGTCTAATATATGAAGTAAAGGAATTGGAACTAATAGGGACAAGATTATTGGAAACATGGTTGATGGATTAAACCAAGGGGTGGTAAGTATCGAGTATGGGATTTTTTTAATATTAGAAGGGGATTGAGATAATGATTATTTGACTGCAGGTTTGTGAGTCGCGTACTTAGTAAGTACGCGGGGAAAGCTGTTATGCAAGCTTAAACATAAGGAAGTTTGAATCCTATATTTGGGAGTTAAGGAGCCTTGTTGTCACGTTTATAAATTGTGTTAATTAAATACAGATGTTTTATTAACAAATCCAAACGTTGTTATGACTAACTTATGGTGTTGTACATCTTAGGTAAATTACTAGTGAAGAGTAAATGGATTTACTGATTCTAATATGGGAAATGGACTTCAAGAACAGATGGGACACTAAGCAGCTAGGGATAAATGAAATGAGATCCGAGTTAATAAGCTGGAACTGAATGACAAAAGAACGATGGGAGTGACCTACGAGTTACTCAAGTTGAATGTGGTTAAGAATTTGGTTGATCTAAGGAGGGAGTGATCAAGTCTTGGAGCGGGTCAATAAGAGGAGGATTGGGTTTCCCAACAAATATATGTTTTGGTTTTTGAACCTAGCGAGTCTAGTCTTTTGTACTCGAGTGTATTTTGTTTTAGCATATTGCTAGTTCGTCAATGTTTTAAAAAGTTATGTTGGTTATGAATCATTGGTTATTAACACAGGTTTTGTTTTTCGTAGGGGTTGTTCGTTAAACGAACGGGTCATGCAGAAATTTTATAAAAATCCATGCACGTCGTGTATGTAAGTTTGTATCAACTAGTAATTCAAGTATATGAAAGGGATGTTATATTGAGTATAGTTTTTTTTTTAAATCCGGGCCTATTTTCCGCAAAGTATCAAAATATTGTTTTTTATTAATTATGGGTGTTACATATATGCCCAAAAAGTATTTAAAACCAATTTAAGTCCCGTAAGGGCATTTTGGTCATTTTAATATTTATAAAAGAGGTTTTAAAGTAAACTGATATTCTGGTCTAAAACATTCAGTAAAAATATTTATTTTATGATGTTAAAACAGTAGGATATCATTCATATGTGTAATTTACCGTTTATGGCCAAACTATGCCCCAAAAGGGTATTTTGGTCATTTCACATATGATTTTAAGGACATAATTGGAAGTCTGAGTTCATGACTTATACCTACTGTAAAAATATTAAAATTTATTTATAAATTCAGTAGGTAACAAGTCTTAGGTGTTAAATATGGTTTTAAACCAATTATACACCTAATTAGCGTAAAAGTCGATAATTGACGATATTTAAGATGTTTATGTGATTCTGAGATTTTGATCAGCCTTGTATGCTTAAAATATTTTATTTTTCATATCAAGTCAGTAGAAAAAGGTTTGGCATGCTAATCCCATGTAAATCACATTTTATTAGTCAAAAGGGAATTATCGTCAATTAAGGAATTTATACAAGAACTCTATATTATGGTCAGTAACAAATCTGACTTAATATTCCAAAAATTCCTAAAAATGATATCATAACAGTAGGTAATGAGTTTTGGGTAAAATTTTATGTTTAAACATGTATTATGCACAAAAGCATAATTTAAATAATAAAATTTCAATTTTATGATATCGTGCATAACATCGTTTTGAGACCAGAGAATAATGTCAAATTAATTTGGACATGCTTACATATCAGTACTTAACCTATTAGTATGCTCACATGTGCAAAAATCTCATTTTTTAGATCAAAAGGGCAAAATGGGCATTTATAAGCATAATAACGGAAACTAGCATATAATTCAGAATACTAATGACCAGGTAATATAACCTCAGAGGGTTATACTAAAACATAATATGGTCCTAATGGAAGCTTAAAACATAAAATATTTAAGCTTAATCGGGTCAGAACTGAAAGTCAAAGCAAAAGTCAAGCTTTTGTGACTTTCGGTTGCGAACCGACCCTAAACTCAGAATTTTCGGGTTGAACATGCTTAGACATGTTCTAACAATATTTACCAAGTTATTTAAGTGATAAAACATGGTTCATAACTTTTACATTATCGGTTTTAATTATTTTATGAAAATCTGACTAGTTTGACTTTTTGACTGGTTACTTTGACCCGACAATTGACTAAGCAAACAAGATAATTAGGAGGTGCCCATGTTCGTTGCGAACAATGGCTTGACCGTTTACGGTCTAACTAAAAGTCAAAGCGTTTATCATAAACGCTTGACTTTTCGGCTTTAAAAGCCAAAACAAAATAACTAGCCATGAAAGAACACTTACAAGGCTCTATGGCTGAAAGATAAGACTTATTGAACTCAGGTAGGTGGCTCCTTAAGCAGGAAATCCTCCACTTAGAGTCCAAAAGTGAGAATGAGCAATGAACAAGTGAAAGGGTGTGGGTATTTATAGTTGTGGAGAGTTTACAAGATCATTCCAAGTGTTTGTGTGATCACCAAGCAATAAATCTTGGCCCTACAAGTGTCTAAGGACAGCTAACATGCTTGGAGAAGTGTTAACTTGGTGCCCACATCAAGAAATTGCAAGAAAGGTCCCTGAATTTCAAGCTGCAGGTCAAAAACCAACATTCTGTCCAAATGAGGCCGTCGCCGCGCGCGACGACAACAGGGGGGGCTGTGGCGCGACGCCACCACACAAACTTCCAGCAAACAAGTTTCAAACTTGTCACTTTCAGTCCCTGTACATTCTAATGCAATGTATCTTTCATTTTAGGCACTTTTAACCCTTCTAGTTAGTTTATAGATGATCTTGAGAGTATAACCAAACACCGTTAGGTCTGATTTCGTTAAACGATCACTGAAAATACTAATTTCGTCTCGTTGACGCTTTTGACCCTTATTCTTGGGAATTTGCGTAAACAACACATAACGGTATTGAAACCTCGTGAAATTGTTATCACTTATTCTTGAGAGTATAATCGAACGTTACGAAGCCCCGGGTTCGCTAAGAGGTCACTTTATGGTGTAGTTTTGCTAGTTGACGTTTTTAGTCCTTTTATCGCACAAAGGTGTGCGTAATATCGTTTAACGACATGAAAGCCTTCCTTGGCCCATAATAAGCATTCCCGAGTGTATGTTTGCATATCTTAATGCATTGGGTTCGTTAAAAGGTCATTCAGAGGTATAATTAAACATGTTGACGCTTTTAACCCCTCTAACTCGCAAACTTGCGCGTAACTTCACTTATTGGCATAAAAGCCTTGAATGGCCAATATTAGGCATTCCCGAGAATATGATCAAACATTATGAAGTTCTCGGTTTGTTAAAAGGTCACTCAGAGGTAAGAATTAACATGTTGACACTTTTAACCCTTTGACGCACAAACTTTCACATAATTACGCAAACGGCTCCTCTCGTCCAACAAGTGGCTCATTTGAGAATACGGACACCGTATAAGGTCACTCAGAGGCCTAGTTTAGGAATGTTGACACTCTCAGTCCTTCTATAATCAAGGTTTTCGATTTTGATGAAATTAGTCCCTCATAGTCAACGTTTGACTTTATTAGGGTTTATTACACGTGTCAACACATCATTGGACACGATTTTACGAGGTGTTACAGGTATCATCACATTTTTTGTACCATTTAAGACTAACTGTAATTTGACTACAACTTTCTCTCTCAAACCTTTCTAAAAGTAGAAAAAAAATAAAACATTAACAACTAACAAAGATTGAAGAACAAAAGAAGAAACTGTTCCTCTTTGTTACCAAGCATGTCATCTGAAACAATTAACAAGACATTGTTGTTCAACAGGATTTGCTTCCGGTGATCTCTGTTAAACTTCTTCAAGATTTTCTGTACATTCGAATGTTGCAGTTTTGAAAGATGACCGAATAGAGATCTGAATAACCGATACAGAAACCGCATTTTTCTGCACTGGATAACGAATATGAACATTGTATTTATCACGAAAGTACTGAAGAACGAAGATAACAGCTCCGATTTTATTAGGAAAACTAAAAGAACATAACAATATAAATTAGTCAAAGATATCATATAAATTGACAAAAAAACAAAAAAAGTACCTTATTACTTGATAAATTAATAACACTAATATATATATGTTTTGTAAAAATAAAATAACTTTAAATCAACTTTAAGTTATATATGTTTTATAAAAATAAAACAAAAATCTACAACCTTTCAACAAAAAAACACAACCAAATACAATCAAACAACAAACCAACAACCCATTTTTTTCACCAAAACCCTACTTTTTGCCCCAAAAATAAACTGCCAGACCAAAACGCCCCGCTTTGGCCAAAGCGGGGCGCTTCGATACGAGGTCACCAGACAGGAAGTGACATGCTCAGCCTTTGTCTGTTGACTTTAATGTGAATAGCCCGGGCCAATGGTTTATGGTAGAATGTATGGCCTAAGCACTACTAGAGGAAACAAAGTAAGCTATCTGTTTTTTTAATCAAGATTAGGTTTAATACATGTAAAACTAAAATTAATTAATATATATATAATAAAATAATTCGAGCAGGCTCACGAGCCGAGCCAGGCCTTGCTCGGGCTCGACTTGTTTACAAACCGAGCCGAGTCGAGCCGACTTGTTTACAAACGAGCCAAATTCGAGCCTAGCTTTTTTCGAGCAAGCTTCAAGCGGGCCACGAGTTTTTTGAACACCCTAATCACAATTCCATATATAGGTAAATGATCCTGTAAAAAGGATCTTTTATGTGAGAAGTGTAGGAAGAGTTTTACACCATTAGATCTGATTTTTAATGGTGGAGATCATAATGGAAAAAATGTAAATTTTGTTTGAATTTTTAATAATTGATTTGTCTTGATAGGGGTATAAGTGTCAATAAACATCAATTCAATTAAGAAAGTGTATAACTCCCCCCACCCCAAAATCATGATTTTCTCTCTCTCCTCCACACAAACTAGAGATTATCTCTCTTCTTCATCCTAATCCACCATTAATCATCATTATCTCCAACCACCACAAAAAAACACCTAAACCTCCTTCTACGAACATTCACGATTTTCTTTCTAACCATGACCTACTTGTTTCTTACTTGATTGTGCTTGGGTATAAAACACCATGTGTTCACACAAGTGTTCCTTATTTGAAATCTAGAAGAAATATTTTAAGATTCAAGGTATGGTGTTTAATTAATATCTGGAAACATTGTATGGGGATTGAGCGCATGGTGTTTAATATCCGAAAACATTTGTATGGTGATTCAAGACATGGTGTTTAATTGTATTGCTATTCGACTTATGGTGTTTTAACATCTGAAAGAATTGTAATAAGATTCAAGGCATGGTGTTTAATATCTTGATACATTGTATGGTGATTCAGGGAATGGTGTTTAATATTTGGAAACATTTGTATGGTGATTCAAGACATGGTGTTTAATTGTATTGGTATTCGACTTATGGTGTTTTAACATCTGAAAGAATTGTAATAAGATTCAAGGCATGGTGTTTAATATCTGGAAACATTGTATGGTGATTCAGGGCATGGTGTTTAATATCTTGAAACATTTGTATGGTGATTCAAGACATGGTGTTTAATTGTATTGCTATTCGACTTATGGTGTTTTAACGTCTGAAAGAATTGTAATAAGATTCAAGCGTGGTGTTTTAAACAGCAGGGACATTGTATTTGTGATTCAAGACACGGTGTTTTAACATCTGGAACGCAGGTTGTAAAAACACCATGGATTGAATTACGAATTAATTTAAAACAGCAGGTTATAAATGTGTTTTGATGTTTGTAAATGATGGAAAACACCATACCAAGAGCAGCTTCTAGAACGCAAGTTCTAAAAACACCATGAATTGAACTATGAATAAATGCAGGTTTAAAACACCATACGAAGAACATGCACTGGAACGCAATTGAAAAACACCATGAATTGCACTGCGAATTTATTAAAACACCATGTTATGAATTTAGTTCAGTTTATTTGTGATTCAAGTCATAGGACTTATTCTAGAAATGAAGGTTTAAAACACCATGTGGAAATGCAGGTTTAAAACACTATACTAAGAACGCATTCTATAAATGTAGGTTTAAAACACCATACGAAGAACATGTATCGGAACACAGGTGTAAAAACACCATGAATTGCACTACGAATTTATTAAAACACCATGTTATGAATTCAGTTCTAATGTGTTGTGAATAATGTATTATGCGAATGGGTGGTTATCAAATCCTAAAAATTATCCAGCTTTGTAACTGCATATTTATTACCAAATTTTAATTATTGATGCAATTACAATTATACCCTCAAGTATTAATTTCAATTAGTGTCACATGTCTTCATCATATCCCTTCTTACACTTCTCACACAAAACCCCTTTTTTTACAATAACCCTACCCTCCATATATAGCATTTAGGGTAGGTTTGGCTAAGCTTATTTAACCTAAAAATGATTTTTTGTGAAAAGGACTTACTGACTTATAACGGGTAGGCTTGGCTAAGCTTATTTAACCTAAAAATGACTTTTTGTGAAAATGACTTACTGACTTATAACTTTTGAAAAAGGAGGTTTTTTTTAAAAAGTGTTTGGATTAGCTTATAGGATGAGAAAAGTCAATAAGTTAATAAATTGTTTTTTAAAAAAATGTTTGGCTTAGCTTATTGATGTAAAATGACTAAAGGGGCTCAAAAAGTTATAAGCTGCTCAAAAAGCCACACCAACCTAACTTCTCAAAAATGACTTTTTCTCCTATACACAAAGTCATTTTGAAGTCCTTTTACAAAAAGTCACATCATCCTAACTTCTCAAAAATGACTTTTTCTCCTTTACACAAAGTCATTTTGAAGTCCTTTTAGGTTTGCCGAACACAAAATCTCCTTGTTAGCTTTTTGAAAAAACTAATAAGTCAATAAGTTTGTTCAAAAAGCTTAGCCAAACATGCCCTTAAAATAAAACTATAAAGAACAGAAACAAACACATGAAGACTAGTGAAATTTGATAAAAAAAAAAAAAAAGTAATACATTGACTAACGTAATTAAGTATTCATCAGCATACTTAAGTTTTTATCTAAAATGAAAATGATATAAATTTACGAACACTGAGTTCTTTATTCATGCCTGAAAGAGAAACCAAGACTGCCATAGCATAATCAAACTATGGTATAAATGGACTGACATTATAACTTGTCAGTAGAAATGGTGATACCAACTCAACAACGTGAATACACCCTGCAAAAGTTAAAAAAAATTATATTAGATGGTGACAACACGCAGTTTCATGTCCAACGTTATTTAGTCTCGTAGACTGCAAGCACCCATATATACAGTTGCTTGCATTCTACGAAGAGTTGGTATGCGCAATGACATTAACATGTTCCAAAATGCACCCCGAGAAATGAAAGACTTTAACATTACCATCAATCCTTCAATACAAGTCAGTTTTCATGTTAAGTAATACTGTTGTGTAGGTGTATAGGCATGAGATGAATCAGATTTATTGCACTAAGGTGAATATTTACTAGTGTGCAACCCATGCATTCTTAACATTATACTTACTACAAAATATTAATCACACTGCTGAAGAAGCCACTCCTGGTAACCACTGATTGAAAAATTTATGGCTGTCAGTATCCGCATTAGTTAAGGCTCCAAGGGGAGTGACAGTTATCTGAAAATTAGGATATCATCAGTAACGGGTGCACATGCAACGTAACCTATAGAAAGTAGGGAAAACGCACGCACATATCCTTCCAGAAGGGGACCGAAGTCGGTTCCACCATTTTCCACCTGCCTTCCCTTGAGCTGAAAGGAAGCATGATACTTTTATAAACATGTTTTATACAGAAAATGACGCAAAACGTCTGAAATACCAAAAAGCCACATACCTCCAACTTGAACAAAAGGGGTTCTTGTGAAACGGCTTTAGCATCAGGGTTTATTGATACAGAACTTGGCTGCATGGTCATTGTTTGGGAACCAGAAGAAACTTGCTTCCAACCCGCTTCCATAATACTGTTTCCTTGTTTAGTCAGCATAAAACCCTAATAACAGAACACAAAAACGAAGAGGATAAATAGGCCAAAATTTTTATGATGAAATAATTCATTTTTATCCATATATTAATTTAGGCCATGATTCTGAATTGGAATCAAGTAGTGAGGAAAAATTGTTAACTTATTCTGCAAATCCATGGAGTGCCTGTGTTCAAAACTTCAGCTTTAAAATATCTAAAAGGTCTGCAGAAGACTCATGCTCTAATATGTGAGTTAGAGATGAACAATGAGCCGTGGGCCCATCCTGTAAAGCCCAGTCCTGTTAGGCTGCCGGTCCTAGGCCTGGTTGAGCCCGTTGGTTGTACTTACAATCGGATTTGATTAAAAAAAACCAATTAAGCCGAAACCCTAGTATTGTTTCTTCCATGAAATGTTTGATGTTTCATTTTTATATTTTTACCTTTTTATCACTATTCAATCTTTTTTATTAATCAAAAAGGTTTTAAATGAATGAAAAAGTTAACTTAATTTTAAGCATTTCTTAATTAAACCCGACCCATATCAACCCCTTTTCTTAACGAGGGAATCGTCCTAACCAACCACGACCAGGTGTCAGGTAGGGCCATGCTTTAATTTTTTTATTTAGGATGGGGCCCGATAAGGACCAGCATAGAAACCGTTGGAACCGGCTATAATTCTTGATTGGCCGGTTCTTGTAGTGTTGTAAACAGATGCAAAGCAAGTCAAAGATTCATTTTTTATGATTCTATTTTTGCCTATTATACATGAAACATGCAACTCACCTTATGGTTCAAAATATCTGTGGGTAAATTCACATTCAGGAAACATTCCTTAGGATAGGTTTTATTCTTGATCTCAACAAAAATGGCACTAATCATGGGTAAGCAAGCCTCAGCAGCCAATGTGAAGTCATTGACATTGCTTGTACCCTCAATCCTGTCATTAACCCAAGTACACAATGAAGATCACAGCTTCTTTCATTTATAACCACCACATATAACCTTATATATGTATGTGCATCCAATTGACCATAATCATTTCTACCTCAAAATCGTTTATTTACCTAAACACTCATTATTAAATCACATACCACTCATATGATATTGCAACCGATGGTATGCCATGAATGAAGGCCTGTCGAGCCCCAGCTGCCGTCCCTGAGTAGACACTGCGTTTGAGCAACCTCCAGTTAGAACAGTAACACATAAAGCAACAAGGAAATTAGCAAAGTGGTACTAACATGTGAAGACCACAGTTGCTGCCCTTATTTATGCCACTTAATACCTGTAAGTAAAGAGTAGCTCAAACAAGTCAGTAAGTTTGATTGTAACTTGTTGTTTAATTAAACAACTATGGAAGCTCAGTTATCTACCAAATCAGGCACTGAAGGAAAGAGCGCCTTGGAGGTTCCCAATGATATGCAGTCACATGGAGTTCCTGTGTAATATAGTTACCAAACAACAACCATCAAAACGAATATAAGCAACTGAGCAGATTGTTCATCTATACATAACTGTAATAACACAACATTAACACACATGATGATGATGAAGCCATGAATAAGTCAATATGAAACTAACCAGAAATAGCAAATGCTGTGGCTCCACTTATTTCAGTTGGCGTTGCAGAAACAGCACGGCGCACCGTAGCAGCATGACTTACAGATGAATTATCCCTGAAAAATACCCAATAACAATAAAGGGAGATAAAACTACAACTATAAAGCATACAAATCTTTGATTTTTGCTTGTGTGTCATGGTTACTGTCTAACTGTCAACAGTTTAGCCAATGATCTCTAGATCAAGTGGTGGAGGGCTTGCATTTCTCTTGTGAGATGCAGGTTCGACTCCCACTTGATGCAGAGTGAGGCACTGGTGGGCAATGATAGGAGACCCAGGGAAACCTGGGTTGGATCCTTGAGCCAAACGGGTTTTACCGGTAATTTCACTGTCGTACCTACGGGCGGGTGGGCTACCGGATTTTCCCCGGAATTGGTGGTGGACTCGGGTTACTCTCGGAGTACTCCGTTTGTCCAGTGGGTGCCCCGAGAGTGCTCGGGATTGAGTTTGTTGGCCGTTCAAAAAAAAAAAACTGTCAACAGTTTTAACCGTCAACTGAACATTATTATTATTTTTATTATTCTCCGATCTCTATAAACTATCCGACTAATTCAAAAACCTCAATTAGCATCCAAATCCACATTTCACATCCATTCATTGTTCATTCCTTCACTAAACTCATCTAAAACTCCTACTCATAAACTAAAACTGTCACCAGCTGTTACTACCTACTACAAATGTACAATTCATGTAAAATCACACACTTGTTTTATATACAATTCAACTAACGATATGAACATCATAACAACTGATACCTAAAATTAGGGGAAGAAGAACGTACGAATCAGGCGCACAGATCCAAAGACGATAGCGATCGGTAGAAACTAGGGTTCGAACTAGGGCTTGGAGTCCAGGAGCATGAATTCCGTCGTCGTTTGTGATCATGATCGTCGGCCGGTGAGCACCGGCGACATTGTTAGTGGCGTCCATGCGTCAGATTTTGATCGGAAAGTGGAAGTCGCCGGTGAATTAGACATTGTTGGTGAAGTTGCAGGTTTATATAAGGGTGTACCTTTTGGCACACTCTTTTCACTATATACACACTTAAAAAGGTGTTTTTTGTCTTTATATGCACACTCTGCAGTGTCGAACTGTAGCAAAAATGCGGCGTTTTGGTCCGGTTAATCAGAAAAAGACTGACGGGTGTCTGACGGGTCTGTTGACCGGACCAAAACGCCGAGCTTTGGCCGCGTTTTGGTCCTGTCAACCAGACAAAAGACTGACACCCTGTCTGGTTGACAGGACCAAAACGCTGCCAAAGCTCGGTGTTTTGGTCCGGTCAACAGACCCGTCAGACACCCGTCAGTATTTGTCTGGTTAACCTGACCAAAACGCCGCGCTTTGGCCACAGTTCGACACTGCAGGGTGTGCATATAAAGACAAAAAACACCTTTAAAGGTGACTATCTACACACTTGGTGTGTTAGTTTGACCCTTATATAATTAGACATTGGAGATGGTAGTCAAAGATTGTGTGGTAAAGTCAAAGATTGTGTGATATATATATATACACCACAAATGGAATGGACTGATTGGGAAGATGCTTTTCTTTTCCAGTTATGAGTCGTGATTAGTTGATGCTTAGGGGGAGGGGTGGTTCACTAGTGATGGATTCTATCACTACCATTGTCCAATAAAATCATGCCATGTCATCAACCAAATTTCTATCACTAGTGATAGAAATGTAGGGGGGTGGTATCACTAGTGATGGGATTCCAATGTACAAGTATTAATGCACAATGTACAAGTCATACCCTATCACAACTCAAAGTTCAACGCGTTATGCCCATAACTCGTTATACTCCATCACTAGTGATGGAATTGGGCGGGGCGGTGTTCCACGAGTGATACTATTGTATCACGGCCCATAACGATGCCACCCCGTGTGGCCTTAGACCGGTGGGTATATGGCATCGCGCCACCCCGTCACTACAGCATCGATAGCGCCCCCGGGGCGTCATCAGTCACACCACACAAATTAAAGGGGGGTGTCATGAAGGTCTCGCCAGCACGTTAACAATGGTTTGTTGATTTGATCGAGGGTAGTTGGTCAAAATTGACCGTTGGCCAACGTTCCGATTAAAAAAAAGTTTTTTTTTTAATTCAAATATATATACAAACCTATCCCAAACTAAAACATACGCCAATCACAAACCAAAACATACACCAATCACCAAAAAAAAAAAAAAAAAAACCACATAAATGCTACCCAATAATTCTTAAGAATGTCATCCAATTCGTCGAGCTCTTCATCCGACGGTGTTCTTGACGATATGATTATCGCAATTACGCAGGAGACGATTAATTATTTGCGAGAAGAAGCCCAATCCTCTACATCGCGTACCAGACAACCGGCTCTTGAACGAGATCGGTTAGGTACTCATGAACGTTTAATGCAAGATTATTTTTGTGAAAATCCGTTGTACGATGATGTCCAGTTTAGGCTCAGGTTTCGTATGAGCCGTCGTCTTTTCCTAAAAATTTCTAATGATCTTGCGGGAGAATTCCGTTTTTTCACACAAAGAGAAAGTGTTAGTCGCAAAGTTGGTTTCCCTGGAATACAAAAGTGTACTGCAGCAATTAGGCAACTAGCGTACGACACAGCGAATGATGTGTGGGATAATATTTAAGGATGTCGTCAAGAATGTGTCGTGATTCTCTTGAAAATTTCTATGAAGGTAATTTTTATTTATTGTTATTATTATTATTTTTTTTGAATTACAGTTTATTATTTTTATTTTTATTGTTATTATTTTTTAAATTTACAGTTTATTATTTTTAGTGTTATTGTTATTATTTATTTTATTAACACTATTTTATTAGGTGTTATCTTCTGTACGGGAGGTGATATTTGAGGATGTCAACTGCTGCTGACGTTCCACTTTTATACGAGGCCCATCAGCGGATACACGGGTTTCCTGGGATGTCGGGTAGTCTTGATTGCACACACTAGGATTGGGCGGCATGTCCAACCGCTTGGAAAGGGCAAAGCCATCGTGGTGACCACAATGGTCCTACCCTAATATTACAAGCGGTCGCGTCTCAACATTTATGGATTTAGCATGTGTACTTTGGCATGGCCGGTGCGAACAATGACATCGCAGTTTTACAATCTTCGAATCTTTTCGACAATGTCATAGATGGCGTTGCACCAGATACTTCAATTTATTCAAACGACGTTGAGTATAAGTATGGGTACTATCTCACAGACGGTATTTATCCGGAGTGGGCGACATTGGTGAAAACTCTTTCATGTCCAAATGACGAAAAAAGAATGTATTTCAAGAAGAAACAAGAGTCAGCAATAAAAGATATTGAGCGGGCTTTCGATGTGTTAAAAAAGAGATGGTCTATCATCGCCCAGCCGTCGAGGATACTTGAAAAAAGTAAAATGAGAAACGTCATGTATACGTGCATCATTTTGCATAACATGATATTTGTCACACCCCCAAAATCCACCTGCGGAATACTACCGCTTGGAGGCGTGACTGACCAGGATCCAGCCACCAATCATATTGAACAAGCATGTAAGTGATTATAAAAATCCAACCAATACAATTGGTGTCCAAACAAAACATAGTTTAAGTTGCAAGCGGAAGCATAATGTTTTAAAACCAAAACATAAGTTTAATTGTTTCAAAGTTTGACATGGCACACAGCTGTCCATGTCCCACAACGACTCTCTTCCATGCAAGCTCCAGCTAAGTACCTAATGACCTGCAAAGCATGTAGTAACGAGTCAACAACAAGTTGAGTGAGTTCACTGTTGGGTGTTCATTTTTAAGTTGCTCCAAAAACAGTTTCCTTTAACTGGCATCCTGCCGTGGGGGTTACCCCATAGTTGAAAACGTGATTTGTTTACCCATTTATTCTGGCAATACAGCCGTGGGGGCTACCCCATGTATACACTAGACTCGTTACCATATCGACTGCTGACTGTAGTCATGTTTATATGCCCTGAACTGTCAATGTCTATCATCATTGACGTGCCCAGATCCATTAGTTCACGCCCGTCCTCTGCGGCACGGTGTGAGGCTTGTCAGACCTAAATAGCGCTATCTAACTAATGACCCGCTCGCCATTGGCCCGACGATTATGTCGATATAAAGAGGAGGGACTTCGTGATAGAGTTTTGGTCTAGTACGAGTTATCTGTCCATGAGGACGAGGAATTATATTCCTGAGCCAATACTGTCCTACCCAAGTAAGGATGAGGAATCCATGTTCCTTAACCCCATTCCCAACCCTGGGAATCCCATGCTTTGTAGAGGGTGTGAACTCACCTTGGTTTGCTCGGCAGATACACAGAAAGGTCAATCAAGTTATATTGTGGTCAACCACGTCCTAACATAGTTGTACCACACAAGTCAGGTTCGTATTTAGGTAGTGCACGTATGTTTTCTACACACATTTGCATACATGTATTGATCATGGCACACACGTATAAATACTTCAGTTAATCACAAGGCACAAACACATCCAATAGCCTCATCTACGTAAATAAGCAAGGTCCAAGTGTGCGGCCCAAATAGTTGGGTTCGTAATAGCATGCAAGTCCAAAGCAGTGTGCACGTGTATATGGTCTCGAGTCGAGACTAGAGGTCCCGAGTCGAGACTGTGCGGTTTCGAGTTGTAGCCTACAAGTTCTCGAGTCGCAACTGAGGAGGTCTCGGGTCATACGTTCATCACTCGAAACTAGGCGGTCTCGAGTCATGTTGTTTATGCGCTGGTAATGTGTGGTCTCGAGTCGAGACTAGGGGCTCTCGACTCGCAACCTGTGTAACAACCGTGGTCTCGAGCTGTCATGGGTTGGTCTCGAGTCGAGACCGGGGGTCTCGACTGGCACACCTGCTAATTGCCAACGCATGTACTAACCAATAGCATTTCGATTTCATGATTTGGTGTACTATCCAATGAGGGTTCACAAACATGTTTATTTGTCTAACAATCAATTAAAATGGATCAAACAACCAGTTTTTCAAATATTCAAGGCACATTCATATCATATTCATGTTGTTCTTCACGTATTCAAGTTATTCATCATGATCATTCATCCGAATCCAACTCGAAACATGCTATACTAGATCTATCTTACCATCTTCGAAGCACTTTCAACAGCCATTAATCATTACCATCTCATAAATCATTTTAGCATCAACTAGTCATGTACTAAACCTCATAAGCAACCTTAACTCATCATATTATTCTCATATCACTATGAAGGAGCATTTCATTCACTTAACTCAAGCAAGACACACTACTCATATCATCAAGCAAACACCTTCATCATGGATAACAACAATCTTAATACCGATTATTCAAGGAGAATATATTCATCATGCATAAAACTTAACAAGCAAACATATTAGCAATTAACTTCATCATACATTATCATCAACCGAAATACCACACATCATCATTAACCGAAATACAATACATAACATGAATCACTAACCGGTTAGGTTTTCAAGGTGCGAGGATATGAAGAAATCGATGAATGAGCTTCCAAAGGAGATCCTAAGCTTGAACCGAGAGCCCTTGTTGTCACCGGTTTGGTCCGAGAGAAAGCAGAGGAGGTTTGTGCTTCTAGGGTTTTAGTGAGAGAGAATGTAGGAGTGTGTGTGTAGGAGAGTGTGTGTAGGTTGCCCAAAAATGGCAAGGTTGGCTATCCACCAAGGTTATATACTCGCTCCAAGTTAGTTCACCCTAGTGGGTTTTCGAGTGGGGTGAAGAGGAGCATGGCCCAACCGGCCCATCAGTTACACTATTCACTCGAGACCGAGTGGTCTCGAGTTGGGTTCTTGTGTTTTGGTTCCGGTTCACTACATACATACTTGTATAAAACTATACTTCATACGTACACCTTAATAACACATAGCACATCAAGATAATCACGGACTTTCATTTACTAATATATATAAACACATAACGTTCAAGCATGTTACATCAAGATGCAAAGAAGGGTTCTAAATCACGAGTTGTCACATTATCCCCAAGTTGAAAGAAATTTCGTCCCGAAATTTGGTAAGTACTCACTGAGGAAGCTAGTTAAGTTGTATGGTTTTCACTGGTTTTCTTGGGGTGTCACATCCTCCCCCCGTTGATCTGGAATTTCGTCCCGAAATTCCGTAGCTTCAGCCTCAGTAGTGGTTGTACCGTTTGCGAATAGTTGGGGATACTTTTGTTTCATCCGATCTTCGCATTCCCAGGTGAACTCTGGGCCGCGACGTGAGTTCCAACGAACTCGAACGAGAGGTATTCTAGTGTTCTTGAGGACCTTAACATCCCGGTCCATGATTTCAACTGGTTCCTCGACGAATCGTAACTGCTCGTCGATAGTGAGTTCCTTCAGAGGAACTATGTGGGTCTCATCTGACAAGCACCTCTTCAGATTTGACACGTGGAAAACGTTGTGAACTGCACTGAGTTCCGCTGGTAAGTTCAGTTTGTAGGCCACCTTGCCTATTTTCTCGATGATTTCAAAAGGTCCGACGTATCGTGGGTTAAGTTTGCCTCGTTTGCCAAAACGAACCACACCCGTCCAGGGTGAAACTTTGAGTAGTACCCGCTCCCCAACTTGGAGCTCAAGTGGTTTCCTGCCCTTATCGGCATAGACTTTCTGACGGTCACGAGCTGCCGCCATGCGTTGTCGTATTTGAGCAATTCGTTCGGTTGTGTCTACCACATGTTCTGGACCAGTGATCTGACTATCTCCCACCTCTGCCCAACAAAGAGGTGACCGGCATTTACGCCCGTACAATGCCTCAAACGGAGCAGCTTTAATGCTGGTGTGGTAGCTGTTATTGTACGAGAATTCCACAAGTGGTAGATGCTTTTCCCAGCTGTTGCCAAAGTCAATTACACATGCACGAAGCATGTCTTCTAAGGTTTGAATAGTGCGCTCAGACTGCCCGTCCATCTGAGGGTGATACGCTGTGCTCATGTCTAATCGTGAGCCAAAGGATTTATGCATTGCTTGCCACAGTTCTGAAGTGAAACGCGCATCTCGATCCGAGATAATAGAGGTGGGCACCCCGTGCCTCGAGACAACTTCCTTGAGATATACTTCTGCTAGAGTGGGGAATTTATCCGTTTCTTTGATAGCCAAGAAGTGTGCAGATTTTGTGAGTCGATCCACGATCACCCAAATAGTATCGTTTTCGCGCTGGGATCTGGGCAGGCCAGTAACGAAATCCATGGAAATTTGCTCCCATTTCCATTGTGGTATCTCTGGTTGTTGGAGTAGGCCTGAGGGTTTCTGGTATTCCGTCTTGACTCTGGCACAAGTCAAACACTTGCTGACGTAGGTTGCTATGTGGGCCTTCATGCTAGGCCACCAATACGTAGTTTTGATATCGTGGTACATCTTATCCGATCTAGGGTGTACCGAGTAGCGAGACTTGTGTGCCTCATCCATCACAAGCTCTCGTAGGTTGCCATAGAGTGGGACCCAAATGCGTCCCGTTACGTAGTAAGCACCGTCTTCCTTCTGTTCTAAGCATTGCCTTGAGCCGCGTAGGGCTTCAGCCCTGACGTTTTCCGGTTTCAATGCTTCTACCTGAGTGTCTCATATTTGGGAAGGAAGACTAGAATGTATCATGAGTTGCAAAGCTCGTACGCGCTTAGGCGCAATGTCCTTTCGACTGAGGGCGTCAGCCACAACATTGGCTTTGCCTGGGTGGTACCTGATCGAGCACTCGTAGTCATTCAGTAGCTCGACCCATCGTCGTTGTCGCATATTCAGTTCTTTCTGTTTGAAGATGTGCTCGAGGCTCCTGTGGTCGGTGTAGATGGCACACTTGGTACCGTACAAGTAGTGTCGCCATATCTTAAGTGCAAAAACAACAGCTCCCAGCTCTAAGTCGTGCGTAGTGTAGTTTCTTTCATGAACTTTGAGTTGGCGCGAGGCGTAGGCGATAACCTTATCCCGTTGCATCAGTACACAACCAAGACCCTGAATTGATGCGTCTCAGTAGACCACGAAGTCGTCTGTGCCCTCTGGCAAGGAAAGGATAGGTGCGCTGCAAAGTCTATCCTTTAAATGCTGAAATGCTAATTCCTGTGCATTTCCCCATCGATAAACAACGCCTTTCTGCGTTAATGAGGTGAGAGGCTGTGCAATCTTGGAAAAATCCTTAATGAACCTCCGGTAGTAACCTGCCAAACCCAAGAATTGGCGAATTTCTGTTGGTGTGCGAGGTGCAGGCCAGTTCTTAATCGAGTCTACCTTGGACGGATCCACATGAATCCCATCCTTGTTCACTATGTGGCCTAGGAAATGGACTTCATGAAGCCAGAAGTCGCATTTCGAGAACTTTGCGTAAAGCTGTTCCGTTCGAAGGAGTTCCAGAATAAGTCGTAGATGCTGCTCGTGTTCCTCCTGACTCTTAGAATAGATCAGGATGTCGTCGATGAAGACTATAATGAACTTGTCCAGGTAAGGTTTGCACACTCGATTCATCAAGTCCATGAAAATCGCAGGTGCGTTTATCAGTCCAAAAGGCATGACCAAAAACTCATAGTGTTCATAACGGGTTCTAAAAGCTGTTTTGGAGACGTCCTCTTCTCGGACTCTCAGCTGGTGATATCCTGATCTCAGATCAATCTTTGAATAGTAGCTCGACCCCTGCAGCTGGTCGAACAAGTCGTCAATACGTGGTAGGGGATAACGATTCTTCACGGTCACCTTGTTGAGTTCACGATAGTCGATACACATTCTAAAGGTACCGTCTTTCTTCTTTACAAATAGCACTGGAGCTCCCCAGGGCGATGAGCTAGGACGGATAAAACCCTTATCCAAGAGTTCTTGTAGTTGCATAGAGAGTTCCTCCAACTCTGATGGAGCTAAACGATAAGGTGCACGAGCTATAGGCGCAGCTCCAGGAGCTAGTTCAATCTGAAACTCAACTTGGCGATGAGGCGGAAGACCAGGTAATTCCTCAGGAAATACCTCAGGATAGTCGCGTACAATTGGAAAATCTTCTATCTTCTTCTCTTTCTCCGAGGTGTCCGTAACGAGAGCCAAAATGGCAGTGTGGCCCTTTCGCAAGCACTTCTGAGCCTTAAGGAAAGAGATGACTTTCTCAACAGTACCCTTCTTGTCGCCACGAATCATGAGAGGTTCATCACCGGAACTAGGAATACGAACAATCTTCTCGTTGCAAAGGATCTCTGCTCGGTGTTGGGATAACCAATCCATCCCAATGACAACGTCGAAACTACCCAAGACGATAGGAATAAGGTCGATAGAGAAGGTCTGGTTAGCAAGAATAAGTTTACAACCCTTGACTACGTGTGCGGCCTCTAAACTCTTACCATTTGCTAGCTCTACAGTGTGCTTGTTGTTCAAGGGTGTTGGAATACGCTTAAGCATTTGACTAACTTCTAGTGACACGTAGCTAGTATCGGCGCCCGAATCAAATAAAACTGTAACATAAAAGTCGTCGAGAAGGAACTTCCCCGTCACAACGTTGGGGTCATTCCTTGCTTCGCCTTGACCAATCACGAACACCCGCCCCCTGGCACCATTGTTGTTGTTGTTGTTCCCATTGTTACCATTCCCCTGATTATTGTTGTTGTTGTTGTTCTGGTTCCTGTTCAGTTGGGGACAATCTTTCTTGAAGTGGCCTTCAGCTCCACACTGAAAGCATCCTTTGTTGTTACCTTGCTGCTGCTGCTGGCGTGGATTCTGTTGAGCTTGTTGTTGTTGACGATTCTGGTTTGCGGGGTATAAGCTTCTACAGTCTTTGGCGGCGTGACCTGGCTTGTTGCACCGGTGGCAGTTACCCCTGGTGCATGGCCCGCTGTGGTGTAGGTTGCAGCGATTGCACTTTGGGTGATTCCCTTTGTACCCACCATGACTTTGACCACCAGATGGTTGCTGACTGGGGCTCTTGTAGTCAT
Organism: Helianthus tuberosus; assembly: GCA_030545235.1. Taxonomy (NCBI): domain Eukaryota; kingdom Viridiplantae; phylum Streptophyta; class Magnoliopsida; order Asterales; family Asteraceae; genus Helianthus; species Helianthus tuberosus. Next base: position 124,053,760 of record CM060443.1, on the reverse strand, counting down.
CAGTCCTTCTCTGCTGAGACTGAGACTGGACAGAAGTCGAACCCTTACTTGAAGCCCCATCCCATTTCCATTTGTTGTCACTAGGAGCATCCGTAGTAGCTGTAGCACTTATGCGCTTGGGTAACCTGTTCTGCTCCACCGCCTGATCAGTAAGACGGTGAGCCAACTGAACAACTTGCTGGATAGTAGCGAGGTTTGCTGAAGTCACATGACTTTGGATCTCTGGCACTAAGCCCTTAAGAAAAAGTTCAATACGCTTAATTGGAGGGTCCACCATAGTAGGACACAATAATGCAAGCTCATTCGATCTCTTAGTATACGCCTCAATTTCTGACCCCGTCATCTTGAGGTTGTAGAACTCGACTTCCAGCTTATGAATGTCGCCACGACTGCAGTATTCCTCCTTGATCATCTCCTTAAAATTGTCCCATGGGGTGGCGTTAGCAGCAACCAACCCCAGCATTTGGACTTGAGCATTCCACCATGTGAGAGCTAAACCCTCGAGAGTACCGGTAGCATACTTCACCCTGCGCGCCTCAGGGCATTCACACATTTCGAAAACTGACTCGAGCTTCTCAAACCAGTGGAGGAGACCTACAGCTCCTTCAGTGCCGCTAAAAGTAGTGGGTCGGCAGTCCATAAAAGTTTTAAAGGTGCACACAGGTGGCTGAGCATGTTGACCTCCTGCGTGTGCAGCTGCAAGTGCCGCAGCAACTCGTTCGTTAATTAGAGCCGTCAACTGGGCTTGAGTCATGTTAACGCGTCCAGACATGATCTTCATATCAAGAGGAACATGAGTGAGAGGGGTTCGCGAAAATGCGATGACAGAAGAGAGTAGGCACACACGTGTTCAAGCAACAGTAGTTATACTAACCAAGCATACCATGAGCAATGCATTATGTAACTAACAAGTAGGCAATATATACATAGATCATATCACCTAGAATGTCGAGCCTTGCATGTGGAGTGAAGCGTCGTTGTGGATCGTAGAGCACTGTACAGGTTATAGTCTGATTTTAATAAAACCTTTTCCCTTATTAAAACTGAGTTCACTATAACCAATGGCTCGGATACCAATCTGTCACACCCCCAAAATCCACCTGCGGAATACTACCGCTTGGAGGCGTGACTGACCAGGATCCAGCCACCAATCATATTGAACAAGCATGTAAGTGATTATAAAAATCCAACCAATACAATTGGTGTCCAAACAAAACATAGTTTAAGTTGCAAGCGGAAGTATAATGTTTTAAAACCAAAACATAAGTTTAATTGTTTCAAAGTTTGACATGGCACACAGCTGTCCATGTCCCACAACGACTCTCTTCCATGCAAGCTCCAGCTAAGTACCTATTGACCAGCAAAGCATGTAGTAACGAGTCAACAACAAGTTGAGTGAGTTCACTGTTGGGTGTTCATTTTTAAGTTGCTCCAAAAACAGTTTCCTTTAACTGGCATCGTGCCGTGGGGGTTACCCCATAGTTGAAAACGTGATTTGTTTACCCATTTATTCTGGCAATACAGCCGTGGGGGCTACCCCATGTTAGTTATCTGGCATTTCGGCCGTGGGGGCTACCCCATGTATACACTAGACTCGTTACCATATCGACTGCTGACTGTAGTCATGTTTATGTGCCCTGAACTGTCAATGTCTATCATCATTGACGTGCCCAGATCCATTAGTTCACGCCCGTCCTCTGCGGCACGGTGTGAGGCTTGTCAGACCTAAATAGCGCTATCTAACTAATGACCCACTCGCCATTGGCCCGGCGATTATGTCGATATAAAGAGGAGGGACTTCGTGATAGAGTTTTGGTCTAGTACGAGTTATCTGTCCATGAGGACGAGGAATTATATTCCTGAGCCAATACTGTCCTACCCAAGTAAGGACGAGGAATCCATGTTCCTTAACCCCATTCCCAACCCTGGGAATCCCATGCTTTGTAGAGGGTGTGAACTCACCTTGGTTTGCTCGGCAGATACACAGAAAGGTCAATCAAGTTATATTGTGGTCAACCACGTCCTAACATAGTTGTACCACACAAGTCAGGTTCGTATTTAGGTAGTGCACGTATGTTTTCTACACACATTTGCATACACGTATTGATCATGGCACACACGTATAAATACTTCAGTTAATCACAGGGCACAAACACATCCAATAGCCTCATCTACATAAATAAGCAAGGTCCAAGTGTGCGGCCCAAATAGTTGGGTTCGTAATAGCATGCAAGTCCAAAGCAGTGTGCACGTGTATATGGTCTCGAGTCGAGACTAGAGGTCCCGAGTCGAGACTGTGCGGTTTCGAGTTGTAGCCTACAAGTTCTCGAGTCGTAACTGAGGAGGTCTCGGGTCATACGTTCATCACTCGAAACTAGGCGGTCTCGAGTCATGTTGTTTATGCGCTGGTAATGTGTGGTCTCGAGTCGAGACTAGGGGCTCTCGACTCGCAACCTGTGTAACAACCGTGGTCTCGAGCTGTCATGGGTTGGTCTCGAGTCGAGACCGGGGGTCTCGACTGGCACACCTGCTAATTGCCAACGCATGTACTAACCAATAGCATTTCGATTTCATGATTTGGTGTACTATCCAATGAGGGTTCACAAACATGTTTATTTGTCTAACAATCAATTAAAATGGATCAAACAACCAGTTTTTCAAATATTCAAGGCACATTCATATCATATTCATGTTGTTCTTCACGTATTCAAGTTATTCATCATGATCATTCATCCGAATCCAACTCGAAACATGCTATACTAGATCTATCTTACCATCTTCGAAGCACTTTCAACAGCCATTAATCATTACCATCTCATAAATCATTTTAGCATCAACTAGTCATGTACTAAACCTCATAAGCAACCTTAACTCATCATATTATTCTCATATCACTATGAAGGAGCATTTCATTCACTTAACTCAAGCAAGACACACTACTCATATCATCAAGCAAACACCTTCATCATGGATAACAACAATCTTAATACCGATTATTCAAGGAGAATATATTCATCATGCATAAAACTTAACAAGCAAACATATTAGCAATTAACTTCATCATACATTATCATCAACCGAAATACCACACATCATCATTAACCGAAATACAATACATAACATGAATCACTAACCGGTTAGGTTTTCAAGGTGCGAGGATATGAAGAAATCGATGAATGAGCTTCCAAAGGAGATCCTAAGCTTGAACCGAGAGCCCTTGTTGTCACCGGTTTGGTCCGAGAGAAAGCAGAGGAGGTTTGTGCTTCTAGGGTTTTAGTGAGAGAGAATGTAGGAGTGTGTGTGTAGGAGAGTGTGTGTAGGTTGCCCAAAAATGGCAAGGTTGGCTATCCACCAAGGTTATATACTCGCTCCAAGTTAGTTCACCCTAGTGGGTTTTCGAGTGGGGTGAAGAGGAGCATGGCCCAACCGGCCCATCAGTTACACTATTCACTCGAGACCGAGTGGTCTCGAGTTGGGTTCTTGTGTTTTGGTTCCGGTTCACTACATACATACTTGTATAAAACTATACTTCATACGTACACCTTAATAACACATAGCACATCAAGATAATCACGGACTTTCATTTACTAATATATATAAACACATAACGTTCAAGCATGTTACATCAAGATGCAAAGAAGGGTTCTAAATCACGAGTTGTCACAATATTTGTGACACCTGTGTCACTTCAACCATCAAAAAAATACCAAACCAATGAAATATTGTATTTCATACTTGGGATTTGTATAAATATATGTATCGTTTGCACATATCAATTCTTGTTCGATTTCGGGCTCTAAATCGCTTTCTGGAAGGTTATAGGGGTGTTCAGAAAAAACCGTAACCAAATAAAAACCGTAAACCGAACCGTAACCGTAACCAAATAAACCGATCCGAATAACGAATTCGGTTTTTGGTTTGGTTTCTAACCGAAACCGAATTGTGAATATGGTTTTGGTTCGGTTTATGGATCCACATTTTATTTTATTTGGTTTATTCGGTTTATTTGGATAACCGGATAAACCATTTAACTTAATTAATTATTAAATAAAAATAATAATATTTTATAAATCATATACAATTTATTAGCCCAAAATAGTTATTTTTTTAAGTAGCCCAAAATATCAAATGTAAATCTAAAAGCCCAACTCAACATTTCTAAAATAATAGAACTTTAGACCTATAGAAACTAGGTTTTAGGATTTCTACATTTTTTTTGGTGAAAGACTCATGTTTGAAGATTATTTATATTTTGTGTCATTAGACTTGTTAACTTTTTATAGTTTTCTATGATCTATGTTTTGAAGCTTTAACTTTGTAGTTGTGTCTGCGATTACTTTATGGAAGTGTTTGTTTTATTTCGCAATGAAACTTTTTTGTATTCATATATTGTTAGGTGTAAATTAGTTGCGATGTTCGAAAGTTGGAACAAAAACATAAATATAAATTAGGAAAAAAAAGTACTTGGTACAATTTGGTTAGATTTAGTTTATTTGGTTTCTAACCGAAACCAAACCGAATTGAATTTGGTTTGGTTTGGATCGGTTTGCATATTTCTTATTTGGTTTGGTTTGGTTTTTGGTTTGGGGTACAAAATTTTGAAAACCGAATAAACCATAAACCGAACCGATGAACACCCCTAGAAGGTTATACGCGCACCGATGCGTAAATATAACCAGTTTAATGCAACAAACACTCCGGAACGGTGACATAGGCTTAACATACCTTAAATAACCTTTACATAACTTAGAAATAAGTTTTGAAGGCTTTGGTATGGCAAAATCAAGTCTATTCGCTTACAGGGACTAAAGTTGACAAACTGCGAAAGTATGCCAATTTGAACTGTAACAGACATTCCGGAACATGACCATAAGTTAAACATACCCTAAATATCCTTTACATAGCTTAGAAATAGGCTTTGAGGGGTTCGGTGTGCTAAAATAAACTTTTGGGTCATTCAGGGACTAAAAGCGTCAAAAAGTGCATAAGTTTGCATTTTCGCGCATAACTTACGTTCTGAATACATCCAGACATCCAAAAATTTATGTAAGCACTAAAATATTTTATTTTAGTGTTTGGCATAAGAAAAATCCATTCGTCACGCAATTTGGATCGTTTTTCGCGCTTATGCGCATTCCGTCGTAATTAAGCGAACATCGCGATCGTACGGCCAAACGAACCGACATGTGAAATATTTTTTAGCACACTTTAAGTTCCCTATACTTTAACTTTATTTTAGAGCTTTGAAATGGGGTTAACGGGCCTTAAACGTGTCAGAAATGGCTTTATTGCATAACAGGGACCAAAACTGTCATTTCAGCATAGTTGATGGCTTACGGATCGTAAGCCCTCAACCTTACGGTCCGTAAGGACCTCCCAGATCAGCAGATTATGTTTGACAGCCTGTTAACAGCTGTTACCCACCCCTAATCCCTTTGCACTTGCCCCTTCCTGATGTTGGGGGGCCAAATTGAGTTACCTTAGTGTTGCAACAAGTGTAGGGACAAGATCAAAGCACGGTATTCGAGAAACGATCCTAACGGTTCTACCACATCTATAAATACCCATCAAGTTCACTTGCAAAACCCACTTGAAATCTGAGAATTCTCTAAGTTGGGGTGTTTTATCACTTCATACCTGAGAATACTTGGAAGTTCAATCTTGCGGGGACCCTTTGTAAGTGTTCTTTCATTCTTTTCATCCGTTTTAGCGTTAAAGTCAAACTTTGTTTGACTTTATGCGTTGACCAGTTTATGGTCAATGCGAAGTTCATTTGAACTTCATAATGTGAGCGTAATCACGATGGTTATAGTCCCTAGTGACTATACCTACTGATTACCACGTTATCAAGGCTCAGTGACGAGTCGTAGTTTCGGCCAAAATGCGTATTCTTGCGTATTTTGTAACCAAACTACTCTTAGGTATCAAAACCGTTTGTTTTGATACCAAACCTGTTCTCTAAACTTAGTTAAGCATGTTTTAACATGCTTAGCTCGTCACTATTAGTTTAGTGCTTATATAGGGTCGTAAGGTAAGCGATCTAAACAATCGCTTATACTTTCGAACCCGACCCGTTTGGTCGATCATTAGGATCCGACCAAGCACATTAGGTGACCATAGTTGTATAGAGAATAACCTCCCGAGGTTATACCTTATGGTCACAACGTTTAGTTAGTTGTATGATAGGTAGTTTATATGCCTTAGGTAAATTACCAAAATGCCCTTTTTACGCCAAAATTCATTTTAAGCATGTGTAACATAACTTTTGATATCTAAACTGATTTGGCAACAATATTAGACATGTTAAGGCATATTTTACTTATCATAGGGCTAGTTAGGCGTTCTGAACGCGTTTTACGCAAACGACGCGTTAAAGTAGCATAAGCTACCTAAACGGGTCGTAATGGCTCAGAAGCACTTAGGATAGGTTCTGTTTTAGTATGTAGGCTTTGTTAAACCATATTACCTGAGTTCCCATACTCATTTGGTTTACGAGCCCTCATTCTATCCAATCCTCCGATATAGGTCCGGTTATTAATGTAGTTACCTATATTAGGTACCGTTTGATTCCGTGATCTTCTAGCTTTGCTTGGTGGTTATCCTAGGACTTCTAAGCAATCACAAGTGAGTACATAGACCCCTCTTTTACTGTTTTCCAAACATTTTGGGGTGAAACACATGTGCCTACTTGTTACTTTCATGCTTTTCCATGTTTTCATATCATATGCTTGCTATGTTCATTAGTACACTATTAGTACATTGTTTTACATTACATTTCATGCTATGTATGTCCATTGTGTGCATACTTAGTACATTTTTTTACCTTACATTTTATGCTATGTATGTCCATTGTGTGCATACTTAGTACATTGTTTTACATTACATTTTGTTGCATATGCTCATCCAGCATATGAACACATTATATTACATTATGTGAACCATTTGTATCTATTGAACCATGTGAACCATTTGACAATAGACATTTGACTATACCTAAACATTTCTACAATTGTTAAACATTACATCTTGATGGTTTGGTTTGAGTAAGTGATTTAAGTAACGAGGCGTGTGTAATATGATACAAGCATGGTGGATACGCCGCTGGTACTTCCTATATATTAGTGTTTGTATGGTATTACATATCGTAGTGTTATTTGAATCATTTCAATTTGAGACATATAACATTTTATACAAATAACATACTTTTCACAAGACATTATTTTACAAACAACTTATCTTATACAAACTCATTTTACATGGTTATTCATTTAACCATACATTATTCTCTTATTTATACATATCATCTGAACTTATTGTTTTTCAAACGATTTACAAAACAAATCAATTTACAAGGTTCATGACTACACTTATTAAACTTTTCTTAAACTTACAAGTCATGAATCCTATTTTCACAAAACCTATGTATCTCACAGGAATTTTTATGCTGACGTACCTATTTTCACATGTGTTTTCAGGAGTTGATGCATAGGACTTATCGAGACATACTTAGGCGGACCTGTGCCTTAGTGACTTAAAACGAGACAAGAAATAGTTAATTTATGTTATGTACTCTTTATTTCTTGTTTAAAGACAATGTAACTCGCTTGTTTGATGAATAAAACGAAACTTTAATTTCCATGGTTGTGAAACAATTAATTCTGTTACAACACCCCGTGACGTTTCCGCCACGTTTCGTTGTTTTACGTGGTCGGGGTTTGACTGAAAAGTTGGTATCAGAGCCAATGGTTATAGGGAATTAGGTTATTAGTAATACTTTGACCTAGTCTATAACCTTCCTAGGACCCTAACACGAGTTTACTTGCGTTTAGTCATAAAACAATACCGTCACCTATCCTTAGGCGACGACCACAACAAGAACATAAATTTCAAAACCGCTTTGAAAACTAATCATCTGTTCTAGGATGATTGATTACCAGGTTTTGAACCCTCTGTTATAAGGTTTTGAACCCCTTTGAATTTTCAAAACTCTCATCAAAGTTTTGGGTCCTAAATAGTGTGAACACGTGCAAACTGGAAGAGTGAATGCCTGTACCCTGGGTTTTCTGTCTAAGGCTAGAGTGTTCGTACAAATCCACATAATTGGACCAGTCACTCTTACCTGGGAACTCTTGGGGTGAGTGTCCACTTATAGGCGAGCATGTCTTCGCGATACATTATGAGGATCTATTTGCTTTGATTCAGCCTTTGTGTTGTTTGTTTGCTTCGTGGTTTAAACAAATGACCATCACCCATGATTTTGGTCGGTAATTGTAACATCCTATTCTTACCCAATGCCATTTCATTTGTTTTCTCTCTTGTTTCCCCTTTTAGAATGCCTCCACGACGCGAAAATCAGGTATCTATTGAGGAGCTGGCAGCTGTCATTATACAGCAAATGACTGCTGCAATCCCGAACATCGTTGCTCAATGTAACCAAGCCCTCAACAACAATAATGCCCCCTGCAACTTCAAGTCGTTCAACTCGGCTAAGCCATCAAAGTTTTCTGGGTCTCAAGGAGCGACTGCACTTCTGCAATGGTTCGAGAGTCTAGAGAGCACCTTCAGGCATGTTCAATGCCCAAATGAGTGAAAGGTAGATTTCGCATCTGGTGTCTTTGAGAAACGGGCTTTGACATGGTGGAATGGTGTGATGAGAGATAGGGGTGCCGATGTGGCACTGGCTCAAACATGGGAAGAGCTTCGAGCTCTGATGATGAAGGAGTTCTGTCCTCATCATGAACTTAGGGCTTTGGAAAGAGAATTCGACGATCTTAAGCAAGACAGCGGCGAACATCGAGCCTACACTGATCGATATGAGGAGGTGAGCCTGTTGTGTCCTACCATGGTTACGCCTTTGGATAAGGCGATCGGAAAATACATTGATGGTCTCCCTGACCCAGTTCAGGACATTGTTACTGGTAGTAATCCTACCACAGTTAGACAGGCCATTGAATTATCTGCTACCCTAACCGAATCTCAGATCAGAAAGGGCAAACTTTTTCGGAAAGGCGACAAGAAACAAGCAGCTAATGTTCAGGAGGAAACCAAGGAAAGCAAAACCGAACCTTCTAAGAAGCGTAAGGCTTCGCAGAATTGTGCGATTGCTGCTCAACCCAACCAAAACACCCGCAACCAACCAACTCAACCTCCTGCAAGGAAACCTTATGCCGGTACTGCACCGATATGCAACAAATGTAATACACACCACTTAGCTCACCTACAGTGTCGTTTATGTGCATCATGTAGGCGACTCGGTCACCTGGCAAATGCTTTTCGATTTACCCCAAACCAAGGTGGTCCAAACCAACCTCAAGTAAATCCTGCTCAAGCTCGTTTTCCACCAGGTCCTTGCTTCAACTGTGGCGAGATGGGCCATTTCCGAAGAAATTGCCCAAAGATTGCTAATGCGAATCCAGCGCAGGGATGAGCATCGGACCAACTAAAAGACAATGTTGCTTAGAAATAATCAAGCCTTATGTATTATTTCCTTTTGTTGTCAAGGTCCATGGAACAGTTGTTGTTGTTGTTTATAAATAAATCTTTTTTATTTTACATTGCAATGTACGAATGTGATGGCATGTATAAACAACGTATCCCCTACAATACCGACAATCAAGGAGCCGTATTCCTTGAAGAACAGACTACCCCCAAAATTCTTCCATTTTATTATCTCTTGCGTTTTCCATGAAAATCCTAATTACCCGTTTCTTCCAAGGAAACGAAGTACAAGGCGTAAGTTACAACTCTGGACGAATACCCAAAAATACCACTATAAATCCATAATAGGGTACCAAAGGGTATTTCCGTAAAATCCTAAAATTGTTTTGTACCTTAATTAGAATATTATGTTTCTTTGAAAACAAAATCGAATTTTTGGAAGATCATCCTATCTTCATAGATAGATTCTTGAAAAAAAAATGATTTAAAGTGCCAAATGAAATCCACGGATTGGATTCCTGGTGTGCTTTAAGTATCCGCGTCCAAAGATAACAAATTTAAGGCCAAATTAAACAATTATGTGATTATGTGCTTATGTGTTCCCTTTTTATGTGATCCAAATTTTTGTTATCCAAATCCTCGTAGAATCTTCCATATCTTCATATAAGGGATTCATAGTAGGATATCCAAAGGTACTACCTTAAATCCTTGATGGGCTTCAACGTTATAGTTAAAGATTTCCTCTTGAATAGTTTAGTTAAAGAGATTGATTCGTCAATCTAGTTAAAGACATCCTCCGTTGATGTAGTTAAAGATTCCTCTTGGGTAGTTTAGTTAAAGAGATCGATTCATCAATCTAGTTAAAGACATCCTCCGTTGATGTAGTTAAAGAGATCATTCGTTAATCTAGTTAAAGAGACTGATTCGTCAATCTAGTTAAAGATATCATGTGTTGATATAGTTAAAGAGGCCCTCTGGTGGTCTAGTTCAAGAGATTATCCGTTGATCTAGTTAATAGATCCTTTGGTGATCTAGTTAAAGAGACTATTGTAGTCTAGTTAAATCACCACAGGATAATTCGTTTGATTTTTTTCCCCTATGCATTTTGAAATGAACCGTGCGGACTGTGCAAGGAATTACGTAATTATGGAGGCCTACATAATTATGGAATTCAGTGCACAGAAACCACAGAAAGTTTTGTCATGTGTTAAGACCAATAGTGACAAGAGTAATGATACGAGAGAAGTCTTGGACCTTGACCGATGTCATTACTTCCCAATACTGAATTCAAGTTTCCTATGATAAGTCTTCATGGGAAACGTTCTCCTATCCATAGTTTGAAACTCCATGTTTTGCTACTACAAGGACTTCACTTTGAGGGATTAACAATTTCGCTAAGAACCCTATCATGGCCCAGAGTTCTACTTAGGGTTCAAGGGATTCATTCAAAGTGAAAACATCACCGTTGTCCTCACAAGTTTCTCCTAAAATTAAATTTCGGGACGAAATTTCCTAAAGTAGGGGAGACTGTGACACCTGTGTCACTTCAACCATCAAACAAATACCAAACCAATGAAATATTGTATTTCATACTTGGGATTTTTATAAATATGTGTATCGTTTGCACATATCAATTCTTGTTCGATTTCGGGCTCTAAATCGCTTTCTGGAAGGTTATACGCGCACCGATGCGTAAATATAACCAGTTTAATGCAACAAACACTCCGTAATGGTGAAATAGGCTTAACATACCTTAAATAACCTTTACATAACTTAGAAATAAGTTTTGAAGGCTTTGGTATGGCAAAATCAAGTCTATTCGCTTACAGGGACTAAAGTTGACAAACTGCGAAAGTATGCCAATTTGAACTGTAACAGACATTCCGGAACATGACCATAAGTTAAACATACCCTAAATATCCTTTACATAGCTTAGAAATAGGCTTTGAGGGGTTCGGTGTGCTAAAATAAACTTTTGGGTCATTTAGGGACTAAAAGCGTCAAAAAGTGCATAAGTTTGCATTTTCGCGCATAACTTACGTTCTAAATACATCCAGACATTAAAAAATTTATGTAAGCACTAAAATATTTTATTTTAGTGTTTGGCATAAGAAAAATCCATTCGTCACGAAATTTGGATCGTTTTTCGCGCTTATGCGCATTCCGTCGTAATTAAGCGAACATCGCGATCGTACGGCCGAACGAACCGACATCCGAAATATTTTTGAGCACACTTTAAGTTCTCTATACTTTAACTTCATTTTAGAGCTTTGAAATGGGGTTAACGGGCCTTAAACGTGTCGGAAATGGCTTTATTGCATAACAGGGACCAAAACTGTCATTTCAGCATAGTTGATGGCTTACGGACCGTAAGCCCTCAACCTTACGGTCCGTAAGGACCTCCCAGATCAGCAGATTATGTTTGATAGCCTGTTAACAGCTGTTACCCACCCCTAATCCCTTTGCACTTGCCCCTTCCTGATGTTGGGGGGCCAAATTGAGTTACCTTAGTGTTGCAACAAGTGTAGGGACAAGATCAAAGCACGGTATTCGAGAAACGATCCTAACAGTTCTACCACATCTATAAATACCCATCAAGTTCACTTGCAAAACCCACTTGAAATCTGAGAATTCTCTAAGTTGGGGTGTTTTATCACTTCATACCTGAGAATACTTGGAAGTTCAATCTTGCGGGGACCCTTTGTAAGTGTTCTTTCATTCTTTTCATCCGTTTTAGCGTTAAAGTCAAACTTTGTTTGACTTTCTGCATTGACCAGTTTATGGTCAATATGAAGTTCGTTTGAACTTCATAACGTGAGCGTAATCACGATGGTTATAGTCCCTAGTGACTATACCTACTGATTACCACGTTATCAAGGCTCAGTGACGAGTCGTAGGTTTGGCCAAAATGCGTATTCTTGCGTATTTTGTAACCAAACTACTCTTAGGTATCAAAACCGTTTGTTTTGATACCAAACCTTTTCTCTAAACTTAGTTAAGCATGTTTTAACATGCTTAGCTCGTCACTATTAGTTTAGTGCTTATATAGGGTCGTAAGGTAAGCGATCTAAACAATCACTTATACTTTCGAACCCGACCTGTTTGGTCGATCATTAGGATCCGACCAAGCACATTAGGTGACCATAGTTGTATAGGGAATAACCTCCCGAGGTTATACCTTATGGTCACAACGTTTAGTTAGTTGTATGATAGGTAGTTTATATGCCTTAGGTAAATTACCAAAATGCCCTTTTTACGCCAAAATTCATTTTAAGCATGTGTAACATAACTTTTGATATCTAAACTGATTTGGCAACAATATTAGACATGTTAAGGCATATTTTACTTATCATAGGGCTAGTTAGGCGTTCTGAACGCGTTTTACGCAAACGACGCGTTAAAGTAGCATAAGCTACCTAAACGTGTCGTAATGGGTCAGAAGCACTTAGGATAGGTTCTGTTTTAGTATGTAGGCTTTGTTAAACCATATTACCTGAGTTCCCATACTCATTTGGTTTACGAGCCCTCATTCTATCCAATCCTCCGATATAGGTCCGGTTATTAATGTAGTTACCTATATTAGGTACCGTTTGATTCCGTGATCTTCTAGCTTTGCTTGGTGGTTATCCTAGGACTTCTAAGCAATCACAAGTGAGTACATAGACCCCTCTTTTACTGTTTTCCAAACATTTTGGGGTGAAACACATGTGCCTACTTGTTACTTTCATGCTTTTCCATGTTTTCATATCATATGCTTGCTATGTTCATTAGTACACTATTAGTACATTGTTTTACATTACATTTCATGCTATGTATGTCCATTGTGTGCATACTTAGTACATTGTTTTACATTACATTTTGTTGCATATGCTCATCCAGCATATGAACACATTATATTACATTATGTGAACCATTTGTATCTATTGAACCATGTGAACCATTTGACAATAGACATTTGACTATACCTAAACATTTCTACAATTGTTAAACATTACATCTTGATGGTTTGGTTTGAGTAAGTGATTTAAGTAACGAGGCGTGTGTAATATGATACAAGCATGGTGGATACGCCGCTGGTACTTCCTATATATAAGTGTTTGTATGTTATTACATATCGTAGTGTTATTTGAATCATTTCAATTTGAGACATATAACATTTTATACAAATAACATACTTTTCACAAGACATTATTTTACAAACAACTTATCTTATACAAACTCATTTTACATGGTTATTCATTTAACCATACATTATTCTCTTATTTATACATATCATCTGAACTTATTGTTTTTCAAACAATTTACAAAACAAATCAATTTACAAGGTTCATGACTAAACTTATTAAACTTTTCTTAAACTTACAAGTCATGAATCATATTTTCACAAAACCTATGTATCTCACAGGCATTTTTATGCTAACGTACCTATTTTCACATGTGTTTTCAGGAGTTGATGCATAGGACTTATCGAGACATACTTAGGCGGACCTGTGCCTTAGTGACCTAAAACGAGACAAGAACTAGTTAATTTATGTTATGTACTCTTTATTTCTTGTTTAAAGACAATGTAACTCGTTTGTTTGATGAATAAAACGAAACTTTAATTTCCATGGTTGTGAAACAATTAATTCTGTTACAACACTCCCTGACGTTTCCGCCACGTTTCGTTGTTTTACGTGGTTGGGGTGTGACAGAAAAGTTGGTATCAGAGCCAATGGTTAAAGGGAATTAGGTTATTAGTAATACTTTGACCTAGTCTATAACATTCCTAGGACCCTAACGCGAGTTTACTTGCGTTTAGTCATAAAACAATACCGTCACCTATCCTTAGGTTTCTCTCAAACAAAACAAGTCCGACAACCTAGATTTCTATTAGTGTAGTTTCTAGACTACCTATCTTGATTCCAGCAAAACAAATCCATCAACCTGTCACATACGTTAAAATAAAGTCAATACATAAAGTAAAGGTGAGTACACAAGTTTGCATAATAATAGCACGAAAAGCGTTTACGTAGAACCAGCATGTAACACGTAACGGACGAAGCATGTAACTATCAAACAATGATTACAGCTTAACCATGAGACTACGTTGTAGAGTATGCGCGACACATGTTCAGCGAACATGTGAACTAAAGTAATGTGATCCCTAGCAACCCCTGTCCACGACAGGTGCTGAGTCCAAACTATAGTACTATCGTTGCTAGAGGCGGTATAGTGTAACACTGTATAGCATAGTACAAGCATTCAAAATCACGTATAGCATGCAGGAGCGGTTAGCGTTCATAAAGTGTTTGCGTTGTGTGTTGTGTTTTGATATAGAATGTATGTAACACCCAAAAGTGCGTTAAATGAAAATGGGTTCGGGTATACTCACAGTGTATGTTTAACAAGTAAACACAAGCAGGATTGGATTGAAGGGAGCGCGTTGAGTTAGCCTGTGCATGTAATCAGTAGCATAAGTCATTGCGCAGAGCGTTAACAGTTTAAGCGTTCGACTGGTGATCCGAACGAATGGATATAACCCATCTGAGCGGATGGTCATCCGGACGGATGACCATTCAAACGGATGGCCATTCGATTGAGTGTGTGGTGTTTGTAAATCGTTGAAAATTCAAAGTTCAGTTAAAACGTTTAAACATTGGAGATTATAAGGGACAGGTCATCCGATCGGATGGTCATCCGAACGGATGGCCATTCGAGCGAGATGATCTATAGTTTGAAAACTTGTAAAATTTTCTAAGTAAAAGTTTTGAGTTAACGGAGACGGCGTGACGACGTGTCAAACAACGGAGATATACCAAATCCAGTTCATTAGGTCGGATGGGTACCACTCCTTCAGACAGACGAGCTGTTCTTGGTGTGTAAATATCAACAATTAGATGTGTAGTTAAGACTACACATACTATATAAATATGGGTTTATTAAA
The DNA here is from genome assembly GCA_030545235.1 of Helianthus tuberosus. Taxonomy (NCBI): domain Eukaryota; kingdom Viridiplantae; phylum Streptophyta; class Magnoliopsida; order Asterales; family Asteraceae; genus Helianthus; species Helianthus tuberosus. The sequence continues at coordinate 124,038,396 of CM060443.1, read as the reverse complement.
ACTTTTACAAATCATAAGTTATTCAACATAACGTGATCGGATTCGGCGTTTAATATTTGCGACGAGGCAAAGTGCGGAAGCATGTATCTTTATCGTGTTCGGTGCTTCGTTGAGCTTGATCGTCTTCCGGCATCCAAAATGTACCTACATTTCATAAACATGAAATGCTTTAGTCATACGGGGTTTAAAACTTGTCTAAACGAGTCCGGGAAGCGAAACTGATAAAAAAAATACATTTTTCTACAGGGTCTACCGTAAATTACGGTGGATACCGTAATTTACGGTAGCCCCTGAATGTTGATTTTCCCACCGTAAAGCAGTGGGTGTGTGGCGTAAAGACTTTAAGGCTACCGTAAGTTACGGTGGCTACCGTAACTTATGGTGGCCTCTGCACGATTTTCCAAGTTTGCCGTTTTCTAAAACGAACACCTTCATAACTTTTAATCCGCTTGTCCGTTTGACCTACCGTTTCTTCCTACGTGATTGTAATTTGATCCTTCATCATATGGAGTTAAAATCCAACATCCGGATTAACAAAATTTAAGACTTTTAAGTCTTCGGCTTATTACCCTTTTTACCAAATTTTGACCCATTCGCGATTTTATCAAACAAACATGTTGTTTGATTCTAATTCCTCATCATTTCCATATTGCTTATCATATTAGATTCAAATCACGGGTTTATATACATTCTTAAACCCGTTTTTACTTAGAAGTTTAAATGACCCGTTAAGGGCATTTAAGCACTTTTACGCATAATTCACACTCATTTATTTCTAGTATCTTATTTCCACATTATTTATCAAATGATCTTCCATCACAACTATATTTGTGATGGGTTTAATGTGGCGATCTATATAATCCGAGTTTTACCCCTCGGATTATCATTTTACGGCAAAGACTCATATAGATTCTTTTGACCAAGGATTTACATCTTTCTACACTTCGTATTCTCATTTTTAAATAGCCTCTTATATCCCACCACAACTATTTTTGTGGTGGATTTAACATAATGGACCGCTATCCTAATTTTTTTACCCTTAGGATAGTCCTTTTACGTGATTGACCCGTTCATAGGCATTTGACCCCCAAGGTTTATGCCTACGACTCTTACATATGTCTAAGAGTTACATAATGATAATACTAGTATCTAAACGACCTCTAAGGGTCGTTTGCCAGATTTACCTATCATGGGCATTTTTATCAACTTATTTCCTCCTTTCACGACATAGGTCCCTTTGCTAAGGTATTTGACTAACATTGCATTTTTAACTATAAATCTATATATATGCGTACCTGGCTCGAGTCAACATATAGACCCGTTTTATACCTCGCGTTAATTAACCAATATTCTATGGCGTCGCAATTATCCAATTTGCTATTCGCTCCTGATAACATACGACTTGACAACCTCATTAGTCAATATTGTCAAATGGTGTTATCATCACCATTTGACCCATTTGGACTATAGGACCAAACATTTACATAAATTAGAATAAAAGCATGGTTTTAAATTTCCAAATTCACCCATTTGCCCCATTTACCATAAACCATGGTTTTTATCATATATACTCGTTCCGACTTGTATCAATCGTGTCGGAACCCTTATTTCGGATATTACATCATTCGCATTTATAGTTTATAAAACAAACACGTGTCCTACAAAAAGGGTGTAAGTTTTACTTACCTCGTATCCGAGCTACGCTTTTCTTTTCCTTTATTCAATCAAGTCCTTTATTCTTTATTCAATTCGTTTGACTTGTCCATGTGAATTTCATCACTTGTGACAGTCAAACTTTTATCCCTATGCCTTAGCATTCCTATTGTTCGGTCTGTATTTTCTTTTTACTTGATCCTTGTCCCTTCTCTCGGGCTCGTTATTCTTACGTAATACGCTTCCGTCATCTGACTTACGTTTACGTTTACTATCAAACATCTTACTTATTTGATTCATTTGGGTACCATTTAAGTTAGTCCCATTCACCCCACCCTTACTACATCGGACATAAATGTGTCCATCATAAGAAGTTCATGGTACCACGTGTTCACTACTTACTTGGCCAGAGTAAGCGACCAACACCTGTATACATGACCTTTTTATAATTTTCACATTACACCCCATGTAAGTAATGCCTCTATTTGTTTTTCTTGGAAACAATATCCCGGATAGGTTTTCTATTCAGGTTTTTCCAAGTTTTCAATCTACATATGCAACTTTCAATCTCTACGTATTTGTTGCATATTACTATTTATGCAATAATTTAAAACGTGCACCTGATAATGCTTGCTCTAACAGGCTCTCCTTGCCATTAACTTATTCGCAACGTTGTGCGATTTAGGTCCTTGGTGAGCGTGCTCTATTTGTCGTACTTTGGACCGTTCCTCTGTCAAATCCACGATTTGTTAAACTTTCGCTATCTTCATATGCGAGTGTCCTTCAATCTAAAACTTTTACAATAGTTAGTAATTTCGGCATTAATGGGTGCCCGTATTATAATACGAGGCTTTTCTACTATACGCATCAACGCGTGTAATTTCGTTGACTATATCTATTCTATATCGATTTTATTGGTGTAACGTGTATTACACGATAACAATATGTGTTGTTCTCAACACTTTAATCATACTAAACCATTGATATACATGTACTTACCGGATTTGCGATCAAGCCTCGAACCGAACACATTTGTCAACAACCTTGAGCTCTGATTACCAACTTGTAAGACCCTAGTTACTATTTAACAGTTTTTCATGTAAATATCAACAATTAGATGTGTAGTTAAGACTACACATACTATATAAATACGGGTTTATTAAAACTTTTACAAATCATAAGTTATTCAACATAACGTGATCGGATTCGTCGTTTAATATTTGCGACGAGGCAAAGTGCGGAAGCATGTATCTTTATCGTGTTCGGTTCTTCGTTGAGCTTGATCGTCTTCCGGCATCCAAAATGTACCTACATTTCATAAACATGAAATGCTTTAGTCATACGGGGTTTAAAACTTGTCTAAACGAGTCCGGGAAGCGAAACTGATAAAAAAAATACATTTGTTTACAGGGTCTACCGTAAATTACGGTGGCTACCGTAATTTACGGTAGCCCCTGAATGTTGATTTTCCCACCGTAAAGCAGTGGGTGTGTGGCGTAAAGACTTTAAGGCTACCGTAAGTTACGGTGGCTACCGTAACTTACGGTGGCCTCTGCAGGATTTTCCAAGTTTGCCGTTTTCTAAAACGAAAACCTTCATAACTTTTAATCCACTTGTCCGTTTGACCTACCATTTCTTCCTACGTGATTGTAATTTGATCCTTCATCATATGGAGTTAAAATCCAACATCCGGATTAACAAAATTTAAGACTTTTAAGTCTTCGGCTTATTACCCTTTTTACCAAATTTTGACGCGTTCGCGATTTTATCAAACAAACATGTTGTTTGATTCTAATTCCTCATCATTTCCATATTGCTTATCATATTAGATTCAAATCACAGGTTTATATACATTCTTAAACCCGTTTTTACTTAGAAGTTTAATTGACCCGTTAAGGGCATTTAAGCACTTTTACGCATAATTCACACTCATTTATTTCTAGTATCTTATTTCCACATTATTTATCAAATGATCTTCCATCACAACTATATTTGTGATGGGTTTAATGTGGCGATCTATATAATCCGAGTTTTACCCCTCGGATTATCATTTTACGGCAAAGACTCATATAGATTCTTTTGACCAAGGATTTACATCTTTCTACACTTCGTATTCTCATTTTTAAATAGCCTCTTATATCCCACCACAACTATTTTTGTGGTGGATTTAACATAATGGACCGCTATCCTAATTTTTTTTACCCTTAGGATAGTCCTTTTACGTGATTGACCCGTTCAAAGGCATTTGACCCCCAAGGTTTATGCCTACGACTCTTACATATGTCTAAGAGTTACATAATGATAATACTAGTATCTAAACGACCTCTAAGGGTCGTTTGCCCGATTTACCTATCAAGGGCATTTTTGTCAACTTATTTCCTCCTTTCACGACATAGGTCCCTTTGCTAAGGTATTTGACCAACATTGCATTTTTAACTATAAATCTATATATATGCATACCTGGCTCGAGTCAACATATAGACCCGTTTTATACCTCGCGTTAATTAACCAATATTCTATGGCGTCGCAATTATCCAATTTGCTATTCGCTCCTGATAACATACGACTTGACAACCTCATTAGTCGATATTGTCAAATGGTGTTATCATCACCATTTGACCCGTTTGGAGTATAGGACCAAACATTTACATAAATTAGAATAAAAGCATGGTTTTAAATTTCCAAATTCACCCATTTGCCCCATTTACCATAAACCATGGTTTTTATCATATATACTCGTTCCGACTTGTATCAATCGTGTCGGAACCCTTATTTTGGATATTACATCATTCACATTTATAGTTTATAAAACAAACACGTGTCCTACAAAAAGGGTGTAAGTTTTACTTACCTCGTATCCGAGCTACGATTTTCTTTTCCTTTTTGATTTGTTTGACCCGTTTCTTCCCAAGCCTCCACCTTGCTCGTTAAGTGTCAAACTATCGTCATCATTCAAAGGTGGTTAGATTAGTCATTAATAATCACGACTATTCCACCTTACGTATTTTCTATGTCGAAACTACCGTTCGACCTCATTATTTATTAATTCAACTTATCAAAAGTTAACTACTTTTGATCACATGATTTACACAATTAAGTCTAATTCAACATGATGTTTAGAACCCTTATCACTTCACATTTCACATAATTTTCCATATTATTCAAATGCGCATTTTATTCGAAATTTCAACATTTAGCTTTCTCTTAGGCATTATATCAAACACCTAGTGAGCATTCTTTTATAAAATTTAATAATCACACTTATGGCTACCTATCTTGCCAATTTCAACATCTTTTACTAGTTAATCATCAAATTCATGGTTCAATGTCAAGATTAACTTCATAGAGTTCAAATAACACTAGTTTGACAAATCATGATTCTAGTGTTCATCATGTTTCTACATCTAGAACTTATAGCATAACATCATTATTTATGAATTTAACACCCAAATCCAAGTGTTCATCACAATGACATAAAAACCCACTTAGCACATAAATGGGTAATAATCTATTTCACAACTTTTCATCATTAATTCATCAAATCCTTACTAGGGTTTGTTCCTAGACATGGATTTATCCTTATTTCACTCTTACATCAAACATGCAAGCAATAATTTCGTTTATCATAAATTCATCAAGAATCTCAACTTCACTAAACATAAAAATTTAACATACCTTGTGATCCCCTAAGCTTGGTGACCACGAATTTGTGTTAATCCATACGATTTGGCTCTAAATTGCCTTTCAATTTGTTGGATCTTGATGAACTAGGGTTACACCCTTTTTCTTCTTTCTCCTGGGCGATTACACGCACACACACACACTCTCAGTGTGTGTGTTGTGTGTTATTATTTGTTTTTAATGAATATTAGTTTCCCACTTGACAACATTAGTCCCTCATGTTTTTATTTTGATCAATTGAATCTATAATTCACTATTTATAACTTAGTCACATATTACTAGCTAGGTCAATTATTCCTAGTTAAATTTAATGGGTTCGGGAAGTCATAACCCGTTTTATTCTAAGTCCCGTTAACTCGGGCCTTTCATATACTTTGTTTTCCTCAAAGAATTTGTTCAACTTTTATTTAATATTAGGTTTATTTATTTAGATCCTAATATTTACCGGGTAAATTTTTACTACTAACGGTACTTTACCCGTCTTTTAGTATTAACGGGGTTTGATTACCAAACCCGTTTTCGGGGTGTTACATTTGTGCCGAATCACTGCTTTCGGAAAAGAATTCTTAATAATTGACTTCAAATCAAAATGGGTTAATTTTATGTCCGAAATCTGTTAACAGAAGTCTTGAAACTCAGGTTTCGGATCCCAGAATTATGTTTTAATTTTCTAGGGTTCATCACTTATTCTAAGAAAAACTCGAAAATTCCTTAACTTTTGGAATATAATTTGGATTAGTGGATGTTTTTTACTGTTTTGATCTGAATTATATCTCTTAAAATTTTCGAAAACTGTTAAAAGATAATCAGATTATAATTTTCGAAATCTTTGATAAGTTTAGATCAACAATAAAACAGGAAACACTATCCCACAATCCCTAAAATTTCGAGCTTTCAGTTATTTTCACAATAACAGCTGTTAACAGTATGTTCGAGATCACCCTTAATGAGTCGAGACCACGATTCCGACTCGAAACCATAAGATTTCGACTCGAGATCATAAGGGTTTTCAGTCTTTCATGACTCGAGACCAAGATTGCGAATCGAAATCATAAAGGTTTCAATCTTCACAACTCGAGACCATAAGGTTGCGACTCGAGACCATAAGGTTGCGACTCGAGACCATAAGGTTACGACTCGAGACCATAAGGTTGTCACTCGAAACCTTACTCGAGACCTCATAACTGAGTCGAGATCTCATAACTAAGTCGAGATCTCACTCGAGACATCAAAATTTAGTTCGATCCGCGCTAACAGGTGATTTGCTATTAAATACTTGGTTTTGTAAACACTTAATTACCTAATCAGAATCAGATAATTTTTCCACAAAACCAAAATAGCTTAACTTGAATGAGCTTCCGATGTATCATTTCTGGCCAAAGCTGATTTGATGCATTACAAACGTGAAATGTCTTAATTTCTGGACAAAGCTGATTTAATTCATTTATGTCTAGCATACTTGACAAGTGCATAACTAAAGTGATTGTCTCATTTCTGGCCAAAGCTGATTTGTCACGATTACTTTGAACACATACTTAAATGATTACACTTCTGGCCAAAGTTGATTTGTCTTCGTTTAAGTAGAATTTTAACTAAGTCTATTATTTTGATGTTAGTAATAGATAATATCACAGCTTCATAATTAAAATGGTCATTATTTATGCATGCCTTAGTATAACATGCCCTTAGATCACATTAGGACTTCTTGATTAGTATCATAATTCGCTCATCTTATTTCCACTATCAGCACCAAATTGCGGGATTCCACCTTTGACTGGTGATAACTTTGCTGCATGGAAGGATGTCCTCATGCTCACGCTTGGATTGCTGGACTTTGATTATGCTCTAAGAGAGAATAAGCCAGCGGACCTTACTACTCAAAGTACTGCTACTAAGCAGATAGTTCATGAAAAATGGACTAGGTGTAACCGCATGTCTCTCATGTTCATGAAGCAGTCCATACACAATGCAATTAGAGGAGCTATTCCCGATTCTGAAGATGCTAAAACCTACCTGGCTTCTGTGGAGGCACAATTCAAAGGGACATCAAAAGCACACACTAGTACTCTTATTCTCAAGCTGGTGACAACTAAGTATGATGGGAGGAGCGGCATTCGCGAACACATCATGATGATGCATGACATGGCCAATAAGCTGAAAGGGCTAGAGATGGAAATCAGTGATGGTTTTCTTGTTCACTTCATCATCACTTCGCTTCCTTCGTCCTATGAAGAATTCAAGATCAATTACAACACTCAGAAGGACAAATGGACGATGAGTGAGCTGGTCGCTATGTGCGTACAGGAGGAAGAGCGTATGAAGATGGATCACACTACTGATGTTGCTAACTTCACCACCTCCAACTCTAAGAAGAGGAAGAACAATTGTCAAAGAAAGGATGCTTCCAAAGTCCAAAGGCCCAATCCTAATACAAGTGCACCTTCCAGCTCTAAGAGCTCCTTAGGCAAACCCTATTGCAAGTTCTGTAAGAAGACAGGACATAAGCAAAAAGAATGCCCTGACTTCATGGAGTGGTTGGCTAAGAAAGGTAACGATTTTTTCATGATACTTGAGTCCTTTAATTTAAATGTTCCTGCTAATTCTTGGTGGTTTGATTCTGGTTCTATGGTTCATGTAACCAACTCTACTCAGGGATTCCTTTCAATCCGGAAGCTGGGAAGAAACCAAAGAACACTTAAAGTTGGGGATGATCAGGAATTAGAAGTGAAGGCCATAGGAACATTACAATTATTTTTGAAAATTGGTTTATGTATTAAACTTTATGATACCTTATATGTTCCTGAGGTAACTCGGAACCTTATATCAGGACCAAATTTAGACATGGACGGTTTTGTTGTTTCCCATGGTCATCGCAAACTCTCTATTCTCTATGATTCCGTTGTTTATGGTACTGGCATTCGTGATGGTGGTCTCTATAGATTAGAACTAGATAATTTTTCCAAATCTTTGTTGTCATATAATATTAATGAATCACTCATAAAGATGAAACAGAATCGAGACTTAGAGACTTCATCTATGTTGTAGCATCAACGTTTAGGCTACATCTCAAGAGAACGATTAAATCGTCTCGTCAAGGATGAAGTCTTACCTCCTCTCGATTTCACTGATTTTGGAACATGTGTCAAATGTCTTAAAGGCAAAATGACATTAGCGAATAAGAAAGGTGCCACTAGGAGCTCTAATCTATTAGAACTCATTCATACTGACATTAGTGGTCCCTACCAAATCGCTGGCATAACACGACATACTTCATTTATCACTTTCATTGATGATTATTCTCGTTACATGTACTTGTACCTCATTAAGGAAAAATCTGAATCTCTTACAAATTTTAAAGATTATCAAGCTGAAGTTGAAAGGCAATTAGATCGTCATATTAAAGTTGTGAGATCAGATAGAGGTGGTGAATATTATGGAAGACATACTGATGTGGGTCAAGCTCTTGGTCCATTTTATGAGTTTTGTAAGGGCCAGGGGATTGTGAACCAATACACCATGCCTGGTACACCTCAGCAGAACGGTGTCGCTGAATGAAGAAATCGTACTCTTATGAACATGGTGCGCAGTATGTTAGCCAACACTAATTTACCATTATTCCTCTGGACTGAAGCGTTAAAAGCAACTGTTCACACGCTCAATAGAGTTCCTTCTAAGTCTGTCCCTAAAACTCCTTATGAACTTTGGACAGGAAGGAAACCAAGTCTTAAATATATGAAAGTATGGGGCTGCATTGCTGAAGCAAAACCCTATAATCCTTTCCTAAGGAAACTTGACCCTAAAACAGTTACCTGTTTCTTTATCAGGTATCCTGATCATTCGAAGGGTTATCGTTTCTATTGTCCTTCCCATGTCACCCGTATTGTTGAAACCAAGCGTGCTGCGTTCCTGGAGGATTTCAAGGTCAGTGGGAGCAGTACCAACCCTTACGAAGAATTGCAAGAAGTACAAGACGTGGGGGGGAGAGACTCTTCGCTTACCATTACTTTGTTTACTCCTCTTGTACCCAATGCAACAACTGCACTTGAAGCTACTGCACCAATTCCATCTCCACAATCAGAACCCATTATACCTCATAACGAAGGCACATCAAATGCTCAAAACCAAGACAACGCTGAACCCGATAATCAACTCAGGAGGTCATCTAGGCAAAGACTGCCTATTAATTGGGATGATTATGTTACCTACCTGACTGAAATGGATACTGGAAAGCTCAATGATCCTATCTCTTATAATGAAGCCATTAGCAGTGATCAGTCTTCTGAATGGAACAAAGCAATGATTGATGAGCTTGAATCCATGAAGGAAAATGACGTTTGGGATTTGGTAGAATTACCCAACGGAGTCAAACCTGTAGGATGTAAATGGTTGTTCAAAACAAAACTGGATCCGAATGGGAACGTTGAATGCTACAAAGCAAGATTGGTTGCAAAGGGCTACACTCAGAAAGAGGGAATTGATTATCAAGAGACGTTTTCACCTGTCTCTCGTAAAGATTAATTAAGGATCGTTATGGCCCTAGTAGCTCATTTTGATTTAGAGCTGCATCAGATGGACGTCAAAACTGCTTTCCTTAACGGAGACTTAGACGAAGATGTTTACATGAAACAACCTGAAGGCTTTAAACCTGAAGGTCAAGAGCATCTAGTCTGTAAGTTTAAGAAATCCATTTACGGGTTAAAACAAGCATCACGTCAATGGTACCTCAAGTTTGATGAAGTCATGAAGAGACAAGGTTTTATGAAGAATCAAGTGGATCAATGCACCTACCTCAAGATGAGTGGGAGTAACTTTACTATACTTGTCCTTTATGTAGATGATATTCTATTGGCAAGTAATAGTTTAGACATGTTGCATGAGTCGACGCGATTACTCTCGCATAACTTCGACATGCAGGATCTCGGAGATGCTTCTTACGTCATTGGCATCTAAATTCACCGAGATAGACACAAAGGGATCTTAGGATTATCTCAAAAGACTTACATAGATCGTGTCCTTACACGTTACAACATGTAATAGTGCAAGCCCTCAGTCGCTCCAGCTGTTAAGGGAGATGTTTTCGATTCATTCCAGTGTCCGAAAACAGAGATTGAAAAGGAGCAAATGAGGCAGATACCTTACGCGTCAGTAGTTGGGAGCCTGATGTATGCTCAAGTCTGTACTCGCCCAGATGTCGCTTATATTGCTAGAATGCTAGGCCGTTATCAGACTAATCCTGGCCTAGATCACTGGAAATCAGCTAAGAAGGTCCTTAGATATCTGCAAGGGACGAAAGACTATAAACTGACTTATAAAAGAAGTGATCACTTAGAAGTGGTAGGTTATTCTGATTCTGACTTTGCCAAATGCAAAGATGACAAGAAATCCACTTCGGGCTATATCTTTATGTTAGCAGGCGGACCCATCTCATGGAAGAGTCATAAACAACAGTTAACCACAACTTCCACAATGATGGCAGAATATATTGCTGTTTACAACGCAACCTGGCATGGAATGTTGCTTAGAAATCTGATCACTGGACTCAAAATCGTTAATTCCATTTCTAGACCATTGAAGCTTTATTATGATAACTCAGCTGCCGTTAGTTTCTCGAACAGTAACAGTTCGACTGGAGCTGGTTTATATCTTGATACAAAATATTTGTTCGTACGTGAACGAGTTGAGGAAAATAATCTTTGTATTGAGTATATTAGTACTAAAGATATGCTTGCGGATCCGATGACTAAATGTCTCCAACCTAAAGTTTTCGAGGAACATATATCGAATATTGGACTTACTAAAGACCTTATTTAATGGCATATTGTACTAGCTTATGTTTTAATTAATAAAATTTCCTCAGTTTGATTTTGTATGTCTCTAACATATGTTTTGCTGGTGTAATGACATATAGACAAATATAAATTCAAATCAGACGCTAAAGGGCTTATGCGTATTTTGATCATAACTGTTAGGTTTTAAATTGAGGCTATAGTATGACTAATGGGGGTCCTGAGTCAAATGACGATTTAACGGTTGTATTTCTCTGCTATAGTTCTTGGTTGAATGCTAAAATGAGTGTTAACTCCTGGCCAGGCTCAACTAATACTCATGATAAATGATTACTCGGCTAAGTGGGAGAATGTGAGATTAAATATATTATTATTATTATTATATTTAATCTTGTAGCCATTATAATCATTTATATTATATAGATCAAAATATATTAATAACCTATTAATAATTAGTTGGTAATTGTTGATGAACCATATTACCCTTATTAACTAATTAGGTTTCCTCTTGGGTGTATATATAAGGATATTATTAGAGAGTTTAAGGGTTACACAATTACACAAGCTCTCTCTCCTAACCGAAACCACCCTTGTTTTGGTTTCATCACCATCATAATCTTACACCCTAAGGAGGAACCAGATCATTCTGACAAGTATGTCAAACTCAATAGCTGCATCTCTGACTGGATTCTCTGCTGGCCTGTCTGCTGTAACAGGTATACTATTCATGTTTTCCATTATATTTAAACAGAACTGATCAACATATCATTCCTAGGATTATAAGGTTGTTGGATATGTGTAATGTATTGAGCGTGACAGGACAGTTTCAGGCTATGAAAGGATAACTTCATTAGCGCTAATGTCGACTCTACATTAAGGTTAGCATAACTCATAGTGTTGACAAGTGAAAGCAATGTTTTAAAAATCGGTTTTTAAATCATACCGGGTTGGGCTCTGAAAAAGGTTTAATCGGTTGAATCGGGTTTTACCAGACGTTTGAACCGGGTTATTAGTTAACCCTATAATTCCAAAAAATACAAACTCATCTCAAAAAACAATTCAATCTCAATTAGGATTTATGTAACTAATCATAGTTTTATCTAAAAAAATAACTATTTTATGATATAATATTAAGCATTTTAAAAGCATTTTTATTACTTATAAGCAATATTGCATTGTACGATGTGTAAAACAGTTTCAAAGATGATGGAATACTGGAATGGAAGGCACTAGATTAATTACCGTAATATGGAAGGTCAATATTACCTTAATTTCGTATTTGTATTAAAATTAAAAAAAATCAAATTCCAAGATAATGCAAACCGGTTCAACGGTTTGAACTGGTAGAACCGGATTTACCGCCGGTACATAAGACATACCGTATTCTGGTTTTACCGGCTTTTATCATACTAGACCCGTGTCCGATATCCGGTTTAACCGGTATAACTGGCCGGTTCATAGCGGTATTTAAAACACTGTGTGAAAGCTTGATCCAAAAATACTTATTTTGGGTTCTAAAAGTTTGTACTAAAAAATTATTGAAAGCTTGATCCAAACATTCTTGAAACCATCCACAATAAAAGAACTAAAAAATGCCTAGTTAGCTGCTATATAAAAAAAACCAACCAATAATACTGCAAATCCAGCCAATAAAAAAACTCAAATTCACGCAAAACCATCATATCATCACCACCTTATACAGAGAGAGAGATAAAGACACTCAACCCCCTTGGCCCCACCCTCTGCCACTTTCTTCCATTTTTTATTCACGAATGCAAGATAAAAAAATGGAACCCACAAACACAACACGCATTAGTAAAAATGGATATAAATGTCACATGACCCTCTTAAACAAGAAAAAAATTAGCTATTGGTAATGCTCTGAAAATAAATAGTGGCTCAAAATGTTAAAAAGTTTTTGTATGTTCATAAATTTTACATTATTGATCAACAAATACACAAAAAAAAAAAAACAAAGAACTTTTAGAAAGAAGTTGTGTAACGATGAACATCCCATGGTCCTATACTTTGATGTATGCTTGAAACTCTTGTCCAAAATATTATACCGAATGATCTTTTTCGAAACTTTGATCACCATGAATGTGTCATCTACTTCTTCTTCGTCTTCACCTCTAACAACATCCAAGATTTCGAACTTGTAGTAACGAGGTCTAGACTCTTGTTGGTGCACATGAATTATATCCGGATAAGTGACCTCAAGATCATCAAGCTCCACTCGATGCTTGACAAACCATCCCGAATGATCGCTCAACATCTCATACACGTTCAAGTGTAAATGGTTTTCGGCATCCACCAAATGTAGATGACCTCTAGATTCCCCAAAGTAAAGGGGCCTCACTCCATCATGGTAGCCACCAAAAGATTGCACCCTTGCGGGCAACGGTGATGGCAATGGCAACGCCAACAACTTTTCATCATCTAGCTTTAAGTAATTCGGACGGGTATAAGATGGAGCCCAGTGAAATGCTCGATTCCAATACACACCGCCGCTGAAAGGCGAGTAATACGACACCCAGAAGGATTCGTTTGATGTCTTCTTCCACTTACCCGTTTTAGAGGAGTAGATTTGTAACTGTAACCGCTGCTCAAATTCTTTTTCACGATGAATACAAATAACTTTGTAATGAACACAATCTGTTTGATGAAACGCCAAACCCATAAAACGGATACTTGTTACAACATCCAGACCTCCGATTATTGGGGGAATGATCGCACACTCCTTGGTTATCGGATTAAACACATAGTAAGCATGAGCTCCTTTGTATCCACGATCGCTACAGCAAAGTAGTAATCCATTACAAGACTGCACAATTTTAATACGACGGGGATCCGGATGGAAATCAAGACCACGAAAAGGAGTAGTTTGGTTTTCAACATCATACCGAATATAGAAATCGCGGACAAAAAGACCAGGAGAGAGCGAAGTGCTGCCATAGAGGTGACTGAAATGATGGTGATTTAACAGTGATCGCCAGTGTTTGGATACGGATTTGAATCGAAGGATGGAAACAACAGGGAGCCAACGTAGGATTTCAAGTAAAAGGTCGTCGTTGGATCCGATAATAGCTCCCGACCGAGTCAACTCATGATCAATATCCGCCATAGAAGACAAACTCACACACCTACTAAATCTACTACTGAATCTTACACCAATTTCCACCACCGAGTTAGTTACAACCCACACCATTTGGAAGATAACATCTTACTTGATACCGCGAGTCTATAAGCCTTTGATAGAGGGATGGAAGGCTTTAGTGAAGCAGGTTTTCTTTGATTGCCATGGAAAACAAGAGTTATATAAATATTGAAGCCTTGTGCAAGACTTGGAATAGTCAAGTCTCCAAATCCAAAAGTTTCAAGTTTCAACATATAAAATGATACTATGATACAAATTCTATCTTATACAGTAAGTAATTAACACTTATTTTCTTATTTTTCATACTAAAATATGGTCTTTTAGATTAACGAAGAGTTATCGATGTATATTTATTAATAATATATTAAATAAATTATGATTAAGGTGCTTCAAACATTGTATTCCATTTTTTCTTTTTTTAATATTAAGGTTAGCTTAAGAGCATTCACATCCATTCCACCATATTTTCACCCTAAATTACAATAAAAAGCATTATATTTTCTCTCTCCTTTTCAATTAAATAATATTCTTTTATACATTTATCGTTACATTTTCTCTCTCTTCCACTCACAATCACTTTCAAAATATATTAAAATATTATAGGGGGTGAACAGTGTCCCCCCAAATATACAGATGAACAGTAACATTTTTTCTCTAATTCACTCGGAATCACTTTTTATACTCTTTATATTATAAAAACTCCCCACACAAATAATGTTGCATTTAAATGCTTTTATACTTTCTTCACAAGGTCAAAAAAATACACGCTACCTTAAGAAAAAATCACCCACACAAAAGATTAATTTAACACATTAGAAAACAAGGTTTTCGTAAACACGGCATAGGAAACTTCCAACAATTTTTTCATTAACATTTTAATATAATTATATTAAAAAACAAAGTTTTTATAGAAAATGCGTTGGAAACTCCCGGCTATTTTCCTATGAAAATGACTTTTGTCGTTTTTCATTGGTATTCAGTCAATATTGGTTTTTGGTTGGTATTTTATGGGAAATGCGTCGAACACTTTCAACCATTTTTTCATGGAAATTAATATTGTCGGCATCTCGTCGGTACGTAGTCGCTAATCCAGGGTTTTCAGTAGTGTCGTGTTTGGTCCCAATTATCGAAAAATATTAGTGAAAATGATTATTCATTAAATTTGGTTGTAAATAATTCTATTTATATATGAGTTATATAGATAATCATTTATGAGTTTGTGTTCTAGCATGTGAAAGTTTTACAACGAACCAAATCACATCTAAATCGGAGCTAAGGTGAATGCGATAACAATGTTTGAAGTTGAGTGCTTGAAATGAATATCAAAACGATGGTAACTCTAGTAGAAAATTCATCTTTGTCATAAATGGTTGTTTTGTTTTGACTCTTAAATTCTTTTCAAGAATAATTATGTCTTATAATTTTATTTTATTTGACTTGACATTATCGTATCACGTATCATCAAATGAAGGTTTTATTTGACTCATAATATTATTATAATTATCTTCGGATAAATGAAATTAAATATGGAATTTTGATACGAGTAAATGAACCTTTTTTTCTTGTGATTTATTATTCTAAAAAAGAGAAGAAAAAAAAGATATAAAAGAGAGATGAGCTAGAGAGATCATGCTGTCAACAACTTATATAGAATTTAGAGATTAACACTCTCTAATTCTTTCACCATCATTAACTTTATCCTTTTCTTTTTCCACATAAATTGAAAACACCTTAGCGCTATGTAACCTTTGGCACGTGAGCCATCTCTAGCACTATACACTGCTTGGGTTGTCGTACCCTGCAGACAAACATGTCTATCCAAGAGGAGACCCAAAATTTGTTTTAAGAACCCATGTTGAATGTCACACCCCAACCTGCAACGGAGTTTTGATCAGGGCATGATTGTCCACAATTATACTCTTATACAAAAAGCAACTTAGGTTGCCTTCACACACCATCACATCACTTCGAGCATCGTTTCATTAGATGAAGGCACCGTGTCGTTCAAAATAATGTTCCACCGTTTCCCACAGTTAATTCCACCGCTTGAAATCAACCTTTTAGAATTACATACCATATTATATTTTAGGATTATATACCATATTATATATTATACAATGACACATCCACCGGTTCTATTGAAATGAAAACTCAAATTTCCCTCCAGAATGAATACCGATTCGCCAAGTTTCATTGAATCTCTGTTTATATCATAAAAAAAACAGATTTTTGTTTGTTCGTCTCTCTAGAAATTAACCCATATTTCTTCCCTCTGTTTAGATATCAAACAAAAGATCCGTTCGATGCGTGTATTCAATCTAAAAAAATGTATATTCAATCTCCAAAACAAATCGATTTGTTGCAAAGATAAAATATCATATGCAACATAACCTTTCTCTTAACGTCTTCTTTAATTCCGTCTATATTCCCGTTTCATAGATACAAGTTCCGGCTACCATCAAAACGCTTCATCATTCAATAACCACCATCACTTCGCTTCATCATACAATAACTGATATACAAATATTCGGAGTCGACAACATTCATATTCATCCACGCACTGTTTCCTCACGAAGGCGATTCGATTCATCGTTCAATAATAGCTTTTTTCAAAACGCGATTCGATTCAGATTCGCGAGGTTATATGATAAAGATTCCTCATTCTTTATTTAACAATTAATTTCAGGATACGTATACATATGCAAGCGTTCACGTAACATAAAAATATGAAAACTCAAATTCGCTTCATCATTTAATAATCGCTTTTGTCAAAAGGCAATTCGATTCAAATTCGTGAGGTGTGGAATGACGTTTTCGAAGAAGAATTCGCGTTGATCCTACAAATCGTTGATCATGAAAATCGGAGAAAACCTTACGATTTTGTTATGAAAAATGTCGCTTTTGTCAAAAGGCGATTCGATTCAAATTTGCCATGTGTGGAATGACAATTCGAAGAAGAATTCGCGTTAATTCAAGAAATCTTTGATGATTTTTTATTCGCATTGCAATGGATATTGAATTTTCTGGGGTTGATCTTCGTCCAGTCGGTAATTTTATAAACAGTAACGACTATCATTACCAGACGCTGAAGGAGAACTTTGATGTGCTCAAATTTACCGACGTTTGGAACTGATGAGTTTTGTATCTCGCCATTCAATTTCTGTGTATTTAATGTGAATGATGTTGTTTATGCAAATGATTCCGTTGAGCTTTTGAAACATATCAGGATTTGCTATTAAGAAAAACAATGAAAACCTAATCAATGCGCTTAGATTTGGTGAAATTGTTGATATCTTCATAGATTGTGTTGAATGATAGTGTGTACTGGGTTGCATTTCACAATGGGTATACTCTACGTGACACAGTCTGGATTTTTAAGTTTGATTAATATGTATTTTCCTATCATTATATTAAACATTTGATGAACTTTCCCAACCATACTCGAAGTTGGGCCATTGATATAGCTTTCATTATTTTTAAAACATTAATAATAGGAAGTTACTAAATGAAAATATGCAGAATTATAGTTAAATTTGAAGTTGTGAGTAATATGTCGATGGCAGTTTATTTTTTCTAATTTTTTGTTGTGTACCAGTGTGCTATAAATAATATTAATTGTATAATTTATATACGTTGTAGAGAATGAGACATGTATAGTTATTTTAAATAAATAATAATTGTCACGGCCCCCAACCCGGTTTTACCCGATTCAGAAGTCGCGGACAGAAACCCGTGGTATTGGTGTTTAATTAGGCAGCGGAAATTTTAACAGGATCGTTAAACTGAAAACACCCATTTATTTCATTTCAAATTTCGGGTCAAAACCCGTAATTTACAATAGAGAAATTTTACTGGGAATTCCCATGTTTACAAAAACATGTTTATTTATTTACTGAGCCACTTTCTTCAAGCTGGTAGTGCTACGCGGCACTTTTCCTGGTTCACAGTAAATCACCTGAAACATGTTTAAAAAGATTTTATCAGCGGGGAAATGCTAGCGAGTCATTCAATTTGCACAGAACGACACATTGTTACAATTTACAGCATTAAGAGTTTTCACATTTGCCCCTATCTTATAATTATCTGGTTCAGTTGTCACTCGACCGGATCTATGACTGTGGACATATCACTAATTAGGCTCGCCCACCTAAGAGTGATAAATCATTAGTAGTAATGTGCACAAAACCCCCCACATACTGCCAGTAATTAAAGATTAGCAAAGACTTAATCACTGCAAAGTATAACTGGAAAACATTTAGGGTGTAAAGCAATTTAATAAAAAGAGAATGACTCACATTGCACGTTTAGTTGGACAGAGTTTCGCCTACTGATTAAGCATGGTAACCTAGTTAAATAGCAATGCACACGAAACTAGGTTAGTAACTTAATACAACATTTACGATAAACTCACGAAATCAAAACCCTCATGACGAATAACAAAGTATAGCCCGAACTCGGGCAGCACTTAAACATCCATCGGATCGGTTTCAATCGATCGGACATTGTATCGTAGCAGTGATCGAGTTATTACCCCGTAATCGTAGCAGCGTTTCGACACCTAAATGCACGAAATTAAGCAGATTCTAACGTTTTTTGAAAGGATTTTGCGAGCACAGAAGCCAGGCCATGCAACGTCCCATTTATAGCAAAATTTTGAGTTTTACGCGACCCGCGTAAACTCGAAGGAACGTCTACGCGGCCCGCGAGGGCCACCCTAGCTACGGCTAGGGCTGCCGTGTCACCCCGTAGGTCCGCCACGTGTCTGACACGTGGCCTAAGGCTTATCCGGAGACTTACCAAGCTGTCGCGCCCCGCGTAAGCTTTCCTTAAGGCTTACGCGGCCCGCGACAGATCAAAAAAATGAATTTCTTGATTTTTCACAAGGACTAGGGTTTTAGGGGTCCGGGTTTCCACTTACGAAGTGTTGTGGGACATTTTTGCAAGTCCTTACATCCTCCCCACCTTATTTAAAATCTCGTCCTCAAGATTTACTAAAATAGGTAAGGGTATTTTTGCTTCATTTCTGATTCCAGTTCCCAGGTATACTCAGGTCCTCTTTTTTAATCCCACTTTACTTTGACCAGCACTAATCTTTTGTGCTTGAGGAACTTGACCTTTCTGTCTTCTATTTGAAGAGGTTTCTCAACAAACTTTAACTTTTCATTTACCTCTATATCTTGAAGAGGTACTACCAAGGATTCGTCAAATAAACATTTCTTAAGATTGGATACATGAAAATATCATGTACCCCGGCTAGTTCTTCTGGTAGTTGTAAGCGATAGGCAACTGGTCCTATCCGTTGGGTAACGGCGAATGGTCCTATGTACCTTGGACTTAGCTTTCCCTTCTTACCGAACCGAACTACCCCTTTCCAAGGAGAAATTTTCAAGAGTACCTTGTCTCCCACTTGAAATTCCAATGGCTTACGTCGATTGTCTGCATAACTCTTTTGGCGATCTCGAGCCGTTTTCAGTCTTTCCTTGATTTGAGTTATCTTGTCGGTGGTTTCCTGAACAATCTCGGGACCTGATAATTGACTTTCTCCTATTTCTGCCCAGCATACGGGAGTTCGACACTTTCGTCCATATAGTGCTTCAAACGGAGCAACATTAATTCTGGTGTGGTAACTATTGTTATAGGAGAATTCTATTAGTGGTAAATGGTCATCCCAGTTTCCACCGAAACCGATTACACATGCCCTAAGCATGTCTTCCAGGGTTTGAATCGTCCTTTCACTTTGTCCATCTGTTTGGGGATCGTAGGTTGTACTTAATTTTAATCGTGTCCCCATTGCTTCTTGGAAACTTGTCCAGAAATGCGAAGTGAAGCGACTATCCATATCTGATACAATGGAGAGTGGAACTCCATGTCAAGATACTACCTCATCTACGTACAACTTAGCCAATCTTTCCATGCTAAAGGTTTCCTTTATTGGCAGAAAATGAGCTGATTTGGTTAATCGATCCACAATTACCCAGATTGCATCGTTACCTTTCTTGGTCTTGGGCAACTTGGTAACAAAGTCCATTGTTATTAATTCCCATTTCCATATAGTCATTTCTAACTGTTGAAGTAACCCTGAAGGTTTCTGGTGCTCTGCCTTAACTTGTGAACAAGTTAGACACTTAGAAACGTATCTAGCTACGTCCTTTTTCATTCCTATCCACCAAAAGTTATTTTTCAAATCTTGGTACATCTTATTATTACTAGGGTGCATTGTATACCTAGATTTATGGGCTTACTCTAAAATTTTATCTCTTAAATTTCCTTTCTTAGGTACCCAAATCATATTCTTATGGAATTTCCAAATTCCATCAGTCCCTTGCTCTAATTCCTTTGTTTGTCCTTTCATTCCTTCAGCATCATCCTTGATTGCTGTTTCCTGAACGTTCTTCAGTTGTTCCATTAAATCTAATTGTAGATTTAATCTTAAAGCACGAACTCGTCTTTGCTTTTCATGGTTCTTACGACTTAGGGCATATGCTACTACATTTGCCTTTCCTTCGTGATATTGAATATCGCAGTCGTAGTCACTTAGAATTTCCATCCATCTTCTTTGCCTCATGTTTAATTCTTTTTGCCCAAATATGTACCTTAAACTTTTATGATCTGTATAGACAGTAAACTTACTTCCGTACAGATAATGTCTCCAAATTTTAAGGGCAAAAATTATTTATCCTAATTCTAAATCATGAGTTGTATAATTTTCCTCGTGCTTCTTCAACTGCCTTGATACATACGCAATTACCTTTTGCGTTGCATTAGCACACATCCTAACCCTAACTTAGAAGCATCGCAGAAGACTTCAAAATCTTCTGTTCTGTCTGGTAAGGCCAGAATTGGGGCGTTGGTTAATCTTTGCTTTAAAATCCTAAAGGCCTCTTCTTGCTTAGGTCCCCATTCGAACTTAACCGTTTTACAGGTTAGCTTAGTTAATGGAACCGCTATCTTAGAAAAGTCTCTTATGAAGCGCCTATAATATCCAGCTAACCCCAGAAAACTTCTAACTTCGGTAGCTGATTGTGGAACCTTCCAATTGGTGATTGCTTCTATTTTGGAGGGATCTACGTGAATACCTTCGTGATTCACCATGTGACCTAAAAATTGCACCTCCTGTAGCCAAAATTCACACTTCGAGAATTTGGCGTAAAGCTTTTCCTTTCTTAATAGAGTTAAGAGTGCATGCAGGTGTTTGCAATGCCCGTCCTGGCTTTTGGAATAAATAAGTATATCGTCGATGAAGACAATTACAAATTTATCCAAATACGGTTTACAGATCCTATTCATCATGTCCATAAATGCTGCAGGAGCATTTGTTAGTCCGAATGGCATGACTGTAAACTCGTAGTGGCCATACCTAGTCCTGAAAGCAGTTTTAGGTATGTCTTCTTCTTGTACCTTCAATTGATGATATCCGGAGCGCAAGTCTATCTTAGAGAAGTATCTAGCTCCCTGAAGTTGGTAAAAAAGACCATCAATCCTAGGTAATGGGCATGGTTGTAAAAGTCGCTAGGCGCTCCCTAGTCGGTAGACTGGGGAGTTGAGAGTACTCGGTCTAGGCGGAGAGTACTCGGGGAGTACTCGGACATGTAAAATTACAAAGAAATTACTTTTTGGAGATTAAATATATGTCAAATAACATAAATTTACTAATATTTATAACAAAGTACGTGAAAATGATATTCATTCTTTAATATGATAGGCATAGAAATTATGTTTTATTATTATTTAAGTCAAACTAGGCCCGAGTTGACCTACTAGATCCAATTCTGGCCGAGGTTGACCGCGTTTGACCGACTCCGAGTAATTAGGCGGAGTCGAAGAAAGTCGCCTCGGCAGCCTACCTTGTAGCGACTACTCGGGGAGTACTCGGCATTGGAAACCTTGTTTTACAACCATGGTAATGGGTATCGATTCTTAATTGTAACCTTATTCAATTCTCTATAATCGATACACATTCGCATTGAACCGTCCATCTTTTTCACGAACAACACTGGTGCTCCCCAAGGGGATGAACTAGGTTGTATGAATCCTTTACTTAGCAATTCATCTAACTGCTTTTTCAATTCTAGCATTTCGGTGGGTGCTAACCGATAAGGAGTCTTAGCTATCGGTGTAGTTTCAGGAATTAGGTGAATTCTAAACTCTACTTCCCTATCGGGTGGTAATCCAGGTAGCTCTTCTGGGAATACATCCGGGTATTCCGATACTACTGGAATTTCCTTAAGTTCCTTACTTTTAGTGTTAATGATTACCAAAATCATGTACACTATTCCTTGTTTTCGTTCATAACTAGCAACTTTCATTACTGAAATGAACTTCATTGGTTTACGTGGCTTGTCTCCTGTAACCACAATTACTTCTCCTGCGGGTGTCTGAATTTCTATGGAATTCTTATCACAGAGGATTCGAGCATGGTTGGCTACTAACCAATCCATTCCTAATACGATATCGAATCCGGCTAAATTCATAGGTAGCAGGTTTCCAGAAAATTTATGGCCTGAAAGTTCTATCTTTCCTTCTTGCAAAACCTTATCTATATTAACAGAATTTCCATCTGCCTTTTCTACCGTATAAATCAGCCTAAGTTTGGTTAAAGGTTGCTTAAGAGCTTGGCAGAATGGAGTATTTATGAAACTTTGGTTTGCACCAGAGTCAAATAATACTTTTGCATAAACATCGTGTACCAGAAACGTACCAGCTATCACATCGGGGATCAGGTCTGCTTCCTGTGTAGTCAGCTGGAAGGCTCTTGGATTCTTTTTATTTGTTCCTTCTGCAGGTTTGGCCTTGTTGTCAGCTGGCTTGATCAATTTTGGGCAGTCGGGCCTGAAGTGCCCTGTTTCTCCACAGTTGTAGCAGATTACTGATTTCTTCCTGCATTCCTCCTCTCGGTGCCCTGGTCTCTTGCAGAAATTGCAATTTTCCTTACATTTTCCAAAATGTTTATTTTTAAAATTTCCGCAGAATGGCGGGGTGGAAGATTGCCCAGTTCCCTTTTTCTTGAAATTACTACTATTGTTACCCACACGAAATCCTTGGGTAATCTTTTGGGCCAATTCTTTTTTCCTATTTTCTTCTCTCGTGCGCAAAAATCCGTTGATCAGGGTGTTGGCCAGTTCAACAGTATCGTCAATTGTGCGGGGTCTCGCAGCTTTGACGATATCACGAATCTTGCTAATTAAACCCCAAATATAGCGAGAGATAAGTACCGGTTCCGGCGAAGCCGGAGTTGGTACAATTCTAGCATACTCGAAAAATTTCGAAGTATACCTTCGACAGTCAACATCCACCATCCGGTGGTTCAGGAACTTATTCGTCATTTGTTCCTTTTCATAGTCGGGACAAAAATTCTTTTCCACCAATCCCTTAAACTCTTCCCAACTCATGGCATAAGCCACATCACTTCCCTTGTCTTGCAGCACAGTGTTCCACCATTCTAACGCATCTTCTTTGAAAAGATGGGATGAATACATAACCTTGTCTTCCTCTACGCATTTACTTATTTTAATTACTGCTTCAGTCTTTTCCAACCAACGCAGTGCGGCAGTTGCCCCTTCATTGCCTGCAAATTCGACTAGCTTACAGGCAAGAAATTCTTTATAAGTGCAACCAGGTGTTGCAACTTTCATTTTCTTAAGTATTGGGGCTTGAACCACATTATTATCATTATTGTCGCCTCCATTTACATTGTTACTGAAATTATCGTCACGAGTGCGTTTACTATGGTTGGCTTGGGAAGGTTCAGCAGGACTCTTAACAGCAGCGACGATTGCCGGGATAGCATTGGCTATTCCCTGGGCAATGATATTTTCTATATCTTGTCTATTAAGAAAATGATCCTCATTGTGTTGTTCAGATTGATTAACTTCATTGACTGGTTCATTTACTGCGTTTTCCATCTGATAATTAACAATACATATAAATTATTGGCACAAAATGGATAACAATTAACACACAAAGTAATCATGACACAGTTAAGTCAACACGTATAGCCAAAATCGTCGTCCTTGCGACATTTATATATTTTTATAATAGTATGCATCAATACAAACCATCTATTTTACAAAATTTTTATTTTTAGTTATTATTATACAATATTATATTATTATTATTATATATAGATATGTATATATATTTTTTCTACATATTATTATTATACAAATACACAACCACAGTTAGCTGACCCTTCAGACACGACGCTCCCTCTTGTCGTATTTCCATGTGATGTTTTCCCCACTTCTCGAATCCGGTTTCCCGCATCCACCAGTTCCTCACCATAGCGGCGTAATTCGGCAACATTTTTTGCGCTCATAGGTGGGAATGGTGCAGGTTCAGGATCAAACTAGGGAAAATAAACATTGGGGTTATTCATGAAGTTCTGAAAATGCCAGTCGCTTGTCCACCATTCTTCCAGCTGGCCTGTAACAGGTTGGGGGTTGACAATGGGGTCTAGAATAGCAGGTTCCAAATTAATTGGAAGTTGTGATTGGGCGGGGAAATTGAAAAGGTTTTCATCGGCAGGTCCGATGAGGTCACAATTTGCAAGTTTTCGATCAAGCTCTTCCCAAGGTGGCATCTCCTGGGCCTGACCGGAGCTTTCCCCTATTTCCTTTCCCTTCCCTTTGTCTTTTGAATCCTTTGTCTTTTT
The DNA here is from genome assembly GCA_030545235.1 of Helianthus tuberosus. Taxonomy (NCBI): domain Eukaryota; kingdom Viridiplantae; phylum Streptophyta; class Magnoliopsida; order Asterales; family Asteraceae; genus Helianthus; species Helianthus tuberosus. Next base: position 124,013,468 of record CM060443.1, on the reverse strand, counting down.
CACCTTCTGGGCAGCTGGCTTCTTCCTTCGTCCACGTTTCCAGTCCAGGATTCTTCTCCTCTTTTTAGGCTTGGGTTTCTCCTAGGCTTAGGCATGGAACACTAGTGGCTCCTCAGTATCTGCTTGATACCCGGACGGGTTTCCTGTTATATCCATATCGGTGGTATGGATGGTAAAATTTCGGAGTGCCTCTGACAGTTCATTCATGCTGTTAGCACACATGAAGAAACACACAAAAATTTAAGTTAAAATTTTATTTATTGTAAATTAAATTTTTACAGAATCACAGAATGACAATTTGAAAAATTAAGTATTTCTAAATACTTAATTGGCTTAAATCAGTGGCTCTGCTACCACCTTTTTCTGTCACGGCCCCCGACCCGGTTTTACCCGATTCAGAAGTCACGGACAGAAACCCGTGGTATTGGTGTTTAATTAGGCAGCGGAAATTTTAACAGGATCGTTAAACTGAAAACACCCATTTATTTCATTTCAAATTTCGGGACAAAACTCGTAATTTACAATAGAGGAATTTTACTGGGAATTCCCATGTTTACAAAAACATGTTTATTTATTTACTGAGCCACTTTCTTCAAGCTGGTAGTGCTACGCGGCACTTTTCTTGGTTCACAGTAAATCACCTGAAACATGTTTAAAAAGATTTTATCAGCGGGGAAATACTGGCGAGTCATTCAATTTGCACAAAACGACACATTTTTACAATTTACAACATTAAGAGTTTTCACATTTGCCCCTATCTTATAATTATCTGGTTCAGTTGTCACTCGACTGGATCTATGACTGTGGACATATCACTAATTAGGCTCGCCCACCTAAGAGTGATAAATCATTAGTAGTAATGTGCACAAAACCCCCCACATACTGCTAGTAATTAAAGATTAGCAAAGACTTAATCACTGCAAAGTATAACTGGAAAACATTTAGGGTTTTGTAAAGCAATATAATAAAAAGAGAATGAATCACATTGCACGTTTAGTTGGACATAGTTTCGCCTACTGATTAAGCATGGTAACCTAGTTAAATAGCAATGCACATGAAACTAGGTTAGTAACTTAATACAACATTTACGATAAACTCACGAAATCAAAACCCTCACGACGAATGACAAAGTATAGCCCAAACTCGGGCAGCACTTAAACATCCATCAGATCGGTTTCAATCGATCGGACATTGTATCGTAGCAGTGATCGAGTTATTACCCCGTAATCATAGCAGCGTTTCGACACCTAAATGCATGAAATTAAGCAGATTCTAACATTTTTTAAAGGATTTTGCGAGCACAGAAGCCTGGCCATGCAACATCCCATTTATATCAAAATTTTGAGTTTTACGCGGCCCGCATAAGCTCGAAGGAACATCTACGCGGCCCGCGGGGGCCACCCTAGCTAAGGCTAGGGCTGCCGTGTCACCCCGTAGGTCCGCCACGTGTCTGACACGTGGTCTAAGGCTTATCCAGAGACTTACCAAGCTGTCGCGCCCGCGACAGATAAAAAAAATGAATTTCTTGATTTTTCACAAGGACTAGGGTTTTAGGGGTCTGGGTTTCCACTTACGAAGTGTTGTGGGACTTTTTTGCAGGTCCTTACAATAATGGCATTGTACACATAATTATATAAATAGACAACTTGAAAAAGATTATTAATTCCTATGGGAGGAAAATTTTTTGTTAGCAATAAGAACTTTATTTTAGTTTTTTAATCTTAAAAAAAATATTATTTGTTAATGAATAATGACTTCTTTAGTGGCTTATTAGTTAAACCTTATAAAACATTATGTGATATACAAATGATTTAGTGTCGTGGTGTAGGCTAGGAGTAGAGCAAATTGAAATAAAATATTTTGCTTAAACAAAAAAATTTCGCATAGCATGTAGTGATATTAAAGACTTTAATAATCAACATCCCGCCGCAACGCGCAGGGAACATCAACTTGTTCATAACAACTATTAAAGTTTAAGGCATAAACTACATAAATAAAATAAAATTTATTCATACATCGATCAAAAACATACAGCATAAACTAAAATCCATTTATTTGTCTAAGGCATATTCTGACGTGGTCTTCATCCTCGTGATATCAAACTTGATAACCTATATCATGTGTAAAAATAGCTTTTAGGTCAACATAAGTTGGTGAGTAAATCTATTTAAATAAAAGATTTGCTTTATTATTTTTAAAATGTTAAGTTTGTCATGCAATTCCTGTGTTGATAAGATGATCAAATTATATAAACAACAACAATAAATAAATAAATACCATCCAATGCGATAAGCGATAATGAAATATTGCGATGATGTGAGACTCAAGCCCGGAAGATCGAATCTAAATGATGATGGCGATACATAGCTCAACCCATGGTAATGGGGAACCAGTCAGCTAGTGGATTCTGTAGGTCCCTTAACTCGTGCGGATCGTAACAGAATCGTCGATCCAACCTAGAGTGCGGAATCCTCTAGATCAGATTTAACAGAAAACGTGTAGAAAACTGAAATCACTATAAACCCGATCTTTATTGATTATCTTCAAACGATTACAATCAATCAAGATCTTCAAATTCGTCCAAGCCTTTCTCTTTCACGAATTCTCTCCAAAAGCTAATTAGATGATTAACCTAAATCCTAATGCTAAGCTTTGTTTATATAGGACAAAGCTTTGCACATGGGCTAGGTCATGGGCTAGGCCCATTTCGCCTACCATCCCCATATGTGGGTTTGGTTTGGCCCAATCACTCTTAATTAACTATTACAAAGCTAAACCCGCTAACTGTTTATCGTTTTACTAATTACAAGATATCCAAAGACCAAATCTAAGTTGTTGTCACAAATATGCACCAACAAACTCCCCCTTGATAATAGCTCGCAAAGGTAACTTTAGTCTTCAGAATCTCACAGTCTTTTGGTCTTTGGATAGCTTCAGCTTTAACAGCTTCTGTCAGCAACAGACTTCCCCTAAGATGATGCATCCAATCACCAAATCTTCAAAATGTTAGCACTTGAGTAAACTCCAGTTCAGCTTTTGAATAGCACTCTTCAAACTCTTCGACTTTGTTTGCATTGTAGAAAGGAGGTTCTACCATGCATCCAATCAAACTCTCATCTTCACAGCAACTTCTCAGCAACACACTGCTTCAATCTGTATACTATAAAACAAACATCTCGAGAAACCATAAGAATTTTTCAACAAACGTTAAACAAATTATTATTATTCAAGAGATAGTTAAACTGTATTACAGATTAAGCACTTTTCCTTTTCAACACCAACACGCACAAATTTTAAACAAACACCTTATAACCTGCATGATTTAAAATTTTGAACCCACTTTCTAACACTGTCTCCCCCTTTCGGTAACAACTCCTCCAAGAATAACAGTTTTCTGGACATTAAGAATTTTAACAGAAAAAGACACTATTTTTGTATTTTTATATTTTCTGAAAGCAAATAAATAACAGAAAGCAATAAACACTCTATTTTTGTGAGAATCACCGATAAGAAGATCATATCAGCACAATCAAACTGTTTCACACCTTAGTTAATTCGTTATGTAATTTTCGTGAAAAGCAGTCCAAGACGATTACCAGTATGTTTGTCCACCTAAACAAAATGCATGAACATTTCAAGTACCATTACCGTATGATACGTTAAGGTAATTTTATTTCTGATATACTAGTGTGTCCCACTTCAGGATATACCCCCGCGATCAAGGTATGCACAAAGATTCATCGTAGTAGGTGAGTATACTAAATTCATCCGTTTTGTTTTTCAACGTTTAGATAATTGGTGATCAGGTCAGTACTTCCGTACAACAAAGAGACCAAAATATCTAACGAGGGCTAAGACAAATACCATTTTTTGGTACGAATTATGCATTTTGCACTTTATGAATGACTCTCTATGAGAGCTTCTTCATTTTCAGGGGTTTGCCATTTTTAGCTCTTTTAAGATATCCTGGTTGTGCCTAGGTCAGCATGTATCTGGATGCAGCAGAAGGACAACCCTGATATCCCCAGATGAAATAACAGTATAAAGACCCAAAACTTCAGATTTTGGCAATCTATCAACGCAAGATTTAAGGTCATTAAACCATACACCACTGATGTGTTCCCCACTCATACTCAGTGCATTTAGGTTTATATCACTTTGGTAAGTTGATTATTTCATGCTTTTTGCCTACTGGTACATCATATGATGAAGCTGCTATCACACTTAAGCAATTTAATTCAGTTTGAGTGTGACAGTCTAACTTGCTGTTGTACTATCATTTCTTCTTTTTCACACACTGATAGCTCATTTTTTATTTTCTAATTTTTTTATGTTTTTGATTTTTCAGTGTTTTTGTATTTTTGATTTTTAAGAAAGCAGTAAACTATTTACAAAATTCTTATGAAAAACCAGTTATTCAGGATTCCTCATCCCGTTGAGTTCGACTAAGTGTTCAAAGCGAGCTCTATCAAAAGCTTTAGTGTAAAGATCAGCAAGGTTATCTAGTGTGTTGACTCGGTGTAATTCAATGAATCGCTTTTCAGCACAATCCCGTATAAAGTGATGACGTATGTCAATATGTTTAGTTCTACTGTGCTTTACGGGATGGTTTATGATTGAAATAGTGGCATTATTATCTATCATAATAGGAGTACGAGTGAAATCCAAACCGTAATCGCGCATCTGCTGTTGAATCCAGAGAACCTGAGAACAGCAGCTACCCGCAGCAATATATTCAGCTTCACATGTAGATGTAGACACACAAGATTGCTTCTTGCATTGCCAAGACACAATCCTGCCTCCTAAGAACTGACAACCACCTGTTGTAGACTTCCTGCTTGATTTGCATCCTCCAAAGTCTGAATCAGTGTAAGCAACGAACCTCAAATCACTATCAGCTGGTTACCACAACCCAAGTTTAGGTTTCCCCTTCAAGTAACGAAGAATACGTTTCACTGCTTTCATGTGTGACTCTTTTGGATTCGCCTGATATCTGGCACACAAGCATACGACAAACATGATGTCAGGTCTTGAAGCAGTCAAGTACATTAGAGAACCAATCATCGCCCTGTATTGAGTAGGATCAACATCTTCAGTGCTTTCATGATCTGGGCCAAGATTGTGATTTTCGCAAATGGGTGTGTTGAAAGTAGAGCAATCATTCATTTTGAACCGATCCAAAATGTCATACACATACTTCGTTTGATGAATAAACATCCCATCCTCCTTCTGTTCAACTTGTAATCCCAGAAAGTAAGACAGCTCACCCATACCACTCATTTCAAACTTGCTCTTCATCACCTGTTCAAACTCTTTACACATGTTTTCGTCTGATGACCCAAAGATGAAGTCATCCACGTATACCTGTACCAGCAGAAAATCTTCCTTCTTCCTCTTTATGAACAGTGTACTGTCAATCTGACCTCTTTCAAAACCATTCTTGAGCAGATGTGTATACAGTGTCTCGTACCACGCCCTGGGAGCTTGATGTAACCCATACAAAGCCTTATCAAGTTTGTAAACCTGATCTGGATAGTCTGGATCAACGAACCCATCTGGTTGTGAGACATACACCACTTCTTGGACTTTCCTGTAAAGAAATGCACTCTTACCGTCTAGTTGAAAAACTGTAAAGCCCTTGAAAGAAGAAAAAGCTAGAAACAAACGAATCGCCTCCAACCTTGCCACTGGTGCAAACACTTCATTGTAATCTATCCCTTCTTGTTGATTGAACCCCTTGACAACCAACCGAGCCTTGTTGCGCGTGACTATTCCTCTTTCATCTTTCTTGCACCTAAATACCCATTTAGTGTCAATCTCTCTTTCTCCTTTAGGAAGGTCTACTAACTCCCAAACTTTCAACTTGGCAAACTGGGCCAATTCCTCTTGCATAGCTTCAACCCATGAATTGTCTTTAAGAGCCATATGAATGTTCTTCGGCTCCTCTTGGGAAATAAAGCAACTATACAAGCATTCATTCACTATCCCAGTCTTCTCAATCGAAACAAATAACCCAGAATTCGCTGCTATGCTCCTTCTGGTCTGAACACCTGCAGTAGGATCTCCAAGTATCATATCAACCGGATGATATTTATTTGCTCGTGTAGTAGCAACTGCCTCGACTTCAAGATTATCACCCAGGTTTGATCCAACCTCCCCCTGAATATTCTGATTCGCAAACGGATTAATGAACTCCTCCCCCTGAATAGGTTCAGAGTCACTATCGCTTGAATCAGGATCAGCAGCACCTTGGGAAGTTTCCGGAGCATCTGACATATCAACATTCGATCTAGGCATGTACTCGCCTTCATCGTCTTCACATACCACTGTTTGAATCAACTGCGAATCATCTGCATCAGAAACCTCAGGAATATTAAATGATTTAAACACACTTTGATAATCATATAATATAGCAGGACCATTCGTTGATTGTTGAGGTTTGTAAGAAGTAATTTCCACATTAAAAACAATCTCAATTTTGCCAGTTTTTAGATTGAAAACCCTTTTATTCGGTATGCCAGGCACGTAACCTAGATCCGAAATGCTTATCCGGAATTGGCAGAAATGGTCCGAAATAATCTAATCTAATCCGAAATGGTAATGTCTGATCCGAAATCAAGTCAATCTGGTCCGAAATCAAGTCAATCTGATCCGAAATCAACTGTTTGATCCGAAATGCAACTGTTTAATCCGAAATGCAAGACTGAAGATCCGAAATGCAAGTCTGAAGATCCGAAATACAAGTCAGAAGATCCGAAATGCAGTCAGAAGATCCAAAATGGTCCAAAATTGCTTGATTTCTGTCCGAAATTGCTTGTTTCTTATCCGAAATTCAAGTATTCTGGTCCGAAATGATGCTGTTTTATCCGAAATTGATGCAGCTAATCCGAAATCAGCAGCAGAAACCCTAAAACAGCTGTCAAACACGTCCAAAACTTTGATTTTCTGCAGAAAATGATTCTGAACCAAGCCAATCAAGAGCCTAAAGCTCTGATACCAATTGTAGGTCCCTTAACTCGTGCGGATCGTAACAGAATCGTCGATCCAACCTAGAGTGCGGAATCCTCTAGATCAGATTTAACAGAAAACGTGTAGAAAACTGAAATCACTATAAACCCGATCTTTATTGATTATCTTCAAACGATTACAATCAATCAAGATCTCCAAATTCGTCCAAGCCTTTCTCTTTCGCGAATTCTCTCCAAAAGCTAATTAGATGATTAGATGATTAACCTAAACCCTAATGCTAAGCTTTGTTTATATAGGACAAAGCTTTGCACATGGGCTAGGTCATGGGTTAGGCCCATTTCGCCTACCATCCCCATATGTGGGTTTGGTTTGGCCCAATCACTCTTAATTAACTATTACAAAGCTAAACCCGCTAACTGTTTATCGTTTTACTAATTACAAGATATCCAAAGACCAAATCTAAGCTGTTGTCACAAATATGCACCAACAGATTCATGTGTGTAATGTTATTTTTTGGGTAAAGCGTTACCCCGGTGAATTTTATATATAAACCAACAAATAAAACAGGGTGTGTCGTGACATTGACACACAGTTCTAGACTTGGCATACCAAGACTAGGAAACAAAACCAAAAATAAAAACCCGATACCACACACAACTCAAACAACATCTGTCAAGAAAACAAACACAGCCCCGAACACAAAAAGAAAAATGTTAGTGCATACATCTGTCGACTTCGTCTTGTATCGAGTCTTAGTCTTAGAAAGTTAGATTAGGGCGCATTGTACGAGATTTCCCGAGAAAGTTGATTTCACATATATGGACATGTCCGTATGTGGGAAACCTAGAAGATGGTTTCGCTTATATGTACAATGGGGGGTTTCGCTTTTGTGGACATGTCCATATGAGCGAAACCTAGTCCCTATATATACCCTAGGAGAGAAATCATTTGGAACACTTCTTGATTTCCATACCGAGGTGCTGCCGGTGTGAGATTTGGTTGTAAAAGCTGTAATATCAATAAAAAACAAGATTTAAGTGAATTGCCAGCTGTTTCTACGTTAGTTACTTGTTTTCCGCACCTGTAACTGATCAAGACTCCTCTGATAGACTCGTTCGGGTCAGAATACGATCCTATAAACTGATCAATACATCAAGTAGTTTCGCTCATTTGAACATCAGTAGTTTCGCTTATAAGGACATCAATTAGTTTCGCTCATTTGAACATCAGTAGTTTCGCTCATTTTAACATCTGGGTTTTTGCTCTTCGTGCACAAACATCTGATTTCGCTTATTTGTCACTGATCTTGATAAACGTGATAAGTCATCATGGATATTGAGTTTTACAACGCATTTGCTACAACCCCGGCTAGTCCATCCGACATTACTAAGGCCATGACAATGGAAAATGAAACCGGAACAATGCAAAACCCCCCGAAACTTATGGGAATTGAAGATTATCACGGATGGAAGAAACGGTTTGAGAATTGGGTTCAGGCGAATCATCTAAAAGCTTGGGAGAGCATCGAAACTGAATATGAGAGGCCAAAGAATTCAATGGGAGTTGATAAAATTATTTCAGAGTTCACGGAGCAAGAAAGAGAGAGTTATAAAGCAGAAAAGATGATGATAAATTTGTTACAACAAGCAGTTAAAGAGGATATATTTGTGTTGCTTCAACATGATGAAAATGCTTATTCTATCTGGGAAGCTCTTAAAAAGAAATTTGAGGGAAGTACTGAGATGTTACAGAGTAAAGCAGCATTGCTGAAAAAGGAATTTGAACTGTTTACGTGCATGCCTGGTGAAACAACAAAGACACTTATTGAAAGATATTGTCATCTTGTTCGCACCATGTCACAGTTGAAGATTACAAAAACTCCAACAGAATGGGTTGAAAAGCTTGCTGATGCATTACCGCAAAAGGAATGGGGCACATATCTGATGATATTGAAGAATTCCGGACAGTTTAGCAGGTTATCAATTGCACAGTTTATTGAAAAGTTGGAGGCACAAGATCTGGAGCAGCAGAAAATTGCTAGAATGAACAGTTCAACTCATCAACAAGATATTAAATTGTACTATAAAGGAAATGTTCAAACTGCAGAAGCTAGTCCAAAGATACAAACTGCATTTAGTGCTGGAAATCAATCTGAACCAAGCAGTCAAGGATCAGTTAACAGTAGTAGGTTCTCTACGATAAATCCTCCAAGTGTTCAAAGTGCATCTGCTGGAAATGGGCATTTGATTCAGTGCAATGTAGCTCTACATCTTCAAAACGGTCAAAATTATTCTGAAGAAGTTGTAAAGCATCATATGGGATTATTGGTCACTGCATTAGAGTCTTATGAAGGATTGATTGCCGGAAGAATTGGTAATCCGATGCTCACAAAGGAAGATTATGACCAAATCGATGCAGAGGAGCTGGAACTGATGGATATTAAATGGGCCTTAGCTAGTGTTTTGAGGAGAGCTGAAAAGTTTAGATTGATTACAGGAAGAAATGACTTCTTGGATGTAAATCTTTCTAATTTAGGGTTTGATAAATCTAAAGTTGTCTGTTTTCGTTGCAGGGAGAAAGGTCACTTTAAAAGAGAGTGCAAGAATCAGGAGCCGAGAGGAGCAAAGGAGTCGTCTGGGAAAGATGATTATTATAGGAAATCCATTTATCAGCAAATCACTCATCAACCGCATCAACAAAAAGAAGCTCAAACGGCACATGGAAGAATGATCGAGGATACAAACAGGAAAGCTTATTATGGCATTGTTGATCAAGATGATGAGAAAATGGCTGAAGGTTTTAGCTGGGACAAGTTTATTCCAGCTGATTCAAATGTTCAAGCGTTTATTGCACATATTGTTCGAAAGCCATAAATGTTGAAGGAATGGATGGAGGTGTTATCTGATGAAGAGAAAAGTGAAAATGAAGGATCTGTTTCATCAGAAAACAGTTCATCAGAAACAAGTGATGATGAAGAGATGGAGCAGATAAATTTGGGAAAAACTCATTTATCTTCTGACACGTTTGAATTTTATTTTGCAGAAAAATTGAAGAAACTGAAAGAGAAGAAAGCTGCAAAAGAATTGAAAGAAGTCAAAGTGATTGAGAAAATTGTGGAAGTTGAAAAGATAGTTGAAGTTGAAAAGATGGTGGAGATAGAAAAGATAGTTGAAATCACAAAACCTTGTCTTACTTGTTTAGAGTCATGTAAACAATGTATAGAAAAAGATGAAAGGTTTAGTGAGTTAGAAAAGTTGAAAGAAAAGTTGTTGTTTGATGTAAAAAAATTTGAAACAGTCATATGATGTATTGAACAGAACTGTGAATAGTCTGGAAAAGACTAACTCTGAAAGAGAAAAAGCTTTGAAGATGTTGAATGCTACTATGATGACAAAGCAGAAAGAGATAAACTTGTACATAGAAGAATGTGCAAAGTGGAAGAAAGAGTTGAATAGTGAAGCAACTGAGAATGAAAGAATCAAAAGATTGCTGCAAAGTTACAAAGGTTGTGATTACATAATTGATAGAATTTATCCAACGGTTGAAGGTTTTGAAGCGTTTAACGAAGATAAAAAGAAGTCGAAGAAAAAGGATACTGGTAAGAAACAGAGTGTTAGTTATAACAAGTGTCCGCCTCCGATTTGGGAAGGGTACTCGCCTAGAAAACTTAACGAGGAAGAACTAAAACAGGCAGTCAATATTAAGTTAGAATCCGAGATAACCGATGTTTTACCTGACAAATATTGACATCACGTTCACAGCGTCCGACACAGATCATGAGTCAGAACTGATAAAACGAGTGGTCGATCAGGTGTTGGATAAGGATGAGGAGTCAGAGTCAAAGTCCGAGTCCGAAAGATTGTGTCAGTCAGTCGAGAGTTTGAGTTCGTCCGAAAAGAGTTCAAAATCTTCGGGAAAACGGGTTTACAGTAAAGAGTTTTTGTTGTCAAAATCTAATTTGAATGATGAAACATTTGAAGTTGTGTATACTTTGAATGATTCTGACAAATTATATTTTGATAAAGAGTTTCCTATAAGAAGTGTTCGTTTTGACATGATCAAAAAGGTTTTCAGAATGACAGAAATTAATATTTCTGAAATAAAAGATTTAAATCTTACTGGAAAACCTAAAAAATACACTTCAAGAGTTCAACAGCGTTTAAACAAGAAAATGGGTTACAATTATGGTTCGGAATTTTGAAAGAAACCAAACCATAATAGTAAGTTCAAAAAGAAAGGTCTTGGTTTTATTCCACCTGAAAACTATAAAAATGAAAAATATGTTCGAGATTATAAATCAAAAATGACATATGTTGCAGGAACTAGCCATGAAGAAGAAGCAAAGAGTTCATTCTGGAAACAGTCAAACCAGGAGTTTCTTGCTGAAAAGATGAAGAATGGAGCTTATCAAAGGAAAGAAACAAGAACCTGTTTTAGATGCAATGAAGTTGGACACATTGCATGGAATTGTCCTAAATCGACCAAAACAAAACAGGGAGTTTCTGGAAAACTGAAAGAAGTTGTTGTTGATAAAACCGAACCACCAACTGAAAAATTTAAAGTTTTCAAAAATTCAACATTTGAAGTTGGTGAATATTCGAAGAGATTTTACAAGCGAAGTGTGAAACTTGACAACCAAAAATGGGTTGTTAAGAAATCAGAGGTAAAATCTGGCGATAAATCTGATTCCACAAAGTCAGAGGAGCCACAGGTTGAGGTAAAAAGAGAAAACTCAGTGCCTCTAATGGATGATGTTCATTTTCCACCATTGAGAGCTGAGAATTTTAAATCAAAGGTTGGAAAGGTTGAAATTTCGAATCAATTCTATTCTGAGAAGAAAGAATTTGATGTCGAAAAAGCTTTTAATGAAAATATTAAAAACATTTTTGGGAAAATGGTTGAAGGGAAAGTAAAAGGGGTAAAGGAGTTTTATGCTACAAAGAAGGCAACTTATACTCCAACTGAATCTGAATTGAAAACACCCAAGGCTGGTCAGGCTTGGGTGGATATTTTCTTTCATTGAAAAACCTGAATTGCCGGAGATCCCAAGTTTGTAATCGTGGATCAGGAATCGGCATCATTCTTGTTAAACTTGTTTTTGTGAAAAAATTTAAAATTGTCTAAATTTTTACAGATTGAGGAATTGCCGGAGCTTCCAGGTTGGTAAGTGCGAAGCAGGAATCGGCATCTTGATTGGTAAAATGGTTTGTGTAGATGGTTTATTCCTACATGTGTTTTAAATGTTGGATATTCTTATAAGTGGTAAGAGGTTGATTCTGACAAAGTGATTACTCAAGGTCATTAGTTTGAACTTGATGTAATCCTGATACAAGAGATTGAATGGAAAATATGATGAACCAAACCCCTAACTTTACAAGTGGTAAAAACAAACTTATTTTCCGGAAAAATCATTTTGATTAAAACAAACTTAAGTGTTTTGAAATCTTAATGAGAAAATGGTTTGTTGAAAGGGGAAGTTCTGATTGTTTATGCCAAGTGGATGGCGATTTGAAGCGATTTGATATCAGTTGTCATTTATTTGTATAGTTTGTTTTCAAATTTCCTTTAATGTGTTTGCATTTTAGGGGGAGTAAATTTCAGAAAATCCAAAAACATTTGAAAATTTGAAAAAGACAAAAACATGATAAAATTCAAAAATGAGTTTTAGTGTCAAAGAAGAGGAAATGATAGTACATCAGTGGACTATCACAACATGCTAAAGAATTGGAAAGTAAAATGTGATAAACGGTCTCACTGATGATGTGCCAGTAGGTTTTTGCACATTTAGTAGATTGTGACGAGATATAAACCTAAATTCAAACTTGCTTATATCGTGGGGAAACATCTCTCGGATATATGGGTAACCCCCGAAATCTCGTTTGAAAGATTCCTTTTTCTGATATACTAGGTCTTTATACTCAGTGATATCTGGGGTATTATTCCTGGACTTCTGCTGAATGGAAGTTCTGACCTAGTCCTCGAATAATACTTTTTACAATGCTTGAAACATAGCATCACCCTCAGCATATATGATAAGACAATAAAATTGCTTAGCAATGCTGTTGTAAAAAAGATCCTCTAAAGGGGACACACCCAAAAGTTGAGTCATGATCTCTCTGCTGAACGGTAGTTCTGACCTGAGCTCTCATGATTCTTCATAATTTATTAACCCCTACAGATATCATTTGTGTCATAATTACCTGTAAGACTGAATATCGGAATCTGGATACGGGAGTATATTCTGAGGTGGGACACTCGATTGAGTTTAAGTGCTTAAGACATTAACTTCCGTATCTCGAAACAGTTGGACTTTGTGTGAGAATTTAAGTGGACCAATATACTGACAATCTAGGTGAATTGTTTAGAACTTAAAATGAAATGCAGCTTAACGGTGTTGGTGACTTGTCTCAAAAACTGATATGATCCTCTTACACGAACTCACAAAAATATTGTTTGTAAATATTTCGTTATTGCATTACATGTTTCTTTATTTCAAAATCCAAAAACATTTTCAGTGTGTTTTAGTATAAAATTTTGAAAAAGTCAAAAAGATTTTCGACAACTGGTGTTGGAGAGCTGATTTTCAAAATCCTAAGTGCTAAACATGATGAACAAATGGTTTGGGAGAATGTGTTTTGAAAAGAAAAATGATTAACTTTTGCAAATGGTTCATCAGGATTTATCATTGATAAATCATTCTGGTTTAATTTGAGAGAGAATTTGGATTGATAAATTTGTTAAATGTTAAATTTGTGAAATTTATTTATGGGTTAAGAATGTGCAGGTGTAGCTAGGTTTTGATTTTGAACCTGAAGACAGAGTGACAAGTTCCAATACCTGAGGACTCTGATTGGAGGTAGCCAGGTAACGATCTTGGAACATGAAGAGCCAGGCTGATTGATCCGGAGAAGCTGTGAGATGGAAAGCCAGACAATGATCCTAAAGCTGATGATGCTGATGAACTGAAGAAATGCCAGCATATCGCAAGGGGGTGCGAGAAAAGTTTGAGAAAGTGAAGCCCAGAGACAGATCAAGACTGAAGATGCGAAGACTCGACACTTAAGACTCGTCAACATCTGAAGGGGAGTCTGTTAGTGCATACATCTGTCGACTTTGTCTTGTATCGAGTCTTAGTCTTAGAAAGTTAGATTAGGGCGCATTGTACGAGATTTCCCGAGAAAGTTGATTTCACATATATGGACATGTCCGTATGTGGGAAACCTAGAAGATGGTTTCGCTTATATGTACAATGGGGGGTTTCGCTTTTGTGGACATGTCCATATGAGCGAAACCTAGTCCCTATATATACCCTAGGAGAGAAATCATTTGGAACACTTCTTGATTTCCATACCGAGGTGCTGCCGGTGTGAGATTTGGTTGTAAAAGCTGTAATATCAATAAAAAAACATGATTTAAGTGAATTGCCAGCTGTTTCTACGTTAGTTACTTGTTTTCCGCACCTGTAACTGATCAAGACTCCTCTGATAGACTCGTTCGGGTCAGAATACGATCCTATAAAAAATAACAAATGTATCCGCCCTAGCCCGGATCAATATCCATGTTCTTCAACGAGATCTGCCATCTATCCAAAATCTTCCTTTGCTTCGGGTCTTTACAATCTTGAATGCCATAAGCCTAAGCCGCACCGTGTTAATGATAAATTGAGAAAGCATATTTGCACTCCGATGGACTTGAGAGAATAATCTATTGTTCCTTTCTTGCCATATAAAGTACGTAGAGGCCGCAACAAGAATCTTGCAAACTATATGATCTAGGTCCTTTGCATTTGCACTCTGCTCTATCCACTGCATGATCGAACTCCATGTATTATTAACACTCCCCATATCAACCATTTTCTTTACAACTTCCCAGACTTTAGCAGCGTAGGAACATTGAAAGAAGAGATGGTCTCTAGAATCCCAGTCATATCTGCAAAGAGGATAACACATGAGGTTTAAGTTAGTAGCACTACCCGTTTCCCAAATAGCCATTCGATCCTTCGTCTTCAGCTTGTTTTTAATTACCAAACGAATGTCTCGGTATGCATTGGCTGAACCAAACCAAGTTGACCCAAACTACCTTATTATCTCTAGTTCGAAGATTATTCCATGCCTCCCAAGATCGGAAATGATAAATTTTACCTTCAAGGTCTTTCCAACGAATCCTATCATCCGTATCATTAAGTAACTGAGGAGTATCAACATTTATGAGAACCGGATAAATATCATACCAAGCCCACGGCCATCTCCATTGGCCGTTTTCACCAACAAGCTCGACCACCGTAGCGTTGAGATTAAACCCAACATTTGCTATTGATCTTGGAGTTATAAAAGATCGAAGATGGCTGCACATACACCAATTGTCACTCCAAGCATTCGTTTGTCTTCCGCTCTAATGGACTTCCATATGTAGGGATGAACTTGGTTACGAATAGACAAGATTTTCCTCCAGCTCCAGCTCATGTTTCCACGGCATTGCACCTCCCGGAAACTAGTACCTTTTAACTTGTAAGTATGAATCCATTGAACCCAAAGAGATTGGCGATTATTAATAATGCTCCAAATATGGGACGTTATGAATGCTTTATTCACATTCGTAATACTCCGAATGCCCAAACCCCCCTCATCCTTCGGCAAACAAACCTCCTTCCAGGCCACTTTAGAACGGACAGAACCTTGGGAGCCACCATTCCATAGAAACCTATGCATCCTTTTCTCCAGATCCTTTATGATACGAACAGGAAGCATAAAAACCGAAGCCCAATATGTATACATAGACGCAAGAACCGAGTTGATAAGCTGGAGTCTACCTGCAAATGACAGAGACTTAGACAACCAGTTATCAATGCGTATTTCCATACGCTCAACAAGGACCATGCAATCTCTAATAGCTAATCTCGTGGAGATCAACAGAACTCCAAGGTAGCGAACAGGTAAGGTACCCTCTTGGAAGGGCATTAAGTTCAAGATCTGGTCCCTCGTATGAAGAGGCACGATGCTGAAAAAAACTGTGCTTTTAGGCGAGCTAGGAACTAGGCCCGAGATCTTGGTAAACTGCTCTAGGCCATCCCTCAAATGCTTGACTGAAACACTGTCACCATGAGCAAACAAGAACAATCCATCGGCAAAAGAAACATTGATAATCTTCTGCTTAGCACAATGCGCATGAAACTTAAAAGAAGTGTTCAAAGCAGCACGTTGAAGAAGAAGAGATAAGACCTCCATGACTAACGTAAATAAATATGGGGATATAGGATCCCCTTGTCTCAAGCCATGCTTCCCTGGAAAATATCAATGTAAGTCACCATTAATGCTTAACGAATAGGACACTGTTGTGACACAGGTCATGATCCAGTTAACTATTTTCCGATGAAACCCAAACCGATGCAAGATGGACTCTAGGAATGCCCAGTTGACCGTACACCTTCTGGATGTCAATCTTAAAGGCACATCTAGGGGGCCTCTATTAATGTGATAATTGTGCATAAGCTCCTGGGTAAGAAGAATGTTATTCGAGATTTTCCAGCCCGAGATAAATGCTGATTGATTTATGCTAACCAAAATGTTCAAACTCTCCTTAATCCTATCCGTGAGAATCTTACTAATCCATTTAAACAGCACATTACAGCAGGAAATCAGACGATAATCTAATACCGTGTTTGGAGAGTCCTTCTTTGGAACCAGAGCTATGATCGTATGGTTAATTTGCTTTAGAAGCTTACTATTTTTAAAGAAATCAAGAACTGCATTCGTGACTTCATCCCCTACAATATCCCAAGCCTGTTTAAAAAACGCAGGCGTATAACCATCAGGACCAGGAGCCTTATTTTCACCAATACTAAACATGGCTTTCTTAACCTCTTTGCGAGTCACCTGCCTCACCATGTATTCAGCCGTATCATGGTTAAGCTAGTTAAGGAACAGGTCCTCATCATCCAGGCTAGTTACCAGACCCTCCATGCCCAAAAAATTTGAATAATGATCCAAAAGAGCGGCTGAAACATCTTCACCCTCAAACCGGTTCCCATGCACATCATTAATACAATGAATTTTGTTTCTAGCGTTTCTACTTTTCACACAATTATGGAAGTAGGAGGTATTGGCATCACTCGCACATAAACAATCTACCTTCACTTTTTTGCTTTAGAAAACACTCTTCATCGTACGAGGCAACCTAGAAGTCCTGAAGGCATTTGGCCACTGAATCACGAATACCAACATCCAACGGGTTGGCATCAACCAGCTTTTGCAGCTGATCCAGCTCATTACGCAATCTACTCACCCGACCATGAAGGTTACCTTGCTGATGAAGGAGCTTCCGAAGATACAGTTTCAAGTTACTCATTTTCTTAACGAATGAGAACATAGTAAATCCCTGAATATATTTGGCCCATTCCATTGCAACATATTGTCTAAACTCCACTTTAGTGGTAATGAAATTCAGGAATTTAAAAGGTTTATGCCTGGTCCTGGTTCTCGTAGACAGTTTCAGAATGCATGGAGTATGGTCCGAGATGCAAGCAGGCTAAAACAAAGCATAAGCATCCGGAAACAACTCAATAAACTTAACATTACCCATAATACGATCAATTTTCTTAAGGACACCAATACCCTCTTTCGGTTTCTGGTCCATGTATAGTGTAAACCATGTCTCTTAACATCAAGAAGCTCGGCGGATTGAACACAGTCATAGAATTCCCTCATGCCTATAGTGTGAGTTGACGGGCCATATAAACAGTCCTCCATATTAAGTGCCGAGTTGAAATCACCCAAAACTGCCCAAGGCTTATCATGAACCAAACTTTTATGCTTGCATAAATCCTCTCATAGAATTCTTCGATCTTGGTATTTATTCTCCGCATACACAAATGAACAAAAAAAACACTTTTTTATCAGCTTTTAGATGAATCTGAACGTGAATAACCTGGTCTGATTGGGAGAGCACCATTAGATCCACTTCATCAGCATTCCAGCCCAAGATAATTCTTGTACCTCTTTCACATAAGTCCCCATTCGACGTCCAGCTCCAATGTCGAAATGCCCCCTTACATACTTTAGCTAAATTATTAACATTTACATGAGTCTCTAAAATTGCACAAACATTCAAATGATTCTCAGCAATAAGGACCCGAACCTAACTTTGTTTCAGGGGACGGTTCAAGCCCCTTATGTTCCAGGAAGCTATACTATCCATGTAAACCCGTCTCACCGGGAATGCTTGCCCCCTCAGATCTATCATCAGTCAGATTACTACTCACAAAATTGGACATCTCAGTTGGGTTTACTTCCAGGACCTCCTCTGTATGATTCTTTGACTTATCAATAGTTCCTTTTGTTTGCTCATTAATGTTTGACCCCTCCACAAAACCCTCAGTGTGACACCCCGAAAACGGGTTTGGTAATCAAACTCCGTTAATACTAAAAGACGGGTAACGTACCGTTAGTAGTAAAAATAACCCGGTAAATATTTGGATTTAAATAAGAAATCCTAATATTAAATAAAAACGAATCAAAGTTTTAAGGAATTAAGTTTATAAGAGCCTGAGTTAACGGGACTTAAAATATAACGGGTTATAGCTTCCCGAGCCCATCAAGTTAACTAGGAGTAATTAACCTAGTTAATAAGGTGTAAATAAGTAAATAAAATATGGAGTTCTAGTCCCTAATAATTAAAATCTAAACTTGAGGGACCAAAACCGTTGAAAAGGAAACAAGTTCTAATTAAAATAAAAATAAACACACACCACACACACAAGGTGTGTGTGTGGATCGATCATCAGGAGCGACCAAAGAGGGTGAAACCCTAAAGTTCCAAAAATCATCGAATTGAAGGTCGATTTCAGTCCTAAATCGATGCATGGTCACATAAAAACGATCACCAAGTCATGGGGATCACAAGGTATGTAAAAATTTGATGATTCGTGAAGTTGCAAAATTTGAGTTAGCATCATAATTCGCGAATTATGTAAGGATTAGAGGAGCTATGGCTAAATTAGTGATGTACACATGCTTAGGAACTAAACCCTAAGTGAAAATCATACATATGATGCTATGACTTGAATGATTTGGTGATCACCTATATGTGTGTTAAATGGGTGTTGTAGAATGATGAAGAACACTAGAAATTAGATTATAAATTGAGTGTTATTTATTTACATGAGGTGAATCTAGATGTTATTATGCATACTAGATATATTAAACTTGCAAGAATTGTTTAATCTTGGCTAAATAGTTAGTCATGAAACTTGATTTTTGATTTAGTGAAATTATGCCCACTAGGTGTTTGTTAAAATGCCTAAACGAAGCTAAAATGTTGAAATTCCATGTGAAGTGTGCATTTGAATATGTTGATAGATCAATTGACTTTTAGGAAGTCAAACGAACCAATGATTTAATCGAGTGATAAAGTCGACATAAGACCCGTTAGATGGAGTAGTCATAATTGATAATGACTAATCTAACCATCTTATGAATTATGATGATAGTTTGACGCCTAACGAGCTAGGTGGAAGCTTGATGAGTGAGCGGGTCAAACGAATCAAGAAGGAAAGGAAAAGCGCAATTTGGATGCGAGGTAAGTAAAGCTTACGCCCCTTTTCATTATTTACAAATTACATAATTGCAAGTATTGTATATGAATGCTACTAAGTGGTTGGTATAGGAGGTTCCGACACGATTCAATGAGAGTCGGAACGAGGGGAAAATGATAAGAAATCATGAGTTATGGAAAAGGGATAAAATGGTAAATTAGTCATGTAATGACGAACAAATAAAAACGGTTTTTAAGCAAAACGAGTTCAAGGGAAAACCGGGATAGGTTTAAAGGGATGGAATGGTAATTAAATACCATCTCATGCGGACAAATGGTGAATTAGACTAAATGGGTCAAATGGTGTTGTTAACACCATTTGACAATAACAATTGACAATCGCTTGTTGAGTTTTGTAAACACAGGTAATAACATAAGCTTGCGTTGCTTTAACTAGAAAGATTTAACGCAAAAGTTATGTAAACGGGTCCATACTTTGACCCGAGCCAGGTACGTATAAATAAGCTTTTGGCTAAACATACAATTTTTGGTCAAATATTTAGCGAAAGTCCTTCGTCGTAAAGTGAGGGACTAAGGTTGACCAAAACACCCTTGAAGGGTATATCGGGCAAACGACCCATAGGGGGTTGATTAGGAACTTACATTAAGATTATGGAATCATTAAATATGAATAAAAGTCATAAGAATTCATATTCGTGGGTCAAATGCTCAAAAAAGGTCATTTGCGTAAAATGATCAACCGATGGGTAAATTTGGGGAAAAGGGATTCATTATGTTAAATCCGCCTCAAAATAGTTGTGGTGGAATATTTGTAGTTAATTAGACATGGAATTTTTGTAATGTCAAAAGAAAAACACAAGTTCTAGTCTAAAATGCGTAAATACCCTTAACGGGTCAAAATAAGCATTTAAGCGTAAACGGGATTTTATTATGTAAGAAACCCGTGATTTGAGATTAATATGATAGGAGATATTGAAATAATGAATTTCATGAGTTTAAAGGTCAAATAAACATGTTGGTGTGATGAAATCATGAACGGGTCAATATTTGGTAAAAAGGGTAGTAAACCGAAGACTTAAAAGTCTGAAATTATGTTAATCTGGATGTAGGATTTTAACTCCATAAGATTGAGAATTAAATTACGGACGCGTAGGAAAAAGAATCGGGTAAAACGGATTAAAAACGAGAGAGTTATGCTCGTTTCCGTGAAATCGGGTCATGCTGGGAATTTACAGCAACTGTTTAAGCAACAATCTGCCAAAAAGGGGGCTAGGTGGGGCGTCTAGCCCCCCCTGAACTTGAAAAATGCTTAATTTTGTTTGTTTAACCCATATAACTTGTTTAAACTTGTTATTTAACTATCAAAACTAACTTTTAAGTTGGTTTTGATCATAGGTGATTGCCAATAGTGCCCGGATGAAGATCAAGCTCGAAAAAGAACCGAACACGATAAAGTTAAAAGCTTCCGCGCGGCGTTTTGTCGTATCTTTTAAACGACAAATTCAATTACATTAAGTTGTTCTTTTTTTTAAATTTGTAAAAGTTTTAGTAAACTCGTATTGACATACTTACGTGTAATCGTATAAACATGCATTTTTACGAAACTTATATAAAATATTGTATTAAACAAGCAAGGGTGTTACAAGTTGGTATCAGAGCTCAAGGTTGTTGACAAATGTGTTCGGTTCGAGGCTTGATCGCAAATCCGGTAAGTACATGTATATCAATGGTTTAGTATGATTAAAGTGTTGAGAACAACACATATTGTTATCGTGTAATACACGTTACACCAATAAAATCGATATAGAATAGATATAGTCAACGAAATTACACGCGTTGATGCGCATAGTAGAAAAGCCTCGTGTTATAATACGGGCATCCATTAATGTCGAAATTACTAACTATTGTAAACGTTTTAGATTGAAGGACACTCGCATATGAAGATAGCGAGAGTTTAACAAATCATGGATTTGACAGAGGAACGGTCCAAAGTACGACAAATAGAGCACGCTCACCAAGGACCTAAATCGCGCAACGATTGCGAATAAGTTAATGGCAAGGAGAAGCCCTTTAGGGTAAGCATTACCAGGTGTACATTTTAAATTTAATTGCACAAATAGTAATATGCAACTAATATGTAGAAATTGAAAGTTGCATATGTAGATTAAAAACTTGGAAAAACCCGAATAGAAAATGTATTCGGGATATTGTTTCCAAGAGAAATAAATAGAGGCATTACTTACATAGGGCGTGATGTGAAAACTATAAAAAGGTCATGCGTGTCATGTGTTAATCGCTTACTCTGGCCAAGTAAGTAGTGGCATATGATACCATGAACTTCTTATAGCGGACACATTTACATCTGATGTAGTAAGGACGGGGTGAATGGGACAAATTAAAAAGTACCCAAATGAAACAAATGAACAAAATAGTTGATAATAATGTAAACGCACAGCCGGGTGACGGAAGCGTATTACATTAGGATAATGAGCCCGAGAGAAGGGACAAGGATTAATGAAAATGATGATATAAATGAATGATCAAAAGAAAATTCACGAAAATAAGTCATCTTGGACGAAAGGGCCATGGTGAACGAAATGGGCAAGTAAAACCAAAGTATAGATGATCCGCCGGGTCATAAAAACAAAGGTGTTGCCCACACGAAAAAGATAATCAAGGTTGTTAACTTTAGTCGTAGTAAAGCAAGGATAACGATGATAATCGTCACTCATAATTAATAAGGCCGCCAATGGTGGTCACGTAAAGAATAAAAGACATGGTCGAATAAAAGAGACGGATTTCGCTAAGATGACCAAGTAAATCGAAATGAAGTCTTAATGCATACCGGAAGGGGTGCAATGATAACGATTTCGGTAAAACACCCGGTTGATGGGTAAGGAATTAAACGCATGCGTAGACTGAGAAACAGGAACGCGTATGCAAAGTCAAAAAGACTCGGGTTTTGAGTCATAACTAAAAGACGACGAGATGATGTAATTAGAAATTTTGAATAAATTACGTTCAACTATTTTAAAGTTGAACGGGTTGAATAAAGACTGAAGTTTGACATTCATAAGTGATGAATTTTCACACGAACAAGTCAAACAAATTTAATAAAGAATGACACTTGCTAAAGTAAGTAAGCGCGAATCGAATAAATAAAAGTGTGAAATATTAATAAACCTATGTAAAGGAGTTATAGGCATTAAAAAAACATTAAAATAAAAGAACCCGGGTAATGGGACGTAAAGAAGTATAGGTAAGAACCGGGTAACGGTAAGTGTAGGGTAAACCGACGTATAATTGACATTAGAAGTCAAGAAGTCGGAAAGATAATTCGAAAGAAAACAATGTAGCCTTAGACTACGGTCAAGGTAAAACGAAATGCAAAAGCGAAAATAAAAGATTTGAAAGATAAAAATGGTACCTTCACACCGTAAATATATATATACAGTTGAATAATGACTAGGATAAAAGATGATTTTCGGGATCATCACAACTTATGATATTATAAATAATGCTAAGGTCTACGGGACCAAAAAGACCTTCGGGTCACAAATAGAAGGAAACGAATTGTTGGGGTCTCACCTTAATAAGGTCAAAAAGGTGAAAATCTAAAGTAATAGCCTACGAGGCTAAGTGAAGGAACCTACGGGACAATAGTGCAAGGTGAGGGAACTTGTTACGATTCCCCGCGTAAAACGAGAATGGAAAACAATAAATTACGGGTTGTCAATTTCCTTGATATGAGTAATTGACATAGTTAAAGAGAAAAACGTTAAACTAAAATTCAGTTTTAGTAAGAAATAACGTTCTAACAAATATGAATATTATGAGACGAATTCGGAAAATGATTAATATCAAAGAATTTAGATCTTAGCACCGATGGGTGCAAGGCAATGCATTCGAAAGAAAGATTTTCAATAAGTAAAGACGGTATAAACTTAAACATGACGTGATGTGATCACGGTCACAAGGGTGATACAGAATATAACCACGTTATAACGTAAGTCGCAAGATATGAAATCATAAACACGTAAAAGGCCAATGACGGCAATATAGTAAACCCGGGTGATGGGGTATAAGGTAACCGGTGACTAACAAGTCTAACCGCCAAATTAAATAATCAATAAAAATAATGGATACAAGCTGAAAGTAACGGCCCTCGAGGTCTTACACATGAAAGACGCACGCGTCGATATAAAAGTGAAAACGTTTGACCAAAAGGAACGGATGCCTTGAAAACGAAACGAGATTCGTCTGATCAAACCAAGGAACTATGTAAATAAGGTTTCGGGGACGAAACCTCTTTAAGGGGGGTAGACTTGTAACACCCCGAAAACGGGTTTGGTAATCAAACTCCGTTAATACTAAAAGACGGGTAACGTACCGTTAGTAGTAAAAATAACCCGGTAAATATTTGGATTTAAATAAGAAATCCTAATATTAAATAAAAACGAATCAAAGTTTTAAGGAATTAAGTTTATAAGAGCCTGAGTTAACGGGACTTAAAATATAACGGGTTATAGCTTCCCGAGCCCATCAAGTTAACTAGGAGTAATTAACCTAGTTAATAAGGTGTAAATAAGTAAATAAAATATGGAGTTCTAGTCCCTAATAATTAAAATCTAAACTTGAGGGACCAAAACCGTTGAAAAGGAAACAAGTTCTAATTAAAATAAAAATAAACACACACCACACACACAAGGTGTGTGTGTGGATCGATCATCAGGAGCGACCAAAGAGGGTGAAACCCTAAAGTGCCAAAAATCATCGAATTGAAGGTCGATTTCAGTCCTAAAGCGATGCATGATCACATAAAAACGATCACCAAGTCATGGGGATCACAAGGTATGTAAAAATTTGATGATTCGTGAAGTTGCAAAATTTGAGTTAGCATCATAATTCGCGAATTATGTAAGGATTAGAGGAGCTATGGCTAAATTAGTGATGTATACATGCTTAGGAACTAAACCCTAAGTGAAAATCATACATATGATGCTATGACTTGAATGATTTGGTGATCACCTATATGTGTGTTAAATGGGTGTTGTAGAATGATGAAGAACACTGGAAATTAGATTATAAATTGAGTGTTATTTA
The DNA here is from genome assembly GCA_030545235.1 of Helianthus tuberosus. Lineage (NCBI taxonomy): Eukaryota > Viridiplantae > Streptophyta > Magnoliopsida > Asterales > Asteraceae > Helianthus > Helianthus tuberosus. The sequence goes on along the minus strand of CM060443.1, from coordinate 123,988,847 downwards.
TTTACATGAGGTGAATCTAGATGTTATTATGCATACTAGATATATTAAACTTGCAAGAATTGTTTAATCTTGGCTAAATAGTTAGTCATGAAACTTGATTTTTGATTTAGTGAAATTATGCCCACTAGGTGTTTGTTAAAATGCCTAAACGAAGCTAAAATGTTGAAATTCCATGTGAAGTGTGCATTTGAATATGTTGATAGATCAATTGACTTTTAGGAAGTCAAACTAACCAATGATTTAATCGAGTGATAAAGTCGACATAAGACCCGTTAGATGGAGTAGTCGTAATTGATAATGACTAATCTAACCATCTTATAAATTATGATGATAGTTTGACGCCTAACGAGCTAGGTGGAAGCTTGATGAGTGAGCGGGTCAAACGAATCAAGAAGGAAAGGAAAAACGTAATTTGGATGCGAGGTAAGTAAAGCTTACGCCCCTTTTCATTATTTACAAATTACATAATTGCAAGTATTGTATATGAATGCTACTAAGTGGTTGGTATAGGAGGTTCCGACACGATTCAATGAGAGTCGGAACGAGGGGAAAATGATAAGAAATCATGAGTTATGGAAAAAGGGATAAAATGGTAAATTAGTCATGTAATGACGAACAAATAAAAACGGTTTTTAAGCAAAACGAGTTCAAGGGAAAACCGGGATAGGTTTAAAGGGATGGAATGGTAATTAAATACCATCTCATGCGGACAAATGGTGAATTAGACTAAATGGGTCAAATGGTGTTGTTAACAACATTTGACAATAACAATTGACAATCGCTTGTTGAGTTTTGTAAACACAGGTAATAACATAAGCTTGCGTTGCTTTAACTAGAAAGATTTAACGCAAAAGTTATGTAAACGGGTCAATACTTTGACCCGAGCCAGGTACGTATAAATAAGCTTTTGGCTAAACATACAATTTTTGGTCAAATATTTAGCGAAAGTCCTTCGTCGTAAAGTGAGGGACTAAGGTTGACCAAAACACCCTTGAAGGGTATATCGGGCAAACGACCCATAGGGGGTTGATTAGGAACTTACATTAAGATTATGGAATCATTAAATATGAATAAAAGTCATAAGAATTCATATTCGTGGGTCAAATGCTCAAAAAAGGTCATTTGCGTAAAATGATCAACCGATGGGTAAATTTGGGGAAAAGGGATTCATTATGTTAAATCCGCCTCAAAATAGTTGTGGTGGAATATTTGTAGTTAATTAGACATGGAATTTTTGTAATGTCAAAAGAAAAACACAAGTTCTAGTCTAAAATGCGTAAATACCCTTAACGGGTCAAAATAAGCATTTAAGCGTAAACGGGATTTTATTATGTAAGAAACCCGTGATTTGAGATTAATATGATAGGAGATATTGAAATAATGAATTTCATGAGTTTAAAGGTCAAATAAACATGTTGGTGTGATGAAATCATGAACGGGTCAATATTTGGTAAAAAGGGTAGTAAACCGAAGACTTAAAAGTCTGAAATTATGTTAATCTGGATGTAGGATTTTAACTACATAAGATTGAGAATTAAATTACGGACGCGTAGGAAAAAGAATCGGGTAAAACGGATTAAAAACGAGAGACTTATGCTCGTTTCCGTGAAATCGGGTCATGCTGGGAATTTACAGCAACTGTTTAAGCAACGATCTGCCAAAAAGGAGGCTAGGTGGGGCGTCTAGCCCCTAGGTGGGGCGTCTAGCCCCCCCTGAACTTGAAAAATGCTTAATTTTGTTTGTTTGACCCATATAACTTGTTTAAACTTGTTATTTAACTATCAAAACTAACTTTTAAGTTGGTTTTGATCATAGGTGATTGCCAAGAGTGCCCGGATGAAGATCAAGCTCTAAGAAGAACCGAACACGATAAAGTTAAAAGCTTCCGCGCGGCGTTTCATCGTATCTTTTAAACGACGAATTCAATTACATTAAGTTGTTCTTTTTTTTTTAATTTGTAAAAGTTTTAGTAAACTCGTATTGACATACTTACGTGTAATCGTATAAACATGCATTTTTACGAAACTTATATAAAATATTGTATTAAACAAGCAAGGGTGTTACACTCAGTATCTAAAGCCTGAAACGAGTTCGTCAGTTTCACCGTATTTAGCCCAGTATGAGACTGATCATCCCCTTTTGTTCCCGACGTGCTAGCTCATGTCTTATTCATCTTTGGTTTGTACATAAACTTAGGCTTTTGTTTCTTTTGAGGAAAAGACTATTTTGCCACTCGTCGCCTGTCCGTTACAAATCCTTTATCATCAACTATCACCTGCTTAGATTTACCCGTATCCTCCTTAATACACGTACCATCTGCATGACCAAACAAACAACACGTAGCACATCTTTGAGGCTTCCACTCGTACTCTATCTTAAATCCTCATCCATCTTTGGGATAGCAAGCACTATATGATCTTTTAGTTCATTGTTTGCGTTTACCTCAATCATGGCTCGAGCATAGCTGATCCTACCCCAATTATCAGTACACATATCTGCCGTTTAAGAGTCCAACCTCTTCAGAACCCCTATCTTGGATGCCAATAAACTTAGACCATCATCCGTATAAACTGCAATCGGCACGTTATGAAGTTTTACCCAAACCGGGACTGTTTTAATACCATCTTTTTTAAGGCTCACCGACGGCGACCAAACATTCAGGAATAATGGAACTTTCCTGATTAACCATGGTCCCCCTTCCAGAACTTTCATCAGGCCTTCCTTCGAGTCAAACTTGAAGAAAAAGAATCCATTTGAATTCATCATGAGTCTAGAGAATCCAAACCTCGTCCAAACGTTCTTTGCATAATATTCCACCACTGGGAACGGCAGCCTGTTTCCCAAGAAATACCCATAGAGGACATTATCAAACTTATCTTGAACCTTTTGAACCACTTCTTTTGGAATAACAACATCCACATCTTCTCTAGACTCTAAAGATTCCATAGGTCTGAAATTTATTTCCCTTTTACTACGAACCCTAGATTGAACTTTATCAGTATAAGAAGCTGAACCAGCCTTCTGGCTACCATTCTCATCAATCACGGCTGCCTGTGTGACATCCCGATCATCATTGAGACTTTCAACTAGCATCGGTTTAGTAATTTTTGTTAGCTCATCAATGATGTGGATGATCTTCGGGTCCTGTTGTTCAGTAGATACCAGTCCACGACGAGGTAGAATAGATTTCCCATCAATATTCAGAGATCTAATAGTAAAACCCTTATTAGGGTTTTGTGGTTTTCCCAACAGATCATGTGGTTTGAAGGGCTCAGAATTCATCATGCATACATAAAAAGGAACATGCAACGTACGAAAATAAAGAATCAAAGAAGAAAAACAAACCCAGACAATGAAGACGGCAAACCCTACTAAGCAGAATAAGAAACGAACAACCCTAATCCCGATGTCAAAAGATTAGAAACCAGGGTAGAGTCTAGAAACCTTACCAGTAAAGGATTCGACAAACCCCAATACCTAACCCAGATCGATCTAGAAGAGGATTGGAAAGCAAGAAAGTAGGGTTCTTAGTGATTCGCCAAAATCGCCCAAGATGCCAAAGAAAAATCCATTCGCGCAGTTTACGCTCCCATGTGTGTAATGTTTGGGACACAAAGCGGTAAACATCAAATAACAATTAAATGTAACACATCACTACACATTGAACTTGCATGTATTTGATAATTGAACTAAATTGAGATTTTGCGAATAATGTGACACATAATACACCCCAAAACTGTTAATTATAAAAAAGGGAAAAGTAAGATCTACTCATTGTTTGCGTTTTGTGATCCTTGATAATACCGCACGAAAAATGAAGAAAAAACTCCAAAAGATGGAGATCACCCTAATTATAAGATAACCAAAATATATAAAGAACCAACACAAAAATAAACCACTTATAAAACAGAAACCTATGCTTTGGAGCTTTTGTTTAACCTAAGTATATAATAAACTCAATTGTGACAATTAAATTAGAATCCAAAAGTTTATATAAGTGTGATAATTTGTGAAACTAACGTAAAATTGGTTATGTCATTAATTGTATATAAGCTAAGTCTAGTTAATTCTTTTATAACTAACTTGGCTAATAATTATATAAGCTAAGTCTAGTTAATTTTTTTTATAAGTAACTTGGCTAATAATTCTAAAATTGTGGGAAAATAATAATGAAATGACAATAACCATTTATTAAGTTGTAAATCGTATATTTAGATAAGTTAGTAAAAACTAATTTAATAACTTTATAAATAAGAATTTATCACTATCTTTTATTTAAAATCATTATGTTATAAAAAAACTTAATTTACTCCAAATCCTTTTCTTTAAAAATAATTATTTGAGAGACATAAAATTTAGTATAAAAACACATCTTGTATATTTTCTGAAAAAATAAGATAATATTTATAAAATTTTCACTTTGATAGTTCTTGTGTTTTTTGTATAAATTCTATTATATATATATATATATATATATATATACATATAGGGTCGGGATTTAGAGAAAACGGTAGAAAGTGTGAGAACGGTGAGAACGCTTATGGATCGTCCGATTAAAACAATCTATGGACTAGATTGGCGCGGTGGCGTTTTCGTAAATAACATCAATTTTATTACGTGGACGCGTCTCATTAAGGGTAAAAAGGTCTTTACACCTCTATACCAAAACGCCATACGGATGAATAAAACGCCATTACGGACCAAAACACATCGCTATATAAATAAAAACATCCCAGACATAAAAACACACCCCCCCCAGAACCTGAAACGCCATATTTTCTACTATATACCATTCATCTTACAAATGCCAAAATCCCCAAAACATCAAACACAACTACTCAAAAAACGTCATATTTTCTACTATATACCATTCATCTTAGAAAACGCCAAAACACTCAAACATCAAAGATTGCAAAAAAAATCGACGGTTCTTTCAGATACACTATTTCCTCAGTAAAACGCCAAAAATGCCAAATATCGTTTCTTGTATATTCAAATATTGTTCTACGCCAAAGTTTCGGATAATGCATTCTTCCCAGAGGTGCTGTGACTCAAATAACATTTTGCTGCATGAGATGGACAAATCATAAACAAAAACATGCTGGGGTCAGACTTATGTCATTTTCTGTGTTTTGTTCTTGATGAATATTTTAATGGCATGAAAAGACGAATGACACTGATGAGTTGTTTGAAGATACATATTCAAACAAAATACTTATGTCATTTTGTCTTTCCAAACGGCCACAAAAACACAAGCATGGCTAAGCCAAACCACCAACGAACATGATTCAAAGAAAAAAGAGACTGATGACAGTGAAGATTTGGAAGATGAATTGTTTTTATTTTTATTTTTTTAAGTTTCTTTTTCTGTTGTTTGTTATGTATTTTTCAACTTAGAATAAAAAAAATACATTATATTAATAAAACGCCAAACATGTCATCAAACAAGTATATATCCACCCACCATAAAGGATGCCACAAAAAATAAGCATCTTCTAAAGACGGCCGTTATGTAGGAAAATAAGGATCTACATAAGGTATTCAAAAACAGGTTCAAAACGCCAAAAAGGTTAAATTAGAAGAGTCTGATGACAGTGAAGATTTGGATGAGAAATTAGATTATAATTTTTAATTTTTTTTTCATTTTCTATTGTTTGTTATCTAATTCTCCGTTGTTTATCATCTACTTCTCTACTATTTAAAAAAAATGAGTATAAAACGCCAAAAACTACAAACAACAAAACGCATGATAGTGTGAAAAACATTGAGAACGAATGCTAGCAAAGCACGATGTTGCTATATAAAACGCCAAAAAACGCAAACAAAGTATTACTGGAAAAATCAACACTAATTGACAGATGAAAATTGAAAGAAACAGTAAAATAAAGAGAGGGTATCATTATTGCCAAACATTATAGTTATATTAATGCCACTACATGGACAATTGAAATTTATTAATCTTTTCAAAATGTCATAATTGTCTGTCACATTATAGGTCTGTATCCTACATGGAAAAACACTTGATATAATAAAATCAAGAAAATTACTGATGTTTTTTACATTAAAGGCATGCATCCTAATCTAAAAAAACAATAAAAACGCCAAAACAATACTTAAAACACCAAAATATTTACTATGATTCTGATCTAAAAACAATAAAAACGCCGCGTATTTATTAAACGCCAAAAAATGGAAAGATGAAGTGACACGCGTTAAAAAAAAGAAATATGAAAGGACAAAAAAGCCCCTCCGCCCTTCTTTAAGCGGCGTGACACGTGTTGGGCCAGGAAGCGTTCTCACCATTCTCACACTTTTGAGCGTTTTCTCCTGATCCCGTTTCTATATATATATAGGGAGAGAGAGAGAGAGAGAGAGAGGCCGGTTAACGTACAATACCACTTATCCTACATTACGTATGCGATATTCTCAGCCGTAGGATCTTCAATCCATCAAACTAATTTAAATCATTAAATTAATCATATTAATGTATTTAAATCTTATAAAAAAAGGTTAAAATCGTTATTACGATATCTTAATCTCTGTAACTGATGGATATTAGAATCTTATATTCAAAAATCGTATTAAAAAATCCAACCATGAATCAAAAAACGAACCCTGAATCAAATACAACAACGTAAGATTCTTATTCACAAACCTCCCTCTCCCTTCTGCGATTTCATATCTGCTGATTCTAAGTTCTGAACTGTAACAAAATCGATCGACCGTCTATCGAAGAAGATGATGCAGCATGAACATTATAATATGCGAAATACATATTGAACATGCGAAAACAATTGAAAAACAAAAAGAACGGTTGTGTTTTGTTATAGTGTGCGAATTCTTGTTTTAGACACTTGCGATTTTTAAAAAAGGTGATATTTTTGAGGTTTCTTATAGTGTACGAATTCTTGTCTTAGGCACATGCGATTTAAAAAAAAAGGTGATATTGTTTGAGGTTTGTTATAGTGTGTGAATTCTTGTCTTAGACACATGTGATTTTAAAAAAATGGTGATATTGTTTGAGGTTTGTTATAGTGTGCGAACTCTTGTTTTAGTCACATGCGATTTTAAAAAATGATCTTGTTTGTGGTTTCTTAAAGTGTGCGAATTCTTTTTCGAATCGCATGCGATTTTAAAAATAATGCTGCTGATGATTTCATGTAACTTTGTCCACGTTGATTGAAATGCACAAACAAGAAATTAGGAATTGATAATTAAAATAAATATAAATTTACTATTTTATATAAAAAATGAATTTAATACCGAAGTGACTGTAATGTGACTTGTAATAATCAATTTTACCATAAATACTACTTAACTTACCACCCTACCTACATAATAAATTTATTATTTTAATTTAAAATACCCAGGGATAACAACCTTCCATATTAAGACACTGAACACAAAACACACACAAAAATGTCATCTGAAGATTCAAAACAAATAAAGAACATTGCAATAAAGGAACTATTGTCAACTCACACGTTGACAGAAATAAGCACCGATGTCAACTCTTCTCATTTGATTCTTGATGTGCAGGGGAAGATTCTTGCAGAAATCAAGAAAAGTCAAGGGATGTGGGAGAGACTACTTGAAGAACCACCATCAAGCTTCAGAGACGCAACATTGGATCAAATAAAGGAACAGTCTCGAGCTGATGACTTAGCCTTCTCTTTCCTGAAAGATGCTCTAAACACAGTGAAAGAGAAGATGGAGTTCAGCTTGGCTGAACGTGACAAAATCTTTGCTTCAAGTAACTAGATTTCTGTTTATCGTTTTATGGTTTTAGTTGTGTTAGACAATAACAAATACTTTATATTTATGTTTTGTGTAGATGTTTTGAAAACATCTTATGCTTAATTATTATATTGATCGCATGAATGAATTACACATGTTTGTAACAAAAATACAAGATAACTCACAATCGCATGTCATAAAATGAAAAACACAATGAAATCGCATGTTAAACTGCTTATAGACTGATGCATATGAAATCGCATGTTTATATACTAAATCGCATGTTTCTATAATAAAAACTCATGTGTATTAAATCGCATGTTTCTCGTATAAATCGCATGTACAATTAAAAATTTAATCTTCCTCATTTGAAACCTCTTCCCACTCATCTTCTTCACTGCCATCATCACTCCCTCCACTGTAATCTTCAAACTCATCCTCCTCTTCATCGTCTTCGACCTCGTTGACTTTGTGCCTGGGATTTTTTTTCAATCTGGACTCCCTTCATCTTCTTTTATTGTTTGACTTTCAGTATCTCGCAAGTCCGAATATCATGACCTTTTTCGTTGCATACACTACATGTCCTTGACCTTTTTCCTTTATGGCTGATCATTTGTTCCTTCTTCGATTTAATCCTTTTATGCGAGCCACGACCTTTGTTTCTTATACCAGCTGGCACACAGACAGTAGGCGGTGCATTGGTTACTGGTTGTTGATAACCAATCAACTTTGAAAACTGGTCAAACTTTGGATCAAGTTGCTTGGTTATACGACTCTGATCAACTTTTTCTTTAAACTGCTTCATTTGGTCCCTGACTAAAACAACTTTGAAAACCGGTCAAACTTTTTCTTTAATCAAATTTGAAAACCGGTCAAACTTTTTCTTTAATCAACTTTCCGAGTAGAAAAACCAGCTAACTTAGCATATGTTTGGTAAAACACGTATGCTTGTTCGATAGAGGTAAATTGCATTCCAATCACAGGTGTAGCTGATTGTTCAACCTCCGGAATGTAAAGCCTTTCAACTACATAAATCAAAATAAAAAAAAGAAACACATGCGATTTATAGGACTCGTAACATGCGATATTTTAAAAACTTCATAATTTCATCATAAGAACAATAAAACGTGTGAATTGTTGGACTCATAACATGCGAAAATGACCATTTTGATAAATATCTTTTACACATGCGATTTATGATATCATAACATGCGAAATCAGCATTTAGAAATAAACATCACATGCGAATTCCAAGACTCAAAACATGCGAGCTTATACAATTTGCTTTCATATCAATTATCCTCTAAATGAACATTCAAAACCTTCGAATCAGTTATAATGCAAAATAATTACTACGATTAAAACAAAACACATCTACGAACAATTTTATGATCTGAATTAACCTAAATTACCATTCGAACAATCATTTACACCACTTGTATTTGAATTTGGATTTGCAGATTCAGGATTTAAAACATCGTCAATCGTAACTCTCTGATACGCAGATAATTGAACCTGATCACTGACCGATCGAGCGTCTTCAAACTCAACATTTGTGTTTCGTCCGGTGCTGCTCTGTGGATCCATTGAACAAAACAATTTAATCAAACCCTAATGCAGAACAACGAAAACTGCAATGTATTGTTTGAGAATTATGAAAAATTTGAAACTGATTCGAATCATAATTACCGGGATAGTAGTGTAACGAACTTCTCGCTGATTGAATGAATAGACTAATTTGCCCTCAGCTGATTGAATGAATTGTCTGATTTAACCTTATGAAAGAAAAACGAATCAGGACACGTGTACGGCCAATGAAGTCGCGTATGTAATGTAGGCTAAGGGCATTTGTATCCTACACTTCCTCTATAAATATATATATATATTAAGTGTATAAAAAATAAAATTAGTAACAAAGTGGAAATACAACTTGAAGATAGTTGAGTCTTTTTGAAGATGCATATCCTTGAGTCGTGAAAACCTTTCCTCTAGTAAATCGACTCCCTTCTATATATTGTTTGATCAAGTTTATCATACGTAGGGTTCCATTAGCTGAACTTACATATTGTTGGTGCAGTTTTGTTGTTGAAGTGTGTTAGTTGCTGCTTGTTGCAATAACAATTTCAGATGTAACATTGTTGGATATTGTTATAGAGCTACTCGACTTCAATTTTATGGCAACACTTTAATGAGACATTTTATCCAGTAACTGGCGTGCAGTTTGTACCTATAGCTTTAGATCCTTGACAAATCTTAAATCTTGGCTTTAAAGTAATGAGCCAAAGCTTTGGCAAGCATTTGCTGGTAAACATCTGTAGACCCAAAGTGACAAAAAAAACATTATATGATGCAGAAAGAATGCACTTAAAACACTTAAAACATTACCCGGAGAAAGGTTCCTTGTGTGCTTGGAAAAATCGATATTCTTCAAATAAACAAAGAAAACACTTAAAAGACTTGCCTGCTCACTGTTATAATGGTCAACATAAAATAATTATATACCAAATAAACAGAGTATACCTCAAGTGCTCACTGATCAATCCAATAATGGGGAGCCAGCACGATGCCGCCCTTCCACCGTCTATGAAGGGGTAGAAAGATGGAGTTCTTACCTACCTCTCACATGTTTCTCTCTCTCCCGGTTACCTTTTTCAAAGACGGTGGAAGGGCGGCGATCCGGAGCAGCTCCGCGTTGAGTTAGTCGATGGAAGGGCGTATGGGCTATGCAGGTTTCTTTTTGCAAAGAGATTGTATCACATGAATCCATAGCAGATCCGTGTATACATGTAGGGCACCAATGAAGACAATATTTGGACTTAACGTGGCCTTTGTAAAGGGATTGTATCTTATAACCTGCCACATAACTATACCTCATCATAAATATTTTTATTTAACTTGTTCTAGCGACATTTACATCAGTTTAACAATCTTAGCTTGTATAAGATGATACTTTTTATGTTGCGATTTTGATCTCGTTATTATCGTTATGAAACACCCTAACACGTAATAACTTAAAAACGACGCAGCGAAAAAAAGCCTTAAAAATTTCTTTCTTTATTAAACACATAACTTACATGATGGCTCAAATATGAAATGTCAAACATTAACTAAAAGAAATATACAACAATCGATTTCCATTAACACTTTAAGGCGTTACAAAATTAAAGTTATGTGATCGTTCTTTCCGTACAGTCCTTGCTCTCGACTCGATCCATGTCCGCTTCTCTTCGTTCGTGGTAGAAGAAATCCATGTAATACATGTGGACATCCCATACAACTTAACCATTAGTCGTTAACAACATCCTACGACATTTATTCTCATATAATTTAATATCAAATAACATTCAAGAATATAAACTTTGATTCATTCAACTATCCTCTCGTATTTTCTCGTTCCGTTTTCGAGTTCGGTACCTCATGAACCCGATGATCTTTTACCTACATGCATTCCAACTTCAAGGCACACCATTAGCAATCGTTAATACCCAAACATAACGAAATCATTCTTTAATACGTTTATAACATCTCGCATCCATGCATGTATACTAATTCCTATGTGCATTCATAGCGAATTACATTCATATATGCATACATTCTTAATTCATACATGCATACAAACATATACACCAACATATATACGCACACATTCGTACACGCACACATACATACGAGCTCTCACTTACCGCTATTATTCACATATATCTATGCTTCTTGTCATAATCACAACCTTCCATAATATAGGTTCTATACCTATAGTCTCGCATACCTATTCGTTCCTAGACTCGGTTACGGTTACATTTAGATTTCCTTCACTAACAAGAAGAAAACTCCATACTTTCACTAGCCGGAGGCTCATAACATCTCTTATGTACAAAAACCGGCTTTAAAATAAGTTATGAAACATTTAAAATCATTGAAACATCAAGTCCGGTTACGAAATCAACAAGAAAAACCAAGATTTGCCAGCTGACTGGCCCTCGCGGGGCACAACAGACGTCGCGGTGCGCGACGGTGAAACCAAATTGCTGTCGCGTAGCGCGACAACCCTATTTTGACAGACTGTTTTCCTTTGCTGATGCATATGGTGCCCAGCTATGAATTCTAACCAAAACTTTAACTTAAAGTTGCATAACTTTTGATCTACACATCCGTTTTACGTAATTCTTGTTTCTACGTGTCCGTAATTTAATTAAGGATCCGTTTACCATCCTAACTCACATCAAAAGCTGAATTATAAGATATAGACTTATAAATCCTTCAAGCCATTATTCGACCCGTTTGATTTCACCATTTTATTTATGACATAACTAACCAATTTCAGTCTCAATAATCATTCCTACCTTAGTAATTCCATTTATCACCTCAGGTCGCATCAAGAGCTGATTTATAAGAAAACGGCTTATAAATCCCTTTATACCATTATTCGACCCGTTTAGTCCTATTAGTTTACCTTCGTTATAAATAACCCTTCGTTATACTAAAATAACACATACCTTAATGCTCTCGTTCATTACATAGTAAGAAGTGAATCGGAATCACTTACCTCGTGTGTCCGAGTTTGTGCATAACTTCCGTATTTACCTTTGACCCATTGCCCTTCCTTGCTCGTGTCCATGTTGACATGGCTCCTACATTTTCATGTTATCATCAACACATTCTTGTTAGCATACACCATTGTACTTGATAACGAGCATACATTTGCATAATTTCACATTTGACTTTCATTAGTCACTTCTAACTAGCATAAGACATATAAGCAAATTCATATCCTTTTAAACTCATGCAATTCATTAGGCCATTCCATATAACATGTTGTGACATAACATGTACCATACAACTTCCTATAATCCTAACTTTACAACAACAAATCCAATCATGCTTCTTATGCATAGTTGACTTTCAGAAGTCAACAATTCATCATATGAGCTTTCGGCTTATCCCCATATATATGTAACATTCTAATAAGCTATACGAACGACACTATATACATCTAGCCATTTCATATAATTTCACCTCCTTACAACACTTAGACATTTCATCATACATTTGGTGTGCATGTTACTTTCTATGCACATAGTACAAGTATTTTATGCCTAATATTACTAGTTCATATCATGATCATCAAATTCCACTAATTTTACATAGCTTTCATTCTAAATCAAGTTCATTTATCAATTTACTCTAATACACAATTCATGCTTCAATATTACATCAATTCTTTTCACCTTCATGATCATCAAGTGTCATCATAATCCTACATCAAGTGGGTTTCACATCAAATCATTCTAGTGAGCAAAATTAAACATAATTAACCTTCTATATGATGATTCTAACCAATATTCATGCCTAATTTCATACAAATTCACGAATTACTACATAACCCACTTCATACAACACCAATCTAAATTTTAAAACGTACCTCATGATCCCCTCGTGTAGGTGATCATTAATTCATGTTCATTCATGAATTTAAGCCTCGATTCACCCTTCAATTTGATGATCTTTCATAATTAGGGTTTGGCTCCCCCTTGTGTTCTTCTGATCGTTCCAGAACACACACAAAGTGTGTGTTTGTGTATGTTAAATTTTTACTTTAATAATTCAACTTTCATCTTATCCTACTTTAGTCCCTCATGTTTGCCACTAAAACATAATTGGCATAACTTTCATCCTTTTATAGTTTTTACCATACACTTAACTAGGTTAAATAGCCTAGTTATTTATTTCATGTTATATTATACTAGAACATAAGGCGAATATAAACATTCGAGTTTTGGGGCGTTACACATTAAAGTTTGATTTGGTTTCTTACACTAACTAGAACTTAACCGGAGGCGGTTAAGAAAACTTAACGGTTAGGAAAATGTAGCGGCTAAGAAAACTTAATAGCTAGGAAAAGTTAACTTTTAACTATATGTTGATTTCTACTTATAACTTTTAGAGTCAACTTCATTTTTTGCACCATGTAATTTTACTATTTTAATGTTTTTGCCCTAATAGTTTAAAAACTGTCATTTTCTTCTTTAATATGCTCCCTATGTTTAACTCCATCCAAAATCGTTGTTAAAAGTATAGGCATTTTAGTAATTTGACATGTAATGAGAAGGGTATTTTAGTAACTTTACAACTAGTTATAATTAACTATATAAAAATCTTTCTCTCTTTCTCCCTGTTATGTGCCCAATTCCTTGGCTAATAATTATATGCATAGGAAGCTACTGATTAAGGCGTACATGTGCATGGGAGTTGCATTATTTAATTATGCATAATATTTATTTTTACTAGTTAATTTGTTTCTTTGGTTAAGAAAGAGTCAAGTCAAAGTAGTTGGTAATTTATGCACTATTTTAGTAGAACATGGGTTAAGGAGTAGTGGGTAGTTTGAGTCTTGTTTCTATATATATTTACCTTTTGTAATTTGCTTGGATTATGAATGAAAAGAAATGAATTAGTCACTTCCAAAAATCTCTAAATTCTCTCAAGTTCTTATCTATTTTCTTTGGATCAATTGGTTAACGATTAGGTTCGTATCAATTGGTATCAGAGCGGTCTTGATCCCCTCATGGACGCTCACGAATGGAACGAGTCGTTGGATCGAATCATATCAACGATTGCTGAGATGATCGATCTTCTCAAAAACGAGTCCCGGAGATGGGCAACTTCACCCATTTTTCTACACCGCTATCGTCACCCGCTGCCGCATCACCACCACCAACTTCTGCTCCCGTACCTACACTTCCACCACCCGTTTCCACCACCACACCAACTGCATCAAAAACAACCTCAAAACCCGTACTACCAACACCGACACCCGCCTCAAAATCTGTCCCAAAACAGGCAGCCTCAACCATACCTTTAGTCATGCCAAAACCCACAATCACAATTCTTGGTACTCGTTTGAGGAAGGCTGGGAATTCATTGCCGGTAGAGAAGAACATGATGCCGGTCAAAGGTGTGATAGAGAAACGTGAATGGCGACCACCGTGGCACATCACTACGACTTATCCGAATGTCGTTGGACGCACCGAGTGGCGGCCGCCATGGCGCAACATCAAGTTCCTTCCGTGTTTATCCTTGAGGACAAGGATAGTTCTAGTGGGGTGGATTGTTATGTGCCCAATTCCTTGGCTAATAATTATATGCATAGGACGCTACTAATTAAGGCGTACATGTGCATGGGAGTTGCATTATTTAATTATGCATAATATTTATTTTTACTAGTTAATTTGTTTCTTTGGTTAAGAAAGAGTCAAGTCAAAGTAGTTGGTAATTTATGCACTATTTTAGTAGAACATGGGTTAAGGAGTAGTGGGTAGTTTGAGTCTTGTTTCTATATATATTTACATTTTGTAATTTGCTTGGATTATGAATGAAAAGAAATGAATTAGTCACTTCCAAAAATCTCTAAATTCTCTCAAGTTTTTATCTATTTTCTTTGGATCAATTGGTTAACGGTTAGGTTCGTATCACTCTCTTATCTCTTTCTCCTTCTAAAATATTCTCTGGCCACCACCATTACAACCGGCAACCACAATACCACCACCCATCAGCAACCACTACCGCCATCACCATCATCAGCTACACCACCACCAACAAGTTCCATCAGCAACCAACACTGCCACTACCTGCTCTCTCTCCCTCTCTCACACACACATACACACGAACACAACCATCTCAAACCAGATCTCGAGAGTGCTTAGGTTTTAAACCCGTCTCAAACCAAATCCGACAATATCACCATTCACCACTACTAACTTGCTCCGCCCCGAAATCCGACTTCCGTCGTCGTTCAACGTCTTTAGAGCTTCAATTGAAAGCTCAAACCACCATATTATGCGTGTGTAAGGCTCAGATTTAGGGTCGCCGCCCTTCCACGACATTTGGGTTTGCAATGGTTTAAAATTAGGGCTCATATTAGCGATGGTTATGGTTGGCGACTGAACTCATATGCGTGTGTAGAAATTAGGGGATAAGCAAGTTGTTTGTTTGGAGGTTATGGTATGAAGGTTGGGTGTGCAATGATATGAGATTAGGGGATAAGCATGTCAGTGGCGAAGCTTGAAATTTCCACCAGGGGGTCGAAAGTCATCGGACCTAAAAGTATATACCTAAAAAAATTTTACAAAACCGGGGGTCGAAAACGTATATACCTAAAAAATTCTATACGAAACGTACATACATAACACTACTGAGCGAAAAGTTCGGGAGGTCGGCGCCCCCCGACCCCTTCAATGCTTCGCCCCTGAAGCATGTTGTTTGTTTGGGGGTCATGATTTCCGCTTGGAGTTCGAATGATATGTTATCACGTCTAGATTTCGATTACGAAAAAATCCTTATGGTATGAATTTCTATGGCTTACAAGATAGAATATTTGGGGAGAGGGAGAGAGATGGTAAGAGAGAGACCGTGACAGAGTGTGGCCGGTGGTGTTGGTTGGGTAGCAAATGTTGTGGCTGGGTTGATGGTTGATAATAGATACGTATGTTTTTTTTATTATCAATGAAAGGAATGAATTTTTGGTGTTAATAACAAATAAAATTTAAATCCTTATATATGAAATTACTTAAACACCTTTACTTTTAACTGAAATTTATAACTGAGTAAGAGTCAGAGAGTCAGAGAGCAAATTGACAATAAAATAAAACCTTAGGGAGGAAAATGATGGTTTTTAAACTATTGGGGCAAAAACGTTAAAATGACCAAACTAGTTGTGATAAATTGTTTTATATAATTACGATTATGTCATTGCGACGTGGTTATTTTTATCTACGTAGATATAAATTTTACTCAAAAACTAGTTGTGAATAGAAATATGAAACCAATCAAAGCACAAACTTACATGTCATCAAATTCGTCTCGTGATTTAGCTTTTTTAATATATACAGTGACGCCGTTTACACTTTTCAACATTTTAGTTTGACTATATAACGTTCTATAAAAAATTCAAATATACAGTTGTAACGTGATTATCGTTATCTACGATACGACCGAAAGCCCGCTGTGAAGCACGGGCAATCCGCTACTTAATAATATTTATTAATGTCTAGTTATTAATTATTTAATATTAAAATATCAATTTATAATGCATAAGGAATTGTTAATGATTATAATAACCTACGTTTCATCTTCTCCAAGATCTCCTGCCACCTTTAACCACCATTGCATACCACCGCAGCCACCAACATGGCAACATCCATACACCCGGTTAGTGAAAGAGTAGGAGGTTGAGACCCGATAGCAGCGGTGGGATGATGACACAGCCTGTTTTGACCCGACACGAATAAATATATTACCATGCTAATTCTACTCCTACAAGTCTATAACACGACAATATTTAGTTCACTAAACAATGCCGTATCTACCGCTACATCTTACAAATATACGAATCAAATACAAGGGTAATATTGTCATTTCGTATTCGATGAAACTATGTTTGAGGCCCAGACGCAAACACATTAACAAGACCGCGAAAGACTTGTGCGGATAGTTTGTGAGCCAGAAGAACCTCACCATCGACATTCCACACGCTCTCCTCCCCAAATGAAGTGAATGTGAACGTTGTTGTCTGGACAAAAATTAAAAAATAAAATGAACCCAACATTTTCACAAGACGGTTTATATTCAACAATAAAAGTAACAAAATTTGTACCTTATAATGTTCCACAAAATCAAAGTCCAATGGGCTTCCACCCTTCCTTGCTAGTTGCATGAGGTGCCTACGTGTCATTATCAGTCATGAGTTAGAGCATGTGCTTGAAGCGTTTGTATGCGTGGTAGAGGTGGTCAAACAAGCGGGTTGGGTTGACCCGATAGAATTTTGTCCAAATCCTCCTTGAAGTATCAATTGGTTTCTTTTACGCCAGCTCTTGCAAAAAAAAAAAAAAAAAAAAAAAAAAAAAAAAAAAAAAAAAAAAAAAAAACCCTTACGAGAAAACTTGTAAAATGACAAAAATGCCCCCAACTTAAAAAAAAAAAAAAAACAGAACAATATGAGCAATAGTATACTCTTTAAAACAAAATAGAAATCCATCTTGATACATCAACCCCAGTGGCGAAGCTTGACCCGAATGACGGGGGGTCGAAAACGTATATACCCAAAAATTTCTATACGAAAACTACATACATAACACTACTGAGCGAAAAGTTCGGGGGGTCGGGCGCCCCTCCCCGCCCCTTCTATACTTCGCCACTGATCAACCCTAAACCGACAATTTCGGGAAGGTTTGGAGGCCGGAACTGGCATAAACGACACCACGTTGATACTTGGGTTGGTCGTAAAGCTGTCTTAATATTTAGGTAACCTTATACATACTTGGGTGACATATGCATACATTATCTCAAGTTTTTTTATATAATGCCAATAATAATCAGAATAAAACAGTTTAGAATCTTTCGGCTTCCTTTTTAGCCAAGTTTTTTTTATATATTTATCCATCTGACCTGTTAAAGATAAAAAGAAATACCATAAATAGAAAGTGCGAGGGCAGTCTTTGATCAAAATAAGATGCAAGAACCCATCTGAAAGATGTGCATCGGCAACCAAGCCATCAGGCGCCTTTTCATTTCTGCATGAGATGACCGCAGCACCAATACTAAGAAACCGTCCCTTAACTGTAACTAACTTTGATTCTTGGTGCGAGTCCGATGTTTGGTTTGTGTTACAAATGTGACAATTGACGCGACACGGAACCCTTTTGGGATCCTTTGGTAGGCCCCAAAACGTCTTTAATTTTCTTCCATTGGCCTGTGTATCTGTTTTCTCATGTTCAACTTTCATAAAAGCTACCTCTGCCTCGTATGACCTTGAAAAACAAACGAGTCACGTTTGGAAATATTAATAATGACCCGAGAAACAATTGTAAGCCGGTTTTGTTTTACTAACCGTAAAAAACAAATACCTGTGTCTAAGAAACACTTTTGTTCCTGCAAAATCATATCGTTTTGGCCCCATCCATCGATATTTTTCGCTCTCTGTGATCACGTCTCCGTAGAAACCATACCTGGTAACATTAAACAAAAATAAACTTACCCAAAAGATAAGAATTAAACAAATAAATGAAAATGAGAAAAAAAAATTACATCAAACAAGGAGAAAACGATAGGAGTCTACCCAGCAAATGAAGCTGTATATCGTACACGAGGCTCGTGTTTGGATATTTGTGATGTTTTCCATGTTACAATCTGAGCTATATCCAGGCGTAATCTTTTACCGATTATAATTTGCAATGCTGATGTCACAGGATCTCGAGCTCCAGTTGTACTGCAAGACTACAGGATATCAAGATTTTGAAATTCCATGTATAACATAAATAAATGATAATCATTTGACCTGAAAAATACCATATGACAATAGCATCGGTGGACCCGGAAGGAATAAGTCCAAAGCGAAATTGATCATTCGGGAAAGAAATCTCGGGATCATGGGCTGGTTACAAGATTATGTGATATTGAATAATCAGAATATGATATTGTAAAATGGCCAAAAAGGACATTCCTATATATTGTTGGTACATATATATTATTTATGACAATTTATTTTCCATCAACAATAATAACTTTTTATAAATTATTCATTATTTAGTTTTACTAAATTCACCTATAGTTCAATAGAAAAAGTTTAAAATACAAAAGTCCCTTAACATGCTTAAGTCGGTTTTACTCATGCGTGATTTCTGTTTTTTTACCACATGCGTAATTAGGGGTTACTCATGTGTGATTTCTGTGTTTTGTTCATGCGTGATTTTGTGTTTAACCTATGCGTGATTAGGGTTTGTTTTTTATAACATGTGTAATTTAGTCACGTACGGTTCACACGTTAAGGGGCTATTGTACGTTAGCCTTTCCCTAGTTCAATATATGTGTGTGTAGTGAAAGTGTAAAATACAATATTCCTTAACGTACAAGCGTACGATATGAAATTACGTATGTTATAAAACTCAGAACCCTAATCACGCATGTTGAAAAACCATAATCACGCATGTTGAAAAACAATAATCACGCAGGTTGAAAAATCATAACCATGCATGATTAGGGTTTAGAGTTTTATAACGTGCGTAATTTCACATCGTACGTTAAGGAATATTGTACGTTAACCCCCCCCCCCCCCCCCCCCAACATATATATATTCATAATATAACTTATCATAAATTTAATTTCAATCAACTACAATTATAACTTTGAAATAAACCTATACACTTTTTCTAGCATTCACAAATAAGTCATTTGGCTGTAATTTTGACTGATTAAATCCGTTGACTCTGAAAACTAACAAAAAGATTCCTATAAAGTTTAGAGACTTATCATCTATTATTTTATAATAAAAAAATTAATGGGTATAGTAATGCAAAAACTAGGGACGGTTTTGAGACGAATAAGATCCAAGGACTTTTACTCTTAAGTTTCTTAAAGTTAAGGGATTTAAGCATGCAAATATAAAGTACAGGGACCTGCATACAAATTTAGCGGAAGTCCAAATAAACAAATGTACAAGTAATTGCTTCGAAAAACTTACCAATATTTGGGACTTGTGATTCATCAAGTGATGAACTCAGGAGCGGTGACTCATCCTCACGAGAAGGCAATGGTTCAGCCATGGTTACGGTTGGACCAGAGTCCACTATGTCATTATGGGTATCAACGGTTTGATCATGATCCGGTGGGGCCGGTGGATACGGAGCTTTATGTCTGGACAAGAGAACACTGTTTAGGATCTCATTAAATAGGCCGTCACCTCCCTGAATCACATCAGATATGTAAAAAGTTTAAAGAAAAGTCTCTTAATCAGAATTATCAGAGGTGGCAAGATGAGTGTGTAGGGCATGTTAGATAACATGTCAATATAGATTCGGGGCGAGATGGTCATGTTTAGTAGGGGACGGGTCGGGTTTGGATGATCCGTAAAAACCTTTTTTTCTAATCCACGTATTGATAATTGATGTGTTACTTATGAATCCAATAACAATATTAACACAACAATAATCTTTAAATTTGAGAAGACATGTGTCACGTATTCAACATGTTTCCTCTTTAAGCTATTTTTATTTGACCTGTTTCACTTATAAAGAAAAAAATCCAACCCAAATTGGCCCATTTGTAAGTAAACGGGTCAAGCTTTCCAGCTCTAGGAATTATGGAAACTAAAATATAATAAAAGAAACCAGATTCAGATTCACGAAACTTACAACAGCAACAACCCCATCATATGAAGCAAGCTCCCTGCTTGTAATAGAAGTCATTGCATCAAATGCATGACCAGCCCGTTCCGTCACAATAACCTATAAAACAAAATTATTATGATTCAGCAAACCAAAAATAGTTGAATATATATATATATATATATAGAGGCCGGTTATCATACAAATGCGCTTATCGTACATTACGTACGATACAATCTCAGCCGTCAGATCATCTTCCGGCATTGAAATCGCATGTTGTTTTTTTATAACAATTTCGCATGTTTTTTTAATATGCGATTTCATCAAAATTACCACATGCGAAATTGTTACAAAAAAACAACATGCTATTTCATCAAAATTATCACATGCGAAATTGTTACAAAAAACAACATGCGATTTCATCAAAAATTATCACATGCGAAATTGTTACAAAAAAAACCAACATGCGATTTCAATGCGCGATAAAAGATCCGACGGCTGAGATTGGCGCGTACGTAATGTACGATAACGGCATTTGTACAGTACTCTTTACCTATATATATATATATATATATATATATATATATATATATGTATATATATATAGAGGCTGGTAATTGTACAAAATGCCTTAACGTACGACGCGTACGAGATTCAGTATCAACATGCGAAAAAAAAGTTTATAACATGCAATTTTGGTATTTTTGAACATCATGCGATTTTGGTTTTTTATAACATGCGATTTATATTTTTTTTTATTAATATGCGATTTATATTTTTTTTAACATGCGAACTTCTGTTTTTACAACATGCGACTTTTTGTTATAACGTGCGAATTTGACATTGCGCACGCTCGTACGTTAAGGCAAAATGTACGATACACTTTCAATATATATATATATATGTATGTATATATATTTCCACAAATTTGTATGGTACCTTTGTTTTTACTTCGGCTTGAGAAAAGAGTGGAACGACATTTTCCCAAATTTGACATCCATTTCTTCTTCCACTCATCGGGTTAACAAAAACCTAATCAAGATTAATAAAAAATCTAGAAAGCTATTAGCTATCTTGAACTTTGACTTATTAAATGAGTAATAAACATTCATAATCAAGATTAAGTGACCATGTGCATATAGTAACTAATTAAACATACAAGAAGATTCTTAGGCCTATCGGTTTCCATGCCAAGGAACGTTTTTATTTGATTCACCCACGTTTTACATGTTTCCTTATTGTCATGACCAAAAGTGTAAACAACTGGAGTCCAAAGAGAGGGTTGACCCTTTGACATTTGTACACCATGCACTTCGAACCGGTACATCTAGAAGAAACATATGAAAGAAATAATCAAATTTAAGTTAGGCCCTTAAAAAGGTATCCACTTTAATAGAATCTTAACCATAGGTAGCTTTTTCAACCCATTTATTCATGAGTGAGTCGATTCAGGTTGGGTGGTTATCTCAAAGGGGCTATTACAAAGATACGGTTGAAAGGAGAACGGGTCAAACGGCTTGAAAATCACCCAAATTGTATAGTCAATGCATAAATGATAAAACCTTGACAATTGTTTCTTTTGTCATCTGTAATAATAATATTGTTTATGTAATCATAATTGAAGCGTTAGCTATTTGGAGACATATTCTTAAACAGGCACAAAGATGTTTACGGGTCAACCCAACCTGACCCGTTTTGACTTGTATTAAAAATGATATGTTTCAACCATATCTCATACTGACTTGTTAGTTGTTACCCAAACAGCATAACCCGCCCATCTTGTCACTTCTAGTTTTAATTCTGAAAAACTCTGGCCCGTTTTGACTAGTACTAATGACCCGTTTCAACCAAATCCATTGATATGACAAACAAACCTCAGATGAATGACCCGACAAGCATCCTGGGTTTTCATGTATCAAGCCAAAATCTATGAACTCGACAGCATAAACCTCGGAAATTTTGATAAAAGTATCGCTTTTGGAAGCATAAAGTATTCCAAAACAGCATGAGCTATCCTCCTGTTTATTCCAAGAAAATTAGAACACAAGAATAAGGTCAGCCTTGTATAGTATACTTTAAACTAATTAACTAAGGGTAGCAATTCCTGACACAGCACAAAAGTAGTCAGGTTTGGGTTGTCAATTGTCGTGTCTAAGTTTCTAACCCGTTTTATAAACAGGTCGTGTTGGGGCTGACCAGTTTAACCCGTTTGATTAAATGGGTCAAATCCAGGTTGACTTGTTTAACCCATGTATTAAAACACCTGTCAACCTGTTTAAAACCAAAATAAAAGTATCAAAAAGTATAGTTATTATAAGGTTAACCATCCGACCCGTTTACGACCCATTTACAACTTGATCACAACCCGAACAATCCGGCAAATGTCAACCTTTTAGACTAGTTTAGATAAATCGGCTATATCATGGTTAATGTTTAGAGACAAATAAAAATACGAGTCATGTTCGGGTTCATCAATTCAACCGTCAAATTAGCTTACGCTACTTCTGTAAGTTAACTTAATGTGACATGGAAAAGATTTATATTTTAGGCATAATTTAAAGTGAGCTCAAACATGATCTCAATGTGCTCAACTACAAAATATCTTATTCTATTAATACAAATATAAACCATAATCAACATGAACAATTAATCACACCAAATGCATAACAAAAAACCAAATTCATGTTAAAAACTAACAAAACAGAATCTCTATATAACCTGGAGAAACTAACATTTGAAAGGGAATCCAACGAATTCCATGATAACATATCTGATTTAAGGGTAAGAACAATCTCCCCAACTTGATCCATGAAGAAATTTGAAGTCAAAATTGATGGTTTTTCCTCACCCTCATATTGGGTATTTGCTGGAGAATCATCAACATCACTTGAACAATCTGGGTTCCTCTGCATGTCACAAGAAATAATGGAAATTTGTGGAATGGAGGGTTTTTATCCAGATTTCTTGAATCTGTGAACTAGAAGAAGAAGAAGAAGAAGAAGAAGAAGATTGAAGATGTTATTTTTTTTAATAATGGAGCTGTTGTTTGTTGACATGGGGGATTGCGGATTTACAGGGATGTACGATCGAGATATAGCTAGATTTTTTTATGAACAGAGAAATTAACAAGTTTTTTTGGTCAAAAGGTTAGTTATTTTATTTTTTAGAACGGCGAATTTCAATTAACCAAGGTCGCACCTTCCGCAATGAGAGACCTACCATCATATTCTGCCTAGTTATGTTGTCTTAACCAGTCCTACACTGGCATCAGAGTTTGGCTAGACGTTCAAGAAAAAACTACACACGTAATCGCGCGAGTGATTAATAAGGAGTGACCCCCACCTATGTGTAAACCTTGATGGCTCCAAGACATGAACCCCAGACCAAAGCGGGTTCCCAAGCCTTATCATTGCCTTTGGTGTCAACTGGGCCAAGGGTCAGGGACCAAAATTGAAAGAAAAAATGTGCAAAATATGAAAAGTTGGAGACCAAAGTTGAAAGAAAAAAAAAATCGTGAGGTTAAAGTTGCAAAAGACGAAAACTTTTGGATTAAAAGTAAAAAAAATCCAATAGTTTTTCCTCACGTTATGCAGGGAGCTGGTAGGCATCATTTTGGTTTGTTAACCATCAAAACAAATCGCGGTACCCGGTTTTGATAATATCAATTTGGAGTCGGGTCGGTATGTCAAGAGTATTTGGGCGGCAATTCTTGGGGGGGGGGGGGGGGGGGGGGGGGATAGTGCACGGTCCTCCCAACCGACGGAGTGATCTCACTCCGGGAGCCGCTACCCGACCAAGCTAGCTCCGCGGTGACTTCCCCATGCCGAGTTCTTACCTTGGGCAACATATGTCACTCCCAAGACTCGAACCCGGTACCTCTGGGAAGAGGTGGGTGTCGGTGGCCAACTGGGCTACGGCCCCAACACGAAAAAAATATAGGTTTTGAGTCGACTAACACGACCCGTATAAAAACAGGTTGGGTTAGGGTTGACCCGTATTAAAAACAGGTCGGATTCGGGTTTTCCCCCTTTTCCATTCAAGTTGACCCATTAACCCGTTTAAGTATTAGTAAAAGAAACTTTTATGTTTTTGTTTTTTCCCCTTTTCCATTAAAATGGTTAGTTATAATAATATTAGTGTCGTCACACCATATTATCTACGTGTCCCATTTATACTCACCATTGAACATGTTACCAATAATCCACTTAAATCTAACAATCCGCTTATAAATCATCAACATGTATGACTAATTTAAAAATGGGTTAAACGGATCGTGTTCGGGTTAACCCAAATTTATGTGTGTGCGGGTTAGGGTTAAACTCTTTGACACGAATAATAATATGGGTTGCGTTCAGGTTGCAAATTTCACCCCACTAACCCACAACTCGTCAACTCACTAAACCAACACGATTGACACCCCTATTAGAGTATATGCACTCGTGTAGGCTACGATAAAATAAAATAAAACACTTTATTTTGAATAAAATTCCATTGTCAACCAAACTAAATGAGTTAAAACGCGTGTATTATATATAGTATTAAACGGATAAAAAGAAGTAAAACACTTTATTCTAAATAAAATTTCAATGTCAACCAAATTAAATAAGTTAAATGTGTGTATTATATAGCACTAGGTTAGAACCCCGTGTATTACACGGGTTGAATAAATGTAACTTTATATACCAAATAATAAAAAAAATATATCTTTAAAAATCTCGTTTATTACACGGGTTGAATAAATGTAGTTTTATACATCAAATAATAAAACAATATATATTTAAAAATCTCGTTTATTACATTGGTTGAATAAATGTAATTTTAAATAGTAAATAATAAAATAGTTATATCTTTAAGAATCCTGTGTATTGTACGGGTTGAGTAAATTTAATTTTATATATTAAATAATGAAAAGTTGCATTTTTATATTTTTAAAAAACCTCGTTTATTACACAAGTTAAATAAATCTAATAAAAATTATATCTTAAAAAAACTAACGGATATACTCGCTATACGATGGATGGAGTGATTGCGGTGATGGTTCTTATAAATGTCACGTAAACATAGTGATTACCGTATTTGAGTTAAGAGTTGAATATAAAAATAAAAGTATATAACTAATAAACATTGATTAATATTTTTGTTTACCCTTGTAAACATTTTTGAAATAAATTCTACCCTTAACTACTTTAGTTTAATAAAATAACTAAATCATTTACATTAGAAATATATAAATTTATATTTATATGTGAAAGTCTTAATCAAAAGATTGACAAGATAGATTCCAAATCATTGTTAATTTCACGATAAAATTAAAACATCCTTTGTTAATTTCAAAATTATAAGTATATAAATTTATATTTAGGTTACATCTTTTATTAATTTCAGGATAAATAATTTTGAAATCTAATAAATATTTTAAAATATTATATTATCTTCTATACGAATTGTTTAAATTTATATTAAATTTAATTTTATAATTATCTTTTAGTTGATATTATTTATCTATAAAATATAGATGGCTTCAATGAATGAGATGTGTCCTTTTATTAGTTTCTTTTATTATATAGTGCTAGTTGTATGACCCGTGTGAACACACATGTAGGTTTAATAACGATCGAAATCAAACACTAAAAAACAGATTATAATATATCATTTAAATTGTTTGCATTTAGTTACATATCTTTATAAAACAATGTTAAAGACCGTATGTGTTAAGACATAAAAATTTCATTACTATCTTACGAAAAAATTATTAGTTCAGGTTTGATATAAAAATAAGCTAAGTAATTGATAATATGTTGTCTAAACTAATAGGAAATTAATAGTAATCAATAGGAAATTAATAGTAATTGATAATATGACTGGTTTTCTTTAATTTGGTTATCTAGTAATAAATAGGAAATTAATCAAATATTATAATAAATCATGTGATCCAACAGTACTAATGTAATGTAATGTAACAAACATTCACTCGACCCTTGTTTCGGACTTTCACCTCTGAGTATCAAAGCTAGATTAATAACTAACAAATAACAAACAACACAAAATCTAGAAAACAAAAGAATGAATCGGTTTAACTTCTTTATCGCTATCCGACGGTGTGTTGTTTGCAACCCTTTGGACCAAAGTGTTGTGAGCCGCGCCTAACAATCTTTCTACACAAGTAACAGTAGTGGCTTTGACAAACCCAGCAAAATATGTGATTGTTGTTCCCAACCTGACCGGCCACAAAACAAACATCGTTAACTTCCCGAAAACTATAACCACTAAACAATGTTTTTGAATGTTCACTGACCTTGACATTGATCTGATCACATTGAGGCCATGTATGACCATGATCACCAAACAGCTGAACTTGAACCTGGTCTAATAAAAACCCATTTTAGACAACAAATCCAATTGCTCTCTCCTACCATGACAACAACATCAGGCATAAGTCATAAGTGAAGCTACAATACATTCAGAAACAAAGGTCCTCTGTCTCTGTTTCAAGCCAATAATTGACTGACCTTAAAACCGTAACTGCAAGTGGCGCTGAATTTCTTGGTCTCAATACCCAACCTACATGAAATTGACAATTACTATCCCGTAAGTTTCAAAACCACAGCAAAAATCATCCATAACAACCTAAGTGTCAAGATGAATTAAGGAAAACCGTTACCTGAGATGTAAACGGAAAGAATGTGATGGCTCAATGATGGTTTCCAGATGATCTGATGTCGACGTTAGGGTAACATGATTCCATTGGCTAACAAATCCAACAAAACATACAAAGAACAGAATGCCTCCAATCTTCTTGCTTTGTTTATGGTTTGTTGTAATTAGGTGCATTGATGATTAGATATTGGATCTTCATAGTCGCTTAAGTATAATTATAAGCTTATTAACGAATGAGACCATATTAATTTAAAATTTAACCTTATGATAACCAAGAGGCAATCTTCGTATAGTCTGAAACATAAGACATCCTTGAACATGGGTCATCGGCCAAATCAAATACTAAAAAACAGATTATATCCCTGCATGAAAAACAAAATCGATAAATATAGGGAAAATGGGTTTGAAAGATGATAACCCAACAGTAGAGGATCTCATTCTACAGCTCCGATAAATGCAGGGGTGTTCTCAAATAACGGTTCCTAGATGTTTGAAAACCGACAAAGAACGACAAATGTCCACAGTGCTGCTTCTTTGGACATTTGTCGGTCTTCAAACATTTAGGAAGCATTATTTGAAAACACACCTGAATTTATCGAAGCTGTAGAATGAGATCCTCAACTATTGCATTATCATCTTTCAACCACATTTTCCCTAAATTTATCAATTCTGTTTTTCATACCTCCCAAAGCCACCTATCCGCCTCCAAATAGATCGAGACAGATTGAAGCATAACCTGTACTTGCTGTAATTCCACCAGTTCAGTATTTAATTCCAATATACCAACTCAATACAAAAATTAAATATTTAGTGTGCTACAACTGTAAATAACTCAGGAAACAGATTTGAAACCATAATTATGGATGTCTCACATGCCCTGCGTAGCGTATTTTCTGCATTTTAATTAGAGCGCACCAATTTTAATCTAATTCAAGAAGGATGTCTGACCATACTGAGATGCAACATGAACTACCGAGTTATTAACTTCTGAATGCACTAACCGGTTTTCCTGAAGAATTGTTGTCCTGTCTGTATGATGTGGTGTCAATTGTACTGTTATTCCGCTTCTTCGCTGTATTAACACATTAAAATCTTAAAACATAAAGGCAAACAAAATGTTCCAAAAAAAAAAAAAAAAAAAAACACAAGTAGTTAGTTATATGCTACCAACCTTGAAGTGTTGCACCGCAGCCTCCACATGTGTACACCGGTTTGCCGCTTATCAAAATAACCGTCATCGTAATCATCAAATTGCTATTATCATCAAAACACGATTAAGAGAAAAGTAAGCTAAATGAAAAACAAACAAACATCATTGAATCTATAAACATCATCCAGACTTGCCCGTGGGTTGAATTAACCGGTGATTGTTTATGTAAGCTGCTGCTGTTGGCTTCATGATCATCGTTTTCGACATCCCCGATGGTTCTGGTGGTGAGTTCTATGGGTGATTCTCCTGTATCAGCCAACCAAAATAATTAAAAAAACAAATCAAACACTACAAATTCATTAAAAACAACTGAAACAAAATCAGTAACAACAAAGCATACCATCCATAATAAGGTACAATAATTGAATAATGAAGTAAATGACAAACTACATTGTTAAGTTTCGACTATGGAGAAACTTCCATGCCCACTAAACAACAAAACAAAAATCATAACCACAACCAAAACCAACCAAAAAAGATGAAATCTTTATCAAACTACAAATTCTTGAAATTACCAATCACGACTAAGAACAAACAGACCAAGAACATCTTTACGGATGGTAAAAGTACCTTATCTTTCTGAGTGAACAACAATCGAGAATTGAGAGTAACCGCCCTGATCTGTAGGAGACAGTTGCTTCAACCTTAACATCTTCTCGGTCACTCCGTATCAATGGCAACGATGATTCAACCAAATTCACAGACTAAACTACAAAACATAAAACGTAACCAATTAATATAATCTTTCATATATCCAAGGCATCTATTATTCAATAAACAACTAATTTATCATAATAAAAATCAGATTATATACTATATTATTTAGATTATTAGATTTTTATACATATATATATATATATATACGAATTATGACATCAGCATGGACAATGTGGCATATCTCAGAGTTTGACACAATAGCAAATCCAGGTCATCTTCTAATTTATAACAACTGAAACTATTTTTTCAAAACCAAAGTGAAAGATTTTTTTGATAATTTACTATTTTTTAAAACCGCTTTAAGCTCGCTTTTTTGTGCTTCTCGTTTAAGAATCACTTTTAAAATGTGCATCTCAAACGCCCCTACACTCGTTTAAGCTTAAACAGTTACCATCGTCGCTTCTCCGACCCGAAACACCGCCATCATCCTCTTCTTACCAAATCTATACATGTCAAGAAAGCGATATATTAAACGGAACTAAAAACAGGGAGTAAAAAGAATAATTACATAAATAACTCCTAATAGCATTACTAATCAATACAAGACATGAAAAAATAAATAAAATAACAGTACCTCGGTAGCAACATCACATGCAGTGTGCCTAATTCACCAAGATCTGTTGGTAAAACCACCATAGCCACACGACCACCTGTAAAACAAAACACAGGAATCGGGTCCAAACGTCAATTTATATGACCGATCTACAAACGAAAAATTGGAAAACTTACCGGCGTCATCACATACAGCTAAATAGGCATCTCAGACCAACCAAACTCCATTTTCTTGTATAGATGTGACAAGATTATACACGATCCCTTTCCATACCTTTTCAAAACACCATAGTTTAGTCTCAGGTGAGAAGCATCTCATCAACATCATTGACTGAATATCCCTTACAATCTAAAAAACGTGGTCTTAGGTGACATCGATCTCATAATCATCGATCAAACATGGATTACAGCCAACGCTACCTAGGACAGCCGCGAACAGCAGCCGGCAACGGTGGTTTATATGTTGCAACCACACGCCAGATCTCACCATCATAGCCTCAGATGACAAAATCATCTTCATCAATCTGAGTAGAGACGTTCAAGTTGTTTTGTGTATTTAATGCACTTGTCAGAAGTAATCATATCTCCATCTCTCTCTTTCTTCTTCACACTTTAATCTACAAAATCCAATGATCTGTTGGTAAAACCACCATAGCCACACGACATCCAGTAAAACAAAACACAGGAATCGGGTCCAAACGTCAATTTATATGACCGATCTACAAACGAAAAATTGGAAAACTTACCGGCGTCATCACATACAGCTAAATAGGCATCTCAGACCAACCAAACTCCATTTTCTTGTATAGATGTGACAACGATTATACACGATCCCTTTTCAAAACCTTAATCACCAACACAGCGTTAGCGAAAGTCATTCATGGTGAATTTGCAAAACATTTGCATTGACAGAATGCCAGGCTCAGATTGTGCATAAAGATGACAACACCATGGCTGCAAGAGAGGTTGCATGAACAACTGCCATCCTACAACCTTGCCATGCCATAATGCTATCTTTATTCAATTTTTACTCAGATCTACAAAATCATCATAGCCACATCTTGAAAGGACAAGAAAAATGCACTTTGCATTCATTTTTATTCACCGTCACAGTCAACCCTAAATGATTCCGG
Source organism: Helianthus tuberosus (assembly GCA_030545235.1). Taxonomy (NCBI): domain Eukaryota; kingdom Viridiplantae; phylum Streptophyta; class Magnoliopsida; order Asterales; family Asteraceae; genus Helianthus; species Helianthus tuberosus. The sequence goes on along the minus strand of CM060443.1, from coordinate 123,957,687 downwards.
GTGTTATCAATACATAAACAGAAACCCAAATTAAGAAAAAACCCCAAATCAAATAATTCCTCAGATACACATATATACAATCACAGTCCAATCAAACCTTAAAACAATTATCGGATCAAGAATGAGACATACCATCCAGATATTCAAAAGAAAATAGATAAAATTTGACAAATGATTGCAAAATGTCAGACCTCGCATATATTCGGGCCGACATTTGCTTCATCGGAAACGCATCTAAGTTATCGGAAAGTGTCCGGAACCCTAGCTTCCTACCAAAACACTCTGGGAGCACCGTCAACCATAGAATTCTTAGAAAACAACATAGTTTTAGTCTCAGGTGAGAAGCATCTCATCAACATCATTGACTGATTATCCCTTAGGTGACATCAATCTCATCATCATCACCCGAACATCGATTACACCCAACGCTACCTAGGACAGCCACTAACGACAGCCGGCAACGATGGTTTATATGTTGCAACAACACGCCAGATCTCACCATCGTAGCCTCAGATGACAAAATCATCTTCATTGGTCTGAGTGACAAATACATAAACAGCCGGCTGATGTCATAAATCCTAAATGATTGCAAAATGTCAGACCTCGCGTATATTCGGGCCGACGTTTGCTTCATCGGAAACGCATCTAAGTTACTGGAAAGTGCCCGGAACCTTAGCTTCCTACCAAAACACTCTGGGGGCACTGTCAACCCTAGAATTGTCGGAAAACAACATAGTTTTAGTCTCAAGTGAGAAGCATCTCATCAACATCATTGACTGAATATCCCTTAGGTGACATCGATCTCTTCATCATCATCCGAACATCAATTACACCCAACGCTACCTAGGACAGCCGCGAACGGCAGCCGGCAAGGATGGTTTATATGTTGCAACAACACGCCAGGTCTCGCGATCGTAGCCTCAGATGAAAAAATCATCTTCATCGGTCTGAGTGACAAAGATGGTGATTCACCGACGGATTTCTTTGCGGATGACATGGTTCGTGTGGAAGATGAGGAAAATAAACCCTAAAATCGCCTGTGATTTTGAAATGAGAAGAAAGAGAGAGATGGAGATTAAAGTGTGAAGAAGAAAGAGAGAGTTGAGATATGATTACTTCTCACAGGTATGCACAGTTAAAATTCATCTTCTAGCCTTCTTTCCCGACATTCGCCACTTTCATCATACCTGCTAATCCTTTCGAGCCCTTGTTTTCTTTGCCTTAAGAGCTCATCTACATCACCGAATATGTCACGAGCTTCCTGAATTGCGGTAGATGAGACCCTAGGGGCCTGCGTCGATTTTTTCTTGTTAACCTTTCTTCTCCTACATTATGTGTCAATTATTAACAACAAACTCTTTGAAAAAAAAACCATAAATCTAATGATTAAGTAGATAGATGCACCTTGTTAGTTCTCCGTGTTCATCAACCTCTTCTTCGTCAACGATAAAGTCAGTCATTTCGTTCTCTTCTTTACCGATGTCACCATCTTCTTCTAACTGTTGATCTTCTTCAGCAATATCCTCCAACGGTGTACCTAAAAGTTATAGGCATATTACAATTTTGTCACAAAGAAACTTTGTAATAACGGTGGACCTAAAAGTTATAGGCATATTACAATTTTGTCACAAAGAAACTTTGTAAAATAGTATTCTGCATTCAAACTACACATACCACATAGCCTCATCTTCATCAAATAAACTACGTTTAATCTTATCGTCAGCGCTTCGCCCGCCTTTTCCAGTTATGTCATATTCCTCCTCGTCAGAAAATCCAGATTGCCCTTCATCAGCATCGGCCCTTGCTTTCTTTAATCGCTTAAACTTTTTACTCTCCTATAAAACATTAAACAAAGAGATAATTAAAAAATTGTTCAAGCATCGTCTTCAATATGATTTTTTAAGTGGAAATAAAGGAAGCATAGACTCACGACTTTTGGGCGTCGAAATCTGATGTGCTAAAAGTGGTTTAATAAAAACAACTAAAATTAACCCTAATCTAGACACTCTAAGCTTTAAATTTATAAACTTAGACTCGATCTAAAACTAAAACCACACAACCGGCAAGTGTACCGATCAATGCAGTATAGCCTAAGTAAGTCCGAGTATCGAACCCAAGAGACTCTACTGATTACGTTAAGACTCTATCTAGACTAAGACTGACACGACTTAACTAATTGTTTATTTGATGGGGGTTTTCTAAAAATCCTAAATAATGCAAATAACGACTAAACTAGATTAGCTAAATTAACTAAACACGAACTCGGACGAAGACTTGAACCAGTGGCGATGAAGGCTACCTAGGCTAGACGCAGGTTAAACTCAGAATGGATTTCTATTCGATTGTTTTGTGGTATGGAACCGGGATCTTTAAATGCTAAACCTATTAAGATACCAACTAAGCCCCTCAATCCCTCTCAAGGTGATTCTTGTGGCACTACCTAGGCTGTTACGCTTACCGGTTTTTAGATTTCCTCACACTCCTCTAACTTCTTGAAAGTGCCTAAATAAGACGATCTACCTCACAGCGCGAAAGTCTAAGGCAACTGTGGGTTTTAATCTTGGTTTAATAGACAAGAGAATGTTTAAGGACTAGACCAATTTCTTAGACCTAGCTATAAACCAAACCGAGACCTATTAATAACCTCGAGCCTCACAGCGACAAGATTAGCAGAACACTTGATTTTATTAAATTACCGATTATTACTTATAAGGTTAGTTACGTAATTTCACCTTAAAGAGTTAAAGATTTATTATGTGATATAGACACTCACCTAAATCAAGAACCCTAGCACAACCCTATTATGTGATAAAGACCGTCACCAAGGATTATACGAAGCAATAAACAGCGATAAAACAAATATCAAGCATGCATATACAACAAGTTAAAATTCCATAGCCTTTACAATACAAGAAAATCCATAAACCACGCCAAAAACCGAATAAAAATCCAAACTTTACTTAAACCATTGTCCTGCCTAGGTAGTTAAAAGGTGTTTAGCCAAGAACCATAATCTTAAAAATAATAATAAAACTAAGTCTCAAACAAGAATTCATCGAATAAAAACAAAGAAACTAGAAAATAAGAGAAACTGAGTAGCAAAACCCGTTAATCCCTTGCTCTCCAAGCTTCCCGCTCGATGCCGATGATTCCCGCAAAACAAGCTTTGAATTTCGTCCCTTGCCTCTTGATCGTCTGATGTCCTCGATTGTGTTTGTCCCTCTCGAATTATGTGCGGCTGCTGTTGTATATATATCTTTACGTGCCTCCCAAAAGTCCCTTTTAAATAATATATCTCGAAAAGAATGGGGGCTGCCCTTTGTTGTTTCTAAATTCGTGCCCCTCTTGATATAGATCCCTTGGGTTTCGAAGGCAATGATAATAGGCAATCTCCTTGCGTCCAGCTCCATAATATGTGAAGCCCAATATAATAAACAGCCTGTTTCCTTTTGTTCGTGTATATATAAAAATTTGGCAGCAATCTTCAATCAATTCAAATAATAAACTAATGATGGCAGTTCTTTTCGAATGATGTTATCTCATCAGCCAATCTTTATGTATTTTTTTTCTTTTTACTAATTGATATATGGCCTCCCATGATAATAATAATATAGAGATAAGTAGGTTCGACCCAATCACAGAAAAATAGTGGCAATTTCAATTCGGTCTCTGGCATTCTATTCTGCCCAACTGGCTGGTTATTTCTGTATTACTCGTTTTTGCTCCATTTGCACCAGGACCTGGCCCAACACAAAATAAAATAATACAATACTAAAACTAAATAAAAACAAATAAAATCTATACAAAAATTACACACTTTACACGGGACAAATATGTGTATTTTACCCCACATCAAAATCCAACATTATCTTGAAGAAGCTCATGGTCGTCTTCATCAAGAACGTAGTGTTGGTTCAGTTCTGTTTATACATGAGGGAAAACAATAAAACATACCTGTTACAGCATTCAACGCAGTGGAGAATCCAGTAATGGAGTTCGACATGCTTGTCATCGTGATTTGGTTCCTCCTTAGGGTGCTGACTGATGATGGGGACTTAGAAATCGAATAGGGGATTCGATTAGGAGAGGAGGTCGAATTATTGATGTTATGGCTAATGGGTTGTGTCTAATTGTGTAACTGAGTAACACTTTAACCTCCACATAATTCTCCTTATATAAGCACCCAGGAGGAAACCTAATTAGTTAATAAGGGTAATATGGTCCATCAACAATTACCAACTAATTATTTAATAGGTTATTATATATTTTGATCTATATTATGTAAATGATTATAATGGCTATAGATTAAATATTGTTACATAATATATTTAATCTTACATTCTCCCACTTAGCCGAGTAATCATTTACTATGAGTATTAGATAAGCCTGATCAGGAGTTAACACTCATTTTAGCCTTAAACGAGTACTATAGCAGAGAAATACAGCCATTGAATCATTATGCGACTCAGGACCCCCATTAATCATACTATAGCCTTAATTTAAAACCTAATCATCATGATCAAAATACGCGTAAGCCCTTTGTTTGATTTGTAACTTTATTTGTCAATATGCCATTATACCGGTTGAACATATTCTAAGAGACATACAAAATCAAACTGAGGAAATTTCATTAACATAAAACATAAGCTAGTACAATATGCTTAAATAAGGTCTTTACTAAATCCCATATTACGAACATGTTCTTCATAAACCTTAGGAGGGAGACCTTTAGTCATCGGATCCGCAAGCATATCCTTAGTACTAATATACTCAATACAAAGATTATTTTCCTCAAATTGTTCACGTACGAACAGATATTTTGTATCGAGATATAAACCAGCTCTAGTCGAACTGTTACTGTTCGAGAAACTAACGGCAGCTGAATTATCACAGTAAAGCTTCAATGGTCTAGAAATGGAATTAACAATTTTGAGTCCAGTGATCAGATTTCTAAGCAACATTCCGTGACAGGTTGCGTTATAAACAGCAATGTACTCTGCCATCATTGTGGAAGTTGTGGTCAACTGTTGTTTATGACTCTTCCATGAGATAGGGCCACCTGCTAACATAAAGATATAGCCTGAAGTGGATTTCTTGTCATCTTTGCATTTGGCAAAGTCAGAATCAGAATAGCCCACCACTTCTAAATGATCACTTCTTCTATAAGTCAGTTTATAGTCTTTCGTCCCTTGCAGATATCGAAGTACCTTCTTAGCTGCTTTCCAGTGATCTAGGCCAGGATTAGTCTGATAACGGCCTAGCATTCCAGCAATATAAGCGATATCTGGGCGAGTACAGACTTGAGCATACATCAAGCGCCCGACTACTGACGCGTAAGGTATCTGGCTCATTTGCTCCTTCTCAACCTCTGTTGTCGGACACTGGAATGAACCGAAAACATCTCCCTTAACTACTGGAGTGACGGAGGGTTTGCACTGTTGCATGTTATATCGTGTAAGGACACGATCTATGTAAGCCTTCTGGGACAATCCTAAGATCCCTTTGTGTCTATCTCGGTGAATTTCGATGCCAATGACGTAAGAAGCATCTCCAAGATCCTTCATGTCGAAGTTATACGAAAGTAACCGCTTCGACTCATGCAACATGTCTAAACTATTACTTGCCAATAGAATATCATCTACGTAAAGGACAAGAATAGTAAAGTTGCTCCCACTCATCTTGAGGTAGGTGCATTGATCCACTTGATTCTTCATAAAACCTTGCTTCTTCATGACTTCATCAAACTTGAGGTACCACTGATGTGATGCTTGTTTTAACCCGTAAATGGATTTATTCAACTTACAGACTAGATGCTCCTCACCTTCAGGTTTAAAGCCTTCAGGTTGTTTCATGTAAACATCTTCGTCCAAATCTCCGTTAAGGAAAGCAGTTTTAACGTCCATCTGATGTAACTCCAAATCAAAATGAGCTACTAGGGCCATGACGATCCTTAATGAATCTTTACGAGAGACAGGTGAAAACGTCTCTTGATAATCAATTCCCTCTTTCTGAGTGTAGCCCTTTGCAACCAATCTCGCTTTGTAGCGTTCAACGTTCCCATTCGGATCCAGTTTTGTTTTGAATACCCATTTACATCCTACGGGTTTGGCTCCGTTGGGTAATTCTACCAAATCCCAAATGTCATTTTTCTTCATGGATTCAAGCTCTTCAATCATTGCTTTATTCCATTCAGAAGACTGATCACTGCTTAAGGCTTCATTGTAAGAGATAGGATCATTGAGCTTTCCGGGATCCATTTCAGTCAGGTAGGTAACATAATCATCCCAATTAGTAGGCCTTCTTTGCCTAGATGACCTCCTGAGTGGATTATCGGGTTCAGCGTTGTCTTGGTTTTGAGCGTTTGATGTGCCTTCGTCATGAGGTATAATGGGTTCTGATTGTAGAGGTAAATTTGGAGTTGGTGCAGTAGCTTCAGGTACAGTAGTTGCATTGGGTACAAGAGGAGTAATCGGAGTAATGGTAAGCGACGAGTCTCTCCCCCCCGCGTCTTGTACTTCTTGCAATTCTTCGTAAGGGTTGGTACTGCTCCCACTGACCTTGAAATCCTCCAGGAACGCGACACGCTTGGTTTCAACAATACGGGTGACATGGGAAGGACAATAGAAACGATAACCCTTAGAGTTCTCAGGATACCCGATAAAGAAACAGGTAACTGTTTTAGGGTCAAGTTTCCTTAGGAAAGGATTGTAAAGTTTTGCTTCAGCAATGCAGCCCCATACTTTCATATATTTAAGACTCGGTTTCCTTCCTGTCCAAAGTTCATAAGGAGTTTTAGGGACAGACTTAGAAGGAACTCTATTGAGAATATGAACAGCTGCTTTTAACGCTTCAGTCCAGAGAAATAATGGTAAATTAGTGTTGGCTAACATACTGCGCACCATGTTCATAAGGGTACGGTTTCTTCTTTCAGCGACACCGTTCTGCTGAGGTGTACCAGGCATGGTGTATTGGTTCACAATCCCCTGGCCCTTACAAAACTCATAAAATGGACCAGGAGCTTGACCCACATCAGTATGTCTTCCATAATATTCACCGCCTCTATCTGATCTCACAACTTTAATCTGACGATCTAATTGCTTTTCAACTTCAGCCTTATAATCTTTAAAAGTTGTTAGAGATTCAGATTTCTCCTTAATTAGATACAAGTACATGTAACGAGAATAATCATCAATAAAAGTGATAAATGAAGTATGTCCTGTTATGCCAGCGATTTGGTAGGGACCACTAATGTCAGTGTGAATGAGTTCTAATAAATTAGAGCTCCTAGTGGCACCTTTCTTATTTGCTAATGTCATTGTACTTTTAAGACATTTGACACATGTTCCAAAATCAGAGAAATCGAGAGGAGGTAAGACTTCATCCTTTACGAGACGATTTAATCGTTCTCTTGAGATGTGGCCTAAACGCTGATGCCACAACATGGATGAAGTTTCTAAGTCTCGTTTCTCTTCCATCTTTGTGAGTGATTCATTAATGTTATATGACAATAAAGATTTGGAAAAGTTATCTTCTAGTTCTAATCTATAGAGACCACCATCCAGAATACCAGTACCATAAAGAACAGAATCATAAAGGATAGAGAGTTTGCGATGACCATGGGAAACAATAAAACCGTCCATGTCTAACTTTGGTCCTGATACAAGGTTCCGAGTTACCTCAGGAACATATAAGGTATCATAAAGTTTAATACATAAACCAGTTTTCATAACTAATTGTAATGTTCCAATGGCCTTCACTTCTAATTCTCGATCATCCCCAACCTTAAGTGTTCTTTGGTTTCTTTCCAGCTTCTGGATTGAAAGGAATCCCTGAGTAGAATTGGTAACATGAACCATAGAACCAGAATCAAACCACCAAGAATTAGCAGGAACACTTAAATTATAGGACTCAAGTATCATAAAATAATCGTTACCTTTCTTAGCCAGCCACTCCTTAAAGTCAGGGCATTCCTTCTGCATGTGTCCTGTCTTTTTACAGAACTTACAGCGGATACTGCCTAAGGAGTTCTTAGAGCTGGAAGGTGCACTTGTATTAGGATTAGGATTAGGCCTTTAGACTTTTGAAGCATCCTTCCTCTGATAATTGTTCTTCCTCTTCTTAGAGTTGGAGGTAGTGAAGTTTGCAACATCAGTATGGCGATCCATCCTCATACGCTCTTCCTCCTGTACGCACATAGCGACCAGCTCACTCATCGTCCATTTGTCCTTCTGAGTGTTGTAATTGATCTTGAATGCTTCAAAGGACGAAGGAAGCGAAGTAATGATGAAATGAACAAGGAAACCATCACTGATTTCCATTTCCAGCCCCTTCAGCTTATTGGCCATGTCATTCATCATCATGATGTGCTCGCGAATGCCGCTCCTCCCATCATACTTAGTTGTCACCAGCTTGAGAATAAGAGTACTAGCGTGTGCTTTAGACGTCCCTTTGAACTGCGCCTCCACATGTTCCAAGTAGGTTTTAGCATCTTCAGAATCAGGAATAGCTCCCCTGATTGCATTGCTTATGGACTGCTTCATAAACATGAGAGACATGCGGTTACACCTAGTCCACTTGTCATGAGTTAACTGCTCAGCAGCAGTACTTTGAGTGGTAAGATCCGCTGGCTTATTCTCTCTTAGAGCATAATCAAAATCCAGCAGCCCAAGAGTAAGCATGAGAGCATCCTTCCATGCAGCAAAGTTATCACCAGTTAAAGGTGGAATCCCGCAGTTGGGTGCTGATAGTGGAAATAAGATGAGCAAGTTATGATACTAAGGAAGAAGTCCTAATGTGATCTAAGGGCACGTTAAACTAAGGCAGGCTTAAATAATGACCATTTTACATTATGAAGCTGTGATATTGTCTATTACTAACATCAAAATAATAGACTTAGCTAAAAAATTCTACTTAAACGAAGACAAAACAACTTTGGCCAGAAATGTAATCATTTAAGCATATGTGCAAAGTGGTTGTAACAAATCAGCTTTGGGCAGAAATTGAAACAATCACTTTAGTTATGCACTTGTTGAGTATGCCATCTATGAATGAATTAAATCAGCTTTGGCCAGAAATTAAGACATTCATGCTTATAATGCACACACAACATAGCTTTCGTAATACTTGAATGATAAGTAGATGTATCAAGTCAGCTTTGGCCAGAAATGATATATCAAAAGCTCATTCAAGTTAAGCTATTCTGGTTTTGCAAAACATTATCTGTTTCTGATTAATTAATTAAGTAAATTACAAAACCATTTATTTAATAGTAAACCACCCGTTAGCGCGGATCGAACTCCGCGGTGAGTTCGTTGGGGGTTGCGGGGGACAGCGTGCCCCTGCCCGGGGTTCGGGGCGGGAGCCCCGAAAAAATTTTTAGTTCACATTAAACAGCTTAAAATAATGAGGTTTCGAGTCACAGCCTTCTTGTCTCGAGTCGAGACCTTTGTCTCGAGTAATGACCTTATGGTCTCGAGTCGAGACCTTTGTCTCGAGTTGACACGTCATGGTCTCGAGTTGACACGTTATGGTCTCGAGTTGACACGTTATGGTCTCGAGTCGAGATCTAATGGTCTCGAGTCGAGACCTCTGTCTCGAGTTGACACGTTATGGTCTCGAGTTGACACGTTATGGTCTCGAGTCGAGACCTCTGTCTCGAGTTATGAAGGTTTAATGGCCTGATGATTTCGAGTCGAGACCTTGTTGTCTCGAGTCGAGACTGATGGTCTCGAGTCGTAATCTGATGGTCTCGAAGCTTCCTGTTAACAGCTGTGAATGTGGAAACATAACTGAAAATTCGAAATCTAAGGGATTATGTGATAATATTTCCTATTTCAGTGCTGATCTAATTTTACCAAATATTTCGAAAATCATAATCTGTTTATCTAATAACAGTTTTCGAAAATTTTAGAGGACAAAATGAGATCAAAACAGGAAAAAACACTTAATAATCCGAATCATATTCCAAATCATAACAGAATTTTCGAATTTTCTAAGAACATGCGATGAACCCTAAACATAAAAATAAAATTCTGGAACCCGAAACCTGAAAATTTAAGACTTCTAAACAGATTTCGGTTGTAAAAACATAAACCCATTAGATTTCGAGTAAACATATGATTAATATTTTCCGAAAACAGGGATTTCGAACATATAACCACTCGAAACCGGCTGTTAATTCATAAGATTTCAAAAAATTCCGTTTTCCAAGCTTCAATCCCAGAATTATGGATACGAAAACAGAACTGACTAATCAACATATGCTCTGATACCACATGTTGGTTCAGTTCTGTTTAATCATGATGGAAAACAATAAAAACACATACCTGTTACAGCATTCAACGCAGTGGAGAATCCAGTAATGGAGTTCGACATGCTTGTCATCGTGATTTGGTTCCTCCTTAGGGTGCTGACTGATGATGGGGACTTAGAAATCGAATAGGGGATTCGATTAGGAGAGGAGGTCGAATTATTGATGTTATGGCTAATGGGTTGTGTCTAATTGTGTAACTGAGTAACACTTTAACCTCCACATAATTCTCCTTATATAAGCACCCAGGAGGAAACCTAATTAGTTAATAAGGGTAATATGGTCCATCAACAATTACCAACTAATTATTTAATAGGTTATTATATATTTTGATCTATATTATGTAAATGATTATAATGGCTATAGATTAAATATTGTTACATAATATATTTAATCTTACACGTAGTTCTTCTCCGATTCTCTTAAAAACAAAGCACAAGTTAAAATGCTTCAAAACAAAACTAAAACTGAATATGAAATTACCGTTTCTACCTTTTCTTCTTCCTTTGTCTCTCCTCGTCACTATCCGCTCTTGTCACACCCCTTTCTGCGGCGGAAGCACGAGGTGTGATCATGAAAGGTTCTCATTGCATACGAAAGGTAAACATACCACATGCTCGTAAAAATATCTTCAAATACCAAACATTTCATAATTTGAAAACATAAGTTAGCGTTTACATCGCGAGATAGCATAAAACATTGTCTTAAAAAGTTTACAACTATATTTAAAGATAAACATAAGCGACATCCACAAGCATGAGTAAGGCCGCGCGCACATCCACTTCTAGTTACCTGAAATACATGTGAGTTTTGGAAAAACGTCAACATAATGTTGGTGTGAATTCATGCAGTTCTTGTAATGTACGTTTGTATACTTTGTATGAAAAACATGGTATGTATCTTGTATAAATCACGTATTCTTGTATAAATCATGTATTTCTGTATGTATCAAGTGTTAATGGGTTGCAAGGCCATTAACATGTGACACGACATAGGAAGTCACCAAACCATAGGCATTTTTCTAGTAGTCGATTCACGACTGAGACACAAAAACACTACTCGGTACTAGTTGTCACCAAGAGTGGGGCTGCCCTGAAACCCATTAGATCTAACCTTTTGTTCTGCGGTCTAAGTATGTACACGATTAATGGTGCTTATGGTACCCTATGCGTGACACGGTTTCTCGTATCAATTCTTAGCACTAGTTTTCACCAAGAGTGCTTCTTGTTTTAGTACACATCATACCATTTTGGAAACATTGAAGTATTTGTAACATGTATTTCACCCCCGAAGTTATAAAACTGAAAACAGTTAAAAGAAAAGGGGGAGCATGAACTCACAACTTTGCGTTCCTTGCGTCATAAACTTCACCGGGTTTTGCTTATGATGCGTCATGACCTAAACGTGTTTTATTATCGTTAGTCACTAGACTTGTATCGCACAAGTACAAGTCACTATCTTTTGTGTACGTATTCTTGCGTTAAAAATATTTTATATTTTTAACTAAGTGGCTTACTTATATTATTTTCTCAAAAATAAATATAAGTTTCTTGTATTTTTGCACCCGAGTTGTGTATCTTGTATGTTGTATGTATATTTTTGTGTTTTTACTTCTCATGAGTATTTAGTGTATTTTCAAGTCCTAATACACTATCAAGTATAATACATACTACATACACTTAGCACAAAATTTAGTGATCAATAAATATATATATTTTTCTCATAAATATACATACTTAATATCCATTTTAATCTTGAAGAAATCATCATTTCTTAACACAAAAATTAGGAGAAACCTTGGTAAGTATTTTAGATACATTTTTAGGGAATAAGTTTCTAAAAAAAAAACTTATATTTTTCTAAGTGTCAAAATTTATAAAAATTTTGACAGAGTTTTCTCTAAAAATGGAGGTTTCCCATGTTTTCAAAACATGTGTTTATTTTCTTTTAAAATCATCATCCATCAATTTCAACAACAATCATCAACAACATATACTAATTTCTCTATTTCATGAACTTGAGAATTTATAAAAATGTGTAGTAACTTACTAGTGTATTTAGTAAGTCTTGTTATCCTTTAAAGTGTAGTTGCTTCTTTAAAAACTCCATTTTTAAAGAATATGATTCTTTACAACTTATGTTCGTGTTTTCTAAAAATACTTCTTCATGTATTTTTCTTGTTACACATGTGTTTCTTTACTTTGTTAACCACTAAAAATATTGTTTATTTTTGTAAGAACCAAGGTTTAGTGAAACTTGTATTTTTAACTTGGTTTCTTGGTAAATCACACTTGAAATATTTAGATTTACAAGACTTTAAACCTTCTTTGTTCATCATTTTACAAGACACTTTATATTACTTCAAGTTCATGAACTTTTGTGAGGATGATCCATAATCTTTAAACATGTTCATCCTCTCATCTTCCTAGATTATGTTTTTAAATCATGATCTAGCAAGATTACATGATGACCAACATCATTTCTACCAACAAACAATCACTAACAAGCATAATAACTCATGTACATCAAGTTTCTTCATATTTAAAGCTTATGTTCAAGTTTACTTCTTATGTTTCTTAGTGTTCTTGATGTTTTTGAACATGATTCATCATTAACCACTTAGAATAGATAAAAAATAGCATGATCAAAGTTCTTACCACTAGCACAAGGCTAGGGATGATCAAGTGAAGAAAACAAGTGGTTAATAGCAAACGAAGGAGGTTCTTGAACTTCCGAAAGCTCCTAGCCTCCTTATGCACCTTCTAACACCTTGAGGAAAACTTGGAATTGGATGATCTTGGGTTGATGATGGTGGTGGTGCTTGGTGGTTCTCGGCCGAGGGTGTAGAGAGGAGGAGGGAGAAAGTGTGTTTGTTGGTGTGTGAAGGAATGAAAAGCTATGGACTCAAGGTCTTACTTATAATCCTCAAAACACATCTACCATTGGTTTATATGTTTAATAAAAGGAAACAAGATCCATTAACTTAATCAAATAAAATCATGGTGTGGCCCCCATATCCCTTAACCGTTCAACATGGGAGGGGGGGGGGGGGGTTAAGTGTAACATTCCAATTGTAAGTTGCATGATCTAGTTAGGTTTTAATGGCACTCGTTGGGTATTTTTAAGTATTTAGTATTTATGAGGTGTAATATGATGTTCGGTGACCATAACTAGCTTTGAAATACTAAAACAGTGCTTCTAGTAAAAATTTGATGTTTCGGGTAGTGTCCGGTTGTTCGGTTAGATACCGGTTCGTTAAAGTGCTAAATTGCACCGTTTAGTGTCCATTATGTATCTTTTTGTAACCCTTTCAATTCCCGACACTTAGGGAAGTATTCTGGATGATAAAACGTAAATTATGCATGATATTTTGGGGTTAAAAGCTGATTTGAGCTGAATTTAATAAAATTCTGCACTTAAAGTGCGTTTCGGGTGCTTTTTAGTGCGTATTTTAGCTTCCGTAATGTCTATATATAAACCCTTGTATGTACTCTTGGGTTTTAATGTATTCTTGTTGTTGGACCTACACCTAGGCTCTAATTTTATTGTCTGACTGCTTTCTGCAGATTTGTTGACACAATGTGTCTTACCGGTGAGTTTACTAGTATTTCTGACGCAACGCTCTTGTTAATGCATAAAGCAATATTTTGTAGTATAAAACGTGCATGAATTCACTTGCGTAGTATGAAATCAGATAATGTTGACATTAAAGCACATAATTGCAGTCATTAAATAATAATTAAAGTGTACGGAAATTATCAGTTTGTGCCAGTTATCACAGTCTCCCCCTGTTAAAAGAATTTCGTCCCGAAATTCAGGCTGAACTAACTCTCGCAGGAGTCTTCTTGAACAGGTGGGGATACTTTTCTTTGAACTGGTCTTCACGTTCCCACGTGTACTCGGGTCCGTGCTTAGAGTTCCAACGTACTTTGACAAGCATCACACTGCTCCTCCTGGTCTTGTTGACTTTCCAGTCGGTAACCTCAACGGGTTGTTCTGTAAATTGGAGGGCATCATCAATATGCACTTCATCCGCAGCGATGATCACGTTTTCTTGTGTTGGACTATTTTTGAGGTTGGATACATGAAACGTATCATGTACTCCATTAAGTTCTTCCGGTAATTCCAACTTGTATGCCACGGTACCAATTCTTTCCAAGATTCTGAATGGTCCGATGTATCGTGGATTCAGCTTTCCACGCTTTCCAAATCTTACTACGCCCTTCCAAGGTGAGAATTTTAACAACACTTTGTCTCCCACCTCGAATTCTAATGGTTTTCGTATTCGATCAGCGTAGCTCTTTTGTCGATCTCGAGCCGCCCTAATGCGCTCTCGGATCTGCATAATCCTGTCGGTTGTCTCTTGTACAAGTTCAGGACCAACCATTCGTTTGTCTCCAGCGTCTGCCCAACATAAGGGCGATCGGCACTTGCGGCCATACAGAGCTTCGAACGGTGCGGCTTTTATGCTTGTATGATAACTGTTATTATAGAAAAACTTAACTAAAGGTAGATGAGTATCCCAGCTGCCGCCTAGGTCCATAACACATGCGCGAAGCATATCTTCTAACATTTGTATGGTTCGTTCGCTCTGGTCGTCTGTTTGCGGATGGAAGGCCGTGCTTAGATCTAATTGAGATCCAAAGGCTTCATGAAATAATTGCCAGATTCTTGAGACAAAGCGTCCATCTCTGTCTGAAATGATTAAGATAGGCACTCCATGACGTGCCACAATTTCTTTTAAGTATATCTCAGCAAGCTTTCCAGTGCTATCCTTCTCTCGGATTGGTAGGAAATGCGCAGACTTCGTTAGCCGATCGACTATCACCCATATCATGTCGTGTCCTCTAGGGGTCCTGGGTAATTTCGTTATGAAGTCCATCGAGATTTGCTCCCACTTCCACATGAGAATCTCTGGTTGTTGTAGTAGGCCAGATGGTTTCTGATATTCGGCCTTAACCCTAGCACAAGTTAGGCATTTTCCAACATAAACAGCAACATCGCTTTTAAGTCTCGGCCACCAATAGTATTCTTTTAAGTCTTGATACATCTTGTCCGATCCTGGATGGATTGAGTATCTTGATTTATGCGCTTCATTAAGGATGACTTCTCGTATGCCACCATAGAGCGGAACCCAAATACGCTTCTTAAAGTATAAGGCTCCCTCTTCATTTGGCACCATGTATTTCAACATACCCTGGAGGTATTCAGCTTTACGGTTTTCTTCTTTAAGAGATTCTTGTTGTGCATCACGAATGCGCGCTGTGAGGTTCGTTCGAATCGTCATTTCCAATGCTCAAACCCTTAGGGTCTTAACCCTTTCTTTTCGACTTAGTGCGTCTGCTACAACGTTTGCCTTTCCAGGATGGTACTTAATCTCACAGTCATAATCGTTCAGCAGCTCGACCCAACGTCGTTGTCGCATGTTTAATTCTTTCTGATCAAATATGTGTTGTAGGCTTTTGTGATCTGTGAAGATTGTGCATCGAGTACCATATAAATAATGTCGCCAGATTTTCAGGGCGAATACCACTGCGCCCAGCTCCAGGTCGTGAGTGGTATAGTTTCTTTCATGCACCTTCAATTGCCTTGAAGCGTAAGCGATGACCTTCTGGCGTTGCATGAGCACGCAACCCAAACCTTGTCATGAGGCGTCGCAGTATACCACGAAGTCTTCAGTGCCTTCGGGTAATGATAGTATTGGTGCATCGCATAGCTTACTTTTAAGTAGCTGGAAGGCTTCTTCCTGCTTGTCACCCCAGTCGTATTTCTTGTCTTTCTGCGTAAGGGTGGTTAGCGGTTGAGCTATCTTGGAGAAATTCTCGATGAATCGCCGATAATAGCCCGCTAGGCCCAAAAATTGTCAAACTTCAGTTGGGGTTTTGGGGGCTTCCCAATTCTTTATTGCTTCGATCTTGGATGCGTCCACATGAATGCCCTTTTCGTTCACAACGTGACCAAGAAATTGTACTTCGCGAATCCAGAATTCGCATTTCGAGAATTTTGCATAAAGCTTCTCTTTCTTCAGTAGTTCCCGAATAGTTCTGAGATGTTGCTCATGTTCTTTTTTCGTTCGTGAGTAAATCAAGATATCATCGATAAATACAATCACGAATTTATCGAGATATGGTTTGCATACGCGGTTCATTAGATCCATAAATACCGCTGGCACGTTTGTCAGTCCGAATGGCATCACAAGAAACTCGTAGTGCCCATAACGCGTTCGGAATGCGGTCTTTGTTACGCTTTCTTCTTGTATCCTTAACTGATGGTATCCAGATCGAAGGTCGATCTTGGAATAGTAGCTTGATCCTTGCAACTGATCAAATAAGTCATCAATCCTCGGTAGTGGATACCGATTCTTGATCGTGAGCTTGTTCAGTTCTCTGTAATCGATACACATCCGCAGTGTTCCATCCTTCTTCTTCACGAATAATACTGGAGCTCCCCAGGGTGAGAAGCTTGGCCTTATGAATCCTTTATCCAACAACTCCTGGAGTTGTGTAGATAATTCTTGCATCTCGGATGGTGCAAGTTGATAGGGTGCCTTGGCTACAGGAGCGGTTCCTGGAACCAAGTCTATATGAGATTTAACTTGTCGTTGCCGAGGTAGTCCTGGCAAATCTTCGGGAAAAACATCAGGAAATTCCTTCACCACAGGAATGTCTTCGAGTTTCGGCTCCTCAGCCTTCTTATCTACAATGTGTGCTAGGAAGGCAACACATCCTTTCCTTAAGCACTTATGTGCCTTGTAGGATCATTTTCAGACCCAAACGGGTCGATCAGAAGAGTTTGTCTCAATACGAGTGGCGGAAACAAATGTATCAAGTTCAATTCAGCTGGATTCACACTTTAAACTGTCCGTATATTGATTTCAGATCAAATACAAGCCTGTGGACACTTCGGCAGCACTTCGTTACACTGACCGAAACCGTTACAAATGAAATGGCACTGAAGGTATTTATAGGAAGCCTGATTTCGCTTGAAACAGTCTCAAGCGGAATCACTTTCAAGCGAAATCACAGATTTCATTTGAAATGATCCAACTCAAGTTCAAGCGAAATTAAACTATCTGATTTCGCTTGAAATGGTTATTGACCATTCAAGCGAAATTACCTATAATTCCAGTTTCTCATTTTTCGTGCCCTGAACTAACTCGTACAATACAAGACTCGATACAAAACGAAGTCGACAGACGCATGCACCAACATGCCTTCATGCAACTGATGATTCGAAGAGGCGCATCTCGCTTTTCTCCATGCACTACGAGAGTTTCACCATTCGCTAAAGGGATGCGAATGATTTTCTCTTGACAAATAACTTTAGCTTTGTTCTTGGATAACCAGTCCATTCCGACTACTACATCGAAGCTACCCAATTGAATAGGTAAGAGGTCGATGCTAAATCTTCGTTCACCAAGTTCTAGTGTGCAGCCTCTAACAACTTCGCCCGATTCAACAAGTTTACCATTGACTAGTTCTACGGAGTAAGGAATATCCAATCTACTAGACTCTATCCCAAGCATACGTTTAAATTCCACCGACATGAAACTATAATCGGCACCAGTGTCAAATAATATGGATGCAAAGTGATTGTTAATGAGAAACGTACCGGGGACCACGTTAGGGTCCTCGCGTGCGTCCCTTGCTCCAATCACAAATGCTCGAGCCTGAGCATTGTTTTTCTTTGGACAATCTTTCATGAAATGTTCATTGCTTCCGCAACTGAAGCATCCTTGGTTTCGCCCAGCTTCATTTCCAACTCGGTTACCATTGTCATTTCCATTTCCCCCATTGTTTCCAGCACCGTTGCGGTTTCCACTCCCGTTCCTGTTTCCCTTACTCCAACAGTCTTCAGTGCGGTGACCCAATTTTCCACACTTGTCGCATCTTGGAACGTGACACACCCCTTCGTGATGACGCTTACAATGATTGCATTTGGGCAGAGCGCCCAGGTATCCTTTAGCTGGAGCGTCATTCATGGCTGCAAGAGATTTCGCCCCCTGAGGCGGGTTAGGGTCACGCTTCTTGTTGGAACCCTTGTTGTTACGAGTTGCTTGATTCAGGTTTGCATGTTTCCTTTTATTGTCCCCAGACGACTCAGCATGCGTTTTAGACTTTTCTGTTGGGTTCAGGGATAGCTTCTTTATACGAAAACAATCTTCAGTAAGGCTGACAGCCAAAGTTACAGCCTCAGTGATAGTTTGGGGTTTGGCCGAAGTTACCATGCCACGAAACTCTGGGGCCAGTCCCCAAATGTAGCGTTCAACACGCTTAAATTCGGGAGTCACCATGTAGGGAAGCACTCTAGACAGATCGTGGAACCTTCGAGTATACCCATTAATGTCAGCACCTTCCATGGTCAAGTGCCAGAACTCCGTCTCCAGTCTTTGGAGTTCAGCACGAGAGCAATACTTCTCTCTCATTCTTTCCTTCAGTTCATCCCAAGTTAGGCCATAAGCGGCATCATCGCCCAAGGTTTGGACTTGCAAGTTCCACCAAGTCAGAGCTTCATCGACAAACAACCCAGTAGCAAAAGTGACTTGCTGATCCGCGGTACACTTGCTCATGCGGATAGTAGCTTCAGTCTTCTGCGTCCAGCGTACAAATGCTACTACACCTCCTGTGCCATCGTAGTTCATCGGCTTGCAGTCGAGAAACTGCTTGAAAGTGCAGCCTGGAATTGATTCAACCAATTCACACGTGAGCAATCGAAGAAATAATGAAACAAAGACCGTTCATAAATTTCTCCATGCTTAGCAAATCGCCTTAAGGTTACCTGGAGCTGCATTTCCTCCAGACGAATCCCCATTCCCATTACGCCTAGCATTGCTCGGTCCTCCACTATCTGCAGTACGGTTCGCCTCGTATTGGGCGATAGCAACGGAGATCCTTTCTTCCAGTAGAGCGTTCAGCTCTTTTGCAGTCCTCAGTAGAAGGGGAGGAGGGCGTTGATCATCATTGCGAGCATTCACAGCTTTCCTGGGCGCCATGTTCTATCAGAACACAACACAGCAGGGTTAGATATTTGTTTGATCTCGTCTTACGAGACAGTACTAGTATATATACATTCAGGCATATGTCACACCCTGGCTTTGCGGAAGCGTGGTTAATTTTGGTGTGACTTCTTAATACCATAGCTTAACCATAACAAAGCTATATGAAATAAAATCATGCAAGATCATCCATTTGATTAAGTTTTAAAACCAGAGTAATCATACCATTGTCTTAGAGACTTACAACCTCATAACATAAAACATTGTCTTTAAAAACATAACCATTAACATGAAATAAACACAGTTTAAGATTTGTGACTCGTCCAGGAAAAAGTCACATTTCCTAAACCCGGATGACCTCGGAACCCATATACAGCGGGAAAACATAACATACCGCGCCAGATCTTTAGTTTCCTGAAATACATGTAAGTTGAAGAATCAACAATAATGTTGAGCGAGTTCATGTGTAAGTGAGTAAGTAAACCTTTGTGAGTATAAAAATAGTCTTGGTATGTAGCAAATAAGGAAAAGAGATCACCAATGGTTTGCAAGGCCATTGATATGTGTGAAGTGCAAGTAGGAAGACTCAAACCTAGCAGATTTAGCGTTGGGTACAAAGTCACTCCAAGGTCCGTTCTGTTGGGCCTCCTTGAGGTCCGCTCTGTTGGGCCTAGAGTTGGGCTCGCTACACCCAGATAGATCTACCGCTTACGTCCCTCGGTCCTACAATGAGGATTAATGGCCTCCAGTTTCTGCCTACCCACTCACATGATCTAAGTAGTAAACCTCCTTACGCTAACCATACCATGTATAAAGTACTTGTAATCAAAGTAACATGTATTTCACCCCCGTAGTTAGAAAACTGAAAACAGTTAAGAGAAAAGGGGGACATGAACTCACAGTGGTGCGTCTCTACCAAGTATGCCTCCAAATCAATCAGCTGTATGACGACCTACACGTGCTAACTCTATTAGACGGACGGCCGTGCCTTAGCTTTATGGTTTAAGTTTTTGGGGAAATAGTTAGGCAACTATTTCGTGTTTACGTTCTGTATACTTGGTAGTTATTTTCCTTCCCAAGGATAGGGGATTTAATACATGTGCGTTCGTAACATTCAGATTTCACTATTAAGTCTCACTTAATATATTTTATTTCCTAACTCCAAAATATAAATATTCTTCCCAAAAATATTATATTTTTAATACATGTGATTTTCCCAAAACAATACTTAGTAATATTATTTTTACTCCAAAAATAATATTTACGTAGTTCACAAAATAATCATAAACACTTATACAAGTGATGTTGTGAAAAATATATACTAGATATATTTATGTATCACGTTTTATTTTGTGAAAATCCCACCTCCGATGTTTCGTAAATATAGTCGTGGCGAAATTCATAGTTTGAAAACAAGTCAAAATGTCTCTCTAACACTTATAGTGAAAATATTTCTAAGTGTTAGGTTTTTGGAAAAATTTCGCCAGAGTTTCCTCTGTAACTGGAGGTGGCCACGCTTTCAAGCGTATCATTTTCTTTTACAAATCAACCAACAATTTTCTCATTCAACCAAAACAACGTTCAAATCACAAACTAGTCAAAATATGTATGTAAGTCGCATAAATTTCATGAACTTGTGATTTATCCAAACTGTGAAGTAAATCTCATTACTTTTAGTGGACCTTTATATAAAATAATCCGATTCTGTGAAAACCTCGTTTTTATGGAAGTTCCGTCTTTACAACTTCTCGTCAACTTTTACAAAAATAGTTATTTTGTCGAAACTTTGTGTTACACAAGTGTTTACACACTTGTGTGTTCTAAAAACCATTCTTGTTAGTGTAAGATCCATTTTTAGAAAGCATGATTTCTTTAACGCTTGGTCCTTTGAAAATACTACTTACAGATACGTAGATCTGCTAGTTTTAAACACTATTGTACAAGTAAAACACTTTTACACAAGTTCATGATTCGTGTGTGGTAGAGTTTCACCCTTTAACCCTTGTTCTATTCAAAACAACCTTATGTCATGATTCGTGATCATGACCAAACCGGGTTAAGTGATGATCCGAGCTACCACAACATAGATCGGGTCTAAATAATCACAACTTTCAATTACTACAACATTTACACAACTAGTGAGCTTTTAACCACCATTTTTCATGTTTTTAGTAGACTTTAATGTATCATCTTGTAAGATTTCGAGTTTTAATCATCATATATCGTATTAACCACTTTAGATTAGTTCAAGAAGGTGTTTTAAGTGACATACCACTAGCTCGAGGCTAGGGAAGAATCTACGCGCAAATGAGGTGGATAAAAGCTAAGTAGAGAGGTCCTTCGCCTTCCGAGTGCACCAAGCCTCCTAATACGTGATCCTTGAAGCTTGTATGATGTTGGAATGGCTTGAACAAGATCGAAGGATGGATGGATGGTTGTTGTTGTTCTCGGCCATGAGGAGCAAGGAGAGGGAGAGAGAGTTTTTGGTGGAGAGTTGTGAATGTTATGATCATATGGTTCTAATCTTGGTCTTATAGACAATTAGGATAGTATTAACCAATGGTTCTTGTGCTACTTAGATATTAGGCAAGAGGATTATAATAATCAAGTGTGGTACAAGGTGTGTCCCCCTCATGGGGACGGTTTGGTTAAGGGGGGGGGGGTCTTGGTCCGATTCCAACTAGTTAGTTAGGTATTAGTTAGGTTAAACCAAGTTAGTTAAGTGTTTAACCCAGTTATTAGTGTGTCACGCGTTACAGTGGGTGTTAGGGTGTTCAGGGACCCTAACTGGCTCAGAAAAAGATAAATAATGAAAATAACAATATTTTCATGTTTCGGGTATAGTCCGGTTGTTCGGTTGGATAGTAATCCGTTAAAGTGCTTAACAAAGCTTAAAGTGTCGTTAATACCCTTTTTAGTGACACAACTCATTTCTGACACTTTGGAAAGTGTCTAGTAACATTTTTCTCAAGTTTTGGCACTTCATTAGTTAGCTAAAAGCTGAATTGTTATGTAAAGTGCTGAGTTTTGTACTTAGAGTATGTTTTAGGCACATCCAGTCATTGTGACTTATTCCTAGAGACGCAGTTCTACAACCCTTGTATCCCTACACTCACCACTAGTGTAGCAAAATATTTCTGGCTCTTACAGGCCTTAGAGGCAGTGTCTGCCTGATGCTGGCTTTATCAGCATGTTCAATAGGTTATCCGTTATGGTGCTACTGTGCTTTTTGTGCATCATGTTTGTCACTAAGGTTCAGTCATGTAAATAATGTAGTGACAGCAAGTAAAGTATGATGCAAGTAAGTACAAGTATCAGTGTTCAAGTAGCAGTGTATTCACAAGTTCAAGCAAGCACAGTAATTAAGCAATAATTAATTATTAATTAAGTTGTACGGATACCTGGTTTAGTGAGGGTTGTCACAGCATATACCACATAAGTGACATTAAACAATTATTACTCCAACAGAGTACTTAGTAGGCTGGGGGAGGGGTGTTCGCGTTTGACCTTTTCTTGCACTAAGGGAATCTATACGTGACAAGACTTGCTGTGATTTCTGTGCACTGAATTCCATAATTATGTATGCATCCATAATTACGTAACTCCTTGCACAGTCCGCACAGTTCGTTTCATCCGCGTATTTCTTCCTTCAGATAGGCCATTGCTTTCAGGTAAAGTCACGTATACTTGTGACATTCTACTTCTAGTATATGTATATGCTAATTATCACACATAATTGCAAGTTATTTCTCAGTTAAAGAAAGTGCTACTTCTGTGCACCCTAAGTCTCGTAGTGTCTTTTCTTGACTCATGTAAACAGTTTCAGGTAGTGGATGTCGCGGGACGTTTTATGCAATGAAAACTTTTTGAAAAATTGTTTTCGTGAAAGGATCCTAGTGATTGTAGTCTAGACTCGAGAAGGAATCCTGGTTCACTACAATCGCAGCTCTGATACCAATCTGTCACACCCCTTTCTGCGGCGGAAGCACGAGGTGTGATCATGAAAGGTTCTCATTGCATACGAAAGGTAAACATACCACATGCTCGTAAAAATATCTTCAAATACCAAACATTTCATAATTTGAAAACATAAGTTAGCGTTTACATCGCGAGATAGCATAAAACATTGTCTTAAAAAGTTTACAACTATATTTAAAGATAAACATAAGCGACATCCACAAGCATGAGTAAGGCCGCGCGCACATCCACTTCTAGTTACCTGAAATACATGTGAGTTTTGGAAAAACGTCAACATAATGTTGGTGTGAATTCATGCAGTTCTTGTAATGTACGTTTGTATACTTTGTATGAAAAACATGGTATGTATCTTGTATAAATCACGTATTCTTGTATAAATCATGTATTTCTGTATGTATCAAGTGTTAATGGGTTGCAAGGCCATTAACATGTGACACGACATAGGAAGTCACCAAACCATAGGCATTTTTCTAGTAGTCGATTCACGACTGAGACACAAAAACACTACTCGGTACTAGTTGTCACCAAGAGTGGGGCTGCCCTGAAACCCATTAGATCTAACCTTTTGTTCTGCGGTCTAAGTATGTACACGATTAATGGTGCTTATGGTACCCTATGCGTGACACGGTTTCTCGTATCAATTCTTGGCACTAGTTTTCACCAAGAGTGCTTCTTGTTTTAGTACACATCATACCATTTTGGAAACATTGAAGTATTTGTAACATGTATTTCACCCCCAAAGTTATAAAACTGAAAACAGTTAAAAGAAAAGGGGGAGCATGAACTCACAACTTTGCGTTCCTTGCGTTGTAAACTTCACCGGGTTTTGCTTATGATGCGTCGTGACCTAAACGTGTTTTATTATCGTTAGTCACTAGACTTGTATCGCACAAGTACAAGTCACTATCTTTTGTGTACGTATTCTTGCGTTAAAAATATTTTATATTTTTAACTAAGTGGCTTACTTATATTATTTTCTCAAAAATAAATATAAGTTTCTTGTATTTTTGCACCCGAGTTGTGTATCTTGTATGTTGTATGTGTATTTTTGTGTTTTTACTTCTCATGAGTATTTAGTGTATTTTCAAGTCCTAATACACTATCAAGTATAATACATACTACATACACTTAGCACAAAATTTAGTGATCAATAAATATATATATTTTTCTCATAAATATACATACTTAGCACAAACTTACTAGTGTATTTAGTAAGTCTTGTTACCCTTTAAAGTGTAGTTGCTTCTTTAAAAACTCCATTTTTAAAGAATATGATTCTTTACAACTTATGTTCGTGTTTTCTAAAAATACTTCTTCATGTATTTTTCTTGTTACACATGTGTTTCTTTACTTTGTTAACCACTAAAAATATTGTTTATTTTTGTAAGAACCAAGGTTTAGTGAAACTTGTATTTTTAACTTGGTTTCTTGGTAAATCACACTTGAAATATTTAGATTTACAAGACTTTAAACCTTCTTTGCTCATCATTTTACAAGACACTTTATATTACTTCAAGTTCATGAACTTTTGTGAGGATGATCCATAATCTTTAAACATGTTCATCCTCTCATCTTCCTAGATTATGTTTTTAAATCATGATCTAGCAAGATTACATGATGACCAACATCATTTCTACCAACAAACAATAACTAACAAGCATAATAACTCATGTACATCAAGTTTCTTCATATTTAAAGCTTATGTTCAAGTTTACTTCTTATGTTTCTTAGTGTTCTTGATGTTTTTGAACATGATTCATCATTAACCACTTAGAATAGATAAAAAATAGCATGATCAAAGTTCTTACCACTAGCACAAGGCTAGGGATGATCAAGTGAAGAAAACAAGTGGTTAATAGCAAACGAAGGAGGTTCTTGAACTTCCGAAAGCTCCTAGCCTCCTTATGCACCTTCTAACACCATGAGGAAAGCTTGGAATTGGATGATCTTGGGTTGATGATGGTGGTGGTGCTTGGTGGTTCTCGGCCGAGGGTGTAGAGAGGAGGAGGGAGAAAGTGTGTGTGTTGGTGTGTGAAGGAATGAGAAGCTATGGACTCAAGGTCTTACTTATAATCCTCAAAACACATCTACCATTGGTTTATATGTTTAATGAAGGGAAACAAAATCCATTAACTTAATCAAATAAAATCATGGTGTGGCCCCCATGTCCCTTAACCGTTCAACATGGGAGGGGGGGGGGGGGGGTTAAGTGTAACATTCCAATTGTAAGTTGCATGATCTAGTTAGGTTTTAATGGCACTAGTTGGGTATTTTTAAGTATTTAGTATTTATGAGGTGTAATATGATGTTCGGTGACCATAACTAGCTTTGAAATACTAAAACAGTGCTTCTAGTAAAAATTTGATGTTTCGGGTAGTGACCGGTTGTTCGGTTAGATACCGGTTCGTTAAAGTGCTAAATTGCACCGTTTAGTGTCCATTATGTATCTTTTTGTAACCCTTTCAATTCCCGACACTTAGGGAAGTATTCTGGATGATAAAACGTAAATTCTGCATGATATTTTGGGGTTAAAAGCTGATTTGAGCTGAATTTAATAAAATTCTGCACTTAAAGTGCGTTTCAGGTGCTTTTTAGTGCGTATTTTAGCTTCCGTAATGTCTATATATAAACCCTTGTATGTACTCTTGGGTTTTAATGTATTCTTGTTGTTGGACCTACACCTAGGCTCCAATTTTATTGTCTGACTGCTTTCTGCAGATGTGTTGACACAATGTGTCTTACCGGTGAGTTTACTAGTATTTCTGACGCAACGCTCTTGTTAATGCATAAAGCAATATTTTGTAGTATAAAACGTGCATGAATTCACTTGCGTAGTATGAAATCAGATAATGTTGACATTAAAGCACATAATTGCAGCCATTAAATAATAATTAAAGTGTACGGAAATTACCGGTTTATGCCAGTTCTCACAGCTCTATCCTCTTCCTCCTCATTCTGTTCCTCCTCATTGATATCATCCACTATAAAACCATCCTTCTCATATTCATCTTGTCCTTCTTCTGATCAAGCCAATAACCAAAATCACATTAGATGCCATAACTTAAAAATGGTAAAATACAAAACAACATCAGTCGTTCTTCTAATGTCAAATAAACCGAACGAATCACGAAACCATAGCTAAACATATCACATTTCCAAAACCAGTATTACAAGAACTAATTCACCTAAAGCCCAAATGACCTTCAAAGTTCAAAGCATCAAAAAAAATCATTAATATTAAATCTGACCTCAAACATGACCTAATGAATTAATTAATATAAACTTACAAAGAAAAAACTTTCATTAGCTCTGCAAATAAAAACCTTAATTATTATTAACAATTATAGTAGATTTTGAAAGACAAAAATAATAATGAGAACAAATATATATCAAAATTAACATTTATATAGAAAAGACATGTTTAATGGAAGTAAGAAAAACATATTAGTAAACATTAAAATGTTAAAAAAAGAAAACATAAAGCAATTAAAGAAATGAGAAAGTTAAAAGAAAGCTAGAGCATGATGCCCCTGTATAGTTTTAGAATATATATCATTCCCTTATGTCTACGAATCTTGTAATGACTTAAGAAACGAAGTTTCTTTGATATAGAAGCTAAGCCAAAAGATGACACTTGTTTTGAATTCAAGATTGAAGTGTATAAATATAATGTATTATATTATATTATATGCTTGACCTGATATATTTTTCTCGAGTTTGATAGGTTCTAAACGATTTGGATCTTCATCGGATCATTTAACATTTCATTTTGTGGGTTCGAGCTATATGACTTGAGAATAAACAAATATCAGATTACGGGTCTCATTAACTTTGTATGAGGATTTATAAAGATGGGGCACACGAATCAATAACTTGGTCGTTGACCAATTGTTTGACTTCTTTGGAATTCCGCAGATTCAGATGCTTTGCCTGTCACACCCCAACCGATGGCGGAAACATCGGGGCATGGCACTGAGCGAAACAGATTGTCCATGAGTATCCATAACAACTATTAATTACCGAATATTAAAACGTCATGTCCCATACCACAACATATCCAAATAAAACAGTTATTACAAATAATTGTCTCAAAAACAAATATTGTTCCGACGACTCAGATTTAAGCGTGACATAGCTAGACCCCTAACTTGATTCATCAAAGCAAGCATCCTAGCAGATAGCATCCTAAACACCTGTCACATATGTTAAAATAAGGTCAATAAAGGTCAATACACATAGTGTAAAGGTGAGCATACAAGTTTGATATAGCATAGTAGAGTTCGAAATAGTTTACGCATAACCAGCATGTAACATGTATAAAGTGATAGCTAGTAGGTTATCGACAGAGAAATATGCACAGACGTGACTACGAGTTGTAGAATGCACAACACATATCCCCACTGGGACACGTGAAGTAAGCCCTTAACAACCCCTGTCCACGACAGGTGCTGAGTCCAAACTATAGTACTATCATTGCTAAGGTGTCAGGCAACAATCACTGTGTTAACATAACATACAAGCATTTATCAAATAACACGTAGCATGCAATAACGGTTAGCGTATAAATAGTGTTTGCGTAGTGTGTCGATTGTGATTTGAATATAGACAACGTATGTAACACCCAAAAGTGTGTAAAGCAAAAAAGGATCGAGTATACTCACAGATTGTGTTTAACAAGTAAACACGCTCTTGGATTGAAGGGAGCGCTGAGAGAGATTAGCCTGAACAGTTAACGATAGCATAAACGATAAGTGGCACGTAAAACGGTGCAAGAGTGATAAGTGTCGGATGGTAATCCGATCGGATGGCAATCTGATCGGATAGCCAGTCGATCGGATGTCAATCTGTTCGGATGGTCATCCGATCGGATGGCCATTCAATTGGATTGACACCTCGCTTGGTGAAGATGTGTTTGTGTATGATGGTTTGCCTTTTGAAGTTTTCGTTGTAGCATTTTGAGAATAGAGAAGTATCTCTACCCTTCAGGTCGATTGATCGAACGGCGGTTCGATCGGGCGACGATCCGTTTGGCGAGGTATTTCTCGGAGAACAAGTTCACAGCAGTGTTGTCACTCGATCGGATAGCCTGCCGATCGGGTGGCACTCCGTTGGAACTGTTAATGTATTGAACATGTTGAAAATTGTTAAGTGTTGAAGTTCCAAACATCACATGGTCGGGTGGTCGTTCGATCGGATGGCTATCCGATCGGACGGCAATCCATTTGATGTTCAAAACTCTGAAAAGTTGAAATAAATAGTTTAAGTGTGGAACCAAATGTAAGCCGATCGGATGGCTGTCCGATCGGATGGCAATCCGATCGGATGGCAATCCGTCCCGACGACCTCCTTCGTCCTTGACACTTGATTATTTTTAAAGTTTGCGGTTTTGATTGAGACGATGTGATACGTGCTAAACAACAGAACCCTTGTCAAGACCCTAGTGGCCCGATCGAACAGGTATCTCCCAAATCTGACCCCTTCACAGGTTCGTGACGGTTGTTTATGTTTAACCCGAAATCGGTTGTCTCTTTGATAGAAACCAGATCTTGATACATCATTAAGAAAGAGTAGAAGATAAGAACAAGCTCTGATTCTATCGGTTTTGAGTGCATTGAGTGTAAAAGAGTTGAAAGAAAGTTAGAAAACCAACTTTCAATCCTTTTCACCATGAATATGTTCAGATCTATGCAAGATCTTGTTCATCCATGTGGAAATCGTCCAGATCTAAGTTGTTCTTGGTGGATTGAAGCCAAAACATGAAGTTCATAAGAACTCCATGATGACATCATCCTAGAACACCTCAAATCCGCTGATTTCACGGTTAAAAGTCATAAGACTCAACAGATAGAAATGGAGGAGTGTGTGTAGATCATAGAAGTACAAGAAGTTTGAACAACAACTTACAAGAATCGTGAGAAATCGAGAGAAAGAAGCTTGAGAGTGCGGCTGGGTCGAGTGGGAGCTGTCACATCACAAATGATGTGACAGGTTGGTATTTATAGGGTTTCCCAAAAAGGAAAGTGTGCACGGATCGGATGGGCCACCGATCGGATGGCTGTCCGATCGGGTGGCAATCCGATCAGATGACAATCCGATCGGATGGTCACTCGATCGGGTGGCCACTCGATCCGGTGTCCGGCGTGTTGAGTTTTGTCGTTTCGTTCCGTGCGTTGAGTTTTGCGATGCGTTAGAGTTTCCCATTAATCCCAACTACTATATCTAACATACAATCACAGAGTTACTTAGGATGATTATACTTGCGATTAACGTTTGCGATTCGATTGTGATAGAGTTACGATTGCGTTTCGATTAATCACCACAAAACAATTAATAAATAAACATGCACAAGTAACACATAAGTAACACATACACATAAAACAATATTTAGAACTCATAATTCGGGTCGCGAATGCGATTGTGATGCGATAAGCGATAAAGCGATAAAACATGCGATAAACCTCGATTATTAACAAGTACTCCACATAATACAACTAATGCGATAAGATACATAGATTATCTATAAGTCAAGGAAGTCAAAACAGGAGTTGAGTAAGGAGTGACAGATCGCAATTAGCAATCTTTTCTTCCTTTGACTTCAATCTTGACTTTGCTTGACTTTCGAAACACAGGGTGTTACATTGCGGACCTTTCCGGGTGAAGGTGTTTGACCTGCAAAAAGTGACTGTCAGTTATGTTTGATCTTAATCTATCAACATAAACAATATAAAGAGATAACATAGTCATGTTGTGTTTGGATGTGTATTTCAAAATTGATTATGTGACCTTCAGATTCATGCAGATCCATTGATGGCCTTCCTTCTTGAATATCTAGCACTTGACCTGTTACAAAAATATTTCATTATTAGCAAAAAGATTAAGTACAAATCTGGTTCCAAAAGGACATATTCCTTAACACTTAGTTCAGTTTTATAAAAACCTTGCAACTCCCCTTGTTCCCAGCTATAGCATTGAGATTAAATACAATGTACCAACTTTAAAAACCTTGCAACTCCTCTTGTTCCTAACTATATCATTTGCGGGACCCTCTAAATCTCTAGAAATAACCGCTCTACTCTTGCCACTTTCTATAGCCAAAGCATTGAGTAGCTCAAGGGGTTGAGTTGTGTATCAAGGATCTCTGCAAAAACAATGTATGTCGATAAAAGCAATACAACACAACAACAGACAGATATAGATCAATAAAAGACAAACAACATATGCTTTTCAACAACGTATCCCAATCACTATCACTGAATTGATCTGTCTTTTTACCTCAAAAACCCTAATTTTCAAACCCACAAAAACCCACTTTCTATAGCCAAAGCATTGAGTAGCTCAAGGGGTTGAGTTGTGTATCAAGGATCTCTGCAAAAACAATGTATGTCGATAAAAGCAATACAACACAACAACAGACAGATATAGATCAATAAAAGACAAACAACATATGCTTTTCAACAACGTATCCCAATCACTATCACTGAATTGATCTGTCTTTTTACCTCAAAAACCCTAATTTTCAAACCCACAAAAACCAAACAAAATTACCCCCAAAACTTAAACTTTAACAAAATTAAACTTCACCCAGACCCCAATTCACAAACTTAAACATCAATTTAACTAGGACATGAACCAATTCACCTCAAATATACTTGCAAACAACACAAAACACAAATGTAAAAACAAGAACAAAAAAAGAACACAAACCATTTTCTTCCAGCCAGGAGGTGCAGGAAGCTCCAGAGAAACAACTTCATCATTCACACCTGAATTCGCCATCTTCAAAACCAAAAAAAAAAATCTAAAAAATTAGGAAAAAAAACGAAAAACGAAGTTAGTTACACTAAAAACAAAATCGGTGTATGAAATTCAGCTTTTGTTTCTTGTCTTGCATCTCCCCATTCTACAAAACCAGGGACATCAGCTTCTGTTTCTTGCATCTCCTGTTGTCTCGTCTTGAAATGAGTTCGCCGTTGTCATCGCCATCTCTGGTGTGATTCGTCTCTGTTTACTGTTAATCGCCGAGCCGATGCATAAAGAAAGTGATGAGAGAAAAAGGAGAGAGAAGTGCCGGATTCATGTGGTGGTGGAACCGATGGTTTGAATTTTGAAACCCTAGAAGTTTTGATTTGAATTTTGAAAGATGCTTCTGGATTTAAGGTAGAGAAAGAGAGGTATTTAAAGTATAGATTTGGCAGTTCAAATTTCCCCCCAATATCAATTATCTCTAAAACACACATATATTAACATTTTAAATTGTGATTTATGACATCAGCAAAGATTACGTGGCATATCTAGTTACTTGACACATATGCAAACTTACATCAGCTTCTCATCTCTTATTATAGATTATATAGATAGATTAAACTTGAAATTGAAAATTAAAAAAAATAGTATTAGAATGAAAGCTTAGTACAATTTAAATTTACCTTAAAGAAACCATGATGAAATACAATTATTTTACTGTAGTTACAATCATGAGAGTAGGAATAAACATAAAGGTGGGATTTCAATTAAAAATAATTAAAGTTTTGTGTTAATAAAGATACTATTAATTAGCGAAATTTTTATGCATTATGATGTTATATCTTTTGTTTTGAGGGTTTTTTAAGTTTATTTTATACTTTTAACCTAAAGCTTTTTAACTTTCGCAAATTTAAGCTTACAGAATTTGTTTTTTAATCGTAGCCCAAAATTTTTTATTATTTGTAATTTAACCTCATAATTTTTTTACTTTCAACTTTTTGTCCCTTATATTTTTCATCTTTCGCAAATTTTTGCTCTAAATTTTGTGAGTTAACATGGCACAACATGCGTGTGTGGTTCAACGTTTTTACGTTTCGCTTTACGCTTCGTTCAAAGTTTTGCGAGTTAACATGGCGCAATGTGCATGTGTGGTTCAACATTTTTACGTCTATTTTCCTGTTTGATAGGTTTGCGCAACGCGCAGGTTCTAGATCGACTTAGTTATTCTTTTCTATATTTTACGTTTCGGTCCAATTTCTCCGCATTAACATGCTGCAACTTCAATGTTGGTGGTCACTGGCGGTGGTGTGGCATTGCTACTATTTAACCCGGTTTTACGCTCTCGTCGCAACGCGGAGGGGATGAGGGGGTTAATACTAATTAGATATATGTATACTAAACTTTGATGGTTATTATAGAAAAATAGGAAACTTTAACTATAGCTAAGGGGCCGTTTGTTTAGCTCTTAATGAGACTCTTAATAGTTCAGACTCTTACTTGTTCAGCACTTAATGGTTCAGACTGTTTGTTTCGCGAGCAGATGTCTGAATGGTTCAGACATTTTCCTCTGAATGGTTAAGTTTTATACTGAGTCTGAATGGTTAAGACCACTAATCTGAATTGGTCAGACATTTGCCTCTGAACAGTTAAGCATTATAGTAGCTCTTAATGGTTCAGACCTCTTACTAGTTCAACACTTAATG
Organism: Helianthus tuberosus; assembly: GCA_030545235.1. Lineage (NCBI taxonomy): Eukaryota > Viridiplantae > Streptophyta > Magnoliopsida > Asterales > Asteraceae > Helianthus > Helianthus tuberosus. The sequence continues at coordinate 123,924,959 of CM060443.1, read as the reverse complement.
GTTCAGACCTCTTACTGATTCATCACTTAACCATTCAGAAGTTGCCAAACAGCCCCTAAGACTACCTTTTCTAATATTGGGTATTATATAATGTATTAATAGGCATCATGCACGGGATGCGTCAGGCAAGTTTTTGAAGCGTCCGGCGTGGTTTTCGGCGAGTTGCAGGTTTCCAGCGAGTGGTTTCTTTCACCAATTTCTATACCAAATAACGTTCTTTTTGCAGACCTGTCATTTCTTTTAAAGCAAGAAACAATCTTTAAGCATCTGGTCTGTTTTCTTTTTGGATACACTGGATTTTGTATTGTTTTTTAATATACTTATGGTGTTTCTCGAGGGCTCCTTATATAGTGATCAAACTGTCATTTCCCTTGCAATCTGCAAATCTAATCTCTCCTGAGAAAGGATATGTTGACTTTCTCTTTCTGAGAGATTTGAAATTCCAAGTCTTTCCATCTCCATATTGTGTAATTATTTGACCTTCTTTCCATGTAGATAATGATTTCTTTTCATTTGTCTTTCTGTCTGCTTAATTTTTTGTTTTATTTAAGCATCGGGTCTGCAAAAAGAACGTTATTTGGTATAGAAATAGGTGAAAGAAACCACTCGCCGGACGCTTTAGAAACTTGCCCGACGCATCCCGTGCATGATGCCTCGCTCCAAGGACGCATCCCGTGGCCACGTGTCCATTTTTTATTGGGTTTCGCTCCAAAGATGCATCTCGTGGCCGCGTGTCCAATTTTTATTTGGTTTCGTTCCAAAAACGCATCCCGTGCTTGAAGGACGCCTCCCGCGCATAATGCGCCGCTCCAAGGACGCATGAGGTGGTTATTTTTGAAAGTTATGGTGGTCAATGGCTATTTTCGTAATTTTCCCTTAATTTTAAACCAGACTTGCCCCGCATATATAATTAGAAGTGTTTGTATAACTAGAGGTGCATGAAAACCAGCTTTGGACCATAAACCAGCATTGAAACTGGCTTGAGTGAAACCTGTTTTGAACCAACCTGAAACAATACTTTGAAACTAGTTCCAACTAAAACTGGTTTCAACTAAAACCGGTGTTGATAAAATCTGGCCCAAGCCGGTTTGTGCGTCTCTATAAATAATTACCTATAACTACAACCACCATGAGGGGAAATATTGTCAGGCAGCTGCCTAGCACCCACTTATTGGTCGTTTCTTTTTGTATTTAACTTTTAAATTTTTAGCTTCGCTAATATACGTGTTTAGCCCCTTTGTTTTTAAAAAAAAGTTCTCTTTTTATTGGTTAGCTTTGTTTATATGCGTGTTCAGTCCTTCGGCTTTAACTTTAGTAGTGTACATGTTTAGTCCCTTTACTCTTATTATTCTTAGTAATTGATTATCGCTTTTTGTATTTTTCTTTTAAGCCTTTAACTTCTCTAATATAGGTGTTTAACCCCTCTTTATATAGAAAAACAAATTTCTTTTTGTTGGTTAACATTGTTTATATGCATGTTTAAACTACATGGAGGAGAATAGTGTCAGACAGCTGTCAGGCACTTCCCCATTTGTTCAGCCAAATTGCGATTTTGCCCCATTTAAATTTACAGTTTTGCCATTGGTTTTGTTTTTTTTCTCTTAGCCAAATTACGATTTTGCCCTTAGTTAAAATTTACAATTTTGCCATTGTATTTTTTTTCCTATCAAATTACGATTTTGTCCCCAGTGTAAAATTATAGTCATGTCATCGTTTTTTTTTTTTTTGACAAAACTATGGTTGTGTTTTGTTTTAATTGGTTGACTCAGTGTAATTTTTATTTGTGTCAGGCGGTTGCCTGACACACTCATTTTTCATGAAAAAAATACAATTTTGCCCCCAGTTTAAAATTATAGTCTTTCTATCGTTTTTTTAGCAAAAGTATGGCAGTGTTTTGTTTTAATTGGTTGGCTCGATTCAGTTTTTTGAGATGTGTTATGGGTAGTATGTACAAGTAATCGAAACACAGAAGTATATGTTATGAGAGAGAAACATTCGGTTTAGTACCCCATAACGCGAGCAGCACAAAAACTAGTTTAATACAATCCACTATTAGATGAATAGTTTTGGACACTCACATTACATTACATTTCATTATTATTATTATTACATTACATTTTATTACATTATTATTATTATTATTATTTATTTACGTTAAATAAACAAACTTTATAAATATTACTTTTAATATTATAATAATAATTATTTTCTTTATTATTATTCTTAACGCTAATGATTTTATTTTATCACGGGTTGGGATAAACTTGGTGTCAATCGGTATCGGTATATGAAGGTAAAAATCGACACCAGCCTAGTACAGAAAACGCCAAAAGTTGGTACCGAATTGATATTGAAAATCTTTTAGTTCGGGAAATTCGATATTGCTACTCGGTACCATTTGCTCATCCCTGATCACGGGTACCGTGTGAACAACAACGACATCGTACAACTTTTTTTATTGATTTTCTTCAACTTTTAATGATTTCCTTTTTTTAGTTTCATGGGTATGGATGAGCTCGGTGCCAACCGATACCGAATCGGTACTGGTACTGAAAATACCGGTTATGGTCCCTGTATATGAAGGTAAAAATCGGTAGCGAACCGGTACCATGAATGCCAAAAGTCGGTACCGAATTGGTACTTAAGATCTTTCGGTTCGGGAAATTCGGTACCGGTACCCAGTACCATTTGTTGATCTCTGACCACGTGTTTCATACGAACACCATCATTACCATACAACTTTTTTGGTTGATTTTCTTTCGGTTATCTTTTGGTGTTTTTTCTACATTTTCTTTTTATTCTTGTTAGCGGTTCCGTGTGCAACGCGCTCGTAATGATTTTAAAACACATGTAAACATAGAATAAATGACAAAAGAAGTTCGCCGCAACACGGCACGGTAATAAACCTAGTTTGAGTTAAAACATGATCGTTTCGATTTCCCTAACCCATAATCTAAGTGGGCCGGCTCAATACAGCTTTGAGAAACCAGCCTACAAAAATGTAATTATGTTACTTTTAAAAATGTACGTTTTGTTGTAAAACAATGGTCTATTAGCAATCCATATACAACTATACTAAAGATGAGAGAACAAGACTATAGAGAATAAGTGAATATGAATTCTTTTTCATTGAGATATCAACATGCAATACAAAGAACTCTATATATAGTGTTCTTACATTAATACAAAGGACATGAAGAGATGGTGGTTACATATGTAGAGAGTCACCACATTATGGTGCATTCATAACACTCCCCCTTGACTATCCAAATAATGAAATATAATAGTCTACTATTCTTTTAATACGCTAGGTGATGCTTCCTCGTTAAAAACCTTGATAGGAAAACCCAGTGGGATAAAGCCATAGCTAAGGAAAAAAGAGTGTAGCGTGTATTTTCTCCCCCTGATACTTTTGGATCAGATATGTTGCCTCATTAAAAACCTTACTAAGAAAACCCAATGGGAAAAAACTTAGTTAAGAGAAAAAGAGTGCAACATTTGAGATTAGAACTGTAATCTTACCAATACATCTAGCAAGAACGTAATATCAGATGTCGTCTTGTTTGCAAGATACGTCAATGCTCTGATCGCAATTAAGTATGGTACTTCTTGATTAAGTAGTTCAACATCCCTTTCTTGGGGTTGATAAGAATATTTTTTCTATGTCAAGCGATCAGACAATCGTTCATGTACTCAACGAATGAGCTTTTTCTATATAACATCTTCTAGATGTAGTCAGATTGATGAGCAAAAATAGTACATATATACTCGAACTACAGGTCGAGAATAACTACACTTTGTAAAGGTCATTCAAAATTTTCCTCTTTAGTTTGAGAGTTCTCTCTCGATGATGTTTACATTATCAATGTAAGAGTGAAATCTTGTTAAATAGATGTAGCTCATTTTATCAAAATTCTACCTCTCTTTTCAGAGTATAGTCGACTGTACCACATACGAGTAGTTTCCTTTAAGATTCATATATATAACACCTATGGGTTATTGTTTCATAATGCTTTGAGCATTTTTAATCCTTCAGGGGGTTTTCATACATATGTCATTTGCAATTGTCTCGTACATGTATACGGTGATGACATCCATAAGTTGTTTTATCTGAAGTCATTCTGAGATTGCGAGGCCACTTAAACATTTAAAGATTATCGCATCCACTACAGGGGTATACGCTTCCTCATAATCAACTGCTGGGATTTGGGAAAAATCTTTATGTTAAAATGCGTGCCTTACATCGCAAAAACTTATTATTTACGTTTCCTTTTATTTAAAGACACCCATTTATAACCTACTGGTTTGACGTCTATGGGTGTTCGAACTGCTGGTTCGAAAACGTTTAGTTTGTCGAGCAAATTTAGTTCAACCTTAAGTCATGTAGCCATTTTGGCTATTTGTGTGCGTACACTCTTGCACACTTTCTATATACGTAATCTTTTTTTTTCATCGATTACATCTATTGCTATAGCATAATCAAATATATCATTTTACACGTGTTTCATTACGGTTCCATATTGTACTTATTTTGTACATAATTCATCGCGATCTCATATTTGTTTGGTACTAGAGTTTCTTTTAGAACTCCATTAGTCTCTTTTGGGGTTTTGACAACAACCTTCCTTAAGGTTTAGTATGCAACCACTTCTGGGGTTTTGTATGTAACCACTTATGGTGTTTTATGTGCCACCTCTTTTGGGGTTACACCAACTGCGTTACTCTGCTCTTTTTGTGTTTTGTGGGTTTTATCTTTTTGGAACCGATTTATCTCTCACAATTTATTAATATGATAATCATTTTGTGAGTACTTTCATTCGAGCAGATAAGTTTAAGCTGGTATATGTGACTTTGTCACCTTATTTGTGTTAGTGAATGCATCTTGTATTTCATTTGTTATTATTTGCAAATACACGCTCTTTCTTTTGGACTTCAGATTTGCATTGACCACTTCAGGGGTCGATATATAATATGATGCATTTTTTTATGTTACCAGTCTTTCATTTTCTTGTCTCCCCCTAAGACTGGGAATACGATGTACATATCCCATTTTATATGTTATGGTGGTGCTATTGGTACATAGGCTGCACAACAAAATATATATAAAAAAATGGAAACTTGGTTCTCTTCAGGAGACTAGTTGTAATGGGGAGTATTTGTGATAAGCAGTTGGTTTTGAATTGATATAATCAATCGACGAATTCCGTCTCGACTACGTATGCCTCTCACTATATTTCACATTGTGCCCGACAATGGTCCCTACAATTGGGTTGTCAAAGAACCGTGTTAAACCATGTCAAAAAAAAAAAAAACAACGTTCCATAGTGTTGGGCATATGCTACATACGGGTAGCTAAAAACTCACATGTAACCATGTATGAATGCCATAATCCACACAACTGTACATTTCAATGGTCCCATATAAGAGGGATTGTTTGTAGGAGTTTATTGTTTGGAAGAGCATAATTTTTTTTTGCCATAAAAAAAACTAACTAGACATATGATAAGGCATTTTGGGAGCAATGTTTTAACTGCCACTTTAAATGATTTCTTTATAGCTCTTTATGGCTAATTTAAATTATTTTTTATAGCTCTTTATGGCTAATTTAAATGATTTCTTTATAGCTCTTTATAGCTAATTTAAAAATTGAATTATAGTAATTAGTTACCATTTCGTTTCTTCTTAATCCCCCTTCAATTTCTTTGGTGGTTTTAGAAAGCAATCTGCCAAACACAAAAGCAAAATTCTAGATCATGTATATCAAATTATCAATTCTAACGAGATTTCAACCGGTGAAGTATATGGCCGATTAAATACATAGAAAATCAGGTTTCTTCGGCAAATATTAATCAGATATATGCAAATTAACTTGTTTTCAAGCAAAGTTTATTAGGCTCATCATCTTAAATACAATTTCTTAGTTGAAAACAAAATGTCAAAATAATTCTTAATACAAACAAATAATTTATGTGCATGTTGATGATCATATTGACCCGTTACTAGCAAATGTAAATACTATATATAACATTTAAACTTTCATACATTTATAATGGATGAATAATAGATTATGACTAGTTAACCTAGACAAGATTTTCATCGAGCCCATATAAGAACAACCAAAGGAAAAAAATATACATAAAAAAAATAATGAGGTCACGAGTCATGATGACTTAATGATGATATTGGGGGAAATATGAAATACTACAAATCTAAAATGTAGTAAATGGCATGAAAGAGTCTGATTTTATAAAGTAGAAGTCACACATTTTTGATTTGATGCTAATGAAGAACGTAAGCAATTTCATGAAAAAAAATAATAATCTTCAAAGGCTGTAAACGTTGTTATTTATTTATTTTTTGAAAACAAATCAAATATAATTTATTTTTTCAGTCATTTTCTCCTCAGTTACTTTCATGCCATCAAAATATTCACAAAACTAAATCCAAATTTTCTAGGTATGATTATATACAAAAACAATAAAATGAGGACAAAACATGGAGCCATAAAGTCCAAGGTGAAAGGCTGCAGGTCAATTGTTTCTACTCTTAATTTCATTTTTCATGGATACGATAACATTATTCAAGATGTCTAAAATAATAAAACAATTACTAAGTAGAAATATGAGCTTTGTGTATCGTTACCTGAATGGATGAAAGAAAAACCAAATCATGGATATGAAGATTCAAATCATGGATATGAAGATCTTGCAGCAATTCGTGCTGATAACGTGTTGTAAAACAATGGTCTATTAGCAATCCATATACAACTATACTAAACTTGAGAGAACAAGACTATAGAGAATAAGCGAATATGAATTCTTTTTCATTGAGATATCAACGTGCAATACAAAAAACTCTATATATAGTATTGTTACATTAATACAAAGGACATGAAGAGATGGTGGTTACATATGTGGAGAGTCACCACATTATGGTGCATTCATAACACGTTTTTTTTTTTTTTTTTGAACGGCAAATTTGGATCACTGACGGATCACTGTAGTATCATCGTGCCACCAGCGGAACCACCCGATCATATCCATCTCCACTAGGCATAATGCCTATACACCAATTCAGGAGACCTAATAAATATGGGAAAACCCCCTTTGTGAGAATCAAACCCATGACCTATTGGTCCCAAAGCCTTATCCCACTCCCAAGATACCACTAAACTATAAAGTCATGGGCTTAAAAATGTACGTTTATATCCACACATGAAAACAAACATAAAAGGCCCATAATGAACCTTATCCTGAGACGTGGCTTAAAAATGTACGTTTATATCCACACATGAAAACAAACATAAAAGGCCCATAATGAACCTTATCCTGAGACGTGGCTGAGACCTGAAACCTCGTTTTAACAACAATAACTTATGTTACTTTTAGGTAAATGAAACTTTAGTTTTAGGTTAGAGTTAAATGCCATTTTAGTCCCTGTGTTTTGGGCCATTTTACCAGTTTAGTCCAAAGGTTTCATTTTTAACCTGTGGGTCCAAAAAGGTTTCACAGTTGCCATTTTAGTCTACTGGGTTAACTTCATCCAATTTTTCTGTTAACGAGAAGGCCAATTTGGTCATTTTATATGGCTGAATTGTCCTTTTAGTTAACAGAATTACATACAAAATGGCCGAATTGGCCTTCCCGTTAACAGAAAAAATGGATGAAGTTAACCCAGTGGACTAAAATGGCAACTGTGAAATCTTTTTGGACCCACAGGTTAAAAATGAAACCTTTGGACTAAACCGACAAAATGGCCCAAACCACAGGGACTAAAATGACATTTAACTCTTTAGGTTATAATGCATTATTAGACGTCGTTCTAAAGAAGCATTTGTACACTATTTTAGCATATTCTAGAAAATGTTAGGTTTCCTTCAATAAAATTAGTTTATAGCTTACGGAGTGTTAAGCCATTTATATTAACGAGATAACATTACCCCGCGCGTTGCTGCGGGATGTTCGTTATGAAAGTCTTAAGTATGCTATATTTAGTTAATATGCCGGATGTTAAAGAGTATGATACTTTTGTAAAAATTGATTGAATGATTATTGTTATATACTGAAGATTCTTAAATATAGAATTTAACAATAATGTATGCTTATTTAATAAATAAATCAGTAAATAATTATAAATTAGTCAGTTTTGGTTTGGTTAATTATGGCATCGATACATTACTGGCACTCGTCTTAGACCATGCGTAGTGGTAAGGCTGGAGGGTGTGAGATGGATCACCTAGAGGCTTTATCAGGACACTTAAGCGACACGTAGGATCCACGTCAGCCAAGGGGGCTTTATCACGCCCCTCTTTAACTTGCAGGGTAGGGTGTGGGGTGGAGCCTCATATTAAACAAAATAAAAAAAAAAGATTTCATTGGATTAAATCAAGTGGGTCCCACCTGAACATCTCATTCTTGGCGTTAACATGATGGAGCCCCCTCCTATAGCGCCCCTAGTTAACATGGTGGGTGTGGGTGTATGGCGCCGGGTGGCGCTATAGGTGATGAGGTGGCACGATGGAGCCCCCACACCCTCCGGCCTAAGGGTGAATAATGCCCCCACCCTTGGGCGTTTCCGCCATGTGACACTCCAGTCAGCAAGGGGTATTATTGGGCGTTTTTCTAAAATGGGTATTATGTTAAAAAGGGGTGTAAATAATTAAATAAAAAAAATAACCAAAAAAAGGGGATTGGCCAAGAAAAAGAGGGATGCATGTGATTGGACAACAGTTTTCCATTTTGGCGTGATTTAAAACATGCTTCGGAGCTTTTTTTCGAAAATAACGCCCAAGGGGATGGGGCCTTGGCGTGATCAGACGTGTTTGGGGTTTTTTTTTTGAAAAAAAAACACGCCCACTATGCATGGTCTTAGAAAAAAGAGAAAATCCAAAAAACAAAGTCGTAACATGCACAGTAGAATATTGAAAAAATAAAAAAAATTAAAGATCGTCAAATTAAAGTAATGGTATGAATGACGTTATTGTACCAGTAACATAACAAACCAAACTATATAACGTACCAAATCGTCTCACATGATGTTTGAAATTTTATAACAATGATTCGTGCGAAAGAATATAAGGGTACTAAATAAATAAATTAAATTGTTGCAGCTTCTATCTCTTTTTCGTAGAGGAGAACAAAATCACTCCCACTCTTCCCTTGATGGTTCAAACACTACAACAAAAACTCTGATTCACAAAATACTACAACAAAAACCATGGCCATAAACTCTCTATATCCATCAAATTCACATGTTTATTATTCTTGTTTTCTTCTTTAGATTTATAGTTACAAAAGTCTTAATCAAAGGACGCCAAAATTTATAGCTGTAAACGGTTGAACCATGGCCTGATCTGTTGGGTTTCCGTGGTGATCGGTCATAATTTTATTTATTAAAAACCCGGTTCAATAAATAATAGTTAATTAATTAAACGAGTTAATTAATAAAACGCATCGGAAATATAAACTAATGATCAACAAAAGGAAACCCGACAGGATCTGGTTACATGCAAATACGAGCACAGTGAAAATATATTTAACAACCGATGAGAAAGATATACCTCGGTTAATGACTAACCGGTCGAGACACCGAGGTTCAACGAACAAGTGCTAGTGATACGAACTAACGAAACACAGTGGAAAGGGGGAGGCAGCCGACGACAATCAGCAACGGCAGGCGACGACATCCAGCGATAGCAGGTGGCGGTAGCCGCAGCTGGCAGATGGCGTTCAACGGCGGCTGGCAGTAGGACGGTGGCGCTGTCCGGCTCACGGAGGCGGAGGGGATCGACGGTTCTCGGTTATGTATTTGAGAGCATTTTTTGTTCTACCTTTTTTTGTTTATACTCTAAAACAATGCAAGACCCAATACATTAAAAGGATATGGACCCTTATGCATGCTTGCGAAGTGGCACACATGCATGGTGCATGTGTTGCCATTGGCCAATGTGTTAGGTGATCGACAAGTGGCGGTAGCACGATGCATGTGCGACATGTGGCGCAGCAAAGGTGCATGCGCGACAAGTGGTGTAGGGTGGGTATACCCGTCTCACCCGGTCCATGTACCCGTCTCTCAGTTAATACCCACGTATTGTTCGTAATTACCAGTTAAACAGGTTAAGTGGATTTTTAGTTTGTTTCCCAAGGTGTAACTCTTACGGGTCAAGACCCGGTCGGCAACATTGACTTATCGAACCAGACATAATATCCAACAACTCCCACTTGGACGGTCTCTGATAAGATCTCAACGCAGACAGCCAGCGGTGTTCTAGCTACACATAGCTGCCCCCAACAGGCCATGACACTTTAAAGTCATTAACCAAAGTATCTTCTTTTTAGCAACGGCTTGCTACATGAAGACAGTAGACTTATGGCAATCTTCGTCATCTATCCTTTCTCTAAAAAACATCAATTGAACAATGAGACATGGATCAGATTCAATCTCATATGGCGTTCTTATCGTTCTCGTTCAAAGAGTCAAAGTGGTCCAATCAAACACACAGTAAGGGGCCGTTTGGTAACATCTGAATGGTTAAGTGCTGAACCAGTAAGAGGTCTGAACCATTAAGTGTTGAACCAGTAAGAGGTCTGAACCATTAAGAGCCTATATAATGCTAACCGTTTAGAGGCAAATGTCTGACCATTCAGATTAGAGGTCTTAACCATTCGGACTCTGTATAAATCTTAACCATTCAGAGGCAAATGTCTAAACCATTCAGACATCTGCTTGTGAAACAAACAGTCTGAACCATTAAGTGCTGAACCAGTAAGAGGTCGGAACCATTAAGAGCCTCATTAAGAGGTAAACAAACAGCCCCTAAGTTTGGGTAAGGCCTTACACTTCACCAGTTTGAATCAACGAGGGCGCCCAGATGTCTAATTGTTACATATAATGTAAGAGTACACAATCCCATCTTGACCACATATAACTCCCACTGAACTTTAGAACCACTCCCAACCAATGCCTTTATGACTGGCAGTTACGCGACAGCGTTTGACACTGATCAAAGGATGGTCTTTAGTAAACAAAAGTTCTAGTATGTATCTCAGGTCAGAGGATACTAAATGAGCATGCCTAAATCAAAACATCTTATGACTAAGATTCATGAAGATGATTTGATGCGAGTTACATCCAGCGTCATTCACAATGAGGCCTGTGATTTTGGAAGTCAACCACTTGAGTCCAAAATCAGAATAGTCTTAATTCAGAGTCGTTCCCACGAGTCTAACCGACTACGGATAATTTAGAATACAAGATTCATGGATTAAACGTACAAAAATTGAACACAGTTATAAGATTCAAACTTTGCATTTAACCAGTAAGTCAAAGGTGAATTCAAAAAGGTACAACTGTTTGAATGTTCGTACATCCAAATACTAAATCAAACAAATGGTTATCCAATCTAAGACCGATAGCTTGTCCTGAGTCATCGGTTTAGAGAACGGGTCTGCTAGGTTTTGATCTGCGTCTATTTTGCTTATTAAGATGTCTCCTCGTTCCAGTATTTCCCGTATATAGTGGAACTTTCTTAGAATGTGCTTAACCCTGTGATCCAGGCTCCTTGGTTTGAGCAATGATTCCTGTGTTATCACAGAATACCTAGATCGGTTTCTGAATACTTGAAACCACATCGAGGTCGTTGACGAACTACTTCATCCAAGCAGATTCTTCCGCAGCATCTGATGCAACTATACATTCGGATTCGATGGCTGAATCCGCCACTATACTCTGTTTGGAGCTTTTCCCAATAGACAGCTCCTCCATTGAGAGTGAATACGAATCCTAATTGTAAGCGAGAATCATCTCGGTCACTTTGGAAGCCAGCATCAGTGTAACACCTTACAGTGAGCTCCTCTTCCACACCTCCAAACACCAAGAACATATCTTTGGTTCTTCTCAAGTACCTCAGAATGTTCTTTACTGCAGTCCAATGGGCAATGCCAGGACTATGCTGAAAACGACTGGTTATGCTTAAGGCACACGAGATGTTAAGTCTAGTACATAGCATACATGATTGAACCAATCGCTGAAGCAAATGGAACTACTTCCATTTGCTAAATTTCAATGTCCGTTGAAGGAGATTGCGATTTGTTCAACAAGGTTCCTTTAGTCATAGGAACACCTCCATTCTTGGAGTTTTCCATCTTGAAGCGTATCATCATTTTATGTATGTACGCTCTTTGACTTAGCCCTAGAAGCCCACTTAGATCTATCCCTTTAGATTTTCATTCCTAGAATGCAAGCAGCTTCTCCAAGATCTTTCATTGTGAAGCAAGATCCCAAATAGTGTTTAACTTCGTTAAGCATGGGGATGTTATTTCCAATGATTAGTATATCATCCACATACAGGATGATATGGTGCTCCCACTAACCTTTCTGTAAAACACAAGGCTCATCTTCATTCTTGACAAAACCAAACTCTTTGATCTTCTGGTCAAAATGAAGATTCCAGCTACGAGATGCTTGCTTGAGTCCATAAATGGACTTATTGGGTTTGCACACCTTAGTTGGATATTTAGGATCGATGAAACCTTCAGGCTAAACCACATAGACATCTTCATAGAGATGTCCATTAGGAAAGGCGGTTTTGACATCCATTTGCCATATTTCGTAATCATAGTACGCAATGGCAAGCAATATCCTTATTGATTTAATCATAGCAACGGGCGAGAGGGTCTCATCATAGTCAATAACTTGAGTTTGAGTGAAACCCTTCGCAACTAGCCGTGCTTTATAGGTGTGTACATTTCCATGCATATCGGTTTTTCTCTTGAAAATCCATTTGCTCCATACTGCCCGAGATTCGGGGGGTAGCTCAACCAAGTCCCATACTTGATTATCATGCATAGATTGCATCTCGACGTTCATGGCTTCTTGCCATTTCTCAGATTCCGAATCTAAGATTGCAGATTTGTAGTTAGCAGGTTCGTCATTAGACTCAGCTACCAATAAGACTTCAGGACCTTTTAGATGCCATAGACATCTATCAGATTCTTGCGAATTCTACTACTTCTGCAAACGCTTGTGTTTTATGTCTGATTCATTGGCAACAACTACTTATTGATCAGATAGTCCGACTACATTAGCGGTTGTTTGTGGTTCTTGAATTTCTTCAAGATCAACCACATTATTTCCAGTTTCTCGAATAAGAAGTTCTTCCTCGAGAAAGTGTCACTTTCGTTTGATGGAAATCACATTTGCATCAGGATGGTAGAAATAATATCCGCTTCTTTTATAGTATCTGACGAAAACAACCTTTTCGCCTCGAGGATCGAGCTTATCATCAGAATCACTTGTGATGTATGCATCACATGCCCATACTCTAAGGTATTCCAAATCGGGTTTACGCCCATGCCATATCTCATATGACCTTTTTTTTACCTTTTTTTCGGAGCTAAATTGACAATAAGGGAAGCGATCATAAGAGCATGTCCCCAAAAGGAGTGAGGCAAGTTAGTTCTACACATCATCGATCGAACCATATCAAGTAGAGTTCGATTTCACCTTTCACTCACGCCATTAAGTTGGGGTGTGTTAGGTGGAGAGGGTTGTGAAACTATTCCATACTCTTTCAGATGATTGAGAAATTCAAAGCTGAGGTATTCACCACCTTGATCTGATCGAAGTACTTTTATCTTTCTATCAAGCTGGTTTTAGTCATGGTTTCTAGTCATGGTTCTGAAAGGGCCATATACATCATTTGAAGGAGTTCTAGAAGACCATTGATCCGTTCACCAACATCGATGAAGGGGTGCTTTGTGAGTTTGCCAGCTAAGCAAGATTCGCAATCATCAAGGAGTCCTGTCTAGTGGATTAAAGAATCCCCTTGGACTGGAGCCATTTTATGCATGCCTTACTTATGTGGCCAAGTCTGCAATGCCATAAATATATTTCATTTATGCCAGCTTTGTTACGTTTTGAAAGATGATATATGTTATTACTTGTTTGAACATTAATCTCATAAATACCATTTCGAGGTTTAGCCTCAAAATAAAAGACATCATTCAAGTAGGCTAAAATAGAAAAACCATTAAAACGTACTTGAATCCTTGTTCAAACACTGAAGAAACTGAAATAATGTTTCTGGTCAAACCAGGTGCATATAAACAGTTATTTAAAGTAACTACAAGGCCAGGGGAACATGAAAAACAAAATGTTCCAGTTGCCAGAACTGGAACTCTCTTTTCATTACTAACTATGAGTCCCGGGTGGCCTTGTTTCAGTTTCTACCACTTTTCAGGCTCCTGCAAGACATTAACGATGTGAAGACCACATCCGGTATCAAATACCCATGTGTTGCTAGAAACAGTGAAAAGTTCGATAACATAAATGAGAGTATTAGAAGAATTGCCAATGTTATTGGCCTTGTTCATCTTCAGCTTGGCTAGATATTGTGGGCAGTTTCCCTTCAAGTGTAACACTCGTCTTATAATTCCATTGGTTAATCATAAAATACGGATTTTTTTTAAACGAAATACATAGTTAACAAAAACTTAGTTAATAAACTAAGTTGTACTTCATTATAGTATTTGAACATAGTCAACTAACTAGATTAAAATATTCAACATTTAGAAGTGTTTACAAAACTACATGGATTGAACTAGATTAGATTATCGTGGAAGCATTTAAAACTTGTGTTCGGTTCTTGATTCCCTTGCTTGATCGACATCCACAAGGAAATGAGCATTACCTAAGGTCAAAACCACATCAATTATTAGTTTTGACATCATAATATCAAATAAATTCAAGTTCTATTGCTAAACAACGAAAAACAAACAAAATCTCTGCAATTTGGGTCTGTCGCGCCCCGCGACAGATCAGAGCCAAGCTTTCGCGGCCCGCGACGATCATTGCGTGACGCGACAGTGATTGTAGTTTAGCGTCGAGTAGCGCGACGGCTTCATTTCGGCAGAAGGGTTGTTGTTTGGTGCTGTATGTTTGCCCAGCAACTTTATTTCCCTTATCAAACTTTAAACTATCGTAACTTTCGATTTACATGTCCGTTTTTGCCGATTCTTTTTCCTATATGTCCGTATTAAAATTACGGATCTAACTATATAAATTTCACTTAACGAAATCCCGGATTGTGAACGAATAGCCCACACAATCCTTGTTTTGATTATTCGACCCATTAACTATGTGTGCAATTGTTTGCCAATCTATTCTTTGGCATTCTAATCTTATTTACCCATTCCCCGGGCTTGCAATTCTTAGCGTATCCGTACCATTACATGGCTTTATGCTTATATACAAATTTCATGCTTGTTTGCTATAAATTCAAGCATTGCCACTTTATGCAATTCTGGCAACTAATTTCTATCATTCGACCCGATAACACGGATTCATAAACTTAACTTAGTATAACCATTCTTTACTAAATTGCTATCTAGCACTAGCGCATTATGAGGCTTTCAAGTCTCTACGCGCAAGATCGACATAAAAACATAGTTTTGACCCGTTTGGTTGACGAGTGAAAATCCTCACTTTAATGTCAAGCCATACCATTCCTAACCAATAGTTTGATCCGTTTGAGTGTCGAGTGAACTTCGCCACTTCAATGATACGTCAAACGCATATACTACATTATGACAACGTTAACAAGCTAAAACCAAACGTTTATACATAATGTAACGGAACCAAAGTCACGTACCTTTGGAGCACACCCTTCAATCGCGCGTCACCACCGGCTTGTCCACTTGAAGCTCCGGTTTCCTTTCCTATAGGGTTCAACCAGAACCCGTTTAGAACTCTTTTTCTTAACATATAACGCATAGTTCGCCATAACTCTACAAACATGCGTTTTAGTTAAAATTTCCAGTTTTAAGTCTCCTTTTAGGCATTTTCACAAACACCTTAAAGGCATAATTTCTCATAATCTATTATCAAGTTCATAACTTTTTATTTAGCCAAAATTAACATAAATTAGGCAATTTACACAAATTTTAACATCCACATTTCAGAAATTACTTCATAAAACTCGGGTTACACTAGAACAAGTATCATAATCCTAGTGTTTATCATGTTTCTACAAAACGCATTAATCACCTACAATGGTGATTATGAATCTCACAATTATTAAGCAAAATTTTAACAAGAAATCGACTAGGGTTTATCCCTAGACATCATATCACCCCAATTTCATCCGTACAACACTCATGCAACATCTAATTCAAATTTTCCATGTTCATCCAGAAATTTTAATGGAAATTTTCTACAAAATTTACATACCTTATGATCCCTTCACTGAGGTGTTCACTAATCTATGTTCGGATTTTGATTTGGGACTGAATTTGGTCTTTAATTTGATCAAATAACATGAACTAGGGTTTTGGAGAAGTTCTGGTCGCCCCCTCTGTGTTTGATCGATCCCAGCACACACACAAATGTGTGTTTTGTGTTTAATAAAATGTTTTTATTGTAATTAGTTTCAATTTAAACACTTTTGGTCCTTCTAATTTCCTTTAGTTCATATTTGAGTGTTTTTAAACCCACTTATGTGTTACTACAAGACTTGTAACAAACTGGGTTATTTAGTCCTTGTTAGTTTGTTCTCGTTTATTTAATACTTTATAATTCTAATATAAAGTTTTATATTTTCGGGGTGTTACAAGTCCACCCCCTTAAAAAGGGTTTCGTCCCCGAAACCAAAGCACGTACCGAATAATGTAGGGTAGAGCCGTAGCATCTCTTCTTCAGACTCCCATGTGGTATCTGAACCCTTCCCGTGTTCCCATTTGACCTTTACTTGGTTAATTTCTTTGTTCCAAAAACTCTTCACCTTGCGATCTAAAATCGCAATCGGCTTCACTGCGTAGTTGAGACTATTATCCACCTTGATGTCGTCATAGTGGATATAAGCAGTTTCGTCAGCTAGACATTTCCGGAGATGTGATACGTGGAACGTGCTATGTATTCCACTCAATTCCTCGGGTAATTCGAGACGGTACGCGACTCTACCAACTCGTTCAATGATTCTAAATGGCCCAATAAACCTTGGGCTTAATTTTCCCCTTTTTCTGAACCTGATTATTCCCTTCCACGGTGATACCTTCAGCATCACCTTATCACCAACTTGAAACTCAACCGGTCTCCTTCGTTTATCTGCATACGACTTTTTTCGATCTTGAGCCGCTTTCAAGTGAGCTCGGACCGAGTCAATTTTCTCATTCGTGATTCGGACTGCATCCTTATGTGCTAGTTCTCACGGACCAACCTCATCCCAACACACCGGGGTTCGACATTTTCTACCGTAAAGCATCTCGTACGGAGCCATACCGATGCTTGCATGGCAACTGTTATTATATGAAAATTCAACCAACGGTAGGTAGACATCCCAACTACCCCCGAAGTCGATAATGCATTCCCGTAACATATCTTCCAATGTCTGTATTGTTCTTTCACTTTGTCCATCCGTTTGTGGATGGTACACGGTGCTAATGAACAATTTAGTTCCCATTCTCTCTTGGAATTCTCGCCAAAAGTTTGAAGTAAACCGAGTATCTCTGTCGGACACAATAGATATTGGTACCCCGTGGCGTGCCACTATTTCATTGGTATACACCTCTGACATCTTTTCGGATGTATAAGTCTCACGAATCGGAATGAAGTGAGTACTTTTTGTCAATCTATCCACAACTACCCACATAGCATCGTATCCGCGGCTGGTTTTGGGCAATTTGGTCAACAAATCCATTGTGATTTGCTCCCATTTCCATACTGGGATGTCCAACGGTTGCAGTTTACCATACGGCTTTTGTTGCTCCGCTTTGACTTGTAAACAGGTCAAGCACTTCTCTACATACTTTACGACATCTCTTTTCATTCCGGGCCACCAATAATTTTGCTTTAGATCGTTATACATCTTGGTTGCCCCCGGATGGATAGAATAACGGGATTTATGGGCTTTGTCAAGTAGAAGCGTCTTGACTCTACACGAATTTGGGACCCATATCCTCCCGAAACGAGTCCTTAACCCGTTGTTACCAATCACCAATTCTTTCAATTGGCCAACTATTCTTTCTTTCTTCAGATTTTCCTCTTTCACTACTTCTACTTGAGATTTTCGAATTTTTTCCCGTAGACCCGATGTCACAATTAGTTGCATTGATCATACTCGGATCGGTGTATAGTCTACCTTTCGGCTTAACGCATCGGCCACCACATTAGCTTTCCCAGGATGGTAATGTATATCACAATCGAAGTCTTTGACCGTTTCTAACCACCGCCTTTGCCTCATGTTTAATTCCTTCTGGTCGAAGAAATACTTCAAACTTTTATGGTCGGTAAAAATAGTGCATTTTACCCCATACAAATAATGCCTCCATATCTTTAAGGAAAATACCACAGCCGCCAACTCGAGGTCGTGTGTAGGGTAATTCTTTTCATGAGTTTTTAGTTGTCTCGAGGCATAGGCTATAACCTTGCCCTGTTGCACCAGAACGCACCCGAGACCCGAATGTGACGCATTCGAGTAAACTATCATGTCGTCAACCCCATCCGGCAATGTCAATACCGGAGCGTGGGTCAATTTTTCTTTAAGCGTTTGGAACGCTTTCTCTTGATCTTCGCCCCAAATAAACTTTTCATCTTTATGAGTTAGTTTGGTCAATGGCGTACCAATCTTGGAGAAATCTTGTATGAACCTCCTATAATATCCCGCAAGCCCCAAGAAGCTTCTAATTTCTGAAGGATTCTTCGGTGGATTCCATCTCGCCACAGCTTCTATTTTTGACGGGTCTACCAACACCCCTTTCGCACTAATTATGTGCCCGAGAAATTGCACTTCTCGTAACCAGAAAGCACATTTCGAGAATTTTGCATATAATTTCTCTCTTCTAAGCTTTTCCAACACTTCACGTAAATGGCTTGCATGCTCTGCTTCATTCTTTGAATAGACTAAGATGTCGTCGATGAATACTATCACCGACTTATCCAACATCGGTTTGCAAACCCGGTTCATGAGGTCCATGAAAGCCGCGGGTGCATTTGTCAACCCGAAGGACATCACGAGAAATTCGTAATGTCCGTACCGTGTACGAAAGGCCGTCTTCGGTACATCCTCCTTCTTGACCTTCAACTGATGATAACCCGACCTAAGGTCAATCTTTGAGAACCAACTCGCGCCATGTAACTGGTCAAATAAGTCATCAATTCTTGGGAGTGGGTATCGATTTTTCACCGTGAGTTTATTTAACTCCCGGTAATCGATACACATGCGTATACTTCCGTCTTTCTTGTTCACGAATAGCACCGGTGCACCCCACGGAGACACACTCGGTCTGATAAACCCCTTGTTGAGCAGGTCTTGAATCTGAGACATTAATTCTTGTAGCTCTGATGGCGCGAGCCTATACGGTGCTTTGGCTACGGGTTTCGCACCCGAAATCAATTCAATTCCGAATTCAACCTCCCGTTCAGGCGGTACCCCCGGTAAATCTTCCGGGAACACATCTACATAACCGGTATGTCTTCAATCTTTGGCAATCCCTCCTCGGGTTCATTTGCGTAAATCATGAACGCTCTACATCCGCGTCTCATAAGTTTGTGAGCCTTTAGCATTGAGCACAGAATGGGATTACCCACTTTCTCGCCATAGATGATAATGTGTTTTCCACTTGGAGACATTAGTTTTATCTCCTTGCGGAAACACACAACCTTCGCGTGATGTCGGGATAACCAATCCATCCCGACCACTACTTGAAATTCTACCATAGACATCGGAATCAGGTCTATTGAGTATTCTTCACCATCAATACTCATCTTATAATCTTGACATACGTCACATACGATAAAACTTTTGTTGTTACCTATTTCTAATCCTAAAGGCATAGGTAATTTGTCAATACAAATGAAGGATGTCAAATAAAGGATTTATTCGCACCCGTATCAAATAACACATGTGTGGGAATTGAATTTATAGCGAATATACCTGAGACCACATCTGGTTCCACCTTTGCCTCAGCCGCGGTTAACTGGAAGGATCTGGCTTTTGCTTTCAGAGTTTCTGCTTGCGAATCCTTGCCATCCTTCTTCCCGACCAACTCCGGGCATTCAGATTTCTTATGACCCGGCTGGTAGCATTTATAACATACTGACACCTTCCCCGGGCATAATGCAGCCGTGTGCCCTGTCTTCCCACATATAAGACACGGCTTATCTTTAAACTGACACTCACCCTTGTGCCCTTTCCCGCAAACCTTACAACTCGGCGACCCGCCCTTCCCTTCTTGTTTCTTTGACGACTCTGTGGTTCGTGCTTTCTTTGTAGGGTTTGGATTAACGATCTGTGCCCTTCGTTCACCTCTCTCGATTTGCTTTTTCAGTTCAATTTCTCTTTCCAGAGCCGTGTTTATAATCTCGGTAAGAGTTTCATATTTCGAGGGAGTCATGAACTCCCGGTACTCTGCACTTAGCATATTATAGTAATAATATACTTTCTGTTCTTCGGACGTCACCAACTCGTCACAGAATCTCAGTTTGTCAAGAAAGATCCCCGTGATCTTATCGATAGATTCACCTTTTTGCCTTAGCTGAATAAATTCCTCCTTGATTCAGTTAATAACTGCCTTGGGGCTGTGGTGTTTAAGGAATGGCACCTGAAACTCATCCCATGTCATCGCTCTTGTCGCTTCGCTTCCAATTTCTTTTTTCTTGTTATCCCACCAATCCTTTGCTTGACCTCTCAGCTGACCCGTACCGTAAGCTACGAAGTCATTTGCGTCGCAGTGGGTTCTCTCAAACACCCCTTCAATATCGCTCAGCCATCATTGGCATATTATTGGATCCACCTCTCCATTATAAAGTGGTGGTTTACAAGCCATGAATTCCTTATATGAGCAACCCTTACGCTATCCAGATTTCTCCTTAGCTATGTTGGTACTATATTCCAAATTCTTGATTCTCTCATCAACTACTGAAAGTACCGTGTTTTGGATCTTATCTATAAAACCGGATAAGCTATTTTCAATTGCCTTTCCTACTTCCTCGGCAATCACTTCTTTCATTTGCTCGGTGACTATCGGCACCGCATCATCATTACTTTTTTCGGTCATCTTTAGAACTGAAATGTTTACACCAACCGTTAAACATTTCATCTATAACATATAATTTATTTTCTTTGGTTTAGCCAAGTTCATAGCTTACTTTAACCGTTCTTATTTAGTGCACTTACTGGGTTTGAGTGTGTTAACACACTCTTCCCGTGCACATCAATCCATATTTCTCCTTCTACATTTAATAAGTCTACTAAAATAATTAACTCTTACCGGATGTTTGATCAAGCTTGAACCGGACACACCTTGTTAATAACCTTGAGCTCTGATTACCAACTTGTAACACTCGTCTTATAATTCCATTGTTTAATCATAAAATACAGACTTTTTTTTTAAACGAAATACATAGTTAACAAAAACTTAGTTAATAAACTAAGTTGTACTTCATTATAGTATTTAAACATAGTCAACTAACTAGATTAAAATATTAAACATTTAGAAGTGTTTACAAAACTACATGGTTTGAACTAGATTAGATTATCGCGGAAGCATTTAAAACTTGTGTTCGGTTCTTGATTCCTTTGCTTGATCGACATCCACAAGGAAACGAGCATTACCTAAGGTCAAAACCACATCAATTATTAGTTTTGACATCATAATATCAAATAAATTCAAGTTCTATTGCTAAACAACGAAAAACAAACAAAATCTCTGCAATTTGGGTCTGTCGCGCCCCGGGACAGATCAAAGCCAAGTTTTTGCGGCCTGCGACGATCGTCGAGTGACGCGACAGTGATTGTAGTTTGGCGTTGCATAGCGCGACGACTTCATTTCGGCAGAAGGGTTGTTGTTTGGTGCTGTATGTTTGCCCAGCAACTTTATTTCCCTTATCAAACTTTAAACTATCGTAACTTTCGATTTACATGTCTGTTTTTGCCGATTCTTTTTCCTATATGTCCGTATTAAAATTACGGATCTAACTGTATAAATTTCACTTTACGAAATCCCGGATTGTGAACAAATAGCCCACACAATCCTTGTTTTGATTATTCGACCCATTAACTATGTGTGCAATTGTTTGCCAATCTATTCTTTGGCATTCTAGTCTTGTTTACCCATTCCCCGGGATTGTAATTCTTAGCGTATCCGTACCATTACATGGCTTTACGCTTATATACAAATTTCATGCTTGTTTGCTATAAATTCAAGCATTGCCACTTTATGCAATTCTAGCGACTAATTTCTATCATTCGACCCGATAACACGGATTCATAAACTTAACTTAGTATAACCATTCTTTACTAAATTGCTATCTAGCACTAGCGCATTATGAGGCTTTCAAGTCTCTACGCGCAAGATCGACATAAAAACATAGTTTTGACCCGTTTGGTTGACGAGTGAAAATCCTCACTTTAATGTCAAGCCATACCATTCCTAACCAATATTTTGACCCGTTTGAGTGTCGACTGAACTTTGCCACTTCAATGACACGTCAAACGCATATACTACATTATGACAACGTTAACATGCTAAAACCAAACGTTTATACGTAATGTAACGAAGCCAAAGTCACGTACCTTTAGAGCACACCCTTCAATCGCGCGTCACCACCGGCTTGTTCACTTGACGCTCCGGTTTCCTTTCCTATAGAGTTCAACCAGAACCCGTTTAGAACTCTTTTGCTTAACATATAACGCATAGTTCGCCATAACTTTACAAACATGCGTTTTAGCTAAAATTTCCAGTTTTAAGTCTCCTTTTAGGCATTTTCACAAACACCTTAAGGGCATAATTTCTCATAATCTATTATCAAGTTCATAACTTTTTATTTAGCCAAGATTAACATCAATTAGGCAATTTACACAAATTTTAACATCCACATTTAAGAAATTACTTCATAAAACTCGGGTTACACTAGAACAAGTATCATAATCCTAGTGTTTATCATGTTTCTACAAAACCCATTAATCACCTACAATGGTGATTATGAATCTCACAATTATTAAGCAAAATTTTAACAAGAAATCGACTAGGGTTTATCCCTATACATCATATCACTCCAATTTCATCCGTACAACACTCATGCAACATCTACTTTGAATTTTCCATGTTCATCTAGAAATTTTAATGGAAATTTTCTACAAAATTTAAATACCTTATGATCCCTTCACTGAGGTGATCACTAATCTATGTTCGGATTTTGATTTGGGACTGAATTTGGTCTTTAATTTGATCAAATAACATGAACTAGGGTTTTAGAGAAGCTCTGGTTGCCCCCTCTGTGTTTAATCGATCCCATCACACACACAAATGTGTGTTTTGTGTTTAATAAAATGTTTTTATTATAATTAGTTTCAATTTAAACACCTTTGGTCCCTTTAATTTCCTTTAGTTCATATTTGAGTGTTTTTAACCCACTTATGAGTTACTACAAGACTTGTAACTAACTGGCTTATTTAATCCTAGTTAGTTTGTTCTTGTTTATTTAATACTTTATAATTCTAATACAAAGTTTTAGATTTTCGGGGTGTTACATCAAGTGCCCCATTTGGTTGCATTCAAAGCACTGACGCTCTTAGGAGGGTGTGGTTTTACAACATGCTTGTTGTTGGTGGCATTTCTGGCAGTAACAACAACTTTTCTCTTACCTTTGCTCTTATGTTTCCTTTTCTTGTTATTGGGCTTCTTAACACCACCAGACTTGACCATTAGAACTTGGTTGGTTTTGTGGAATAACCAAGTTTGTTCATCTGGTCAATGTATCATTTCATCTTTAGCACATGAGTACTGATACATGATCCTTCCAGCATTTTACAGCTTATGAGCTGTTTCATGGTGTCATATCACTCATGTCGGGCTTGTTTCTGGAACATGCTTTTTAGTTGCTGGATCATGTCATAAGCATCCTTATCTTCCATGTTCTTCTGAAGTTCAGGAGACATGGTGGCTTTCATAAGGCAGGCTACCTCAACGGCATCCTCGTTATGTTTCTCAAGTGCCTTGCGAGCAGTAGTAGAATTGCTTTCAGGCTCGGTAGGGATTGGGCCATCTAAGATATATAGCCTGTTCTCCATCTTGAGAACTATTCTCAGATTATGGTGCCATTCGAGAAAGTTGGTGTTATTCAATTTTTTCCTTTTCAAGTATAAACTTGAGAATGAAGGAGTTATTTTTCATTAGACATCTGTTATATAAGCAAGGTGATTTTAATTAGTATTTTTGATGTATATTTCCTTATGTCGTGAGGTGAGACGATAAGGAATGAGAATCCGGTTAGAAGCTCTTTCTAAAGGCAGCTGTGGCATGCAACATTAGCAAGAGGTTTAAGCGGACTCACAACGATTGTCAATTGTGAGAAAAGCACAACTCTCGGGGTTTATGAGGCCGCGAGGATAACCTATTGTCCTTGCATTAATACATTTGGCCTCATCTATGCCACTTTTGTTCTCGAGACAGCTGGGGCACGTAACACGAGAAGAAAAGTAATAGTCATCCTAAAACGGTCACATGTGGAAGGGTCGGATGTGTCGACGAAGCCCTTGCACCTTGGAAGGATAAACTAGACACCAAGTGTCGTGCTGTGGCTCCAACACTGATGGTTCGCATTATGCCCCAAGTGCTACTAGTAGTAGGATGGCATAGACCATTGATTTTAATTTTTACCAAATAGGGTTGTTATAGTCGGTTTTAATTTAGATATTAAATTTGCGACATAACCAAAAAACCCTTTCACCTCTCGGGACAATTAGTTTTAGATAACCTATAAAACTAAGTTTGTCGCAACTTGGAATAACCAATTTTAAGTTAATAGAAAATTATTAAGTTAATAGTTTTGGAAAATAAAAACTAGTTTAATTTGCAAAACTTAATTGGCTATTGTTTGTTTAAAAAACAACCTTTGTTTTATAATAAAACTTTAACAAGTTATAAAAGAAATTTAGAACTTGTTTTAATGTGATTGTTTTAATATTTTAAAACTCCTTTTAAAACCATGTTGGTATTCAGGTTGGTTACGTTATAATAATTTATAAGATAAAAGCAACCACAATAGCAAGAAAAATATGTAAATCCATATGGCCAAAGTTGTTCAATCTTGCTAGAGCCTAATAGCAAGATCAAACGGGCCACAGGGCCACAACACACAAACAACCACAAGGATGGACTTGAGTGCATCCAGTCGTCTCGAGCAACTCCCACTGATTTCATGACTCCTGTTTAGCATCCTCGGTTTTGTCTCCTGGTCTTCGTTTATTACATTTTTTACAAAAATACAATAAAGGAAAGAACCCTATCTATTACAACTTTGAACCATCTCGGTGGCCAAAAATAAGAATTACAAAACCGAATAAAAAATACAACTACAAAACAAGGTCGGGCCGGATTTACACATCGCACAACAATCACAAATTAAACAGGGCAATGTTTTGGTCAAGCAAAACAAATAAAATATTGACCAAAATTAAAGTGCCTTAAAAAATACTTAGATCAGAAACTTTAAATAAATAAAGTTTGTGTTCTAATTTAGGTTAAAAGGACCGGTACTGACTCGTATGTTGTAACCAAGGCTCTGATACCACTGTTGGGTTTCCGTGGTTATCGGTCATAATTTTATTTATCAATAACCCGGTTCAATAAATAACAGTTAATTAATTAAACGAGTTAATTAATAAAACGCAGCAGAAATATAAACTAATGATCAACAAAAGGAAACCTGACAGGATCCGGTTACATGCAAATACGAGCAGAGTGAAAATATATTTAACTACCGATGAGAAAGATATACCTCGGTTAATGACTAACTGGTCGAGACATCGAGGTTCAACGAACAAGTGCTAGTGATAGGAACTAACGAAACGCGGTAGAAAGGGGCGGCAACCGACGGCAATCAACAGTGGCAGACGACGACATCCAGCGGCAGCAGGCGGCGGTAGCCACAGCTGGCGGCGGCCGGTAGTAGGACGGTGGCGCTGTCCGGCTCGCGGAGGCGGAGGGGACCGACGGTTCTCGGTTATGTATTTTAGAGCTTTTTTTGTTCTACCTTTTTCTGTTCATACTCTAAAATAGTGCAAGACCCAATACATTAAAAGGATATGGACCCTTATGCATGCTTTCAAAGTGGCACACATGCATGGTGCATGTGTTGCCATTGGCCAATGTGTTAGGTGCGCGACAAGTGGTGGTAGCACGATGCATGTGCGACATGTGGCGTAGCAAAGGAGCATGCGCGACAAGTGGCGTAGGGTGAGTATACCTGTCTCACCCGGTCCATGTACCCTTCTCTCAGTTAATACCCGCGTATCATTCGTAATTACAAGTTAAACAGGTTAAGTGGATTTTAGTTCGTTACCCAAGGTGTAACTCTTATGGGTCAAGACCCGGTCGGCAACGTTGACTTATCGAACCGGACATAATATCCAACATGATCCGCCGCTCATAGCAAACACGTTCAAAACAGCCGATGCAGCCAAGATGATGATTAAAGTTGTGCCGTCAATGTATGCTTATGCCTCAGAGGTTCATTTTGAAAATATAGATAAAATGAACATTGATGATTATGTTCGTAACTTTCGTAACTGCTATGGTATTATGACGCAACAAAAAGATAAGAAACCAAAGAGAAGAATACAAAATTTTTCATTGCACGAAAACAAACAATACAACCTGATAATAGATACTACGACTTTACAAAAACAACTTACTTTCTAACTTACCCACCCAGTTCTAACCCACTACATGCATACATTTGCATGGCAAGTGATGACGGGGGTAGCCCAAATCCAAATAAAATGACCAAGAATACATGATAGCTTGAAGGGTAAAAAGGTTCAAAGGTTTAAAACCCGGGTACTGAGCTAAGGCAGCACGTGCACAGTAATAAGTCATATCACTGATTACTTCAACAATTCTCCCAGCCATAAAAGTAGAACGAATGCACAAAGTGTAGTCTTTTATCTGTAGGTCCAAATGCTTCAACCCCTAAAAGGGCAAGTCCTCCACAGCAAGCATGGTTCGCTAGTCCATGGTTTCCTCTTTGGGCGATATCTTCTCCTATAAAATGACACTTCATTTAGTGTTGAAAAACATTCCGAACAGCTCTGATTCCATTGGGATCTCTGGTCTTCCTTCTCGAGCACTTGTTCCATGCAAGTCTCCTTTCTTCACATTCAACACACACATTGTTACTGCTCTTGCATCCGAAGCTGAACACACTTTGGTGGAGGATCCTGAACAAACAACAAAATATAACTAGTGAACCTCTCTCCACATCTTGCAAACGTGGGGGGACCCCACGACCTGCGTTAGGCAAACCGGAACCCTCCAAGCCTTTTGTCTAACTAGCCTAGCTACTATCATTGGTCTTGTATTTGTTGCATCAACAAGTTGGTGCCCATCGTGGGGCTACACCACTAATTTTCTTCAAAATACCTAGAAGTGTAGCTCCATCTTTGCTCAAAAATCAGCAAGTCGGAAGGTGAGTCTCTGAGAGAGGTAAACCAAATCCCACGTACCTCTATCCCCAACACTAGCCAAACTCATGTGGCTATACCAACTTCTATCTCGACACCGGGAAGCACTCCAACTGGAGCAACATACCCCGAGTTTCTCACTTTCCAAACGCCAACACCATCTCGTTCCGGAGTACCATCCCCCAACGTTGGTGCTTTTAACACTCCCTCACATGTTGACCTTACTCCCGAAGGGGTTGCCAATAACTTTCTCGAGTTAAGGTCTCTTCTTAACCAATACGTGAGTAGGGAAAGAAACAAAGGAGTGAGGATCCGTCTGGATTATGATGAGCCAGAACCATCACTATCTCATGGACCTCCCGCTCTTCCTTTTGCAAGCTCACAACCAACTGTGTCCAGGAATGAGGCTGGTCCCAGCAATCCTCCTCCAAATCCTAACCCATATCTGTACACGAGGTCAGATCCAACGTCCTTTCCCCTCTTTTCTTCCCAACCAGTTGCGACCGGTGCTCCCTTGGGGCACGAGCTGACTTTGGACCAGCTCCTACAATCTCCAGTAGCAAGCCTTCCACCCCCAGTAACAACTATGTGGGAACAAGCTTTGTCTGTGCTTCCCTTGGCACGAAGTGCCGTTATGAGCACTCCTTTAGGGGTAAACTGCCCAGTTGCACCTGGAAGCCTTCAAGGCTTCAACCTCATGCCTCAGATGATGGCAAGCTTCCCATGGCAACACTTTATTAATCAAGTTCTGGCCACCCAAGGGAACAACAACAACAACAACAAGACAGGTGCAAGGGTGGAAGAGGATTTGGCCAAGCCATATAAACCAAGTAATTTGTCATGTTTCTCCCAGGAAATTGCTGATTATGATTTCCAAACGAAGATCAGAATGTCGTCCCACATCAAAACATATGACGGGACTGAAGATCCAGAGGATCATCTCCAGATCTTTACTAGTGCTGCTAGGATCGAGAAATGGTCTAATGCTGAATGCTGTCTCATGTTTACGCAAACCCTTGTCGGGTCAGCCAGAATCTGGTTCAACGATTTACCTGCCAGAAGCGTTCGAAGCTTCGATGAGCTTAGCAAAGGGTTCCTGGCCAACTTCTCCCAGCAAAGGCGGTACGTTAAAGACACCACAATGATTTTCTAGATAAAACAAAGGGATGATGAGAGCCTTCGAGAGTTCATAGAAAGGTATAAAAAGGAAGGTCTAACGTATGTGGGGGCGGATGAAAAGATGAGAGTAGCCGGTTTCATGAATGCAATCACCTCCAAATACCTTACAAGGGATTTCAACAAGTCCCTACCCAAGACCTTGGAAGAAGCTCTCGAAAGGGCCGAAGCCCACATTAGAGGAGAGGAGGCTGTAGACATAAAAGAACAAAGAAAAAGGGGATCTAGCTGGCGAGGCAACAGTCCAGCTAGAAAAAGGGGAAACTTCCATTCCTATGATAGACGTCAAAGGGGTTCATAGCAATGAAGGTCTGAAGGCCGGAACCCTTCAAGCAGGGAGAAGGCCATGAACTTCACACCCCTTACCAAAAACCCCCAAGAGATACTTGCTACAGAGGAAGTGAAACAAAGCTTCCGACCTCCCAGACCTCTCCCTAAAAGCAAAAGGAATGAGAATTCCACCCAGTTTTGTGAATTTCATGAAGAAAAGGGTCACCATACTAACTATTTCTTTCAACTCAAAAAGAGGATTGAAGAGGCCGTCAAGTCTGGGGAGCTTGCCCACTTAGTGAAGGGGGTAAGGGACAAGATAGCCGAAGGCAAGAGCAAGGAAGTTGACATGGTGGATTTTGATGAAAAGGTTCCCTGCAAACGACAGCGGTTGGAAGCTTGGGAGCTTCAGTGTGTCTGCTTCCCTCCAACAGAAAAGGACCCATTCTCAAACCCCCTTGTGGTTGAAGCAACTGTGGGTACACTAAAGACAAGCAGAGCATACATAGACACTGGTGCAGCCACCGAAATCATGTTTGAGAAGTTCTTCAACCGTTTGAGCAATGAGGAACGTTCAAAGCTTCAACCCTCCGGAACCTCCATAAAAGGTATTGCTGACATACCCCTCAAGCCTTTAGGGCAACAAACCCTTGATGTCCGTTTCAGTGAAGGCAAGATGGAGAGAGTTCAACCGCTCACTTTTTTGGTTATCAATATACCTTCCAACTATGATGTCATCATAGGAAGGCCGGGGCAGTGTGCATTCTACATGGCTGTTTCTATTTGTCATGGCACAGTCAAGTTCCCTACCGAGAGAGGGATTGCAACCCTTCGACCCACTCAAGAAGCTTACATGGTTAAAGGAGAAAATTCAAAAAGTGAAGACGACAAACAAGGGCTGATCATAAACCCCAAGTATACTGAACAAAGGATAACGGTTAATCCGAGCCTTTCTCAAGAAACTCTCTCGTACCTTGAAAAGCTGCTAGTACACTCTAGCGATGTCTTTGCTTGGTGCCCAGAAGACATGACGGGTATCCCTCAAAGCATTGCTGAACATGAGCTGAAAATACCACCCGATGTCAAGCCTGTTGTCCAAAAGAAGCGAAGTCTAGCACCCGAAAGAAGCTTGGCAGCATGCCAAGAGGTTGAAAAGCTTGTATCAGCTGGAATTCTCCGAGAAGTTAAGTATCAGTCCTAGGTTGCAAACCCAGTCATGGTTCGAAAGCCCGACAACTCTTGGAGAATGTGCATCAACTTCAAGGACTTGAATAAGGCTTATCCCAAAGATTGTTACCCGCTGCCAGAAATCGATTTTAAGGTTGATTCCCTCACTGGTTACCCTTTCAAGTGTTTTCTTGATGCTTACAAGGGTTACTATCAAATTCTCATGAAAGAAGAAGATGAAGAGAAAACCGCCTTTCACATGGATAAAGGTATCTTTTGCTACCAAAAGATGCCTT
The DNA here is from genome assembly GCA_030545235.1 of Helianthus tuberosus. Lineage (NCBI taxonomy): Eukaryota > Viridiplantae > Streptophyta > Magnoliopsida > Asterales > Asteraceae > Helianthus > Helianthus tuberosus. Next base: position 123,894,593 of record CM060443.1, on the reverse strand, counting down.
TTCGCCTTAAAAATGCGGGTGCAACCTACCAACGCCTAGTCGACAAGGCCTTTGCTAGTCAAATTGGTAGAAACATGGAAGCATATGTTGACGATTTGGTAATCAAAAGCAAAACAGAATATCAAATGCTTGATGACATCCAAGAAACCTTCAAGAACCTAAGGAAGGTCAACATGAAACTCAACCCTGAGAAATGTTCGTTTGGGTTTGAGGAAGGTAAATTCCTGGGGCATATTGTGGGAAAACAAAGTATAAAGGCCAACCCAAACAAGGTCAAGGCCGTTCTTGAAACCAAACCACCACGAAGCAAAAAGGAGGTGGAAAGCCTAAACGGAAAGCTTGCTGCCCTGAAGCGTTTTACCTCAAAGTTGGCTGAAAAGTCTTTGCCTTTCTTTAAAATGCTTAAAGGGTGCTCTGACAAAAAAGATTTCAAGTGGACTAAAGAAGCCGAGGAAGCCTTTAACCAGATGAAGCAACACTTAGCTTCACTCCCTGACATTGCAGCCCCAGAAACGGGAGAACTGATCTTTGTATACCTTTCGGTTGTCGAAGAAGCAATAAGTGCGGTTCTAACCATTGAACGAGACAAAGTTCAGGTACCTGTTTATTTCTTCAGCAAAACTCTAAAACTAGCAGATATCAAGTATCATCCCTTGGAAAAACTTGCTCTAGACCTAGTCCAAACGGTTAGAAGGCTTCGAAGGTATTTCCAAGCACACCCTATACAAGTGGTCACCAACCAACCCATTAAGAGTGTGCTTGAAAAACCAGAAAATTCAGGGCGATTAGCCAAATGGGCCGTGGAACTAGGTGAACACAAAATCACCTATGTCCCTAGAAACGCCATCAAAGCCCAAGTCTTGGCTGATTTCATTGTGGAAGTCCCAAAGCAAACCATCACGAAAGTTAGCACAGCTGCCACTGAACCCTTTGACCTTGAAGCCTAGAAGCTTTTTACCGATGGGGTTTCAAGCGTTGAAGGGTCAGGAGCTGGGCTCATTCTGATCAACCCTGAAGGGTTAGAATTTACATATGCTCTTTGATTTGAATTTCAGACTACCAACAACGAAACTGAATACGAAGCATTAATAGCCAGCTTGAGGTTAGCCAAGGAAATGAAGGTTCAAAAGCTTCAAGTCTTCATAGACTCGTTGCTGGTGTCAAGTCAAGTCAATGACAGTTATGTTGCAAAGGAGCCCAACATGAAGAGATACAAAGAAAAATCTAAAGAGCCGACGAACACATTCCAAACGTGTACAATCAAGCAAATCCCAAGGTCTCAGAAAAAGAAAGCTGATGCTTTGAGTAAACTCGCTTCTCTCACATTTGCCCACCTTACCAAAAAGGTATTATTGGAGGTGTTGAAAACTCCTTCGATTGAAGAATTGGAAGTTCAAGATGTAATCACCGAAGAAGGCCCCAATTGGATGACTCCTATTAAAAAATTCCTTAAAAACGGTGAGTTACCAGCTGATCAAACAGAGGCTGAAAGGGTTAAAATCAAATCTAGGCAGTACGTGTTGCAAGGCGAAATCTTCTACAAAAAGGGTTACCTTGCACCCTTACTGAGATGTGTCGGTCCTGAACAAAGCCAGTACTTGGTCAAAGAGGTTCATGAAGGGATATGCGGAGCTCATTTTGGAGCAAGAACGGTGGTTGCTAAGCTAATGAATCTTGGGTATTTTTGGCCTTCTATGCACCGAGACACCACCGAACAACTGAGAAAATGTGATTCATGTCAAATTCATGCACTGGTCCCAAAGAGCCCCAAGCATGACCTTGTCCCGATATCTTCAGCCTGGCCATTTTATAAATGGGGAATGGACATTGTCGGCCCATTCCCACCAGCCAAAGGTGGAGTGAAGTTTTTATTGGTGGCCATAGACTCTTTTACCAAGTGGCCTGAAGTCAAACCACTTGCAAAAATCACGGGCAAACAGGTCATCGACTTCGTTTGGGAAAACATCATTTGTCGCTATGGGTTGCCGGGAGTGCTGGTCACCGATAATGGAAAACAATTCGCTGAGAAGCCTTTTAGCACTTGGCGCAAAGAATTCAGAATAGCTAAGGTTTTCAGCTCAGTTGCATACCCACAATCAAACGGCCAAGTTGAAAGGATGAATCGAAGCATAGTTGAAGGAATCAAAACCCGATTGGGAAGGCATGAAAGCAATTGGCTCAAAGAGTTGCCAAACATTCTATGGGCAATAAGAACAACGGAAAAAACAAGCCACAAAAGAACACCTTATAGCTTGGTGTTTGGATCTGAAGCCGTGATTCCAGCTGAAATAGGAATTGTAACTCAAAGAACAGTCAACATGGATCTCGAAGCAAAAAACAAAGAGACTATGTTGAACTTACAACTCCTAGAGGAAACACGAGACCAAGCTGCAATTTAGGAAGCCAAGTACAAACAAAAGATGGAAGCTTATTACAACAAAAGAGTCAAGCATGAACGCTTCAAGCCAGGAGACCTTGTGCTTAGAAACAATGAGGCTAGTAAAAAAGAGAACCAAGGAAAACTTGGCCCAAAATGGGAAGGGCCATATACAATCCTTGAAGCACATAAGGGTGGATCCTATAAACTAGCCGACGCAGAAGGTAAAAAGCTTCCCAGACATTGGAATGGCAAGACCCTTAAAAGGTTCCATGTCTGATCAAGAAATATTGGTTTGTATTTCAAGAGTTATCTTATGCTCACCTTTTGTAAAACAATATCTCTTGAATGAATGATGATGTTTATCAAATTTGTCTTTCTATCCTAAAATCGGGTTGAGAACCTAGCAAAAAACTCCATGGAAAGGGCCATGTAAGGGGATGAGCTCCCAGGCCATATCGCTCAATAGGTTCAAGGGTTGAATGAACCTATATAAGGGGTGAGTTCCTAAATCAATACAACTCCATGAGACTCATGAAATTATCAAAAATAAAGTTATCTCATAGACGGGTCTGAACAGCCTACACCAAATGTTCCTTAAGCCTTAGATAACTTATAAAAAACAGGCTTACGAACTAAAATCAAACTAAGGAAAGTAATAAATAGGATAGGTGCTATGTCTTCTTGTTAAAAATACCAAGGCTAAGTAACTGTAGCACTGAACCCTTTAAGGTATAAAAAACATAAAGACAACACAAACCCAACAAAGACAATGCCATAAAGATAAAGAATGATTCAAGGAGCAACACAACAATGCAATAATAAAAGGTTGCATACAACCCAAACTCAGAAATACAAACCAAGGCATCAAAAATAGCAACCGGAAGCCTCGAAGGCTTCAAGCTACGAATATCCCGCAAAGACGATGGATAAAAATACAACTAAGTCTAAAAAACCACAACACAAGGCAGATAGTCAAGGTTAATAGCATAAAAAGCTTTAAAAATTCAAACAAAACAAACCTTAACGGTTTGTAAACATAAGTATCGTTCAAATAGCAACCAAGGCTAACCACAACCACAAAACAGAAACCTTAAGGGTTTCTGCAAAACCTAAAATTATTCAAGTAACATACAAACCATTAAATTGTTTAGTGGTGCTAAGAAAGCTACAGATATTGTTCAAACATCAGAAGAAGGCTTAGAAGCCCCAGAACCATTACCTTTAGCCTTCTTGGTCTTCTTAGACTTCTTAGCCTTCGAACCACCATCATCACCAACTGCTGAACCTTCGAGGCTTGCATCCTTGGAAGCATCAGGTTCTCCCGAAAGGGTCTCTTCACCATCTCCCAAACGAGAACGCTTCCTCGAAAGGGAATCAAGCACTTCAGCACAAACTTTTTCATTAAGACCATCTGGCTTCAGCTCCTGTAAAACAGAAAGAGGCTTACCAAAACAAGCTGCAACCTGACTTACATATGGGTAAGTCAGCCTCTCCATCTGCTGAACGGAACCTTTAAAAACCTTAGAAGCTTCAGGGCGATACAAAGGAGACTTCTCCAAAGGCTGACCAGATTCATGAAGTTTATAACCAGCAATAAGGCCTTGATATTTCCCCAAGTTTAGCAGTTTGGTGTAGACTTCTCCAAGAGCAGAATTGAATTCCTTGAAGTGAAGGAGGTAGGTACCAACTTGATGAAAACCTTGCTCAATTAGCCACTGGTTATCACCAGTGGCTTGAGTAACCAAAGCCTTCAAGCCTTCATTCTCTTCTTCGAAGGGCCTCTGCTGAACATCCAAGGCTTCCCTGTTAGCCTTCAGCTTCAATCGATCAGCTTCAAAACTCTTTTTGAGATTGTTCATCTCAATTTCATGTCTCCTTGTCAACTCTCCAACCTTCTTCACCCAAGCTTCCTCTTTCTTAGAGAACCCTTCAACCTCCTTCTTCATTGCAGCCATAGAGGCTTTCATCTTGTCCTTCTTCTTGGAAGCTTCCTCATACTCCTGCATACCCTTTGTAAAACGGGTAACACCTTCAGCCAACAGGGCAAAAGGTTGCAGGAGCTTAGCATCAATCTTGAAATAAAGTGATCGACTTCCATCTCAGAAATTGCACTCCGAACACCAGGAGGAGCAAAATGAGTTAATACCTCATCACAACCAGCCGGATCCTTGAAGCTATCCCCAACCTTCACATCCCAGTTGGGAACATAAACTTCTTCAGCTTCAGGACCCTCCAAGCTCTCAACACTTTTGCCTGACGAACCCTGGATGGTAGGAATGCTACCTTTCTTAACCAATTTCTTCTTCTTCCCAGAAACCACTAGCTCTTTTTCCTTACCCTTTCCCACTTCAACCTCAAGAACCTGTTCCGCAGACACCTCTATGTCATCGCTAATATCAATGGCCTCTGAGCCAGAGAGTTGATCAGCACCTTTCAAGCGACGATTTGAACATCGAACATAAACCTTGGAACCTGGAGCCTTCGTGAAACCCTTAACATTGGGAACATTCACATAGCCAGAACCCTTGAACCTATGCTCGGACCCCCTAACAACTGCATCTTCACCCGGAGTAGCCATAGCATCCCCAAACGCAACATCAGAAGTATCATCACTCTTGATAAAATCAAGTGCAGACATAACTACAAAATAAACAAAAATAAAATATATAAGCAAGCAAAAAACAAGAACATAATAGCACAACAAGACAAATGCATACCCTGCCCATCTCTCATAAGCACCGGATCTCGATCACGTTTGTCCCATAACTTACTGAGACCCACAAACACCAGTAAGTGCTTGGGAAAGAGACGAAGCCTTGAAGGGCACTCCCTAACGGGTGTTTATTTCAGAAGCAGAGGGTTTAGGCTCATTTAAAACGACATCCGGATGCCTCCAAACAAGCTTAAAAGGAACAATTTCATAGGAAACCCAGAAAATCGGTCTTTCCAAACACCAAGACTAGATACCATAGATGAAATTAAACAAGTATCAACCTGAGATGTTTCGAATGTAAACCAGTCACCATTCTTGGCCAACCGGAAAAACGACGGAAGGATAAAAGAGTGGGATCATACCTGGAAGCCCGGCATAAAACTTCAAAGTGCAAAACCCTAGCCAGACCCTGAGGGTGAATCTGGCCAAAGGATACGCGATAATACTATAAGACATTCAAAACAAAGTTCAAAAACGGATGACGATGGTTCAAAAACTCAAAATGATGACAATAGAGAGCAATGGAACCAGGGGGACACTTATCGATTGAAACATCACAAGCCGGTGCAACTGGCTTAAACTTCATCCCAATCCCCCGTTCCATACAAAAATTTTGTACTTCCTCTTGAGTTAATCGAGAAAACGATTTCGCTAAATCTTTACGAGCACCCATGCTATAAGAAAATAACCAGGAAATAGGAAATCAGAACTAACCTGAACTGAGAAAAGGGAAAGAAAACTTGAGAGGAAATGTGTAAATTACGGTTCTCTTCTAAAAGATTAATGTAAATTAATGAAAAGGAAATGTTATAATTACACAAGGGTATTAAAACCGCCGCCTGACACAAAGAAAACTGCCACAAGTCATATCAACTGTCTTGTCAAAATTCAAAAATCAAAAAGCTCAACCGCTTTCAACCTTTCAAGCCTCGAAGCCTTGAGGCCCTCAAGCAAAATAAAACACATGTACAAAAGTCAGAAGCATTTGTGCTTACACCCAAACCTCTGACTTTGGGGGCTGATGATGGGGGTAGCCCAAATCCAAATAAAATGACCAAGAATACATGATAGCTTGAAGGGTAAAAAGGTTCAAAGGTTTAAAACCCGGGTACTGAGCTAAGGCAACACGTGCACAGTAATCAGTCATATCACTGATTACTTCAACAACTCTCCCAGCCGTAAAAGTAGAACGAATGCACAGAGTGTAGTCTTTTAGCCGCAGGTCCAAATGCTTCAACCCCTAAAAGGGCAAGTCCTCCACTGCAAGCATGGTTTGCTAGTCCATGGTTTCCTCTTTGGGCGATATCTTCTCCTATAAAATGACACTTCATTTAGTGCTGAAAAACATTCCGATCAGCTCTGATTCCATTGGGATCTATGGTCTTCCTTCTTGAGCACTTATTCCATGCAAGTCTCCTTTCTTCACCTTAAACGCACACATTGTTACTGCTCTTGCATCCAAAGCTGAACACACTTAGGTGGAGGATCCTGAACAAACAACAAAATATAACTAGTGAACCTCTCTCCACGTCTTGCAAACGTGGGGGGACCCCACGACCTGCGTTAGGCAAACCGGAACCCTCCAAGCCTTTTGCCTAACCAGCCTAGCTACTATCATCGGTCTTGTATTTGTTGCATCAACAACAAGTTTGGTCATAAAATGCAATTTTGGACATAAATGACTTCGTAAATTCCTAAAGTAACATAAAGAAAATAACATAAATAAATAACAATAATTCTTATAACAATAATTTAGACAGTAACCGATCCTCATCTTCCTGTCGTCTTCTTCGTCACTTTTGTAACTGATCCGCAATCAAATTATGCTTCAAATCTTTCGTTTCTTTGTTAATTATAAGAGCGCCGCCTGGTTCCAATCATAAAGGGATAACGATAAACATAGTAGCTACACATAGTTTGATCGACCAAATTGAAATTGTTAAAGTAATTGCAATTCGAGAAGGAAAAGTGACAATTATGGAAAAGGCATATTGTTGAATCAATTGAACAAAGTGTAAACAATACCTTTGATGTCGAACGTGACTGATGACTTGTTGGTTGCGATTAACGAATGGTGTTTGAAGCGGGAGAATGGGATATGGAGATATTAAAGGATTTGTCGATAAGAAAACTTTTTGGATCTCCCCGCCCAAGAAATCATCAAAAAGTTCGTTTTCTTCGAAAACTTTGCGATCGCTGAAACCATTTCCAACAACTCAATGTTCAACGATCTGCAGGAAACTAAAACAAAACTCTAGATATAGAGGATGAGTTGTACCACTCGAATTTGCACCGTATGGATAACGGGAGGAAAAACGGTTCAGCATGTGAATTTAATAGTGTAGTATTTAAATTTGAAGATTCGGGTTTGAACAGTTATGCGTTGCATCCCTTAGTTTTGGTAAATGGGTGATTAAAGAAAAGAAATGAATTTTAGTGAATGGGCAGTTAAAAAAACGAAACGTTGAACCGTGATGTCTCATTGTTTCATGGGAACCAAGTTGGTTTTAAGCGGTGCCTACATAAATCGAAAGGACGCAAGTTGGTTTTTATATAATAGTCTATCTCTATTATTAAAGCAAAATAACTTTGCCACATCACCTGCTGATGTGGCATTGCTATTTAGCCAGATAAATGAAGTTTGAGCGGCAACTTCCTTTCTCTTGATTCTCCTTCAATTTCATATAAGCGGCAAAGACTTTTATCAATTATCCTTCATTCGTTTTTGAAACCGCTGATATGCTTTTAATAGGGAAAGTTGAATCAATCATCTATTACTTGAAGATCTTCTACCAAATTATGGATACATTTTGATTATTCTCGCTCATTCTCTCTTCAATCAATACAAACTTCCCAAAATTATGAGCCTTTCCTTCTGCATATTTATTTCAACTAATAAATTCATCTTCTTACCTCATTCATCCTCGGATTGTATATATTAATCTTTGATTTGTGAATGTATATATAGATAAGGAACAAACTAGGCAGTGGTTGTCTCTAGGCAGTGGTTGTCTCTAGGCGGTGACAAAGGTGGTCCGATGCCGATGGTGGAGGAGTGGCGGCGGCAACAGTGTTTATGGCTGACAAGGCAATTTCCACAAAGCTTAGGGTTTTCCGACGAACTGATTTTTCATGAGTCAATCGTCTCTAATACTTCATCAGTTAACCCGGATTGATATCCTGAATTCGATGAACCCTAAATCAATAATTAGTCTAATATAAGGTGCGTATTTTAGGGTTTCTAATTTAAGGTTTTCTGGAAGATTCTACTCACATAATTGTTCAATCAAAGGTTTAATTTTTAACCCTATTGTGTTCTTGATTATACTGACATTTGTGCATTTATCTTTTATGGTTGTAATTGTCTTTCTTTATGAAAGTTTGTGCCTTCTTGGCTGATCGTTGTTGTTTCGAGTGTAAATTGTTCTTAGAATTTCTCTATGTGTGTTCACACTTCGCTTCATTGAAGGTGAGTTTTAGACCTAAGTTTATGGTTTTCTAATCTTATAGTTTGCTTTTGACGTACGCATGTCTTAATTTGTAATTCAGACCAAAATCTTCCTTAATTGTTGTACATATTGTTGAATTCCGCCTGATTTGTGCTTTATTTAGGTTTCAGTTCTAGATGTTCATACGATGGGTTTTCTTTTAAATTCTCAATGTATTTGAGTTCTACACATTTTGGAAACAAAGATTTGGGTAATTACAGTAATTGGTTCTTTATATATATATATTTTAGATATTTGAATCAGTTGCAATATTTTGCTAACAAAAGTTGTAACTGATGTGAAATTGTGAAAAAGACATAGTTTTTGCTCAAAATTTATTTAGGTTTGATTATTTGTCTTTGTGTGTGCTGAATTAGTTACCTTTTTTTAATATGGGATAAGACCATATGTTGTGACTTTATAGCGGGTGACCTGCAAAACAGGCTTGCACTTTTGAAACCAAAGCTACCAAATGGTGAATCTCTAGAAAGTTTTCTAAGTTGGTACTACACATTTGGTATCTCTCGCAAGTGATGGAAATGGGCTTAAAGAGATTCTTTTCTATAATCTATTATTGGGGTTGCAAGTCGACCACACAAGGGCCCACATGCTTCAAGCTCTCCCTTTTTTATCACATGGAGCCAAATCACTGGACTGGATGGCGATGACGATGATGATTGTTTCTGCACTCGGTAAGAGATTGGATGATCATTGTTTCTTTTCCAAACTTAAATGCTGCTATATTGGTTTTATGTGATTTAGGGATGAGATGAAGGTGAGATTCGTAGGAAGCTCTTTTGTAGATGGCAACATGGCTCATAGTTGTTTAGAAAGTTTGTGTTGCTAATTTTAATGGGTTTTTAATATGCAGAACCTTCTACACGTACATATTCTTATTAGGAAGCCTACTTTGCCACCTACAAGGGTAAACATATGGCAATCCGATTTATTATCTATTTATTTAGTTTTTGGTTTTCTTTCATAAATAGGTAGGTCCCTAAAGTTGGGTAACTGGGTCAAACTTTGACCCAAGTAATTCGAAAAGGCTTTTTTATGTGCAGGTCAATTTGGGTTGGCAAACCTCTTACATTTTTTTATTTTTAATTTTTGTTAAGAGTTAATGCATTAAGTAAGATTAATAAAACTATATATTTTTTAAAGTAATATGGATAAAAAAATGTAGAACTTTGTAAGAACTTTGATACGCTTTATGCAATTTTACCCATTCGTTTTGAGCCAACATAGTTTTTAGTATTTTACACGTTTGGGCAGCTATGAAACAAACACAAATACAAATGGACAATTTATATATGCGGGTCAAATGGGGTACTCGTGAAAGTTTTTTAAAGTCCTAAACTTTCTATTTATAATTTTAAATATGAATTATTGCGGTAATAATATAGATATGATTAACGCATTGTTGTTTTTGGAGTACTAACCATTGATCAGCAAAAGTTTTAATTGGGTTCTATGATTATGAGATTCATGGATTTTAGTTACCTGATCTTAGGGACAGATCGCGCAAAGTATGGGGTTGGGGTATTAGCCAGATTCCTCACTCATGTAAGGTACAGTTTTGTATCTTTTCATTTATTTCTTTTTTGATATCTTCTTGCTTTAAAGTAGCTGATAAATAAGTATCTGTAGATATAGCTTTTTGCATTGTATAGACTTTTGATAACTAACTGATTGTTGTTTATGCTTCACACTTTAGGTTTGTTAACATCTATCAAATATTAAAAATTCAAAATGTTAATGTTTTATAATGTGACAACCCGAGATCTCAAGGTCTTTCCTCTACGCATCACTTGTTTCACAATCCTGTTTGTTTATAATTTGTTTTACGTGGTATCGTGTGTAGTTTGTTTGAACGATTAAAGGTCACTGATGCTTGGTTGATTAAGTGTGTGATGTTAATTCTTTTTGTGTAATGGAACCCATGTCGGCGAAGATTAAGCTTCTTTGCCCAAACCCAAGTCGACGAAGAATGGTCTTCGTCACAACCAACATCGACGAAGGTTGACTCTTCGTCGTACTCACATCATGGCGAAGAATCATTCTTCGCCATGTGAGACTTCGCCAAAGGGGCCTTCAGTCCAGGTATGGTTCGTGGGCCTAACTGTTAGTTTATTTGTATAACCACGCATAACCTACAAACATCAAACCCTACACATCCCTCTTCTCCTCTGTAACTAGGCGACAGTCTCCGATCAATCGAAGCCCTGTGTCTCGAACGAACCAACCTACTCGATATCTCGGTTAATGCTTATTCCATGTTAGTATGCCGTTATCTGGATGTGATGATTGATATGATTACATGTAATGACTTAGGGTTCCATACTTGTAGAGTTAGCAATGGAAACTTGTGTTCATGAGTCGGTAATAGGTCTTTAACAATGTTTGTTATCATGATTGTTGATTTCTAATGGAGTTGATAATCTGACTTGCACGAGAATGATGATGTTAGTGGTTGGGTTAGAATCCTTATTATATATGACTAAACTTATGTGAATCCATGATAATGTGTGTCGATGCTAATATTGGGGTTTATTAGTTTTGATGACGAACAGTGATTAGGGTTTGTATGAACATCATAAAATAACTGTCGTTTGATCCATTAATCAAGCTGAAAATATGTTAACTATTGTTACGAAAATTAAGGAATTGAAACTGACTAATAAGGGGCGACGAAGACTTTTCCCCCACGAAGAATCTAGTCCGACGAAGAGTGATTCTTCGTCGACTGACTCTTGACGAACCCTCATGAATCTTCGCCGCACTCTTACATGACGAAGATTAGTTCTTCGTCAACTAAAGTTAGACGAACCATTTGGACTTTTCGTCGTGTCCATGTTTGACGAAGATTAAACCTTCGCCAAAAAGGGATCCTTCGCCGTAAAGGCAATTGTTTGGGACTGTGAAACAGTTATGATGTTTATGTTATTGGGCACTTGTGATATTCTATTTGTGGCATGATAGTAATGTTAGTTAGATATGAGGGTCTTGACTTGACTCGTGTGGGTAGTCAATCCATCTGTTAAATGTTATCATGATAACTGAGTACTTGATATGCAATATGAGGTGATCATGTGATAGATGCAAACTGTGTGAAATAAGTGACTAGATTGATTGTGAAACTGATGTTGATTGGTAACCACGGTAGGGTTTGGGTTGACCAACGTGGACGGGTAACTTAACATACCGAGCAAATCAAAGGTGAGTTCATTCCTCTTGAGCATGCGTCCCGGTGGGTGGGACAATCATATGGGTATTCCTGAGAGGAATAAGTCTTTTGGGTAAAAACTGGGATGTTAGATAATACACTCATTTCCTATCACCTTAAGTCCCATCTTATACCGAATAGTTACCTGAGAGGTAACGGGGTATTAGTTGATAGCACTATTAGGCTTGGCAACCTCACACCGTACCTGAGAGGACGGGCGTGAACTAATGACCTTAAATCATGACCAATTCTTAGATAGGGGGCATTGGGGACGGGAAAAACAATCTGGAAGCCATCTTGTATGGTACTCGAGTTATTATCAACATTATAATCAATGAACTAAACTAAACACTTGGTAACCAACGTTTTCGTAAAACTATGAACTCACCAGCGTTGTCTGATACACTTGTTGCATGCTCGCAGGTCATTAGGTATTTTGGACAAGGAACTTGCTATCTGGGTTTGCTGGAGTGGTCATGGGTCGCACTGCTTGGATATGCATAACTTGTTTACTGATTTCACATACATTTGGTTTAGAAACGTTTAAACAGTGATTTACTATTTGCTTCCGCTGAACATGTTAAACTTGGATTATGTTTATGAATGTTTTATCATTATAAATGGAAACTTTGTCTTATAACTTGATGTTAGTTCAATATGATTGGTGGCTAGATCCTGGTATGTCACACGCCTAGCCGGGTCACCGCATGTGGTATTTTGGGGGTGTGACAGTTTGGTATCAGAGCCACTGGTTATAGTGAACTAGGTTTTAAAACGTTTTTATAAAACCAGACTATAGCCGAATAGTTCAGAAATCGACCATGACACTCAGCTCCAGATTGCAAGGTTCGTCTCTCGTTTACTTGTTGCATAGTATATCTAGTGTACATTTATGTATGACATTGCATGTGAATGAACACTTAGCACTACAGCATGAATCCCTGTGTTACTAGCCTACGTTATGTGTTTGATAGTGTGATGCTCCTCTAGATCTTCATGAACTATGTTATGGCAACTTTTATTTTGCTACTCGAAATTGAGGAACCATTTAGCACGAGTTGGGAGGAGTTGAGATGAACATGCAAATTGCATTGTTATTATGGGTGCACACATAATAATAATGTGGGGTGCATGCGAGTCCCAGTGAGGCCTGGCGAGTGTGAAAGGGGTTCTACTCCGTTGTCTGAAGCAATGATAGAACTCAGTAATCTGTGGAAGTCATAGTGATGCTTGACTCCTACTCAAACCCGACTTTTAACCTTTTCCCACTTGTTTATATAGAATCATGAGTGGACGAGCTGGCGGACGTGGTGGAGGCCGCGGCGACGGACGTGGCAACATTAATATGACCCAGGCTGAATTGACCCTTTTTGATCAATACCCCTGTGGCTGAAGCCTTGGCGGCTCAGCAAGCTGGTACGATATGTGCCAAATACTCTTTATCCTTGTGTCGCGTGCTCGAATCTTACCCATGTGTTGTGTTCTCTTTCGTCTTTAGGTCAACATGTGAATCAGAACAATTCACCTGCTTGCACGTTTAAGACGTTCATGGATTGTAAGCCACAGACGTTCAGTGGGACTGAAGGACCTGTGGGACTATTACGTTGGTTTGAGAAGGTAGAATCGGTATTCGCTATGTGTAACTGTCCTGCTGGGGATAGAGTGAAGTATGCTTCAGGCACACTCGAGGATGGTGTAACACCCCGTGTTTTTCAAGAAATCAAGGTCAAAGTCAACGACCGATTTCGCGCAACCGACTAATAATGGATTTCTTTTATTTTAACTATTATGTGGAGTAAGTGTCTATAATTACAATAATTGACGTATGATTATCGCTATTCAATCGACCTACGACTGTGAACTATAGGAAGTAACAATGCGATAAAGTTAACTAAACAATAATCAAACTATGCTACTCGAATCGAATCGAATCACAACTCGAACTACGCATTTTAGTTATTGTTATACGTGTGAGTGTGCCTTATGTGTTATCTGTGCATGTTTATTTATGTTATGATGTGGTAATCAATCGAACTCGAATCGAAACTCGGAATGCAATCGAACTTAATCGACATCGAACTCGAACTCAACCGAAATTGAACTATGATAATTAGTGGAGAAGAGACAGCGCTAGATATGAGTGGTTGGGATTAAAGTAATTTGACTAGAAAACTCTATCGTATCGCATCGCTCGCAATCGAAATCGAATCAGCAAAAATCGTCACGTCGGACACACGAACTAAAGTGCCATCCGGCCGGATAGCCATCCGATCGGGCTGCTACTTGGCCATGGCATCAAGATGCCATCCGACCGAGATGACATCCGACCGGATAGTCATTCGGGCGGGATGCCATCCGACCGATCCACCCTTTCCCTTTTTGGAATCCTATAAATACCCATGTCACTCTCAAACTTTCTACTTTTGGAAACCTCTGTCCGACCAGCACGCTCAGCTCACCTTTTCTACGATTTCTCTCAATCCCGGTAAGATCTCGTCCTAAATCTTGTACTTTCTTGACCTACACGCACTCCTACACCTTTCTACCTTTTGAATCTTAACTTTTAACCGTAAAATAGCTAGATTTGAGGTGTTCTAGGATGATGTCATCATGAGTTCTTGAAGAACTTCATGTTTTGGCTTCAATCCACCGAGAACAACTCGGATCTAACCAAATTCCACACAAATTAACAAAGATCTATACTAGATCTAAACATAAACACAGTGAAAAAGGATTGGAAGACGGTTTCTAACTTTCTTTCAACTCTTTTGCACTCAATACGCTTGAAACCGATAGAAACGGATCTAGATCTAGTCCTCAGCTCATTCTTAGTGTTGTGCTAGCTCAAGATCTGGATTCTACTCACGAGACCACCGATCTCGGGTTAAACAAGAACAACCGTCTTGAACCGGTTAACTGGACGAACTAGGGTGATTCCTAGTCAATCAGGTCACTTGGGTCAAGATGGGATTCTGTTGGTTAACACGTTGTCAAAACGTCTCGATAAAACGACAAACAATCAAAACGACCAAGTGTAGGACGGACAGAATAATCGGGACAGAATGCCATCCGACCGGACTACTGTCTGAGCGGATAAGCCACCCGAACGGATTGCCATCCGAACGGATCACACCTTGGGCCCCATACTTAATCAACTTTATTTGAAGTTTGAGTATTGAACGAATTGCCATCCGATCGGACTACCATCCGACCGGATTTCTCTTCGGATCATGAGATACTAGGACTTTAAAGACTTAAACAATTTTCAACATGTTCATTAACATGGTTACCACCCGGTCGAATGGACATCCGACCGAGTGACATTCCGGCTGTGAATTTGTTCCCACTAAGTAACCATATCACTAGAGTCGCCGTTCGACCGGATGTCCATCTGAACGGATTGTCATCCGCACGACTGACCGTCCGATCGACCGACCTGAAGGATAGAGATACTTCAATGTTTTCAAAATGCTATAACGAAAACTTCAAAAGACAAGCCATCATACACAAACACATTCATCTCATAGGAAGAAACAATCCACTCGAATAGTCATCCGACTGGACTACCGTCCGACCGGATGACTTTCCGAACGGATTGCCATCCGCACAGACAAGCCGTCCGATCGGATTACCATCCGACCGAACTGCTATCCGACCCACTCACACTTTGTATCGTTTTACGCGTCCCTTATCGTTATGCTATCAATCCATTCAGGCTAACTTTACTCGCTAAGCGCTCCCTTCAATCCATCAACCGCTGTGAGTATACTCGATCCCTTTTTGCTTTATGCACTTTTGGGTGTTACATACGTTACAACTATTCAAATCACATCAAACACACTACTCAATACTATTTGAATGCTAACCGTTAATGCATGTTATACGTGGGTTATGAATGCTTGTTTGTTATATTTACACGTGGAATGCTGTCTACCTGCCTTAGCAACGATAGTACTATAGTTTGGACTCAGAACCCATTCACACGGGGGTTGTTAAGGACAATTACTTGCATGAATTACAGTGGTAATCATGTATTGCGAACTACCTCGGGCAGTCAACCCGCAGTCATTGGTATCGACGGATCTATGTCGATAACTAACGTGCTTCATTTCACTATGTGTACGTGCTGGTTATGCGTAAACGAATTTGAACTCTATATGCTATTATCAAACTTGTATGCTTACCTTTACATTTTATGTATTGACTTTATTTTAACGTATGTGACAGGTGCTTAGGATGCACATCTGGTAGGAAATCGAAGCTAGAATAAAGCTTTAGAGCCCAACAAATAGTTGTCTGTAGTAATTGGACCAAGGGTCTCTAGAAGCAGATAAACAATTGCTCTATTTGAATCTGAGTTGTCGGAATAGAACTATTTGCCTAGATTTTGTCTGTAATAAATTGTTTACCTTTTGAGACATGGTATGGGACATGTTACTTTAAATTGATTGGTAATGATAATTGTTATGGAAATTTCTGGACAATTTGTTTCGCTCAGTGCCATGCCCCGATGTTTCCGCCATCGGTTGTGGTGTGACAGATTGGTATCAGAGCCATAACTATAGGGAATTAGGCAAGACACGACCTAGTCCAGGTCGATGTCTCAGATAACTAGTCTATAGTTAGGAACCAACAGACCGAC
Organism: Helianthus tuberosus; assembly: GCA_030545235.1. Classification (NCBI taxonomy): domain Eukaryota; kingdom Viridiplantae; phylum Streptophyta; class Magnoliopsida; order Asterales; family Asteraceae; genus Helianthus; species Helianthus tuberosus. The sequence continues at coordinate 123,878,147 of CM060443.1, read as the reverse complement.
TTGTGCATATCTGGTAGGGATCATGTACGAACTTATCTCTCGATATTCTCGCTTATGCTACACCATCACTGCACTCGAATTTTCAACTATGAAAGAGTAACTAACTCAAGATTAGGTGTGAAAAATGCAAACTCTTGACTGAAGTTACTAATCAACCCGTATTCTATTTACAAACAAGGAGAATCATGCCAAATCAGGAGTGAAATCTGTATTTTGATGAATAATCTCCTCTATTTTTTTAAAAACAGGAACAAAGTTGTTAAGCTAGGGGTGAAACCCTAACCTTGACGACTTGTTTCGCTCATTTTACGAAACTCTCACCAAAGTCTCGACGGACTCCAATGACCTGAAGTCACGATACGACTAACGGGATGCGTGCCCAATGCCCAAGAATCGAGGCAAAGGCACTGCCCTGAAGGTCAAATGTGCACAACAAGTCCTTGTAAATAGTCGAATCACTTTGGGTAGTCGAAGTCTAATAGCCGCAGACGATCTATTTCTCAATTTTTATGTGTTTCGATTCTGAGCCCGCAACTGCTGAATCTGATGATTCGTTGATTTTATGTGCTTGTATGTGTGTTTACCTGTTTATGTGTTTAAATTTTGGAGATATACTCGATTTTTGCTTTCACTTCAATCGACACACACGACACACACGACTCGCACTGCATCCCTATCTCTATACGCTGACAAATCGCTGAACTATAGACGACCTTATGCTATTTTATATGCTATTACTATACTAGACGCATTAATCGCGATCGAAATTTAGACCTTAGATGATAGATGCAGTCAGAATACCCTCCCCGTGTCCCGATATGCATCTTGTGACTAAATGTGTATGTGCTTCTGTGCTTATGTGTTCTATGTGCTTATGTGCTTCTGTGTTTTTTTGAATCGGTAATTAGGTGACTACGTGTTTACGTGATGTATGTGTTCCTGAGCTTTAGTAAGTAGTAGACGTGTGGGGTGAGATTCGAATACGTTGTGTTGAGTCCTGTGACGATGTCTATTGCAGAAAATGTCATCTGGATCCCGTCACCCACTTTCTCATAAAAGAAGAGAGACAAATGCCTTGCTGCTATCATCGCCAAGCAGGTAGCAAAGTCCGTAAGTGATGTCTATGAGAACGTCAGCAAATCATCTGAGGAGTCGAGAATCGAAGCTCCTAAAGCTGCTACCAAGACTACTTTCAATTTCAAGCAATTCAAGTCTTGTGGGCCAAAGGAATTCACTGGCGAGGAAGGCCCTACAGCGTTGTTCCAATGGTTTGATTCCATCGAGGTCACTCTACGACAGAGCGGCTGCCCCGACGATCTTCGTACTCTGAATGCTACCGGCGTCTTTCAGTCCCACGCATTAGACTGGTGGACGGCCGAGAGAAACAAGCGAGGAAACGATGCAGCCTACGGTCTGTCGTGGGACGAACTCAAGGAGGTCATGCTGGAAGAATTCTGCCCTCCTCATGAACGCCAAAAGTTAGAAGATGAATTCTGGCACATAGAGCAGAAGGAAGGTGACAACGCTGCTCTCACTGCTAGCTTCAAGCTGCTCAACATCATCTGCCCTGACCAAGTCAAGACTCCGGAGATCACAATCAAGAAGTATATCCGAGCTTTGCCCGACTGCGTCGCAGATTTCGTGCAAGCGGCTAAGACTAAGACGATCGAAGAGACTTACCTACTGGCCGCCGAAATCAACGACAAGAGGGTCAAGGCTGGTTTCTGGGATAAAACTTCGAAGCACCTGCATCAAGCTACCATCGCCGCACCAACTGCTGAAACCACCACCTCGTCAAGCAACAAGAGGAAGAATAAGAGAAAGAACAGCTCCAACAACAAGAACTGTGCGATCACTGCTGCACCAATTCAAGCTGTACCAGCCCAACAGCGTCAAGTAGCGGCGCCTGTGGCTAATGCACCGCTTGCCAAGCGTGCATACACTGGGCCACACCCGCTTTGCCCTACTTGTAGCTACCACCACCCGACTACCATCGCCTGCCGTTTCTGTGCTCATTGCAATATGTACGGCCATTTCACTACCAACTGCCGTGCTCGACAAGCTCCTGCTCATGAAGCTCTACTCACCGCCCCTCAGGGTCAACAAGCTCCTCCGGCACCCGCGGTCAACGCCAAAGTCTGCTTCGCATGTGGCGATCCTAGCCATTTCGCCAACATGTGCCCAAACAGGGTTGTGAAACAAGAGCCCTAGCAGCTGCAGCCTCAGCAGTAGCAACAAGTAGCACGCGCACGAACCTTCAACATCAACGTGCATCAAGCCCAAGCCAACAACAACGTGGTCAATGGTACGTTCCTTGTGAATGGTATTTATGCTTCATGTTTGTTTGATACTGGAGCCGATAATTGCTTTGTGTCGTTCGAATTTGAGAAACTCCTTAGTCGTAAGCGCTCTCATCTCTCCTCGACGTTCAAAGTTGAAGTCGCTACGGGAAGAACTGTCGTCGTTATTTCCGTGCTTCGTGATTGTACTCTCGAGCTCAACAATCACATCTTTCCAATCGACCTTATTCCGATGCAACTCGGAAGTTTTGATGTCATAATAGGCATGGACTTTCTTCGTGAAAACCATGCTGAAGTGGTGTGCTTCGACAAGATGATTCGATTCTCGCTAGCGAATGGTGATTTATTGTGTGTCTACGGTGAAACTACTTAGAAAGGTCTCAAGCTCATGTCTTGTGTCCAAGCTAGCAAGTATCTCCGCAAGGAATACAGAGCTTTCTTGGCTAACATTGTAGTAGCGGAGAAGGAAAAGAAAGAGAAAAAGGAAGTAAAAGACGTTCCTGTGGTCTGAGAATTCCCTAACGTTTTTCCAGAGGATCTTCCCGGACTACCACCAAGTCGTGATATCGACTTTCGTATCGACCTCATTCCTGGAGCCAACCCTATTGCCAAAGCTCCATACCGACTCGCGCCGTCCGAAATGCGTGAACTTTCAAACCAACTCCAGGAATTACTTGAGAAAGGCTTCATTCGCCCGAGCACCTCTCCTTGGGGTGCGCCGGTCCTTTTCATCAAAAAGAAGGATGGGTCGTTCAGGATGTGCATCGACTATCGGGAATTGAATAAGTTAACTATCAAGAACCGCTATCCCCTACCTCACATCGATGATTTGTTTGACCAACTACAAGGTGCTACATGCTTCTTGAAGATCAATCTACGCTCAGGATATCACCAACTACGCATTCAAGAGGAGGATATACCCAAAACCGCGTTTCGTACCCGATACGGCCACTACGAATTCGTTGTTATGCCCTTTGGTCTAACCAACGCACCTGCGGTTTTCATGGATCTGATGAATCGCATGTGTAAACCATATCTCGACCGTTTCGACATCGTATTTATCGACGATGTCTTGATCTATTCCAAGTCGAAAACCAAACACGCGCAACATCTACGTTTGGTTCTCGAGCTACTCCAGGGGAACCAACTCTATGCCAAGTTCTCCAAGTGTGAATTCTGGTTGGAGGAGGTTCAGTTTCTGGGTCACATTGTTAATAGTCAAGGTATTCATGTCGACCCCGCGAAGATTGAAGCCGTTAAGAGCTGGATTACACCTAAGAACCCATCTGAAGTCCGTTCTTTTCTCGGACTGGCGGGCTATTACCGACGATTTATCGAAGGATTCTCAAAGATCGCAGTACCACTTACCGCTCTCACGCATAAAGACAAACCTTTTGTTTGGGAAACCAAACAGGAGTCTGCTTTCAAAACCCTTAAACACATGCTTTGCAATGCTCCCGTTCTCACATTGCCCGACGGAAACAATGATTTCATTGTCTATTGTGATGCTTCCAACCTTGGTCTTGGTTGTGTCCTTATGCAGTAGGACAAGGTTATAGCTTACGCATCTCGTCAGCTCAAAATCCACGAGAAGAACTATACAACCCATGACCTCGAGCTAGGCGCAGTTGTTTTTGCGTTAAAGATTTGGCGACACTACCTGTACGGTACCAAGTGTATGATCTTCACCGATCATAGGAGCCTACAACATATCTTTAATCAGAAGGAACTTAATATGCGTCAACGCCGTTGGTAGAACTTCTCAACGATTATGACAGTGAGATTCGTTATCACCCAGGCAAAGCAAATGTTGTTGCCGACGCACTCAGCAGACGGAGCTACCTGCTTAGCACTCATAATGTTCAAGCCCAATACGATCTCGAATCCCTCATCCGCGAAGCTCAGCACGCGTGTTTCAACGAACGCACTCTGAAGAAAGAAAGAATCTACCACGATGGGGCCCAGCTTGTGAGCAAATCGAATGGGATATTCCACTTTCTGGACCGAATTTGGATCCCTAAACAAACCGATTTGCGACAGATTATGATGGACGAAGCCCACAAATCCCGGTATTCTATTCACCCCGGTGCCGACAAAAGGTACCAGGACCTTCGTTATAAGTACTGGTGGCCGGGCATGAAAAGAGATATTGCTCTCTATGTTGGAAAATGCCTGACCTGTGCGAGAGTCAAGGCTAAACATCAAAGACCCTCTGGCTTACTCGAACAACCACCAATCCCCATGTGGAAGTGGGAGAGTATAGCTATGGACTTCATAACAAAGCTTCCGCACACGTCATCAGGTCACGACAGCATTTGGGTTGTGGTTGACCGTTTGACTAAATCAGCTCACTTTTTGCCAATACGGGAAGACTACAAGGTAGAACGATTAGCCCGAATCTACACCGAAGAGATCATTTGTAATCATGGGATGCCTCGCGACATCATCTCTGATCGTGATGCTCGGTTTACCTCGCGACTATGGGAAACGTTTCAAACGACACTCGGTACATTGCTCAATCTAAGTACCGCTTTCCACCCCCAAACCGACGGTTAGACTGAAAGAACGATTCGTACTCTAAAAGACATGCTCCGTTCGTGTGTCATAGACTTCGGTGGTAATTGGGACAAATACCTGCCGTTAGTCGAATTCTCGTATAACAACAACTATCATTCCAACATTCAGATGGCACCATTCGAGGCTTTATACGGAAGAAGATGTCGATCGCCTATTGTGTGGCACGAGATCGGTCATTCGCAATTAACCGGTCTTGAGCTATTACAAGAAACGACAGACAGAATTTTCTAAATTCGAGACAACCTGGTAAAAGTTCAGAATCGACAAAAAAGTTATGCCGATAGACGACGCAAGCCCCTTGAATTTGATGTTGGAGACTACGTATTCCTAAAGGTATCACCTTGGAAGGGTGTGGTCCGATTCGGCAAGAAAGGGAAGCTCGCGCCTCGATATGTTGGACCTTTTAAGATTCTGGAAAGGATCGGAAAAGTCGCCTACAGACTCGAACTACCGGAGGAACTTAGTAACGTCCACCCGACTTTCCACGTGTCAAACCTCCGAAAGTGCCTAGCCGACCACGACTTACATGTTCCTCTCGATGACCTCCAGGTGAACAAAACACTACACTTCGTGGAAAAGCCTGTCGAAATCATGGACCGCCAAACCAAGCAACTCAGGTGCTCGCGCATTCCTATTGTGAAAGTCCGATGGGAAGGCAAACGGGGCGCACAGTTCACTTGGGAACTCGAAAGCGACATGAAGGCAAAGTACCCGCAGTTATTCAAGGAGAAAGTCTAGAGAGAGAAAGTGACTCACGGTGTTGTACAACTTTCAGCCTAATTTCGGGACGAAATTCCCTCAACTAGGGGAGGCTGTAACACCCCGGGTTTTTCGAGAAGTCAAGGTCAAAGTCAACGACCGATTTCACGCAACCGACTAATAATGGATTTCTTTTCTTTTAACTCTTATATGGAGTAAGTGTCTATAATTACAATAATTGACATATGATTATCGCTCTTCAATCGACCTACGACTGTGAACTATAGGAAGTAACAATGCGATAAAGTTAACTAAACGATAATCAAACTATGCTACTCGAATCGAATCGAATCGCAACTCGAACTACGCATTTTAGTTATTATTATACGTGTGAGTGTGCCTTATGTGTTATCTGTGCATGTTTATTTATGTTATGATGTGGTAATCAATCAAACTCGAATCGAAACTCGAAATGCAATCGAACTTAATCGACATCGACATCGAACTCAAACTCAACCGAAATCGAACTATGATAATTAGTGGAGAAGAGACAGCGCTAGATATGAGTGGTTGGGATTAAAAGTAATTTGACTAGAAAACTCTATCGTATCGCATCGCTCGCAATCGAAATCGAATCAGCAAAAATCGTCGCGTCGGGTACACAAACCAAAGTGCCATCCGGCCGGATAGCCATCCGACCGAGATGACATCCGACCGGATATTCATTCGGGCGGGATGCCATCTGACCGACCCACCCTTTCCCTTTTTGGAATCCTATAAATACCCATGTCACTCTCAAACTTTCTACTTTTGGAAACCTCTGTCCGACCAGCACGCTCAGCTCACCTTTTCTTCAATTTCTCTCAATCCCGGTAAGATCTTGTCCTAAATCTTGTACTTTCTTGACCTACACGCACTCCTACACCTTTCTACCTTTTGAATATTAACTTTTAACCGTAAAATCACTAGATTTGAGGTGTTCTAGGATGATGTCATCATGAGTTCTTGAAGAACTTCATGTTTTGGCTTCAATCCACCGAGAACAACTCGGATCTAACCGAATTCCACACAAATGAACAAAGATCTATACTAGATCTAAACATAAACACAGTGAAAAAGGATTGGAAGACGGTTTCTAACTTTCTTTCAACTCTTTTGTACTCAATATGCTTGAAACCGATAGAAACAGATCTAGATCTAGTCCTCCGCTCATTCTTAGTGTTGTGCTAGCTCAAGATCTGGATTCTACTCACGAGACCACCGATCTCGGGTTAAACAAGAACAACCGTCTTGAACCGGTTAACTGGACGAACTAGGGTGATTCCTGGTCAATCAGGTCACTTGGGTCAAGATGGGATTCTGTTGGTTAACACGTTGTCAAAACATCTCGATAAAACGACAAACAATCAAAACGACCAAGTGTAGGATGAACAGAACAATCGGGACGGAATGCTGTCCGACCGGACTACTGTCCGAGCGGATAAGCCACCCGAACGGATCACACCTTGGGTCCCACACTTAATCAACTTTATTTGAAGTTTGAGTATTGAACGAATTGGCATCCGATCGGACTACCATCCGACCGGATTTCTCTTCGGATCATGAGATACTAGGACTTTAAAGACTTAAACAATTTTCAACATGTTCATTAACAGGGTTGCCACCCGGTCGAATGGACATCCGACCGAGTGACATTCCGGCTGTGAATTTGTTCCCACTAAGTAACCATATCACTAGAGTCGCCGTCCGACCAGATTACCGTCCGACCGGATGACCATCCGAACGGATTGTCATCCGCACGACTGACCGTCCGATCGACCGACTTGAAGGATAGAGATACTTCAATGTTTTCAAAATGCTATAACGAAAACTTCAAAAGACAAGCCATCATACACAAACACATTCATCTCATAGGAAGAAACAATCCACTCGAATAGTCATCCGACTGGACTACCGTCCGACCGGATGACCATCCGAACGGATTGCCATCCGCACAGACAAGCCGTCCAATCGGATTACCATCCGACCGAACTGCTATCCGACCCACTCACACTTTGTATTGTTTTACGCGTCCCTTATCATTATGCTATCAATCCATTCAGGCTAACTTTACTCGCTAAGCACTCCCTTCAATCCATCAACCGATGTGAGTATACTCGATCCCTTTTTGCTTTATGCACTTTTGGGTGTTACATACGTTTCAACTATTCAAATCACATCAAACACACTACTCAATACTATTTGAACGCTAACCGTTAATGCATGTTATACGTGGCTTATGAATGCTTGTTTGTTTTGTTTACACGTGGAATGTTGTCTACCTGCCTTAGCAACGATAGTACTATAGTTTGGACTCAGCACCCGTTCATACGGGAGTTGTTAAGGACAATTACTTGCATGAATTACAGTGGTAATCATGTACTGCGAACTGCCTCGGGCAGTCAACCCGCAGTCATTGGTATCGATGGATCTATGTCGATAACTAACGTGCTTCATTTCACTATGTGTACGTGCTGGTTATGCGTAAACGAATTCGAACTCTATATGCTATTATCAAACTTGTATGCTCACCTTTACATTTTATGTATTGACTTTATTTTAACATATGTGATAGGTGCTTAGGATGCACATCTGGTAGGAAATCAAAGCTAGAATAAAGCTTTAGAGCCCAACAAATAGTTGTCTGTAGTAATTGAACCAAGGGTCTCTAGAAGCAGATAAACAATTGCTCTATTTGAATCTGAGTTGTCGGAATAGAACTATTTGCCTAGATTTTGTCTGTAATAATTTGTTTACCTTTTGAGACATGGTATGGGACATGTTACTTTAAATTGATTGGTAATGATAATTGTTATGGAAATTTCAGGACAATCTGCTTCGCTCAGTGCAATGCCCCGATGTTTTCGCCATCGGTTGGGGTGTGACAGATGGTGCCTTGACTTAGTTGAATGCCCAGGTCCAGATGCTGGGTATTGAAATGGCGAATGCGACTACTTGGGACGATTTTAAGGAGCTGATGCGTGAAGAGTACTGTCCTCATGACGAAGTGCAGAAACTGGAGAACGAGTATCATGATCTGAAAATGGTGGGGTCTGAGATTGAGGCATACACAAAACGGTCTCATGAATTTGCTAATATGTGCCGGAACTTATCACGACCTCCACACCGAAGAATCGAACTGCACATCAAAGGATTAGCCCCTCAGGTTAAGGGCTTGGTTACTACAGCGAACCTCAACAATTTACCTCAGATAATTCGGCTGGCTTACAAAATCACAGATCAGGAGGTGGAGCGTGGCTCGCTACCACCACGTGTTTCTACTACTGCTCCAGCTACTACTCCTGCTACTGACAACAAACGCAAATGGAATGATGTGGACAAGGTGTCCAACTCGAATCAGTCACAGAAGAAGCCAGACAACAATGGCAATCGCAGTTTTAGCTAGTCATCATCCGTGAACCAGAATCAGAGCAACAACTCAAACCAAGGCTCATACACAGGGAAGCAACCTAAGTGTAACAAGTGCAACTTTCATCATCGTGGGCCATGCACCCGAGTCTGTCACAGGTGCAACAAGGTGGGCCATATGGCTAGAGATTGCAGGGCCCCACTCCCAAGACAGCAGCAGCAGCAACCCCCACAGCAACAGGAGAGGCAGCAGCCTCAACAGAATCAGGGAAATCGTAAGGGGTGTTTTCAGTGTGGTGACGAGGGTCATTTCAGGCGGGATTGCCCTCAACTGAATCAGAATACTGGTAATAACAATAACAACACTGGGAACAACAACAATGGAAACAATGGTGGGAACGGTGCGCGTGGGAGAGTGTTTACCATTGGTGCTGGGGAAGCTCGCAATGATAGCAAAGTTGTGACTGGTACGTTTTCCGTGAACAATCTATTTGCTTCTGTTTTATTCGACTCTGGCGCCGATTGGAGTTATGTGTCTTTGGGGTTCAGTCGTCAGTTAGGGTTAACTCCTACACCTCTTATAACTAAACACGTAGTAGAATTGGCCGATAGCAAACCGATTGAAGTCTCGCATGTCCTTTTTGGGTGTAAACTCGATCTTATGGGTTAAGTTTTCGACATTGACCTACTTCCCATTACTCTTGGAAGTTTTGATGTGGTTGTTGGTATGGATTGGTTGTCTAAACATCAAGCAGAAATTCTCTGCAAAGAGAAAATCGTACGTATTCCTCTCCCTAGTGAAGGATGTTCCAAAAACGGCTTGTTTGACCAGTTGCAAGGGTCAAGTTCTTACTCGAAGATCGATTTAAGGTATGGCTATCATCAGATGAGAGTCTGAGAGGAGGATGTTCCAAAAACGGCTTTTCAAACGTGGTATGGCCATTATGAGTTTCTGGTTATGCCATTCGGGTTAACTAATGCACCAGCGGTTTTCATGGACCTTATGAATCGTGTGTGCAAACCGTATCTTGACGACTTCGTCATTGTGTTTATCGATGACATTTTGATCTAATCTAAGAGCAAGGAGGACCACGAGCGACACGTACGTCTTATTTTGGAACTCCTGAGGAAGGAGCAACTCTACGCGAAGTTTTCTAAGTGTGACTTCTGGATACGAGAAGTGCACTTCCTTGGCCACATTGTTAATGAATCGGGGATACACGTGGATCCTGCTAAGATTGATGCTATCAGAAACTGGGCGGCACCGAAGAACCCTGATGTACTGCAAAGTACATATGTTTTTATTGTATATTTTGGTCAGTTTTCGATAGTTTTGAGTCTAGTTTAGGTTAGAATTTTGATACTGCTGACGTTAAGCTTTGATTTCAGGTCCCGTAGCTTAAAGTGATGAAAAACGAGTCAAAACGAGCAGTTTGGAAGAAAAATGGGATTCGTACGCGAGATGGAATGCTGGAAAATAAAAAAAATAATAATAATGAATGAGGAGGCGCCGCGTGACGCCAGGCCCCCCTTGCGTCACGCCTAGGGGTCGATTTCGGAAAACATGTTTAGCAGTTAGGGTTTTGGCTTAATTATTCCCAAGAAACATTGGAGAACCCTAATTACGAATTTCAGACATCTTTGGGCAATCTTGGAGCATTCTTGGAGCACAATCGGAGATCTCAAGGCGTTGGAATCATTGGTACGAGTCACGGGCGAAGAATCAAAGAATATATCGGGTTTTCTAATCCCTTGTTTTGTCGATTACTTTTCTTGGAACTTTGTTACAATGAATTCTGGTTTAGATTTCTTTGGATTGTTTTCACGTTTTAGTATGCTTGGCTAAACTTATAAACCACCTAGACTTGATGAATGGATTAATATAAAGTTTTTACCGTTTTCGTTAATTGCATGATTGTTATGGATTGATTGTGTTTAGTAAGCGGTTTGATTTAATGATTTGATGTATATGCATGCTTTGAGTTGGTTTATTGTTATTATTTGCTTCATATGATTCTTAGTGACGGTCTATATCACAACATAGAGTCATATTAGGGTTTAGGATTTCGGTGAGTGTTTATATCACGTTAGAAAACCTTAACTCTTTAGGGAGAATTGCGCAATAACCCCTAGAAGTAATTGGTAATAATTTACTAAGTCTTAGTGTTCTACTAGTCCTAATACCTGGAAAGTGAGGGGCTATTGGTAGGTCTTACCCGGCGAATTGCTTTAGATAGTCCTTGGAAAAGGTCATGTTTTGGTTTACCTGTCGGTTTTATTAGTCTATCAAGTCAAATTAATTACTTCAAACTACCCTAGATCTAGGATTGGAAAAAAATAGGTCAACATTAGGGTACTTACACAATAATTAGACAACTGGAAAGGCGTCTAATAACCGGTAGGATTAACGGCCTAGGTAGTTCCACAGGTTTCTCCTTGAGAAGGGTCGAGGGGCTTAGTTGGTTCTTAATAGGTTTAGTACTTTAAGATCCCGGTTCCATAATTCATGCATTTAATTTAATCGGTAATCTCTTAAAAATGATCCAGGATTCTTTTCTAGGTGGTCTCATTCTCATATAAGAAAAGTCCTCAGTCCTTATTCGTCTTTAATCTAGCTTTAGTTTACTTTAGTAGTTTAATATAGATTTCCTTAGTTTTCCGTAACCCCTCCCCCCCCAAACAAATAAACAAGTTAAGTCGTGTCTGTCAGTGTCTATTAGAGTCTAGTTTACGTGATTTATAGAGTCTCGTGGTTTGATATCCAGACTTCCTAGGGTTATACTACATTGATCGGTAAACTTGCCGATTGTGTGGTTTTAGGTCGATTCTAGAATTAAAGCTTTTTAGTGTCTAGCATAGAGAGTCTAATATAGTTAATTTTTATAGTCTATTTAGCACACATCAAGTTTTTTACGCCGTTGCCGGGGAGTCAGCGGGGGTCCACGCATGACGCGGCGCCCTCGAAATCAATTAAATTTTGCCTTTAAGGCCTCGCGCGACGCTAAGGCCCTTATAGACGTCCATGATGGTAAGATCACTCTTAGGTTCGGTGAGGAGAGAGTTATATTTGAGATAGAGCGTTCCATGAACCACCCGAATGGTTCGGATGACTATAGTGGTCCTTGTCATTCCGTCTACTTTTTGAACTTGTTTATCTCGTGTGTCGACCATTGCTTAGAGTACATTAGTGGAGCGGACCAAGTGGTAGGAGAGAAGGTAGGAGAGAAGGTAGAAGAGGAGTTGGAGAGTGTAGAGGAAGTTGAAGAGGAGGAGATTCCTTTAATCCCCGATGTGTTAGCGGTTAGTGATGACACCACCCAACCCCCGCCCTTAGAACTTAAGGTACTTCCATCTCATCTAGAGTATGCTTTCTTAGGGGAGGGTTCCGAGCTACCCGTTATTATTTCATCCGAGTTAGAGGAAAGTGAGAAATTGAGATTGTTAGATGTGTTGAGGGCCAACAAAGAGGCCATTGCATGGAGGTTGTCCGACATCAAGGGCATAAGCCCTTCCTATTGCACCCACTGGATACTCATGGAGGATGATTATAAACCGGTGGTGCAACCCCAAAGGAGGCTTAACCCCAACATGCAAGATGTAGTGAAAAATGAGGTTCTTAAACTCTTAGATGCGGGGATGATATATCCCATTTCAGATTCACCTTGGGTTAGTCCCACACAGGTTGTCCCCAAGAAGGGGGGGATGACCGTTGTCATGAACGAAAAGAACGAGCTTATCCCTTCACGTACGGTCACGGGTTGGCGCGTGTGCAACGACTACCAAAAGTTGAATGATGCCACCCATAAAGACCACTTCCCATTGCCTTTCATAGATCAAATGTTGGAGCGTTTAGCCGGTCAACAATTCTATTGTTTTCTAGACGGCTTTTCCGGTTACTTCCAGATCCCCATAGCACCGGAGGATCAGTACAAGACCACCTTCACATGCCCCTATGGCACCTATGCGTACCGACGCATGCCATTCGGGTTATGTAACGCTCCAGCTACTTTTCAGCGTTGCATGGTCGCCATATTTCAGGATATGATAGAGACTTCCATGGTGGTTTTCATGGATGATTTTTCAGTTTATGGTGATTCTTTCGAGGTGTGTTTGAAGAATTTGGAGAGGATGTTGAAGCGGTGTGTAGAGACGAAGCTTATGCTAAATTGGGAGAAGTGTCACTTCATGGTGACGGAAGGTATAGTGTTAGGGCATAAGATATCAAGAGAGGGTATTGAGGTAGATCGTGCGAAAATAGATACCATTAGTAGGTTACCTCCACCCATGAGTGTTAAGTCGATTAGGAGTTTTCTAGGGCATGCGGGCTTCTATAGACGCTTTATTAGGGATTTCTCAAAAATTACTCGCCCCATGACCCGTTTGCTAGAGAAAGACGTTCCATTTGTCTTTGACGAGGAGTGTCTTAAGGCCTTCAACTTCTTGAAGGAACAGTTGGTTAGTGCACCTATTCTTATCTCGCCCGACTGGAGCTTGCCCTTTGAGCTAATGTACGATGCGAGTGACTATGCCGTTGGAGCGGTATTAGGACAACGAAAGGATAAGCACTTCCACCCCATCTACTACGCGAGCAAAACGCTCAATGATGCTCAAGAAAACTACACTACTATGGAGAAAGAGCTTTTAGCCGTAGTTTTCGCATTTGATAAATTCTGTTCGTACCTCGTTTTATCCAAGACAGTTGTTTTCACTGACCACTCCGCGTTACGTTTTCTTTTTCAAAAGAAAGACGCCAAACCCCGACTCATTCGGTGGATTCTTTTGCTTAGCGAGTTCGATATTGAGATTAGGGACAAGAGAGGGGCCGAGAATGTGGCGGCCGATCATTTATCGCGGTTAGAGGATCCCAAGAGGGAAGAGATTCGTGAGGAGGAGATTGGAGACACGTTCCCTCACGAGTCTATAGAGTTTGTTGAGGCCGAGAAAGAAGGATTGCCATGGTTTTGCGACTTAGCGAATTATCTCTCTAGTGGCACTGTTGTGAGAGGGATGTCCACACAACAAAGGAAGCGATTTATTAGGGAGGCGAGAAAGTATGTTTGGGACGATCCTTTTCTCTTTAGGATAGGAGGAGATAGAGTTCTTAGACGTTGTGTGTCGAGAGAGGAGGGGTGGAACATTATTAAGCATGTGCATGAAGGCCTCACGGGAGGACATCATGGAGCACACGCCACCGCCCAAAAGGTATTCGATTGTGGTTTCTATTGGCCTACCGTTCTTAGAGATGCCGATGAGTTCGTGAAGATGTGTGATGCATGTCAACGAACCGGCAATATTTCCGCCAAAGATGAGATGCCTCAAAACCCCATACAAGTAGTGGAGGTTTTTGACGTTTGGGGCATCGATTTCATGGGACCCTTCCCAAACTCCAAAGGAAACCGTTACATACTCGTGGCGATCGACTATGTGTCCAAATGGGTTGAGGCTCAAGCTCTTCCCACAAATGAAGCCCGAGTAGTGTTGAAATTTCTCAAAAAGCTCTTTTCCCGATTCGGTACTCCCAAAGCCTTAATTAGTGACCGTGGCACTCACTTTTGCAATGCATTGATGGAGAAATTGCTTGCACGCTACGGTGTCACTCATCGTTTGTCTACCGCATATCATCCACAAATGAGTGGACAAGTGGAGAATGCGAATCGCGGTATTAAACGAATCTTAGAGAAAACAGTTGGTAAAAATAGGAAAGATTGGTCCGACAAGCTAGACGATGCATTGTGGGCGTTTAGAACCGCCTACAAGACGCCTTTTGGAACCACACCTTTTATGATCGTCTACAGAAAAGCTTGTCATCTCCCCGTAGAATTAGAGCATAGAGCGCTTTGGGCTTTGAAAGCCGTTAATTTAGACATGACCGAAGCCGCTAGGAAGCGTTTCTTTCAAATTCATGAGCTTGAAGAGCTTAGGGATACGGCGTATGCTCGATCGTTGGGAATTAAAGAGAAAACGAAGTTGTTGCATGATAGAAGGTTGAGGAAAGTGAAGGAGTTTAGCAAAGGCGACAAAGTGCTTCTTTACAACTCGAGATTGAAGATTTTTGCGGGTAAGTTGAAATCGAAGTGGTCGGGACCGTATATGGTTCACTACGTGTTTCCGTATGGAGCGGTGGAGATCGTGGATGAGGCGGATGGCCGTAGTTGGAAGGTGAACGGCCATCGTTTGAAGCATTACATTGGAGGAGCGATAAACAAGGATGAGAGGGAGGTAACTCCTCTCGAAATCCCACCTAAAGCCGCCAATTAGTGTCTTGGGTGAAAGCCCAAGTGTACATTTTGTATTGTTTGTATAAGAGTCACCGTTTGAGTATTTTCGTGTTCTAACAAGTATTTTCGTAGTCTTTCGGTGTTTGTTTTGTGTCGTTGAGAATTTCGCAGGTTTCATCACCGCTATGGAACGGAAGAAGCATGAGAAAAGAGCCCTCAGGTATGTTCCTTTGACACTTAGAAAAAATTTTGGGAGTTATGGATGGTTGGGAAAAGTGTTGAAAAAAATTCTAAGGCATGAAAAGGAATTCTTTACGAAACATTCTGTGAAAAACAGCCCTAGGCGTGACGCCTAGGGCCTTAGCGTCGCATGAGGCCTTAAAGGCAAAATTTAATTGATTTCGAGGGCGCCGCGTCACGCGTGGACCCCCTGACCCCCTGGCGTCGCGCGAGGCCTCCCTATTCCGGTTTAAATTGTTTTAATTGAACCTGTCGCTGCATAACTCAATTCCTTTCACCATCTAAAAACCCTAGTCGCCAAATTCACACAAATCACCATATCTTGCTCATTTCTCCATCAAATCACTCCATTCTTCTTCCTAAATCACCACAATCACATTCCCTACAATCTTCACCATAAATTTCACCTGAATTCGCGCTACATTCTCGCGTTTTTGGACAAACTCGGGCACCACAAGTTCAAGGCTTCATTTTTCTTGCTAAATCCGAATCTAAGGTATGATTTCTGTGATTTCTCGTTAGTAGGTAACTTTATTGCTCATTTGTATTGTCGGATCAGTCATGTTTTAGGTCTAGGGTTTGGGTAGTTTGCTAAAGTTGAGATTTTTGACCCATTAATGATGCTAGTGGTATGCGGGTGGTTTTGTTTGGGATGTTTACACAGAATGGGGCTTGCGGATGGTTCGGGTTGGTTTACTTGGGGTTGTTTGAGACTTGTGGGGTATGTTTGGACATTTAGGTCACGTGTTTGAGCTTTAGGGATTTGTTTGGCTAACACTAAGAAGTTTTTGCTAAAAGAAATAGGTTTTTGAACTGATTTTTGCAAATCTAATTAGTTTTCTAAACGGCTTTTGTTTCCCAAAACGTCGCTTCATGGTTTAAAAGTTTCAAACTCTCACGTGCTTAGCCTCAAGTGTGGGGATATTTTGGCACTTATGCTTAATTGAGGACAATTAAAGTGCCGGGAGTAGATAGTGTACATTGAGTCTTAGGTCGTTCGAGTTATTGAGTCTAGTAGTTTTCTTAGAGTAGTACTTTGAGTCTAGTGTCGGGTTTACTAATACGCACGTACAAGTTCACAACATTTTGCCCGTACTCAATCTCCATTCGGGTAGAATGATGTGTAACTTACGCTTTTGTAAACGGTAACCCATGTTTTTCTTCAACTTTATTTTCAGAATTAGCCGCGAATGAAATGCTATACGGCTATTCTAGTTTTTATTAAAAATAATAATAATAATAATAATAAAAAAATAAAAAAATTTAAAAAACACCAAAAATAGTTTGTGATTACTAACATTCTGCATTGTTTTTCTTGTCAAATCTTTCTTGTTTTGCAGAAACATGTCAGGTGAAGGCTCATCGTTTAATCCGAGAAAAAGGAAGATTAAGTATCGGGGGAACGATAGGAGAGTGTATTCCCGAGTCGAGAGGATAGTTGATCACCCGGTCTTAGATTTTGAAGAAGACAGTGATGAAAGGGTGAAACTAAAGAAGTATGTGGTGACTCAAATGTTGGAGCACCGGACGATTGATTGGGAGTGGTTACAAAGTATGGGAGCGAGTGACCGTGTGGCGGAGTTGTTGGGGCCACGACTGAGAGCGGCAATGGAGTGTGATTGGCCGCAGTATACTGAACTTACACTTGAGTTCCATTGTACCTTCCATCATAAAGAGGGTACTTTTGCGGAGAAAAACGCGGTTTCATTCTCATTGGGCCGGAATTTGTACGAGATGAGTATTCCTCAGTTTGGAGTGGCTTTGGGTTTTTATACGGAGGAGGAGGTGCAGACAGATGAGTTTGTCAATGGTTTAAGGGGTGTGTACACTCATCCTCGGCCGAAGTGTTTGGATTCGACAGATTTGGCTAGATTTTGGGAGGAGATTGCGACCCAACCGTTCGCCCAAATGAACCTTATCACATCGGTTCGTGATCCTATACATAGGTATATTCTGAAGGTATTGGCGACTACGGTTGTGGCGAGGAAGTCGGGTGAGAATAAGGCAAATTGGTTGGATATTTTTGCGTTGATGTGTATGGTGGAAAAGAGGAATTAGAACTTGGCAAGTTTCTTTGCATGGTCGTGCAATCGACCTCGTAGGGGAGGAAAACGGGCTGCCATGGATCTTGGGTCGTACATAACCAGGTTGGCAAGGAATTTACGTGCTTTCACAAAATATAAGGCGGACCAGATGCATGAGAGTTTTCCAACGGTTTATTGGAGTGTTGCGGATCTACAGTTAGCGGGTATTCTAACATCTTCGGACCCGCCACAATGGAATTACTCACAGGGTGCTCCTCCGGCACGACAGCCGGTACCTAGGCAGAGGCGTGAGGTCCCAGCTCCACAGCAACCAATCAGACAGCCACGACCTGACCCGTTCACTCCTGAAGCTGCATATGACATGACCCAGCAGCGATTTGATCAGCTAGAAAACAGGATGAGAGTTGATCACCAGTGGATGATGCAGAGCCACCATCGCCAGGACAACATGATGAGGTATATGATGTCGGGTATGAGACTAGATGTTCCTCCACCTTTTGCCGGGTTACTTCCTCCACCACAGTATGGAGGTGAGTAGCAGACCCCGTACGTCTACGGACAATACCCGGGGTACGATCAGTGGGGAGGACAGAGTGGTTATAGTCATGGATGGCAGCAGGCTGGAGGCTTGGGAGTGCAGCAGATTGAGGAGGAGTCAGATGAGGAGTGATGCAGACATACTGAAGTAGCATATATCCTTTCAGGTTTATTTTATTTTATGCTGTTTTGGTAGTTCGATTTGGTTGTATCGGTAGGACATATATTTTTATTTTTCATTTGAACTTGGATTGTTGGAACGTTGAACGTTTGGTGGTATTTGGTTTGGTATGATATGTTTGCTTTAGGTTGATGATTGGAACCGCTTTCCGTTTGTGTGAGAGAGAGTTTGGTATTGTTTGCTGAGCACGTTCGGTATTGGAGGGCTTATGTGGAAACGACTGGCACTTTGACAGTCTCACATACTCAGCTAAGTCATTTCCCTTTTTGTTGTTGTTGTTGTATATTTTTATTTATTTCGTTTGCAGTTTCTATTTTTAGGTAGTTGTTGAGTCGTATTTTCGTTCTTGCATTAGGGACAATGCAATCTCTAAGTGTGGGGATGGGATACTTGTAAATATTTGAGTCTTAAATATGAAAAGCACAAAAAAAAATTAAAAAATTGAAAAATCCAAAAAAAAAAAAATTGAAAAAATCAGAAAATGTCTTTCGAATAAAAAAGAAGTTTGCAAATTGAAACGGAAAATGATAGAAAAGATGAATTTTTGCTCGGGTTCGAATACTAATAATAAGAGAATAAAATAAATCGAGCTTGCGTCTAGTTTGGGATATGTGGATAGGCCCGGGTTTGGTTTTAAGTCCCTTTGAGTTAATATACCTTAATTGTCGGTCTGCTAGTGGGTTTTCGCTTGGGAAATATGGGAAATCAAAACTGCCAATAAGAGTATAAGGGGCACCGTTATAAGTTAAAACCGTTAGAGTTTGTGATCTTGCGGAAAAAAAATAGAATAAAAAGTGAGCTAGAAACTAAATGAAAGTAATGCATTCCTATGTAGTCTGAGCTGGGGATAGCGACTCTACAGCAAGATTACCGCTAGGGTGTGTGAAATCGATCGTGCAAAGAAAAGAAAAAAAAAGTACTGAAACCTAAGTAATCTGTGGTTGGGGATAGCGACTCTACAGCCGGATTGCCACTTGGTTAGGGAAAGCATCGTCTAGTCTCACGAAAGAAAAAAAAAAAGAAGGAAAGAAAAAAAAATGGAAAAAAAATTTGATTGTAAACTCTCTTAGTTTTGATATAAGACGGTTAGGAATTGGTCCAGTGATCGTTCTTTTAGTCCTATAAGCTTGAGGCGGGAGTAGGTGGACCGTTGATTCTGGTGTGAGGCCCTAGGTGGATTGACCGCACTTAAATTAAAATCACATGATAAGGGTTTAGGATTGGATTCGGGTTTAAAGTGGACAAGTATATTCGCAATCGCGGCTAACGCAGGTCTTGGTTTTAATTAATTATACCTATGCTTTTGACCCGAGTGATTATTCGTTTCTGATTCCGTTGCATAATTCTTTTTCGAGGACGAAAAAAGAGTAAGTGTGGGGATGTTTGATGTACTGCAAAGTACATATGTTTTTAGTGTATATTTTGGTCAGTTTTCGGTAGTTTTGAGTCTAGTTTAGGTTATAATTTCGATACTGCTGACGTTAAGCTTTGATTTCAGGTCCCGTAGCTTAAAGTGATGAAAAACGAGTCAAAACGAGCAGTTTGGAAGAAAAACGGGATTCGTACGCGAGATGGAATGCTGGAAAATCAAAAAAAATAATAATAATGAATGAGGAGGCGCCGCGTGACGCCAGGCCCCCCTCGCGTCACGCCTAGGGGTCGATTTCGGAAAACATGTTTAGCAGCTAGGGTTTTGGCTTAATTATTCCCAAGAAACATTGGAGAACCCAAATTACGAATTTCAGACATCTTTGGGCAATCTTGGAGCATTCTTGGAGCACAATCGGAGATCTCAAAGCGTTGGAATCATTGGTACGAGTCACGGGCGAAGAATCGAAGAATATATCGGGTTTTCTAATCCCTTGTTTTGTCGATTACTTTTCTTCGAACTTTGTTACAATGAATTCTGGTTTAGATTTCTTTGGATTGTTTTCACGTTTTAGTATGCTTGGCTAAACTTATAAACCACCTAGACTTGATGAATGGATTAATATAAAGTTTTTACCATTTTCGTTAATTGCATGATTGTTATGGATTGATTGTGTTTAGTAAGCGGTTTGATTTAATGATTTGATGTATATGCATGCTTTGAGTTGGTTTATTGTTATTATTTGCTTCATATGATTCTTAGTGACGGTCTATATCACAACATAGAGTCATATTAGGGTTTAGGATTTCAGTGAGTGTCTATATCACGTTAGAAAACCTTAACTCTTTAGGGAGAATTGCGCAATAACCCCTAGAAGTAATTGGTAATAATTTACTAAGTCTTAGTGTTCTACTAGTCCTAATACCTGGAAAGTGAGGGGCTATTGGTAGGTCTTACCCGGCGAATTGCTTTAGATAGTCCTTGGAAAAGGTCATGTCTTGGTTTACCTGTCGGTTTTATTAGTCTATCAAGTCAAATTAATTACTTCAAACTACCCTAGATCTAGGATTGGAAAAGAATAGGTCAACATTAGGGTACTTACACAATAATTAGACAACTGGAAAGGCGTCTAATAACCGGTAGGATTAACGGCCTAGGTAGTTCCACAGGTTTCTCCTTGAGAAGGGTCGAGGGGCTTAGTTGGTTCTTAATAGGTTTAGTACTTTAAGATCCCGGTTCCATAATTCATGCATTTAACTTAATCGGTAATCTCTTAAAAATGATCCAGGATTCTTGTCTAGGTGGTCTCATTCTCATATAAGAAAAGTCCTCAGTCTTTATTCGTCTTTAATCTAGCTTTAGTTTACTTTAGTAGTTTAATATAGATTTCCTTAGTTTTCCGTAACCCCCCCCCCCAAACAAATAAACAAGTTAAGTCGTGTCTGTCAGTGTCTATTAGAGTCTAGTTTACGTGATTTATAGAGTCTCGTGGTTCGATATCCGGACTTCCTAGGGTTATACTACATTGATCGGTACACTTGCCGATTGTGTGGTTTTAGGTCGAGTCTAGAATTAAAGCTTTTTAGTGTCTAGCTTAGAGAGTCTAATATAGTTAATTTTTATAGTCTGTTTAGCACACATCAAACCCTTCGGAGGTGCGACAATTTCTTGGTCTCGCTGGGTACTATCGTAGATTTATTAAAGACTTCTCGAAGATCGCTCAACCTCTCACTGCGTTAACACAAAAAGGCGTTGTATATTCTTGGGGAACGAAGCAGGAGGTTGCTTTCTAACTCTTGAAACAAAAACTCTGCAGTGTACCAATCTTGTCTTTACCAGAGGGTACCGAAGATTTTGTGGTGTATTGTGATGCTTCTATTCAGGGTCTCGGTTGTGTGCTAATGCAACGCGAGAAGGTGATAGCGTATGCTTCTCGACAGTTGAAGGTTCATGAGAAGAATTACACGACTCACGACTTAGAATTGGGGGCCGTGGTCTTTACGTTAAAGATCTAGAGGCATTACTTGTACGGTACTAAATGCACTATTTATACCGACCACAAGAGCCTTCAGTATATCTTTGATCAGAAGGAATTGAATATGCGACAGCGTCGTTGGGTAGAACTCTTAAACGACTACGATTGTGCAATCAAGTATCACCCAGGTAAAGCTAACGTTGTAGTTGATGCCCTTAGTCGAAAGGAAATGAAACACAAACGTATACGAGCCTTACAGCTCACTATTCACTCAAATCTTCCTGATCAGATCCGTTCGGCTCAGACTGAAGCGTTGAAGGAGGAAAACCTGGAAGCGGAATATTTGCGGGGCATGGAAAAATGACTCGTGGAGAGATCAGACGGCATCATTATTTTATGGAACGAGTATGGGTTCCTTTGTATGGTGATCTTAGGGAGCTCGTGATGGATGAAGCGCACAAGTCTCGCTACTCTATTCACCCAGGTTCAGATAAGATGTATCAGGACCTCAAAGTCTTATATTGGTGGCCGAAGATGAAGGCTCACATCGCGACGTATGTGAGTAAATGTTTGACTTGTGTGAAGGTCAAGGTAGAGTACCAGAAACCCTCAGGCCTGCCTCAACAACCAGAAATACCCATGTGGAAATGGGAGCAAATTGCTATGGATTTCGTCACTGGTTTGCCAAGAACTCAAAGTGGAAATGATACCATTTGGGTGATCGTTGATCGTCTCACGAAGTCAGCACATTTCCTAGCAATCAAGGAAACGGATAAGTTCTCGCAACTTGCTACTATTTATCTTAAGGAAGTGGTTTCTAGGCACGGGGTGCCAACCTCTATTATTTCTGATCGTGACCCACGTTTTATATCAGATTTATGGCAGTCGATGCATAAATCATTCGGCTCATGTCTCGACATGAGCACTGCTTATCACCCACAGACGGATGGTCAAAGCGAAGGAACCATCCAGACACTTGAAGACATGCTGCGAGCATGTGTGATCGATTTGGTAAAGGGTGGGAGAAACACTTGCCGTTGATAGAGTTCTCCTACAACAACAGTTACCATACTACCATTCAGGCAGCTCCGTTTGAAGCGTTGTACGGCCGGAAATGTCGTTCTCCTCTTTGTTGGGCTGAGGTGGGTGACAGCCAGATCACAGGTCCGGAACTTGTACTGGAAACTTCAGAGAAGATTGTCCAAATCAGAAACCGTATGGCGGCGGCGCGTGACCGTCAGAAAAGCTACGCTGATAAGCGTAGGAAACCTTTGGAGTTCACTATAGGCGATCGGGTTATGCTGAAAGTCTCGCCCTGGAAGGGCGTGGTACGCTTTGGGAAACGCGGCAAACTTAATCCGCGTTATGTTGGGCCATTCAAAATTCTGGAACGAATCGGTAAAGTAGCCTACAAGCTCGAGTTACCTGCTGAGTTGGGTAACGTTCATGATGTATTCCATGTTTCGCAATTAAAGAAGTGTTTGTCTGATGAAACACTTGTGGTACCACTTCAAGAACTGAAAATCGATGACAAATTGCAGTTTGTCGAAGAACCAATCGAAATTATGGACCGGGAAGTTAAGATTCGTAAGCATAGTCGGATTCCAATCGTGAGAGTCCGTTTGAACTCAAGACGTGGACCGGAGTTCACGTGGGAATGGGAGGATTAGATGAAGCTCAAGTATCCTCAGCTATTCCCAACTGACCAATCTAGTTCTGATGCAACTTGTGAATTTCGGGGCGAAATTCCCTTTCAAGTTGGGGATGATGTGCCACCTGCGGAAAATCCACAGGCATCCTGATCTAACACCTTGCTGCTTTGAGTTACTTATCAAATTTCGGGACGAAATTTCTTTCAAGTTGGGGATGATGTGACAACCCTAGATCTCAAGGTCTTTCCTCTACGCATCACTTGTTTAACAATCCTGTTTGTTTATAATTTTTTTTACGTGGTATCGTGTGTAGTTTGTTTGAACAATTAAAGGTCACTGATGCTTGGTTGATTAAGTGTGTGATGTTAATTCTTTTTGTGTAATGGAACCCATGTCGGCGAAGATTAAGGTTCTTTGCCCAAACCCAAGTTGACGAAGAATGGTCTTCGTCGCAACCAACATCGACGAAGGTTGACTCTTCGTCGTACTCACATCATGGCGAAGAATCATTCTTCGCTAAGTGAGACTTCGCCAAAGGGGCCTTCGGCCCAGGTATGGTTCGTGGGCCTAACTGTTACTTTATTTGTATAACCACGCATAACCTACAAACATCAAACCCTACACATCCCTCTTCTCCTCTGTAACTAGGTGACAGTCTCCGATCAATCGAAGCCCTGTGTCTCGAACGAACCAACCTACTCGATATCTTGGTTAGTGCTTATTCCATGTTAGTCTGTTGTTATCTGGATGTGATGATTGATATGATTACATGTAATGACTTAGGGTTCCATACTTGTAGAGTTAGCAATGGAAACTTGTGTTCATGAATCGGTAATAGGTCTTTGACAATGTTTGTTATCATGATTGTTGATTTCTAATGGAGTTGATAATCTGAGTTGCACGAGAATGATGATGTTAGTGGTTGGGTTGGAATCCCTATATATATGACTAAACTTATGTGAATCCATGATAATGTGTGTCGATGCTATTATTGGGGTTTATTAATTTTGATGACGAACAACGATTAGGGTTTGTATGAACATCATAAAATAACTGTCGTTTGATCCATTAATCAAGCTGAAAATATGTTAACTGTTGTTACGAAAATTAAGGAATTGAAACTGACTAATAAGGGGCGACGAAGACTCTTCCCCCACGAAGAATCTAGTCCGACGAAGAGTGATTCTTCGTCGACTGACTCTTGACGAACCCTCATGAATCTTCGCCGCAGTCTTACATGACGAAGATTAGTTCTTTGTCGACTAAAGTTAGACGAACCATTTGGACTCTTCGTCGTGTCCATGTTTGACGAAGATTAAACCTTCGCCAAAAAGGGATCCTTCGCCGTAAAGGCAATTGTTTGGGACTGTGAAACAGTTATGATGTTTATGTTATTGGGCACTTGTGATATTCTATTTGTGGCATGATAGTAATGTTAGTTAGATATGAGGGTCTTGACTTGACTCGTGTGGGTAGTCAATCCATCTGTTAAATGTTATCATGATAACTGAGTACTTGATATGCAATATGAGGTGATCATGTGATAGATGCAAACTGTGTGAAATAAGTGACTATATTGATTGTGAAACTGATGTTGATTGGTAACCAAGGTAGGGTTTGGGTTGACCAACGTGGACGGGTAACTTAACATACCGAGCAAATCAAAGGTGAGTTCATTCCTCTTGAGCATGTGTCCCGGTGGGTGGGACAATCATATGGGTATTCCTGAGAGGAATAAGTCTTTTGGGTAAAAACTAGGATGTTAGATAATACACTCATTTCCTATCACCTTAAGTCCCATCTTATACCGAATAGTTACCTGAGAGGTAACGGGGTATTAGTTGATAGCGCTATTAGGCTTGGCAACCTCACACCGTACCTGGGAGGATGGGCGTGAACTAATGACCTTAAATCATGACCAATTCTTAGATAGGGGGCATTGGGGACGGGCAAAACAATCTAGAAGCCATCTTGTACGGTACTCGAGTTATTATCAACATTATAATCAATGAACTGAACTAAACACTTGGTAACCAACGTTTTCATAAAACTATGAATTCGCCAGCGTTGTCTGATACACTTGTTGCATGCTCGCAGGTCGTTAGGTATTTTGGACAAGGAACTTGCTATCTGGGATTGCTGGAGTGGTCATGGGTCACACTGCTTGGATATGCATGACTTGTTTACTGATTTCACATACATTTGGTTTAGAAACGTTTAAACAGTGATTTACTATTTGCTTCCGCTGAACATGTTAAACTTGGATTATGTTTGTGAATGTTTTATCATTATAAATGGAAACTTTGTCTTATAACTTGATGTTAGTTCAATATGATTGGTGGCTAGATCCTGGTATGTCACACGCCTAGCGGGGTCACCACATGTGGTATTTTGGGGGTGTGACATATAATCTGTATAGGTACTTATTTTCTACACACATATAACTATGTTGGTGTAATTTGAATATGCAGATTTTAAATGAGACAAAGTTTGACTGTGAAAGACTATGGAAGACTTTGTATCTACATATGTTCTTTCAGTTATCATATCTAAGAACCCTAGGCAAGTTTCACTAACAAAAAGTCTTTGCTTTTTTTCAGTTATCATATCTAATGGTTTTAAAAACGTCAATAGATCTTCAGTTTGATTCGTGGCGCATGTAATTCCCCCTCTTTTGTTTTTTTCTTTTCTATTTGTTTTATTTTAAGTTTTCTTTTCTCTTCCATTTCTAATTCTTTTATTGGTTTTAATTGGTTTTATTTCAGTTTGGTGGTGCTTCTATTGTTGTATTTGTCATGTTTTCTTCTCTTTAATGTGGACCAAATAAACAAAGATTTACATATGAGAGATGCCAAATCGAACTTGGTTTAGAGTATTATAGGCAATTAATAGCTATTAGTTATGCGCACTTAGAGTAACAACTTTTTTTTTTGTTTTTATATAAATAGGTGTTGAAACGAATCAAGGAAGAAAGAAGTGTGTTGGTCTGGTAGTTGGCGCTTAGGCTTGCAACGTCAAGATCATTGGTTCGAATTGAGGCGCACGTAAGAAGATGTTTATTTTATTTCATTAATGCATTTTTACGTGTGTTTGATGTTATTGTTTTTGAAATCACACCATATGTTCTACAGTGGCGGAGCTTTAATGGAAACTAGGTGGGGGCCGGGCTCTAAAAATCCAAATCGGTGGTGGCGGACTCTTAAAAATCCAATATTTTACAATACAAAAAACTAATTTCAAAAATTTTCGGTAAAACTAACACTACACGCGAAAATTGGCGGGTGTTGGGGCACCTAGGGCCTCTATTATCCTCCGCTCTTGGTTCTACTATGATAGTCATGACTTTGTTTCAATTTCTTACATATACATGTGACACAAAAAGCATGAGTTCTAAACTTCTATATAATTATTTTGAAATACATAACTATGCATCAAAATGTAGAGTCACTTGATGCTATGTGGAATACCCAATGAAAGGGATTAATGTCTAGGAGTTTAAGAATGACATATTGGTAGGAAGAGTTTTCCATGTATGTTTGATTTAGGCTTAGAACACTAATGTTGGATATTTACACATTTCACCTTAGCAACCAACTGGGGTAGCCCAGTTGGCCAGCCTCACCCGCCCTCAGCCCTGAGGTCCCGGGTTCGAATCTTGGCAAGCTGTAAATCGCCCCAAGGTTCGGCTCGGGTGGGTATTAACCGCTAGGCAGCTATGGGGCTAAGCTAGCTTGTGGAGTGAGTTCACTCCAGCGGCCGGGAGGTCCGTGCAATAACCCCCCCCCCCCCCCCCCACATTTCACCTTAGCTCTGACCTTTTAGGAATTTCGGTTCAGTTTTCCCAATAATTAAGTAACTTAGGAATCCATAGCAGGATGTTATAAATATGTGAAATAAAATATTCCCCAAATAATCTATTGAAATTGGATTGTATAGTTTTGGACAACTCTTAAGGCTAAAAACATACAAAAAATGAAGCTTTTGGTGTTTCAACTTTGAAATGGAGGATGAACCCATTGACACCAATCTCATTTCTTGATCACATTGTAAGAAGACTTGGATTAACTGATCATGTTCATTAGGATTTCTTCAAGAAATGTGAAGCTATGATTCTTTGTGTATTTTCAGGTAACATAATGGTCAAATTAGATCTCTTTTACTATTTTTCTTCTTCTTTTTTTTATAAATTCTAAAATTTTGTTTCCATTTTGGTGTTTCTTTTTGTTTCAAGATTCGTATGTTATAAACGATCCGTATTGGGCACAGCTACAATGCTTCAAGTTGTAGATGAAATTGAACCTCTTAATTGTATTGACTACAGAAGTCGACTTTTGGATTTCTTAAAACCACTAAGGTTTGCCTTCTTTTCCTTATGTTTCATGTACAACTCTCATTGTCTATAGTACAACATTTGTTTCAACAAATGGTAGCAAAAGTACTTTGTTGGAGAAAAAGTCACAGTAAACACCCTCCTTCATTTGTGTTGGTTATTAAGCCTTAAACATGTACTTTATGTCTTTATGCGTGCACTAATGTACTCCGACAGAAGGGTAATTTAGTCTTTTTGTGTTGGTCACTTAGTTACACACTTGGACCATAATGTACTTATATACATCTAATAACTACTTTTTTCCTTTCATGATACATCTAATAAAAATGATATATGATAAGCCTTTCTAGCATAAAAATGATAATTTATGTAGAAACTCTATTCTTAGAAATTTTTTTTTAATGTAACAAGGATGGTTCTATAGCTGTGAACAAAGTGCGTGGAACAACAGTCCTTCCTCCCATGACTGCCGATCCCAAAACAACCAATAAGGAAAGAAGAATAACCAAGGCTCAAACACATAATGCTTTCTTTTTAGTTCATGTCTCCGTAGAAGAATAACCAATTTGTTTGGGGATGCTTCTTTCCTTCTTCATTCATGACCCATATTAAGGTAGCATTTTCGTAAATCTTTTAAAAACTAGAAAAAAAATTCCTTTTAAAAGTTTATTTAAAATTGGTAAATAATATAATTTATTGTGAGACCACCCGTGTGTTACACGGGGTACTTAGACTAGTATATATATATAATATATATATAATGTATGGGTGGGAGTTGGCTACAAAGTCATTTTTTTTCTAAAAAGTGTAGGAAGTGTTTACATGTGTCATCTCTAGCATTTTAATAAAAGAGTATAATTGTAATTCACTAAATAAGTTATTTATGGATGTGATAGTTTTTAATAACTAATTGAGATTTTTATGGCAACTCATATATCTTAAACCCACTATTAATTATGTACATCACGTTAATAGCATTGTTTACCTTACATTCATCTGATCCTTCGTCTAAAGTTCGAAGCATAAAACACATTATTTATTTCATGACTTTGTGTTTTATCAGTTTCTAGTTATTTACATGGGGTTATATCAATTTTCACAATAAAACGTAGTATCTTTCATCCGAAGTTCGAAACGTAAAACAAATTAATTATTTCTTGACGTTGTGTTTTATCGGTTTTTGGTTTCTTCACACTGCGTTATATCAGTTTTCACAATTACACACACCCCTCACACATTTCTTTCGTAACATAAAAAAAATATTCATTATTTTTTAACATTGTGTTTTATCAGTTTCTAGTTTCTTCTCATTGTGTTATATCAGTTTTCACAAGTAAACACACCCCTCACGCATAAAACACACCGGTGCTTGAAATACACAATAAAAAACACACCCAACATCTATAACACATTTCTGTTTCTCTTAGCCCACAGCAATCATCCTTTAAATCGAATCAAAATAATATTGCCTTTAAATCGAATCAAAATAATATTGAAACAAAGTCGTGAATTCCACTAAAATAATATGCAAGCATTTAATATTATAAAACAATAAATTATTACAAGATACCATCGATATCTATATGCAATCAAATTCAAATAAAAACACAATTATAAAACAATAAATTATTAAAAGATACCATCCATATCTATATAGAATCAAATTCAAATAAAAACAATTGTATCAAAATAGAAATGATATAGAATTATGCCGAAAATTGAAATAATAATAAAGTTGTGTCTTGAAATGATAATAAATTATTAAACCCAAATAAAATTAAACAAGTATTTTAAAGTACATTTCAAAACACACACGAGAATCATCCATAAGTTATTGGTTTATATCGCCACTCAAAAAAGAATCATAGTTGTTGGTTTATATCGCCACTCAAAAAATGTTTTGAACTAAATTGTAAACTGAATCCATGATTTTAGGAAATTTTGTTTTTTTAGCATACAAGGTGATAAGTAAGAGAGTGTTTTTTTTTTAATCGCGTCAAATGAGTTTTTTGTTCTCCATCAATTAAATGAGTCCTTATTTAAAAATAAATATTACAAAAATGTCATCAAGATGATCTCAACCATTAAAAACACTCATCCAATGGTCTAAAACGCTTCCTACATTTTGTAAAAAAACACACTTTGTAGAGGAACCTATAATGTATATCTAGGGGTAAGATCAAATAAAAAGTTAATTTTCCCTAAGTAGGATGAGAAGGATTCTTAACCATTCATTTTTCAAATCAATGGTTAAGATGAAAGGGTAGGAGAAAGGAGGAGTGCAAGGGTATCTTTGGAAAATCCTATTTATAGACTTACTCTCTCCACATGCAAGGCACATGCATATTCCACTCCCATTTTTTAAACGTTCATAACTTTTTTATACGACATTATTTTTTCATAAAAATTTCACCGTAAAATCGAGCGTCTTTTTATCTTTAATTTGAGTACCATATTGCTATATAAAATATGAAGACTAAAAAAACCCACTTAAATGTGTTGTATTTCTATGTTGTATAACATTTTTTTTTGTTGAATTTCTGTACTATATTTATGTGCTAATTTTTTTTGTGTTGAATTTTTTTGTCTTGAATTTTTTTTTTCCTCAATTTTTTTTGTGCTGGATTTTTTTGTACTACATTTTTTTGCTGAATTTTTTCGTGCTATATTTTTTTATACTAGATTTTTTTGTGCTATATTTTTTTGTACTACATTTTTTGTACTAGATTTTTTGTGCTAGATTTTTTTGTGCTATATTTTTTTGTTGTATTTTTAAAAAAACAAAAGGGGTGCCACATGTTATTTTCACTCTTATTTATAAGGACCAAAATGCCCTTCATTCCTACTTATTAGGAGTGCCACATGTCATCATCACAATCTTTCTTAGGCTACTTAGGCGAAATTCACTTTTTAGTGGATCCTTCCCCTGTATATCTATACCTTTAGACAAAATAAATGATACAAATTGCTTATTAAATTGTTAAACTGTCAATTTGAATTCGTTAATAAGAAAAAAACGCACATAAATTTAAAAGAATGTAAAGCAACAAATCTTATATTGATGTTGAAAGAAAGTGGTGTCAAAGAAAATGTTTTGCCACTTTACGTTAATCCTCCACTGTCTTTTCTTCATATACGATATACATTGAAAAGCAATAATTTATAAACGACAATTTTAACTTTTCTTTTATACATTGAAGATCAATAATATTATTGTGATATGAATATAACAGCCGGCATATTGTGATAACGTCAAGTTCCCTTTCAAATATATAAATAAAATGATTGTTTTGAACTCGATTGACTTGTTGGCTTTATTATGGAGGACGACACTTTTAAATTGAGGGGGTTCCTTTCATGGGTTCTGTTTGTCGTGAAAAGAAACAAAAATACATTGTCATACACATATCATATTTTACACAATTTTATATGTATAATTATGCATCGCCTAATAATGTAAGGTTATCATGATGAGGATGGGATATTTTAAACCTTGAAAAAGTACATGCTAGCGAACTATAGTTATAAGTTGCAATGAATTTTCAGTGTAACTATATAAGTTGCAATGATTTTTCAATGTAACTAACAAATTTTCCTCGAGTAATGTAGCGGAAACCTTCATATTAAAATATGAAAAAATCTATTTAAATCTTGGTATATTTTTTAAGTGATACATTTAAAGGTGAAGAAACACTGACCTGAACGGTAGGCTTCGACTAGGACTTCAACTCTTGGCGATCCGAACAACTAACTACAAAACAGAACACCGTTAGGACTCGTTATAGGAATAAGGTTATTCCTGTTACCACTCTCCGGCGTGAGAATAAGTCTCGGTTTGGGAGTAAGAAAATATGTGTAGAGAGAGAGAGTAAACGAGAGCAGAATGATCATACCTTTGATGTTTACCTCTATTTATAGTTTACCATTAGGGTTTCCTCTAACTTAAGATGGGCTTCGATAAGTTAGGGATTCGCATGATCCTCCAAAAATATAGGGGATTTGGTTACGTGATTTATCCATGTAGAATATAAGATTCTAGAATAAACATGTGTAATTATATAGGGTGAGGATCAAATAAGAAGTGTATTTTGGCTAGGAAGGATAGGAAGCAATACGATAATGACATTTGACAAAATTTAAAATAAAGAGGAAGAGTATTTTAGTCAATCGTATCCTTTATTTTTCTCCCCAGTAACTTCAAAACCAACCATTTTCAAAACCCACAATCTTCAACCATTTCTTCACTTTCTATCTTAATAATTACTACATTATAGTGCGATTTTCGTCACCAATCATTGAATCAAACACCCGATCAACGTGTTCTTTAGCTTTTTTGAAGAAAACCCAGTTTAATTTCATACAAAATCTCGTTTTTTCCTGTGATTTTGAAGATAATCACTCAATCCGTTCGATTCGATCGCTAATAAGTGTTTCTATCATTCAAATTTCGTCAATCGTTGAAGAAACTGACTTCGGTCCATGTAAGAAATTCTTTAATTTCATTTTTATGATCTGAGTTTTTGATTTAGTCATTGCGTTTTACGATCTTGGCGGGGGTCCGGGGGCAGCGCCCCTGGTAGCAGGGTCCCAGGGGCGGCAGCCCCTGGTGGGGTCCAAGGGGCAGAGCCCCTGGCTGGGGTTGATCTCCTACTTACTGGTCAGACAATTCACAGACAAAACTATTGTTCTGGTTCAATGCGTTTTAGAGAGAACACTTTCTTTAGTGTTTTTAGGCCATTACCTTTTAGAACTAATACATTTTTATGTGTTTTCTGGCCATTGCGTTTTAGAAAAACACATTTTTGAAGTGTTTTTAGTCATTGCGTTTTAGGTAAAACACAATTTTAGGTGTTTTCAGTCCATTGCGTTTTAGAGAGAACACTTTCTTTTGTTTTTTTAGGCCATTGCGTTTTAGAAAGGAGACATTTTTAAGTGTTTTCTGGCCATTGCGTTTTATAAATAAGACATTTCTTTGTGTTTTTGGTGCATTGCGTTTTAGGTAAAAACACATTTTTATGTATTTTCAGTCCATTGCGTTTTAGAAAACAGACATTCTAAGTGTTTTCTAGCCCATTGCGTTTTAGAAATAAGACATTTGTTTGTGTTTTTTGTGCATTGCGTTTTAGGTAAAACACATTTTTATGTGTTTTTAGGCTATTGCGTTTTAGAAATAAGACATTTCTTTGTGTTTTCTGGCCATTGCGTTTTACAAATAAGACATTTACTTGTGTTTTTGGTGCATTGCGTTTTAGAAAAATGTCATTTTTTAGGTTTTTTTTCCATTGCGTTTTACGCAACTGGGTTTTCAATTTTTTTTCGAAAATATAGCAATAGTATACTCGTTTTAAAGATAAAAAAACGCTCGTTTTTTTGGTGTAATTTTTATAAAAAAATAATGTCGTATGAAATAGTTATTAACGTTTAAAAAATGGGGGGAATTGGAGGAGAGAGAAACTATGGCTTGGATTGACTAGAATGCCCCTAAACAAACCCACGCGCCTCTTTTCTTCTCTTCAATTTCCATCATTTAATCTTAGCCCTTGATTAAATAAATGGATGGTCAAGATTACTTTCTAGCCTTCTTAACCAAATAAACTTCCTATTATATCCTAACCCATATTATATATTTATAATAAAATAATATGTAATGACCGGGTCGGGTTATCCGTTCCGGGTCATACCTCGTCATGTCCCCCCTAGTCCGAAGTTATGAAATGAAATTAATGAGATCGGACTAAAAAAGGAAAAAAGTCAAAATACCACCTTTGGATGCATATTTCTCGTATGGGAGTACCGTTACTTTTTTGAATTATGGCGGTGATGTGAAAGGGTGTGACAGTTAGGTCATCATTAGGATGACAGTTGTACATGCCCTGTTTTGACACGCGTTCCCATCCTGTTTGCCTTTTTGAATTTGAAGGGTTGTTTTCCCCTTCTCTATAAATAGGTTGTTCGTTAGGGTTTTGTTCATTTATTTCTTTTTCTTCATCTTCTTCAAATTTTTAACTGCACACTATGGCTTCCAAAACCGGCGAGTCTTCTTCAGCCCAGGCAAGTTCTGATGCCTTGTATTGCAAGTGGGGGACGATATCGTTCAACAATCTTGTACAAGAGTATGATATTAGACCGGAATGGAATCCAGTGTTACCGTCGAAGAAAGACACGACGTTCCCACTGAAACAGGGTAAAATCACTCTGTTCAGTGATTTTTTTCAAGTTCTGCAATTTCCGATTGCCAATCACCAAATTTTGTAAGTCCGTTCTTGACGAATACCAGATTCACATGTCTCAGATGCATCCTCTAGGGTTAGTTAAACTTCGTCACTTCGAATTTGCCTGCATAGCACTGGGTCATATCCCTGAAATCATGGTGTTTAGGGCTTTTTTCATTCTTGTGTGGAAATCCCCTTTTTTACATTCGGTCGACGAGACATTGTGTCTTGCCTGAGGGACATCCCTGCTAGTTCCATGGACAAGGACTGGAAGAAGAAGTTCTTCTATATTGATGCCAGTGTTATCCCTGGGGAGATGCACTGGAGGGAAATGGGGGCCAAAGATAAATTTAAAGATGACGGTCCACCTGCTGATGCCTACATCGAGAATGCTATGTTTAAGAGGTTAAGCCAACGCCCCTCCGAGTGCACGGTGATCCCGGAGGGGGCCCTGGTGATGGTTGGGATGAGTTTACTATGGCGTAATAGCAAGTTATACCCTGCCTTTCAGAGGGTTGATAGAGGTACGTGTCAATTTGCTATTAATTTGATTTGCAAATTGTGTTTGTTTTAATGTGTATGAATGTCAAATAGGTTAATGGAGTTTGTTTGACTTTGTTGACCCCCCGGAATGCTGCTCTAAGGTCCGCGGACCGGGCGGTTGGGGAGTAGGAGCCTGATGTGTTGAAGATTCACATCAAACAATTTCTACTTCCCGCCGTGCCGGCGGATCCAACTACTTATGTCTCTAAGCCTCCCCCCAGTGGGGGGAGCGGTGTTTCCCTTGAGGAAACAAGGAAGCCATCCCGGATAAAGATATCTGGGAAGAAGATTATTACCACGAGGACAACTGCTTCGCCGGTGGCGGCTAGCATTTCTGCGACCCCGGAGGGTGCAGCTGTTACTTCCGCCCCTTCTAGTTTGGGGAGTCCACAACACGCGCCTAAAAGGCGTAGGATGATGCCCCCTTTGACCACTTTTCAAGCAACAAAAGCTGCTCTAGCATTACATGCTGGTAAGTGATTGTATATGTCAATATAGGATTTGGTTCCTTTATTCGTGTTCTGAATATTTGCTTTGGTGCAGGTTCTCTTGCTGAGGCCCAAGTTGAGAGTGGGTCCTCTATGCCTTTAACCTCTAGGGAAATTGTTCCCTCCACGGCTGGTAGCGAAAGCATTCCCCTTGTAGATCTTATATCATAAGCAAGTGTTGTTTCTGTTAGCTCTTCGCTGCCACCACCATTGTTCACTACCTCTGTTGTTATAACACCCAGCTCTGTTACCACGCCACTGTTTTCCAGCTCCACTCCCGTGTCTATGTTTGATTCTCCGATTGGCGATTTCTTTGTGCCTGGGAAAGAAATGCCTACAACTTCCGCTGTTGGCGAGTCAACAAGTGCCAAGGATACCACTGTTAGTGATACTAAGGGATCTAGTGGTGTTTTTGCTGAAGATGGGGCTCGTTTGTCTGATGATCTCTATCTTCCCACCGTTTGCTGGGATCCGTATGCTCAGGACAAACGCCATCAACCTAAGTGGAAGATAACGGAGTCTTCCAGGCTGGTTTCCCCCCCAGTGGTGCATCACTGGGTTGAGCGGGCATACCCTCCGGCTGAATCTGCCTATGTGGAGGGGTTAGATAACGAGCACCAAATGAATACGATGATGGTGGATGCTGTCGGTCAACCCAGGAGGCTGGCTGAGATCCGACGCCGGTGGATGCATGATAATAATGAGCTTCACCAAGCGCGGATGACCATTTAGGAGCTTATGGATGAGAAGTTCTGTTTGGAAAGTCAGCTCCAGACTGCTAGTCTCAGGGAGAGGCGGTTTGTGTCGGAGAAAAACAAGGTCGAGGATGATCTGAAGTGAGTAACGACCAATCTTGCTGAGGAAAGGGTGATATGGGCCCGTGACATAGCGGAAAAGGATCGTGTTCTTTCTCATGCCAAGGCTGTTCAGGAAGAGTTGGAGCGTAAAGCCGTCAATGAGGCTCAAAAGGTGTGGTCTAAGTTATCAGTTGAGGTAGAAAAGTTCCGTATTGACACCGATTTTGTTTATCAGGTGCAGGAGAGGTACCAAAATTTGGCCTTGGAGTTAGAGGCATCTAATGCCAAAGTCCAGGCCAAACAAGTTGAGCTGGAGGAGCGGGAGGAAAAGCTTAGGGAGTTGCAGAAAATGTGTGACTCCCTGGTCTCTGAAAAGAACCAGCTTGTGCAATCTTCAACTGCCCAGCAGGCGCATCTCAGGGAGGCGGAGAGTGCCTTGGACCAGACCAACGCTGAAGTGGATAGTTTGACCAGTCGCTTGGCTGTTCTGCAGGGTGTTAGGAGCTAGCTGATATTCAATGGTTTGGTTGGTGCGTTTGAGTATCTACGCAAGTCAGAGTCCTTTGTTGCCCTCCTGGATCGCCTGTCTACTGCTGTTTACAAGTCGGATCACCATGACGGCGTCCACGAGGGTTATGCTAGTTGCCAACAGACAAGTAGGATTACTCCCGAGTTCCAGGAGAGAGGAGGCAAATTTACAGCGGAGATGGCAGATGCTCTTGAGGCAGTTTACAATGATCCGCTGCCAGCGTATGCTGAATTGGCTAACAAGGTGTTTGAAGACGACGTGGACTCTTTATGCCATATGCCAGATGCGGCAGAAGAATCTGGAGAGGAATGAGCATTTGTTTGTTTGATGTTTCTTTTGTTACTTAGATATTTTTGTATAAAACAATATTTTATGTATGTTGGGGTGCGTGTGAGCACTTGATTTTGTCAAAAGCAATTAAGGAAACCATCATTATGACTGTGCCGTCGTTTGAAAAAATGTGGCGATTAGACAAGTAATAATGATTCCTTATTAATTTTGCTTGCGTCATGGTTGTCGACTATTTTAACCGTCTATAAATTGACCCTTGCTTTTTTACCATATTTGGTAAATGAACAATGAGTCAAAAATACCGTCTCCGGAAAGTCTCCGACATACTGCAAACCTTGGACGTAACTGAAGCTATGGTCCGTCTTCGGGATAACATGCCGGAGAAAACAATGGAGTATCAGGAGGTAGAGTGGTGTACAAACGACGTCGAAGTTTGATAAGGGTGTTGTGTTCTTGACAGTGGACACCCTAAGGGTGCTGTGTTCTTGACAGCGGACACCCTAATACAAGTTTGATAAGGGTCCTTCTACTGCCAGAGTCAAGTTTGATAAGGGTGCTGTGTTCTTGACAGTGGACACCCTAATACAAGCTTTTCCTTCCGAGTGCTTACGTCGATGCAGAGTGGTGTACGAACGACGTCGAAGTGGTCGTCGATGTCCAAGTCATGTTGACGATCGGAAGATGGTGGCTTCTCCGGCAGGTGGGGCGAATGATGACAACTTGATCATCGACCCTCACCCCTTGGATTGGTACGGTGAAGCATTGCACACCCCTGCAGAGGTGTTAGCAATGTTCCCCGATATGTAAATAAGTAGAACATGTTCGTTTTTTTTTGTGTTCCCATATGTTGGTTTTTGAAAACAGGGACAAGTGCTTGGTTTTGTAAGATAGTTGTATGTATTTATTACCAAAATACCTATCTTTTGTAGTGGTTAATGTATCTATTACCAAGATACTCACTCTTAGTGTTGTATAGTTTTGGTCATCTGACTTATATATGAAAAATATTTCGTGTCAGAGACATTTTTTACCGTGATATGCAGTTTGAATACGATGGTAATTTGTTTTTTTTTTTTGTACCGTAATATGCAGTATAAATGCGATGGTAATTGTTAGTGTACATGTAGATAACAAAAGAGAATAAAAAGGTAATTCTTATTAACTTAATAACTGAAAAGAGAAAGAGACATCGTTCTTGATGAATTACACTTGTTCGAAAGGAAAACTGTCTAATCCGCTGTTAGGGGCGGATGTCTACATGTAACATTTTTTCAATTGGGCCGCGTTCCAGATGCGTGGAACCGCTGTGACATCGAGCCTGGATAGGCGGTAAGCCCCTTTGCCCAGGTCTTCTTGGACTATGTAAGGGCCTTCCCAGTTGGGTCCCAGCTTTCCCGTGGATTCCGCCCTACTAGCCTCATTATCCCGCATGACGTACTCGCCCTCCTTGAAGGTTTGCTGGGCCACGCGTAGATTATAATACTTTTCCAAGGTTTTCTTATATTTTGCCTCGCTAATGGCGGCCGCTTCGCGCCGTTCTTCCAGGAGGTCTAGGCCTTCCCGTAGGAGCCTATCGTTGTCATCATCAGTTGTTAGGCGCCTTAGCGAAGGTAGCCCTACCTCCGCTGGTATCATTGCCTCTGTGCCATAAGTTAGGCTGAAGGGGGTCTCGTTGTTGCTTGTCTTGGGCATGGTTCGATGTGCCCAGAGAACGTTTGGCAATTCTTCTACCCAGGAACTCCCTTCGTAACATAGCCTTCTTTTGATTCCATCCAGCAGACTTCTATTTGCCCTTTCCACTTGACCATTTCCTTGGGGGTGTGCAACCGATGTAAAGATTTGTTGAATCTGTAGCTCTACACACCAATCTTGTAGGACCTTGTCTGTGAATTGTGTTCCATTATAGCTCACCAGATATAGCAGTAGTCCAAATCGGCAGACAATGTGTTCCCATAGGAATTTCTTGGCATTTTCAGCAGTTATCTTGGCCAACGGTTTTGCTTCGACCCACTTAGTGAAATAATCGATTGCCACGATCAAGTATTTTAGTTTCCCCGAGGCCAGCGGGAATGGTCCCACGATATCAATCGCCCATTTTTGAAAAGGCCATGCCGCTGTTACTGGGATCAAGTTGTTCTTAGGGTGGAGTGTCTGTGGAGCATACTTTTGGCAGCTACGGCATTTTCTAAGTTCAACCACCGCGTCTTCATGCATTCCGGGCCAGTAGTACCCAGCGTTTTGAATTTTAGCAACAATCGCCAGGGGTCCAGCGTGAATGCCACATATCCCGGAGTGTATTTCTTGAATCAGGTATGTAGCTTCTTAAGGGGATACGCACCGTAACAGTGGTCCCATATATGAATTTCTGTATAGGACGCCATTTTGTACTTCATATTTTAACGCTTTTGTCTGTATCTTCTTGGCGTCGCCCCTGTCGGAGGGCAGTTCCCCTTTTGTGAGGAATTTTGGGTTGGGAGTGTACCAACAAGGTTCTTTCGCTGTAACAGCGGATACTTCTCGGTGCTCTATTGAAGGTGACTGGAGCGTTTCCACCTTTACCTCCTTTTCCATACCAGATGTGGCTAGCTTACTTTGGGCGTCTGCTATTTGATTTCTTCCGCGATGGACGTGACTGAGTGTAACGCTGTCGAAGGAAGCTATGAGCTCCTTGGTTTTGGCTAAGTATTTTGCCATTGTCTGATCTTTGGCTTCATAGGTCTCGTTCACTTGGTTATTGACCAGCAAAGAGTCCACGTATGCATCGACCCTTGTTGCTCTCAAAGACTGGGCCATCCTCAGGCCCGCTAACAGCGCTTCATATTCTGCTTCATTATTAGAACATTCAAAGTCAAATCGTAAAGTATACATCAACTTTATTTCATCCGGGCTTATTAGCATAAGGCCCGCGCCTGCCCCCTTTCCACTGGAGGATCCATCTGTGTATAACTTCCAGGTTTGCCTGGACGTGCTAGATCCTGGCATGTCGTTAACGACTGGATCTTGGATCACTTCTCCCTTAGGGATTTCTGCTAAGAAGTCGGCGACCACCTGGCCATTGATTGCTGTTCGTTTTCGATATTCAATGTCTAGGGCCCCCAGCTCAATTGCCCATTTGGCTAATCTTCCAGAGATTTCTGGCTGGTGTAAGATTTGCTGTAGGGGGTAATTTGTTAAGATTTGTACACGATAGCCCTGGAAGTATCTCCGGAGACGCCGGGTGGCGTGGGCGAGTGTAGGTACTAGTTTTTCCAGTGTTGGATACCGCGTCTCAGGACCCGCTAGCACCCGGCTAATATAGTATATGGGCGTTTGTTTGCCATTCCTTTCGACCATGAGTACCGCGCTTACAGCGTTTTGGGCTGCCGCCAGGTACATTTTTAAAAGTTCCTTTGGGTATGGTGCCGTCAAGGTTGGTAACTTCTCAATGAACCGTTTCATGTCTTGCAAGATCTCTTCTGCTTCACTGGTCCATTTAAAGTTATTCTTGTTGAGGCAGTCTTTTAATGTTTTTATGAATGGCAAGGACCTTTCAGCATGTCTTGCCAGGAACCTGTTTATAGCGACTAGATGCCCATTCAATGCCTGTGCCTCTTTTAGAGTCCTGGGCGATGGCATTCGCGTTATTGCAATTATCTTTTCTGGGTTGGCCCTAAAGCCATCCCGGGTGACCACCACCCCCAAGAACTTGCCTTCCTCTACCCCGAATGAACTCTTCTTGGGGTTGAGCTTGATGTTGTACTCTCTCAACTTTCGAAAGGTTTCCTCGATGTCTTCGAGCATTTGTTTTTCTTCCATGCTCTTGATTACTAGGTCATCGACGTATACCTCCAAATTTCTGCCAATTTGCTTCTCAAAGGCTTTATCCATGAGTCGTTGATAGGTGGCCCCAGCATTACGTAGACCGAAAGGCATTTTGGTGTAGCAGAAAATACCTATATCGGTGTGAAACACAGTTTTCTCTTCGTCTTCTCTTGACATCTTGATCTGGTGGTAACCCTTGTAGGCGTCTAAGAAACACTTGTACCTAAAAGGGACCAAGGAGTCAACTTTGAAATCCATTTCGGTAGTGGACAGGCGTCTTTTGGGCAAGCCTTGTTCAAGTCTTTGAAGTCAATGTACATCCGCCATGTTCCATCTGGTTTCTTGACCATAACGGGGTTTGATACCCACGTATGGTATTTCGTTTCCCGAAGGATTCCAGGTTCGACCAACTTTCGTACTTCTTTTACTACGACTTCTCTTCGATCAGGGGCCATGCTAAGTTTTCCCTGTGCCACCGGCTTGATGCCTGGGAGTGTAGCTAACCTATGTTCCGCCTTATCCCGGGGTATCCTGGTCATGTCAGAATGTTCAAAGGCAAAAATATCGGCGTTTCTTCATAACAATTGTTTTAGATTGTTTTTTTGTTTCGGGAGAGAGGCTGTCTCCTATCGTAACTGTCTGCTCGGGGTGACGTGTGCTCATAACCCATCTTTCTGGACCGATCGCCCCGGTAGGTCCCTGACGACACCTTTTAGTATCCAAGACTTCCCCCACTTTGTCCCGGTGAACTGTTGCTATTCCCCTCGGCGTGGGGAACTTCATGAAACCTCGTGCTGTGGATATACAACAACGTCTAATTTCCCCAGTGTAAACCTTTTGATTATTATGTTGTGGTAGGATTCAGCACGCATGATGCGGATTGGTGTGTATATGGATTTAAGTATATTTTAAGCCCTTTTCACACGTTAGTCAAGTTTTAAATTTATAAAACATGATATTTTACTAACACCAAACACACATATGGGCAAGTGCATCCATCGTGAGCGTAGTATGGTGTTGGCAAGATACCGAGGTCGTCCAAGGACACAAGAGCTTTTAGTACCGGTTTATCCTCAACGTCTAATCAAATCAAAAAGTTAGAAAAAGGTTTTAAACAAGTAAAAATAAAAACTAACTAAAATGCTGAAAAATAAAATAAAATAAAAACAGATAGACAAGATGAATCACTTGGCTCCGACTCGTGTATAGTGTAACATTTGATTATTTCCACACTTTTGCACTTTTTAAGAGATTATCTTAGTTATTGTAGTAGGCCCCTCTTTTGAAGGTGACGTTACCCTCAACCCAGTAGTTTGAGTCAGCAAGGATACAATCCTAAAGGGTTGGATTATTGAAAGATAATTAATTAAGTTATTAATGCATATTATGGTAGGCCCCTCTTTTGAAGGTGACGTTACCCTCGGCTAAGTAGTCTGAGTCAGCAGGGATACAGTCCTAAGTAGCCGGGTTAAAGTATTAATAGTAGCTTACATATGAGAGGATCAAAGAGTTTGGACCCCCGCCATCCAATACCGGTGGGTATTGAAGGAGGTCCTACTAAATTTGACCCAGGTCCTTGCAGGATCTATACACTGAACAAGGCAAGACTCTTACCAAACCGTTCCTTTAACCCCCGACCAGGTAGCCAACATATCTCCATATAGACCGTGGAGATATGAATGGTGAAAATCTTTTATTTTATATAGACAGTAAAATAATGCCAAGACACCACTGACAAACGATAAGGAAGAATCACCTTCAACATAAGAAACTAGTTATTAAAGTCATTAATACATAACCAAGTAAAAAGTGCGAAAAGATTAAAAATAAAAAGTATTACACTAGACACCTGTCTTCACCAAGTGATGTAAGAGACTTAGGTAAACATGGCCTTTGATTGTCAAGAACTCTTACGATCAATCTTGGATCCCGAGATGACTCACACACTCTATGATGGACAATGGATGATGGTGGTGGATGATGGTGTTGTGATGGTGGTGGGTGATGGGTGAAGTGTGAGAGAGGTGGTGTGCCAAGGGATGGTTTGCAAATGAGCCAAGCACCCCTATTTATAGGCTGAACAGTAGCTCGGGCACGGCCCCGTGTCCAATGGGCATGACCCCAAGTCCATCCTCCTTCTCTGTCTTCATTAATTGCTCTTGTCTGCATTAGTTGACCACGGCGCCGTGTCCGCTGGGCACGACCCCGTGTACAGAAGCGTATCTGTACTATCAAGATTAGCTTGGATTCTGCGAATCTTATAGTTGACCACGGCCCCGTGTCCGCTGAGCACGGCCCCGTGGTGGGCGATAGAAGCTTCTACTACTTTGTCTTTTATGCTGACACTTGGGCACGCCCCCGTGTTCACTAAGCACGGGGCGTGTTCAGCCTTCTGTCTTCTTGATTTTTGCTTGGGAAGATGCTGTCGGGGGGTCGGGCATGCCACGTTTGTTCTTTTTCTTGTATTTATGTTAGATTTAGCTGCCTTTTTGCTTCTTTTGTTAATTTGTGCTCATTTAATCCTGAAAATACAAAGGAAGACAAAAACACACTTTTTCTAACATTAGTACTAAAAAAGGGTTAGTTTTATGCCACAATTGATGTAATTTATATGTTGCATTTTGTGCACATCAAATACCCCCACACTTGAATCTTTGCTTGTCCTCAAGCAAAACTCTTTATAATGTGGCTTTACACTCCCAAATGGAATGGGTAGAAGAGAAGGTTTTCGGGCATGTCATAGAGTGTCGGGATTTCCAAGATTCTTTATTAAGTTTTATTTTTATTTATTTACAATCCTATTCGTCATGATTTATTTAAAACATTTCATAAGATAAATTACTTATTAGGGCATAACATGCCTCTTTAAAATTCCACTTATATACAAGTTCACATACCTCACGGGGATCACTCAACACTCGGCCGAAGATGTATTTTAGTGAATCACTCGAAAGCGGCATGGAACTTACTTCTACCATAAGCTTGCCAAGCAATCAATCCTCCTCCTTTTTAACTATATACCTTTGTAAATATCAAGAGGACTTTTGGGTGAAGGGTTAGGCTTGGGTTAAAGGTAGGTGGTTAGGTTAGTGGTTAGTAAAAGTGCGAAAGGCGTAAAAAGCGTCGGTTTTCGTAAGACTTTTTATTTTTGCAATTTTTATTTTGATGAAGCCTTTATTCAAACAAAGTTATCTTTGATGAACTTGTTTGTTTATTTCTCTTTTTGCTTCTTCATCAACACATTTTTTTTTTGAAAAGTCATACGAAAAAAACGAGCTTGTTACTAAAACAAAGGGTTAAAAATAAAAAGGTTTTGGTGGGTGAAAGGGTGTTTGATTTGGGT
The DNA here is from genome assembly GCA_030545235.1 of Helianthus tuberosus. Lineage (NCBI taxonomy): Eukaryota > Viridiplantae > Streptophyta > Magnoliopsida > Asterales > Asteraceae > Helianthus > Helianthus tuberosus. The sequence continues at coordinate 123,834,612 of CM060443.1, read as the reverse complement.
TAAGAAATGAAAAGGTTTAGGCTCAAGGGGGTTAACTAGGGGAATTTTGGGTAGGTGGTAAAAAAAAAAAAATAATGGTGTAGAAATGAAAAAGGGTTAGTCCTAATGCCTTTATCATTTACTTACTCGGGTTTAAGTTGGTAAGGACCGGGAATGTATCGTCGTGGCAAGTTCTAGAGTTGTAAGAACCAAGCGGCTATTCACACAAGAAAAGAAAAATGGGCATTTAGTTTAAAGATATATATTTGTATGCTCAATAAAGGCTCAAAACTCACTTTTTGTGGGAATGGGTTTTATGTGATCAAGTATATATAATCAAATTTTAATTAAGCTTGTCATGCCGTTTCATAATTTTCTTATGTTGGTTCTTTTTATCACGACGCTATCGGTTGTAAATTTGTAAAAATATAACATTTTTAGAACTTGAATTTCCCAAATTAAACCTAGACAAGTAAAAAAAAATGAAATTTTTTTTTGAAAAAATTTGGGGTGATTAGCGGTTCCAATAGAGTTTTGTGTAAGGCTTGTGATTAGGACTTGCAAGATTCAAGGTTTAGCATCCCCCCACACTTAAATTACACATTGTCCTCAATGTGTCCCAAAAATAGGTTTTTAGGTTGATTGAATGTGTAAAAAGGTGTGAAAAAGCAAAAATTTATGTTACTGGGCGTCTGGACACGACCCCGTGTTCAGGTGCCAGTAACAAAAACTTACAGAAGGTGGACACGGGGGCGTGTCAGATGGGCATGACCCCGTGTCTGGCAAAAGTCTGCAGATTTAAACAAACAGCAGGTCTGGGGCAATGGGCACGGGGGCGTGTCGGCTGGACACGACCCCGTGTGGACAATCTGCAAAGGTGAAAAACAGGTTTCTGGCTTCGTTTTTCCTGCTCCGGCTTTAGTAGTACTAATATTTAGTACTCTAAGCCTCGTATGTACCTGTTTTATCAATAAACACTACACCAAACCATAACATGCATCCTAAATTACCATCGTTCAACATCCACATCATAAAGTTAAAAAGAAAAACAAATGCAGAAAATAAAAAGAGTTAAAGGAAAGTAAATTGTTCAACACACGGCACGCAGGCCGGAAATTGTTCAAAAGAAAAGGGTTAACCTGTGGGATCACCAACCAACCACCCGCTCCTGCCTCTACTCCTCCCGCCTAGTCCATGTCCTCGTCCTCATCGTCATCACCTCCTCCGTGCCCCGCTATGTACTCCCGGATATTCCTGATGTCATCTTGGATGTCGAAATGTTTCTTTCGATTGCTCCTACCCGGGTGTACGTATTGCTCTCCATGTTATAGGTGTTCCTGGTGCACATGAGGTATTCCTGCAATAAATCATGTAAGCTTTGAAAATTAGGAAAACCGCCTCCTTGTGAGGAGGATTGGCCCGGATCACCGTGGGGCTGGTACTGGTACTGATGGTGCTGTGGAGCGTGAAGGACGAGTGCCTCTTGCGGGTTCCATGCATGTGCTTGGACTCTTTGGAAGCTAACCGTCCCGTCTTCAGCCTCATAAATTAAGTTCATGGAGCGGCAGATGTGTACATCCACTCTTCCCGACCATGGGCTCTTTTCGAAGGACCTAGGCATGTTCACGAAATGATTGAAGAGACGGTATATCCACCCCCCCGAAGAAGATAGGGGTTGGTGGAGTAGCAAGCCGGTTCAAATGCATGTTTCAGAGCAGGAGGTACGGAACATCGAGGTGTCTGCGGTTATGAATGCAATGAAGGACTATCAGGTCTCTCAACCCTACAACGCCACCGCTGTCATGCCTTTGGCTAAGAGAGTAAGTGAGGACCCTATGAATGTAACGGTAAAGCGGGTCCCTTTGCTTAGTGCTCTTAGTGCTGCACGGGTTGTAGTGCCCTTCACCAATCTGAGCCTACGCGGCTTGGTGTTCATTCTCATCCAACTCTCGCACCCCTCCGATGTTCTCTTCATTACCTGCATCTTCCTCCGCATACAGCCCAACTATCGACCCAAACTGTGCCATCAAAATCGAGTACTTAGTTCCACCACAACGGAATGCCACCCCATCATTATCAAATGGGTCGCATCTTGAATTGAACACAAAGGTACTGTAGAATTCCAGATTGTACTCATGGACTGAGCGAAGTCGAGTGGTTAGGGCGACTCTTAGTGGGCTGGTAACGAGGTTGTTAAACCGGTCAAGTTGGTTCACCATTGCTAAAAGATCCATGCATGCTTGTCTTGGGTATTCTTCTGGTCTGGTTTGAAGCACTTCGTATCTTGCCCTAGCTTCGGGCTCATTTGCGTTGAACCTTGTGAATTTCTTCGACATCTGAAAGAATACACCAAAAGTTAGCACGAAACAGTGGAATTTTCGGAGAAAACTGAAAACAGCAAGCTGGACACGGCCCCGTGTTCAGCGGACACGACCCCGTGTCCAGGCGTCTGTTACTCAAAATCTTCATTTTTCGACCCGGTCCCGAAAACTTGAAAATTTTTGGTCCAATAGGTGCGGTTTCCCCCGAAAATGAAACCCCAAGTGCCGTTTTTCCCAAAACAAACCGTTTACCCCTTCAATTTTATCTTTTTCGGTTCAAAAACAAGGGTTTGGGGTTTTTGTGAGAAATCGGGCAAATCTTTGAACAGTACAAGTGGATTTACTTCCTATAACATTAATCTAAACTAATGCTAACTGATTTATACAAAAATTTGAGGTTCGATCCGGATGAAGTTCAAGAACCCTAGATTTTTCCCCAAATTTTTGATGTTTTAACTACATGCAAATGCTTAATCTAACTACTAATGATGATAGAATCATACCTTGATTTTGTTAGAAGTAGAGGAGACGTCGAAATCTACGGAAAATCGCCTGAAACAGAGAGTTTTCGGGGAAACGGGGCGTGTGGAATGAAGTAACTGTTATGAAAAAAGGGGTTTTATCCCGACAGTCGCGCGGACACGGCCCCGTGTCCAGTGGACACGGCCCCATGCCGAGCAAAGTTTTTATTTTTTATTTTTTTTTATTTTTTAAGTGCTCGTGTGAGTGCCCTTGTTTCCCAAAAACTTGGTTAGAAAACTAACCGATTTAGATGTCAACCCGTTTGTTCGTAACTTACCAGGTATGATGTTGATGGTTTCATTCTTCGACCGTTTGAAGCGAGATTTCTTCCTCTTCATCTTCAATAAATCCTTGATAGAGTTTCAGCCGTTGGCCATTGACTTTGAATGGAATTCCATTCCGAGATTTAATTTCTACTGCACCGTGTGGGAAAATATGGGTGATGGAAAAAGGTCCTGACCACCTAGACTTTAATTTACCAGGAAATAGTCGAAGTCGTGAATTAAACAAAAGAACTTGGTCTCCTGCTCGAAATTCATTAGGTTTAATATGTTTGTCATGCAAGTTTTTCATTCTTTCCTTACAAATTTTGGAGTTTGAGTATGCATAATTCCTACGTTCGTCTAATTCATTTAATTGACAAAATCGATTTTTACCGGCAAATTCTAAATCTAAGTTTACATTTTTAATTGCCCAGTAGGCTTTGTGTGCAACTTCTACTGGCAAATGACAGTTTTTTTTCCATAGACTAGCTTATATCGGGTTGTACATATTGTTGTTTTATAAGCAGTTCGAAAAGCCCATAAAGCATCATCTAATTTATCTGCCCATTCCTTTTTATTTAACCCTACGGTTTTTTCAAGTATTCGTTTTAAACCTCTATTAGTCACTTCGGCTTGTCTGTTTGTTTGAGGGTGATATGCTGTTGAGACCCGGTGATAGACCCCATATCTTGTTAAAAAATTTTCAAGTTGATGGTTGCAAAAATGGGTACCTCTATCACTTATTAATGCTTTAGGTGTGCCAAAACGAGAGAATAATTTTTTTAGAAATCTTACCACGACTCTTCCATCGTTTGTTGGAAGTGCCTCGGCCTCGGCCCATTTAGACAAGTAATCTACTGCCACAAGTATATATTTGTTTCCTTTTGACGGTGGGAAAGGTCCCATAAAGTCGAGTCCCCACACATCAAAAATTTCACAAACAAGAATGCCATTTTGGGGCATTTCGTTTTTGGAAGAAATATTACCTGTTCTTTGGCAAGCATCACATGTCTTGACAAGACTTTGGGCGTCTTTGTAAATGGTTGGCCAATAAAACCCTGAATCAAATACCTTTCGTGCGGTACTAGCGGCACCATGATGCCCTCCGTATGGACCTTCATGACAATGGTGGAGAATTCTTCGTGCTTCGCTACCATGTACGCATCGTCGGATGAGTTGGTCGGCACACATTTTGAAAAGATAAGGATCTTCCCAAAAATAATGCTTTACATTAGCAAAGAATTTCTTTCTTTGATGATGTGGCCAACCTTTTGTGATTATACCGCTAGCTAGGTAGTTAGCATAGTCGGCGTACCATGGTTCTTCTTTGTACTCCACCATTTCTAGGGACTCCGTTGGAAATTTTTCGTTGATTTGCTCGTCCCTGGTTGCCTCCAAAGCTGGGTCTTCTAAGCGCAAAAGATGATCTGCTGCGGTGTTTTCTGCTCCTCTTTTGTCTTTGATTTCAATGTCAAATTCTTGGAGGAGTAAAATCCACCGAATCAAATGTGGTTTTGCGTCCTGCTTTTTGAAGAGATATCGAATGGCTGCATGATCTGTATAGACTATTGTTTTAGAAAGAACAAGATAAGAACGAAATTTATCAAAAGCAAATACCACAGCTAGTAATTCTTTTTCAGTTGTTGTGTAATTTTCTTGTGTATCGTTAAGTGTTTTACTAGCATAATAAATTGGGTGAAAAAGCTTTTCTTTTCTTTGTCCCAAGACAGCTCCAACTGCAAAGTCACTTGCATCACACATGATTTCGAAAGGGAATTTCCAATCAGGCGCTATCATGATAGGTGCATTGACTAGCATTTCCTTTAGGGTTAGAACTGCTTTATTGCAATCCTTGTCAAAGATGAAAGGGGCATCTTTTTCAAGCAATTTTGTTAGAGGCCTTGAAATTTTAGAAAAGTCTTTGATAAACCGCCTATAAAATCCGGCATGCCCTAGGAAACTTCTGATGGCTCTAACGGAGGATGGGGGTGGTAATCGAGAAATAGTGTCTATTTTGGCTCGATCAACCTCCATTCCTTCGCTTGAGATTTTGTGACCGAGTACTATTCCCTCCGTTACCATGAAATGACATTTTTCCCAGTTAAGGGCGAGGTTAGTTTCCTCACATCGGGATAGCATTCGTTCAAGGTTATCGAGGCATTGGTCGTATGAATCCCCAAAGATAGAAAAGTCGTCCATGAAAACTTCCATTGTCTTTTCTATCATGTCATGGAAGATGGCTACCATGCAACGTTGGAATGTTGCAGGGGCATTACATAGACCAAACGGCATGCGTTGATAGGTAAAAGTTCCATAGGGACATGTGAAGGTTGTCTTTTCTTGGTCTTCGGGTGCTATCGGGATTTGAAAGTAACCTGAAAAACCATCCAAGAAACAGTAAAATTTATGACCGGATAATCTTTCTAACATTTGATCAATGAAGGGCAAAGGAAAGTGATCCTTCCTTGTCGCTTCATTTAATCGTCTATAATCTATACATACTCTCCATCCTGTGACGGTTCTCGTTGGTATTAATTCATTCTTTTCGTTAGTTATTACCGTCATACCTCCTTTCTTTGGAACTACTTGGACGGGACTTACCCAAGGACTATCGGAGATAGGATAAATAAGTCCGGCGTCAAGTAATTTGATGACTTCGTTTTTAACCACTTCTTGAACATTTGGATTTACTCGACGTTGTGGTTGTATTACCGATTTGTAGTCATCATTCATTAAAATTTTGTGCGTGCACATGGAATGACTTATTCCTTTAATGTCTACAAGCTTCCAAGCAATCGCATTTTTGTGTTTTTTCAAAAGATTAATTAATTCTACTTTTTCTAAACTACCTAATTTAGATGAAATAATTACAGGTGATTTACCATCCTTGTCTAGAAAAGCATATTCCAAACCTTTTAGAAGTTCTTTGAGCTCAAGAGGTGGGTCTTTAGGAGACACCTTATTGGGTTGCTCATTTTGATCAAGAACTTTAAAAGTTTGTTCTATGGCGACCTTTTCTTCAACAAAGTGGTCAATCTTTTCACTTGTATCGGGTGGTTCATCTTCATCTTCAATTAGGGGGTCATTATTGCCGAATGGATATTTCATTGATCGCTCAAGATCGACACTCTTTTTAAATGCCCCTAATTGAATTGATAGATTGTTGTACTTCCGGTTTTTCAAAGCTTCGTGAGTTTTTACAAAGGGTCGTCCCAACACTAGAGGAGCGTCATCAAGGATGACAAAGTTGGTTGGGATTACCATTTGATTTGTTTGAACCAAGACATCCTCAACTACACCGATTGATTTTATTATTTTCCGATTTGATAGAAAAATGGGTATTTGAAGTGGAGAAAAATCACTAATACTTAATTTTTTGAAAATGTAGTTGGGCATTATGTTAACACAAAGATCTTTATCAATTGTGACATTACTAATAAATGAATTTAAAAAAAAAACATGGAACCGGTGTAATGTTGATTTCAAATGGGTCTTCTTTTATTAGCGAGGTTTGATCCTTAGTTAACTTAACGCTTACCGTTTCGTCAATTTTAGTGTTAGTGTTTAACTCTTTTAAAAACTTAGCATGAGTGGGAACTAAACAATGATTTTTAAAAGAAGGTGACAAGAGATTAATTTCTTCAAAATTAGACTCTTCTTGAATTTTAACATTGACGGACTCACCTTTTTTGTTGGTTAACTCATGTGTCGGTTTTTCACTTATTTGTTCTTCCATTTTTACACTTTCAACTATCTCTTCTTTATCAAATTCTTCTCTTGCGCGGAACTCCTCTTCCCTTGCGCGAGATTCTTTTATGTAGCGTTCGATAGTTTTAAGGTGTTCTAATAACCTATCGGTCACTTCGGTGATAGAGTAAGGATCGGGGTTTTCAAAGCTTGAATCCGGTTGTTCGATCATTTGTTCCTCATAATACCCATATGAAGTAGATGGTTCACACCATTGTTCTTCATTGTAAGCATAGGATGGATAAGGGTCGTAATTTTGTTCTTCATAATACTCATATGAGGTGGGTTGTTCACGCCATGGTTCCTCATAATAAGCATATGAAGGTGGAGGCTCATATCTTGGTTCCTCAAAGTATGAGTATGAGGGCTCATACCTTGGTTCCTCAAAATATGAGTATGAGGGAGGAGGTTCATACCTTTGGTCTTCATAGGATGTGTATGAAGTTGATGGCTCGTACCTGGGCTCCTCATAGTAAGTGTATGAAGTGGATGGTTGATATAAGTTACAATATTGAACCGAGTGCGGGTCACCACAATTAGTGCAATAATTATTCCTATAATCATCCTCCTCATAGGTGTAGTTATAACCTCCTGAGTATTGATCCATAAGAATCACTCAGTAGACCACAACCAAGTATCGAGACCAGAAAACAAAAATAAAAACGGAAACAGAGGCTGGACACGACCCCGTGTTCAGTGAGCTCGGCCCCGTGTACAAAATCTGTATCTGGGCGTTTTAATTAAAGTTACTGATTTCGTTGAGCACGGGGTGTGTTCAGTGAGCATGGCCTCGTGTTCAGTTTCTGTTACTGGGTGTTTTATGAAAAATATGCAGCACGGCCCCGTGTTTAATGAGCACGGCCCGTGTTCAGGCAACTGTAAATGCAAAACTAAACTAAAATGCAGAAAAAATGTGCGCGCGTTTTGAAAAGGTTTTGAAAAACTGATTAGGCCGTCGATTTTAATCTTTCTTAAAATCCTTGTGTCCCCGGCAACGGCACCAAAAACTTGATGCGGATTGGTGTGTATATGGATTTAAGTATATTTTAAGCCCTTTTTACACATTAGTCAAGTTTTAAATTTATAAAACACGATATTTTACTAACACTAAACACACATATGGGCAAGTGCACCCATCGTGAGCGTAGTATAGTGTTGGCAAGATACCGAGGTCGTCCAAGGACACAAGAGCTTTTAGTACCGGTTTATCCTCAACGTCTAATCAAATCAAAAAGTTAGAAAAATGTTTTAAACAAGTAAAAATAAAAACTAACTAAAATGTTGAAAAATAAAATAAAATAAAAACAGATAGACAAGATGAATCACTTGGCTCCGACTCGTGTATAGTGTAACCTTTGATTATTTCCGCACTTTTGCACTTTTTAAGAGATTATCTTAGTTATTGTAGTAGGCCCCTCTTTTGAAGGTGACGTTACCCTCAACCCAGTAGTTTGAGTCAGCAAGGATACAATCCTAAAGGGTCGGATTATTGAAAGATAATTAATTAAGTTATTAATGAATATTATGGTAGGCCCCTCTTTTGAAGGTGATGTTACCCTCGGCTAAGTAGTCTGAGTCAGCAGGGATACAGTCCTAAGTAGCCGGGTTAAAGTATTAATAGTAGCTTACATATGAGGGGATCAAAGAGTTTGGACCCCCGCCATCCAATACCGGTGGGTATTGAAGGAGGTCCTACTAAATTTGACCCTGGTCCTTGCAGGATCTATACACTGAACAAGGCAAGACTCTTACCAAACCGTTCCCTTAACCCCCGACCAGGTAGCCAACATATATCCATATAGACCGTGGAGATATGAATGGTGAAAATCTTTTATTTTATATAGACAGTAAAATAATGCCAAAACACCACGGACAAACGATAAGGAAGAATCACCTTCAACATAAGAAACTAGTTATTAAAGTCATTAATACATAACCAAGTAAAAAGTGCGAAAAGATTAAAAATAAAAAGTATTACACTAGACACTTGTCTTCACCAAGTGATGTAAGAGACTTAGGCAAACATGGCCTTTGATTGTCAAGAACTCTTACGATCAATCTTGGATCTCGAGATGACTCACACACTCTATGATGGACAATGGATAATGGTGGTGGATGATGGTGTTGTGATGGTGGTGGGTGGTGGGTGGTGGGTGAAGTGTAAGAGAGGTGGTGTGCCAAGGGATGGTTTGCAAATGAGCCAAGCACCCCTATTTATAGGCTGAACAGTAGCTCGGGCAAGGCCTCGTGTCCATTGGGCACGGCCCCGTGTCCATCCTCCTTCTCTGTCTTCATTAATTGCTCTTGTCTGCATTAGTTGACCACGGCCCCGTGTCCGCTGGGCACGACCCCGTGTGCAGAAGCGTATCTGTACTATTAAGATTTGCTTGGATTCTGCGAATCTTATAGTTGACCATGACCCTGTGTCCGCTGAGCACGACCCCGTGGTGGGCGATAGAAGCTTCTACAGCTTTGTCTTTTATGCTGACACTTGGGCACGCCCCCGTGTTCACTGAGCACGGGGCGTGTTCAGCCTTCTGTCTTCTTGATTTTTGCTTGGGAAGATGCTGTCGGGGGGTCGGGCATGCCATGTTTGTTCTTTTTCTTGTATTTATGTTAGATTTAGCTGCCTTTTTGCTTCTTTTGTTAATTTGAGCTCATTTAATCCTGAAAATACAAAAGGAAGACAAAAACACACTTTTTCCAACACTAGTACTAAAAAAGGGTTAGTTTTATGCCACAATTGATGTAATTTATATGTTGCATTTTGTGCACATCAACGCACAACGAGGAAAGTGAGGAGTATGGTTCTTTCGCGAGGGGCGAGTCCGAAAGTTACCGGGAAAGTGATTTGGCCAATTGGGTCAACCTTCTCTCTAGTGAACCCCTTTATAGGGGCGTGTACGGACTCGAGCAACTTTTTATCTGTCGGTTGCATCCTATTGAAGCAATGTTCATAGTTTATATCTTCAGAGCTCCCGGTATCAACTAGTATCCTTCTCATTTTGTAGTCGCCTACAGCGGCTGAGATGATCAGGGGGTTAGTGGTGAGGTTTAAGTCCTCAACACGCGGCTCTATCGTCATAGTTGCCAACATCCAGGGTTCAAGGGTGGAAAAACTTCGTTTTACCCCTTGCCTTTGTCGGCGTAGACCATGTTTAGCTCGCGCTGTCTGTTGCCCGCCCCTTTATCCGCATCGTCCTTACTAGGGGGCGGGCCCTGCTTTATGTCTCGAACCAGGTGAGCCAGCTTCCCGGTCTTCACATAATACTCAATTTTCTTTTTCAGCTGATAGCAATCATTTTGTATCATGGCCATTGCCCTTGTGATATTCATAGTATTTATTAGTGTCTTTATTAGGTGTATCTTTTAATGGCTTGGGAGGATTGAGTTTTAGGTTCTCGGAAACAAGGATTTATGCCGGTGTTTTACTCAGGTTAGGGTATTCAGACCTTGACCTAGAGGATGATTCATTTCTTGAATAAGAGCTTCTGGACCTGTCATATCGTGAGTTTGACTGATCGCTTTTCTGGAACCTATCTCCCCTATTCTTGCCTTTGGAGTTTCGCTGCTCTCTGTCGTCTTGGCTTTTTTGTGTTTCCTTCTTCCTGTTAGCAGGGTGACTGGCTGCCACTGTTTTTTCCTGTGTCACATACACTTTGGCTATTCTCAGGATTTCATTGATGGTGGAGGGTACGCCATCCCTTCCATACAATGTTCTTAATAACTCGTCGTCATTTACTCCTTGCAGGAAAGCACCACAAGCCAAGTCGTTTGTTATGCCTGGGATCGCCAGGCTTTCTTTATTGAACCTGACGATGAAACTTTCCACTGTTTCGTTGTCTCTCCAACGAATGTGGAGAAGTTCGTTTCTATCTTTGGTGTGACGCCTTTGTTGACTAAACTGTAGCTGGAATTTGAATACGAGGTCTTCGAAGCTATCGATTTCCCCAACTGGTAGGCCATCCCACCATACTCGTGTTGCCCCAACCAGCGTTTGGACAAACATCTTGCACCAAAGAGGCATGGGCCAGCAGGCTACCTCCCCGGCACTTTTGAACAAATTTAGATGGTCGTCAGGGTCACTTAAACCATCGTATTTACCCACCGTCTGGGGCATCTTAGATTTCTCCTTGATCGGGGCCTCAGCGATCCTCCTTGTAAACTTGGATTTGAATGTGGCGTCTGCAGGCTTGTAAGGCCTGGTGAGGTCATCATCCTCCGCGTTGCTAGGCCGTATGTGATGATTCGCTCCACCCAGGCTTATTCCCTGAGTAACTAGAGGCTGGGATGTTGTAAGGTTTAGGGTGGTACTGGGACCCTCGTTGGGAGAAAAACGAGGTCTTGAAGTATTTCCTCTGTCATAAATTGGTTCCACCGTGGGCGAGGTCTGACCATAAGTTGGTTGTGATGTTGGGAAAGACCACCAAGGTGGCATGTAGGCCACGTACGGCGGTTGCTGAGTGTAACTTTGTGCTGTCATCTGAGGTGAGTATGCTTGGTTGTTATAAGGGGGTAGATACCCATAAGGAGGTGCATAATAGTAGCCTGGGAAATAAGCTTGATTCCCCGGTGTGACTGGAGCGTTCATGATTCCAGCTGGCATGACCACCGGCTGATAGGGTGGCATGGATAGTGCTGCTGTGAGTGTCGCGGAATACAGCGGCGACATCGCATAGGTGAGAGGTGGCTGGTAATACTGGGCCACACTCACTGGTTGTGTAATGCTTCCTGGACCCGCGGACGTGATGACCGGCATTGTGCTGTGACGTATAGTCTGTGCAGTTGTTATTGATGCTAGGGCGGTAATAGTGGTAGTTGCTGTGGTTGGAGCCACCGGCCGTAGTTGCCACGAGGTGTAAGAGAGAGGGTCTACAGCCGCCGACCCAGAAGGGACGACTGAGGACCTCGGAAAACCCGGTGGTGCTTCTGCTTCAAACTCCAGGTCCAGAGACCTGGTCTTGACGGGTGAGGCCGGAATAGTGGTAACCACAGAGCTCGTCATCAACAACGGATTACTGGATATTGCTGCTTGGTTTGGTGTCGTTGCCGTGTTCGGATCACTTGCCATTGGGTCTAAGTTCACAGATGTTACCGAAAGGTCCCACGGATGGCGCCAATGAAGAAACACTGACCTGAACGGTAGGCTTCGACTTGGACTTCAACTCTTGGCGATCCGAACAACTAACTGCAAAACAGAACACCGTTAGGACTCGTTACAGGAATGGGGTTATTCTTGTAACCACCATCCGGCGTGAGAATAAGTCTCGGTTTGGGAGTAAGAAAATATGTGTAGAGAGAGAGTAAACGAGAGCAGAATGATCATACCTTTGATGTTTACCTCTATTTATAGTTTACCATTAGGGTTTCCTCTAACTTAGGATGAGCTCCGATAAGTTAGGGATTCGCATGATCCTCCCAAAATATAGGGGATTTGGTTACGTGATTTATCCATGCAGAATAGTAGATTCTAGAATAAACATGTGTAATTATATATTTATAATAAAATAATAGGTAATGACCGGGTCAGGTTATCCGTTCTGGGTCATACCTCGTCAAAAGGTGAATCCGTTTTGGTTGGAACTTTTTTTAAACCCCAGTAAATTGATATATTTATTAGACCATGCGTAGTGGTAAAAAAAAAAGTGAGCGTTTTTTTGCCCAATAATGCCCAACCATGCCCGACATCGGCCCCCGGGGCGTTTTTTTTGGCAAAATTTGGTTTAGGTGTTTTATTTTTCATGCCCAGCTTTATTTCTTGTGTCCAATCACCATCATTTTCCTTTTTTGTAAAACCAATTAGATTTTTTGATTTTTTGATTTAATTTTATTACAAACATAATGCCCCACAATGGCCACATCCCCACTACACCCATTTTAGAAAACGCCTCATAATGCCCCATTGCTGATTGGGCTGTCACATGGCACAAAACGTCCAAAGATAGAGTGTTAACCACTACACATGGTTTTACACTTAAGATATATTATTTTATTTTATTCTATAAGATATATTATACATGAAAAACAAATAAACTAATGATAACAATATGTAATGCGGTAATTGTCTTTAAGTTGTCAGTTATATTAAAAACTTGATTGAAAAATTTGTCATTTTAAAATGAAAAACTAAATAATTTAAGTGAAATTAACATTCGTAGAAAGAGTGGAAATACAAAATAACGGCAACTATTGGGGTGTAGTTTGTTGTTGTTTACCTTTCTTTTGTTTGTAATTTATTGTTTTGGTTTTTAATGAAATAGTATTGGCTGAAATGAAAAAAACGAAGAAAAAAAGACAAGTGGGAATCGGACACATTTTTTTTTTAATGGCAAAGGTTACATAATCACTCCTAAAATACACCAAATTTTCCTCATGTCAGGAGTTGAACACTGATTTCTTTCCAAGAGGCACAAAGCCTCTACCAGCGTTTGCCATTGTGGTAACGAAATTGCCCGAGATGCCCCCATAGCGCCCCATAAAGGTGCCATAAGTCAATCTATTAAAAACAAAACTACGATTAAGATGTGACATTGACATTGCAAAATGCCATAAAGATACTCCAAGAACTGAGACCCTGAAGTTCTAGCAACACCTATATATATATGAGTCGTCTTCACCAATTCACAACATTCACAAAATTATTCAGGTTCATTTCAAGCAACATTAATTCACCATGGTTAAAGCAATTAGACTTTATGAACATGGAGCTCCTGAGGTGATTTTCTTCTTCCTTCTGTAATTAGTTGAAATTCTTATCGATAACCTAGTGTTCTAGTGATACAGTTCTTGTCTCTTATAAATATGGTGTGGATTCAACTTTTTTTAGAAGTGAAGGTTAGGTGGTATTTAGGCTTAAAGTATAGTAATAAAAATTAGTTGAAATTTAAGCACTTTCAATTTAGATTAATTCTCGTTTAAATTACAAATAAATAGGGATGGCACATGAGAACCCAAAGACAAAAAAAAAAATCCGGGACCGATATACGATGAATTTTAAAAATTTTCGCCGAATGGGATGGGTAGTATGGTATTAAGTGATACTTAACTCGTTCACCTGATACAGGTACACCCGTTTACCCGAATCAAATATGCAAACATTTTATTTGGATATATATTTTTCTTTGTACTTTGTTAATGAATTAATTTACTAATTCACGAATCAAATCTGCAAACATTTTATTTGGATTTATATTTTTCTTTGTACTTTGTTAATAAATTAATTTATCATTTCACAAGTTTTATCCTTAGGTAATAAAATTATATAAAAATTTGAATAGTAAAAATTAATTGAAAATGTCAACGGGTAATTTTTAACTACAAACACAGTTTTGTTTGTTTACTAATGTTAGTGAGTTGATGTTACAGATGATGAAACTGGATGATGTGGAGTTAGGGGAACCGAAAACAGGAGAAATAAAAATGAAAAACATTGCAATAGGGATAAACTATTTGGATGTTTATATGCGTAAAGGTCTATTGATTGGCTACTCGCCACCAGTGCCCTACACACCAGGTTCCTCTTTCCATTCAAACATTTTATATAGTCTTTACATGATCCAAATATTGATTAGTAGTTTTAAACTAAGTGTATTTACTGTCAAAATGAAGGTATGGAGGCAGCTGGAGTTGTTATAGCAGTAGGTCCAGAAGTCACTAGCTGCAAGGTTGGAGATATAGTGGCATATGCGGGTTTCCCTGTGTGCGCTTACGCTGATGAACAAATACTTCCAGCAGAAAGAGTTGTACAGGTTCCGCCTTCTATCGATCCTATTGTAGCAGCTGCCGCAATCTTTAAGGGATTGACCGCTGAAGTTTTGGTCCGACGTTGCTTTAAGGTGCTTAATTTTTTTTATTATCGGAATCTATAGGTTCAAAATGGGTGTGTCTATGACTAAATGGTTGATTTTGGGAGTAGGTTGGACCTGGGCATACAATCCTTTACCATGCCGCGGCTGGAGGCGTTGGATCTTTGGCGTGCCAATGGGCAAACGCGCTTGGGGCTACAGTTATTGGGACCGTTTCCACAAAAGAGAAAGTGGTTCAAGCAAAGGAAGACGGATGCCACCATGTCATCAACTACAAAGAAGAAAACTTTGTTGATCGCGTTATGGAGATCACGTCAGGGAAAGGAGTTGATGTTGCTTATGACTCTATTGGGAAAGACACATTTGAGGTAATGACTCACTGCTACAGATTTGATCATTGCGACAGGTTTTTGCAGTCGCCATATCTCTGTCGCTAATATCTGTTGTGACAGAAATGTTAGTTACTGAAACTAGCGACCAAAGTTTCCGCCTCACAACATGTGACTGATTTTGCGACTAAGTAGCCACCAAAAATGCGACATTTTGAGACTTTTTTTTTGCGACTGAAATATTGTGACGGAGCGTTTTTGACTGATTACTCTGTCGCAATAAGTCGAAAACACGATCCTTAAATTTTGAAGAATATGGACATTTTTTAAGTTTTCCTTTATTATGTCATTATAAAAATTGAGGAACAAATATGTTTTTAGTTCTCTTGCAAATTTGTGACTATTTGGTTTTGGTAGCTAATAAACAAACAAACGTAACAAGTAAAATCCTACTCATAGTATTCACTTGTAGAGACCTGCGCCCATCAACAAGATTTATAGAAAAGGTGTTAATAACTTAACAAAAACTTGTGTTCTTGAAGGGATCATTGGCGTGCGTAAAGAGTCGTGGATACATGGTTTCATTTGGGATGGCATCCGGAGAAGCCGAGCTAACCTATAGGCACCTCACTTACAAATCAGTGTTTTTCACTATCCCACAATTTTTGCTTTACACAGAAGCACGTAGCGATCTCGTCGCAGCTTCACAAGAGGTTTTTTCTAATATTGAGAAGGGAGTCCTGCGAGTCCGGGTCAACCAGTACCCTCTGTCGCAAGCGGTCCAAGCCCATTCCGACCTCGAGAATCGGAAAACGACAGGCTCCATCGTGTTAATACCAAGCAAATGATATATATTGCCGCCAACGCTTTGCAATTTTCATAAAGTTGTGTGTTATTGTGTAGTTTTGTTATAGGTGATTGTTGTTATTTTTGGTCGGGTTTGAAATAAATGAATGTAATGCTACTAGGGGTGTAACCGGGTACGCAACAAAGTTTCGACGTTGGTTTTGAAGTTTGCAAATGTACCCTTTAACATGTTAATGTCATTGTAAGGCCTCGCGTCACGCACGAGAGGTAAATAGAGTGTTTTGTTTAAAATAGATTTTAAATTTTATAAAGCCATAACATGTGAGGCAAAATATGGATTTAATACGTTTTCTTATATGTACTTAAAAACGATAATGTCATTGTCGCAATGAGTGTAACGAAGTTCGCAAACGTGATGTTATATGCGGTCCCGCTGCAACTTTGATCCAACTGCAGTGCTTATATATGTTAGTACATTGTTGAAAACATTGCAAGACAAATTTTCATGTGTAATGCATCACATAATGTTTGGGCCAATTCATACGAAATTCGCAACGGGCTCGCAGCACATCGCCTGTGGGTAATAATACTAGTTAGTCTTAAAGAGGTATATATTTAGTGCTTCACAATTTGGCTTTAATAGGATATTTCATGTATTTGTGGATTAAATTTTGTTATATAAAGTTAGGTTATAAAATGATATTTTGGTGTTTAAGATGATGATACTATTAATGATTTGATACCATCACTACCACTGCTATATTTTTGTTATTATTCTTGTTATTCTTATTCATATTATTTATTCATATTATTCTTACTACTATTAATATTAACAAGCTAATGAATAATGCTTGGTCCAATAAGAAGTTACGTCTATATGTTAAAAAACCAAGCTAATGAATAGTGCTTGGTCCATTAAGAAGTTACCTACTAGTTAGTCTTAAAGAGGTATATATTTAGTGCTTCACAATTTGGCTTTAATAGGACATTTCATGTATTTGTGGATTAAATTTTGTTATATAAAGTTAGGTTATAAAATGATATTTTGGTGTTTAAGATGATGATACTATTAATGATTTGATACCATCACTACCACTACTATATTTTTGTTATTATTCTTGTTATTCTTATTCATATTATTCTTACTACTATTAATATTAACAAGCTAATGAATAATGCTTGGTCCAATAAGAAGTTACGTCTATATGTTAAAAAACCAAGCTAATGAATAGTGCTTGGTCCATTAAGAAGTTACCACGTGACAACTTCTTAATGGACCAAACACTATTCATTAGCTTGCTTTATTAATATATAGATAATATAATATTCTTATTATCTAATTAAGTAATAATGTAATATTATGTAATCACCTAACATGTTATTTTCTTGTATTAGAAAAAACAAAAGCAATACAATACTCAATATAAAAGTAATACAATGTTTTTTTATTATATATTTTTAAATATTAACGTATGAAAACTTCATACACATTTAAAAAAGTGAGGTAAAGCCGTTGTTGTATTTGATCCATATATTTTATTGCTATCTATATTCCATCACTTTTTTTTAACGGTGAGTTTCTTTTTGAGTGATCCAATGTCACACCGTTTAAACGACGGTCCTAGCCAAGATCTGCTCAGACTACATTGTCTTAACCGGGCCCGCGCTAGGTTGGTCAGACTTGGTTACGGCGTTCACTGGAAACCGTACTGTCTCCACACGAGATGTCTCGCTGAAGTAACAGCCGGATGAAAACCGGGGTGCGACTCAGGATCGAACCCCCTCGGTGGGTTTGTCGCCATCATTGCCTAATATCCACCCCAATATGACACAAGTGGGAATTGAACTTGAGTCTCCATTGGAAAAACAAAGTCTCCTACCACTAGGCCACAAGGTAGAGCCATATAGGTATAGTATCTACTGTTTTTTTAACACAATTATATTTGAAGTTATACTACGAGTTAATTAGGTGTAAAATAAGTCAATTTTGCATATCCATTGGAACCATTACATTATTGCATGCTCAATAGTTATCGTCCTTGTGTGGTCCACTGGTCTGTTATGTTGCATATAAGACTGTCTCTTTTGATAATTTTCGAAAAGGATTAATCTTTTTAGGAGAGAAAAAGTAATCTAATTATACTTTTTCATCATAAGTTCTTTTCATCCAATAGACAATCCATGTATAATATAAACTAGTGGGTTATATGCAGTAACCGAAAGAGATGCACTCAAGAGAATATTCACACATATTTTACATTAATTAAAAACCATAAAAACGAATAATTATACCGATGTTGTTCGACTGATAACGGTTCAATTCGTCATGGTATTGTTACCCACCTTGCGAATAGAACTCCATTTTCAACGAATTTTATATTGCCACGTTGAGAAAACAAACAAATGAATATGGCACCGTTAATGATTTTATTCAAACGATAATTGTTTTGTTCCGCATGATAAATAAAATCATTAACTGGATTTGACCCGTTTGAATAAAACTTTCATTGAATAATATATAAAAATAAGTGCCTTGCAACGGTATATTTAGAATTTTACAAAATGTTACTATTATATTTATATAATGCAGAAAATGAAAAACGACATAATTTTATTTAAAAACTAAACTTTTTACATGTACTTAACGTAACAATTGGACGTCCATCCCATTATGAGTGAGGTCTAAAGTGTACCAAACAAAACGTTGGGATCAAAACTATAATATAAACATACCAAGAGGGCATCTGTGTAATTCTTTCTAACCAGATACAGATGTTAATTAAATAACTATAAAAAATAAAAGCTGGCCCACTTCTCTTTATAATTTACAGCACATCCTATAAACAACTTTTTCACGCCTATAAAAAACGTTTTTAAGCCACAAGAAAAAAAATCAAACACGTCATGCAATTCACTTCAAAGAACATTTAAAATGGTTAAAGCAATTAGAGTTTATGAATATGGTGGCGTTGAGGTGATTCTTCTTCAATTCTTTCATTTGTAAAACTATTGTGGTTCAAATTCTATAAACATCTTGTATGTCTTATGGTTAACTGTTGAAGAAGGTCAGTGGGCGTTGTTTATTTTATATTTATGATCGTTTGTTATAGGTGATGAAATGGGAAGATGTGGAGTTAGGGGAACCGAAAAGCGGAGAAATCAAAGTGAAAAACAAGGCGATTGGGGTAAACCATACGGATGTTTATGCGCGTAGAGGTGCAGCAGAATCTTTCAATGTGCCATTGCCGTTCACACCAGGTGTTTTACAACTCATAATCATGTTTATTAACATAAAACATGTTATGATAAAAAAATATATTGTGTTTATTGACATAATTTGGACTCACTTGAAGGTTGTGAGGCGGTTGGAGTTGTAACAGCAGTGGGCCCTGGAGTCACTACCTGCAAAGTTGGAGATATGGTGGCTCTTGCTGCGGGTTGGCACACGCCTGCTTATGCTGAAGAAATGGTACTTTCTGCGGATAGAGTTGTAGCAGTTCCGCCTTCTATAGATCCTGTTGTAGCAGCTGCTGCAATCTTTAAGGGATTGACTGCTGAAGTTTTGGTCCGACGTTGCTTTAAGGTGTTTCATTTTTTCAAAACAAAAAAATTGTTCAACTAAATATAAATGTAACAAGGTAAGAATGCGTATATCAGACAGTCAGACCTCACAGGTTTGGCGTAAGTGTATGAATAATTTTTTTTATTTTGGAAATTAATAGGTTGGACCTGGACATACAATCCTTTACCATGCTGCAGCAGGAGGTGTTGGATCTTTGGCGTGCCAATGGGCAAACGCGCTTGGAGCCACGGTTATCGGGACTGTTTCAACAAAAGAGAAAGCAGTTCTAGCAAAGGAAGATGGTTGCCACCATGTCATCATCCACAAAGAAGAAAACTTTGTTGATCGCGTTATGGAGATCACATCAGGAAAAGGAGTTGATGTAGTATATGACTCTGTTGGGAAGGACACTTTTCGGGTGAGTGATGTAGCGTGTGAAATGATAACGAAGAACAAATCACGTTGATTCTACGAACACCCGTGATGATCTTCCTCAAACCCCCGAAATCCAACCCAAAGGGCAAAGAATTTGAAGTGAAAATGGTTATTTCTCAAAATTCAATTCTGACCATCCAAATTACAAGAGAAAGACATAAATAGAGACTGAAATTCGAAATGGGCCACAAAAAGGCCATGGGCCAAACACAAGCCCAAAAACAAAATGCATAAAACACCGAAAACACATAAAAAGTGTCCAAAACTCCCATTAGAATGCGTTTTTTTGGGGCGAAACTTGGACAAGGCCCATCCGGGTCCTTGCCACGACGTGTTCCTCGTTTCATGCTTCGATTTGACTGGTTGAACGCCTAAAATGGAGACCCGTAGCCAAAGTTATGCTCGTTTTCATAAGTCACCCTTGGAAGCTCGATCATGGGCCTCTAGAAATGTCATGGTCCGATCCTCTACACTTGGGCCTGCATCAGTGAGTCATGAAATGTGACAATACAAATGTATATATATATTGAATAATATCTCACCTCTATATATAATGTGAAGTAAAAACAAACACAACTAGTAAAATCGCATTAATATAAGAAGCTATTGGTAGTGTCTTGAGAGAAAACAATTGCTAGCAATATATTAGATAATCATAAATATAGCCAGGCTAATACAATTGTTATAGTAATTTAAGAAATTGTTATAATTAAATGTTTGTTTTTGAAGGGCTCGTTGGCGTGCTTAAAGGTCCGTGGGTACATGGTGGCATTTGGGATGGCATCAGGTGAACACGAACCTCTAAGATTCTTACAATTTACTACACTGCTGTAACAACATATTCTTACATAGTACAACGAGACGAGCTTCTTGCAGCTTCACAAGAAGTATTTTCTAATATCGAAAATGGAGCTCTGCGAGTCCGTTTATATCAGACATATCCTCTGTCACAAGTAGCACAAGCCCATTTAGACATGGAGAGTCGAAAATCCACAGGTTCAATCGTGTTGGTACCCGATGCCTAACCAATTTACATATGTTATAGTTCATTAACGTCGGTTTTATAAGTGTGATGATAAATTAGTTAATTTGTATTAACTATTAAATTTGTTGTTTCATTATAAAAAAAATATATAAGCTGATATAAATCTTCACTTATTATGATTTATGTGTTCAACACATATTAACTCGTAGGGAATAGTAACGTTCCTACCTTACCTTACACATTATTATTATTAGCATTAACTATAGCTCATATAATTATACTTTAAATTGCAGCATAATTATTTAGTCTTAAGTGTTATGTTGGTGTGTTCTAAGCAAGGTGTTCATATAGTGTTTGTACAGGCATAAAAACCTTCTTATTTCCTTGTGTCACGGTTTCAAAACTTGCTAATGTGTCTTTGTGTGTTTACTTATTTCATGATGTCAAACACGTTGGTGTTTGCATTGATCAGCTTCTGCAGAGGCCGCAATGAGGTCATTGCTTATTATCTTATTTTATCATTTTGTAATATAAATTAAAAAATATAAGCTATGAATAATAGATTAAACATAGACTAAAAAAGAAGCGAAACCTGAAAAGAAAAGAAAAAAATAAACTAAAAAATTAGAAAAAAAATTAAAATTTTAAGGTTTAGTAAAAGAAAGGGTAAATAGTCATTTGCTTTTAATAAATAACTCAAAATGGGTATAAATGTATAATTGATATCTTTAGTGAAAGTTCCAGATCCGGAGGGTTTTGACGGAAGTTTGGATAAGATAAAGCTAATTCGGTAGAAATTTCGTAAGAATAATCAAAAGTAGAAAGCTTCCATTAATACCGAAAGAGTGTACATCGTTAACAGGCTGGAGAGAGCATCAGGCAATCTCTCCAGCCAAAACACCAAAACTTATGAAAGTCTAACACATAACACCCTATATATAGACATGATGATTTAGAGAGGATGAGTCATTCGTGAGGATGATTACTCGTCCTCTCGAAAGGTGTTGTCCTATCGAAAGGTGTGGTCCTCTCGAAAGTGTCATGTGTTCGTATTTCACTCTAAATTATACAATATTCAACACACGCTCTATCTAGCTTATTTGTACAGTGGCGGACACACAGAATATGCACTAACAGTTGAAGATTTGAATTTTTGTTGAAGATTTTCATCGTGTTCTTCGGGTTCTTCATCGTGTTCTTCGCGTTCTTCATCAAGTTCATCAGTTTTTTTTTACCAAAAATCACTATATTTTGCTTGTTGATCTGCTTGAAAAGTTGTTAAAGGTTTCGGATCATCATCTCATCAGTCAAATCTTAAAAAAATTATACATCATTTTTAAATCATCACAACAGCAAACATCATCATATCATCGTGGGAGACACTACAACATCATCACTTATCATCTATCAGTTCATCCGAGACACAGTTTATCATTCATCTTGTCATCATTTATTATCATTCATCATTTTTCTGCAGATCTGAAACATAACGTATTCATCCGAGATACATCATCATCTTCATCCGAGACTACATTCGAGTTTCATCCGTGTCATCACTCATCATTATCTTTCATACACATCCATCCGAAGTCTATCTCGGATAACAAACATAAGTTCATCTTCATCCAATCGTTCATCTTCATCCGAGATCAACATCGTTTTATCCGAGACACCATCTTCATCAGCTTCATCCGAGACACCCGAGCTTCATTCGAGCTTCATTCACATTCAATCATCATCATCTTTCATCATCCGAGACACATGTAACACCCCGAAAACGAGTTTGATAATCAAACTCCGTTAATACTGAAAAACGGGTAAAGTACCGTTAGTGGCAAAATTTACCCGGTAAATATTAGGATTTAAATAATTAATCCTAATATTAAATAAAAAGTGAACAAAAGCTTTTAAGGAAATAAAATGGATAAAAGGCCCGGGTTAACGGGACCTAAAATAAACTTAGTCATAATTTCCCCCGAACCCACTAAGTTAACTAGGAATGTCTAACCTAGTTAATAAATGGGAATATTGATATTAGAAATAAGTAGGTTGTGATCTACTTAATAACGAACCAAACAAGAGGGGTTAAAGTTGTATAACTTGAAAGGTTATTTATTAATAACTAAACAAAACACACACACACAAGTGTGTGCTCTGGATCGATCTCAGGGGAGCTCCCATGGAGCCAAACCCTAACTTTCAACAAATCCATCAAATTGAAGGATCAAATGAAGCCCAAATTCACAACTGAGCATGAATTAATGATCACCCGAACAAGAGGATCGTAAGGTATGTAAAATCTTGATGATTCGTGAAGTTGTAAAAATTTGGATAAACATCCTAATCGTGAATTAGGCATGGATTAGAGAAGCTATGGCTAGATTAGTGATGTATACCTGCTTAGGAACGAAACCCTAAGTGAAAATCATACATAACATGCTATGAATTGAAGGATTTGATGAGTTAACACACTTAGACAAGTGGGTTTTAATGTTATGATGATTTTGATGATATAACCATGCTTAGAAATCAACATGCATGAAAACAAATAGAAGGTGTTCGATTTAACCATGAATTTGGGTACTTGTTCATATATAGTTGAAGTGGGTTTTGTTAGATATGATGAAATTATGAAGAACTTGAAGTAATATCACTTGTATGTGATTAACAAGTAAACTAGGAAGTAGGTTTTGATATAATAGTAAGGATGATGATAAGTTTATGTTTAAAATCATCATATTGGATAATAGAAACAAGGCACTCAAACAAATTTAGTGATTTGGGAACTTGTTCATACATGATTGAAATGGATTTTGAATGTTGTGATGAAATTTGGTAGCCATGTTCATGTAACTAAGTGTATAAGATCATGTTAGCTACTAATTGATAGATAGAGCTTGAATGTGCATTTATATGCTAAGGGGCGTTTGACTTTTAGTAGTCAAACCAACCATTAGTAAGATCGAATGATAAATTTGATAGAAAAATACGTAAGATGGAATAGTTATGATTAACAATGACTCAATTAACCATCTTATGAAATATGATGATAGTTTGACGCCTAACAAGCTAGGTGGAAGCTTGTGGATGAAGCGGGTCAAACGGAGCGCGTACGGAAAGAAAAGCGTGGCATGGATGCAAGGTAAGTATAGCTTACACTAGTCATATAGTTTAGAATGTCCTTTTGTTGTTTTGATTTCAAACAAGACAAATGGGAAATTGAGATATGGTGTTTCCGGCGTGTAGTCGTACAGAACAAGATAACCAATAAGGGTAAAAAAATTGAAATTTGGACAATTGTTGACAATAATTATCGGTTTTTGAAAGATACATATTTCGTAAGCCTTAATAGGCCAAAAAGCGTTAAGAGGTGAATTATAGTTAAAACG
This sequence comes from Helianthus tuberosus, assembly GCA_030545235.1. NCBI lineage: Eukaryota > Viridiplantae > Streptophyta > Magnoliopsida > Asterales > Asteraceae > Helianthus > Helianthus tuberosus. Next base: position 123,810,468 of record CM060443.1, on the reverse strand, counting down.
GCCGTGCGGTGTAAATTGGAACGAGTCGTGTAGACGAGATGGCAATAAGCTTTATCTCGCCAATGTCATCGGTCATTTAGACCAACGGGTCAAAAGGTGAAAATATCACTTTTTGACAATATCGACTAATGGTTTGATGAGTTGATTGATTTCAGAAATAAATATCGAGTGGATATTTACATCGCTATTACTTAGTAGATATCAAGGCAAGGTACTTAAATGGGTCAATGTAATGATCCGAGCCAGGTACGCATAATAAGATAACTCTCATTTAAAGGTAAGACTAATGAGAGTTAAACGAAGTCTAGAATAAGTTTTTGATTACCCTAATAGGTAAATCAAATGTTACGGACGATGGTCATTATATTTGAAGGGCCTAGTGCCCTTTCAAATAAAATCATAGTTAAAAGATCGGAGTTTGGGTTAACAAGTAACTAAAAGTCATTCGTCGTAAATGAAGGACTAATGTTGACCAAAACGCCCTTGTAGGCTAAATTGAACAAACAACCCTTAAAGGTTGTTTGGAAACGAGTTTTACAATTAGATAATTACTTAGGATGAGTATAGAAGTTGAAGGATGTAAAACGTTAGTCAAATGGCTCTATTTGAGTCTTTGCCGTAAAATAACGATTTGAAGGGTAAATTTTGATATATATAAGTCACCACATTGAATCCACCACTAATATAGTTGTGGTGGAAGATCCTTTGATAAGAAATGTGGACATATGTATTTGGAAATGAATGAAAGCAATTGGTGCTTAAAATATGCTTAAATACCTCAAACGGGTCAAAATAAGCATATGGGTGAAAATGGGTTAAAGAAGATATATAATTCTATAATTGGAACCTAATATGTTAGACATCAATGAATTTAATAGATTTATGAGAATTAAGGGTCAAACAAACTTGTATGTTTGATAAAATCACGAACGGGTCAAATTTTGGTAAAAGAGTAATAAGCCGAAGACTTAAAAGTCTTAAATTTTATCAAGCCGGATGTCGGATTTAACTCCATATGATGGAGACTTAAATTACAATCATGTAGGAAGAAACGGTAGGTCAAACGGATAAGCGGTTTGAAAGATACGAAAGATTTCGTGCCAATTACGGCAAAAAAAAAAAAGATACTGGGCTGCACAGAGGCCACCGTAACTTACGGTGCCACCGTAAGTTACGGTGGAGATGAAAAAGCTACGGTAGATTCCCCCTGTTTTACGGTGGGGGAATTAACATTCAGAGGCCACCGTAACTTACGGTGCCACCGTAAGTTACGGTGGAGGCCAGGTTGAAATTTTTGTTTTTGTTATCAATTGTTTCTCGGACTCGTTTAGACACGTTTTAAGCCTTGTATGACTAAATCATTTCATGTTTATGAAATGTAGGTACACCTTGGATGCCGGAAGACGATCAAGCTCAACGAAGAACCGAACACGATACAGTTACATGCTTCCGCACTTTGACACGTTGTAAATTTTAAACAACAAATTCAACCACGTTATGTGGAATAACTTATGATTTGTAAAAGTTTTAATAAACCCGTATTTTTGTAGTATGTGTAGTCTTAACTACACATCTAATGGTTGGTATTTACATATAAAATCGCTTATTAGTAACTAGGGTGTTACAAGTTGGTATCAGAGCCTTGGTTTAAGAGATTCGAGTATGGTAGGGAGGAACCATGCTTGGACTTAAACCTTATGCTCTTGATAAAGAATAGTGTTCGGTTCGAGGCTTGATCGCAAATCCGGTAAGTACACGTATGTTAATAGTTTAGTATGCTAAATTGTTGTAAATAACACATAGGGCTATCGTGTAACACACGTTACCCCAATTAAACGATTGATGTAGTTGACGAAAATACGCGCGTTGACGCGTATAGTAGAAAAAGGCTTGTATTATAATACGGGCGATTATTAAAGTTGACGTTACTAACTTTGTGAATTGTTTTAATTGAAGGAGACTCGCGTTTGAAGACGACGAGAGTCAAACGAATTGTGGATATGATGATGGAATGGTCCGAAGTATGACGAGAGGAGCATGCTCACCGAGGACTAAATCGCGTAACGACCGCGAACAAGGTTAATGGCAAGGAACGCCCGTTGGGGCAAACATTACCAGGTGCACATTTTAAGTAATCGCACAAATAGTTATATGCAACAAATAAGTAGAAATTGAAAGTTGCATAGGTAGATTAAAAACTTGGAAAAAAAAAAAACCCAAATAGAAAATGTATTCGGGATATTGTTTCCAAGAGAAACAAATAGAGGCGTTACTTACATAGGGCGTGATGTGAAAACTATAAAAAGGTCATGTGTGTCATGTGTTAATCGCTTACTCTGGCCAAGTAAGTAGTGGCATATGATACCACGAGTTTCTTATAGCGGACACATTTACATCCGATGTAGTAAGGGCGGAGTGAATGGGACTAATTAAAAAGTACCCAAATGAATCAGATAAGCAAAATATTCGATAATAATGTAAACGCACAACCAAGTGACGGAAGCGTATTACATCAGGATAATGAGCCCGAATGAAGGGACAAAGAAGCATGTACAATGATTTAGACAAGTATTGGGAGGGAGTGTACTTACACTCGAACCCAGAAAACGCAAGCATGAAAAATGATTTAGACAAGTATTGGGAGGGAGTGTACTTACTCTCGAACCCAGAAAACGCAAGCATGAACAGTGATTTAGACGAGTATTGGGAGGGAGTGTACTTACACTCGAATCCAGAAAACGCAAACATGAAAAATGATTTAGACAAGCATTGGGAGGGAGTGTACTTACACTCGAACCCGGAAAATGCGAATATGTCCCTAAACGAGTCGTTTTTGTAAAACGTCAAACTTAAAGACAAAGTCGGAATATAAAAATGAGTTGAACATAAAGAAGTTTGATACTTCCAGTGACACTGTTTGTAACTTGTGCAATGTGCAATTGGCATTCAAAGATAACAAAGGTAAGGGTTTGGGCTACAACAAGGTTCCATCGCCATATAATCATAATTACTCAAGAATGCCTACTACTGAGCAAGAACTCAAAAATTATGATAAAATGATTTATGGTAAACCAAGTGATTATGTTCCATGGGAGCCTTTCAAATCGAAGAATGACAGACCCACTGATTTTCAAAAGCCCATGAGTTTTGTTAAGAACATGGATTCTGATAAAAATGTTCAAATGAATCAGTTGGTGAGTCACAACAAGAAAATGAAATAGAACCAGTAAAAACGTCAACTGAGGAGCCTGAAGAAAATTTGTCTGGCCCACTGTTTCAGATTGGGGCCCACTGTTTCGGATAAAACAAAACAGATCCGGCCCATTGATCTTAGGCCCAATCCGAAACACTATATATTGTCAACCATTTCTCATTCGAGTCTCATTTCTGACTGATTTCATTTCCTAAGCATTTGAGATTCTCTCATTGACTTCTTAGACCACTTATTTGAATTACAAGGTTTGCAGGTTTCTATGCTTTTTAAACCAAAGCCTTTGAATGCCACAGTTACCGAAGAACATAACGTGCAACTTATGAGTGTTGGTGCTAAAGCTGAGATAGAAACTGAAGTGTTAGTGACGGATGAAGAGGGAACATATGACGGCAGTGATGTGGAAGTGATTGTCTCTAAGAAAGTTGAGGAACTCGTTCGAGAATCAATGTTAATGACTGCAGAAATCCTACAAGCCCTGATTAAATCCTTGAAGGATAGTGTCGGAATCCCTCCTTCCGTACCTATTCCTGAAACAGAAGTTCACTGTGAAGATGATGCAACAGATGATGCTGAACAAGAATCCAACAAGAAACAAAGAACCTAAACAGCTCCTGATATTCATTCTACAGGCCCAAGCCCAGAACCATCGCCTACTATGCCCACCGATCCACAAATCACTGCTGCTACTCAAGAAACAAGCACACAGGATTTCAACTTTGATTTCGAGTACGATTTACCAGAAACAACTTCCCGATCGCAACCAGAAAGCTCAAGCGGCGTCAGGTACGATGTGGGAAGTTCCAGTGGTGCTGGTTTTGCTGACATGATGAAGCAGCCATGTGTTTCGCCGCCAGCAAAATGAAATTCATTGAGGAATGTGATAGTGATGAGGATATGGATGTTGATGTGGCGAAGTTGCAGCGAAGAGTGATTGTGTTGGAACAAGATGCTGCCCCGAAAGAAGCACAGATCTCATCTTTGCAAGCTCAAGTATCAAGTAGAGATCAGGCTATTGAAGAACTGCAAGGTGATGTGGGTATGCTGATATCTGTTGTGTATGATTTGAAAGCTAAGCTGGAAAAGAAGTTCAGGAACGTAATCAAGAATCGTTTTTTTGCTGATCCGGCTCCGTTGTATAGTGTTCCTCCAAACTGATTTAGCAACTAATCCAATAACCTAGGGGGAGATTGTTAGGCCCTAAAGGTTTATAGATTAGTAGGATTATTGCTAATGGACCAAGCTTCTAGAAGGTGGAGTATTTGAGTGGGCTTTTGGGAATATGGGCCTAGGTTTTGGGGGGAAATGCTCCCTAAACCTTTCTATAAATAGTAAATGACAATTAGAAGCATGGGTTGGTTGTTTGTTTTAGAAACTTGCATTAGACAATTTTGTATGCAAGTTTAAGCATTCTAATAAAAAAATCTTTCCCCTTGTTCTTGTGATTTCTTGAATATCATCAAGCTTGGATTCCGCCCATCCTTGGTGATTTTTTTATACCGTTGTTTGATCCATTTTTCGGGACTTACAACTGGTATCAGAGCCATTAGAACCTGTTTCTAGGCTTGATTAGATATCAAACATTCAAGAAATTTTGCATTTTTGTTGAAGATTTTCATCGTGTTCTTCATCAAGTTCATCAGTTTTTTTTTAACCAAAAATCACTATATTTTGCTTGTTGATCTGCTTGAAAAGTTGTTAAAGGTTTCGGATCATCATCTCACCAGTCAAATCTTAAAAAAATTATTCATCACAACAACAAACATTAAATCATCACAACAACAAACATCATCATATCATCATTGGAGATACTGAAACGTCATCATCTTATCATCTATCAGTTCATCCGAGACACAGTTTATCATTCATCTTGTCATCCTTTATTATCATTCATCATCTTTCTATAGATCCGAAACATAACATATTCATTTAAGATACATCATCATCTTCATCCGAGACTACATTCGAGGTTCATCCGTTTCATCACTCATCATTATCTTTCATACACATCCATCCGAAGTCTATCTCGGATAACAAACATAAGTTCATCTTCATCCAATCGTTCATCTTCATCCAAGATCAACATCATTTTATCCGAGACACCATCTTCATCAGCTTCATTCGAGACACCCGAGCTTCATCCAAGCTACATTCACATTCAATCATCATCATCTTTCATCATCCAAGACAAACCACTTTTCATCTGAGATTCATCCGAACTCATTTCGAGTCACTGTTCATAATCCTTCACCATCTTGTTTCCATCTTCAACGTTCAACACACCATCTCCGTTCTTCACCATCATCGCCGTTAACCACCGCACACTCTGTCATCCACCGAACATCGTTGTTCGACTCCGAACACCGAACCTCGTCGATCACCACCTGGAACTTCACTATACATCTTCACCATCTGTTTAAAGCTCCATCTGTTCACCTCATATTATCATCTCTGTTCACCGATTCGAATCTTTCATCGTTCACCTCAGTCATCGCAAACTCCGATCACTGTTCATCATTTTCATCTATAATCACCGCCACTTCCATCACAATCCGTCATCAGCCTCCATCATCATCGATCGTCTAAGCATTCTAATCACCCTCCGTCACCGCCATTTGAGTGGGATTTTGGGAATATGGGCCTAGGGTTTTGGGGGAAATGCTCCCTAAACCTTTCTATAAATAGTGAATGATAATTAGGAGCATTGGTTGGTTGGTTGTTTGTTTTAGAAACTTGTATTACACAATTTTGTATGCAAGTTTAAGCATTCTAATCAACAAATCTTTCCCCTTGTTCGTGTGATTTCTTGAATATCATCAAGCTTGGATTCCGTCCATCCTTGGTGATTGTTTGATATCATTGTTTGATCCGTTTTTCGGGACTTACACCATGGATTTCTAAGACTTCGAAACTCCCAAGTTGCATTGGTGTGAGGTTAATGGGGAAAAGATGGTCATTGAGGTATAGTTGGCAATTACCAATGACAGAATCAAGTACAAGAGGTTCACTAGTAGCTATTTCTAGTGTTAAAGGTTTTCCTAGCTTAGTTTGAGGCATCGAAAGAAAATGATCAAAAGCTAAGGATACAAAACTTCTATCGGCACCCAAATAAAAAAATAGAAGTAGGATGATTATTGACAAGGAACGTACTGTTAACCACATCGTTATTGGCAGGCGCCTCATTAGCATTGATGTTAAATGCGCGTCCATGGGTTAGATTTGCATTAACAAGCCTTGGGCAGTTGTTACGGTAGTGAGTAAGATCACCACAATTGTAGCAAGCTCCAGGTGGGTAATGAGGTCACGAAGGATTTGCTTGTGGTTGAACAGGGTTTGGAACAACTTGGTTTGGGGTAGGGGCAGAATGACAAACGTTGGCCAAATGACCAAACCGTCCACATAGGGTACAATGGCGACATGGTAAATGGTATTGGTGATGACAGTTGCATCTGTTACACAAGGGTGAAGTATCAACATATGGTTTCTTAGCAAGGGGTTGAGCTGGTTGGTTGGGAACAACTTGATTTGTTGGGGTAACAACGACAAAATTATTTGAAGCCATACGCTTCCTTGAATTTTTGTAGGGTTAGATTTTCGTTTCATTTGGTTTCTCCTAGGTAGTCTTGACATATTGTTTCTTGTCGCCTTTACGAAAAAGTTTCCCTTTCTTCACTTGAGAGTCAGTTAGGGTTACAGCTAGTTCTATAGCCTCCCTAACGGTAGCTAGCTTGCTACCAGTGACTATGTCTTGGATTTGATCAGGTAATCCCTCGATATATTTCTCAATGGCATGGTCTAATGGTGTAACCATAGTGGGACAGAGTAAGCTCAACTCTTCATATCGGTCAGTATACACACGATTTTCTCAACTATCTTGTTTGAGATCATGGAATTCATCTTCGAGTTCCTTCATCTCATTCCGCGGGCAAAACTCTTTCATCATAAGAGTTTTGGGTTCCTCCCAAGCCAATGCCATGGCTACATCCGCACCTCGATCTTTGATAATTCCATTCCACCACGTGAGTGCTCTTTATTGGAAAACACTCAAAGCAAACTCTACCTTACGGTCATTGGAATACCGACAATGGCGGAAGGTGCTCTCAATGCTTTCAAACCATTGTATGACCCCAGTAGCTCCCTCAGACCCATAGAACTTGAGAGGTTTAGCCGAGTTGAACTGTTTGCAGTTACAAGGTGGGGGTACATTATTATTGTTATTGTTATTGTTGGCTTCATTGAGTTAGGTCACAAGGTTTAGAAGTATCACTGCCATTTGCAGAGCGACCAGTGCCGCCATTTCAGCATTTTGGGTAATGTCACGATGAGGAGGCATTCTAAAAGAGAAAGGAATCATGAGGGAAAACGAGTGAGATTGATACAGGATAGTAAAAAAAATCGTTAAAACATTGACGAAACACAAGGATTGTAATCATTTATTCGTTACTTGAAAACGAAAAAACAACACAGTGACTAATCAAAGTAAATGCTCTTTAGAATGTATCGCAAACACATGATTTAGCCTATAAGACTATCCACTATCACAACCCAACCCAACCCAACCCAATCTTTTATTAAAATACTAATTTCTCTCTCTTCCACCTACACAACCCAACCCAATCCAATTTTCACCCACTATCACAACCCAACCTAAACTAATATTTTATTATATAAAGAAATAGAAGTTAAATAATAAAAAAAGGAAAAAGAATTAAATATTATAAAAAAATAGAATTAAATAATAGAAAAATGAATAAAGAATTAATATTATGTTGGTTGTTGGTTGCAACCATTGGTTGCCTACAATTTTGTCTTATTTGCCATGTGGCAACCGTTTGTGCAATTTGGTCACCATAGTGGATAGTCTAAGTGGTCCGAATAAGTGGATTTGTACGAACACTCTAGCCTTAGACATAAAACTCAGAGTATAGGCATCCACCCTTCCAGATTGCACGTGTTCACATTATTAAAACCCAAACTTTGACTAGATTTTGAAAAATGTTAAGGCTTAAAAGCCTAAAAACAAATCATCCCAAGATAGATAACGATTTCTTGTAAATATTTTGAAAATTAAATTTTAAGATTGAATTATGACTTTGTATTGTTTGTAATCACTTAAGGATAAGTGATGGTTTTGTATCAAGAATCTAAACGCGGGTTACCTCATGTTTGGGTCCTAGGAAGGTTATAAGCGTATAAAACAACCCACGGCGGAATCGTCGGGGAGTCACGTTACAAATTGTTTCAAACACATGGTATTTAAAGTTTTGTTTTATTGAATTAATGAATTACATTGTCTTATGGGAATTCAAAACAAAACACAACAACTATTTATTTTAAGCAAGCTAAGGCCCGAGTCCGAATCCTACATGTAGCATAATTGTAAATCATCAAACATTTGCACCTAAAACATATATATATATGAAAAAGACGGTCAACAATGAATGCTGGTGAGTAACATAGGTTTTCTGGTCAAGATCCATGGCTTTGAATATTGAATATGTTTAACCAACTTCAAGAGTTGATATTTTTAAATAAATCTTTGTAGTCATGAATCTTTGATAGAAAGTGTTTCTTTTGTAAATTTGTATGAGTAATCAATCGATTTTAAAGGAAACATTATATGGTTAACTTAGAAACCGTTTGTGACTTTGTATAAACAAACCAAAAGACTTGTCTTGTATAAACCAACCAAATGACTTGTCTTGTATAAACTATACAAATGACTTGTCTTGTATAAAGCAACCAAATGACTTGTCTTGTATAAACCAACCAGATGACTTGTCTTGTATAAACCGAATGTTTTGTGTAAACAAAATGTCTTTTTTAATCTGTATGTATTTGTTTTGTATAAAACAATTGCCTTTTGTATAAAACAAGTGTGGTTTGTCGGCGAATACATTCAAGCCTTGTTGACTGTCAGACAAACCCTTAATAATAAAGCTTTATCAATTGTGTTACAAAGTTGCTATCATTCCCAGAGGAAACTTCCAAACAGACCTAGGAAGCGGGAATGGGGTTGTCAATCCTGTGGTACCATAACATACTATTGGTCGGCTTGGACAAAGTTAACGAATATATCATTTTCATGTTCCACGCACCATCAAATTTTGTACAATGTAAAGCATATTGTGTATATAAATCATATGTAAATAAGTTTTGTAGATGTAGAAAACAATTTAGCACATATGAATCACCCCAAAACAATTTGAAAACTGAAAAGTAGGGAACTATAAACTCACAGGTTGCTTAGATGTCTTATTCAATCGTGTATGCAAAGCTCAAGTGTTTCTTAATTATGTCGGATTGTTATGTAGTTAGTGCGTATTGTGGTTTAAACGGAAGATCAGATAGAATGAGGTTTAAAATCAAATGAGCGAAGGATCTTGTGTAATATGACTATTCTGACTTGGAAAGTGTCTATAGGTGTTTTGATCCGTAATAACTTGTTAAAATGGTTTACGCCACTTTCACGGGTCGTATGCGTAATTACGGGTCTGGATGGTCGAATGAGTCCTATGACGAGTCCGATATTTCAAAACATGTTAATAATGTTGTATGATCAATTTATATTTCAAAACTAATGCTCATGTAGGTTTAAAACTCATTTTGTATAAAAGGGTATTTTTGACCATTTTAAAAGTATATAAAGTTGACTAATCATTTAACCCATCAAACGACATGACCATAAGGTATAACCTGAGAGGGTTATTCCCTATGTTACTATGGTCATATAAATGGGATTGGTCGGATCCTAAAGTTGACCAAACGGGTCTGATTCGAAAGTCAAAGCAGAAGTTAAACTGCTCGACTTTCGACTAAGGAATAAACACTAAACTAGATATGACGAGCTAGACATGTTAAAACATGTCCAATAATTTTATAAAACTAATTTGGTGTCAAAACTTCAAGTTTTATACTTGAAAACTCTTTCGTCGTAAAATGGATTTTTATGCATTTTTTACTTTTATTTCGTAAAAGTTTGACTCGTCATTTCGGCTACTAAACGTGATGATCAGACGGTGTAATCGCAAGGGATTAACACCTTCATTATTACGATCACGTAGCAAAGTTCAGTTTGAACTTTGACTTGACCAAAATGGTCAGAACGTAAAATCAAAGCAAAAGTCAATTTGCTTGACTTTTGGCTCATAACTAGCCAAATAATTGAAATAGGCTAGGAGAAACACTTAATAGTATATGCATATGTATTAGTATATATCCTAAGTTTTAGGATATATCTGTTAGTTAAAGGGTGGTTTCGTATAAAATGGTAGTTATCTGTTACTTGAAGCTGGTGTCCATTAGAATGGTAACTATGCCAATATGAAACAGTATAAATTTAGTGAGCACCATTTAGATAACTTTAAATAGGGATTGATGTATTCATTTGCAAGTATGAAGTTAGTGTAATTTAGGGTGAAAAAATAATGGAATGAATGTGAATGCTCTAAGGACCCTAGGGATTGATGTATTCATTTGCAAAATTAATCCATATCAATTATTCCCTCCATTTTTCCCTTCTCAAACAAAAGAAATAAATTAAATAATTGCGTATACCAAGAAAGTTGTCGTACGGGTTTTACTTTCAAGTTTTATCTATATTTTTAGAGATTATTAACTGGGGCGGACCTACTACTATCTTAGGGTGGAAGGGCGCACAACTTGAAAAATAAACTTTAAGGTTACACGTAGGTGAACATCTTGAGCGTACCCTATTAAATTTTGACACCACACCCTATGAAATTATAGTGAGAATGGAAGAGTGTAGAGAAAAGTGAACATATAAGATTAAAACCTATTTTTCCGCCAGCAATTATAGACAGGGATGTGAATTGATTGTGTTGTGTTGTGTTGGAGAAGGCGAAGATATCGAATAACGATTAGGTTTTTTTATTTTAAGTAGGTACCGACCCAAACGAGTGTTACAACAACCCACCAAAGGCTTAATATTTTGATCAGCTAATTTTTTTTATTTAATTATTTTTTTGTCTCTTTCGTTGGTTGACTAAGTAGAGTGTTACATTTTTTATTTCTCTATTTTTACACTAGACTTTTTTATTTATTTTATTGTATTAGTTGAATTGTTTATTTATCTATATTTTCATGTTTTTATAGTAAACTTTCTAATCAAAGAGTAAAGCCTTAAAAATTTTATTTTCTTTATTATCTCAGCTGATTTGGTTAATTGATTTTAACTTAAAATATCCAGATTTATTCTTTTATTTAATGGTTTTGTTTATTATTATTTATGTAATTTAGGGTTTAATCACATATCTAAACCTTGATTTCGTTAGAGAAAACTAATGTTATTTGATCATCTTAGGTTTGTACAAATAGTAATTGTAACATTTTAGAGAATATAAACTTTTTTTTATTGTACGTCCACTTGGAGGATCAAGATTAAACTTACTTCCGTGTTTGTTAACACACTAACTAGTGCGTAATCCATGAAAGTATGCAAATCAAAGCAAAATGGAACAAACACAAAGTAACCAAAGATTCACAACTTTGATTAAGTGAAGAGAATCAGTATACACATACACACAGTGTTTACAAGTTTCACACAGAACTCTCTTGACTCTCTTATCTAAAATGTGAAACAAGTCTCTATTTATATAGGCCCCAATACCCAGTACACTACGAAGAATAAAATAGGGCCACGAACATTGAATATGTCCACGAAGACTGAGAGTCTTCGTAGACTACATCAGCGAACAGTCATATGCTATGAACCATTAAGTGTTCGTGATGAACACTCTTTATCCATTCAATGTTCGTGAAACAGTCATCTCCCACGAAGACTTCATGCAAAAGAATATGCATGTGACATCATCATGACATCATCATCATGATGTCATGGTGATGTTAGCTCGCGGCGCTTCGTGCTTCGCGTGTCGAACTCTGGGGCGCACGACGGAGGAATGTCGTGACATCGGGCTTGAACCGAACCAAACCGAGTCAAACCGAACAGAGTCGAACCGAACCAAGCCGCATCCACAAAGTGCATCAACAAACTCCCCCTTAGATGCTGCTCGTGATGGTTCGACTTTACATTGTCGGATCTTCAGACGTCTTCACTTGAAACAAACAGGAGGTGCATCAACAAACTCCCCCTTGAATGTTGCTGGTGAAGGTTTGATCTTCAATACTTCAGATCCTTGTTGGTGTTGATGGATGGTCAGCTGCAACTCTCCTTTGATTGCATCAGTGTCGTGTCTTCATTCCACAGCTTGTCATCTAAGATGTTCTCTTTGCCTTTAGCTGGTTTGAGTGACACATCTGCACATGCAACAGAGCTAAACACATAATGAGAACAACCGCTTGGAATATAATCAACATAAACAAACGACACACATGCGACCAACTCTCAATCAAACACCGACCGACAACAGTTTGAAAGTTGAAAAATTTGACCAATTTAGATTTTAACTTTAAAAACTTGCTAAATTTTGACCGTTTATGAAGGTGCAATTGTTTTCCTGCTTACAATCAGGTTTCAGGTGGTTAAGACTTGAGATCCAACATCGTACAATCGAAATTAAGATAGAAAATAAAATCTTTTTGGTATTTTTTCATATTACAAATGTAAAGACGGAAAGCAGTAAATAAATATATACAGAGATGCAGAAATTGAAAACAGTAAATAAATTTTTGCAGACATTCTTTTTGCGAGTTTCGAGGGTAAGAGAATCATATCAGTGTACGGTCACGCTAAAACGCTCTTGTTGTTCAGTTAGTTAATATTAAAATAAGCATCCTATAACGATTATCGGTATTGTTGTCCATTTAAGCTCAACTTATCAGATGTACTCACGTTTAGGGGATACGTTAAGGTATGATTTATACTTACCGACCGGTGTTCATCCACACACGACACATTCCCGTATCAAGGTATGCACGAGAGTTCATCTTACTAGTGAATATACTATTTATCATCTGTTTTCAACGTATATGATGTGAGATACTCACTTATTTTGGATGAATACAATCCCTATGTGATTAAATCACTTATTGATGAGGAACTTGGTATTCGATGCAAGAGGGCACAGGAGCAAGTCTGTGAACAAGTTAGTACGATCGTACCGACAAAGAGACGAATTTGACTCCCGGATAAATGTGATATTTTATCACTTATTGATTTTGGACATGTGATTGTTTATCACTTATTGAGGTCGAATGCATCATGTATTATATACATGTTTGTATGATATTTACACGTATGTATGGTGTCATGGAAGCTCTTGACTTGCGTCCCCATTGTTTTCCGGAAAAAGAAACAACCATGATACCCAGATGATAAACAACATAAAGACCACGTATCTCAGAACCTCGACAATCTATCAAACGAAATTTCGGTACCAAGACCGTATGCCAATGTGCGGTTCCCACATAGTCTTCAGTCGATTTAGGTTTATATCACCCTGCACACTTTAAAATGATTGTGAGCCTACCAATACATCTTATATAGAGTTGCTTATCATTTTTCATTTTAGGTTCAAAGAGGTTTCGACAGACCACTGATGTACTATCATATTCTCTTTTTCTCGCCAGGAAACTCATTTTTGTTTTTCTATTGTTTTTGTGTTTTTGAAATTTTTTGATGTTTTGGTATTTTTTTTTTAATTTTTCAATGTTTTTGTATTTTTCATTTTTACTCCCCCTAAAATGCAAAAAAGTACGAGAAATTAAGAAAACACAAATAAATATTTACAAAAATGATTTTCCGATGTTGGTTTTACTCTGGCTTGACCTTAATGCCATTTACCATTAGTAAATAGTCAAATCGTGATTTTTCAAAAGCTTTGGTAAAAAGGTCGGCACGTTAATCATCGGTGTGGATTTTCATAACATCGATAAGTTTCTTTTCATAACAGTCTCGTATGAAATGATACTTTATCTCGATGTGTTTTGTTTTTGAGTGTTGTACAGGATTACGAGTGATTTGTAAAGCAGCTGAATTATCAATATAAATAGGAGTAGTTAGGAATTCAAAACCGTAGTCGCGCATTTGTTATTGGATCCTCAGAACTTGGGAGCAACAACTTGAGGCAGCAATGTACTCAGCTTCACAGGTTGAAGTAGCTACACATGTCTGCTTTTTACATTGCCACATGACTAGACGATTCCCCAGAAACTGACATCCCGCTGATGTTGACTTCGCATCAATCTTGCAGCCGCCATGATCAGAATCACTGAATGCAATCAAATCGAAGTTATCATCCTTAGGGTACCAAAGAACGGTGTCAGGACAACCCTTCAGATAACGAAAAACCCTCTTAACAGCCATCATATGAGAAACCTTCAGATTAGACTGGTAACGAGCAAGAAGACACGTTGGATACATAATATCGGGCCTTGAAACGGTAAGATACATGAGAGATCCGATCATAGCACGATAGAGAGAAGGTTCCACAGTTTCACCGGTTCCATCAGGAGTAATTCCATGATTCTGAGCCAGAGGAGTTCCCGCAGGCTTCGAATCTTCCATCTGAAATCGCTTTAAGATATCCCCAACGTACTTTATCTGATGAATGAAGATCCCTTTCTCAGACGGATGAACCTGCAAACCCAAAAAGAAATTCATTTCTCCCATAGCACTCATTTCGAACTTCTTTTGCATCACCCGCTCGAATTCCTTGCACGTTTAATCATTTGTAGACCCGAAAATGATGTCATCCACATATAATTGAACCAGCAACAAATCCTCGTTTCTTTCCTTCATGAAGAGAGTACAGTCGATCAACCCACACCGAAAATCATTTTGCAACAGATAGGTACACAACGTTTCATACCAAACCCTCAGAGCTTGATGTAAACCATACAATGCCTTGTTCAGAAGCCAAACTCTGTCAGGATGAATTGGATCTTCAAAACCAGGCGGTTGCTCAACATAAACCTCTTCTTCCACCAAACCATGAAGAAATGCACTTTTCACATCCATTTGATACACTTTAAACTTCTTGTAGGACGCATAAGCCAAGAAAATCCTTATCGCCTCAAGACGTGCCACTGGTGCATAAACTTCATTATAATCAATTCCTTCTACCTGATTAAAGCCCTGGACAACCAATCTCGCTTTGTTTCTCACAACGACACCTCAGTCATCCTTCTTGCACTTGTAAACCCATCGAGTACCATTCTTCTTGTAGTTCGGGGGCCTGTCAACCAATTTCCACACGCCCAATTTCTGGAGCTGCTGAAGTTCTTCCTGCATTGCTTCAACCCATGAATCGTCTTTCATCACCTCTTTCCACGATTTCAGCTCAACTTGACAAACATAGCAGGCGAAATACCAATCATTCTGTTCCCCGAATTCTCTAATTGCCGATTACAACCCAACATTCTGGTTGTTTCTTAACTGATTACGTGTCTGCACACCACTTTGGACATCTCCAATAATATTCTGCCGAGGATGAGTATCATGAATACGAGTTTCTGGAACATCAGGCACTCGAGCATTAATACCCAAATTGTGGATGTTCAAATCAACCACTAAATCGATGCCTGGAGGCACGGTAGATGTGGAAGCATTCCCTTCAACATTGTCTTGATTCTGCACCTGAGAAGTTGCTTCAGAAACACCTTGAACAGGAGCATAAACAGGACCAGAAGTTGCTTCATTTGCATCATGAAACTCCTCATCTTCCAACGAAACATTATAGTCAGTTGCATCTTCAAATTCCTCATTTTGAACCACATTATTAACCGAAGTCGACTCTTGTTGGTTAATAATGATCGGTCGCACTAATGATGAGTCAACTGCAGTATCCCTTTCAAGTAACATCTGTGCTGCTGCAAACGCGTCATCAAAAGTTGGCAGATTAAAGGAATCAAACAGTCCATCATAATCAAACATCCAAGGAGCACCTGGAGCTCTCACAGACTCAGTGTATCTTTGAACCTTTACTTTTCCCCATTCTTCAATCTTTTTCGATGTCAGATTCCACATCCTAAAGTTTGGAGTAGCATACCCAAGAAAGTAGCCTTCAATAGCCCTTGGATCAAACTTGCCATGTGGATCAATCATAGTGCATGGAGCGCCAAACGGTTCAAAATAAGATACATCCGGTTTCCTTTTGTGCAATAGTTCGAAACATGTTTTCCCATGCCTTTTTACAGTAAGAACTCTGTTCAAAGTATAACAAGCAGTAGCCACAGCCTCCCCCCAAAACTGAACTGGAAGCTCTGACTCTACTAACATAGTTCTCGCCGTCTCGATAAGTGTTCTATTCTTCCTCTCAGCGATACCATTTTGTTCTGGAGTGTAACGAGAACTGTACTCATCCCTTAGAAGTATAACACTCGTCCATAACCTGATTCTTGAATTCTGTGCCGTTGTCACTTCTGATTCGCTTTACCCTTAAAGAGTACAAATTTTCAAGTAAAGTGAGCAGATTTTTGAGGATTCCCGGAGTCTCACTTTTATGTGCCATCATTGCCACCCATGAAAATCTTGAATAATCATCAGTAACTACCAAACAATAAGCATCTCCAAACGTAGTCTTGTGCTTCATTGGTCTAAAGAGGTCCATATGAAGACGTTCAAGAGGCATGTTGACGGTGTTGACTTTCTTGATAGGATGGGACTTCTTCGTTTGCTTTCCTTTTCGGCACGATACACAGACGTCTTGCAAATGAAAACTCTTGACTAGAACACCATTCACCAGATTATTTCTCACCAGATGGTTCATCTTCCTCAAGTGAATATGACCCATACGTCTGTGCCAAGATATAGACTCCTTTTCAGTGGCCTTTAAGACAAAACATGTAACTTGTGCAAACGAGGTAATAGCTTGGCTCATATCAAGAATATACAAGTCATTAATTCTTGGAGCCGTCAACAGAATCCATTCTTTGGGAATCTTGAAACCGGGTTTCAGCACATAACAACCGGTATCATCAAAATGAACAGTGATCTTCTTGTCACAGATTTGCGAAACACTAAGAAGATTGTGATCAATTTGACGCACATAATTGATCTTATCGAAACTAACACCATTGGAAATCATTCCTTCTCTAGTGATGTATCCGCCTTTATCGCCAGCAAAGGTAACATAACCTCCCCTAATGCTTTTCACATCGTACAGGAGCCTTAAGTCGCCTGTCATGTGTCGGGATGCTCCACTGTCAACAATCCAAAGACTATTCACAATTCCTCCTGGAACACCCTGCATAACACACTACACAATTAGTTTGAGATGGGGACCCAAGCCTTAGTGGTCTTGGGTCCACCCTTATCATCAAGAAATGTGATTTCTATTTCTTGATGATTTGGAAATGGTGTGCCTCCCCCTGAAGCTGTACCGGTTTTAGGTTTCCAAGATTGTTGTCGTTTACCAGATTGATTATTATTTACAGATTTATACACTTCTGGTTTTGACGAGTTTGATGAACTTGGTTCCTTTTCAACAACATCCGGTTTTAATGCCTTTTCGATTACCTTAACATTTTTACATCGTTGTTTTGCTTCTTGTTCCTTAACAATTCGTTTGTCTTGTTTAGGTGACACAGTGCGACGTTGGTAATCCTTGTTTTCAACAAACTTTGGTTTTGGTGGGTTTGTACAATTTTTGATTATATAACCAAATTTCCCACACTTAAAACATGATCTCCTTTCAACAAACTTAGGAGATTCTGATCGATGTCTCGATGTTGAACTTGCGGGCCTTGAGGTACTTGCTTCATTATCACACCCATTTGTATGTTGAGTGTAATTGTTATCACTGTTATGTTTCAAAATTTTGACTTGTTGGACAAAAGCAGTATTAGATTTGTTTTCAAAAGTCTCAATTTTGTCAGTACCGTTTAAGGCCACAAATTTAACATCCCTTCCCTTTTCTTGTTTCGAGCTCCCTTTGGTTCAAATTTAGGTTTTTGAGCTCATTTTTCCTGTTGTTTACCTTTAGGGGCGATTGGTTGTTTCTCAGTTGGTAATTTTTGATTCCTGTATTGTTTTCTAACTTCAGATTTTGGAATAGGATTACACTGAGTTACTGTAACTCTTGGGATCGCTTTACCCAAAAACTTACTGGAAGAATCTTCCAAAACTCTTTCAATCATTGATGGATTAACGTTGGGAAATCTTTGTTTGAGTAAATTTTATCATCACCAATCAAAGTATACAACACATTATCGCCCTCAAACATAGACACAGATTCATTCTCAGATTTGATCGAATCAATCTCTTGTTTTGTAATTGTTTGCACAACGGGTGCAACTGGAGTAGGAGGATCACACAAGATGTGATTCTCAACTGGAATTTCTACTCCTTTCTTCTTATCAAGAGATTGATCCAGATAACTCTCATCTGAATCATCCGATTCATCATCAGATTCCTCATCTGATGAAACATAATCCTCAATTATTGGAGGACTTTGTTCCACAACACAAGACACATTTTCTGTCTTTTCTGATTCCTTTGATGAATCATCCAGCTTGAACCCTAAACCTGCTGCAAACTCTTCAGGATTAAGAGGTACAGATGGTTCAAACCATGGCATATCTTCCTCATCAGGCATCTTGGTATAATTGTATCTCAATGGAGGTGGACACGAGTTATACCCAATGCATTTGACATCCCCTTTGAGCTTCTAAACCTCAATGATATGATCAAGCACATGTCAGGAGTTAGAATAACTCTCCAATTTGAGCTTGATCGCATCATGCTCGCATTTGGCAATGGCTAACTCTTTCTTTAATTCTTCAATGATATTAATATAATTATTAATACATGTTTGCTTGTTCAAAATTGTTTTTGTTAATTCAGATACACTTTTCTTAAGCTTTTCAATAACAGATTTGAAATCTTTTTCATTGTGAGTTAAAGCCATGTTTGCCTCCTTGCATTTCGAAAGATCAACTACCAACCCCTGATTGTGACTATTAACTAATTCTAGCTTATGTTTCAATTCTACATAATCATTGCATACACTAGGAGTTTCGGTGCGTACCTGAGTAGTCGAACCTGCAACATTTGCCATAAAGGCAGTTTGATAAGAAAAAGATCCATCCTAGGTGAAGAACTTCTACATTTCCTTTGAAGCAGCTTCAGCTTTCTTTATCAACACCGATTTCTGACTTTTAAGCTCCTCAGCTTCTTTTAGATCCTCAGCTTCCTTCAGCAAACTATCAACCTCAGCATCAAGATTTTCCTTTACTTCCGAATCTGAACCATAACTACCCGCATTGGAGCTTTCCTCATCCAAGCTACCATTGTAACAAGAATTGTCATCATCCTCAGAAAACTCCTCACTGTGAACATGCTTGATATACTTGATGATCTTTGCATAACAAGCAGTTCCTCCATTTCCTTCTGTTCCCTGATTCCCCATTTGAACTGACCAGTCACATCCTTCATCTGCATGAACTACTAAGGCCCTGTTTGAATTTGAAGGCCCCGACTGGTTTATGTTACCCGGGTTGTTAGCTGCTACAATTCCCCTTTCATTGTTTACTTGATTGGCATTGGATGAGCTTGACTGGTTTTAGAAAGGATTTTGATTTCCTTGTCTGCTCGGTCGAGTGCATTCCCGCTTGAAGTGGCCTTTCTCATCACAATTGAAGCACGTAACTGCATCCTTATCAAAACCATACTTAGTATCCCTCTTGCTTTCTAAACTTGTTCTACCCGTTCTTCTCATGTAGTCCTTAGCCCTTCTCACTGCATTTGCAAATGCCCACTTAATATCCATCAGTTCTATTTCCTCCCTGTCTATTTGTTGATAGTCTTCATCTGTCAAATTAATGTTCCCAATTTGACCTACGACTAATCCACAATAGGCACTCACCATTGTGTTTAGATGTAACACCCCAAAACTTGTTTAGTATAATGATAAGTGAAAATAAACAAATAATTTAACATAGTAATGAAATATGACAAAAATGATAAGTTAGTTTATGGGAAAGCCTAAGTTGAACACTCTTTCTAAGTGGGAGGGTCCAATGTGTAAGTAATAAACTAAATGTTTTAGTTAATAAACAAAAATTAAAACCAAACACCCACCTTTGGGTTCTGGTCGATCGAGCAAGAGAGCAGGGAAAGGGGAGTGAAACCCTAACTTCAAGAAATCAAGAATTGAAGCCAAATTCATAAGATAATCCAGTGCATGAGCCCTCCTTTCGAAAATCTAACCCTAATTAGTGATGTGGTAAGTTTAATTTTCTGTACTTGATGATTTGTAGAATGAGGGGTTTAACCCAATCTCGAATTCGGTGTCTAAATGTGAGAAATCTGAGTTAGGGTTACCTTCTAGAACAAGAATCATGTTTGATTCTAGGTTATTTGAAAGATTCTAGTGAAAACCCACTATGTGAAATTGAGATGTGAATTAGGATGATTTATAGTGTCATGCATGTGAATCATTGATGAATAATTCTGTTAATGATGCTTAAACATTAGATGAATTGATATGGAATGAGGTTTGCTTGATTATTGTTGAATAATTAAAAGAACTAGATTAAATACATGTTTTAGTTAGTTGAGTAAATGTCCCAAAAATGCGAAACCCGCCAAGTGTTTGATGAAATGCTTGAAAGAATAAAAATGTGAAATTTGAAAAAAAAAATGGAATGAGATTGGTTGTACTAAATGAACGAATGAATGTGTTAATGATGTGTGCAAAATGCAACATATAAATTACATCAATTGTGGCATAAAACTAACCCTTTTTTAGTACTAATGTTGGAAAAAGTGTGTTTTTGTCTTCCTTTTGTATTTTCAGGATTAAATGAGCTCAAATTTACAAAAGAAGCAAAAAGGCAGCTAAATCTAACATAAATATAAGAAAAGGAACAAACGTGGCATGCCCGACCTCCCCGGAAGCATCTTCCCAAGCAAAACAAGAGAACAGAAGGCTGAACACGCCCCGTGCTCAGTGAGCACGGGGGCGTGCCCAAGTATCAGCATAAAAGACAAAGTTGTAGAAGCTTCCGTCGCCCACCACGGGGCCGTGCTCAGCGGACACGGGGCCGTGGTCAACTATAAGATTCGCAGAATCCAGACAAATCTTGATAGTACAGATATGCTTCTGCACCGGGGTCGTGCTCCGCGGACACAGGGCCGTGGTCAACTAATAAAGAAAAGAGCAATTAATGAAGACAGAGAAGGATGTGGACACGGGGCCGTGCCCAACGAACACGGGGCCGTGCCCGAGCTTCTGTTCAGCCTATAAATAGGAGTGCTTGGCTCAAGCTCAAACCATCCCTTGGCACACCACCTCTCTCACACTTCACCCACCACCCACCACCACCATAACACCATCATCCACCACCATCATCCATTGTCCATCATAGAGTGTGTGAGTCGTCTCGGGATCCAAGATTGATCGTAAGAGTTCTTGACAATCAAGGCCATGTTCGCCTAAGTCTCTTACATCACTTGGTGAAGACAAATTGTCTAGTGTAATACTTTTTATATTTAATCTTTTCACACTTTTTAATTGGTTATGTATTAATGACTTTAATAACTAGTTTCTTATGTTGAAGGTGATTCTTCCTTATCGTTTGTCTGTGGTGTCTTGGCATTATTTTACTGTCTATATAAAATAAAAGATTTTCACCATTCATATCTCCACGGTCTATATGGAGGTATGTTGGCTACCTGGTCGGGGGTTAAGGGAACGGTTTGGTAAGAGTCTTGCCATTGTTCAGTGTATAGATCCTGCAAAGGACCTGGGTCAAATTTAGTAGGACCTCCTTCAATACTTAACGATATTGGATGGCGGGGGTCCAAACTCTTTGATCCCCACATAAGTTAAACTACTATTAAAACTTTAACCCGGCTACTTAGGACTGTATCCCTGCTGACTCAGACTACTTAGCCGAGGGTAACGTCGCCTTCAAAAGAGGGGCCTACCACATTATGCATTAATAACTTAATTAATTATCTTTCAATAATCCGACCCTTTAGGATTGTATCCTTGCTGACTCAAACTACTGGGTTGAGGTAACGTCACCTCCAAAAGAGGGGCCTACTACAATAACTAAGATAATCTCTTAAATAGTGCAAAAGTGCGGAAATAATCAAAGGTTACACTAAACACGAGTCGGAGCCAAGTGATTCATCTTGTCTATCTGTTTTTACTTTTATTTTTATTTTTCAGCATTTTAGTTAGTTTTTATTTTCTTAGTTTAAAACATTTTTCTAAACTTTTGATTTGATTAGACGTTGAGGATAAACCGGTACTAAAAGCTCTTGTGTCCTTGGACGACCTCGGTATCTTACCAACACTATACTACGCTCACGATGGGTGCACTTGCCCATATGTGTGTTTAGTGTTAGTAAATATCGTGTTTTATAAATTTAAAACTTGGCTAAAGAAAGTGTAAAAGGGCTTAAAATATATTTAAACCTATATATACACCTAACGCACATCAAGTTTTTGGCACCGTTGCCGGGGACACAAGGATTTTAAGAAAGTTAGGAATCAACGGCCTAATCGTTTTTTCTTATTTTTTTTAGATTTTTCTTAGTTTTTCAGCTTCTGCAGAGCTCAGCAAGGGCCGTGCTTGGTCGGACACGGGCTGTGCCCAGCGTTGTTACTGGCAGTTTTTATTTTCCGAGTTACAGAGAGCTGAGCACGGGGCCGTGTCCAACTCCCAGTAACAGGATCCGGAAAGCAATCACTGTATCTCCGACCACGGGCCGTGTTCACTGAACACGGGGCCGTGGTGAACCTTCTGACCAATATTCTTTTCTGTTTTCATTGTAGGACTTGGAACCCAGACGCCACCTTTGGACTTCCTACGTAGTGCAAGGGCTCCAGTTCTAGTAGAGACATAAAAGAACCTCTAGAAGAACCCGAACGCTTTCTCAGAAAAAGACTTAAGGCTAAAAACCAAGAGAGAGTTTCGGGGGACCCACCTCAAATGGCGGACCAACGTACCCTCATGGATTACCTACGGCCCACTGTAGGTAATCTCGGCGCCGCTATCAATGCACCGAATGTCGAAGCCAATAACTTCGAACTTTGACCGCATTTGATACAAATGCTTCAAAATTCCGCAACCTTCCATGGGCTTATGGACGAGGATCCCTATCTACATATTACTAATTTCTTAGAAATATGTAATACCTTTCGGATCAATGGAGCATCAAACGACGCCATCCGCCTTCGAATGTTTCCATTTTCACTAAAAGACCTAGCTAAGGCTTGGCTTAACACCCTCCCAGTTGACTCGGTAAACACCTGGGATGAACTAGCCCAAAAGTTTCTATATAAGTATTTCCCTCCTGCTAAAACGGCTAAATTAATGACTGAAATTAATACATATTCTCAAGAGGATGGGGAATCCTTATATGAAACTTGGGAAAGGTTCAAGGAGCTACTAAGAAAGTGTCCTCATCACGGTCTTACGGTATGGCAACAAGTATCCACTTTCTACAATGGGTTGTTGCCACAAACAAGACAAACACTTGATTCTAGCTCCGGGGGACTTCTAGGTAATCTTCGCCCAAATGAAATATATAATCAAATTGAGGAAATTGCTCAAACCAATTTTCAGTGGCACACTCCCCGAGGTTATAAATCTATTACCCCGGGCGCCCATAAGGTTGATGAAAGCACTTCTTTACAAGCCCAAATCGAGGCCCTCTTTTCAAAAATCAAAAAGTTAGAAATGGCAAAAACGGCCTCGGTTATGGCTTGTGAGGGGTGTGGTGCACCACATGAAAATTGGAGTTCTATGAAAGAAGTAGACGATCAAACAGAAACGGTAAACTACATTGATAATAGACCTAGGCCGTCGGGTCCACCAACGGGTACCTACAACCAAGGATGGCGTAACCACCCTAACCTTGGTTGGAGAGATCCCGACAATAGTAGTAACCAACAAAACCAACGAACTAACTTTCAACAACCACAAAACTTTTCTCAACAACAAGGTGGACGAGAAAGGCTCGAAGATACTGTATCTCGCCTCATCTCTGACACCGAAAAGAAAAACTCGGATCGATTTCAGCAATTGGAATCGAATTTTAGAAATCAACAAGCTAGCATTCATAACATTGAAAAACAATTAAATCAAGTAGCTCAAAATTTCTTTGAAAGACCACAAGGCGCATTACCAAGCAATACCGAAACCAACCCAAAAGCGCAAGTACATCTCATCACATTGAGAAACCGAGCCGTGGGTCCCGAGGAGGCTCCATTACCGCCGGTTGAAAGAAGCCATTCCAGCCAAACCACGACTCCACCCGCGCCCCAACCAAAAAAGGCTTCTCCACAAATAAAGAGCCCACCAAGACTCCTCCGGTTCCATACCCCGGTTGGTTAAATTGTCAAAAGACCGTTGAGCAATTCGCAAAGTTCGAAAATTTACTAAAACAATTGCATGTTAATATTCCTTTTATCGAGGTCCTAACCCAAATGCCTAAATATGCAAAATTTATGAGGGACTTCCTCACTCACAAAAGGAAAATTGAATCATTGCAATTAGTTAACTTAGGCGAAGAATGCTCCGCCTTAGTACTCAACAAACTCTCGCAAAAGAAAATTGATCCTTGAAGCTTCACGATTCCTTGCTCAATTGGGGAATCCCCCATTCGTAATGCACTAGCCGATCTTGGGGCTAGCATTAACCTCATGCCCACATCAATGTTGAAACGAATCGGCCTAGGAACAACGAGCCCTACAAAGATGAGCATACAACTCGCCGACAGATTCGTCAAATTTCCACAAGGTGTCGCTGAAAATCTATTGGTCATAGTTGACAATTTCGTTTTCCCGGCCGACTTTGTCATCCTAGACATGGAGGAAGACGCCGATGTCCCTCTCATTCTCGGGGGGCCATTTCTAGCCACCGCCCAAGCACTGGTGGATATGAATGATGGAACACTAACATTGAAGTTTGGGGACGAGGAAGTGAAGTTTGGAGTTGGGAAAAGAGTAGAAGACGAAGACCCGGTCAACTACATGAAGGTCATAGACTCAAGCTTGGATGACGCTCTCCGACGGTGTAACATGGGATGCAAAACATCCCACTTGAGTGACATATGAGCCGGCTTTGGGTCTAGCCAAGGACCCTTATAAACGTGGCGCACCACGGAGGCATTCCGCGGAACTATCCTTAGTTTAGTTTAGATTTATTTTTATATTTTCTAGTTAGTTTTAATTTTCAGGAATAAAACACACTCAGGATGGCAAAGGATACAAGGGAAACTTGAACCAGCAACCAATGCAGGAAAACAGGACCATCCGACCAGCTTTCTTCATTACAGCAAGTTCAGCACGGGCCATGTCCGCCCAACACGGCCCCGTACTGCACAGTCTGCAGAAATACCCAGTTCAGGTAAACTGGACACGTGCCGTGTTCACCCAACACGCCCCCGTGTCCAGGCTTCTGTTTCTTTTGTTAACTTTTGTTACTGGCACCTGAACACGGGGCCGTGCCCGGACAACACGGGGCCGTGTCCAGGCGCCCAGTAACACAAAGTTTTGCTTTTTCACACCTTTTACACATTCAATCAACCTAAAAACTTATTTTTGGGACACATTGAGGACATTGTGTAATTTATGTGTGGGGGGATGCTAAAACCTTGAATCTTGCAAGTCCTAATAACAAGCCTTACACAAAACTTTATTGGAACTGCTAATCACCCCAAATTTTTTAAAAAAAATTCATTTTTTTACTTGTCTAGGTTTAATTTGGGAATTTCAAAATTCTAAAAAGGTTATATTTTTTACAAATTTACAACCGATAGCGTCGTGATAAAAAGAACCAACATAAGAAAATTATGAAAAGGCATGACAAGCTTAGTTAAAATTTAATTATATATATTTGATTACATGAAAACCCATTCCCAAAAAAGTGAGTTTTGAGCCTTTATTGAGCATACAAATAGATATCTTAAAATAAAATGCTCATTTTTCGTTTCTTGTGTGAATAGCCGCTTGGTTCTTACAACTCTAGAACTTGCCACGACGATACATTCCCGGTCCTTACCAACTTAAACCCAAGTAAGTAAACGATGGAGGCATTAGGACTAACCCTTTTTATTTCTACACCATTATTTTTCTTTTTTTTTACCACCTACCCAAAATCCCCCTAGTTAACCCCTTTGAGCCTAAACCTTTTCATTTCTTAACCCAAACCAAAACCCTTTCACCCACCAAAACATTTTTATTTTTAACCCTTTTGTTTTAGTAACAAGCTCGGTTTTTCGTAAGACTTTGAAAAAAAAGAAAAAAAAAGATATTTTTGTTGATGATGAAGCAAAAGAAATAAAACAAACAAGTTCATCAAAAATAACTTTGTTTGAGTAACAGCTTCATCAAAATAAAAATTGCAAAAAAATAAAAAGTCTTTCGAAAACCGACGTTTTTTACGCTTTTTCGCCCTTTCACTAACCACTAACCCAACCACCTACCTTTAACCCAAGCCTAACCCTTCACCCAAAAAGTCCTCTTGATATTTACAATGGTATAAAGTTAAAAAGGAGGGGGATTGATTGTTTGGCAAGCCTATGGTAGGAGTAAGTTCCATGCCGCTCTCGAGTGATTCACTAAAATACATCTTCGGCCGAGTGTTGAGTGATCCCCCGTGAGGTATGTGAACTTGTATATAAATAGAATTTTAAGGGAGCATGTTATGCCCCAATAAGTAATTTATCTTATGAAAAGTTTTAAATAAATCATGACGAATAAGATTGTAAATAAATAAAAATAAAACGTAATAAAGAATCTTGGAAATCCCGACACTCTATGACAAGCCCAAAAACCTTCTCTTCTACCCATTCCATTTGGGAGTGTAAAGCCATATTATAAAGAGTTTTGCTTGAGGAGAAGCAAAGATTCAAGTGTGGGGGTATTTGATGTGTGCAAAATGCAACATATAAATTACATCAATTGTGGCATAAAATAACCCTTTTTTTAGTACTAATGTTGGACAAAGTGTGTTTTTGTATTCCTTTTGTATTTTCAGGATTAAATGAGCTCAAATTAACAAAAGAAGCAAAAAGACAGCTAAATCTAACATAAATACAAGAAAAGGAACAAACGTGACATGCCCGACCTCCCCGAAAGCATCTTCCCAAGCAAAGCAAAACAAGAGAACGGAAGGCTGAACACGGCCCGTGCTCAGTGAGCACGGGGGCGTGCCCAAGTGTCAGCATAAAAAACAAAGTTGTAGAAGCTTCCTTCGCCCACCACGGGGCCGTGCTCAGCGGACACGGGGCCGTGGTCAACTATAAGATTCGCAGAATCCAGGCAAATCTTGATAGTACAGATATGCTTCTACACACGGGGTCGTGCTCAGCGGACACGGGGCCGTGGTCAACTAATAAAGACAAGAGCAATTAATGAAGACAGAGAAGGATGTGGACACGGGGCCGTGCCCGAGCTTCTGTTCAGCCTATAAATAGGAGTGATTGGCTCAAGCTCAAACCATCCCTTATCACACCATCTCTCTCACACTTCACCCACCACCCACCACCCCCATAACACCACCATCCACCACCATCATCCATTGTCCATCATAGAGTGTGTGAGTCGTCTCGGGATCCAAGATTGATCGTAAGAGTTCTTGACAATCAAGGCCATGTTTGCCTAAGTCTCTTACATCACTTGGTGAAGACAAAGTGTCTAGTGTAATACCTTTTATTTTTAATCTTTTCGCATTTTTTAATTGGTTATGTATTAATGACTTTAATTACTAGTTTCTTATGTTGAAGGTGACTCTTCCTTATCGTTTGTCCGTGGTGTCTTGGCATTATTTTACTGTCTATATAAAATAAAAGATTTTCACCATTCATATCTCCACGGTCTATATAGAGGTATGTTGGCTACCTGGTCGGGGGTTAAGGGAACGGTTTGGTAAGAGTCTTGCCATTGTTCAGTGTATAGATCCTGCAAAGGACCTGGGTCAAATTTAGTAGGACCTCCTTCAATACTTAACGGTATTGGATGGCGGGGGTCCAAACTCTTTGATCCCCTCATAAGTTAAACTACTATTAAAACTTTAACCCGGCTACTTAGGACTGTATCCCTGCTGACTCAGACTACTTAGCCGAGGGTAACGTCGCCTTCAAAAGAGGGGCCTACCATATTATGCATTAATAACTTAATTAATTATCTTTCGATAATCCAACCCTTTAGGATTGTATGCTTGCTAACTCAAACTACTGGGTTGAGGGTAACGTCACCTCCAAAAGAGGGGCCTACTACAATAACTAAGATAATCTCTTAAATAGTGCAAAAGTGCCGAAATAATCAAAGGTTACACTAAACACAAGTCGGAGCCAAGTGATTCATCTTGTCTATCTGTTTTTACTTTTATTTTTATTTTTCAGCATTTTAGTTAGTTTTTATTTTCTTAGTTTAAAACATTTTTCTAAACTTTTGATTTGATTAGACGTTGAGGATAAACCGGTACTAAAAGCTCTTGTGTCCTTGGACGACCTCGGTATCTTACCAACACTATACTACGCTCACGATGGGTGCACTTGCCCATATGTGTGTTTAGTGTTAGTAAATATCGTGTTTTATAAATTTAAAACTTGGCTAAAGAAAGTGTAAAAGGGCTTAAAATATACTTAAACCTATATATACACCTAACGCACATCAAGTTTTTGGCGCCGTTGCCGGGGACACAAGGATTTTAAGAAAGTTAGGAATCAACGGCCTAATCATTTTTTCTTATTTTTTTTAGATTTTTCTTAGTTTTTCAGCTTCTGCAGAGCTCAGCACGGCCCGTGCCTGGTCGGACACGGGCCGTGCCCAGCGTTGTTACTGGCAGTTTTTATTTTCCGAGTTACAGAGAGCTGAGCACGTGGCCGTGTCTAACTCCCAGTAACAGGGATCCGGAAAACAATCACTGTATCTCCGACCACGGGCCGTGTTCACTGAACCCGGGGCCGTGGTGAACCTTCTGACCAATATTCTTTTCTGTTTTCATTGCAGGACTTGGAACCCAGACGCCACCTTTGGACTTCCTCTGTAGTGCATGAGCTCCAGTTCTAGTAGAGACATAAAAGAACCTCTAGAAGAACCCGAACACTTTCTCAGAAAAAGAATTAAGGCTAAAAACCAAGAGAGAGTTTCGGGGGACCCACCTCAAATGGTGGACCAACGTACCCTCATGGATTACCTACGGCCCACTATAGGTAATCTCGGCGCCGCTATCAATGCACCGAATGTCGAAGCCAATAACTTCGAACTTCGACCGCATTTGATACAAATGCTTCAAAATTCCGCAACCTTCCATGGGCTTGCGGACGAGGATCCCCATCTACATATTACTAATTTCTTAGAAATATGTAATACCTTTCGGATCAATGGAGCATCAAACGACGCCATCCGCCTTCGAATGTTTCCATTTCACTAAAAGACAAAGCTAAGGCTTGGCTTAACACCCTCCCAGTTGGTTCGGTAAACACCTGTGTTGGGATTGAACCCTACCAGAGGAACAGATAATAAAAGCCAAAACTGGATCAGCGCAGTGGATCCAGAATAAGCAGATGTTACATACAAGTCTCTCCCCTTGAAAGTGGTTTTCAACATCTGCTGACCTCCTATCTACTGATCGTGCAAACAGCTGACCTACAACTGCTGATCAAGTAAAGGCCTGATGGAAGACTAAAGCTCTGCTGGTCAATCTACTGTCCTGAGTCAAGCACTGCTGATCCGGACAAGTACTGCTGGGTTCACAGCCGTGGAAGGATGCAGCAGCTATTTAACATATCTTCTATGTAATGAAATGTAATAGCAGTAGTTAGCATAGCAGTGTTTGTATTGATCAGAGGTTAGAGTTTGTTAGGAGGTTAGATGTCACTTTCATGGTGACGTCAGCTTAGATGCTCAGTGGTTTGCTAGTGCCTATAAATAGAACAGTGCTCTGTACTGTTCAAGTAGCTCTTTGCAACACCGTCTTCTCTGCACGAACAAACACTGAGCTCTGGCTGAGGGGGAGTTTGTATTCAATCATTGCAATTGTAATCGTAATTGAAATAAATTCAATCTTTTGGTTCATTGTGAAAAATGTTTGATCAAAGCAATACTCTCGTTTGATTGTATGCAAAGTTTGTTTCCATCTTAATTCCGCTGCACAACTCATCCATTTCCATCTTAATTTCAAACGTAAAATACAATCAAAACCAAACTCAGATCCAACAATTGGTATCAGAGCTTGGACAGTCAAATTTGATTTAACAATCATTTTGACATAAATAGTTCAGCTCAAAATCGTTGATATCGATAGTTTGTTCGGTTTGTTGAAAAACAGAGTAAGGATTAATCACCATTAAAGTTGATTAATCAGTGCCTGTAAAACAACCAGGATGACGTCACAATCACAAGATGATAAGAATAACATTGGATCTCTTTTTAAAACACCTATGCTTAAACATAATGAATACAACATCTGGGAGAGAAGGATGGGTCATATCCTTGCTCAACAGAACACCGGATGTTGGAGGTCTGTTGTTTGTGGTCCCCATGTTCCTACGATGCCAAGCGCTGAAGATGCTAAGAAGTTCGTTCCCAAACCAGCTGAAAACTATACTGAAACTGATTTCCAAAAGTTCGAACTCGATGCTAAAGCTTTTAGCATCATAGCATTTGCGCTACCCAATGAGATTTACGCTGGAGTGTTACACTGTAACAGTGCCAAAGAGCTTTGGGATGCGCTGAAGGAACAGTTTGGGGGAACCGAAGAAGTCATTGAAAACAATAGGGAAACACTGAACCAGCAGTATGAAACATTTTGTCACATCAAGGGTGAATCACTGACTCAACAATTTGAGCGGTTCAGTTGTCTCATAAGTGAACTAAGGCTTGTTAAAGTAACTTTTCCAAATTCAACTCAAAATAGCAGGTTCCTTAGGTCACTACCAGAAAAATGGGACACCATAGCTTTTGTCACCAGAAACTCTGCTGAGTTCAAAGATCTGACCATGACCCAACTTCATGGTAGACTCCTGACCTATGAAAGGGAGTTGAACCAGAAAAAGAGGTTGCAAGAGTCTGGAAAAGTTACTGATGATTAGTCATTCGGTAGCACAGCTCTTTTTGGTCAGGAAGAATCTGGGAGCAGTGGTAAGGATCAGGGTTATGATCACTTCATTGATATAACTGCTGGTGCAAATTTTAACAACCCTGATCCTCACTCTGCAAACTACGCATTTACTGCCAATGAAACCAGATGTCAGATAATTTGTGTTTTGAACTCAATGATTTACAACATTTTAATCCCACTGACTTAGAAGAGATGGACATTTTGCATCAGTTGGCTTTGCTTAGTGTAAGAACAAGCAAATTCTACAAAAGAACGGGAAGAAAATTCCCAGGGTTACATGGGAATCTAAGGGTTGGGTTGGATAAATCGAAAATCAAGTGTTACAAGTGCAATAGGCTAGGTCATTTCGCTAGGGAATGCAGGAGTCAAACTACTGGTCCTATAATCACTCATCCTAGCTCAAACCCTAGACCTCAAAATCAAAGCACTGTGCACTATACCCAATATACCCCTGCAGCTCATGTTAACACTGCTCACTATGCTGCTGCCCCTGTGCCTGTGCATTATGTCCAAACTACTGTTCCACAAATTCAGTACATTCAAACCCCTGTCCCTCAGGCACAAGTGCAAACTGTTGCACCTCAAACAACTGCTCTAGCAGTAGTACAACCAGATCAGCAAAGCTTTTTCACTCAAGGCTTTGTTGACTGGAGCAGTATGCCTGATGAGCTTGGTGATGAAAATTTTGCACTCTATGCCTTTAATGAACCTACTAATGATGAATTTTGTTTGATGGCATTAGAGTCAATACCAGAGGGGGTTGAAACTGAAGGTGAACAGCTAAGTGCTGAAACAGTGGATGAGGTGACTGAAGCAGTGGTTACTGCTGTGGCTGGTGAACTACTGCTGGGAGAAAGTTCAGAAACCCTGATTGAACCAATGACAGACCCATGGTCCGAAGAGGACAAAGAAGAAGAGAAAGATGAGAAAGCAGGTGAGAAAGAAGAAAGAGCTAATGATGAAGAAAATCATCAATGTGATTGTGCAATGATGGCTGCTGCCAAGGTATCTCCTCAAGTTCTTGAAAAACTGTGTTCTGACAATTGCATTATTGCTTTTGCTAACATCAAAAAGGTAAATGAAAACCTTCGGGATAAAATCTTAACTGATGAAGTCAAATTTGAAAGGTCTATAAAAGAACTTAAAAACAAATTGGCTGAAAAAAAGAAAGAGATCAGCAGTCTGAAAGAAGAGCAGAGCATAACCAAAACTCAACTCCAAACTATGGTAGAAAAATACCAAGTTTGCAAAAAGGAGTTGGAGTCTACCCAGATCACTTGTGAAAAATGGGTGGAATCATGCAAAGGGTATGAGGTTATGCTTGAAAAGCAGATTAAAAGCAATGTGAAATTTGGGGTTGGTTATAGAAAACATGATGATGAAAACACTGCTTGTGAAAAATCTGTTCAAACCACTGATGTAACCACTGAGTTCATCCCCACAAACAAGAATGGCCAAGAAGTGAAAATCACTGACAAACTTGGTAACAAAATCACGCTTGACAGACCAATGGGATCCTCTACTTTTGAGGAGATTGAACAATATCAGTTTAAACCCACATGGTCTGACGAGTGTGATATTCTTGAAAATTTCAAGCCAATGGACTTTACAACCACTGATGGTATTAAAGCTCCAAAAGCTAAAGTCATCCCTCTCAAGGACATCCCAGCAGAGGTTAAAAACTCTGCTGCAAAGGAGTCTAAAAAGAGAAAGAAGAAAGAAAAGATCAATAACCTGTTTTGTGAATTTTGTGAGAAAAGGAATCATCTGACAAAAGATTGTTTCCATTTAAAAGCATATGATTTAAACTGTCATTGTTTCTGCTGAAAGCTGCATTGTCTGTGGAAAAATAAACCACAAAACTCAAGCATGTGTGTATCTCAAAAACTTTGATGTGAAAAAGAATGAGTACACTGCTAAAACATCCTTGAGCCCATCAA
The DNA here is from genome assembly GCA_030545235.1 of Helianthus tuberosus. Lineage (NCBI taxonomy): Eukaryota > Viridiplantae > Streptophyta > Magnoliopsida > Asterales > Asteraceae > Helianthus > Helianthus tuberosus. The sequence goes on along the minus strand of CM060443.1, from coordinate 123,777,309 downwards.
CATCATCTGTCAAATTCACCAAAAACCAACCACTGTTTGTGCCAGTTCAAACAGCTGTCACAAAACAGCTGAACCAAACATCTGTTAAAAGAGATGTTCAGGTTACTGATGCACCCCCTGCCAACCAGTTCAGAAGAGGTAAGGGACAACCACAACCATCTTACCAAAGGATTCCACACGTTTATGAGACCTACAAAAGGCCCTCTAAACCTAAAGTGAATAGGCATCCTTTTGGGTATCAACAGGTGATTGGCCAAGACCCCCAACAGTGGTTAGCAAGAAACAGTCCTAAAACTGTCCAAACCCCTGACCTAACCACTGTCCATCAATCTGCATCCATTCCAGACACTGTTGAGACCCCATCCAAAGCCTTATTGGCTTTGGAAACCCTAATGAACTAATCCTTTTACTTCATGTGCAGGGAGCTTCTGCCTGCTTAGATAGTCTGTGATATGTTGATAGAGGAGGCTCCAGGCACATGACTGGATGTAAAGCCCTACTCAAGGATTTCAAAATTCATGGAGGGGGTGATATATCCTTTGGGAATAACAGTAAAGGGAAAGTTCTGGGGTCTGGTACAGTACAATCTGGAAATGTAAAATTTGAAAATGTCAATCTGATAGACAGTCTGAAATTCAACCTCCTGAGTGTTTCACAAATGAGTGACAAGGGGTATGGGTCATTCTTCACAAAGGAATGTTGTAGGATTGTGGGCCAGAAATGGTCAAAAAGATTGAAGCAATAATAAAAACTGGTCATACAAAACTTGTTGCTCAAAGAAGTGGCAATGTTTATGTTGTTGATATGTCAAAAGAGTGTCCTAGAGCTGATGCCTGTCTGTTCTCAACTGCCTCTAACAAAGAGACAGAACTTTGGCACAGAAGACTGGGGCACACAAATCTTAAGACAATCACTGAAATTTCAAAAAATGGTTTGGTAAGAGGCCTACCACAAAAATTGTTTTCATGTCCTGAGCATTGTGTTTCCTGTTTAAAAGGAAAGCAACATAAATGCTCTTTTAAGTCCATTGAAGAGTCCAAAACAACCCCGTGTTTGCAAATGCTGCACATGGATCTGTTTGGCCCAGTTCAAGTCATGAGTCTCAAAAAGAAGAAATATTGTTTGGTTATTATTGATGACTTTTCTAGGTTTACATGGACTTTCTTTTTACACTCAAAAGATGAGACTGCAGGCATTTTGCAAGACTTTGTGACACAGGTTGAAAAGCAATTTGACCTTCCAGTAAAAGTCTTCAGGAGTGACAATGGCACAGAATTCAAGAATAGGGAATTGGATGCCTTCTGTGTAAAGAAAGGGATTGTAAGGCGGTACAGCATCCCTAGAACACCAGTACAAAATGGGGTAGTTGAAAGAAAGAACAAAACTTTGATTGAGGCTACCAGAACCATGCTTGCAGATTCAGGTTTGCCATTAACTTTTTAGGCAGAGGCAGTAAACACTGCTTGCTATGTCCAAAACAGAGTTTTAATCAACCCAGGCACAAAAAGACTGCCTATGAAATTCTGTACAAAATCAAACCACTGATCTCATATTTCAAAGTCTTTGGCTGCCCATGTTTCATTTTGAACTTAAAAGATTCCATCTCAAAATTTGCAGCCAAAGTTGATTGTGGTTATCATCTGGGATACTCAACCACTGCCAAGGCCTAAAAAGTGTTTAATACACGGACCAAAGCAGTGGAGGAGACCTTGAATGTGAAGTTCAATGAACTCTCATCAATGAAAATCCCAGCAAATCCTGCTGATCTGTTTGACCTTGAAAAATTTACTTTTGAAAATACTGCTGTCAAGACTAACAGTGCAGGTATATCAGTGGATACAACACCAGACTATGGGTATGAAATCATCATCCCTCAAAAGTCTGCCACAATGGGAAAAGCATCAGTTGTTCAAAACAGCTGTCAAAGCTCAACCACTGCTACCTCAACAGTTGTTGACCAAAGTAGCCCATCAACCACTGCTTCCACATCAACAAACACTGCTGACAAAAGTCCCCAAACAGTGGATAAAAGTCAGCATGTGTCCTCACCATTAACACCAATTCCACCACCTTTTGAAGCCACTGCTGGGTCATCAAAGTCACCAGCAGTGGTTAGCTCAGATGATACACATTTGCAGCCTTCACCAACAAATGCCATCATACCATACCAAGGAGATTTAATCTTCTTGAGATCTCATCCACCTAATCAAATCATTGGCAACATAAATGAAGGGGTGCTCACAAGAAGCCAAACCCAAAACATTTGTCTTTTTGCTGGTTTTCTATCACTCCATCAGCCAGTCAAGTACCAAGAGGCACTGAAAGACAACAGCTGGGTAGAAGCCATGCAAGAAGAGCTCCAACAGTTCAAAAGACAACAAGTATGGGAGCTTGTACCACTGCCAAAAGATGTCAGTCCCATCGACACAAAGTGGGTCTTTAAAAACAAAACTGATGAAAGGGGCATTGTTGTCAAGAATAAAGCCAGGCTTGTGGTTCAAGGTTACAGACAGGAAGAGGGGATTGATTATGATGAAACATTTTCCCCTGTAGCAAGATTGGAAGCTATAAGACTGTTCTTGGCCTTTGCTGTCAACCACAACATGAAGGTGTTTCGGATGGATATCAAAAGTGCTTTCCTCTATGGTACAATTCAAGAAGAGGTATATGTCTGTCAACCTCCATGATTTGAGGATCCATTTTATCCAGATCATATCTACAGGTTAAACAAAGCCTTGTATGGCCTGAAACAAGCACCTAGAGCCTGGTATGAAACTCTTTCCACCTTTCTACTCTCAAATGGTTTCAAAAGAGGTACCATTGATAAAACACTGTTTCTTAAATGGAGAGGAAAGGATTTAATGATTGTCCAAATTTATGTGGATGACATTATTTTTGGAAGCACATGCAACAAAATGTGTGAAGAGTTTTGGGAACTCATGACAGCTGAGTTTGAAATGAGTGCAATGGGTGAGCTGCAATGCTTTCTTGGTCTCCAAGTTCAGCAGATGCAAAATGGAACTTTCATTCATCAAAGCAAATATGCTAAAGAACTTTTAAACAAATTTGATATGAATGATTGTAAACCATGCAGCACACCCATGGCAACAAATAAGCTTGTCATGTCTGATGAAAAGGATGAGCTGATTGACCAAACACTTTATAGAAGCATGATTGGGTCTTTATTGTACCTAACTGCATCTAGACCAGACATCATGTTTGCAACATGTGTCAGTGCAAGAAGTCAATCAGCCCCCAGAAAATCAAATCTCATTGCTGTAAAAAGGATCTTCAGATACATAAAAGGTGCTCCCACACTTGGTATCTGGTATCCAGCTAATGGGAATATCAAGCTTTCAGGTTTTTCAGACAGTGACTTTGCTGGATGTCACACCACAAGGAAGTCCACATCAGGAGGGTGCCAGTTTCTAGGTGATTGCTTAGTTTCATGGCAAAGCAAAAAGCAAGCAGCTGTTTCAACATCCACTGCTGAAGCTGAATACATTGTTGCTACAAGCTGTACAGCCCAACTCCTATGGCTTCAAAACCAGTTGCTGGATTTTGGTATCACTGCCTTAAAGACACCACTCATGTTGGATAGCCAGGCAGCAGAAAATATCATCAAAAATCCAGTTTCCCATTCCACCACCAAACACATCGACATCAGACATCACTTTGTGAGGGATTGCTATGAAAAAGGTTTGATTTCTCTGCATCATGTCCCAACTAAAGACCAGTTGGCGGATGTGCTCATAAAAGCACTTGATACAGCCACCTTTGAAAGCTTGGTCTCGAGAATTGGGATGCTAAACATGGAATAACAAGCAACATCTTGTTTTACTATGAATAAAAGCATCAAAATGTTTTCAGAAAATCAAAAATCCATCCTTAAAAATAGCCAAAAATGAAATTTTCATTAAAATCCTTAAAAGTCTGCCATATCCACTGCTTGTTCAAAAGTCTGCTTTGCTTTAAAGTTTATCCACTGCTGAAAGTCAACCCCTGTTTCCTCATTTCTCTGATAAACACTGTTGTTCAAAAGCAGTGTCTTATCCACTGATATGCTATCAACTGATAGTGAAAATCATCCACTGCTTCCATAACCACTGCCTTCACTAGTAACTTTCATAAAAGTACTGTCCTTCATTTCATCAGGGGTTGTCACGTGGGCAGTACATTTTGGTCAGACCTTTTGTAACCGCTGCCACGTCAGCCTTCACTTTTTCCTCTATAAAACCCCCACTCACCACAAAAACGGGGTTTTATTGTCAATTTGAATTCTCAAAAATTCTCTTCTCAAAGCAGTTTTTCCATCTCATTTCTTCACAAATTTCTTCGATCATCATCCTCAAAATGACAAAATCGAAGCCATCTGCAAAACCCACCTCCAAATCATCGTCGAAAGCGGCCTCTCAAAAGGCCAATCCCACCGAAATTCCATACAAACCATCTCACAATCTTCTGGGTCTTCTCATAAAACCCAGCACCACAGATGCTTTCGACTCCGTCATCGACAAAATGGCCAAATCAAAGTACAAAACTTTGTTAACAGCTGATGCACCAATTTACTTAGCAACCCAACGAGAGTTTTGGAAAAACGCAACCCTTGACAAACAAGGTGAAAATGTGGTAGCCATTAATTCCTCTTTAAAGGGTAAAGCTGTTCAAATCACGCCACAATCTATATCCGAAGTCTTTAAACTCGAGGATCAGCAAGGTAATACTTCTTTCCCTAAAAACGAGTTAAAAATTGACTTCATTGAGAGAGGGTATGCAGACACAATGATGAAGAAAGCTACCTTAGAAAAAGGTTTCTTTCCTTCTGCAACAAGATTTTTATTCCATATCCTCCTCTTGTGTGTTTCAAACAAAACCACTTCTTTTAATGAAATACCATTAAAGATTCAAAATCTGGGATATGCTATTCTTCAAGCAGAAAATTTTAATTATTCTCAGGAAATCTTTAATGATTTGGTTAATAATGTTGAAACAAAATCATTCTTACTGTTTCCAAGGTTTTTAAGTTATTATTTTGAAAAGAAATTCAGTAAGGATGATATTACTGCAATAAACCAAGGTGATTATTTTCAAATGAACAACTTAACTGCTGAAACTTTTACAAGAATGTTAACACCTTGCAAAACACAAGCAGAGGTGCCTGAGCAGAATTTAGCAGCTACCACTGCTCCTCAGGTATCTGCTGCTGAGCCCACTGCTCAAGGTGATCAAAGCAGCAGAACAACTATTTTGAAACCCACACCTACTATCACCAAAAAGCCAACAAAAAGAAAAACTCAAAAACCCTCCAAACCCATCAAAAAGGCAACTCTGGAGGATGAGATACCAGAGCAACTGCCTGTGACAAAACAAAAGTCACAAGAAACCACTGCTGCTTCTTCCTCACAGCAATTGGTACAAATATCTCAACCCATAACCACAGCTCCTCCTGCTTCTTCACAAAAAGAACAGGTTGTACAAATTGGGACACCACATCATGATGCTCTGAAATCACTTGATTTCATCATCCACAGCCCAATTCCCGGGGCAAATTCTGTTTCTAAACCAAACATCACATCTTCAATTCCCCCACCAACTAAACTTCTGTTGGATGCAATTGATTTGAACCAGGCATTAACCAGTCCTTCTCAATCACCTATCAATGAGAATATGCCTCAACAAATGACTGGGTCTGATGTATCAACCTTTGCAAACCCACCAACACAACTTGAGGAGGTTACACCCCTTGAGTTACAAGTAACTCTTGGTGGTAATCCAAGTGAAGTAACCACTACAACTGTTGAACCCACTGGTTTACAGTTGGACAGTGGTTACATTAATAAGACTTCCTTGGAGGCAATTCCTTCCATATCACCTCTGACATCTACCAGTGGACTTTTCTTGACCTCTGGAAACATCAAAAGACTGTCAAGTGTTGAAGGGAGAAGACCCCAGTACCAAGAAAAAGGGGCATCAGTGGTTAATGTTTGGAGTAAACTCCCTACCTCAACCACTGATAAAACCACTGCTAGTGGGAAATCAGATGATCCCATTAAATTGGGTGATGGTTTAAAGTACCAGAAATTGACGGATCGTGTTGAAAAACTTGATAACTCTGTTGCAGAACTCAAAGATATGCTGCAACAGTTGTTACAAGTACAAAAGGTGCAATCCACTGCTGTTCCACCTCAAGCACCTGCTCCACCACAAGCACCTGCTACAAATGAGCTCTGGAATCTATTTCAACCTTTTCTACATCAACAAGCACAAATGGCAGATCAGCAACATGAAAAACATGTACTAAAGCTGAGAAATACATTGGAGTCTAGGTTCAAGAACACCCAGGCTGATCTCAAAGCTCTAAAAGCCCAGATCCTGCATACCGCTGGCACTGCTCCTCCAACTGTTCTTTTTATTGATCAACTTCCTCCAGATAATGCCAAAAAGGGGGAGAAAATTCAGGAGTGGAAGAAGAAGGGAATAGATGATGGTGTTTACATTGAACCAGAAAGAGAAAACATGACCAAAAATATCCCTTTGCCAGATGGTAGCAAGAAAATTGATGAGACCACAAATGCACTGGCAGAGGCAGTTGCAAGTGTCAAAAAGGATAGAGAGGCCAAGAAGAAAGCTAGGGTGGATTATCCAGATCAGGGTACTTCTGGGTCAAAGGATGATGAAAATCCTGTTGAGGAAAAGAAGAAGCCTACTAGAAAAGTAAGGCAACCCAAATCCATCCCAACTAGACGTTCAAAGTCTGCTCCAAAACCACCATCCAAAACAGCTGTTGTAACTCCTACTGTATCAACTACTGCTGGTACTTCAGTGGTTTCAACATCTGTTCTCACTTCAACACACACCACATCTACTGCTTTACCACCATCACCACCAAAAACAACATCACCTGCTGACAAAAAGCAGAAGACAACAGCTGTTAGTCAATCACAAACCACTGCCACCCAATCTACCACCACTGTTCCACCTAAAACATCATCAGTCCCTCCTCAAACTAAAAGGAGAAGGCTAATCCTCAAAGATGATGACACATCTTCACCACCAAAATCTTTGTCACTTGTCACAATTCCAAAACCCATACCTCTCTCTTCAGCTCAAATTCTAAAGCCATTACCTCCTGCTGGTGTCTCATTTCCTCTGGAACTCATTGCAGTTAGGGAAGAAATCAAATCCTTCTACTATGAGGACGATCCAGCTAAAAGGAGTTTTCCATCAGTTGAAGGATATCCCAGGCCTAACAATATCGAAGAATATTTAAAACTCAAGGCCAAGCAAGCAGAGGATATTGCAATAAAAAATAGACAAGGGAAATCTGATAGAGAATTTCAGCAAAACTATCAGTTTCTACTTACACAGGCCAGTGCTATGGAGCAATTTGCCAAAAATGTATGTCGACAACTCTCAGAAAGGGCAGATGAGTCCTTGAGAAAAGACTACATTGAGAACATCATGACCTACAAGAAATACAAGGGGGAGAAACATATGTACAAAAACTGGACCATTCCTGAACTTGAAAAAGAGGCAGCCAGGATTCAAGAAATGATCAAAAACAAGGTCAAGCAGACTCCTCCTGAAAAATTCAAACAGATTGAAGTTGATAAGGTTTTAGAGTTGAAGAGAATGAAAGAAGAGTTGATAGCAGCTGATTATGGGTCAAAGAATTCTGTGACAAAGTGGGGAGAAGATAGGGTCAAGGCTACCTATAAAAGGTTAGAGGAACTTAGAAAGAAAGATCCAACAGTTCCACAAAAGCCTGACTATTCCAAAGTAGAGGTCTCAAAAAGACCACCAAAGCTGCAAGTTAAAAGAACCACTACTCCGACTGGTGCTGCCATCTACAAAAGAAGGAGTCAAAGCCAGTCAGATGCTGAAACAGTTCAAGATCTAATTGCTGGAAATGCCATTGTAAAAGAGGGCATTAAATTAATGATGAAAGAAGATCCTGAATTGGAACAACCTGCAAGCACTGCTCAGATAGTGTTCAATAGGCCATCATCACCAAACTCCTCTTCAAATAAACATCTCCCAAGAAACCCATCAGGCTCAAAAATACTAAAGTGGGAAACTGACAAATAGACCCATGTATTGACTTTGTTCAGGTCTGATGGAGAAGTGAAGAAAATATCAAGGGAACAAGCACTTGGCCTAAGTCTTGAAGATTTGCAGGATCTCCTTGATCTTCCACTTAGCAGGGATGATGAAGACACAGATGCCTTAACCTTTGAACTACAACTTAAAGGGCAAATAAGGGAACTGTTGATGAGGCAATAAACTTCCACAATAATGAAGAGTTTTGGCATTATCTGTTCCAGGGGAGATTGTTGGGATTGAACCCTACCAGAGGAACAGATAATAAAGCCAAAACTGGATCAGCGCAGTGGATCCAGAATAAGCAGATGTTACATACAAGTCTCTCCCCTTGAAAGTGGTTTTCAACATCTACTGACCTCCTATCTACTGATCGTGCAAATAGCTGACCTACAACTGCTGATCAAGTAAAGGCCTGATGGAAGACTAAAGCTCTGCTGGTCAATCTACTGTCCTGAGTCAATCACTGCTGATCCGGACAAGTACTGCTGGGTTCACAGCAGTGGAAGGATGCAGCAGCTATTTAACATATCTTCTATGTAATGAAATGTAATAGCAGTAGTTAGCATAGCAGTGTTTGTATTGATCAGAGGTTAGAGTTTGTTAGGAGGTTAGATGTCACTTTCATGGTGACGTCAGCTTAGATGCTCAGTGGTTTGCTAGTGCCTATAAATAGAACAGTGCTCTGTACTGTTCAAGTGGCTCTTTGCAACACCGTCTTCTCTGCACGAACAAACACTGAGCTCTGGCTGAGGGGGAGTTTGTATTCAATCATTGCAATTGTAATCATAATTGAAATAAATTCAATCTTTCGGTTCATTGTGAAAAATGTTTGATCAAAGCAATACTCTCGTTTGATTGTATGCAAAGTTTGTTTCCATCTTAATTCCGCTGCACAACTCATCCATTTCCATCTTAATTTCAAACGTAAAATACAATCAAAACCAAACTCAGATCCAACAACCTGGAATGAACTAGCCCAAAGGTTTCTATATAAGTATTTCCCTCCTGCTAAAACGGCTAAATTAATGACTGAAATTAATACATATTCTCAAGAGGATGGGGAATCCTTATATGAAACTTGGGAAAGGTTCAAGGAGCTACTAAGAAAGTGTCCTCATCACAGTCTTACGGTATGGCAACAAGTATCCACTTTCTACAATGGGTTGTTGCCACAAACAAGACAAACACTTGATTCTAGCTCTGGGGGACTTCTAGGTAATCGTCGCCCAAATGAAATATATAATCAAATTGAGGAAATTGCTCAAACCAATTTTCAGTGGCACACTCCCCGAGGTAATAAATCTATTGCCCCGGGCGCCCATAAGGTTGATGAAAGCACTTATTTACAAGCTCAAATCGAGGCCCTCTCTTAAAAAATCAAAAAGTTAGAAATGGCAAAAACGGCCTCGGTTATGGCTTGTGAGGGGTGTGGTGGACCACATGAAAATTGGAGTTGTATGAAAGAAGTAGACGATTAAACAGAAACGGTAAACTACATTGATAATAGACCTAGGCCGTCGGGTCCACCAACGGGTACCTACAACCAAGGATGGCGTAACCACTCTAACCTTGGTTGGAGAGATCCCGGCAATAGTAGTAACCAACAAAACCAACGAACTAACTTTCAACAACCACAAAACTTTTCTCAACAACAAGGTGGACGAGAAAGGCTCGAAGATACTGTATCTCGCCTCATCTCCGACACCGAAAAGAAAAACTCGGATCGATTTCAGCAATTTGAATCGAACTTTAGAAATCAACAAGCTAGCATTCAAAACATTGAAAAACAATTAAATCAAGTAGCTCAAAATTTCTCCGAGAGACCACAAGGCGCATTACCAAGCAATACTGAAACCAACCCAAAAGCGCAAGTACATCTCATCACATTGAGAAACCGAGCCGTGGGTCCCGAGGAGGCTCCATTACCGCCGGTTGAAAGAAGTCAATCCAGCCAAACCACGACTCCACCCGCGCCCCAACCAGAAAAGGCTTCTCCACCAAATCAAGAGCCCACCAAGACTCCTCCAGTTCCATACCCCGGTCGGTTAAATCGTCAAAAGACCGATTAGCAATTCGCAAAGTTCGAAAATTTACTAAAACAATTGCATGTTAATATTCCTTTTATCGAGGTCCTAACCCAAATGCCTAAATATGCAAAATTTATGAGGGACTTCCTCACTCACAAAAGGAAAATTGAATCATTGCAATTAGTTAACTTAGGCGAAGAATGCTCCGCCTTAGTACTCAACAAACTCCCGCAAAAGAAAATTGATCCCGGAAGCTTCACGATTCCTTGCTCAATTGGGGAATCCCCCATTCGTAATGCACTAGCCGATCTTGGGGCTAGCATTAACCTCATGCCCACATCAATGTTCAAACAACTCGGCCTAGGAACAACGAGCCCTACAAAGATGAGCATACAACTCGCCGACAGATCCGTCAAATTTCCACAAGGTGTCGCTGAAAATCTATTGGTCAAAGTTGACAATTTCGTTTTCCCGGCCGACTTTGTCATCCTAGACATGGAGGAAGACGCCGATGTCCCTCTCATTCTCGGGAGGCCATTTCTAGCCACCGCCCAAGCAGTGGTGGATATGAATGACGGAACACTAACATTGAAGTTTGGGGACACGGAAGTGAAGTTTGGAGTTGGGAAAAGAGTAGAAGACGAAGACCCGGTCAACTACATGAAGGTCATAGACTCAAGCTTGGATGACGCTCTCTGACGGTGTAACATGGGATGCAAAACATCCCACTTGAGTGACATATGACCCGGATTTGGGTCTAGCCAAGGACCCTTATAAACGTGGCGCACCACGGAGGCATTCTGCGGAACTATCCTTAGTTTAGTTTAGATTTATTTTTATATTTTCTAGTTAGTTTTAATTTTCAGGAATAAAACACACTCAGGATGGCAAAGGATACAAGGGAAACTTGAACCAGCAACCAATGCAGGAAAACAGGACCATCCGACAAGCTTTCTTCATTACAGCAAGTTCAGCACGGGCCATGTCCGCCCAACACGGCCCCGTGCTGCACAGTCTGCAGAAATACCCAGTTCAGGTAAACTGGACACGGGCCGTGTTCACCCAACACGCCCCCGTGTCCAGGCTTCTGTTTCTTTTGCTTAACTTTTGTTACTGGCACCTGAACACGAGGCCGTGCCTGGACAACACGGGGCCGTGTCCAGGCGCCCAGTAACACAAAGTTTTGCTTTTTCACACCTTTTACACATTCAATCAACCTAAAAACTTATTTTTGGGACACATTGAGGACAATGTGTAATTTAAGTGTAGGGGGGATGCTAAAACCTTGAATCTTGAAAGTCCTAATAACAAGCCTTACACAAAACTCTATTGGAACCGCTAATCACCCCAAATTTTTTTCAAAAAAATTCATTTTTTTTACTTGTCTAGGTTTAATTTGGGAATTTCAAAATTCTAAAAAGGTTATATTTTTACAAATTTACAACTGATAGCGTCGTGATAAAAAGAACCAACATAAGAAAATTATGAAAAGGCATGACAAGCTTAGTTAAAATTTAATTATATATATTTGATCACATGAAAACCCATTCCCACAAAAGTGAGTTTTGAGCCTTATTGAGCATACAAATAGATATCTTAAAATAAAATGCTCATTTTTCGTTTCTTGTGTGAATAGCCGCTTGGTTCTTACAACTCTAGAACTTGCCACGATGATACATTCCCGGTCCTTACCAACTTAAACCCGAGTAAGTAAATAATGGAGGCATTAGGACTAACCCTTTTTATTTCTACACCATTTTTTTTTACCACCTACCCAAAATCCCCCTAGTTAACCCCTTTGAGCCTAAACCTTTTCATTTCTTAACCCAAACCAAACACCCTTTCACCCACCAAAACATTTTTATTTTTAACCCTTTTGTTTTAGTAACAAGCTCAGTTTTTCGTATGAATTTGAAAAATAAAAAAAGAAATTTTTGTTGATGATGAAGCAAAAGAAATAAAACAAACAAGTTCATCAAAAATAACTTTGTTTGAGTAATAGCTTCATCAAAATAAAAATTGCAAAAAAATAAAAAGTCTTTTGAAAACCGACGTTTTTTACGCTTTTTGGCCCTTTCACTAACCACTAACCCAACCACCTACCTTTAACCCAAGCCTAACCCTTCACCCAAAAAGTCCTCTTGATATTTACAAAGGTATATAGTTAAAAAGGAGGAGGATTGATTGCTTCGCAAGCCTATGGTAGGAGTAAGTTCCATGCCCCTCGAGTGATTCACTAAAATACATCTTCGGCCGAGTGTTGAGTGATCCCCCGTGAGGTATGTGAACTTGTATATAAATAGAATTTTAAGGGAGCATGTTATGCCCTAATAAGTAATTTATCTTATGAAAAGTTTTAAATAAATCATGACGACTAGGATTGTAAATAAATAAAAATAAAACGTAATAAAGAATCTTGGAAATCCCGACACTCTATGACAAGCCCAAAAACCTTCTCTTCTACCCATTCCATTTGGGAGTTTAAAGCCATATTATAAAGAGTTTTGCTTGAGGACAAACAAAGATTCAAGTGTGGGGTATTTGATGTGTGCAAAATGCAACATATAAATTACATCAATTGTGGCATAAAACTAACCCTTTTTTAGTACTAATGTTGGAAAGAGTGTGTTTTTGTCTTCCTTTTGTATTTTCAGGATTAAATGAGCTCAAATTAACAAAAGAAGCAAAAAGGCAGTTAAATCTAACATAAATACAAGAAAAGGAACAAACGTGGCATGCCCGACCTCCCCGAAAGCATCTTCCCAAGCAAAGCAAAACAAGAGAACAGAAGGCTGAACACGGCCTGTGCTCAGTGAGCACGGGGGCGTGCCCAAGTGTCAGCATAAAAAACAAAGTTGTAGAAGCTTCCTTCGCCCACCACGGGGCCGTGCTCAGCGGACACGGGGCCGTGGTCAACTATAAGATTCGCAGAATCCAGGCAAATCTTGATAGTACAGATATGCTTCTACACACGGGGTCGTGCTCAGCGGACACGGGGCCGTGGTCAACTAATAAAGACAAGAGCAATTAATGAAGACAGAGAAGGATGTGGACACGGGGCCGTGCCCAACGGACATGGGGCCATGCCTGAGCTTCTGTTCAGCCTATAAATAGGAGTGCTTGGCTCAAGCTCAAACCATCCCTTGGCACACCACCTCTCTCACACTTCACCCACCACCCACCACCACCATAACACCATCATCCATTGTCCATCATAGAGTGTGTGAGTCATCTCGGGATCCAAGATTGATCGTAAGAGTTCTTGACAATCAAGGCCATGTTTGCCTAAGTCTCTTACATCACTTGGTGAAGACAAAGTGTCTAGTGTAATACCTTTTATTTTTAATCTTTTCGCATTTTTTAATTGGTTATGTATTAATGACTTTAATAACTAGTTTCTTATGTTGAAGGTGATTCTTCCTTATCGTTTGTCCGTGGTGTCTTGGCATTATTTTACTGTCTATATAAAATAAAAGATTTTCACCATTCATATCTCCACGGTCTATATGGAGGTATGTTGGCTACCTGGTCGGGGGTTAAGGGAACGATTTGGTAAGAGTCTTGCCATTGTTCAGTGTATAGATCCTGCAAAGGACCTGGGTCAAATTTAGTAGGACCTCCTTCAATACTTAACGGTATTGGATGGCGGGGGTCCAAACTCTTTGATCCCCTCATAAATTAAACTACTATTAAAACTTTAACCCGGCTACTTAGGACTGTATCCCTGCTGACTCAGACTACTTAGCCGAGGGTAACGTCGCCTTCAAAAGAGGGGTCTACCACATTATGCATTAATAACTTAATTAATTATCTTTCAATAATCTGACCCTTTAGGATTGTATCTGTAACAACTCTCGGTAAAACCGACACCCTCATAATATGTCTAACGCTCTAATATATTATATAATGTCCCAATATGTCTTATGTTACACCCCGTATGTGAAAACCTAGCCCGAATTATGTTATAGCATTTAAAATAAATTAAAAACAAGAAAAATTGAGCTAAGGCGGGCCGCGTAGACCCACCTCAACAAGTCACGCGGGCGGTATCAGGGTTTAAACCTGATATCGTTGATTGCTTTAGTTCAAACAGGCCGCGTAAGAGTTTTGTTTAGTTGACGCGGGCCGCGAGAGCTCATCAAACGTGGATACATCCTGAGCTGACACGTGTCGTCATCGTGTCAAGCCTAGTGGTGATCCGGGCAAGCTATAGGGTTGACCAGTGTTGACGCGGGCCGCGTAAGCAGCCCTTGTCTTTCACGCGGGCCGCGTGAGAGTCCAATATCAGCCCTATATAAGAAAGCAACGGGTTTTCGTTTTTCGTCGCTCATTCTAAATTCTCAATCTCGAATTCTCTGATATTAGGCATAATTTTCAAGTATTATACCCCTTAATTAGCAAGGTTCTACTCTGTTGTAAGTATTATAACCCTAGTTTCGTAATAGTTACGCTGCCCGATTGATTTAGGGTTCCGTAACAACTGTCGTGGTTCTGCACGACGTAGTCGTTGGAATGCCGTCTCGGGGAGGGTATTATTAATATTTTCAAAGGGTTATGGTACTAACCAATGTACATTTGTATAAATTATAGATTATATCCAAGAAACCCTTATGAAAAGCCTAAGACAGCAATGTGAGTTTATCCTCTTTTTGTTAACCTTTTTGTAATATTTTACAAAACCTTAAATGTTTTACAATGCGATTAAGCGGTGATTGAGTCTTTGTAGTTCTTCAATTACTGCCGGTATTATGGGGTTTTGTATACAAAATTTATTACTACTTGTGAGTAGTAAGTCAGGAATGACAGTACATTACCATTGGACAACGAGTTAGCCAATGGGTAATTTGACCATAGCCATAGATCCGGTCGAGTGGCAAATACTGAATGAGTAATTGTGTAGAAACAAACAATGTGATCGCTCTCAATACTGTTTTAATTGATAAATTGTTTCTTGATTAAACTGGGATTCACTCACCAGTATTTCCGACTGACAAATGTTTTTAAAACGTGTTACAGGTAACACAAAGTGAACAGCCAATTAATGAAAGCCAGCTGGAAAGCACTGAAGGCTTGGAAAAAATGTGGCTATAAAAGTTACCTAATAAACGATGTTTTAAATTCAATAAAATAGGGTTTGTCCCTATAAACGTATTATAATAAGAAACTTGGGTTTTTCCCATATATTTATTAATATCAAGTTTGGTGGTTTTACTCTGATAAACATTTCCTAACTACGGTCTTGATGTAAATTCCGCTACAAGATTAAATTACCTTATACCACCAAAACTCTGAGATCGCGTCCGCCCGTTCCCGGGAATCAGGGATCGGGGGTTGCGACAGAAGGTGGTAGCAGAGCCTAGCCACTGGACTGAGCCAAAGAAATGTTCTGCTGACACTTAAATTCTATATTTTGTGTTAGGAAATAAATTATGGAAATACATGCATAATTGTATTTATTTGTTATGTGTTATTTGACTATCTGTTAGTTTACAGTATGAGTGATCAAGGACCCTCAGACATGAGTCGTCAGTTGTCTGATTCTCCTAAGAGTGAAGGAACCTCATCACAGCCTGCCCTTTCTAGGTATTCTGCTGATCAGGAAGAAGGAGTGTTTGCTTTTAAAGCTCAGTCATAAGAGCCTTTCCCTCATAAGAAACGAGGATGGTTCAGTAAGGAAGCCTTTGCTCGTAGGAAGAGAATGCGAAAGTTGCAACAACAAAGAGTTCTAGCAGCTGCTAAGCGTAGAACCGATGACCATACACAGGATATGCTTAATAGAAGCCTAGCTAATTTTCATATCCTAGCTACAACTGCTGCTGACCCGAGTCTGGAACAACTAGTAGCCCCACAACCACAAAACCCAGATCAGCCCATGGATATAGAAAACCAGGAAAACCAAGTTGAGATGCTTGACTTTAACCCAGACGGAATCCCTAGGATACCTGCACCAAACCCCCGAGATCCAAATTATGACCCATGGTGGGTCGACAATAGGGACTTTGTGCAACGTTACCCTATCCAGGAATACCCACCCATACAGAACATAGAAGCCTACCCAGGTATGGACCCTTTAGATCCCTATTACCAAGATGAATATATTAGGGAAATTTTAGAGGATCCTTACCGATTTCAGGAACTGTCACCCCCATATCAGGAACCCGCACCCCAGATTCCAAACCTAGTCCGAGAACCTGCACCCCCAATGAGTGCAGAAAACGTTCAAGAACTTAGGACTTTCGGGGAGGAAATTTTAGAAAGCAGTGAGAGAATGCGTCAGGTGGGAGAGCGTCTCGTATGGAAATACGATGAGCGCAATATGGATTTTTGGATAAATCCATATCCGTGAATGAGATGGTGAAACGATGGTAGTAATAATATTATAATAATAATATAATAAAATAAAAATAAAATAAAATATGTGTGTACGGATGCATATTACTATTAGTGTAATTTTCTTTCTATTGGTATTGTAATCTTTATTTCTGTACTAGTGTGTAATAGACGCATAGTATATGAAAATAGAGTACAAGTCGCAATGATCGACGGTTTTGGTTAAATTGCGTGTCATGTGATTAACTATATTACCTATTATTTGTGATATTAATATGGGGTAAATGTTTAAAATTCAGATGGCCGACGAAGGAAATCAAGGAAATCTAAATAATGATAACCAGAGTAACATTAACGTGGTTAATGAGAATCCAAGCATCAATAACAATAACAATCAAGTGGACAATAGTGCTATCCAACACATAGTAGCACAAGGAATTATAGATGCAATGCCATTTATTCTTCAAACTGTTAAAGATGCTGATAATAAAAGTAAGCATAGCAGTAAGCGACCAAGTGAACCAGAAAACAGTGTGAACAATGGACCTGTACTTCAAATGCCCATTCCCAAAAGAAGAAGAACCATGCCTTATAGTTGTTCTTATAAAGAATTTTGGTCTTGTAAACCAATGGAATTCTCGAGCAATGAAGGGGCCATTGCAACCTTACGCTGGATAGAAAAGACTGTGGCAGTCTTCAGGATAAGTAAGTGTGCTGAAGAAGACAAAATACTGTTTGCTTCTAATCTATTTAAGAATGCAGCACTAGAATGGTGGAACACTATCCTTCAATCAAGAGGAAGTGATAGAACCTACAATATGTAATGGGAAGAATTTAAGAACAAGGTAGAAAGGAAATTCTGTCCACCTAATGAAAAAGAACAGATAGCAAACAAATTCCTAAACCTTAGGATGACTGGTGTGGATAGCAAGGGGTACACTAAGTTATTCTTCGAATATGCTAGGATAGTGCCAAATCTTGCTTCACCAGAACCAGTATTAATCTCTCGTTATATTTGGGGATTAATTGGGGAGATAAGACACGTAGTCAAGGCAGCTAGACCTCAAACCATAGAAGAAGCTGTAGAACTAGCAAATACCTTGACTGATGAGTTAGTCCGTACCCGAGAAGAGGATCAAAGGAGGAACCTAACCCAGAAGTTAACCCAAGAATTTCGTTCTGGAAATTCTAACCATGGGAAAAATATAGGTTCTACCTCTGCACCCTACTGTAGGTATTGCAAAAGAAAGCATTCCGGAAGATGCTTCATATATTGTAACTTTGGCAAAATATCGGGACACAAGGAAGAAAACTGCAGGAAGAAAGCTAACAGCAAGGTATGTTACAATTGCGGAGAACAAGGTCATTTCAAGCTAAATTGTCCAAAATTAGCTCCAGCTCCAGACAACAAGAATACTAAAAATGCTAGAGCATTTGTTCTGACTGCAGAAGAAGCCAAGATGATTCCAGATGTCATAGCTGGTACGTTTTTAGTTAATGATGTTTTTGCTAAAGTATTATTTGACTCTGGTGCAAACCAAAGTTTTATTAATACATCGTTTTGCAAAATTTTTAATCAGTCATTAACTAAACTACCACATGAATGCTTAGTAGAGACAGCCAATGGAGAAACTGTTAGAATTTCTGAAATCTTGCAAGGAGCAAGAATAGAAATTTTAAATCAGAAATTTATTGCAAATCTTTATCCTATGAACCTGGTAGGATTTGATGTTGTTTTAGGAATGGATTGGTTAATAGCCAATAAAGCCAGTATTTTATGTGATTAAAAGTTAATTCAAGTAAATTCACAAAAAGGTAAAACGATCACAATTAAAGGAGATAAATCTTCTAGGTCAACTAAATTTATCTCTGTGATGAAAACTGCAAGTTGTATGAGAAAAGGTTCTATAGCGTATTTGATTT
This sequence comes from Helianthus tuberosus, assembly GCA_030545235.1. Classification (NCBI taxonomy): domain Eukaryota; kingdom Viridiplantae; phylum Streptophyta; class Magnoliopsida; order Asterales; family Asteraceae; genus Helianthus; species Helianthus tuberosus. The sequence continues at coordinate 123,758,926 of CM060443.1, read as the reverse complement.
CTATAATCACTAACACTAAAGGAAAGGATTTAAAAGATATACCAGTAGTATCGCAGTTTTCAGATGTATTTCCAGAAGAATTACCAGGACTACCTCCGGATAGAGAAGTTGAATTCAGAATCCATTTAATACCAGGAACATCACCGATTGCCAAAGCACCTTATCGGTTGGCACCTGCAGAAATGCAAGAATTGAAGAAACAATTAGATGAATTGTTAGAGAAAGGATTTATACAACCAAGTTCATCGCCATGGGGAGCGCCGATACTCTTTGTTAAAAAGAAGGACGGATCAATACGTATGTGCATTGACTACCATGAATTAAACAAAGTCACGATTAAGAATCGGTACCCATTACCGAGAATCGATGATCTGTTTGATCAGCTACAAGGAGCTCGATTTTTCTCTAAAATCGATTTAAGGTCAGGATATCATCAATTAAAGGTACAGGAAGAGGACATTCCTAAGACCGCATTTAGAACAAGGTATGGCCATTATGAATTTACTGTTATGCCATTTGGTTTAACCAATGCCCCAGCTGCATTTATGGACATGATGAACCGAATATGTAAGCCATATTTGGATAAGTTCATAATTGTTTTCATAGATGATATTCTAATTTATTCTAAGAATAAAGAAGATCATGCAAAGCATTTGCACGCACTTTTAAGTTTATTAAGAAAGGAAAAGCTTTATGCTAAGTTTTCTAAGTGCGAATTTTGGTTAGAACAGGTACAATTCCTTGGACATCTAGTAAATCATGAAGAAATTCATGTAGATCCAACAAAGATCGAGGCAATTACTAAACAGAAAACCCCTGAGTCACCAACCGAGGTTAGAAGTTTCTTAGGATTGGCCGGTTATTATAGAAGATTTATTAAGGATTTCTCTAAAATAGCCATTCCCTTAACTAAGCTAACCTGTAAATCTGTTAAGTTTGAATGGGGATTAAAACAAGAAGAAGCCTTTAGAATTCTTAAACGAAGATTAACCCATACACCCATACTAGCGTTACCAGAAGGAACTAAAGACTTTGTAGTCTATTGTAATGCTTCTAGATTAGGTTATGGATGTGTGTTGATGCAACGCCAAAAGGTTATAGTTTACGCATCTAGACAACTTAAGAATCATGAAGAGAATTATTCAACTCATGATTTAGAATTAGGATCTATAGTTTTTCCTCTTAAGATTTGGAGACATTACCTTTATGGTAGTAAGTTTACCATATTTACTGATCACAAAAGTTTAAGGTATGTTTTTGGGCAGAAAGAGTTGAATATGAGACAAAGGCGTTGGATGGAATTTCTTAGTGATTATGATTGTGATATCTAGTATCATGAAGGAAAAGCAAATATAGTGGCAGATGCTTTAAGCCGAAAGTATCATGAAAAGCCAAAAATGGTACGTTCTCTTAAATTAAATCTGCAAGTAGATTTAAATGATCAGATAAGAGAAGCACAAGAATCAGTAATCAAGGATGATTTTGAAAAATTAAAAGGTATGCTAAAAGAATTGGAACAAGGAACAGATGGAATTTGGAGATTCCATAAAAAAGAGAATGTGGATACCTAAATTAGGAAACCTACGTCATCGTATACTAGAAGAGGCCCATAAGTCTAAGTATACAATGCATCCAGGAAGTGATAAAATGTACCAGGATTTAAGGAAAAATTTCTGGTGGATAGGAATGAAAGAGGACATAGCAACCTATGTTTCTAAATGTTTAACTTGTTCACAAGTCAAAGCTGAACACCAGAAACCCTCCGGTTTGTTACAGCAATTAGAAATGCCAGTTTGGAAATGGGAATTTATAACAATGGATTTTGTTACTAAATTACCCAAAACAAAGAAAGGTAATGATACAATCTGGGTGATTGTAGATAGACTAACTGATGTGTTCAAAATGTAACATATAAATTTCATCAAATGAGGCATAAAACTAACCCTTTTTTAGTACTAATGTTGGAAAAAGTGTGCTTTTGTCATCCTTTTGTATTTTCAGGATTAAATGAGCTCAAATTAACAAAAGAAGCAAAAAGACATCAAAATCTAACATAAATACAAGAAAAAGGACAAGACGTGACATGCCCGACCCCACAACAGCATCTTCCCAAGCAAAACAAGAGATCAGAGGCCTGAACACGCCCCGTGCTCAGCCAGCACGGGGGCGTGCCCAAGTGACAGCAGAAAAGACAAAGTGGTAGAAGCTTCTATTGCCCACCACGGGGCCGTGTTCAGCGGACACGAGGCCGTGGTCAACTATAAGATTCGCACAATCCAGGCTAATCTTCATAGTACAAGGATTCTTCTGCACACGGGGTCGTGCTCAGCGGACACGGGGGCGTGGTCAACTAATAAGACAAAGCTGCATTAAATGAAGAAAGAGAAGATGTGGACACGGGGCCGTGCCCACTGGACACGGGGCCGTGCCCGCTGGACACGGGGCCATGCCCGAGCTTCTGTTCAGCCAATAAATAGAAGTGCTTGGCTCAAGCTCAAACCATCCCTTGGCACACCACCTCTCTCACACTTCACCCACCACCCACCACCACCATAACACCATCATCCACCACCATCATCCATTGTCCATCATAGAGTGTGTGAGTCATCTCGGGATCCAAGATTGATCGTAAGAGTTCTTGACAATCAAGGCCATGTTTGCCTAAGTCTCTTACATCACTTGGTGAAGACAAAGTGTCTAGTGTAATACTTTTTATTTTTAATCTTTTCGCACTTTTTATTTGGTTTCGTATTAATGACTTTAATAACTAGTTGCTTATGTTGAAGGTGCTCTTTCCTTATCGTTTGTCCGTGGTGTCTTGAAATTATTTTACTGTCTATATAAAATAAAAGATTTTCACCATTCATATCTCCACGGTCTATATGGAGGTATGTTGGCTACCTGGTCGGGGGTTAAGGGAACGGTTTGGTAAAGGTCTTGCCATTGTTCAGCGTTTAGAGGTCCTGCAATGGACCTGGGTCAAATTTAGTAGGACCTCCTTCAATACTTAACGGTATTGGATGGCGGGGGTCCAAACTCTTTGATCCCCTCATAAGTTAACTACTATTAATACTATAACCCGGCTATTTAGGACTGTATCCCTGCTGACTCAGACTACTTAGTCGAGGGTAACGTCACCTCCAAAAGAGGGGCCTACCATAATATTGCATTAATAACTTAATTAATTATCTTCCAATAATCCACCCTTTTAGGATTGTATCCTTGCTGACTCAAACTACTGGGGTGAGGGTAACGTCACCTTCAAAAGAGGGGCCTACTACAATAACTAAGATAATCTCTTAATTATGTGCAAAAGTGCGGAAATAATCAAAGGTTACACTAGATACGAGTCGGAACCAAGTGATTCATCTTGTCTATCTGTTTTTCTTTTTATTTTTATTTTCAGCATTTTAGTTAGTTTATATTTTTCTTAGTTTAAAACATTTTTCTAAACTTTTTATTTTGATTAGACGTTGAGGATAAACCGGTACTAAAAGCTCTTGTGTCCTTGGACGACCTCGGTATCTTGCCAACACTATACTACGCTCACGATGGGTGCACTTGCCCATATTTGTGTTTAGTGTTAGTAAAATATCGTGTTTTATAAATTTAAAACTTGGCTAAAAATAAGTGTTAAAGGGGCTTAAAATATACACCTAATATATATAACACTTCACACGCATCAAGTTTTTGGCGCCGCTGCCGGGGACACAAGGATTTTAAGAAAGCTTAAAATCGACGGCCTAATCAGTTTTTCAAAACCTTTTTAAAAGCGCGCACATTTTTTCTGCATTTTAGTTTAGATTTGCATTTACAGTAACCTGTACACGGGGCCGTGTTCACTGAACACGGGGCCGTGCTGCAGATTTTTCATAAACACCCAGTAACAGTAGCTTGAACACGGGCCGTGTTCACTGAACACGCCCCGTGCTCAACGAATTTAGTAAATTTAATTAAAACGCCCAGATACAGATCCTGAACACGGGGCCGTGTCCAGCCTCTGTTTCCGTTTTATTTTTGTTTTCTGATCTCGAGACTCAGTTGTGGTCTGCTGAGTGATTCTTATGGATCAATACTCAGGAGGTTACAACTACACCTATGATGAGGATGATTATAGGGGTAATTATTGCACTAATTGTCGTAACGCACGATCGGTTCAAAATAATCGCTCATATCAACCATCCAATTCATACACCTACTATGAGGAGCCCAGGTACGAGCCATCGACTTCATACACATCCTATGAAGACCAAAGGTATGAACCTCCTCCCTCATACTCATATTTTGATGAACCAAGGTATGAGCCTTCTTACTCTTACTTTGAGGAACCAAGATATGAGCCACCACCTTCATATGCTTACTATGAGGAACCTTGGCGTGAACAACCCACCTCATATGAGTATTATGAAGAACAAAATTACGAACCTTATCCATCATATGCTTACAATGAAGAACAATGGTGCGAACCATCTACTTCATATGGGTATTATGAGGAACAAAGGGTCGAACAACCGGATTCAAGCTTAGAAAATACCGATTCTTTTTCTATAACCGAAGTAACCGAGAGGATATTAGAACACATAAGAGTTATCGATCGCTGTATAAAAGAATCTCGCGCAAGGGAAGAGGAGTCCCGCGCAAGAGAAGAATTAAAAAAGGAAGAGATAACTGAAAGTGTAAAAATGGAAGAACAAATAAGTGAAAAACCGACACATGAGTTAAACAACGAAATAGATGAGTCCGACAACGTTAAAATACAAGAAGAGTCCAATTTTGAAGAAATTAACCTCTTGTCACCTTCTTTCGAAAATCATTGTTTAGTACCTACTCATGCTAAGTTTTTAAAAGAGTTAAACACCAACACTAAAATTGACGAAACAGTAAGTATTAAGTTAACTAATGATCAAACTTCGCTAATAAAAGAAGACCCATTTGAAATTAACATTACACCGGTTCCGTGTTTCTTTCAAAATTCATTTATTAGTAACGTCACAATCGATAAAGATCTTTGTGTTAACATAATGCCTAACTACATTTTCGAAAAATTAAGTATTAGTGATTTTTCTCCACTTCAAATACCCATTTTTCTATCCAATCGGAAAGTAATAAAATCAAAAGGTATAGTTGAAGATGTCTTGGTTCAAACAAATCAAATGGTAATCCCGACAGACTTTGTCATTCTCGATGACGCTCCTCTAATGTTGGGACGACCATTTGTAAAAACTCACGAAGCTTTGAAAAACCGGAAGTTCAACAACCTACCTCTTCAATTAGGGGCATTTAAAAGAAGTATCGATCTCGAACGGTCAATGAAATATCCATTCGGCAATAATGACCCCCTAATTGAAGATGAACCACCCGATACAAGAGAAGAGATCTCGCTTCAAACGGTGGAAGAATAAAAACATCATGCCTGGTAAGTTACGAACGATTGAGACAACAAACAAAGCGGTAAGTTTTCTAACTAAAGCTTATGGGAAACAAGGGCACTCACACGAGCACTAAAAAAAAAAAATTAACTTTGCTCGGCACGTGGCCGTGTCCGCGCTGCAGTCGGGATAAATCCCCTTTTTCAAAACAGTTACTTCATTCCACACGCCCCGTTTCCCCGAAAAAGCTCTGGTTCCAGGCGACTTTTCGCAGAAATTCAACGTCTCCTATCACTCTAACAACATCAAGGTATGATTCTATCACTTTTAGCAGTTAGATTAGTTACTTGCATGTAGTTAAAACACCAAAAATTTGGGGGAAAATCTAGGGTTCTTGAAGTTCATACGGATCGAACCTCAAATTTTTGTTTAGATCTGTTTGCATTTAGTTAGATTAGTGTTATGGGGAGTAAATACACTTGTATTGTTTATAGATTCACCCGATTTCTCACAAAAACCCCAAACCCTTGTTCTTGAACCGAAAAAGATAAAATTGATAGGGTAAACGGGATATTTTGGGAAAAACGGTACTTAGGGTTTCATTTTTGGGGGAAACCGCACCTATTGGACCAAAAATTTTCAAGTTTTCGAAACCGGGTCGAAAAATGAAATTTTTGAGTAACAGACCCCTGGACACGGGGCCGTGTCCGCTGAACACGGGGTCGTGTCCAGCCCACTGTTTGCAGTTTTGTCCGAAAATATTTCTGTTTCGTGCTAACTTTTGGTGTATTCTTTCAGATGGCTAGGAAGTTCACAAGATTCAACGCCAATGAGCTCGATGCTAGAGCTCGATACGAGATACTTCAAACAAGGCCGGAGGAATACCCGAGGCAAGCATGCACGGAATTGTTAACCATGGTAAATCAAATCGATCGTTTCAACAACATTGTCACGGGACCACTCAGAGTCGCCCTAACAACTCGACTCCGTTCCGTCCATGAATGCACTTTGGAGTTCTATAGCACCTTCACATTCAACTCGAGGTCTGACCCGTTCGACAATAACGGGGTAGCATTCCGATGTGGCGGAACGAAGTATTCGATCTCTATGGCTCAGTTTGGATCGATTGTCGGGTTGTATGCGGAAGAGGATGCGGGAAACGAAGAAAATACTGGAGGAATGAGAGAGATAGGTGAGAACGAATGCCAAGCCATTTGGGCTCAGATTGGTGAGGGGTACTACAATCCGAGCAGCACTAAGAGTACAAAGCTGAGGGATCCGCTCTACAGATACATCCATAGGCTCCTCGGCTACTCTCTTAGCCAAAGGCATGACAGCAGTGGTGTAGTTGGGTTAAGAGATTTGATTGTCCTCCACTGCATCCACAACCGCAGGCCGCTAGATGTTCCGTTCCTCATGCTCCGAAACATGCATCACAACCGCCTTGCTAGTGCCCCGACTCCTATCTTCTTTGGGGGATGGGTGTACCGTCTCTTCAGGCACTTCGCCCACATACCAAGGTCATTTGAGAGGAGCCCATGGTCGGGTATGGTGGATATACACATACGCCGCTCAATGAACCTGATTTATGAGGCGGAAGACGGGACGGTGAGCTTTCAAAGGATGCAAGGTCATGCATGGAACCAACAAGAAGCACTTGTCCTCCAAGCTCCGCAACATCATCAGTACCAATAACCAACCCCATGGTGATCCGGGCCAATCATCCTCCTCGGGAGGCGGTTTTCCTAATTTCCAAAGTTTGCATGATTTGTTGCAGGAGAACCTTATGTGCACCAGGACCACTTACAACATGGCAAGCAACACCTACCACCGGTCGGAGCTATCGAAAGAAACATATCCGATATCCAAGATGATGTTGGATATATACGAGGCCTAAAGTACTAAGCATTAGTACTACTAAAGCCGAAGCAGGAAAACCGAAGAAAGAAACCTGTTTTTCAACTTTGCAGACTGTCCACACGGGGCCGTGTTCAGCCAACACGCCCCCGTGCCCATTCCCCTGAACCTGCTGTTTGTTTTATTTCTGCAGACCTTGACAGACACGGGGTCGTGTTCACTCAACACGCCCCCGTGTTCACCTTCTGTAAGTCTTCGTTATTGGCACCTGAGCATGGGGTCGTGTTCACCCAACACGGGGTCGTGCCCAGGTTACCAGTAACACAAAATTTTTGCTTTTTACACCTTTTTACGCATTCAATCAACCTAAAAACTTATTTTTGGGACACATTGAGGACAATGTGTAATTTAAGTGTGGGGGGGATGCTAAAACCTTGAATCTTGCAAGTCCTAAATACAAGCCTTACACAAAACTCTATTGGAACCGCTAATCACCCCAAATTTTTTCAAAAATTTTCATTTTTTTACTTGTCTAGGTTTAACTCGGGAAATTCAAGTTCTCAAAAAGGTTATATTTTTACGAATTTACAACCGATAGCGTCGTGATAAAAAGAACCAACATAAGAAAATTATGAAGAGGCATGACAAGCTTAGTTAAAATTTGATTATATATACTTGATCACATAAAAAACCCATTCCCACAAAAGTGAGTTTTGAGCCTTTATTGAGCATACAATTACATATCATTAGAACTAATTGCTCATTTTTCGTTTCTTGTATGAATAGCCGCTTGGTTCTTACGACTCTAGAACTTGCCATGACGATACATTCCCGGTCCTTACCAACTTAAACCCGAGTAAGTAAATGATGGAGGCATTAGGACTAACCCTTTTTTTTTCTACACCATTATTTTTCTTTTTTTTACCACCTACCCAAAATCCCCCTAGTTAGCCCCTTTGAGCCTAAACCTTTTCATTTCATAACCCAAACCAAACACCCTTTTACCCACCAAAACCTTTTTCTTTTTTACCCCTTTGTTTTAGTAACAAGTTCGATTTTTCGTATGACTTAAAAAAAATATATTATTTGTGTTGATGATGAAGCAAAAGAAAATAAACAAACAAGTTCATCAAAAATAACTTTGTTTGAATAAATAGCTTCATCAAAATAAAAGTTACGAAAAATAGAAAGTCTTACGAAAACCGACACTTGTTACGCTTTTCACCCTTTTTACTAACCACTAACCACCAACCCAACCACCTACCTTTAACCCAAGCCTAACCCTTTACCCACAAAGTCCTCTTGATATTTACAAAGGTATATAAGTTAAAAAGGAGGAGGATTGATTGCTTGGCAAGCCTATGGTAGAAGTAAGTTCCATGCCGCTCTCGAGTGATCCACAAAAATACATTTTCGGCCGAGTGTTGAGTGATCCCCGTGAGGTATGTGAACTTGTATATAAATAGAATTTTACAAAGGCATGTTATGCCCTAATAAGTAATTTCTCTTATGAAAAGTTTTAAATAAATCATGACGAATAGGATTGTAAATAAATAAAAATAAAATTGAATAAAGAATCTTGGAAATCCCGACACTCTACGACAAGCCCAAAAACCTTCTTCTCTACCCATTCCATTTGGAGTGTAATTGCCACATATTAAATAGTTTTGCTTGAGGACAAGCAAAGATTCAAGTGTGGAGGTATTTGATGTGTTCAAAATGTAACATATAAATTTCATCAAATGAGGCATAAAACTAACCCTTTTTAGTACTAATGTTGGAAAAAGTGTGCTTTTGTCTTCCTTTTGTATTTTCAGGATTAGATGAGCTCAAATTAACAAAAGAAGCAAAAAGACATCAAAATCTAACATAAATACAAGAAAAAGGACAAGACGTGACATGCCCGACCCCACAACAGCATCTTCCCAAGCAAAACAAGAGATCAGAGTCCTGAACACGCCCCGTGCTCAGCCAGCACGGGGGCGTGCCCAAGTGACAGCAGAAAAGACAAAGTGGTAGAAGCTTCTATTGCCCACCACGGGGCCGTGTTCAGCGGACACGGGGCCGTGGTCAACTATAAGATTCGCACAATCCAGGCTAATCTTCATAGTACAAAGATTCTTCTGCACACGGGGTCGTGCTCAGCGGACACGGGGGCGTGGTCAACTAATAAGACAAAGCTGCATTAAATGAAGAAAGAGAAGATGTGGACACGGGGCCGTGCCCACTGGACACGGGGCCGTGCCCGAGCTTCTGTTCAGCCTATAAATAGAAGTGCTTGGCTCAAGCTCAAACCATCCCTTGGCACACCACCTCTCTCACACTTCACCCACCACCCACCACCACCATAACACCATCATCCACCACCATCATCCATTGTCCATCATAGAGTGTATGAGTCGTCTCGGGATCCAAGATTGATCGTAAGAGTTCTTGACAATCAAGGCCATATTTGCCTAATTTCTCTTACATCACTTGGTGAAGACAAAGTGTCTAGTGTAATACTTTTTATTTTTAATCTTTTCGCACTTTTTATTTGGTTTCGTATTAATGACTTTAATAACTAGTTGCTTATGTTGAAGGTGCTCTTTCCTTATCGTTTGTCCGTGGTGTCTTGAAATTATTTTACTGTCTATATAAAATAAAAGATTTTCACCATTCATATCTCCACGGTCTATATGGAGGTATGTTGGCTACCTGGTCGGGGGTTAAGGGAACGGTTTGGTAAAGGTCTTGCCATTGTTCAGCGTTTAGAGGTCCTGCAATGGACCTGGGTCAAATTTAGTAGGACCTCCTTCAATACTTAACGGTATTGGATGGCGGGGGTCCAAACTCTTTGATCCCCTCATAAGTTAACAACTATTAATACTATAACCCGGCTATTTAGGACTGTATCCCTGCTGACTCAGACTACTTAGTCGAGGGTAACGTCACCTCCAAAAGAGGGGCCTACCATAATATTGCATTAATAACTTAATTAATTATCTTCCAATAATCCACCCTTTTAGGATTGTATCCTTGCTGACTCAAACTACTGGGGTGAGGGTAACGTCACCTTCAAAAGAGGGGCCTACTACAATAACTAAGATAATCTCTTAATTATGTGCAAAAGTGCGGAAATAATCAAAGGTTACACTAGATACGAGTCGGAACCAAGTGATTCATCTTGTCTATCTGTTTTTCTTTTTATTTTTATTTTCAGCATTTTAGTTAGTTTATATTTTTCTTAGTTTAAAACATTTTTCTAAACTTTTTATTTTGATTAGACGTTGAGGATAAACCGGTACTAAAAGCTCTTGTGTCCTTGGACGACCTCGGTATCTTGCCAACACTATACTACGCTCACGATGGGTGCACTTGCCCATATTTGTGTTTAGTGTTAGTAAAATATCGTGTTTTATAAATTTAAAACTTGGCTAAAAATAAGTGTTAAAGGGGCTTAAAATATACACCTAATATATATAACACTTCACACGCATCAAGTTTTTGGCGCCGCTGCCGGGGACACAAGGATTTTAAGAAAGCTTAAAATCGACGGCCTAATCAGTTTTTCAAAACCTTTTTAAAAGCGCGCACATTTTTTCTGCATTTTAGTTTAGATTTACATTTACAGTAACCTGTACACGGGGCCGTGTTCACTGAACACGGGGCCGTGCTGCAGATTTTTCTTAAACACCCAGTAACAGTAGCTTGAACACGGGCCGTGCTCACTGAACACGCCCCGTGCTCAACGAAATTAGTAAATTTAATTAAAACGCCCAGATACAGATCCTGAACACGGGGCCGTGTCCACTGAACACGGGGCCGTGTCCAGCCTCTGTTTCCGTTTTATTTTTGTTTTCTGATCTCGAGACTCAGTTGTGGTCTGCTGAGTGATTCTTATGGATCAATACTCAGGAGGTTACAACTACACCTATGATGAGGATGATTATAGGGGTAATTATTGCACTAATTGTCGTAACGCACGATCGGTTCAAAATAATCGCTCATATCAACCATCCAATTCATACACCTACTATGAGGAGCCCAGGTACGAGCCATCGACTTCATACACATCCTATGAAGACCAAAGGTATGAACCTCCTCCCTCATACTCATATTTGATGAACCAAGGTATGAGCCTTCTTACTCTTACTTTGAGGAACCAAGATATGAGCCACCACCTTCATATGCTTACTATGAGGAACCTTGGCGTGAACAACCCACCTCATATGAGTATTATGAAGAACAAAATTACGAACCTTATCCATCATATGCTTACAATGAAGAACAATGGTGCGAACCATCTACTTCATATGGGTATTATGAGGAACAAAGGGTCGAACAACCGGATTCAAGCTTAGAAAATACCGATTCTTTTTCTATAACCGAAGTAACCGAGAGGATATTAGAACACATAAGAGTTATCGATCGCTGTATAAAAGAATCTCGCGCAAGGGAAGAGGAGTCCCGCGCAAGAGAAGAATTACAAAAGGAATAGATAACTGAAAGTGTAAAAATGGAAGAACAAATAAGTGAAAAACCGACACATGAGTTAAACAACGAAATAGATGAGTCCGACAACGTTAAAATACAAGAAGAGTCCAATTTTGAAGAAATTAACCTCTTGTCACCTTCTTTCGAAAATCATTGTTTAGTACCCACTCATGCTAAGTTTTTAAAAGAGTTAAACACCAACACTAAAATTGACGAAACAGTAAGTATTAAGTTAACTAATGATCAAACTTCGCTAATAAAAGAAGACCCATTTGAAATTAACATTACACCGGTTCCGTGTTTCTTTCAAAATTCATTTATTAGTAACGTCACAATCGATAAAGATCTTTGTGTTAACATAATGCCTAACTACATTTTCGAAAAATTAAGTATTAGTGATTTTTCTCCACTTCAAATACCCATTTTTCTATCCAATCGGAAAGTAATAAAATCAATCGGTATAGTTGAAGATGTCTTGGTTCAAACAAATCAAATGGTAATCCCGACCGACTTTGTCATTCTCGATGACGCTCCTCTAATGTTGGGACGACCATTTGTAAAAACTCACGAAGCTTTGAAAAACCGGAAGTTCAACAACCTACCTCTTCAATTAGGGGCATTTAAAAGAAGTATCGATCTCGAACGGTCAATGAAATATCCATTCGGCAATAATGACCCCCTAATTGAAGATGAACCACCCGATACAAGAGAAGAGATCTCGCTTCAAACGGTGGAAGAATAAAAACATCATGCCTGGTAAGTTACGAACGATTGAGACAACAAACAAAGCGGTAAGTTTTCTAACTAAAGCTTATGGGAAACAAGGGCACTCACACGAGCACTAAAAAAAAAAAATTAACTTTGCTCGGCACGTGGCCGTGTCCGCTGGACACGGGGCCGTGTCCGCGCTGCAGTCGGGATAAATCCCCTTTTTCAAAACAGTTACTTCATTCCACACGCCCCGTTTCCCCGAAAAAGCTCTGGTTCCAGGCGACTTTTCGCAGAAATTCAACGTCTCCTATCACTCTAACAACATCAAGGTATGATTCTATCACTTTTAGCAGTTAGATTAGTTACTTGCATGTAGTTAAAACACCAAAAATTTGGGGGAAAATCTAGGGTTCTTGAAGTTCATACGGATCGAACCTCAAATTTTTGTTTAGATCTGTTTGCATTTAGTTAGATTAGTGTTATGGGGAGTAAATACACTTGTATTGTTCATAGATTCACCCGATTTCTCACAAAAACCCCAAACCCTTGTTCTTGAACCGAAAAAGATAAAATTGATAGGGTAAACGGGATATTTTGGGAAAAACGGTACTTAGGGTTTCATTTTTGGGGGAAACCGCACCTATTGGACCAAAAATTTTCAAGTTTTCGAAACCGGGTCGAAAAATGAAATTTTTGAGTAACAGACCCCTGGACACGGGGCCGTGTCCGCTGAACACGGGGTCGTGTCCAGCCCACTGTTTGCAGTTTTGTCCGAAAATATTTCTGTTTCGTGCTAACTTTTGGTGTATTCTTTCAGATGGCTAGGAAGTTCACAAGATTCAACGCCAATGAGCTCGATGCTAGAGCTCGATACGAGATACTTCAAACAAGGCCGGAGGAATACCCGAGGCAAGCATGCACGGAATTGTTAACCATGGTAAATCAAATCGATCGTTTCAACAACATTGTCACGGGACCACTCAGAGTCGCCCTAACAACTCGACTCCGTTCCGTCCATGAATGCACTTTGGAGTTCTATAGCACCTTCACATTCAACTCGAGGTCTGACCCGTTCGACAATAACGGGGTAGCATTCCGATGTGGCGGAACGAAGTATTCGATCTCTATGGCTCAGTTTGGATCGATTGTCGGGTTGTATGCGGAAGAGGATGCGGGAAACGAAGAAAATACTGGAGGAATGAGAGAGATAGGTGAGAACGAATGCCAAGCCATTTGGGCTCAGATTGGTGAGGGGTACTACAATCCGAGCAGCACTAAGAGTACAAAGCTGAGGGATCCGCTCTACAGATACATCCATAGGCTCCTCGGCTACTCTCTTAGCCAAAGGCATGACAGCAGTGGTGTAGTTGGGTTAAGAGATTTGATTGTCCTCCACTGCATCCACAACCGCAGGCCGCTAGATGTTCCGTTCCTCATGCTCCGAAACATGCATCACAACCGCCTTGCTAGTGCCCCGACTCCTATCTTCTTTGGGGGATGGGTGTACCGTCTCTTCAGGCACTTCGCCCACATACCAAGGTCATTTGAGAGGAGCCCATGGTCGGGTATGGTGGATATACACATACGCCGCTCAATGAACCTGATTTATGAGGCGGAAGACGGGACGGTGAGCTTTCAAAGGATGCAAGGTCATGCATGGAACCAACAAGAAGCACTTGTCCTCCAAGCTCCGCAACATCATCAGTACCAATACCAACCCCATGGTGATCCGGGCCAATCATCCTCCTCGGGAGGCGGTTTTCCTAATTTCCAAAGTTTGCATGATTTGTTGCAGGAGAACCTTATGTGCACCAGGAACACTTACAACATGGCAAGCAACACCTACCACCGGGTCGGAGCTATCGAACGAAACATATCCGATATCCAAGATGATGTTGGATATATACGAGACCACATTGCACGCCATGGAGGGGATGGTGATGATGATGACGATGACGATGCCAAGGAGTTGGCGGGAGGAGCGGAGGAAGAGAAGGTTGTTTGATGGTTTCCCAGGTTAACCCTTTTCCACTCTTGAACAATTGATGGCCTGCGTGCCAAGTGTTGAACAATTTACTTTCCCTAACTTCTTTTATTTTTCTGCATTTTTTTCTTTTAACTTTGACATGGATGTTGAATATTGGTAAAAGTAGGATGTTTGCTATGGTATGGTAGGATGTTTATTGATTAAACAGGTACAAACGAGGCTTAAAGTACTAAGCATTAGTACTACTAAAGCCGAAGCAGGAAAACCGAAGAAAGAAACCTGTTTTTCAACTTTGCAGACTGTCCACACGGGGCCGTGTTCAGCCAACACGCCCCCGTGCCCATTCCCCTGAACCTGCTGTTTGTTTTATTTCTGCAGACCTTGATAGACACGGGGTCGTGTTCACTCAACACGCCCCCGTGTTCACCTTCTGTAAGTCTTCGTTACTGGCACCTGAGCATGGGGTCGTGTTCACCCAACACGGGGTCGTGCCCAGGTTACCAGTAACACAAAATTTTTGCTTTTTACACCTTTTTACGCATTCAATCAACCTAAAAACTTATTTTTGGGACACATTGAGGACAATGTGTAATTTAAGTGTGGGGGGGATGCTAAAACCTTGAATCTTGCAAGTCCTAAATACAAGCCTTACACAAAACTCTATTGGAACCGCTAATCACCCCAAATTTTTCATTTTTTTACTTGTCTAGGTTTAACTCGGGAAATTCAAGTTCTCAAAAAGGTTATATTTTTACGAATTTACAACCGATAGCATCGTGATAAAAAGAACCAACATAAGAAAATTATGAAGAGGCATGACAAGCTTAGTTAAAATTTGATTATATATACTTGATCACATAAAAAACCCATTCCCACAAAAGTGAGTTTTGAGCCTTTATTGAGCATACAATTACATATCATTAGAACTAATTGCTCATTTTTCGTTTCTTGTGTGAATAGCCGCTTGGTTTTTACGACTCTAGAACTTGCCATGACGATACATTCCCGGTCCTTACCAACTTAAACCCGAGTAAGTAAATGATGGAGGCATTAGGACTAACCCTTTTTTTTTTCTACACCATTATTTTTCTTTTTTTTACCACCTACCCAAAATCCCCCTAGTTAGCCCCTTTGAGCCTAAACCTTTTCATTTCATAACCCAAACCAAACACCCTTTTACCCACCAAAACCTTTTTCATTTTTACCCCTTTGTTTTAGTAACAAGTTCGATTTTTCGTATGACTTAAAAAAAAATATATTATTTGTGTTGATGATGAAGCAAAAGAAAATAAACAAACAAGTTCATCAAAAATAACTTTGTTTGAATAAATAGCTTCATCAAAATAAAAGTTACGAAAAATAGAAAGTCTTACGAAAACCGACACTTGTTACGCTTTTCACCCTTTTTACTAACCACTAACCACCAACCCAACCACCTACCTTTAACCCAAGCCTAACCCTTTACCCACAAAGTCCTCTTGATATTTACAAAGGTATATAAGTTAAAAAGGAGGAGGATTGATTGCTTGGCAAGCCTATGGTAGAAGTAAATTCCATGCCGCTCTCGAGTGATCCACAAAAATACATTTTCGGCCGAGTGTTGAGTGATCCCCGTGAGGTATGTGAACTTGTATATAAATAGAATTTTACAAAGGCATGTTATGCCCTAATAAGTAATTTCTCTTATGAAAAGTTTTAAATAAATCATGACGAATAGGATTGTAAATAAATAAAAATAAAATTGAATAAAGAATCTTGGAAATCCCGACACTCTACGACAAGCCCAAAAACCTTCTTCTCTACCCATTCCATTTGGAGTGTAATTGCCACATATTAAATAGTTTTGCTTGAGGACAAGCAGAGATTCAAGTGTGGGGGTATTTGATGTGTTCAAAATGTAACATATAAATTTCATCAAATGAGGCATAAAACTAACCCTTTTTTAGTACTAATGTTGGAAAAAGTGTGCTTTTGTCTTCCTTTAGTATTTTCAGGATTAAATGAGCTCAAATTAACAAAAGAAGCAAAAAGACATCAAAATCTAACATAAATACAAGAAAAAGGACAAGACGTGACATGCCCGACCCCACAACAGCATCTTCCCAAGCAAAACAAGAGATCAGAGGCCTGAACACGCCCCGTGCTCAGCCAGCACGGGGGCGTGCCCAAGTGACAGCAGAAAAGACAAAGTGGTAGAAGCTTCTATTGCCCACCACGAGGCCGTGTTCAGCGGACACGGGGCCGTGGTCAACTATAAGATTCGCACAATCCAGGCTAATCTTCATAGTACAAAGATTCTTCTGCACACGGGGTCGTGCTCAACGGACACGGGGGCGTGGTCAACTAATAAGACAAAGCTGCATTAAATGAAGAAAGAGAAGATGTGGACACGGGGCCGTGCCCACTGGACACGGGGCCGTGCCCGAGCTTCTGTTCAGCCTATAAATAGAAGTGCTTGGCTCAAGCTCAAACCATCCCTTGGCACACCACCTCTCTCACACTTCACCCACCACCCACCACCACCATAACACCATCATCCACCACCATCATCCATTGTCCATCATAGAGTGTGTGAGTCGTCTCGGGATCCAAGATTGATCGTAAGAGTTCTTGACAATCAAGGCCATATTTGCCTAAGTCTCTTACATCACTTGGTGAAGACAAAGTGTCTAGTGTAATACTTTTTATTTTTAATCTTTTCGCACTTTTTATTTGGTTTCGTATTAATGACTTTAATAACTAGTTGTTTATGTTGAAGGTGCTCTTTCCTTATCGTTTGTCCGTGGTGTCTTGAAATTATTTTACTGTCTATATAAAATAAAAGATTTTCACCATTCATATCTCCACGGTCTATATGGAGGTATGTTGGCTACCTGGTCGGGGGTTAAGGGAACGGTTTGGTAAAGGTCTTGCCATTGTTCAGCGTTTAGAGGTCCTGCAATGGACCTGGGTCAAATTTAGTAGGACCTCCTTCAATACTTAACGGTATTGGATGGCGGGGGTCCAAACTCTTTGATCCCCTCATAAGTTAACTACTATTAATACTATAACCCGGCTATTTAGGACTGTATCCCTGCTGACTCAGACTACTTAGTCGAGGGTAACGTCACCTCCAAAAGAGGGGCCTACCATAATATTGCATTAATAACTTAATTAATTATCTTCCAATAATCCACCCTTTTAGGATTGTATCCTTGCTGACTTAACTACTGGGGTGAGGGTAACGTCACCTTCAAAAGAGGGGCCTACTACAATAACTAAGATAATCTCTTAATTATGTGCAAAAGTGCGGAAATAATCAAAGGTTACACTAGATACGAGTCGGAACCAAGTGATTCATCTTGTCTATCTGTTTTTCTTTTTATTTTTATTTTCAGCATTTTAGTTAGTTTATATTTTTCTTAGTTTAAAACATTTTTCTAAACTTTTTATTTTGATTAGACGTTGAGGATAAACCGGTACTAAAAGCTCTTGTGTCCTTGGACGACCTCGGTATCTTGCCAACACTATACTACGCTCACGATGGGTGCACTTGCCCATATTTGTGTTTAGTGTTAGTAAAATATCGTGTTTTATAAATTTAAAACTTGGCTAAAAATAAGTGTTAAAGGGGCTTAAAATATACACCTAATATATATAACACTTCACACGAATCACTAACCAAGTCAGCTCATTTTCTACCAATGAAGGAAACAATTAGTATGGAACAATTAGCTAAACTGTATGTAAATGAAATTGTTTCTTTACATGGAATTCCTTTATCAATTTTTTTGATAGGGATAGCCGATTTACATCTCATTTTTGGTCAAGTTTTCAAAAGGCAGTGGGAACCAAGTTAAAACTAAGTACGGCTTATCATCCACAAACGGATGGACAAAGCGAAAGGACAATTTAAGACAATGGAGGACATGCTTAGAGCTTGTGTAATTGATTTTGGAGGTAATTGGGACGATCACTTACCTTTAATAGAATTTTCATATAATAATAGTTATCACACAAGTATCAATGATGCACCATTCGAAGCACTTTATGGACGACAGTGCCGAACCCCAGTCTGTTGGGCAGAAATTGGGGAAAAGCAACTATCTGGACCAGAGATAGTGCAAGAAACAACTGACAAAATTATTCAAGTCAAGGAACGACTGAAAGACGCACGTGATCGACAGAAGAGTTATGCTAATAACCGACGCAAACCGTTGGAATTTCAAGTAGGAGATAAAGTATTATTGAAAGTCTCTCCTTGGAAAGGAGTGGTAAGATACATCAAACGGGGAAAGCTAAGTCCCAGGTATGCTGGACCTTTTAAGATTATTAGAAGAATAGGACCTGTAGCTTATCAGCTACAACTGCCAGAGGAAATGGTAGGAATACATGATGTGTTTCATGTATCTAATCTTAAAAAGTGTTTAGCTGATGAATCATTGATAGTACCTCTTAAGGATATAGAGGTAAATGAACAACTCAAGTTTGTAGAAAGGCCTCTACAGATTGAAGACAGGAAAGTCAAGAATCTCAAGCATAAGAGATTAGTTCTGGTCAAAGTGAAACGGGACTCCAAAAGAGGACCTGAGTATACATGGGAGCTCGAGTCAGAAATGCAAAGAAAATAACCGCATTTGTTTCAGTAGATCTCGAGGACGAGCTCTAAAACAAGGTGGGGAGAATGTAACAACTCTCGGTAAAACCGACACCCTCATAATATGTCTAACACTCTAATATATTATATAATGTCCCAATATATCTTATGTTACATCCCGTATGTGAAAACCGAGCCCGAATTATGTTATAGCATTTAAAATAAATTAAAAACAAGAAAAATTGAGCTAAGACGGGCTACGTAGACCCACCTCAACAAGTCACGCGGGCGGTATCAAGGTTTAAACCTGATATCGTTGATTGTTTTAGTTCAAACGGGCCGCGTAAGAGTTTTGTTTAGTTGACGCGGGCCGCGAGAGCTCATCAAACGCGGATACATCCTGAGCTGACACGTGTCGTCATCGTGTCAAGCCTAGTGGTGATTCGGACAAGCTATAGGGTTTACCAGTGTTGACGCGGGCCGCGTAAGCAGCCCTTGTCTTTCACACGGGCCGCGTGAGAGTCCAATATCAGCCCTATATAAGAAAGCAACGGGTTTTTGTTTTTCGTCGCTCATTCTAAATTCTAAATCTCGAATTCTCTGATATTAGGCATAATTTTAAAGTATTATACCCCCTAATTAGCAAGGTTCTGCTCCGTTGTAAGTATTATAACCCTAGTTTCGTAATAGTTACGCTGCCCGATTGATTTAGGGTTCCGTAACAACTGTCGTGGTTCTGCCCGACGTAGTTGTTGGAATGCCGTCTCGGGGAGGGTATTATTAATATTTTCAAAGGGTTATGGTACTAACCAATGTACATTTGTATAAATTATAGAATATATCCAGGAAACCCTTACGAAAAGCCTAAGACAGCAATGTGACTTTATCCTCTTTTTGTTAACCTTTTTGTAATATTTTACAAAACCTTAAATGTTTTACAATGCGATTAAGCGGTGATTGAGTCTTTGTAGTTCTTTAATTACTGCCGGTATTATGGGGTTTTGTATACAAAGTTTATTACTACTTGTGAGTAGTAAGTCAGGAATGACAGTACATTACCATTGGACAACGAGTTAGCCAATGGGTAATTTGACAATAGCCATAGATCCGGTCGAGTGGCAAATACTGAATGAGTAATTGTGTAGAAATAAACAATGTGATCGCTCTCAATACTATTTTAATTGATAAATTGTTTCTTGATTAAACTGGGATTCACTCACCAGTATTTCCGACTGACAAATGTTTTTAAAACGCGTTACAGGTAACACAATGTGAACAACCAATTAATGAAAGCCAGCTGGAAAGCACTGAAGGCTTGGAAAAAATGTGGATATAAAAGTTACCTAATAAACGATGTTTTAAATTCAATAAAATAGGGTTTGTCCCTATAAACGTATTATAATAAGAAACTTGGGTTTTGCCCATGTATTTATTAATATCAAGTATGGTGGTTTTACTCTGATAAACATTTCCTAACTACGGTCCTGATGTAAATTCCGCTGCAAGATTAAATTACCTGATACCGCCAAAACTCTGAGATCGCGTCCGCCCGTTCCCGGGAATCAGGGATCGGGGGTTGCGACAGTATCCTTGCTGACTCAAACTACTGGGTTGAGGGTAACGTCACCTCCAAAAGTGGGTCCTACTACAATAACTAAGATAATATCTTAAATAGTGCAAAAGTGCAGAAATAATCAAAGGTTACACTAAACACGAGTCAGAGCCAAGTGATTCATCTTGTCTATCTGTTTTTACTTTTATTTTTATTTTTCAGCATTTTAGTTAGTTTTTATTTTCTTAGTTTAAAACATTTTTCTAAACTTTTGATTTGATTAGACGTTGAGGATAAACCGGTACTAAAAGCTCTTGTGTCCTTGGATGACCTCCGTATCTTACCAACACTATACTACGCTCACGATGGGTGCACTTGCCCATATGTGTGTTTAGTGTTAGTAAATATCGTGTTTTATAAATTTAAAACTCGGCTAAAGAAAGTGTAAAAGGGCTTAAAATATACTTAAACCTATATATACACCTAACGCACATCAGTTAATATAGGCGTGAAGGAAGAAGGTTCAAGTATTAGGAAATCGGAAGGCACACAAGATCGAGGTACGTTAGTGTACACCTTATCTCTATTATGTTGTCACATGTATAACAATTTCTATTGTATTATGTTGTTATTTTGGAATCGTGAAAGTTGATATATATAATATTGTTGAAAGTAAAGTTAGAACCGTCATAAACGGATGAAGAGAAACGAATATGATACGAAAGATAATGCTTCATATCTGGTTCCTTCTAGTCGAACCGGGTATGGGAAGTTAATTATGTTTGAATGAAAGTTTACTCGATCCGTCTTATCGGGTTGGAGTGTAATCGTATGTAAAGAAGAAATTCGTTCGTTATGAATGAATCGAATGAAAGTTATGATAACCATACTAGTACCCGTCGTTAGCGGGTATGTTAAGAAAGCAATGCTAGTCTCTACATTGAGACGAGCATGTAATGAACCGTCTAACGGTTGGTAATGTAATTGAAAGATGCAAGGCCGCTATAATGATTAGTCGGGTTATTAGTCAATTATGTTAGAGATGAAATGCTAACTTCTTTTGCTTATGTTGAACGTAGGTAAATCCTCAGTTTAGGCGACTTGGCAAGTTGGAGCGAGCATACGCACACTTTATGACCATCAAGCGCTTCCGCTAGTTCGTATTGATGTTTTGGGTTAAATGTCTGTTTTGTACAACTTGTTAGTAGTCATACTTTTTCACTTGATGTCTTGGTTTTTAGTAGTATCTTGTCGAATGGATTGTAGAATTGTTTTTGTTTTGATTATGGTTAAAACAGGGGTATACTCGTATTACGGACGGGTCATGCCTAAATTTTGTTAAACTCATGCATTAATGATATTAGTATTTTTACCTTTCAATTGAGAAAAGTTTGGACATTTTAAAAGATTATGTTTCTAGCGTCTTTTGGATGTCATTTCTACTAAACGCAAATGCAGGTCTTACAAGTTGGTATCAGAGCCAAGGTTTGAGGGATTCGAGCATATGAGGTGATGCTTGAACTCAAACCGACGGCTCGTTCAAAAGTGTGCTCGCTCCAAGATCGCCAATGAGGTAACAATTTAAGTTTTTGGTATACGCAAGTATGTGTAATGTGCTTGTAAAGTTAAGATAAGTATGTGAAGGGGTGATTATGGAGGGCAAAATGATGAGTTCTAGGGACCGTACGGCTGGAAACGGACCCGAAAAAGACTTAAAACACCTAAATTAAAGTCAGCAGCGAACTAACAAACGGCAGGCCATCGCCGATGGCCGGACACCCGTCGCCGACGCCACCCCCAGGGCCGACGCCCTATTCTCCTGCTTACGGGAACAAGTGGCCGACGCCACATTCCGAGACCCGTCACTGATGGACCATTAGCCGTCGCCGACGGGTTGTGCAAAGCTGGTCCGCCAGATTTTTGATGTTTTTCATGTTTTAGCCAAAAGTACTTTCCGAAAGCCACTTCAACGTTTATTTAGGGTCCATGTAAGACCTAACATGATATATGTAACCCCAATTAGTGGTTACGATAGAAAGAAAAATTATAAAGGTCGAAAGTAGTGTGTCGAGGGACACAAAGGAATGATGAAAGTTTAAAAGAAAGTAAAACTTAATATGTAAGAATGCGAATGAAGTAAATACGGGCTAATGAACTATGATATATTGAAAAGTTTACGATTCGTAAGAATTGGTGTGTTCGCCCCCCCCCCCCTAAAGTTGGACAAATGAAATGGGAGCTAAACATTAGGTTATATCAGATCTGGCGCCGCACACAGTTGTGTCGTTAAGTGACACAGCTGTGTGGACCATTGATGCTTGTTGCTGAGATCAGGGTGTGTGGCAAGGCTGATACAGCTGTGTGACATTGTACTCAGATAACCAACACAGCTGTGTCTGGGCAAAATTTCCACAAACTTCATATTTTTCTTAAGTTTTCCGCAACGAATCACCAACAAGCTTTCCAAAACTACAATATTCAAATAAAACACAATTAAAAGTCGATTCAATCGAATTTGTAACCAGAAATATATAAAATGGGGGATGATATATATTAATAATATGTATATTTACCGACATATCAATAATGAAATGTAAAATTGATTGTAGTATGATAAAATGAGTTAACTATGATGAAGGAGAGTATGAAAATAAATCTAATAAATGAAATGAATGTTTTATGTAAATGGCGGACAATGTCAACGTGAATGATAGTGTAGCGGCAAGAAATGATGACGAATGTAAGAGGTTGAGTTTAACACGTATGATAATAAATAATGAATGGAGTAAATATAGATTAAAGTACTTTGATGCGTAAAAAGAATACGATTTGCTTAGTTTTGAGTAAGAGGCAAATATGTTCTAAATGTGAATCATACGAGCTTATTAGTAAAGGATATGTTGTAATTATGTTATATAGTTAACTTGAATGATATTTGCTATTTGTAGAATCATCAAGCATTAGCATGTGAAAGTACGTGAAAGTGAATGTATATGTGTATTGTTAGAGGATTACGTAAATCGTATATATCGTACAATACGAGTATGAAATGTGTAGAATATTAATATTATGGCATAACGTATTTAGAGGTTTACATGTTCAAAAGTTTAAAGTGTGTAAGCAAGACAGTTGACTTTATACAAGTCAACAGTATAGTGATATCATGGAATGGCTATTAGACACAAATGTTAAAGTAAAGAGTTAATGGATTATGTATTAGGTGATTTACGTGTTATGCTTGATGATAGTTTAGTTGTATGGAATTGAAATGAGATAACTATTAATGAATGTCTCATTTATATGAAATTTTACTAACGAAAGTCGATTAACGTATGAATAGAAAGAAAGTGAACAGTAGTATGTATGCTCACATAAGCTAATAATGTTACTAATGTAATAATATGTAAGGGTGGAAATCTTGCCGGTTGATTCAAGTATGGATGGCGAACGGGGTAAGAGGAAGCAATGAGGCAAGCATGAACATGAACACTAAAGGTAAGTGGTTTTGCAATCACTTCGAATTTATCTACATGAAGGCGTATACGTGTTGAATATTCGAAATCAAAGTGAAATATATAAATAAATGAGAAATGTTATGGTACGTTTTGTTGAAATTGTTGGCATAATATTAAACTGATAAGACCTCCTTATAAGGGTAAATTGGTCATAAATTTTAGTTGAGAAGTTCTAAGGCGGAAATGAGAACTTGGTAATGTTGATGAAAGGTATGGAAAGAATATTAGTTGAGATGTTAGCTAAAGACATTATGTGATATGTTCAAATTGAAAGTAAGTACAACGCGTATAACAATACTTATATACAATAAGTACTAAGTGTGATTAACTTTAAAAGGTCAAATCGTAGAAGTCAGTAAATAATAATTATTTACAAATGTTGGAAACATTACGTAAGAAATGCAACGTGTAATGTAGGATACTCATTAGTAAGAGATATGTTAGAGAACGTAGGTGAATTAACACCAAATACGGTAAACGATATGACAGAAGAAAGAAAGGTATGGATGAAAATGTTCGAATCTGAGAAATGGATTCAACCATCTAAGGAATGAAAGGTTGGATTCGTAAGCAAGCACGGATCAAAGCAGTAAGAATGAAAGGTAATAATTTAAAAGTTCGAATCCGTAAGTGAAGACGGATTAAACAAATAAGAATAAAAACTAAAAACGAAACTCAAATGAATCATACGGGTCAAATGGCGATCGCCATTTGAACCCGGTATTTAATGTTCGATTTGTCAAGTTTTATGCTTATAGGTGAGCATAACGTATGGGCATGCAATGTCGCAGTTTGGAAAGTATTAACCGTCACAAAGTATGAATAACTAATCAAGGGATTTGACCCGCGCCAGGTATGTATAAAGGATTATATTTTAATAGGAGCTTAGGGCTCAACTAGAGAATGACGTGTCAAAATAGGATAACTGATTCACATAAGTAAGAAGGTATTTACAATTAGACTTCCGAAAAGTCAAACGAAGTGAATGAAGTCCTTGCAAGTATGCAAGTATAAAGTACGAACGTGTACCTCGATACGACCACATTAAGTTAAGGGTGTTAGTCTGACCTTGAAAGGTCAAACTGCGAAGGTTGGCGAAATGACCAATAAAATGAAGGGATAGTATGTAAGAAATGGAATGTATGATATGTTCTAGCATGTACGTAAGAAAACTGTGAAAGAGACAATAGGCGAACAAATGCCACGTAGGACGCAATTATGAAAGGTTATGTGCTAACTATTTATTTATAGATAAACATGATGGAATTCTTAGTGAGATGATAGTAATAAAGCTAGTGGTAGGATGCTCATGAGTGGGAGCATATTTCATGAATGAATGAGACCAACTCTGGTACGGAAGGTACATACAAGGAAGCGGATTGATCCGGCACGCGGATAACTAATTTATGCAATAAAGTCGAGGTTAGTATAATAAGTAGTTCATGTAAATAGCTAATAATAAAGTGCTGCGAAGGATTAAATTTTTGAGGCTAAATTCAAGGTTGTAATTAGTTTACGTAACAGTAGTAACCGTAGAATGATGCTTTATGCTCATAGTAAGCATGAAAAAGTAATTAGGAAGAGGGTAGCTTTGTTTTAATACTACTAAGTCATTAAATGTTTATAGTATGCGTATAATGATGTGCTAAGCCCTCATATGAATAAGAAAGTAATTAGAATAACGTTAGTAATTGGATGATAGGGTTTACTCTTGGTTACAATAATGAATTATATCGTGTATGATACGTGAGTGGAATGAAATAAATCGAATTATTTTTGTTAGCAAATGTATGAATATGTTATGCTGAATTAGAAAGATAGAAACAAGCCGTAAACATAGGCTTGTACGACCAATAGTATACATTTGAAATAAATTTCAATGAACGAACCGCTAGTGGTGATGTATGCTAGGAACTAGTATTATAAGGTGATAACGACACTAATAAGAGCTCTGGATCAGATTCTGACTTATATGCGATTATGAAAGTAATTCACTTAATTTAAGAACAGATGGACAATGCGTACAAATATGTTTGTGCATAGATTAAACTTTTGCCAAGGTCCTGAATGCCTTTAGGTTGTAGTAAGCGTCGTGAATGAATAGATGAAAAAGTAAGAGTATAATTGGTCTAGTTGGAATGAGAAAGGTTTCGGGGACGAAACCTCTTTTAAGTGGGGTAGACTTGTAACACCCTGAAGGGGTAAGGTCCTAAAAACACCATAATAAGTGCTTGAGACCATACCACAGCCCCGCCTTTAAGCCCCTTTTACCTTGCGCGGCCGCGCACTGGTCTTACAAAAGGAAGGCTTAAGAAACAGGAAATAGTCAACATTTGCGCGCAAAAAGGAAATCATAAATCCTTGCGCTTTCATAAAGGATGAAAATCCTAAGCCAAGTACTTCCGCTTAATAATATCCAGACTTGGATATTATTTACTTAACTGATACCACACGATAAAGAACCACACCAGATTACAGCAGTAATCTTCTAGAAGAAATCAATCGTGCACCACTAAGACGGTTATAGCCGTCTGGACACGTGTCATCACCTCAGGCATCCCTGAAATCACAACGATAACAGGTAATTGGAGAAAAACCTCCACTTGATCACTTTCCACGTGGCAAATCCCCAGCCATAGATCTAAATAGCGATCCGTGTGCACTCACGTCGGATCGAGAAACTTAACGGAAGGAAATGTAACCGCTTACGTGGTTAGCATCTTCCGTCAACATTTCACCAACGAGTTTTCCCGCCCAAAACTCTCGGCTATAAATATGAGAACAATTCAGGTATGAAATTCAAGTTACACACACTTCGTCAATACCTCTTCTTCTTCGTAAACATATACTTATTCTCACACCAGAGTCGGGTCAAGGAGAGAACCCTTTTCTCCCCTTGACGAGGCTAATGGTGCTTTGTTTTGCAGAGTTTACCGGAGAAGAAGATCAGTTGTAATCGAACCAAACGAGAGAGAACAACCCCTTTCATGCAGATCCAAACCCCCTAGATAATTTGATTCTGGTCAATTTACTAGTGTTTCTTCATTGGCGCCCACCGTTTTTCTCTGTCTCATCCATTTTTCTCT
The DNA here is from genome assembly GCA_030545235.1 of Helianthus tuberosus. Taxonomy (NCBI): domain Eukaryota; kingdom Viridiplantae; phylum Streptophyta; class Magnoliopsida; order Asterales; family Asteraceae; genus Helianthus; species Helianthus tuberosus. The sequence goes on along the minus strand of CM060443.1, from coordinate 123,731,797 downwards.
CGTTTTTTCGATTTACTTCGTTGATTCCATTTGCATATGGAAGAAACATCAACTCACCGACAAACCGGCCCTCGGCCGAATTTTGTTAACAACGTCCAGCCTGAAGGAATCCCGGAAGAAGTCTCCGATGATAATGAGGTTCAATCCAATCGAGTAAATGAACATGTCACTCCAGGAGTGCTACCAGCAAACCCTGTTCACTCAATTCTGCCACCAGGAGAAACTCCAATCTCCTGGTATGTCCGGTCTCAAGGGGCACTAAATGCAGTATACACACAGCTGTGTGCACAAACTGCTCCCTTAACTCAATCACGAAGACCAGGATCTCGTGCTAATGCTTCCCAACGGGAATATCCATCTTACGAAAATACAGAGGTTCACTCCAGATCCGCATCGAAATATGAGTACACCCAGTCAGGAAGTCATCAGAGAGAGTATCGAGATGAATCACACCCTCACCGAAGGCAATCGGTTCACACTAGGTTGGGTTCTCAACAAAACACCCACACTGATGAATCTGATCCAACCTACCGTGTGAGTGAAAACACCAGTGTGTTTAGCCGTTTGCAGCCCAATTACAACAAGTGCAGACCTCGTGCGGTTTATAATCCTGAGGCTGAGCACAACTACGATTTAATTTACCGCCCTGCGGAAGCAGCGGAAAATTCAAAATTCATCATGGAAATAGCTCTAGCCCCGCTAGAGAAAGTTAAACTACCATCTAATGTGGGAAAGTTCAACAGGCTGACCGACCCGGACGACCATTTAAGAGTGTTTACAAGCGCATGACTGGTTGGGGACTGGACCCTACCATTATGGTGCCACCTATTCGTACAGACCCTAACTGGCGCCGCAAGAATTTGTTCGATAATTTACCAATCGGAAGAATCACATCGTGGAAAGATCTGCGCGAAAAATTTCTGACTCATTTTAGCCAACAACGGCGATCTATTCGTGATACATCTGATGTGATGAACATTTGGCGTCACGATGACGAAAATCTGGAAGACTTTATCACCAGATATAACAAAGAAGTACTTGAGATTGGCAGTGTCCACGAGCAACTAATTTGCGCTCAATTCAAGTACGCAGTTCGATGTGATGATATGATTAAGGTCCTATCTGGGACAGAAGGCCTCCCAAAGAGCTGGGAGAAGGTAATGGCAGCGGCTAAAGTTTACGCTCAAACTGAAAAGAACCTTACCACAAATAGGCCACCGCCGCCACATAATCGACCCGCAGATTTAGGCTCAACTGGCGGAAGGAAGTTTAAGAAATCATGGCGTGATTCTGGCTCGGGCAACCATTCATCTGAAGATGCTCGAGCAACAATTAACAAACCTACTGCGCAGAGGGAAACCAAACAGGAGAATAGGGAGAGACAGTGGACTCCCTTAACTAAGACCCCGGCGGAAGTTTTGAGCACTGAAGATTATCAGTTCAAGCCTCCAATCCCCATGAAAAACAAGCGTGGATAAGACCCTGCCTAGAACTGCGAGTACCACAAGGACAATGGTCATACCACTAACAATTGCATTTCCTTGCGCACAGAAATAGAAAACGCCCTCAAAAGCGGCGAGCTCACACATTTGCTTCAAAATGTCAGCAAGGAAATAAAGCAGATAACTCGGGGTGAGGAGGGCCCGAGCAAAAGGGCGAAAACTTAATAGGCAACTCTAAGACTTCCCCGCGGGAAAACACGGTTTATCAAAGTGAAGCGGGATAATAGAGCGTAAGTTAAGTTTTATGTATTTATATTAGCAAACTTTGTAATGGCCTCTGCGCCCTATCCCCAAATAAACATCAAAGTTTCTATTATTCATATGTTTTTCTTACAAAGTGCATGCAATCTCTTTTAGTAAGCACAAAAACATTATGGTAACTACAAAACAAAGCCTCATGAACGGTCAGTGTATCACAAACGACCAAAAGTTCACACATGAGCTTTATACCAACTTCATTCGCCTTACTCAATAAAAGTAATCGTATTCATGCAAAATATTGTAAAACGAAAAACATACGACATACTACCCTAGGCGTACAAACACGCCCTAAAAACTATCAAACACGGCAGTGTTTTAGTTACTTGTGCAACAGCGCACCAACAAAGAAAGGGACATGCATCCCAAATATTACAGAAAGTTGTTCAAAACAATTTCAAAAGAAACTACACTAAATCTTCACCATCATCCGGAAAGATTTCCTTTAGTTGTGCCACGTGATCATCAGACTGCAGCGTAACATTTATAAGATCCATAACGGGAAGCTGCAAGTTGTTAAATACTGCCTTTAAAGCAGTAAGCACAGCACCAGTGTTCACGCCATAAGTTGCGGATTTGCTGATATCCCAATCAACCTTCAAAGCGCTATTTACATGATGAGAACACTCAGCATATCCTTGGGTGTACCCGTCTTTTCGTGCAGCAACAACTAAACGCGCAACGGTTTTATCCAACTATTCAGAATTTAACACTGATTCAGCAACCTATGAAAATAAGAAAGGGTAAATGACAAGAGGGCACAAAAATATTCCCAAAGCAAGGAATAAGAAGCAACTTACACAATCAATTCCACGATCTTTCAGCCACTCCATATCACTCTTTAAAGGTTCCAGCTCGCTTTCCGCTGTGGCTCGTGCCGTTTCAGAAATCTCCAACTTTTCTTCGGTTTCAGCCAAACGGCGAGAGGTTTCAGCCCTTTCGGAATGCATAAGTTCCAGATCCTTTTTAAGTTGTTCATGGTCAGAAAGCAAAGCAGTAAGTTCTTCTAACTCTTTATCCCTAAGAGCAAGAGTGGCGCAAGCATGTACCTCTCGTTGCTCACTGCGCTCCCTATGAGAACGCACTTCTCCTAGCGCAGCTTCTGCATCAGCCTTCTCCTTCTCTAGCTTTTCTATCTCCGCATCCTGTTCCTTCAGTTTTTCAACCTCAGCCTTGAGATTATTGATGACGTTGCGGAGATTTACCTTCTCAGCATTATCTTTCTCACAAATTTTCCTCCAGTTTTTGCGCTCTTCGGAAAGGAGGGCAGCTTCAGCTTCCGCTTTCCTCTTCCGACCCGCAACAGACCACTTCTCAGTTTTACGATCAGCCTCAAACTTGGCTTGATCAGCTTGCAATTTAGCTTTTAACTTAGCTAAGCGCATTTCATCACTAGCAAGCTTCTTCTGTGATACTCTGAAAGCCTCCCAATCCTTATGCATACTATGCCTCTCACGCACTATGCGATGAGTGGTAGAAGCATGAGAAGCAGTCTCCTCAAGATAAGCTTGATAAGTTTGTTCATGAGGCCGGTTTTCTTGAAACTTGATCTCCCCAGGCGAAAATATACCCTGCAACCAATCTCGGCACACGCGCCAATCTGAGAAAGTATTAACTTTCTTCACATTCCAAACAGGGGCATGAGGCTCGGAAGCATCTTTCTCTGAATAAGTTCTATAATAGTAATCCCCTAGAGTTTCCTCTGGGCGGATTGGAGAATTTTTGCCCACATCAGAAAACGTTCTTTGCTCCTCAACAGTAACCTTCTCAACGCGCTCAGGCATAGCACCAGAAGGTTTAGGAGAAAAAGTTGAAGCAGGAATCTCCTCAGCAGTGTTCTTTTCCTCATAAGCAACAGTTTCAGGAGTTCGTAGATTACCAACACCATCCACAACCCCTGGACTAATAACCTTTTCAACTTCCGCAGTAACATCAACAGGCTTGTCAGCCTCAACAGTCTTCTCCGCACCACCCTCAGGAACCTCAGAGGTTTTTAACTGATCAGCAGTGGAAGCACGCAGAGGAGAGGGTGGAAGCTCTTCATTAACCACAGGCGGCGGCTCTGTGGAAACAGGAGAAATAGGAACTCTTGAAAAAACAACAAAGTCTGTAAAAATCTAATACGCATAAGGAAAAGAAGCAAAGAAAACGCTTACTAGGAGCAGAGTCCGAAATGAAAGCATCCAGATTACCCTTCCTGGTAATTTTCTTCCTTTGAACTTTCTTCGAGGGCTGACCTTCAACTTCAGCGTCAGTCTGTTTCCTTTTACCCGTTTTCCGTAGCACCAAGTGCTCAGGGCTGGATTCCAAGTCGATAGGATCATCTGGGTTGGATGGAGGGATATCGGCGGTATCCCTCGGCTCAGGTTTTGGCCTTCTAACAGTAACTGCAGGCGCAAGACCCTCCAAAGAGTCAGAAACCACCACATAATCACACCAGGAGTCAGAGGAACGGCGCGTACCTTTCTTCTCTCCTCCAGTATTTTTAACTTTGGAGGGTTGAATCCTTTCAGCGTCACTCTTTTTAGGCGCAACATTACCGGTTGTCGCGCGTTTCTTCTTTTCAGGGCCTATGCCCAAGTTTGACAACTCACCTACGGAAGCGCAAAGAGCAATTTACTCAGAAGCGCAACAAGAAAAAGCAAACAGTAAGCTAATAAACACATTGCTTACCAGCGCCAGCAGCAGGCTGAACAGACATATCCGCATCCCGTGGAAGAACAAAATTTTTCACAATTCTATGGTACCAGAGCTCTTCATCAGGTTTCTTCTTAATGGTACCCATCTTTCCGCCTTCTCTCTTGAATGCAACAACATATAGCGAAACAACTACAAGGGAAAAAAGGGCAAATTCAAAAAAAAAAAAAAAACAAACAAACAAACAAAGAGAAGAAGGAAAAACCCCAATCTTACCGTGACCATCCTCCGTATACACCGGCTTGTCATCACGGCCCATTTTCCAATTCAAGCTCATACTGGCTCCGACAAGAGCTTTCTCCGGTAAAGCGATATTGGGAACATCCTTCAGATCTTGATACCAGTTCTCGTCGACAGGGGTCTGAATTGTTTCAATAGGAACATCTTCTTTTCCCCTTAGAACCATCCTCACCGGAATCACTCCAGCCTTGATAAAGAAATTTTTTTGCTTCCAATCATGGAAGGATTTCGGAGGATGTTGCAAAATCTTCTTTGCAGACGCTCTCTGAACAAAAGAGTAAAACCCTTGGGTACAATGCATTTGGTGAAAAACCCTAAATCGAGGGACTGTCGGTTCAATATGCATCGTTCGACACACAAACTCGAAATGTCGAACCCTAACCATGCCAATAGGGTGCAATTGGGAGATATGCAACTTGTAATACGCAAAGATTACAAGGAAAAATTTTGTTACAGGCAAGCGAAAGTTTCCGTCACAGAAAAAATCCCAAAAAAGAGTAATATACCCAGCCGGAGCGTCTGCTGCTGTCTGCCCCTCCTCAGGGTATAAGGCACCCCAGTTCTCCAGGAATCTGAGATTCCGAACCAAACCATCGAAAGTTGCTCTGGGCCACTTTAGCGGTGAAAGTTCAGCAGACATTTCTTCAGATAGGTCTTCTTGGTATTCTCCGGTTGACATAAGAGGAAGAAATGACAAACCTTTTCTTAACAGATAATGAAGAAAGGAAGAAGAAAAGCTTTCAACAAAGCAATGATTAACAGAAAGGGGCAACCCAGACAAACTTATATACTCACATCAATAAATAGCATCGGTAACTGCCACAACACTTTTTCCGGATATCACAGTTATCCAAGCGACAAAGCAAGTGAGAATCAACACAAACGCGAGTTCACGCGCGCGTGCAAGACACGGACAATAAGGGACAACTGACAGTGACAGCCTGTCACTCAGTCCTTACTGTACCAGCCCCATCTAAAGTCAAAGATTTTCAAAGGTCTTTATAATAAACAAATCTTCTCATAGAAGATTCCCTATTTACCCGCCAAAAAACATTTCCCTCTTATAAGTCCAGTGCTCCACTTATTTGCATAAGTGCAACACTAGAATGGGGGGACTTGAAGGGGTAAGGTCCCAAAAACCCCATAGTAAGTGCTTGAGACCATACCACAGCCCCGCCTTTCAGCCCCTTTTACCTTGCGCGGCCGCGCACTGGTCTTACAAAAGGAAGGCTTAAGAAACAGGCAATAGTCAACATTTACGTGCAAAAAGGAAATCATAAATCCTTGCGCTTTCATAAAGGATGAAAATCCTAAGCCAAGCACTTCCGCTTAATAATATCCAGACTTGGATATTATTTACTTAACTGATACCACACGATAAAGAACCACACCAGATTACAGCAGTAATCTTCTAGAAGAAATCAATCGTGCACCACTAAGACGGTTATAACCGTCTGGACACGTGTCATCACCTCAGGCATCCCTGAAATCACAACGATAGCATGTAATTGGAGAAAAACCTCCACTTGATCACTTTCCACTTGGCAAATCCCCAGCCATAGATCTAAATAACGATCCGTGTGCACTCACGTCGGATCGAGAAACTTAACGGAAGGAAATGTAACCGTTTACGGGGTTAGAATCTTCCGTCAACATTTCACCAATGAGTTTTCCCGCCCAAAACTCTCGGCTATAAATATGAGAACAATTCAGGTATGAAATTCAAGTTACACACACTTCGTCAATACCTCTTCTTCTTCGTAAACATATACTTATTCTCACGCCGGAGTCGGGTCAAGGAGAGAACCCTTTTCTCCCCTTGACGAGGCTAATGGTGCTTTGTTTTGCATAGTTTACCGGAGAAGAAGATCAGTTGTAATCGAACCAAATGAGAGAGAACAACCCCTTTCATGCAGATCCAAACCCCCTAGATAATTTGATTATGGTCAATTTACTAGTGTTTCTTCATTGGCGCCCACCGTTTTTCTCTGTCTCATCCATTTTTCTCTCGTTTTTCGATTTACTTCGTTGATTCCATTTGCATATGGAAGAAACATCAACTCACCGACAAACCGGCCCTCGGCCGAATTTTGTTAACAACGTCCAGCCTGAAGGAATCCCGGAAGAAGTCTCCGATGATAATGAGGTTCAATCCAATCGAGTAAATGAACCTGTCACTCCAGGAGTGCTACCAGCAAACCCTGTTCACTCAATTCTGCCACCAGGAGAAACTCCAATCTCCTGGTATGTCCGGTCTCAAGGGGCACTAAATGCAGTATACACACAGCTGTGTGCACAAACTGCTCCCTTAACTCAATCACGAAGACCAGAATCTCGTGCTAATGCTTCCCAACGGGAATATCCATCTTACGAAAATACAGAGGTTCACTCCAGATCCGCATCGAAATATGAGTACACCCAGTCAGGAAGTCATCAGAGAGAGTATCGAGATGAATCACACCCTCACCGAAGGCAATCGGTTCACACTAGGTTGTGTTCTCAACGAAACACCCACACTGATGAATCTGATCCAACCTACCGTGTGAGTGAAAACACCAGTGTGTTTAGCCGTTTGCAGCCCAATTACAACAAGTACAGACCTCGTGCGGTTTACAATCCTGAGGCTGAGCACAACTACGATTTGATTTACCGCCCTGCGGAAGCAGCGGAAAATTCAAAATTCATCATGGAAATAGCTCTAGCCCCGCTAGAGAAAGCTAAACTACCATCTAATGTGGGAAAGTTCAACGGGCTGACCGACCCGAACGACCATTTAAGAGTGTTTACAAGCGCATGACTGGTTGGGGGCTGGACCCAACCATTATGGTGCCACCTATTCGTACAGACCCTAACTGGCGCCGCAAGAATTTGTTCGATAATTTACCAATCGGAAGAATCACATCGTGGAAAGATCTGCGCGAAAAATTTCTGACTCATTTTAGCCAACAACGGCGATCTATTCGTGATACATCTGATGTGATGAACATTTAGCGTCACGATGACGAAAATCTGGAAGACTTTATCACCAGATATAACAAAGAAGTACTTGAGATTGGCGGTGTCCACGAGCAACTAATTCGCGCTCAATTCAGGTACGCAGTTCGATGTGATGATATGATTAAGGTCCTATCTGGGACAGAAGGCCTCCCAAAGAGCTGGGAGAAGGTAATGGCAGCGGCTAAAGTTTACGCTCAAACTGAAAAGAACCTTACCACAAATAGGCCACCGCCGCCACATAATCGACACGCAGATTTAGGCTCAACTGGCGGAACGAAGTTTAAGAAATCATGGCGTGATTCTGGCTCGGGCAACCATTCATCTGAAGATGCTCGAGCAACAATTAACAAACTTACCGCGCAGAGGGATACCAAACAGGAGAATAGGGAGAGACAGTGGACTCCCTTAACTAAGACCCCGGCGGAAGTTTTGAGCACTGAAGATTATCAGTTCAAGCCTCCAATCCCCATGAAAAACAAGCGTGGACAAGACCCTGCATAGTACTGCGAGTACCACAAGGACAATGGTCATACCACTAACAATTGCATTTCCTTGCGCACAGAAATAGAAAAAGCCCCCAAAAGCGGCGAGCTCACACATTTGCTTCAAAATGTAAGCAAGGAAATAAAGCAGATAACTCGGGGTGAGGAGGGCCCGAGCAAAAGGGCGAAAACTTAATAGGCAACTCTATGACTTCCCCGCGGGAAAACACGGTTTATCAAAGTGAAGCGGGATAATAGAGCGTAAGTTAAGTTTTATGTATTTATATTAGCAAACTTTGTAATGGCCTCTGCACCCTATCCCCAAATAAACATCAAAGTTTCTATTATTCATATGTTTTTCTTACAAAGTGCATGCAATCTCTTTTAGTAAGCACAAAAACATTATGGTAACTACAAAACAAAGCCTCATGAACGGTCAGTGATTATATCACAAACGACCAAAAGTTCACACATGAGCTTTATACCAACTTCATTCGCCTTACTCAATAAAAGTAATCGTATTCATGCAAAATATTGTAAAACGAAAAACATACGACATACTACCCTCGGCGTATAAACACGCCCTAAAAACTATCAAACACGGCAGTGTTTTAGTTACTTGTGCAACAACGCACCAACAAAGAAAGGGACATGCATCCCAAATATTACAGAAAGTTGTTCAATACAATTTCAAACGAAACTACACTAAATCTTCACCATCATCCGGAAAGATTTCCTTTAGTTGTGCCACGTGATCATCAGACTGCAGTGCAACATTTATAAGATCCATAACGGGAAGCTGCAAGTTGTTAAATTCTGCCTTTAAAGCAGTAAGCACAGCACCAGTGTTCACGCCATAAGTTGCGGATTTGCTAATATCCCAATCAACCTTCAAAGCGCTATTTACATGATGAGAACACTCAGCATATCCTTGGGTGTACCCGTCTTTTCGTGCAGCAACAACTAAACGCGCAACGGTTTTATCCAACTCTTCAGAATTTAACACTGATTCAGCAACCTATGAAAATAAGAAAGGGTAAATGACAAGAAGGCACAAAAATATTCCCAAAGCAAGGAATAAGAAGCAACTTACACAAGCAATTCCACGATCTTTCAGCCACGCCATATCACTTTTTAAAGGTTCCAGCTCGCTTTCCACTGTGGCTCGCGCCGTTTCAGAAATCTCCAACTTTTCTTCGGTTTCAGCCAAACGGCGAGAGGTTTCAGCCCTTTCGGAATGCATAAGTTCCAGATCCTTTTTAAGTTGTTCATGGTCAGAAAGCAAAGAAGTAAGTTCTTCTAACTCTTTATCCCTAAGAGCAAGAGTGGCGCAAGCATGTACCTCTCGTTGCTCACTGCGCTCCCTATGAGAACGCACTTCTCCTAGCGCAGCTTCTGCATCAGCCTTCTCCTTCTCTAGCTTTTCTATCTCCGCATCCTGTTCCTTCAGTTTTTCAACCTCAGCCTTGAGATTATTGATGACGTTGCGGAGATTTACCTTCTCAGCATTATCTTTCTCACAAATTTTCCTCCAGTTTTTGCGCTCTTCGGAAAGGAGGGCAGCTTCAGCTTCCGCTTTCCTCTTCCGACCCGCAACAGACCACTCCTCAGTTTTACGATCAGCCTCAAACTTGGCTTGATCAGCTTGCAATTTAGCTTTTAACTGAGCTAAGCGCCTTTCATCACTAGCAAGCTTCTTCTGTGATACTCTGAAAGCCTCCCAATCCTTATGCATACTATGCCACTCACGCACTATGCGATGAGTGGTAGAAGCATGAGAAGCAGTCTCCTTAAGATAAGCTTGATAAGACGGTTATAACCGTCTGGACACGTGTCATCACCTCAGGCATCCCTGAAATCACAACGATAGCATGTAATTGGAGAAAAACCTCCACTTGATCACTTTCCATGTGGCAAATCCCCAGCCATAGATCTAAATAACGATCCGTGTGCACTCACGTCAGATCGAGAAACTTAACGGAAGGAAATGTAACCGCTTACGAGGTTAGCATCTTCCGTCAACATTTCACCAACGAGTTTTCCCGCCCAAAACTCTCGGCTATAAATATGAGAACAATTCAGGTATGAAATTCAAGTTACACACACTTCGTCAATACCTCTTCTTCTTTGTAAACATATACTTATTCTCACGCCGGAGTCGGGTCAAGGAGAGAACCCTTTTCTCCCCTTGACGAGGCTAATGGTGCTTTGTTTTGCAGAGTTTACCGGAGAAGAAGATCAGTTGTAATCGAACCAAACGAGAGAGACCAACCCCTTTCATGCAGATCCAAACCCCCTAGATAATTTGATTTCGGTCAATTAACTAGTGTTTCTTCACACCCCAAAACTTGTTTAGTATAATGATAAGTGAAAATAAACAAATAATTTAACATAGTAATGAAATATGACAAAAATGATAAGTTAGTTTATGGGAAAGCCTAAGTTGAACACTCTTTCTAAGTGGGAGGGTCCAATGTGTAAGTAATAAACTAAATGTTTTAATTAATAAACAAAAATTAAAACCAAACACCCACATTCGGGTTCTGGTCGATCGAGCAAGAGAGCAGGGAAAGGGGAGTGAAACCCTAACTTCAAGAAATCAAGAATTGAAGCCAAATTCATAAGATAATCCAGTGTATGAGCCCTCCTTTCGAAAATCTAACCCTAATTAGTGATGTGGTAAGTTTAATTTTTTGAACTTGATGATTTGTAGAATGAGGGGTTTAACCCAATCTCGAATTCGGTGTCTAAATGTGAGAAATCTGAGTTTGGGTTACCTTCTAGAACAAGAATCATGTTTGATTCTAGGTTATTTGAAACATTCTAGTGAAAACCCACTATGTAAAATTGAGATGTGAATTAGGATGATTTGTAGTGTCATGCATGTGAATCGTTGATGAATAATTATGTTAATGATGCTTAAACATTAGATGAATTGATATGGAATGACGTTTGCTTGATTATTATTGAATAATTAAAAGAACTAGATTAAATACATGTTTTAGTTAGTTGAGTAAATGTCCCAAAAATGCGAAACCCGCCAAGTGTTTGATGAAATGCTTGAAAGAATAAAAATGTGAAATTTGAAAAAAAATGGAATGAGATTGGTTGTACTAAATGAACGAATGAATGTGTTAATATAGGCGTGAAGGAAGAAGGTTCAAGTATTAGGAAATCGGAAGGCACACAAGATCGAGGTACGTTAGTGTACACCTTATCTCTATTATGTTGTCATATGTATAACAATTTCTATTGTATTATGTTGTTATGTTGGAATCGTGAAAGTTGATATATATAATATTGTTGAAAGTAAAGTTAGAACCGTCATAAACGGATGAAGAGAAACGAATATGATACGAAAGATAATGCTTCATATCTGGTTCCTTCTAGTCGAACCGGGTATGGGAAGTTAATTATGTTTGAATGAAAGTTTACTCGATCCGTCTTATCGGGTTGGAGTGTAATCGTATGTAAAGAAGAAATTCGTTCGTTATGAATGAATCGAATGAAAGTTATGATAACCATACTAGTACCCGTCGTTAGCGGGTATGTTAAGAAAGCAATGCTAGTCTCTACATTGAGACGAGCATGTAATGAACCGTCTAAAGGTTGGTAATGTAATTGAAAGATGCAAGGCCGCTATAATGATTAGTCGGGTTATTAGTCAATTATGTTAGAGATGAAATGCTAACTTCTTTTGCTTATGTTGAACGTAGGTAAATCCTCAGTTTAGGCGACTTGGCAAGTTGGAGCGAGCATACGCACACTTTATGACCATCAAGCGCTTCCGCTAGTTCGTATTGATGTTTTGGGTTAAACGTCTGTTTTGTACAACTTGTTAGTAGTCATACTTTTTCACTTGATGTCTTGGTTTTTAGTAGTATCTTGTCGAATGGATTGTAGAATTGTTTTTGTTTTGATTATGGTTAAAACAGGGGTATACTCGTATTACGGACGGGTCATGCCCAAATTTTGTTAAACTCATGCATTAATGATATTAGTATTTTTACCTTTCAATTGAGAAAAGTTTGGACATTTTAAAAGATTATGTTTCTAGCGTCTTTTGGATGTCATTTCTACTAAACGCAAATGCGGGTCTTACATTAGAAGCTCTATATGTTCCCGAGCACCTTCCACACTTACTTTGGTGAAGTTTGAGGCATCAAATCTAACAGTTTTGGGGTTTGAAGATTGATTGTTGTTGTTCCCATAAAAGGCTTGTTGAGGATGTGGTTGACAAGGTAGTTGTAGAGGTGGTTGACAAGGTAGTTGTAGAGTAGCTTGTGTGAATGGAGAGGGTTGTTGTTGGGTTTGTTGAGGAGGTGGTTGACAAGGTAGTTGTAGATGATAGTCATTCGGATTAAAAGGTCTTCCATAAGGATCTGTACTTGATACAAACGCAGTCTAAAGCTTCGGTTCTTGTTGACTGGTACTAACTCCCATATTAATACCTCCATAGTATATCTCGGGATTCTGTGGAGCTGGAAGTCGTCTAGCCTTTCAAATTTCCTCTTCATCCTTGTTCTCGAGCTTCTGGACGAATTCATAAATGCTCACCGTATCCTAAACACCAGTATGCTTCAGCAAGTCAATGAACTGACTCCACTTGGGTGGCAAAGCCTTAGCAAAACGCATAACCATTTTCCTGAACCTGGTATGAGTGCATCTCACTAACCAAGTGATAATACCGATTAGCCATCTCGTAGAGTGTTTCATTCTCCATAAACCGAAATCCTTCAAACTCCTTTAACAAATCGTGCCGAATCTTTCTCGTTGCAGCATTTCTTTCTCCTCAAGCTTCCAACACGTCCCACAAATTCTTTGCACTCGTGCAATACACGAATTGGTGATAGATATCCTTATGAAGTGCCTGCGTAAGGATAGCGAATGCTTTCTTCTCGAGATCGTAAGCCTTCTTATTATTCTCGCTCAATGCCGCCACAGCTTGTGTGTTGGAACCTGCTTCTTCTAGAGCTAGATTGTACGGCGTGATAAAGCATGTCCACAATTCGGTGTTTTGCCCTAGAACATACGTATGAAAACGACTTTTCCATGATGGATAATCGTTCATGTGATTCAACTTTGGTGGACGATTGTTGCTTCCCGTTTCACTCTTGCTTAAGATAAGATTTTGAATGCTATTGTTTTGATTCGCGACACATGCCCATTGATGTTCGGTGATTTCCTTTTTGGGTATCAATCCTTTCACCCATTGTGAAGGATCTTGTGGTGTACTTGGGTTTTCACTCCAACTCCAAGGATTTGAACTCATTATGAAGTTTTGTAAAAGACTATTTAAGTTAAAACATAAACTTGTAAGTTTTGACAAAGTTACAATTCTTCTGTAAAAATCACAAGTTGATGTTCATGAAGACTAGTAGTCAACGAAGACTATTTTCAATGAAAACTTGGGATCCCACGAACACTAGTAGGCTACGAACACTATAGTCAACAAAGAATGACCATTAATGTCACCTACGAAGACTTGAATGTTCATTAAGACTATATGGACTGTTGTTTAAAAAAAACAATTCCTTGTGAGTGGGTTGTCAAAAGTGATGGACCACTAAGAATAATAATCTAAGGTGGAGATACAATAGGAAGTTTATTTGGCTAAGAAGGCTAGAAAGTAATTTTGACCATCCATTTAGTTAATCAAGGGCTAAGATTAAATGATGGGAATTGAAGGGAAGAAAAGAGGCGCGTGAGTTTGTTTAGGGGCATTCTAGTCAATCCAAGGCAATAGTTTCTCTCTTCTCCAATTCCCCCCATTTTTTAAACGTTAATAACTCTTTCATACGACATTATTTTTTTTTATAAAAATTGCACAAAAAAACGAGCGTTTTTTTTTTATCTTTAAAACGAGTATACTATTGCTATATTTTCAAAAAAAAAAAAATTAAAAACCTAGTTGCGTAAAACGCAATAGAAAAACCCCCAGTTACGTAAAACGCAATGAAAAAAAAACTTAAAAATTGTCATTTTTCTAAAACGCAATGCACCAAAAACACAAAGAAATGTCTCATTTGTAAAACGCAATAGCCAGAAAACACAAAGAAATGTCTTATTTCTAAAACGCAATAGCCTAAAAACTCAAAAGAAAATGTACTTTCTAAAACGCAATGGACAAAAAACACAAAGAAATGTCTTATTTGTAAAACGCAATGGCCAGAAAACACTTAAAATGTCTGTTTTCTAAAACGCAATGGACTGAAAACACATAAAAAAGTGTTTTACCTAAAACGCAATGCACCAAAAACACAAAGAAATGTCTTATTTGTAAAACGCAATGGCCAGAAAACACTTAAAAATGACTCATTCTAAAACGCAATTGACTAAAAAACAAAAGAAAGTGTTCTATGTAAAACGCAATGGACTGAAAACACCTAAAAAAGTGTTTTACCTAAAACGCAATGCACCAAAAACACTTCAAGAATGTGTTTTTCTAAAACGCAATGGCCAGAAAACACATAAAAATGTTTTAGTTCTAAAACGCAATTGCCTAAAAACACCAAAGAAAGTGTTCTCTCTAAAACGCATTGAACCATGACAATAGTTTTGTCTGTGCTGTGAACTGTCTGAACCAATGCAGTTTACGAATGCAGTTTCTAGAGGCAATTTACAGGTCAGCTCAACCCCAGCCAGGGGCTCTGCCCCTTGGACCCCACCAGGGGCTGCCGCCCCTGGGACCCCGCTACCAGGGGCACTGCCCCCGGACCCCGCCAAGATCGTAAAACGCAATGACTAAATCAAAAACCCAGATCGTAAAAATGAAATTAAAGAATTTCTTACATGGATCGAAGTGATTTCTTCAACAATTGACGAATTTTGAATGATTGAAACACTTATCAGCGCTCGAATCGAACGGATCGAGTGATTATCTTCAAAATCACCGGAAAAACACAAGATTTTGTATGAAATTAAACTGGGTTTTCTTCAAAAAAGCTGAAGAACACGTTGATCGGGTGTTTGAATCATTGAATGGTGATGAAAATCACACTATAATGTAGTGATTATTGAGATAGAAAGTGAAGAAATGGTTGAAGATAGTGGGTTTTGAAAATGGTGGGTTTTGAAGTTACTGGGTTTTGAAAAGGAAGAAGAAATGGTTGGATTTACTAAAATACCCTTTTTCTTTATTTTAAATGTTGGCACATGTCCTATTCATATTGCTTCCTACACTTCCTAGCCAAAATAAACTTTCTATTTGATCCTTTCCCTAATAATTTATCCACCAAGAATAGATGGGCCACTAAGAATAATAATAAAAATAATAATAATGGAGCAACTAAAACTGTGATGGGCCGACTAAAACTGTGATGGGCCGATGATGTCCACGAAGAGTCATCTGTTTGACGACTCAATTAATTCCATGAAGAGTCTACCTCAATTAATTCCAACGAAGACTTTAAGACTACGAAAACTGTTTGACACCTACGAACACTATAGGTTTCTACGAACACTGTTTTAGTCACGAAGACTCCATGATGTTCGAAGACTAGATGTTCACTCAATGACTTTCACGAACATTAAAGGACCACTACGAAGACTTGATAACACCTACGAAGACTTGGTAGGTCAACGAACACTACTGTACTCCACGAAGACTCATGTCACACGAAGACTATGGGTTCCCTACGAAAACTAATATGTCACGAAGACTAAGTGTTCACCACAAAGATTCAAAGACTCACGAAGACTCAAAGACTCAGGAAGACTCAAAGACTCTTCGTCGATCACAGGAACCCACGAAGAGTTAATTCTTCTTTGAACAGAGGTTGGTGAGATTCCCCTGTTTATAGTAATTCACTTTTTCTGGTTTTACAAAAGTTGAAAGCTGGATATCCTAAGTTGGTTAGAAAACAAACATTCGAAATCAAGCTTCTTTCGGAAAATCTTTTTGAATCTTATCTCTACCTACCAAAAACCGGTGACTTTTCCGGTTAACCGACTCACCGGAAAATTTGACGAACTCAAATTTTGAAAGAAATTTTAAGAAAAACCAAGTCCTAACATGTCTCCATGTGTTTTAACTGGGTTTTTGTAAAAATTTTCTCCAAACAACAAGTTTTTACTAAGATTTAAACACCTTTTAAAAAAAAAACTTGACTTTCTTTTTTTCAAACTCAAAAAACAAACTATCTAGAAACTTCACAACTTGCTCAAACACAAGCTCTGATGCCACTTGTAGGATCAAGATTAAACCTACTTCCTTGTGTAACACCTGTGCCTTCGCGGCCATCAAACAAATACCAAACCAATGAAATATTATATTTCATACTTGGGATTTGTAAAAATATGTGTATCATTTGCACATATCAATTCTTATTCAATTTCAAACTCTAAATCGCTTTCTGGAAGGTTATACGCGCACCGATGCGTAAATATAACCAGTTTAATGCAACAAACACTCCGGAATAGTGACATAGGCTTAACATACCTTAAATAACCTTTACATAACTTAGAAATAAGTTTTAAAGGCTTTGGTATGGCAAAATCAAGTTAAATCGCTTACAGGGACTAAATTTGACAAACTGCGAAAGTATGCCAATTTGAACTGTAACAGACATTCCGGAACATGACCATAAGTTAAACATACCATAAATATCCTTTACATAGCTTAGAAATAGGCTTTGAGGGGTTCGGTATGCTAAAATAAACTTTTGGGTCATTCAGGGACTAAAAGTGTCAAAAAGTGCACAAGTTTGCATTTTCGCGCATAACTTACGTTCTGAATACATCCGGGCATCCAAAATTTATGTAAGCATGACTATATTATGCTTTAGTGTTTGGCTTGCCAAAAATCCATTCGTCGCGCCATTTGGATCGTTTTTCGCGCTTGTGCGCATTCCGTCGTAATTAAGCGAACATCGCGTTCGTACGGCTAAACGAACCATCATCCGGCATATTTTTGAGCATGTTTCATGTCCACAATGTTTAGGAATCATTTTAGGGCCTTAAAGTTGGCTTTACGGGCCTTAGAAGTGCCAGAAATGGGCTTAAACACGTGCAGGGACTGAAACTGTCATTTCTGAAACTTTGTTCTGATCTGTGACTGCTAGGCGGCCCGCCTCAGGATCCTTAAATCCTTAGGCGGCCCGCGAGGCCTCTTCTGACCAGATTAAATGAATCAAACAGCACACATTCCTAATTATCTAGTCAGCTGATAAGGATGGAATTTTAGTCACCATAAGGTCCCGACACTTGTACGGGTGGGATTAAGGCACGTTTTCCATGAAACGATCCTAACGGTGGACCGAAAACTATAAATACCCCAATACCCCCATTGCTTAAACCACTAGAATTCTGATTTGAGGAGCTCTAAGTTGAAACCATTGTTTCATACCTGAGATTCTTGAATCGGGATTAGCATTCGGGGACCCTGGGTAAGTATTCTTTCGTTCTTTTATTGCTTTTCGAGTCTTTCGAGTCTGAAAGTCAAAATTTGTTTGACTTTCTACATTGACCAGTTATGGTCAATGCGAAGTTCGTTTGAACTTCGCAACGTGAGTGTAATCACGTTGGTCATAGTCCCTTGGGACTATGCCCACTGATTACCACGTTGTCTAGGGTCGTAGGGTAGGCAATCTAATAAATCGCCTATACCTTCGAACCTGACCCAGTTTGGTCGATCATTAGGATCCGACCAAACACATTAGGTGACCATAGTAGGTAGGGAATTACCTTCCGAGGTTATACCCTATGGTCACATCGTTCAAGTAGTTGTATGATAGGTAGTTTATATGCCTTAGATAAATTACCAGAATACCCTTTTCATGTATAATTGGTAATTAAGCATATGTAACCTAAACTTTTGTCACATAACTGATTATGTAACATGTTTAGGCATATAACACTTGTCATAGGGCTAGTTAGACAGTCCAAACGCGTTTCACGCGCACGACGCGTTAAAGTGGCATAAGCTTCCTAAACGGGTCGTAATGGGTCGTAAACACTTAGGTTAAGTTTCATTTAGTATGTAGGCTTTGTTAAACCATATCATATGAGTTCCTACACTCATTTGGTTTACAAACCCTAATGCTACCCAATCTTCCGATTTAGGTCCGGTTAATTAACATAGTTACCTATATTAGGTGCCGTTTGATTTCCGTGATCTCTAGCATTGTTTGGTTGTCACTCAAGAACTACTGAGCAATATCAAGTGAGTACATAGACCCCTCTTTTGCTGTTTTCCAAACTGTTTTGGGGTGGAACACATGTGCCTACTTGTTACTTTCATGCTTTCCTGTTTTCACATCATATACTTGCTATGTTCATTAGTACATTATAGTACATGATTTCATTACATTTCATGCTAGGTGTGCCCATTGTGTGCATTACTTAGTACATTGTTTTACATGACTTTTCTGCTTTGTATGATGACTTGGCATACTTAGTACATTGTTTTCACATTGCATCTCTGTTGCATATGTTCCAGTAACATATGGACACATTGTTTTACAGCTCTACCTTGTATGTTTACTCTAGCATACTAGGTACATTATCTTCATAAAACATGCTTACATTTTGGAATGACATTTGGTTTGTTTAAACTATACTATACATTCATTAACACCGATCATGCCGCTCGGTAGTAGGTAGTGGTACCATAGGACTTGACAAATCCCATTCCGGACATCCCAGGGAAAGGGGATGAAAGGAATGACCGAATCCGAATACATATTCTCTTGATAACTCACTTTTACATAGTTATCCGTCTGTCTCAAGGCTTGGATGTATGAATTTTCACAATACCGCATAAATGTTCATATTCAGTATAGCATGCATATATCGTACAAAACATAACTTTGATTTAAACCAAGTTTTACTTCAATACTTTGTTTTGTACATTTTTACTTGTGGTTTAAGTAGTCTTATTTTTACTTACCATACATATCATTTTGGTTACACATTACTTGACTACTTTTGGACTATAAACATTTGACATGGTTTATACAAGGACTTTTGACTATTGGTTTAAACATAGACTTATTACATTGTTGGTTTGGTTTGATTAAGTGATTAAGTAACGATGCGTGTGTAATATGATACAAGCATGGTGGATACGCCGCTGGTACTTCCTATATATAAGTGTTTGTACGGTATTACATATCGTAGCGTTATTTGAATCATTTCAGTTTGATACATATAACATTTTATACAAATAACATACTTTTCACAATACATTGTTTTACAAACAACTTAACTAATACAAACTCATTTTACATGGTTACTCATTTAACCATGCATTATTCTATTATTTATACTTATCATCTGAACTTATTGTTTTTCAAATGATTTACAAAACAAAGCAAATAACAAGGTTCGTGACTAAACATTTTCTCAAACATAAGTCATGAAACCTATTTTCACAAAACCTATGTATCTCACCGGCATTTTTATGCTGACGTACCTATTTTCACATGTGTTTTTCAGGAGCTGTTGCATAAGATGATCAAGTTACACATAGGCAGACTTGGGCCTTAGTGACAATAAAAGATGCAGACTAGTTAATTATGTTGTATTTCCATGTTTGTTTAGACATTGTAACACTTTTAATCAATAAAACGAAACTTCAATTGCCATGGATTTGAAACAATTAATTCTGTTACAACACTCCCCGATGTTTCCGCCACGTTTTGTATGTTCTACGTGGTCGGGGTGTGACAGAAAAGATGGTATCAGAGCTAATGGTTATTGGGAATTAGGTTATTAGTAATGCTTTGACCTAGTCTATAACCTTTCTAGGACCCTAACGCGAGTTTACTTGCGTTTAGTCATAAAACAATACCGTCACCTATCCTTAGGCGACGACCAGAACAAGAACATAAATTTCAAAACCGCTTTGAAAACTAATCATCTGTTCTAGGATGATTGATTACTAGGTTTTGAACCCTCTATTGTAAGGTTTTGAACTCTCTGTTATATGGTTTTGAACCCCTTTGAAATTTCAAAATCTTTTCAAGGTTTTGGGTTTTAAATAATGTGAACACGTGCAAACTGGAAGGGTGAATGCCTGTATTCTGGGTTTTCTGTCTAGGCAAGCACTTCGTATACATCTCATCAGACGCGAGACCAGTTGTGCTTACCTGGGAATTCTTGGGATGAGTGTTCACTTATAGGCGAGCATGTCTTCGCGATACATTATTTTGACCCATTTACTTTGATTTGTCACCATCTCATTTGTTTACCTTAGGTAACAAACAAATGATCACAATTTTCATTCGTTACCATTCGGTATTGATTTTCCAATAATCTTTCACTCGCTTCTTCCTATATCTTTCATTTTCTTCTAGAATGTCTATTCCTCTCAGCACTGGTCAAATGTCCGAGCGAACAGCCAAATTTGTCCAGCAAATAGGCGAAGTGATTCAGAAGACTGTGGATTTAGGCATTGCCATGGCTCGTCTCAACAATGAAGCCTCTCGTCTCGACAATGAAGCCACTCAAGAACCACCAAAGGAAGCAGAAGTCAAGCCAGCACCAAAATCAAGGAAGCGTAAGGCTTCAAGGAAACCCGCAGCGGTTACACCTAATCAAGCGGGACCTAGCCAAGTGACAAGGCCACCAGCTAGGAAGCCGTACTTAGGAACTGCTCCTAGGTGTAAGCGATGCAACGGTCATCATTCAAACCTCATACCCTGCCTCAAATGTACCTACTGTGGATGGAGGGGACATTTGATTAACACATGCCGCTTTGCTATCCAAAACAAAGCTGTTGCAAATCTTGCTGCTACCCAACTCCAAGTCAACCCTACTAAAGCTCGTTTTCCACTTGGTACTTGCTACAACTGTGGCGAGACGAGCCATTTCAGGAACAACTGCCCAAAGCTTGCTAATGCAAATCCAACCCACGGATGAGCATTCAGCTGAACAAAGGATGTTGCTGTCTTATGCCTTTGTTTCTTTTGTTTTCGTGTATTGTGAAACAATATGTCTCGTTCATAAATAAAAATTGTTGTTCACAATTCTGATATACAAGTATAATTACATGTGTATGACTTTTCCTATGATACCTACATCAAGGAACTATGTACCTTACAAACTACTCTTGTGATTTCTCTCTTTCAAATGATTGCTCATGATTCCCTCGAAAATTTTAAGTACTCGTTTCACTCTAAGAAACAAAGTACAGAAAATTAAGTGACATTATGAGTAATCGTGCTTTTCGCACATCTGTGCCTTTAAATCCTTGGTTAGATAACTAAGGGTATTTTCAAATCTCATACCCATTACGTGTTGATTTTTCAACATACACAGTACCAGTATTTCAAAACAATCTTCATGATCTCAAAACATTTCATATAGTTTGAAAACAATTTTTCTAGATACATTGTCTATGTTATTTCAAAAACATTGGCCATGTTATCAAAACCAACCTTTCAAATTTCAAAATATTTCATATAGTCTGAAGACAATATTAACACAATACATTTTCTTATCAAGTGCATGATTTCGAAAAGCATCATTCATATCTTCAAAAACCTTATACATAATTTCAAAATTCATCTCGCATGATTTTAAAATATTTTTGTAAAAATATCTATCTAATACACCTACTTTATGATTTCAAAATATTATATATAAGGTTTCAAAAACATTTTTTTACCCCATGCATAGTTTCCCAAATATATTTTCCTCACACATTTACTTAACCTTCAAATTCTGCTTCATATGTCGCCTTGACATATCTAGCATCTCAACTTCATAAGCATTTTACTTCATGTTTTGACTTAAGCACATCCCGTGCAAGATTTCAAAACATCTCCAACTTCTAAAATCCATATGGGATCTTTTTATCTCCATAATTAGACCCTTGTGGATAATCATCATTCAAATCAGAGTCCTTAATTGGATTCCTTATGTACCTTAATTCGAACATTTCGATTCTTTATAATCGAAATCGAATTTTCTCTTCAAAAATCTTTCTATCTTTATAGTTAGATTCTTGATAAACGTTTAAAGTACCAAATGAAATCCGCTGAATGGATTCCTAGTGTGCTTTAAATGCATGTACGCAATTAACAAGACAAATTAACAAACAATTTTGTGGTTATGTGACTATGTGTTTATGCATCTTATGTTTTCTTTTTATGCATTTTGTGTTTTATACTCTGGGTATTCGTTATCCAAATCCTCGCAGGATCTTTCATATCTTCATATGAGGGATTCGTAGCAGGATATTCAAAAGGTACTACTTTCAATCCTCAATGGGCTTCTATGTAATAGTTAAGACCCTTGGATTATATAAGTACCGCTCCATGTTTCATAAGAGATCCTTTTAGTGGTCTAGTCTAAAAGATTGATTCACAATTTGGTTAAAGAACGACATCTAGTGATGTAGCTGAACAGACTCCTTGATAGTCTATTTAGATCATTTATTGATTTAATTAAAAAGACTCTATGGCGGTCTAGTCACACTCATCACAGGATTGTTCATTGGGTTTTACCCTACGCGTTATAAAATAGACTGTGTGAACTGTGCAAGGAATTGTCTGATTATGGACGCGTACATAATTATGAAATTTAGTGCACAGAAACCCAGTAAGATTTGTTATGTGTAAGAACCGATAGTGACAACAATAACAAAATGAGAACAATGTAATGGAGGTATGGTGGACGTACTAATGGCGCTTCATATACTTGTATATAAGTGTCCCTCTTACATTGCAAGCATAATGTTATTAAGGTTACTAGAAGTTCAGAACCCTAACCAATATTGTTCGATCTTTTCAACTTCATGTTTTCAAGCTCTCACAAGTTTCCTCTAAATAAATTTCGGGACGAAATTTCCTAAAGTAGGGGAGACTGTAACACCTGTGCCTTCGCGGCCATCAAACAAATACCAAACCAATGAAATATTATATTTCATACTTGGGATTTGTAAAAATATGTGTATCATTTGCACATATCAATTCTTATTCAATTTCAAACTCTAAATCGCTTTCTGGAAGGTTATACGCGCACCGATGCGTAAATATAACCAGTTTAATGCAACAAACACTCCGTAATAGTGACATAGGCTTAACATACCTTAAATAACCTTTACATAACTTAGAAATAAGTTTTAAAGGCTTTGGTATGGCAAAATCAAGTTAAATCGCTTACAGGGACTAAATTTGACAAACTGCGAAAGTATGCCAATTTGAACTGTAACAGACATTCCGGAACATGACCATAAGTTAAACATACCATAAATATCCTTTACATAGCTTAGAAATAGGCTTTGAGGGGTTCGGTATGCTAAAATAAACTTTTGGGTCATTCAGGGACTAAAAGTGTCAAAAAGTGCACAAGTTTGCATTTTCGCGCATAACTTACCTTCTGAATACATCTGGGCATCCAAAAATTTATGTAAGCATGACTATATTATGCTTTAGTGCTTGGCTTGCCAAAAATCCATTCGTCGCGCCATTTGGATCGTTTTTCGCGCTTGTGCGCATTCCGTCGTAATTAAGCGAACATCGCGTTCGTACGGCTAAACGAACCATCATCCGGCATATTTTTGAGCATGTTTCATGTCCACAATGTTTAGGCATCATTTTAGGGCCTTAAAGTTGGCTTTACGGGCCTTAGAAGTGCCGGAAATGGGCTTAAACACGTGCAGGGACTGAAACTGTCATTTCTGAAACTTTGTTCTGATCTGTGACTGCTAGGCGGCCCGCGAGGCCCCTTCTGACCAGATTAAATGAATCAAACAGCAGGTTGCAGCTGTTTAATCCTCCACCACACATTCCTAATTATCTAGTCAGCTGATAAGGATGGAATTTTAGTCACCATAAGGTCCCGACACTTGTACGGGTGGGATTAAGGCACGTTTTCCATGAAACGATCCTAACGGTGGACCGAAAATTATAAATACCCCAACACCCCCATTGCTTAAACCACTAGAATTCTGATTTGAGGAGCTCTAAGTTGAAACCATTGTTTCATACCTGAGATTCTTGAATCGGGATTAGCATTCGGGGACCCTGGGTAAGTATTCTTTCGTTCTTTTATTGCTTTTCGAGTCTTTCGAGTCTGAAAGTCTCTACATTGACCAGTTATGGTCAATGCGAAGTTCGTTTGAACTTCGCAACGTGAGTGTAATCACGTTGGTCATAGTCCCTTGGGACTATGCCCACTGATTACCACGTTGTCTAGGGTCGTAGGGTAGGCGATCTAATAAATCGCCTATACCTTCGAACCCGACCCAGTTTGGTCGATCATTAGGATCCGACCAAACACATTAGGTGACCATAGTAGGTAGGGAATAACCTTCCGAGGTTATACCCTATGGTCACATCGTTCAAGTAGTTGTATGATAGGTAGTTTATATGCCTTAGATAAATTACCAGAATACCCTTTTCATGTATAATTGGTAATTAAGCATATGTAACCTAAACTTTTGTCACATAACTGATTAGGTAACATGTTTAGGCATATAACACTTGTCATAGGGCTAGTTAGACGGTCCAAACGCGTTTCACGCGCACGACGCGTTAAAGTAGCATAAGCTTCCTAAACGGGTCGTAATGGGTCGTAAACACTTAGGTTAAGTTTCATTTAGTATGTAGGCTTTGTTAAACCATATCATATGAGTTCCTACACTCATTTGGTTTACAAACCCTAATGCTACCCAATCTTCCGATTTAGGTCCGGTTAATTAACATAGTTACCTATATTAGGTGCCGTTTGATTTCCGTGATCTCTAGCATTGTTTGGTTGTCACTCAAGAACTACTGAGCAATATCAAGTGAGTACATAGACCCCTCTTTTACTGTTTTCCAAACTGTTTTGGGGTGGAACACATGTGCCTACTTGTTACTTTCATGCTTTCCTGTTTTCACATCATATACTTGCTATGTTCATTAGTACATTATAGTACATGATTTCATTACATTTCATGCTAGGTGTGCCCATTGTGTGCATTACTTAGTACATTGTTTTACATGACTTTTCTGCTTTGTATGATGACTTGGCATACTTAGTACATTGTTTTCACATTGCATCTCTGTTGCATATGTTCCAGTAACATATGGACACATTGTTTTACAGCTCTACCTTGTATGTTTACTCTAGCATACTAGGTACATTATCTTCATAAAACATGCTTACATTTTGGAATGACATTTGGTTTGTTTAAACTATACTATACATTCATTAACACCGATCATGCCGCTCGGTAGTAGGTAGTGGTACCATAGGACTTGACAAATCCCATTCCGGACATCCCAGGGAAAGGGGATGAAAGGAATGACCGAATCCGAATACATATTCTCTTGATAACTCACTTTTACATAGTTATCCGTCTGTCTCAAGGCTTGGATGTATGAATTTTCACAATACCGCATAAATGTTCATATTCAGTATAGCATGCATATATCGTACAAAACATAACTTTGATTTAAACCAAGTTTTACTTCAATACTTTGTTTTGTACATTTTTACTTGTGGTTTAAGTAGTCTTATTTTTACTTACCATACATATCATTTTGGTTACACATTACTTGACTACTTTTGGACTATAAACATTTGACATGGTTTATACAAGGACTTTTGACTATTGGTTTAAACATAGACTTATTACATTGTTGGTTTGGTTTGATTAAGTGATTAAGTAACGATGCGTGTGTAATATGATACAAGCATGGTGGATACGCCGCTGGTACTTCCTATATATAAGTGTTTGTACGGTATTACATATCGTAGCGTTATTTGAATCATTTCAGTTTGATACATATAACATTTTATACAAATAACATACTTTTCACAATACATTGTTTTACAAACAACTTAACTAATACAAACTCATTTTACATGGTTACTCATTTAACCATGCATTATTCTATTATTTATACTTATCATCTGAACTTATTGTTTTTCAAATGATTTACAAAACAAAGCAAATAACAAGGTTCGTGACTAAACATTTTCTCAAACATAAGTCATGAAACCTATTTTCACAAAACCTATGTATCTCACTGGCATTTTTATGCTGACGTACCTATTTTCACATGTGTTTTTCAGGAGCTGTTGCATAAGATGATCAAGTTACACATAGGCAGACTTGGGCCTTAGTGACAATAAAAGATGCAGACTAGTTAATTATGTTGTATTTCCATGTTTGTTTAGACATTGTAACACTTTTAATCAATAAAACGAAACTTCAATTGCCATGGATTTGAAACAATTAATTCTGTTACAACACTCCCCGATGTTTCCGCCACGTTTTGTATGTTCTACGTGGTCGGGGTGTGACACCTTGTTTGTTAACACACTAACGAGTGCGGAATCCACGAAAGTATGCAAACCAAAGCAAAATGGAACAAACACAAAGTAACCAAAGATTCACAACTTTGATTAAGTGAAGAGAATCAGTATACATATACACACAGTGTTTACAAGTTTCACACAGAACTCTCTTGACTCTCTTATCTAAAATGTGAAACAAGTCTCTGTTTATATAGGCCCCAATACCTGTAACACCCTTGTTATTATTTTACGTTTTTCGTATAATTTAAGTCCAAAACCATGTAATTACAGTCACAATTACAACGAAAATACGGGTTTGTTAAAAACTTTTACAATTTAAAGTGATACAACATAATGTGATTTAATTCGCCGTTTTAGGATAACGACGAAATAACATTGTAGAAGCTTCGTTTAACGTGTGTTCGGTTCTTGCTCGACGCTTGATTCTTCATCCGGAACTCTCGACATTCACCTGTGATCAAAACCAACTTAAAAGTCAGTTTTGATAATTAAATAACTAGTACAACAATGAAATCGGGAAATTCCAACATTGATATCTTGATCTAGAAACAAAAACTTGAAAACTGGCCTCCACCGTAACTTACGGTGGGCACCGTAAGTTACGGTGGCCCCTGTTATAAACTTCTTCCACCGTAAGGCAGGAGATAACTGCCGTATTGATTTCAGCCCCCACCGTAACTTACAGTGCCCACCGTAAGTTACGGTGGCCCCTGTATCAGACCCTTCCATTTTGCCGTTTTTGACACGAAAACTTTCGTATCTTTCAATCCGCTGGTCCGTTTTACGCGATTCTTTTTCCTACACATTCGTAATTTAATTCTCCATCTCATGGAGTAAAAATCCTACATCTAAATTCAAAAAATTTAAATTTCAAGCTTTCGGCTTGAAATTCAATTATAACACTTTTTTACCCGTCCGTGTGTTTATCAAACAACAAGTTTGTTTGACCCCCTCCCATTTCTCATGAACCTTTTTAATTTCAATATTTTCTATCTTATTAGGTTCCACTCACGTGTTTCTTCGTATAATTGACCCGTTTTAGCTTATGATCTTATTTTGACCCGTTTAGAGCGACTTATATGCATTTAAGCATCAAACTCGCTCTTCTCTTTCTACACTTCGTATTCTCATTTTAAAATAGCCTCTTATATTTCACCACAACTACTTTTGTGGTGGATTTGACACAATGAGCCATTATCATAAATTTTACCCATTGGATAGTCATCTTACGCGATTGACCCGTTCTTAGGCATTTGACCCACAAGGCTTATGCTTACAACTCTTACATGTGTCTAAGAGTTACCTAATCATAATACTAGTATCTAAACAACCTCTAAGGGTCATTGGCCCGATTTATCTATCAAGGGCATTTTGGTCAACCTTGGTCTCCTTTTGCATTATGAAGGACCATTAACCAAATGTTTGACCAAAACCTCACCTTTTGACCATAAACCTACTTATACGTACCTGGATTGGGTCAAGCATTGACCCGTTCAAATAGCTCTTGGCTTATAAACCTTATAGTTAAGCCACAATTCTCAACAAGCGGTCATCAATTATTATTGTCAATGGTGTTAACACACCATTTGGCCCGTTTAGTCAAAATGACCATTTACCAAAATATGATGCCATCTTAATACCATCCCGTCCCTTGAACCCATTCCAGTTTACACCATAACTCATTGTTCAAAATTCCTCTTTTATTAGTCTTTACCCGACTAGTTTATTGTTTTTACCATCTTTACCATAATTTATGGTTTCTTACCATTCGTACTTGTTCCGGCTTGCATTATATCGTGCTGGAAGATCGTATTTCAAATACTTAACATAATTCATATTCAAATACTTGCAAGCAACGGTATTGTAATTTAAAAAAAAGGGTGTAAGCTTAACTTACCTTGTATCCAAGTTACGCCTTTTCTTCTTTCTTGTTTCGTTTGACCCGCTTCCTCCCAAGCCTCCATGTAGCTTGTCATGAGTCACACTATCATCATAATCCGTAAGATGGTTAGATTAGTCATTATTAATTATGACTACCCCACCTAACGGGTCTTATGTCGAATTTATCACTCAATCAAACCATTGGTCAGTTTGACTTCTTAAAAGTCAATTTGTCTATAACATATTCAAACACACATTTGGCACATTGAACCCACTTAGGCATTTTCATCCGAACTCTTTAACCATTCTAGACTTTACGCACCAATTTAACTTAGCTCTCGACTTTTGAAGCTAATCATTCATTTGTTAAGCAAATAAGTAAAGGTTTCTATCTTTATGTAAAGCCCGTTTCATTATAGCATTAGACATTTGTACGATTATCAAATATAATCAAGTTCTACATATTAATTAGTAGACATCATGATTCCAAACACCTATTTATATGAACCAAAATCACTATTAAACCCCTTTCATGTGTCACACCCCGATATTTCCACGTACTGCTGGTGGGCCCGGTGGGGAGTATCGTGACGTAGTTGATATCATCATAGTCAAACAACACAAATTTAAATACACAGCGGAAGCAAAAGATAGATTCATTTCAACTAAATAAAATTGTAATATTGAGTATCACAAAATAGTTGAAACAGATCCACAGGCGGATCAAATAAAAAGGAAATTGTTCAACAGACTTTAAAGGCATCTAAAGCTTGCGAGACTTGAGTAGTGATGCCTGGAGTAGCCAGCCTATTCCGTCTAGTACCTGCACTTAGCTTTTTTGGAAAATACGTCAGTTTACACTGGTAAATACAACTTAACTGACTCATTTTGAAAAGAGTTTAAAAATTAATTTGAATGCACTTAGGCAAAAATATCTTTTATAACTTAGGATAATTATTCAAAAATAATCTTGTATACAGTTTTACTTATTTGTCGTCTGTCAGTGCCGGTTTGTAGGGCCGGTCTAGATTAATTGACATGCCACAGGTATAATACCCACAAGGCTGATTCCTTTAAGTGGGCTACCAGTTTTTACATATGCAACTGTCAGGTGTACGCCTACACCCCGTGCTTAGGTCATGGCCATTTCTTCGAATGATGCCAAGGATATCCGGGACATGGTCATTTAACCCCCAAGGGCCATACACCAAATAATACAAAATAAAGCGAGTTATGTAAATACATTAATCACAATCCGATTTAAATGACTACATACCCGACCAAGCGGTACTTTTATAGTACCGTATCCCAAGCCCGTATAGGGAAAATAAGTTAAGAGTATTTACCTGAGCAAATTTATACAATTTATCCCAGCCATATACCACCAAGCAAGTACAGATAGCTTTTACTGGGCTCCTAAATCTAGAACGAAGGTTTTTAATAACCTATTAGATTCCTAACAGGTCTTTAATTAAGCCTAAGCTTAGACTGGTTAGTTTTAAAAAGGAAGACACGGTTCAAACGCATGATAAAGCAAAGACCGGTTTAGAATGTGGTTTTGACCCGACAAGCTTGTACGCTTGTTTAATATGGGTAACTTAAACACATTCTGAATTTTGAGACAAAAACGATATGGTTTGACCCGTTTCGGCTAATATATGCAAACTAGTTACATATGTCGATCCGAACGCGAAAAGTGCGTAACGAGTAACCAAATGAGTCATATACAAGTTTCCTAAGTTAATATGCCCTAAATATATTGTGATATCAGTAGGATACCTTCCATTATGCCCAAAACGAGTTTAAGACCAATTTATGCCCCGTAGGGGTATTTTGGTCATTTTAAAGGTTATAAGAGAGTTTAAATATCATTCTGAGTTACAGGTCTGATTAAATCAGTAATTATACTTAATTTAATAAGTCATATTAGTAGGGTATCATATATATGTGAAATTTATTAATTATAACCATACTATGCACCGTAGGGGCATTTTGGTAATTCCACAAAGGCTTAAAAAGGGCAAAACAGAGAATCTGAGTTTAAAACTTTTGCTTACTGTTAAAATATAGAAATTTACTGAAAATATCAGTAGGCATCAACCCTTATATATTTAAACTAGTTTTGATACATACTATACGTTAAAAACGCTAAAAAAGGCGATTTGGAGCCATTTCCTGGTTTTGTATAGAAAGATGATATTTTTATTATTCCAGAAGGCTCAAAATATTTTATTTATTATATTAGATCAGTAGAAAAAGGTTTGGGGTCAAAAGGATTTGTAAAACTCATTTTATAGCCCAAAAGGGCAAAACCAGCAATTACCGAATCAAGCCTAGAACCCTATGTTATGCTCAGCCTAAAAATAAATAAAAATCTTTAAAAATCCCAAAATATTATTTTATATCAGTAGGTAAAAATTTTGGTATCAAAAATTGGGTTTAGATAGGATATATGCTGATTACGCCGTTTAATTAATAAAAGGCTTTCTAATTACGCTATTGAGCATAACTCCTAATCTAGACCTCAAACTGATGTCAAATTTTAGGGACAAGTTTATAAATCAGTAATAAAGATTATTGTCCTCTCACATTTTCAAAATTCTCGTTTTAGGGACAAAAGGGCATAACGGTCAACATTTAGGCATTTAACGGAAACAAGCATGAACTAGGATTTCTATGGAACCAAGTTGTATAACCTCGGAGGGTTATACTAACCTATAACCTGGTCCTAAAGGAATCCTAAGGCATATCAAAAGTAAGCTAAATCGGGTCAGAACTGAAAGTCAAAGCAAAAGTCAACTTTTGCGACTTTCGGTTCCGAACCGAGCCTATACTTAGAATTGTCGGGTTGAATCATGCTTAGACATGTTCAACTAATATTTACCAATTTATTAAAGAGAGAAAACTGATTTTATGGTTTTTATATTGATAGTTATTAATTTTATTTAAAACTAACCCGATTGACTTTTATTTGACCCGACAATTTAACTAAGTAAACGTGGTAATTAGGAGATGCCCTTTTGAGGGTTTAACACCTACCTAATTACGGTCACGTAGCCATGTTCGTTATGAACAATGGCTCAACCGTTTAAAAGTCAAAGCGTTTATCGAAAACGCTTGACTTTTCGGTTTAAAACGCTAAATATTTAAACTAAGCACGAAAGGACACTTACAAAGGGTCCAAGCAAGGATGGAATTGATCTAGGATGTTCAGGTATGAAGCACAAAGGCCCCAACTTAGAACAATTCAGATCATGGGTGAAATAAGAGCAAGAATTAAGTGGGTTTATATAGGATTTTGAGAGCCGTTAGGATCGTTCCTCGATAACCGTGCTTAAATCTTGGCCCTCCATGTGTGCCCATGGTTTCTAAATACAATGGGTGTTGAAAACCAGCTTATGGTATTGAGAATTTTACCTAAAAGCCCTTGAAAAATGACAAAAATGCTGAAAATATGAATCTGCCCAGACCTGGGCGTAGGCTACGCTGCAGGGGGCGTAGCCTATGGCCTGCACAGCTCAAACAAACTTTCAAAAGTGCAGTTTTGGTCCCTGCTTGCATAATAATGTGTTTCTGACACATCTAAGGCCTGTTAACCTCATTTCAAGGCTCTAACATGATGCCTAAATATAGGGGACATGAAACATGCTCAAAAACATGTCGGATGTCGGTTCGTTTGGCCGTACGGTCACGTTGTTTGTCTAATTACGACGAAACACGGACGGACGCGAAAAACGATCCAAACTACGCGACGAATGGAATTTTATCAAGCCATACACTAAAATAAAATATTTTAGTGCTTACATAAATTTTTGGGTGCCCGGGTATATTCAAAATGTGAGATATGCGCGAAAATGCAAACTTGTGCACTTTTTGACACTTTTAGTCCCTGCATGACTTAAAAGTTTATTTTTGCGCATCAAACACCTCCAAACCTATATCTAAGCTAGGTAAGGGATATTAGGGTATTTTTAACTTACGATCATATTCCGGAAGGTCCGATACCCTACGAATCGATATACTTGCAGTTTGACGCAAATAGTCCTTTAAATGCGCAAAGTAGCGTTAAATGCCGTTTTATGATATCCAAGCCTTCCATGGCCCATATTGATCATTCCCAAGCATATACTTAAATTTTACTACGCTCTCGTTCGCTTAGATGGTCACCGAAAGGCGTAGATTCAAAAGTTGACGCTTTAGGTCCCTCTATTGCGCAAACTTGCGCATCTCATCATTTAATAGCATTGAAACCTTATCTAATCCATATTAGGCATTCTTGAAAGTATTATTAAACATCACGATACTTCGGGTTCGCTAAAAGGTCATTCAGAGGTATAATTAAACATATTGACACTTTTAGTCCCTCTAACTTGCAAAGTTGCGTGTAACTTTACTTATAGGCATAAAAACCTTAGACGGCCATTACTTGGCATTCCCGAGAGTATAATAAAATATCATGAAGCTCCCGGTTTGTTAAAAGGTCACTCAGAGATAAGAATTAACGTGTTGACGCTTTTAACCCTTCATCGCGCAAACTTTCAATTAATTACGCAAACGGCTACACTTAATCATCAAGTGGCTCATTTGTGAATATAAACATCGTAAGAGATTATTTAGAAACTTATTTTAGGTATGCTATCACTTCCAGTCCTTTCATAATCAAAGTTTTCGATTTTTCGAAAAAATTAGTCCCTTAAATTCAATGTTTGACTTTATTAGGGTTTATTACACGTGTCAATACATCATTGGACGTTATTTTACGAGGTGTTACATCCTCACCCCCTTAAAGGAAATCTCGACCTCAAGATTTGCTAAAATGCTAGAAGTACTTTTTGTCACATAATGGACCTAATTTCTATAGCATATCTGGAGCCTCTCCAAGCTCCCAAGTTGGCCTCTATAATAGGTACATGTATCCTTTTGGGGCTTCTTAACTTGCCGATCTTTAATTGATACGGGTTTCTCATCAAACCAAAAATCTTCATTAATCTGCATATCATTAGATGATAGTGCTTCGTGACTTATTAGGGAAATATATCCTTAAACCATTAGTATGGGTTTCATTGCGAGTTTCACCAAGCTCCTTAAATGGGTTTTAGCTCATAAGCTATTTGATCTTGATACATTCGATTCCTTCGAATGATTTTATATATTCAGAGCTTAACTAGTCTGATAATTAACAAATTGGCACACCCTTCCAGGGTGATATCTTTTGTTGAACCTTATTCCTTAACAAAAACTTAGGAGGGTTGCTATATTCATAAATCCTTGATTTTCTGCCGAATACTGGCAACTTACAGATGATTATGGATTTATTTGATCTTATTCGTTGTTTCCAAGTCAACTTTTCAGATCATGATAATTGGACTTACCAATCTTTTGTCCAACATTAGATGTTTAACATTCCATCTATACAAGGTCTCCCAAGGAGCAGCCTTAATACTTATACATCAATTATTATAGAAAAGCTTATCTCAAGGTGAGATGGTTATTCCAATCACTGCTTAAAACTAATCTTAAGGGATGGCTAACCCTTGCCGTTAGTCGAGCAAATCGACGATCCTGGGCAGCTGATGGAAATTCTTAATTGTTGCCTAATCAAAGTTGCGGTAATCAATGCATAAACAAAATGAACCGTCTTTCTTAATTAACAATACCGAATGCTCAGAATATTGAGTTAGGCTAAATGAATCATCTTATTTTAAAACTTACTTAATCAGGGTTTCGATTCTTCTAATGATGGCACTAGCCGTCTTGGAGATTTCCTAATAATACATCCCTAAATGGGATATAAATCTTAACTCTACTAACCTTACAAGAGGTAAACAGGGTAGTCCTAGGAGAAGATAATCAAGATACAAGGAGGTTACAGAGATTTTCCAAATCTCAGGCTCCAGTTCATCTATCATATACTGTGTCGGATAAGTGACACATTTATGTTACGAGTCCATGAATTCCTTAATCGAAGACCTTTACTTGGTCAATTCCATTCTGGATATCTTCTTTGAATACCTTTAGCTGACTTTAGTACCATATGCCCATCGGGATATCTTTGAAGTTCCATGCATTAAACCTCCATACTGATCAGGCATGGAAGCAATCTATGGAACATATTAAAGATACACCAATCCTCATACGGCGCTTTTATCATACCATCTGGTATTCGCAATCGATAGAGATCAAGAGATATCAACTATATATGCTGACGCACTTCCTCTAGAGAGAGGATACTTCTAAAATTTTACGACTGAAGGTTTCTGACAAGAATAGAAGAAATGGTTCTTATGATTTCGCCTGTAAGTTTTACCTTACACTTAACATCTGGGGTTCTTACGGGATAATTTCTAAAAGTTTGCTAAGCTTATGGTTTTATGAGAGACTTAGCAGTACCTGAAACCAAACGTAACTCTTAGCAATAAAATCACAATAAGGGATTTATCTAGTGTCATTATTAAGGTGAACTACCTCTAATCATTCATCAGGAGGGTTAAACGCCTCCATTCTTAATCCTTTTACTTAGCTATAAAATCCTTGACAAATTTTAAGGCGGTCTCAGCTTTGACTGGTTATTTCTTAATCTATAAAACATGAGTGGCTGAGGTAAATCCATAATGGATTTATAACAAACAGGCTTTGAAATTATAACGTGCCCTCTTATTGCCGGTGCTAACCACCAATAACTATTGCATTACGCTTAGATTTTGGGTAAGTGGAATAGGGCACTATCTCAGCCAATGAATTAAAATTTGCCACATACTGTCGACAATCTAAAACTTTTATGGTGAGAGTCCGAAAATTCTTATCCCATCTTTTTCCATTTCATGAAACGGGTAATAGGTTTTTCTAATAAGGTCCTTAAAACCTGGACCATCCCACACTGTATAAGGGGATCTTTCTTGTGGACTTCATTAATGTCCTTACTAATTAAGGGTGTTGCCATCGGATGGCTGTGATGCATATCTCACCGCGTTCTTTTCAGCGTAACCGATGATACACCTAATGATTTCTACTTCATCCAACAATTTCCTGCAATTGATGGTCCCTTTTTACTATTGAAGTCTCTTGACTTACAAGAGACGAAGTACTTTTAAGTATACCCAAAAATAATGGGCTCCTTGCCATATATGCCTTTGTTGGGTTTATTCTTCGCATTTGAAGTATGTATGAAGCTCTTCTCATAAGCAGCGACATGTGTTTTAGAGCAAACAGCATTTGGCTTCTTGAACCTTTTCATGAATTTTCTTATAGCTTTTCTAACAGCTACGTTATTCACAGTTTTGGCGATTAACTCCCTTAACATTGAGGTTCATATTTGATGCACCATTAACATTTGTCGCATTTCTAGCATCGCGACTTTTGTTTGTCCCTTCTGAGTTTCCATACTCATAGCTTTGGTATATTTGATGCACCATTAACATTTACGCACCAATTTAACTTAGCTCTCGACTTTTGAAGCTAATCATTCATTTGTTAAGCAAATAAGTAAAGGTTTCTATCTTTATGTAAAACCCGTTTCATTATAGCATTAGACATTTGTACGATTATCAAATATAATCAAGTTCTACATATTAATTAGTAGACATCATGATTCCAAACACCTATTTATATGAACCAAAATCACTATTAAACCCCTTTCATGTGTCACACCCCGATATTTCCACGTACTGCTGGTGGGCCCGGTGGGGAGTATCGTGACGTAGTTGATATCATCATAGTCAAACAACACAAATTTAAATACACAGCGGAAGCAAAAGATAGATTCATTTCAACTAAATAAAATTGTAATATTGAGTATCACAAAATAGTTGAAACAGATCCACAGGCGGATCAAATAAAAAGGAAATTGTTCAACAGACTTTAAAGGCATCTAAAGCTTGCGAGACTTGAGTAGTGATGCCTGGAGTAGCCAGCCTATTCCGTCTAGTACCTGCACTTAGCTTTTTTGGAAAATACGTCAGTTTACACTGGTAAATACAACTTAACTGACTCATTTTGAAAAGAGTTTAAAAATTAATTTGAATGCACTTAGGCAAAAATATCTTTTATAACTTAGGATAATTATTCAAAAATAATCTTGTATACAGTTTTACTTATTTGTCGTCTGTCAGTGCCGGTTTGTAGGGCCGGTCTAGATTAATTGACATGCCACAGGTATAATACCCACAAGGCTGATTCCTTTAAGTGGGCTACCAGTTTTTACATATGCAACTGTCAGGTGTACGCCTACACCCCGTGCTTAGGTCGTGGCCATTTCTTCGAATGATGCCAAGGATATCCAGGACATGGTCATTTAACCCCCAAGGGCCATACACCAAATAATACAAAATAAAGCGAGTTATGTAAATACATTAATCACAATCCGATTTAAATGACTACATACCCGACCAAGCGGTACTTTTATAGTACCGTATCCCAAGCCCGTATAGGGAAAATAAGTTAAGAGTATTTACCTGAGCAAATTTATACAATTTATCCCAGCCGTATACCACCAAGCAAGTACAGATAGCTTTTACTGGGCTCCTAAATCTAGAACGAAGGTTTTTAATAACCTATTAGATTCCTAACAGGTCTTTAATTAAGCCTAAGCTTAGACTGGTTAGTTTTAAAAAGGAAGACACG
Organism: Helianthus tuberosus; assembly: GCA_030545235.1. Taxonomy (NCBI): domain Eukaryota; kingdom Viridiplantae; phylum Streptophyta; class Magnoliopsida; order Asterales; family Asteraceae; genus Helianthus; species Helianthus tuberosus. The sequence continues at coordinate 123,694,866 of CM060443.1, read as the reverse complement.
GTTCAAACGCATGATAAAGCAAAGACCGGTTTAGAATGTGGTTTTGACCCAACAAGCTTGTACGCTTGTTTAATATGGGTAACTTAAACACATTCTGAATTTTGAGACAAAAACGATATGGTTTGACCCGTTTCGGCTAATATATGCAAACTAGTTACATATGTCGATCCGAACGCGAAAAGTGCGTAACGAGTAGCCAAATGAGTCATATACAAGTTTCCTAAGTTAATATTCCCTAAATATATTGTGATATCAGTAGGATACCTTCCATTATGCCCAAAACGAGTTTAAGACCAATTTATGCCCCGTAGGGGTATTTTGGTCATTTTAAAGGTTATAAGAGAGTTTAAATATCATTCTGAGTTACAGGTCTGATTAAATCAGTAATTATACTTAATTTAATAAGTCATATTAGTAGGGTATCATATATATGTGAAATTTATTAATTATAACCATACTATGCACCGTAGGGGCATTTTGGTAATTCCACAAAGGCTTAAAAAGGGCAAAACAGAGAATCTGAGTTTAAAACTTTTGCTTACTGTTAAAATATAGAAATTTACTGAAAATATCAGTAGGCATCAACCCTTATATATTTAAACTAGTTTTGATACATACTATACGTTAAAAACGCTAAAAAAGGCGATTTGGAGCCATTTCCTGGTTTTGTATAGAAAGCTGATATTTTTATTATTCCAGAAGGCTCAAAATATTTTATTTATTATATTAGATCAGTAGAAAAAGGTTTGGGGTCAAAAGGATTTGTAAAACTCATTTTATAGCCCAAAAGGGCAAAACCGGCAATTACCGAATCAAGCCTAGAACCCTATGTTATGCTCAGCCTAAAAATAAATAAAAATCTTTAAAAATCCCAAAATATTATTTTATATCAGTAGGTAAAAATTTTGGTATCAAAAATTGGGTTTAGATAGGATATATGCTGATTACGCCGTTTAATTAATAAAAGGCTTTCTAATTACGCTATTGAGCATAACTCCTAATCTAGACCTCAAACTGATGTCAAATTTTAGGGACAAGTTTATAAATCAGTAATAAAGATTATTGTCCTCTCACATTTTCAAAATTCTCGTTTTAGGGTCAAAAGGGCATAACGGTCAACATTTAGGCATTTAACGGAAACAAGCATGAACTAGGATTTCTATGGAACCAAGTTGTATAACCTCGGAGGGTTATACTAACCTATAACCTGGTCCTAAAGGAATCCTAAGGCATATCAAAAGTAAGCTAAATCGGGTCAGAACTGAAAGTCAAAGCAAAAGTCAACTTTTGCGACTTTCGGTTCCGAACCGAGCCTATACTTAGAATTGTCAGGTTGAATCATGCTTAGACATGTTCAACTAATATTTACCAATTTATTAAAGAGAGAAAACTGATTTTATGGTTTTTATATTGATAGTTATTAATTTTATTTAAAACTAACCCGATTGACTTTTATTTGACCCGACAATTTAACTAAGTAAACGTGGTAATTAGGAGATGCCCTTTTGAGGGTTTAACACCTACCTAATTACGGTCACGTAGCCATGTTCGTTATGAACAATGGCTCAACCGTTTAAAAGTCAAAGCGTTTATCGAAAACGCTTGACTTTTCGGTTTAAAACGCTAAATATTTAAACTAAGCACGAAAGGACACTTACAAAGGGTCCAAGCAAGGATGGAATTGATCTAGGATGTTCAGGTATGAAGCACAAAGGCCCCAACTTAGAACAATTCAGATCATGGGTGAAATAAGAGCAAGAATTAAGTGGGTTTATATAGGATTTTGAGAGCCGTTAGGATCGTTCCTCGATAACCGTGCTTAAATCTTGGCCCTCCATGTGTGCCCATGGTTTCTAAATACAATGGGTGTTGAAAACCAGCTCATGGTATTGAGAATTTTACCTAAAAGCCCTTGAAAAATGACAAAATTGCTGAAAATATGAATCTGCCCAGACCTGGGCGTAGGCTACGCTGCAGGGGGCGTAGCCTATGGCCTGCACAGCTCAAACAAACTTTCAAAAGTGCAGTTTTGGTCCCTGCTTGCATAATAATGTGTTTCTGACACATCTAAGGCCTGTTAACCTCATTTCAAGGCTCTAACATGATGCCTAAATATAGGGGACATGAAACATGCTCAAAAACATGTCGGATGTCGGTTCGTTTGGCCGTACGGTCACGTTGTTTGTCTAATTACAACGAAACACGGACGGACGCGAAAAACGATCCAAACTACGCGACGAATGGAATTTTATCAAGCCATACACTAAAATAAAATATTTTAGTGCTTACATAAATTTTTGGGTGCCCGGGTATATTCAAAATGTGAGATATGCGCGAAAATGCAAACTTGTGCACTTTTTGACACTTTTAGTCCCTGCATGACTTAAAAGTTTATTTTTGCGCATCAAACACCTCCAAACCTATATCTAAGCTAGGTAAGGGATATTAGGGTATTTTTAACTTACGATCATATTCCGGAAGGTCCGATACCCTACGAATCGACATACTTGCAGTTTGACGCAAATAGTCCTTTAATTGCGCAAAGTAGCGTTAAATGCCGTTTTATGATATCCAAGCCTTCCATGGCCCATATTGATCATTCCCAAGCATATACTTAAATTTTACTACGCTCTCGTTCGCTTAGATGGTCACCGAAAGGCGTAGATTCAAAAGTTGACGCTTTAGGTCCCTCTATTGCGCAAACTTGCGCATCTCATCATTTAATAGCATTGAAACCTTATCTAATCCATATTAGGCATTCTTGAAAGTATTATTAAACATCACGATACTTCGGGTTCGCTAAAAGGTCATTCAGAGGTATAATTAAACATATTGACACTTTTAGTCCCTCTAACCTGCAAAGTTGCGTGTAACTTTACTTATAGGCATAAAAACCTTAGACGGCCATTACTTGGCATTCCCGAGAGTATAATCAAATATCATGAAGCTCCCGGTTTGTTAAAAGGTCACTCAGAGATAAGAATTAACGTGTTGACGCTTTTAACCCTTCATCGCGCAAACTTTCAATTAATTACGCAAACGGCTACACTTAATCATCAAGTGGCTCATTTGTGAATATAAACATCGTAAGAGATTATTTAGAAACTTATTTTAGGTATGCTATCACTTCCAGTCCTTTCATAATCAAAGTTTTCGATTTTTCGAAAAAATTAGTCCCTTAAATTCAATGTTTGACTTTATTAGGGTTTATTACACGTGTCAATACATCATTGGACGTGATTTTACGAGGTGTTACATCCTCACCCCCTTAAAGGAAATCTCGACCTCAAGATTTGCTAAAATGCTGGAAGTACTTTTTGTCACATAATGGACCTAATTTCTATAGCATATCTGGAGCCTCTCCAAGCTCCCAAGTTGGCCTCTATAATAGGTACATGTATCCTTTTGGGGCTTCTTAACTTGCCGATCTTTAATTGATACGGGTTTCTCATCAAACCAAAAATCTTCATTAATCTGCATATCATTAGATAATAGTGCTTCGTGACTTATTAGGGAAATATATCCTTAAACCATTAGTATGGGTTTCATTGCGAGTTTCACCAAGCTCCTTAAATGGGTTTTAGCTCATAAGCTATTTGATCTTGATACATTCGATTCCTTCGAATGATTTTATATTTTCAGAGCTTAACTAGTCTGATAATTAACAAATTGGCACACCCTTCCAGGGTGATATCTTTTGTTGAACCTTATTCCTTAACAAAAACTTAGGAGGGTTGCTATATTCATAAATCCTTGATTTTCTGCCGAATACTGGCAACTTACAGATGATTATGGATTTGTTTGATCTTATTCGTTGTTTCCAAGGCAACTTTTCAGATCATGATAATTGGACTTACCAATCTTTTGTCCAACATTAGATGTTTAACATTCCATCTATACAAGGTCTCCCAAGGAGCAGCCTTAATACTTATACATCAATTATTATAGAAAAGCTTATCTCAAGGTGAGATGGTTATTCCAATCACTGCTTAAAACTAATCTTAAGGGATGGCTAACCCTTGCCGTTAGTCGAGCAAATCGACGATCCTGGGCAGCTGATGGAAATTCTTAATTGTTGCCTAATCAGAGTTGCGGTAATCAATGCATAAACAAAATGAACCGTCTTTCTTAATTAACAATACCGAATGCTCAGAATATTGAGTTAGGCTAAATGAATCATCTTATTTTAAAACTTACTTAATCAGGGTTTCGATTCTTCTAATGATGGCACTAGCCGTCTTGGAGATTTCCTAATAATACATCCCTAAATGGGATATAAATCTTAACTCTACTAACCTTACAAGAGGTAAACAGGGTAGTCCTAGGAGAAGATAATCAAGATACAAGGAGGTTACAGAGATTTTCCAAATCTCAGGCTCCAGTTCATCTATCATATACTGTGTCGGATAAGTGACACATTTATGTTACGAGTCCATGAATTCCTTAATCGAAGACCTTTACTTGGTCAATTCCATTCTGGATATCTTCTTTGAATACCTTTAGCTGACTTTAGTACCATATGCCCATCGGGATATCTTTGAAGTTCCATGCATTAAACCTCCATACTGATCAGGCATGGAAGCAATCTATGGAACATATTAAAGATACACCAATCCTCATACGGCGCTTTTATCATACCATCTGGTATTCGCAATCGATAGAGATCAAGAGATATCAACTATATATGCTGACGCACTTCCTCTAGAGAGAGGATACTTCTAAAATTTTACGACTGAAGGTTTCTGACAAGAATAGAAGAAATGGTTCTTATGATTTCACCTGTAAGTTTTACCTTACACTTAACATCTGGGGTTCTTACGGGATAATTTCTAAAAGTTTGCTAAGCTTATGGTTTTATGAGAGACTTAGCAGTACCTGGAACCAAACGTAACTCTTAGCAATAAAATCACAATAAGGGATTTATCTGGTGTCATTATTAAGGTGAACTACCTCTAATCATTCATCAGGAGGGTTAAACGCCTCCATTCTTAATCCTTTTACTTAGCTATAAAATCCTTGACAAATTTTAGGGCGGTCTCAGCTTTGACTGGTTATTTCTTAATCTATAAAACATGAGTGGCTGAGGTAAATCCATAATGGATTTATAACAAACAGGCTTTGAAATTATAACGTGCCCTCTTATTGCCGGTGCTAACCACCAATAACTATTGCATTACGCTTAGATTTTGGGTAAGTGGAATAGGGCACTATCTCAGCCAATGAATTAAAATTTGCCACATACTGTCGACAATCTAAAACTTTTATGGTGAGAGTCCGAAAATTCTTATCCCATCTTTTTCCATTTCATGAAACGGGTAATAGGTTTTTCTAATAAGGTCCTTAAAACCTGGACCATCCCACACTGTATAAGGGGATCTTTCTTGTGGACTTCATTAATGTCCTTACTAATTAAGGGTGTTGCCATCGGATGGCTGTGATGCATATCTCACCGCGTTCTTTTCAGCGTAACCGATGATACACCTAATGATTTCTACTTCATCCAACAATTTCCTGCAATTGATGGTCCCTTTTTACTATTGAAGTCTCTTGACTTACAAGAGACGAAGTACTTTTAAGTATACCCAAAAATAATGGGCTCCTTGCCATATATGCCTTTGTTGGGTTTATTCTTCGCATTTGAAGTATGTATGAAGCTCTTCTCATAAGCAGCGACATGTGTTTTAGAGCAAACAGCATTTGGCTTCTTGAACCTTTTCATGAATTTTCTTATAGCTTTTCTAACAGCTACGTTATTCACAGTTTTGGCGATTAACTCCCTTAACATTGACGTTCATATTTGATGCACCATTAACATTTGTCGCATTTCTAGCATCGCGACTTTTGTTTGTCCCTTCTGAGTTTCCATACTCATAGCTTTGGTATATTTGATGCACCATTAACATTTACGCACCAATTTAACTTAGCTCTCGACTTTTGAAGCTAATCATTCATTTGTTAAGCAAATAAGTAAAGGTTTCTATCTTTATGTAAAACCCGTTTCATTATAGCATTAGACATTTGTACGATTATCAAATATAATCAAGTTCTACATATTAATTAGTAGACATCATGATTCCAAACACCTATTTATATGAACCAAAATCACTATTAAACCCCTTTCATGTGTCACACCCCGATATTTCCACGTACTGCTGGTGGGCCCGGTGGGGAGTATCGTGACGTAGTTGATATCATCATAGTCAAACAACACAAATTTAAATACACAGCGGAAGCAAAAGATAGATTCATTTCAACTAAGTAAAATTGTAATATTGAGTATCACAAAATAGTTGAAACAGATCCACAGGCGGATCAAATAAAAAGGAAATTGTTCTACAGACTTTAAAGGCATCTAAAGCTTGCGAGACTTGAGTAGTGATGCCTGGAGTAGCCAGCCTATTCCGTCTAGTACCTGCACTTAGCTTTTTTGGAAAATACGTCAGTTTACACTGGTAAATACAACTTAACTGACTCATTTTGAAAAGAGTTTAAAAATTAATTTGAATGCACTTAGGCAAAAATATCTTTTATAACTTAGGATAATTATTCAAAAATAATCTTGTATACAGTTTTACTTATTTGTCGTCTGTCAGTGCCGGTTTGTAGGGCCGGTCTAGATTAATTGACATGCCACAGGTATAATACCCACAAGGCTGATTCCTTTAAGTGGGCTACCAGTTTTTACATATGCAACTGTCAGGTGTACGCCTACACCCCGTGCTTAGGTCGTGGCCATTTCTTCGAATGATGCCAAGGATATCCGGGACATGGTCATTTAACCCCCAAGGGCCATACACCAAATAATACAAAATAAAGCGAGTTATGTAAATACATTAATCACAATCCGATTTAAATGACTACATACCCGACCAAGCGGTACTTTTATAGTACCGTATCCCAAGCCCGTATAGGGAAAATAAGTTAAGAGTATTTACCTAAGCAAATTTATACAATTTATCCCAGCCGTATACCACCAAGCAAGTACAGATAGCTTTTACTGGGCTCCTAAATCTAGAACGAAGGTTTTTAATAACCTATTAGATTCCTAACAGGTCTTTAATTAAGCCTAAGCTTAGACTGGTTAGTTTTAAAAAGGAAGACACGGTTCAAACGCATGATAAAGCAAAGACCGGTTTAGAATGTGGTTTTGACCCGACAAGCTTGTACGCTTGTTTAATATGGGTAACTTAAACACATTCTGAATTTTGAGACAAAAACGATATGGTTTGACCCGTTTCGGCTAATATATGCAAACTAGTTACATATGTCGATCCGAACGCGAAAAGTGCGTAACGAGTAACCAAATGAGTCATATACAAGTTTCCTAAGTTAATATGCCCTAAATATATTGTGATATCAGTAGGATACCTTCCATTATGCCCAAAACGAGTTTAAGACCAATTTATGCCCCGTAGGGGTATTTTGGTCATTTTAAAGGTTATAAGAGAGTTTAAATATCATTCTGAGTTACAGGTCTGATTAAATCAGTAATTATACTTAATTTAATAAGTCATATTAGTAGGGTATCATATATATGTGAAATTTATTAATTATAACCATACTATGCACCGTAGGGGCATTTTGGTAATTCCACAAAGGCTTAAAAAGGGCAAAACAGAGAATCTGAGTTTAAAACTTTTGCTTACTGTTAAAATATAGAAATTTACTGAAAATATCAGTAGGCATCAACCCTTATATATTTAAACTAGTTTTGATACATACTATACGTTAAAAACGCTAAAAAAGGCGATTTGGAGCCATTTCCTGGTTTTGTATAGAAAGCTGATATTTTTATTATTCCAGAAGGCTCAAAATATTTTATTTATTATATTAGATCAGTAGAAAAAGGTTTGGGGTCAAAAGGATTTGTAAAACTCATTTTATAGCCCAAAAGGGCAAAACCGGCAATTACCGAATCAAGCCTAGAACCCTATGTTATGCTCAGCCTAAAAATAAATAAAAATATTTAAAAATCCCAAAATATTATTTTATATCAGTAGGTAAAAATTTTGGTATCAAAAATTGGGTTTAGATAGGATATATGCTGATTACGCCGTTTAATTAATAAAAGGCTTTCTAATTACGCTATTGAGCATAACTCCTAATCTAGACCTCAAACTGATGTCAAATTTTAGGGACAAGTTTATAAATCAGTAATAAAGATTATTGTCCTCTCACATTTTCAAAATTCTCGTTTTAGGGTCAAAAGGGCATAACGGTCAACATTTAGGCATTTAACGGAAACAAGCATGAACTAGGATTTCTATGGAACCAAGTTGTATAACCTCGGAGGGTTATACTAACCTATAACCTGGTCCTAAAGGAATCCTAAGGCATATCAAAAGTAAGCTAAATCGGGTCAGAACTGAAAGTCAAAGCAAAAGTCAACTTTTGCGACTTTCGGTTCCGAACCAAGCCTATACTTAGAATTGTCGGGTTGAATCATGCTTAGACATGTTCAACTAATATTTACCAATTTATTAAAGAGAGAAAACTGATTTTATGGTTTTTATATTGATAGTTATTAATTTTATTTAAAACTAACCCGATTGACTTTTATTTGACCCGACAATTTAACTAAGTAAACGTGGTAATTAGGAGATGCCCTTTTGAGGGTTTAACACCTACCTAATTACGGTCACGTAGCCATGTTCGTTATGAACAATGGCTCAACCGTTTAAAAGTCAAAGCGTTTATCGAAAACGCTTGACTTTTCGGTTTAAAACGCTAAATATTTAAACTAAGCACGAAAGGACACTTACAAAGGGTCCAAGCAAGGATGGAATTGATCTAGGATGTTCAGGTATGAAGCACAAAGGCCCCAACTTAGAACAATTCAGATCATGGGTGAAATAAGAGCAAGAATTAAGTGGGTTTATATAGGATTTTGAGAGCCGTTAGGATTGTTCCTCGATAACCGTGCTTAAATATTGGCCCTCCATGTGTGCCCATGGTTTCTAAATACAATGGGTGTTGAAAACCAGCTCATGGTATTGAGAATTTTACCTAAAATCCCTTGAAAATGACAAAAATGCTGAAAATATGAATCTGCCCAGACCTGGGCGTAGGCTACGCTGCAGGGGGCGTAGCCTATGGCCTGCACAGCTCAAACAAACTTTCAAAAGTGCAGTTTTGGTCCCTGCTTGCATAATAATGTGTTTCTGACACATCTAAGGCCTGTTAACCTCATTTCAAGGCTCTAACATGATGCCTAAATATAGGGGACATGAAACATGCTCAAAAACATGTCGGATGTCGGTTCGTTTGGCCGTACGGTCACGTTGTTTGTCTAATTACGACGAAACACGGACGGACGCGAAAAACGATCCAAACTACGCGACGAATGGAATTTTATCAAGCCATACACTAAAATAAAATATTTTAGTGCTTACATAAATTTTTGGGTGCCCGGGTATATTCAAAATGTGAGATATGCGCGAAAATGCAAACTTGTGCACTTTTTGACACTTTTAGTCCCTGCATGACTTAAAAGTTTATTTTTGCGCATCAAACACCTCCAAACCTATATCTAAGCTAGGTAAGGGATATTTAGGGTATGTTTAACTTACGATCATATTCCGGAAGGTCCGATACCCTACGAATCGACATACTTGCAGTTTGACGCAAATAGTCCTTTAATTGCGCAAAGTAGCGTTAAATGCCGTTTTATGATATCCAAGCCTTCCATGGCCCATATTGATCATTCCCAAGCATATACTTAAATTTTACTACGCTCTCGTTCGCTTAGATGGTCACCGAAAGGCGTAGATTCGAAAGTTGACGCTTTAGGTCCCTCTATTGCGCAAACTTGCGCATCTCATCATTTAATAGCATTGAAACCTTATCTAATCCATATTAGGCATTCTTGAAAGTATTATTAAACATCACGATACTTCGGGTTCGCTAAAAGGTCATTCAGAGGTATAATTAAACATATTGACACTTTTAGTCCCTCTAACTTGCAAAGTTGCGTGTAACGTTACTTATAGGCATAAAAACCTTAGACGGCCATTACTTGGCATTCCCGAGAGTATAATCAAATATCATGAAGCTCCCGGTTTGTTAAAAGGTCACTCAGAGGTAAGAATTAACGTGTTGACGCTTTTAACCCTTCATCGCGCAAACTTTCAATTAATTACGCAAACGGCTACACTTAATCATCAAGTGGCTCATTTGTGAATATAAACATCGTAAGAGATTATTTAGAAACTTATTTTAGGTATGCTATCACTTCCAGTCCTTTCATAATCAAAGTTTTCGATTTTTCAAAAAAATTAGTCCCTTAAATTCAATGTTTGACTTTATTAGGGTTTATTACACGTGTCAATACATCATTGGATGTGATTTTACGAGGTGTTACATCCTCACCCCCTTAAAGGAAATCTCGACCTCAAGATTTGCTAAAATGCTGGAAGTACTTTTTGTCACATAATGGACCTAATTTCTATAGCATATCTGGAGCCTCTCCAAGCTCCCAAGTTGGCCTCTATAATAGGTACATGTATCCTTTTGGGGCTTCTTAACTTGCCGATCTTTAATTGATACGGGTTTCTCATCAAACCAAAAATCTTCATTAATCTGCATATCATTAGATGATAGTGCTTCGTGACTTATTAGGGAAATATATCCTTAAACCATTAGTGTGGGTTTCATTGCGAGTTTCACCAAGCTCCTTAAATGGGTTTTAGCTCATAAGCTATTTGATCTTGATACATTCGATTCCTTCGAATGATTTTATATATTCAGAGCTTAACTAGTCTGATAATTAACAAATTGGCACACCCTTCCAGGGTGATATCTTTTGTTGAACCTTATTCCTTAACAAAAACTTAGGAGGGTTGCTATATTCATAAATCCTTGATTTTCTGCCGAATACTGGCAACTTACAGATGATTATGGATTTGTTTGATCTTATTCGTTGTTTCCAAGGCAACTTTTCAGATCATGATAATTGGACTTACCAATCTTTTGTCCAACATTAGATGTTTAACATTCCATCTATACAAGGTCTCCCAAGGAGCAGCCTTAATACTTATACATCAATTATTATAGAAAAGCTTATCTCAAGGTGAGATGGTTATTCCAATCACTGCTTAAAACTAATCTTAAGGGATGGCTAACCCTTGCCGTTAGTCGAGCAAATCGACGATCCTGGGCAGCTGATGGAAATTCTTAATTGTTGCCTAATCAGAGTTGCGGTAATCAATGCATAAACAAAATGAACCGTCTTTCTTAATTAACAATACCGAATGCTCAGAATATTGAGTTAGGCTAAATGAATCATCTTATTTTAAAACTTACTTAATCAGGGTTTCGATTCTTCTAATGATGGCACTAGCCGTCTTGGAGATTTCCTAATAATACATCCCTAAATGGGATATAAATCTTAACTCTACTAACCTTACAAGAGGTAAACAGGGTAGTCCTAGGAGAAGATAATCAAGATACAAGGAGGTTACAGAGATTTTCCAAATCTCAGGCTCCAGTTCATCTATCATATACTGTGTCGGATAAGTGACACATTTATGTTACGAGTCCATGAATTCCTTAATCGAAGACCTTTACTTGGTCAATTCCATTCTGGATATCTTCTTTGAATACCTTTAGCTGACTTTAGTACCATATGCCCATCGGGATATCTTTGAAGTTCCATGCATTAAACCTCCATACTGATCAGGCATGGAAGCAATCTATGGAACATATTAAAGATACACCAATCCTCATACGGCGCTTTTATCATACCATCTGGTATTCGCAATCGATAGAGATCAAGAGATATCAACTATATATGCTGACGCACTTCCTCTAGAGAGAGGATACTTCTAAAATTTTACGACTGAAGGTTTCTGACAAGAATAGAAGAAATGGTTCTTATGATTTCGCCTGTAAGTTTTACCTTACACTTAACATCTGGGGTTCTTACGGGATAATTTCTAAAAGTTTGCTAAGCTTATGGTTTTATGAGAGACTTAGCAGTACCTGAAACCAAACGTAACTCTTAGCAATAAAATCACAATAAGGGATTTATCTGGTGTCATTATTAAGGTGAACTACCTCTAATCATTCATCAGGAGGGTTAAACGCCTCCATTCTTAATCCTTTTACTTAGCTATAAAATCCTTGACAAATTTTAGGGCGGTCTCAGCTTTGACTGGTTATTTCTTAATCTATAAAACATGAGTGGCTGAGGTAAATCCATAATGGATTTATAACAAACAGGCTTTGAAATTATAACGTGCCCTCTTATTGCCGGTGCTAACCACCAATAACTATTGCATTACGCTTAGATTTTGGGTAAGTGGAATAGGGCACTATCTCAGCCAATGAATTAAAATTTGCCACATACTGTCGACAATCTAAAACTTTTATGGTGAGAGTCCGAAAATTCTTATCCCATCTTTTTCCATTTCATGAAACGGGTAATAGGTTTTTCTAATAAGGTCCTTAAAACCTGGACCATCCCACACTGTATAAGGGGATCTTTCTTGTGGACTTCATTAATGTCCTTACTAATTAAGGGTGTTGCCATCGGATGGCTGTGATGCATATCTCACCGCGTTCTTTTCAGCGTAACCGATGATACACCTAATGATTTCTACTTCATCCAACAATTTCCTGCAATTGATGGTCCCTTTTTACTATTGAAGTCTCTTGACTTACAAGAGACGAAGTACTTTTAAGTATACCCAAAAATAATGGGCTCCTTGCCATATATGCCTTTGTTGGGTTTATTCTTCGCATTTGAAGTATGTATGAAGCTCTTCTCATAAGCAGCGACATGTGTTTTAGAGCAAACAGCATTTGGCTTCTTGAACCTTTTCATGAATTTTCTTATAGCTTTTCTAACAGCTACGTTATTCACAGTTTTGGCGATTAACTCCCTTAACATTGACGTTCATATTTGATGCACCATTAACATTTGTCGCATTTCTAGCATCGCGACTTTTGTTTGTCCCTTCTGAGTTTCCATACTCATAGCTTTGGTATATTTGATGCACCATTAACATTTACGCACCAATTTAACTTAGCTCTCGACTTTTGAAGCTAATCATTCATTTGTTAAGCAAATAAGTAAAGGTTTCTATCTTTATGTAAAACCCGTTTCATTATAGCATTAGACATTTGTACGATTATCAAATATAATCAAGTTCTACATATTAATTAGTAGACATCATGATTCCAAACACCTATTTATATGAACCAAAATCACTATTAAACCCCTTTCATGTGTCACACCCCGATATTTCCACGTACTGCTGGTGGGCCCGGTGGGGAGTATCGTGACGTAGTTGATATCATCATAGTCAAACAACACAAATTTAAATACACAGCGGAAGCAAAAGATAGATTCATTTCAACTAAGTAAAATTGTAATATTGAGTATCACAAAATAGTTGAAACAGATCCACAGGCGGATCAAATAAAAAGGAAATTGTTCAACAGACTTTAAAGGCATCTAAAGCTTGCGAGACTTGAGTAGTGATGCCTGGAGTAGCCAGCCTATTCCGTCTAGTACCTGCACTTAGCTTTTTTGGAAAATACGTCAGTTTACACTGGTAAATACAACTTAACTGACTCATTTTGAAAAGAGTTTAAAAATTAATTTGAATGCACTTAGGCAAAAATATCTTTTATAACTTAGGATAATTATTCAAAAATAATCTTGTATACAGTTTTACTTATTTGTCGTCTGTCAGTGCCGGTTTGTAGGGCCGGTCTAGATTAATTGACATGCCACAGGTATAATACCCACAAGGCTGATTCCTTTAAGTGGGCTACCAGTTTTTACATATGCAACTGTCAGGTGTACGCCTACACCCCGTGCTTAGGTCGTGGCCATTTCTTCGAATGATGCCAAGGATATCCGGGACATGGTCATTTAACCCCCAAGGGCCATACACCAAATAATACAAAATAAAGCGAGTTATGTAAATACATTAATCACAATCCGATTTAAATGACTACATACCCGACCAAGCGGTACTTTTATAGTACCGTATCCCAAGCCCGTATAGGGAAAATAAGTTAAGAGTATTTACCTAAGCAAATTTATACAATTTATCCCAGCCGTATACCACCAAGCAAGTACAGATAGCTTTTACTGGGCTCCTAAATCTAGAACGAAGGTTTTTAATAACCTATTAGATTCCTAACAGGTCTTTAATTAAGCCTAAGCTTAGACTGGTTAGTTTTAAAAAGGAAGACACGGTTCAAACGCATGATAAAGCAAAGACCGGTTTAGAATGTGGTTTTGACCCGACAAGCTTGTACGCTTGTTTAATATGGGTAACTTAAACACATTCTGAATTTTGAGACAAAAACGATATGGTTTGACCCGTTTCGGCTAATATATGCAAACTAGTTACATATGTCGATCCGAACGCGAAAAGTGCGTAACGAGTAACCAAATGAGTCATATACAAGTTTCCTAAGTTAATATGCCCTAAATATATTGTGATATCAGTAGGATACCTTCCATTATGCCCAAAACGAGTTTAAGACCAATTTATGCCCCGTAGGGGTATTTTGGTCATTTTAAAGGTTATAAGAGAGTTTAAATATCATTCTGAGTTACAGGTCTGATTAAATCAGTAATTATACTTAATTTAATAAGTCATATTAGTAGGGTATCATATATATGTGAAATTTATTAATTATAACCATACTATGCACCGTAGGGGCATTTTGGTAATTCCACAAAGGCTTAAAAAGGGCAAAACAGAGAATCTGAGTTTAAAACTTTTGCTTACTGTTAAAATATAGAAATTTACTGAAAATATCAGTAGGCATCAACCCTTATATATTTAAACTAGTTTTGATACATACTATACGTTAAAAACGCTAAAAAAGGCGATTTGGAGCCATTTCCTGGTTTTGTATAGAAAGCTAATATTTTTATTATTCCAGAAGGCTCAAAATATTTTATTTATTATATTAGATCAGTATAAAAAGGTTTGGGGTCAAAAGGATTTGTAAAACTCATTTTATAGCCCAAAAGGGCAAAACCGGCAATTACCGAATCAAGCCTAGAACCCTATGTTATGCTCAGCCTAAAAATAAATAAAAATCTTTAAAAATCCCAAAATATTATTTTATATCAGTAGGTAAAAATTTTGGTATCAAAAATTGGGTTTAGATAGGATATATGCTGATTACGCCGTTTAATTAATAAAAGGCTTTCTAATTACGCTATTGAGCATAACTCCTAATCTAGACCTCAAACTGATGTCAAATTTTAGGGACAAGTTTATAAATCAGTAATAAAGATTATTGTCCTCTCACATTTTCAAAATTCTCGTTTTAGGGTCAAAAGGGCATAACGGTCAACATTTAGGCATTTAACGGAAACAAGCATGAACTAGGATTTCTATGGAACCAAGTTGTATAACCACGGAGGGTTATACTAACCTATAACCTGGTCCTAAAGGAATCCTAAGGCATATCAAAAGTAAGCTAAATCGGGTCAGAACTGAAAGTCAAAGCAAAAGTCAACTTTTGCGACTTTCGGTTCCGAACCAAGCCTATACTTAGAATTGTCGGGTTGAATCATGCTTAGACATGTTCAACTAATATTTACCAATTTATTAAAGAGAGAACACTGATTTTATGGTTTTTATATTGATAGTTATTAATTTTATTTAAAACTAACCCGATTGACTTTTATTTGACCCGACAATTTAACTAAGTAAACGTGGTAATTAGGAGATGCCCTTTTGAGGGTTTAACACCTACCTAATTACGGTCACGTAGCCATGTTCGTTATGAACAATGGCTCAACCGTTTAAAAGTCAAAGCGTTTATCGAAAACGCTTGACTTTTCGGTTTAAAACGCTAAATATTTAAACTAAGCACGAAAGGACACTTACAAAGGGTCCAAGCAAGGATGGAATTGATCTAGGATGTTCAGGTATGAAGCACAAAGGCCCCAACTTAGAACAATTCAGATCATGGGTGAAATAAGAGCAAGAATTAAGTGGGTTTATATAGGATTTTGAGAGCCGTTAGGATTGTTCCTCGATAACCGTGCTTAAATATTGGCCCTCCATGTGTGCCCATGGTTTCTAAATACAATGGGTGTTGAAAACCAGCTCATGGTATTGAGAATTTTACCTAAAATCCCTTGAAAATGACAAAAATGCTGAAAATATGAATCTGCCCAGACCTGGGCGTAGGCTACGCTGCAGGGGGCGTAGCCTATGGCCTGCACAGCTCAAACAAACTTTCAAAAGTGCAGTTTTGGTCCCTGCTTGCATAATAATGTGTTTCTGACACATCTAAGGCCTGTTAACCTCATTTCAAGGCTCTAACATGATGCCTAAATATAGGGGACATGAAACATGCTCAAAAACATGTCGGATGTCGGTTCGTTTGGCCGTACGGTCACGTTGTTTGTCTAATTACGACGAAACACGGACGGACGCGAAAAACGATCCAAACTACGCGACGAATGGAATTTTATCAAGCCATACACTAAAATAAAATATTTTAGTGCTTACATAAATTTTTGGGTGCCCGGGTATATTCAAAATGTGAGATATGCGCGAAAATGCAAACTTGTGCACTTTTTGACACTTTTAGTCCCTGCATGACTTAAAAGTTTATTTTTGCGCATCAAACACCTCCAAACCTATATCTAAGCTAGGTAAGGGATATTTAGGGTATGTTTAACTTACGATCATATTCCGGAAGGTCCGATACCCTACGAATCGACATACTTGCAGTTTGACGCAAATAGTCCTTTAATTGCGCAAAGTAGCGTTAAATGCCGTTTTATGATATCCAAGCCTTCCATGGCCCATATTGATCATTCCCAAGCATATACTTAAATTTTACTACGCTCTCGTTCGCTTAGATGGTCACCGAAAGGCGTAGATTCAAAAGTTGACGCTTTAGGTCCCTCTATTGCGCAAACTTGCGCATCTCATCATTTAATAGCATTGAAACCTTATCTAATCCATATTAGGCATTCTTGAAAGTATTATTAAACATCACGATACTTCGGGTTCGCTAAAAGGTCATTCAGAGGTATAATTAAACATATTGACACTTTTAGTCCCTCTAACTTGCAAAGTTGCGTGTAACTTTACTTATAGGCATAAAAACCTTAGACGGCCATTACTTGGCATTCCCGAGAGTATAATCAAATATCATGAAGCTCCCGGTTTGTTAAAAGGTCACTCAGAGGTAAGAATTAACGTGTTGACGCTTTTAACCCTTCATCGCGCAAACTTTCAATTAATTACGCAAACGGCTACACTTAATCATCAAGTGGCTCATTTGTGAATATAAACATCGTAAGAGATTATTTAGAAACTTATTTTAGGTATGCTATCACTTCCAGTCCTTTCATAATCAAAGTTTTCGATTTTTCGAAAAAATTAGTCCCTTAAATTCAATGTTTGACTTTATTAGGGTTTATTACACGTGTCAATACATCATTGGATGTGATTTTACGAGGTGTTACATCCTCACCCCCTTAAAGGAAATCTCGACCTCAAGATTTGCTAAAATGCTGGAAGTACTTTTTGTCACATAATGGACCTAATTTCTATAGCATATCTGGAGCCTCTCCAAGCTCCCAAGTTGGCCTCTATAATAGGTACATGTATCCTTTTGGGGCTTCTTAACTTGCCGATCTTTAATTGATACGGGTTTCTCATCAAACCAAAAATCTTCATTAATCTGCATATCATTAGATGATAGTGCTTCGTGACTTATTAGGGAAATATATCCTTAAACCATTAGTGTGGGTTTCATTGCGAGTTTCACCAAGCTCCTTAAATGGGTTTTAGCTCATAAGCTATTTGATCTTGATACATTCGATTCCTTCGAATGATTTTATATATTCAGAGCTTAACTAGTCTGATAATTAACAAATTGGCACACCCTTCCAGGGTGATATCTTTTGTTGAACCTTATTCCTTAACAAAAACTTAGGAGGGTTGCTATATTCATAAATCCTTGATTTTCTGCCAAATACTGGCAACTTACAGATGATTATGGATTTGTTTGATCTTATTCGTTG
Source organism: Helianthus tuberosus (assembly GCA_030545235.1). NCBI lineage: Eukaryota > Viridiplantae > Streptophyta > Magnoliopsida > Asterales > Asteraceae > Helianthus > Helianthus tuberosus. Next base: position 123,676,841 of record CM060443.1, on the reverse strand, counting down.
TTTCCAAGGCAACTTTTCAGATCATGATAATTGGACTTACCAATCTTTTGTCCAACATTAGATGTTTAACATTCCATCTATACAAGGTCTCCCAAGGAGCAGCCTTAATACTTATACATCAATTATTATAGAAAAGCTTATCTCAAGGTGAGATGGTTATTCCAATCACTGCTTAAAACTAATCTTAAGGGATGGCTAACCCTTGCCGTTAGTCGAGCAAATCGACGATCCTGGGCAGCTGATGGAAATTCTTAATTGTTGCCTAATCAGAGTTGCGGTAATCAATGCATAAACAAAATGAACCGTCTTTCTTAATTAACAATACCGAATGCTCAGAATATTGAGTTAGGCTAAATGAATCATCTTATTTTAAAACTTACTTAATCAGGGTTTCGATTCTTCTAATGATGGCACTAGCCGTCTTGGAGATTTCCTAATAATACATCCCTAAATGGGATATAAATCTTAACTCTACTAACCTTACAAGAGGTAAACAGGGTAGTCCTAGGAGAAGATAATCAAGATACAAGGAGGTTACAGAGATTTTCCAAATCTCAGGCTCCAGTTCATCTATCATATACTGTGTCGGATAAGTGACACATTTATGTTACGAGTCCATGAATTCCTTAATCGAAGACCTTTACTTGGTCAATTCCATTCTGGATATCTTCTTTGAATACCTTTAGCTGACTTTAGTACCATATGCCCATCGGGATATCTTTGAAGTTCCATGCATTAAACCTCCATACTGATCAGGCATGGAAGCAATCTATGGAACATATTAAAGATACACCAATCCTCATACGGCGCTTTTATCATACCATCTGGTATTCGCAATCGATAGAGATCAAGAGATATCAACTATATATGCTGACGCACTTCCTCTAGAGAGAGGATACTTCTAAAATTTTACGACTGAAGGTTTCTGACAAGAATAGAAGAAATGGTTCTTATGATTTCGCCTGTAAGTTTTACCTTACACTTAACATCTGGGGTTCTTACGGGATAATTTCTAAAAGTTTGCTAAGCTTATGGTTTTATGAGAGACTTAGCAGTACCTGAAACCAAACGTAACTCTTAGCAATAAAATCACAATAAGGGATTTATCTGGTGTCATTATTAAGGTGAACTACCTCTAATCATTCATCAGGAGGGTTAAACGCCTCCATTCTTAATCCTTTTACTTAGCTATAAAATCCTTGACAAATTTTAGGGCGGTCTCAGCTTTGACTGGTTATTTCTTAATCTATAAAACATGAGTGGCTGAGGTAAATCCATAATGGATTTATAACAAACAGGCTTTGAAATTATAACGTGCCCTCTTATTGCCGGTGCTAACCACCAATAACTATTGCATTACGCTTAGATTTTGGGTAAGTGGAATAGGGCACTATCTCAGCCAATGAATTAAAATTTGCCACATACTGTCGACAATCTAAAACTTTTATGGTGAGAGTCCGAAAATTCTTATCCCATCTTTTTCCATTTCATGAAACGGGTAATAGGTTTTTCTAATAAGGTCCTTAAAACCTGGACCATCCCACACTGTATAAGGGGATCTTTCTTGTGGACTTCATTAATGTCCTTACTAATTAAGGGTGTTGCCATCGGATGGCTGTGATGCATATCTCACCGCGTTCTTTTCAGCGTAACCGCTGATACACCTAATGGTTTCTACTTCATCCAACAATTTCCTGCAATTGATGGTCCCTTTTTACTATTGAAGTCTCTTGACTTACAAGAGACGAAGTACTTTTAAGTATACCCAAAAATAATGGGCTCCTTGCCATATATGCCTTTGTTGGGTTTATTCTTCGCATTTGAAGTATGTATGAAGCTCTTCTCATAAGCAGCGACATGTGTTTTAGAGCAAACAACATTTGGCTTCTTGAACCTTTTCATGAATTTTCTTATAGCTTTTCTAACAGCTACGTTATTCGCAGTTTTAGCGATTAACTCCCTTAACATTGAGGCTCATATTTGATGCACCATTAACATTTGTCGCATTTCTAGCATCGCGACTTTTGTTTGTCCCTTCTGAGTTTCCATACTCATAGCTTTGGTATATTTGATGCACCATTAACATTTACGCACCAATTTAACTTAGCTCTCGACTTTTGAAGCTAATCATTCATTTGTTAAGCGGTTGGCAACATAATAGTCAAACAACACAATATATATGAACGCACAGCGGAAGCAAAAGATAAATATATTACAATCCAAATATAAAGTAATATCAAAGTATTACAACGTAAAGTAGAGGATCCACAGGCGGATCTTCAAACATAAACATTGTTCAACAGACTTTAGACGCCTAGAACTTGCAAGATTCCTTATTAACGCCCTGAGCTTCCAGCCAATTACGTTCAGTACCTGTCACTTAACCCTTTTGGAAAATACGTCAGTTTTCACTGGTAAATACACTCAACCGACTCATTTTGAAAAGGTTTAATAAAATTGATTTGAATGCACGTGGCACAAACTCTTTATAACTTGGGACAATTATATTTATAATCTTGTATACAGATTTACATGTTCGTTGTACGTTCAGGGCCCGATGTAGAAATCGAGTCAGATTAACAGACACACCACAAGTATAGGCCCACAAGAGAGTGAGATACCGTTTTCCCTTAAGCAACTGTCAGGTGTATGCCTACACCTCGTGCTTAAGACGTGGCCATTTTATAATACAATGATGTCAAGGATATCCGGGACATGGTCATTAACCCCTAAAGGCTTTTATTTCAAACAATACCGATTAAAACGAGTTACCTCAATAATTTAATCACAATACGATTGAACATTCGATACCCGACCAAGCGGTATTATTATAATACCGTATCCCAAGCCCGTATAGGGAAAATAAGTTAAGAGTATTTACCTGAGCTAGCAATGCAATTTATACTCAACCGTAATTTCTAATCAGCAAGCACAAGTACTTTTACTGGGGCTCTTAATCTGGAACGAAGGTTTTATAATAACCTATTAGAATCCTAGCGGGTCTTTAATTAAGCCTTGACTTAGACCGGTTAGTTTTCAAAAGAAAGATACGGTTCAAACGCATGATAAAGCGAAGACCGGATTAGAATGTGGTTTTGACCCGACAAGCTTGTATGCTTGTTTAATATGGTTAACTTAAACACATTCTGGATTTTGAGATAAAAATGATATGGTTTGACCCGTTTCGGCTAATATATGCAAACTAGTTACATAAGCCGATCCGAAAGCGAACAATGCGTAACGAGTAACCAATTAAATCATATACAGGTTTCCTAAGTTAATATGCCTTTAATATGTTGTGATATCAGTAGGATACCTTCCATTATGCCCAAAACGAGTTAAATCTCAAAATAAGCCCCGTAGGGGTATTTTGGTCATTTAAAAGGTTATAAAGGAGTTTAAATGAGGTTCTGAGATTTGGGTCCGAATACATCAGTAAAATAATTTATTTTAATAGGTCATATCAGTTGGTAATAAGACTTATGTGATAAAATGGTTTTAAACCCAAACTATGCGTCTAATACGCTTTAAAAGCCATTTTAAGCCATTTCCGGGTTCTACAGGAAATCTGAGTTTTCTGATCAGGTTATAAAGTTTAAAATACTTTGTTTATTATATAAAATCAGTAGCAATTGGATTGGTGTCAAAATACTATGTAAAACTCATTTTATGACCGAAAAGGGTATATTCGGTGTTTACCGAATTAATGCCATAACCTTAGGTTATGAGCAGGTTAAAAATCTTTAAAAATCTCAAAATATTATATTACATCAGTGGGTAAAAGGTTTGGTGTCAAAAATTGGGTTTAGATAGGCCTTATGCTAATTGCGCCTTTTAATTACTAAAAGGCGTTATAATTACGCTAATGAGCATAACTCCTAATCTAGACCTCCAACTGATGTAAAATTTTAGGAACATGTTTATAACTCAGTAACAAAGGTTATTGTCTTTTCACATATCCAAAATTCTTGTTTTATGGTCAAAAGGGCATATTGGTCAACATTTAAGCAATTAACGGAAACATGTAAACGAATCGGATAATCAATGAACCCACCACAGAGGGTTATGCTAACATGTAGCCTGGTCCTAAGGAAGCTCTAAGGCATTTCCAAATCATACTAAATCGGGTCAGAACTGAAGTCAAAGCAAAAGTCAATTTATGCGACTTTCGGTTCCGAACCGGGTCTCTACTGAAAATTGTCGGGTTGAACATGTTTAGACATGTTCTTACATTCATTACCAAGTTATATTAATGATCAAACAGGTTTTATGGGTTCTACATTGCTAATTAGGCATAAATTGGAAATTAAGCATTCTGTTGACTTTTTAATAACAAGTTTGACCCGACATTTGACCTAGTTAGAGTGGGAATCAGAGGGTGCCCTTTTAAGGGTTTATTGCCCACATAATTACCAACTTATAACTACTTTCAATTCGACTAATCACTGGACCATTAGTGATTAATCGCTAAGTCAACCGTTAATTATGACGGTTTGACTTTTAAGCTTAAACTAAGCAAAAACTTAACTAAGAAAGGTTAAGCATACTTACTGAAGTCCTATGCACGATTAGGAAGAACTTGGGTCTGCTCTTAAGCTCCAAGAAGCTCCAGAAATGCAGAAATGAGGTGTGAAGAAATGGTTGCAATCTTGTGGCCTTTTATAGTGTTCAAAACCTCATGGATTGTTGACACATAAGCCTAACCATGGCCATGGATCATTTCCAGATGTCCCTAAGTGTCTAGGGGTTGTTTAGGGGTCGTCCAAGATGAGGAAAATCATTTTAAGTCGGTTAGAATGGAGATGGCAGGCAAAAGCCCAAGGATTTCGGATCAGAGGGCCCCTCGCACCACGCGTAGGTTCCCATAGGGGGCCTCGCGTCACGCGATGCCCCTTCTGATCCAAATCAAATTTTTGATTTTTAACATTTTGGTCCTTGGTCCAAGTAAAGGTGTTTCAACATTATTTCTTGCATTATGAGCCCTCAAAATTTACTTATAAGGGCTTCAAGGCTTATACCCATTTTGTTAAGTCCTCGGTTTTCTTTATGTTCACCCGAAAAGTCATAAACTTCATCATTGAAGCTTTTAACCCCTTGTATACGAATTTGATCATAACTTTCTCATACGATAACAAAACTTTATGAAATTTATATCGTGCATTCTAGTAAGCATAATTAACCGTTACAAAGCTTTGGGTGTGCTAAAAGGTCACTCAGAGGTATACTTTAAACATGTTGACACATTTAACCCTTGTAGTTTGTAATCTCTCACTTTCTTTCATTTTTAGCCTCGTATGATCCATGATTTATTCGTTTGAAGGTATGAGCACCATGTAGGGTTTTTGTAAAGTATATTTATCCCTTGTTGACAATTTGAACCCTTATATTCAGATACTTTCCATGTTTGTCAACTTTAGTCCTTCTAGAACATTCTTTCATATGTTCTAACCTATGACACGTGTCAATACATTATGAGACGTGAATTTTCGAGGTGTTACATCCTCACCCCCTTAAAAGAAATCTCGACCTCGAGATTTGTTAATATGATGGAAGTTCTTTTTGTCGCATAGTGGACTTAACTTCTATAACATTTTTGGAGTCTTTCCAAGCTCCCAAATTGATCCCTATATTAGGCACATGTATCTTTTTGGGGCTCCTTAACCTGTCGATCTTCAATCGATACAGGATACTCATCACATCATAAATCTACGTATCATTATGTGACAGTGCTTTTTGACTTATTAGCGAAACACATCCCTCTGTCACTAGTGTGCAATGTATTGCAAGCTCCGCCAAGCTCCTTAAATAGGTTTTAGCTTAAAGGCTACTTGATCTTGATACATTCGATTTTCTTTGAATGATTCTATATATATTCAGAGCTTAACTAGCCTGATAATTTAATAAATTTGGCACACCCTTCCTGGGTGATATCTTTGGTTGAACCTTATCCTTAACATGAATTTAGGAGGTTTGCTATTTTCATTAATCCTTGATTTTCTGCCGAATACTGGCATCTTACAGATGATTATGTATTTGCGTGATCTTATTTGTTGTTTCTAATGCAACTTTCAGATCCTGTTAATTGGACTTACCAATCTGTTGTCCTATTAATAGGCGTTTAACATTCCATCTATACAAGGTCTTCAAAGGAGCAGCCTTGATGCTTATATATCAACTATTATAGTAAAGCTTATCTTAAGGTGAGATGGTTATCCCAACCTTTGCTTAAAACTATTCTTAAGGAATAACTAATCCTTATAGCTAGTTGAATAACTCGACGATCCTGGGTAGTTGATGGCGATTCTTAATCGTTGTCTAAATAGGGTTGCGGTAATGAATGCATAAGCAAAATGAACCGTCTTTCTTATTTAGCAATATCAAACTCTTGGAATATCAAGTTAGGCTATATGAATCTCTTATCTTAAAATTTACTTAATTAGGGTTTTGATTATTCCATAATCAATCATGGAGTTCTACAACACTCCAACCCAAAGTGGGATGTTAATCTTAACTCTACTTGCCTCTCGGGAGGTAAACGGGGTAGTCTTTGCAGAAGGTAATCAAGACACACGGAGATTACAGAGATTTTTCCAAATCTCGGCTCCAGTTCATTTATCCTTGCCTGTGTCAGATAAGTGGCATATTTATGTTACGAGTCCACAGATTTAATCAGAGGCACTTACTTGGACAATTCCATTCTGGATATCTTCTTTGAATACTATTAGTTGACTATAGTACCATATGATCATTGGGATATCTTTGTGGTTCCATGCATTAAACCTCCATACTGATCAGGCATGGAAGCAATCTATGGAACTTATTAAGATACATCAATTTTCATACGGCGGTTTTGTCATACCATTTGGTATTCGTAATCAATAGGGATTAAAGAGATATCAATTACATGCGAATGTCTTTTGTCTATGGAGAGGGTACATTAGAATTTTATGACTTAAAGATTTCTGACAGGAACAGAAGAAATGGTTCCTATTACTAAATGAATCAATTTCTTGGTTGCGATCCGACAACTGCTATTCCTCATCCTCATGGCCTTATATACTAACCATGGTTTCATTAAACCATACAGGCCAATATAGCATTAACATTCTTAATGAATATTATTTAATAAATATCAATTATACTTAGCCTAGGTCACAAAAGACCATTAATGGCATTTAAAGTTTGGTCCAAATCCATCATCTTTTTGACAGGGAATCAAAATGTCACATCTGTCTTTATTATAGTGATGAATTTGGATAGTTTGAAAGCTTGCCATAAGGATATCAGAAATGAGTGATTCCTAATAGATATAAAATATCAATCTAAGGTTTGTTGGAGTATTTTCTATAGTGTCATCGGCCAATTTCTACCTCGCGTTAAATGACCGGAGTCCAAATCAGGCGGGGACAACAGTTCTCAACATTTATCGTTCATTATAGAATCATATGTGCCAGCATCAAATAAATTCTTGCATAAACTGTTTGATAAGGAAAGGTACCTGCTATGTAATTGTCATTCTGCACCATCTCCTGGGCGTTCATCATGCGTTTGTTTTCTTGGCCTCTTCGGGCTTCTTCTGATTTCTAGGGCAGTTGGTCTTGATATGCCCCTTCTCGTTGCAACCATAACAGGTTGCGTCTTTCAATTTCTTGCAATCCAAGGTTGTATGTTCCCTAGACTTGCAAATCCCACAAGGTAGAGGCTGAGATTCAAATCTGCACTTCTCGAGGTGGTATTTTTGACAAGTTTCGCACCTGGTCTTCCCACCCGACTGCTGGCTGTCTTTCTTAAACCCGGAACTCTTCTTATCCTTAGAGTTCCTCTTCCTATCGGAGCGATGAGAATCCTCATCCTCCCTTTTACGCTTTCCTTCTTCAGAGGCTTTGGCAGCCTTGTTTCTGACCACATCGAGTGTGAGAGATAGCGACAGATCTGCCGCTGACCTGAATGTAGTAGGTCTTGAATCCTTAACACTGCCTTTGATTTCTGGGGCTAAACCCCCAATGAAGCGAGCAATTCTCTTGGGTTCTGGTGTTACTAGGTAAGGAACCAGTCTGGACAGGGTATTGAAACTGGTGAGGTAAGCTTGACAATCTAAGTTTGTCATAACCAATGATAAGAAATCTGACTCAATCCTCTCAACCTCGTGTTAAGGGCAGTAGTTCTCCATAATGAGAGCAACAAACTGTTCCCATGACATGTTGTAAAGTGGGATCTTCCCAGCAGCTTGAATGAGGGCCTTCCACCATGCCAGTGCCTCTCCCTTGAACGATTGGGATACATACTTCACTACATCCCTCTCAGCACAACCGCTGATCGACGACTGTGTCCATTTCATCCAACCAGGTCATACAATCGATTGCTCCTTTCTCCCCAGTGAAATCCTGGGGTTTGCAGGAAACAAAGTATTTATAGGTACAGGATTTGGTATGCGGTTCATTATCGAACACTATCCTCTTGGATGGAACACTGAGTTGATTAGATGAACGTCGATCATCATCTTTCTTTGGCTCGTCTTTCTTTGAGGGTGGCTTGCTATGAGCCTCAGAATGAGTCTTGGGGACAGACTTAGAGTGGGGTACAGATGAGGCTTTACTATGAGTCCCACTATACTCCCTAAATTGCTCCTTTACAGCTTTAGATACAGCTGTATGAATCAGTGTACGAAGTTCTCCTCTGGTTATATTAATCCTATCATCATCACGGTTTTCCAGAGGATGACTGTTTATCTCGTTAGAGTCAGCCATGTAGGTAGTTTTAATTGCTACAAAAAGAAATAAGGGCAAGGTTTATTTAGAAGCCCATACAGTACTATCGTTCTTGACGATTTATTAACCATGGTTTTTAATAACTATTTTGGTTAATTTGTTAAGCATGCATATATTTAGGATCTTTATTACAATCCCTAATTATAATTTAATAATGGCACAAAAGGCCTAGTCACGTAGACAAGTTTAATTTATAAGCCATGATTTCAGAGAATCGAGGCATTAAGGTTTGAATCAAAGTTCATTACCTTTCCTTGACAGGGAGTTGTAGGCTACCACTGTCTTTAGTCTCAAAGGACATTAACTATAGCCCATAGGCACTTCCCTTCTAAGGGATGTTTATAATATGATCCTCTTATAGGTTGATATAAGCCATGATTTCAGAGAATCGAGGCATTAAGGTTTGAACATATTTCATTACCTTTTCTTGACAGAGAGTCAAAGACTACTACTGTCTTTAGTCTCAGAGGACGCTAATTATAGCCCGTAGGCACTTCATCCTTAAGGGATGATTATTTCAAATAAGGTAATTTAGATTAACCCATTTACGAATGACTTATGTGATTTTATCGTACCACATTTTGTCAAGCATGTTAATATGCTTTCAGATATTTAACAAGGATTTGAATCTTTTGAATAAGTTTTACCATCTTGGCCATGTCTGCAGTGACAATTAGGCTAGGTTTTACCCTTTAGACTCTTTTTAATATTCAACGCAGAACAATCCTAAATTGAAATGTTAGCAAGGATCTGAATCTACTTGTGGAACTACCATCTTGGCCCTGTCTTAAAGTGACACAAGGGCTAGGTCTTGTTCTTTTTAGATTTTGCCACTTTATTATAATGGTAGATCTTATAATATAGGAATGATATTTTAAATATAATCGTTCCATTAAAATTTAAACAAGTATATGGTTGCCCTAAACGGGACTTCTACAGAAAATGACTTGTCCATGCAAGGGTAAATCAGAAAAAATAACAAACGAAACAATTTAACAGACAATGAAACGAATTAGGATTAGTCCTATGTTCTTGTCTAGACTCAAGAATGTGCAACTGTGTAACTGAGATTAAACACAAAGGCTAGTGTTTAATTCACTCAGTGTTGGCTCTGATACCAACCTGTCACACCCCGACTTTCCACGTATCACCGGTGGGCCCGGTGGGGGAGTATCGTGATGTGGTTGGCAACATAATAGTCAAACAACACAATATATATGAATGCACAGTGGAAGCAAAAGATAAATATATTACAATCCGAATATAAAGTAATATCAAAGTATTACAACGGAAAGTAAAGGATCCACAGGCGGATCTTCAAACATAAACATTGTTCAACAGACTTTAGACGCCTAGAACTTGCAAGATTCCTTATTAATGCCCTGATCTTCCAGCCAATTACATTCAGTACCTGTCACTTAACCCTTTTGGAAAATACGTCAGTTTTCACTGGTAAATACACTCAACCGACTCATTTTGAAAAGGTTTAATAAAATTAATTTCAATGCACGTGGCACAAAGTCTTTATAACTTGGGATAATTATATTTATAATCTTGTATACAGATTTACATGTTCGTTGTACATTCAGGGCCCGATGTAGAAATCGAGTCAGATTAACAGACACACCACAAGTATAGGCCCACAAGAGAGTGAGATACCGTTTTCCCTTAAGCAACTGTCAGGTGTATGCCTACACCCCGTGCTTAAGACGTGGCCATTTTATAATACAATGATGTCAAGGATATCCGGGACATGGTCATTAACCCCTAAAGGCTTTTATTTCAAACAATACCGATTAAAACGAGTTACCTCAATAATTTAATCACAATACGATTGAACATTCGATACCCGACCAAGCGGTATTATTATAATACCGTATCCCAAGCCCGTATAGGGAAAATAAGTTAAGAGTATTTACCTGAGCTAGCAATGCAATTTATACTCAGCTGTAATTTCTAATCAGCAAGCACAAGTACTTTTACTGGGGCTCTTAATCTGGAACAAAGGTTTTATAATAACCTATTAGAATCCTAACGGGTCTTTAATTAAGCCTTGACTTAGACCGGTTAGTTTTCAAAAGAAAGATACGGTTCAAACGCATGATAAAGCGAAGACCGGATTAGAATGTAGTTTTGACCCGACAAGCTTGTATGCTTGTTTAATATGGTTAACTTAAACACATTCTGGATTTTGAGACAAAAATGATATGGTTTGACCCGTTTCGGCTAATATATGCAAACTAGTTACATAAGTCGATCCGAACGCGAACAATGCGTAACGAGTAACCAATTAAATCATATACAGGTTTCCTAAGTTAATATTCCTTTAATATGTTGTGATATCAGTAGGATACCTTCCATTATGCCCAAAACGAGTTAAATCTCAAAATAAGCCCCGTAGGGGTATTTTGGTCATTTAAAAGGTTATAAAAGAGTTTAAATGAAGTTCTGAGATTCGGGTCCGAATACATCAGTAAAATAATTTATTTTAATAGGTCATATCAGTTGGTAATAAGTCTTATGTGATAAAATAGTTTTAAACCCAAACTATGCGTTTAATACGCTTTAAAAGCCATTTTAAGCCATTTCCGGGTTCTACAGGAAATCTGAGTTTTCTGATTAGGTTATAAAGTTCAAAATACTTTGTTTATTATATAAAATCAGTAGCAATTGGATTGGTGTCAAAATACTATGTAAAACTCATTTTATGACCGAAAAAGGTATATTCGGTATTTACCGAATTAATGCCATAACCTTAGGTTATGAGCAGGTTAAAAATAATTAAAAATCTTTAAAAATCTCAAAATATTATATTACATCAGTGGGTAAAAGGTTTGGTGTCAAAAATTGGGTTTAGATTGGCCTTATGCTAATTGCGCCTTTTAATTACTTAAAGGCGTTATAATTACGCTAATGAGCATAACTCCTAATCTAGAACTCCAACTGATGTAAAATTTTAGGGACATGTTTATAAATCAGTAACAAAGGTTATTGTCTTTTCACATATCCAAAATTCTCGTTTTATGGTCAAAAGGGCATATTGGTCAACATTTAAGCAATTAACGGAAACATGTAAACGAATCGAATAGTCAATGAAACAACCACAGAGGGTTATGCTAACATGTAGCCTGGTCCTAAGGAAGCTCTAAGGCATTTCCAAATCATACTAAATCGGGTCAGAACTGAAGTCAAAGCAAATCTCAATTTATGCGACTTTCGGTTCCGAACCGGGTCTCTACTGAAAAATTGTCGGGTTGAACATGTTTAGACATGTTCTTACATTCATTACCAAGTTATATTAATGATCAAACAGGTTGTATGGGTTCTACATTGCTAATTATGCATAAATTGGAAATTAAACATTCTGTTGACTTTTTAATAACAAGTTTGACCCGACATTTGACCTAGTTAGAGTGGGAATCAGAGGGTGCCCTTTTAAGGGTTTATTGCCCACATAATTACCAACTTATAACTACTTTCAATTCGACTAATCACTGGACCATTAGTGATTAATCTCTAAGTCAACCGTTAATTACGACGGTTTGACTTTTAAGCTTAAACTAAGCAAAAACTTAACTAAGAAAGGTTAAGCATACTTACTGAAGTCCTATGCACGATTAGGAAGAACTTGGATCTGCTCTTAAGCTCCAAGAAGCTCCAGAAATGCAGAAATGAGGTGTGAAGAAATGGTTGCAATCTTGTGGCCTTTTATAGTGTTCAAAACCTCATGGATTGTTGACACATAAGCCTAACCATGGCCATGGATCATTTCCAGATGTCCCTAAGTGTCTAGGGGTTGTTTAGGGGTCGTCCAATATGAGGAAAATCATTTTAAGTCGGTTAGAATGGATTTGGCAGGCAAAAGCCCAAGGATTTCGGATCAGAGGGCCCCTCGCACCACGCGTAGGTCCCCATAGGGGGCCTCGCGTCACGCGATGCCCCTTCTGATCCAAATCAAATTTTTTATTTTTAACATTTTGGTCCTTGGCCCAAGTAAAGGTGTTTCAACATTATTTCTTGCATTATGAGCCCTCAAAATTTACTTATAAGGGCTTCAAGGCTTATACCCATTTTGTTAAGTCCTCGGTTTGCTTTGTGTTCACCCGAAAAGTCATAAACTTCATCATTAACGCTTTTAACCCCTTGTATACGAATTTGATCATAACTTTCTCATACGATAACAAAACTTTATGAAATTTATATCGTGCATTCTAGTAAGCATAATTAACCGTTACAAAGCTTTGGGTTTGCTAAAAGGTCACTCAAAGGTATACTTTAAACATGTTGACACATTTAACCCTTGTAGTTTGTAATCTCTCACTTTCTTTCATTTTTAGCCTCGTATGGTCCATGATTTATTCGTTTGAAGGTATGAGCACCATGTAGGGTTTTTGTAAAGTATATTTATCCCTTGTTGACAATTTGAACCCTTATATTCACATACTTTCCATGTTTGTCAACTTTAGTCCTTCTAGAACATTCTTTCATACGTTCTAACCTATGACACGTGTCAATACATTATGAGACGTGAATTTTCGAGGTGTTACATTCCAGCTTTGGTCTTCTTAGCCTTTCCAGGCTTCTTGGTCTTCATTGCAACCATAGCAGGTTGCGTCCTTTATGTCTTGGCACTCCAAAGTCTTGTGCCCTTCCTTATTACAAATTCCACAAGGCTTAGCTTGTGAATTTAAAGTTCCTTTTTCTTTAGTCGCCTTCTTTGGGCAGCGGGTCTTTATGTGCCCTTTCTCGCCACAACCATGACAGGTCGCATCTTCCAACTTTTTGCAATCGAAGGTCTTATGCTCCTTGGACTTGCAGATTCCACAAGGTGAAGGCTGAAATTCAAATCTGCATTTCCCGAGGTGGTATTTCCTACAGGTTTTGCATCTGGTCTTTTCACTTGACTGCTGGTTGTCCTTCAATTCCTTGCATTCATGGGTCTTGTGATCGATCTCTTTACAGATGCCACATCCCCTGGTCTGTTCATATATGCATTTTCCGAAGTGCTTCTTCTTCCCGCAGATTTTACATTCGGGTTTTGCCTCCTTTGGCTTGGACTGGTCATAGTTTGAACCGGTCTTATCCTTTTTATAACCCTTATTTGGGGTATTATCGCACTTTCGCTTATGATCCTTTAATACACGGTCCACAGCGTTGTTTACGGCTGTATCCATCATAGCCTGTAGCTCGGTGCCCGTTAAGTTCAGTCTTGCATCATTATTCTGATCAACTGGATGATTGCGAGCTTCAGAGGGGTCAGCCATGATGAAGCTTTGAAGGCTACAAACCAAGCAGTAATAATCTGTTTAATTATGTAGTGAATTGTAGAACTTGATAATTAAATAGCCATGGTGCGATTAAACCATATAGGCCAGTAGATAGTATTTAATTTATTTGATTATGCTTTGCCTAGGTTTTTAAATAAACCATCTTTGGCATTTAAATGGAATATAATTCTTTATGTTTATTAGACAAGGGACATAAATCACGACTGTCAATGTCGTACCGACATTTTATATAGCACAAGGGCTTGTTCCAAAGGACTTTTGGTGGCACAGATGCCTTGTCACTAGGGAAATTTTTAAAACATAATCAATGATTCCTTTGGATCGGAAAAATTTCATAGTTCATTGTCTTTGACAAGAAGTTATGAAATAAAACTATCTTTTTCATTTATACATCTTTGCCCGTAGGTATACATCCCAGATGGATGTTTAGATGTGTACATCATGTTTGACGTTTATTAGCCATGATTCCTATTGATCATTTACGCTAAATAAGGGGTTTGGAAATTCCTAATATGAAGATGACAAGTGTGATTTTATCGCATCACTGTTGTCAGGAGTGTTAACATATTTTCAGATGTTAACAAGGATCTGAATTTCTTTTAAACAGGTCTTACCATCTTAGCTAGGTCTTTAATGACATTCAAGCTAGGTTATACCTTTTAAGATTTTCTTTTAACATGTATACTGGCAGGAAAGGAATGATATTTATTTTTATTCAGGATTTTCATTATAATTATCCTAAACTTAATTAAAATATAACTATGGCACAAGAGGCCAAGTCACAAGGGCAACTTTAAATTATAAACCATGATTTTGTAGAATTAAGGTATTTAGGCTTGAACGTTGTTTGATTGCCTTTTCTTGACAGGGAGTTATAGGCTACGACTGTCGTTTGTCTTATATGACAATGAATATGGCCCGTAAGCATTACATCCCTAACGGATGCTTAATTCACAATATAAGAAGGGATTTCGGGAGAATCCCGTATAAGGATGATTTATGCGATTTTATCGAACCACGTCTGCCAGGAATGTTAACATGTTACTAATGTTAACAAGGATTTGAATCTTTTGAATAGGTTCTACCATCTTGGCCTTGTCATATACGCTAGGTTTACCTTTAAGATTCTTTTTTCATTTTTAACGCAGAACAATCCTAAATTGAGATGTTAATAGGGATCTGAATCTAATTGAGGAACTGCCATCTTGGCCCTGTTCTTAAAATGACACATGGGCTAGGTCTTGTCCTTTTTAGATTTTGCCATTTTTATTATAATGGTAGATCTTATAAAAGGAATGTTATTATTCATATTTTATGTTCATATATAATGATGTATATAACATTTAGATAAAACATTACAAGGATTTTTTTTTTTTTTTAAAAAGAGGTTCAGAATTGCCCTAAATGGGACTTGAAAGGAACATGTTGTCCTCGAAGGAACTGGAAGATAAATATGTTCTTATGAGGACTATTAAGGAAACGATCTTCAGCAAAAGGAGTTTTCTTCTTTACTCTATTTCTGAATGTTTTCTCCTTGGTTGCACGTTAATCCTGGTCGCAGTACGAAGCTCGGCCTTCCCTAGGCTTCGAATGGGGAGAATTTCCATTATGGCTTCTTTGCTTGGCGACGTATTTAAAATATATGGAATTGAAAGCAATAATTCTCCAAATAGAGCTGAGAGTATTCCTATGTTAAGTCTAGACTCAGAAGGTCAAGTAATGTGCTACTGTGTCATTGAGATTAAACACAAAAAGGCTAGTGTTTAATTCACTCAATGTTGGCTCTGATACCAACCTGTCACACCCCGATATTTCCACGTACTACTGGTGGGCCCGGTGGGGAGTATCGTGACGTAGTTGATATCATCATAGTCAAACAACACAAATTTAAATACACAGCGGAAGCAAAAGATAGATTCATTTCAACTAAATAAAATTGTAATATTGAGTATCACAAAATAGTTGAAACAGATCCACAGGCGGATCAAATAAAAAGGAAATTGTTCAACAGACTTTAAAGGCATCTAAAGCTTGCGAGACTTGAGTAGTGATGCCTGGAGTAGCCAGCCTATTCCGTCTAGTACCTGCACTTAGCTTTTTTGGAAAATACGTCAGTTTACACTGGTAAATACAACTTAACTGAATCATTTTGAAAAGAGTTTAAAAATTAATTTGAATGCACTTAGGCAAAAATATCTTTTATAACTTGGGACAATTATTCAAAAATAATCTTGTATACAGTTTTACTTATTTGTCGTCCGTCAGTGCCGGTTTGTAGGGCCGGTCTAGATTAATTGACACGCCACAGGTATAATACCCACAAGGCTGATTCCTTTAAGTGGGCTACCAGTTTTTACATATGCAACTATCAGGTGTACACCTACACCCCGTGCTTAGGACGTGGCCATTTCTTCGAATGATGCCAAGGATATCCGGGACATGGTCATTTAACCCCCAAGGGCCATACACCAAATAATACAGAATAAAGCGAGTTATGTAAATACATTAATCATAATCTGATTTAAATGACTACATACCCGACCAAGCGGTACTTTTATAGTACCGTATCCCAAGCCCGTATAGGGAAAATAAGTTAAGAGTATTTACCTGAGCAAATTTATACAATTTATCCCAGCCGTATACCACCAAGCAAGTACAGATAGCTTTTACTGGGCTCCTAAATCTGGAACGAAGGTTTTTAATAACCTATTAGATTCCTAACGGGTCTTTAATTAAGCCTAAGCTTAGACCGGTTAGTTTTAAAAAGGAAGACACGGTTCAAACGCATGATAAAGCGAAGACCGGTTTAGAATGTGGTTTTGACCCGATAAGCTTGTATGCTTGTTTAATATGGGTAACTTAAACACATTCTGAATTTTGAGACAACAACGATATGGTTTGACCCGTTTAGGCTAACATATGCAAACTAGTTACAAACGCCGATCCGAACGCGAAAAGTGCGTAACGAGTAACCAAATGAGTCATATATAAGTTTCCTAAGTTAATATGCCCTAAATATGTTGTGATATCAGTAGGATACCTTCCGTTATACCCAAAACGAGTTTAAGACCAATTTATGCCCCGTAGGGGTATTTTGGTCATTTTAAAGTTTATAAGAGAGTTTAAATATCATTCTGAGTTACAGGTCTGATTAAATCAGTAATTATACTTAATTTAATAAGTTATATCAGTAGGGTATCATACATATGTGAAATTTATTAATTATAACCATACTATGCACCGTAGGGGCATTTTGGTAATTTCACATAGGCTTAAAAAGGGCAAAACAGAGAATCTGAGTTTAAAACTTTTACTTACTGTTAAAATATAGAAATTTACTGAAAATATCAGTAGGCATCAACCCTTATATATTTAAACTAGTTTTGATACATACTATACGTTAAAAACGCTTAAAAAGGTGATTTGGAGCCATTTCCGGGTTTTGTATAGAAAGCTGATATTTTTATTATTCCAGAAGGCTCAAAATATTTTATTTATTATATTAGATCAGTAGAAAAAGGTTTGGGGTCAAAAGGATTTGTAAAACTCATTTTATAGCCCAAAAGGGCAAAACCGGCAATTACCGAATCAAGCCTAGAACCCTATGTTATGCTCAGCCTAAAAATAAATAAAAATATTTAAAAATCCCAAAATATTATTTTATATCAGTAGGTAAAAAGTTTGGTATCAAAAATTGGGTTTAGATAGGATATATGCTAATTACGCCGTTTAATTAATAAAAGGCTTTCTAATTACGCTATTGAGCATAATTCCTAATCTAGACCTCAAACTGATGTCAAATTTTAGGGACAAGTTTATAAATCAGTAATAAAGATTATTGTCCTCTCACATTTTCAAAATTCTCGTTTTAGGGTCAAAAGGGCATAACGGTCAACATTTAGGCATTTAACGGAAACAAGCATGAACTAGGATTTCTATGGAACCAAGTTGTATAACCTCGGAGGGTTATAATAACCTATAACCTGGTCCTAAAGGAATCCTAAGGCATATCTAAAGTAAGCTAAATCGGGTCAGAACTGAAAGTCAAAGCAAAAGTCAACCTTTGCGACTTTCGGTTCCGAACCGAGCCTATACTTAGAATTGTCGGGTTGAATCATGCTTAGACATGTTCTACTAATATTTACCAATTTATTAAAGAGAGAAAACTGATTTTATGGTTTTTATATTAATAGTTATTAATTTTATTTAAAACTAACCCGATTGACTTTTATTTGACCCGACAATTTAACTAAGTAAACGTGGTAATTAGGAGATGTCCTTTTGAGGGTTTAACACCTACCTAATTACGGTTACGTAGCCATGTTCGTTACGAACAATGGCTCAACCGTTTAAAAGTCAAAGCGTTTATTGAAAACGCTTGACTTTTCGGTTTAAAACGCTAAATATTTAAACTAAGCACGAAAGGACACTTACAAAGGGTCCAAGCAAGGATGGAATTGATCTAGGATGTTCAGGTATGAAGCACAAAGGCCCCAACTTAGAACAATTCAGATCATGGGTGAAATGAGATCAAGAATCCAGTGGGTTTATACAGGATTTTGAGAAACCGTTAGGATCGTTCCTCGATAACCGTGCTTAAATCTTGGCACTCCATGTGTGCTCATGGTTTCTAAATACAATGGGTGTTGAAAACCAGCTCATGGTATTGAGAATTTTACCTAAAAGCCCTTGAAAAATGAAAAAAATGCTGAAAATATGAATCTGCCCAGACCTGGGCGTAGGCTACGCTGCAGGGGGACGTAGCCTACGGCTTGCACAGCTCAAACAAACTTTCAAAAGTGCAGTTTTGGTCCCTGCTTGCATAATAATGTGTTTCTGACACATCTAAGGCCTTGTTAACCTCATTTCAAGGCTCTAAAATGATGCCTAAATATAGGGGACATGAAACATGCTCAAAAACATGTCGGATGTCGGTTTGTTTGGCCGTACGGTCACGTTGTTCGTCTAATTACGACGAAACACGGACGGGCGCGAAAAACGATCCAAACTACGCGATGAATGGAATTTTATCAAGCCATACACTAAAATAAAATATTTTAGTGCTTACATAAATTTTTGGGTGCCCGGGTATATTCAAAAAGTGAGATATGCGCGAAAATGCAAACTTGTGCATTTTTTTGACACTTTTAGTCCCTGCACGACTTAAAAGTTTATTTTTGCGCATCAAACACCTCCAAACCTATATCTAAGCTAGTTAAGGGATATTTAGGGTATGTTTAACTTACGATCATATTCCGGAAGGTCCAATACCCTACGAATTGACATACTTGCAGTTTGACGCAAATAGTCCTTTAATTGCGCAAAGTAGCGTGAAATGCCGTTTAATGATATCCAAGCATTCCATGGCCCATATTGATCATTACCAAGCATATAATTAAATTTTACTACGCTCTCGTTTGCTTAGATGGTCACCGAAAGGCGTAGATTCAAAAGTTGACGCTTTAGGTCCCTCTATTACGCAAACTTGCGCATCTCATCATTTAATAGCATTGAAACCTTATCTAATCCATATTAGGCATTCTTGAAAGTATTATTAAACATCACGATACTTTGGGTTCGCTAAAAGGTCATTCAGAGGTATAATTAAACATATTGACACTTTTAGTCCCTCTAACTTGCAAAGTTGCGCGTAACTTTACTTATAGGCATAAAAACCTTAGACGGCCATTACTTGGCATTCCCGAGAGTATAATCAAATATCATGAAGCTCCCGGTCTGTTAAAAGGTCACTCAGAGGTAAGAATTAACATGTTGACGCTTTTAACCCTTCATCACGTAAACTTTCAATTAATTACGCAAACGGCTACACTTAATCATCAAGTGGCTCATTTGTGAATATAAACATCGTAAGAGATTATTTAGAAACTTATTTTAGGTATGCTATCACTTCCAGTCCTTTCATAATCAAAGTTTTCGATTTTTCGAAAAAATTAGTCTCTTAAATTCAATGTTTGACTTTATCAGGGTTTATTACACGTGTCAATACATCATTGGACGTGATTTTACGAGGTGTTACATCATGAAAGTATGATCATGTACTCAATTCCATGGTTTAATCTAACACCTTCCATTCATTATCATGCATGATGATTCTAAACATAGTCTTATCATCAATTTCATCATAACAATAAAACCCACTTAGCTAGGTGTGGTGATTCAACCAAACACCTAAATCATAGCAATTTATTCTAAATATTCACTTAGGGTTTGTTCCTAAGCAATCATACATCTCAAATTCAGCCATAACTTCTATGATTCATACATAGATCGTATCATGCAAGATTAACTAATTTTTACAACTTCATGAAAGTTAGAAATTGGACATACCTTACGATCCCCTTGACTTGGTGATCGTTTATTCATATTTGGTGGTGAATTTAAGCTTCATTTTGACCTTCAATTTGATGATTATGTTAGATGTTAGGGTTTGGCTCCATGGGAGCTCTCCTGAGCTCGATCCAGAACACACACTTGTGTGTGTGTGTTTTGTTTAGTTGTTAATAAATAACCTTTCAAGTTATCCCACTTTAACCACTCGTGTTTGGTTCGTTATTAAGTAGGCGACAACCTACTTATTTCCAACAATGTTCCCATTTATTAACTAGGTTAAACATTCCTAGTTAACTTAGTGGGTTTGGGGAAATTATAACTAAGTTTATTTTTAAGTCCCGTTACTCGGGCCTCCTATAAACTTTATTTCAACAAAAGCCTTTATACTACTTTTATTTAATATTATGTTTATTAATTTAAAATCCTAACATTCACCAGGTTAATTTTACCACTTACGGTACCCACCCGTCTTTTAGCATTAATGGGGTTTGATTACCAAACCCGTTTTCGGGGTGTTACAAGTCTACCCCCCTTAAAGAGGTTTCGTCCTCGAAACCTTTCTTACATAGTCCCTTTGGTTTAATTCCATGGACTTAGTTTCGGTAATCACTTGAGCGTTGCTAATATTTAATAATTTTACCAGGATAGTGTGGTAATATCTTTTTGGTTGCCAAACATATGCGCCGTTCATGTATAAGGCCTCGTAGGCCATTACTTTCTGATTGTATCTGCTATCTTTATTTATTATGTATTTTGACGGTTAGACTTGTTAGTCACCGATTATCTTATATCCCATCTTTCGGGTGTATTCCCCTTGCCTTCCCGAGGCGTATATGGGTTTATGAGTTCCTATCCTGTAGCTCACGTTACAACGTGATCATTTTCTATATGGCTTTTCTTGACCGTGAACGCGTCACGTCACGTTTAAATTTACCTCGACTTTTCTTTATTATACTTCTTCTTTTCGGATGTATCGTTTCACACCTATCGGTGTTAAGACCTATATTCTTTGATATTAATCATTTCCGAATTCGTCTGATAGTATTCACATTTGTTAAAACGTTGTTTCTTACTAAAACTGAATTTCAGTTTAACGTTTTTCTCTTTAACTTTGTGAATTACTCATATCAAGGAAATTGGCAACCCATAATTTAATCCTTTTTCCGTTCTCGTTTTACACGGGGAATCGTAACCAGTTCCCTTGCTTTACGCTATTGACCCGTAGGTATTTTCACTATTTTAAGTTTAGAATTGTTCATTTTTATTCTTAAATTTTATGGACCTTGACCGTGGTCTAAGGCTACCTTTGTTTCCACTTGGATTAACCTTCCGACTCTACGACTTCTTACGTCGTTTACAGGTCGGTTTGTTCTACATTTACCGTTGCCTGGTTCAAACCTGTACTTCTTCACAACCCATTCCCAGGGTTCTCTTGTCTTTAATGTTTTAACGCTTATAACCCCTTACATAGGTTTATTAATAATTTGCATTTTTATTTATTCGGTTCGCGCTTACTTACATTAGCAAGCGTTGTTCTTTATTTAACTCATTTGACTTGTTCATGTGAAATTTCATTACCTATTGATGTCAAACTTCATTCTTTACTCTACTCGTTCAATTTCAAAATAGCGGAACGAAATTTTCAAAATTCATGTTTACAAAATCTTGTCGACTTTTAATCATGACCCGAAACCCGAGTCTTTTGACTTTCTAATCGCGTTCCCGCTTCTCGGTCTACGCATGTGTTTAAATTCTTGCCCATCAACCGGGC
This sequence comes from Helianthus tuberosus, assembly GCA_030545235.1. Taxonomy (NCBI): domain Eukaryota; kingdom Viridiplantae; phylum Streptophyta; class Magnoliopsida; order Asterales; family Asteraceae; genus Helianthus; species Helianthus tuberosus. Next base: position 123,654,663 of record CM060443.1, on the reverse strand, counting down.
GTTTTACCGAAATCGTTGTCATCGCACCCCTTCCGGTATGCATTAAGACTTCATTTCGATTTACTTGGTCATCTTAGCGAAATCCGTCGCTTTTATTTGACCATGTCTTTTATTCTTTACGTGACCACCATTGGCGGCCTTATTAATTATGAGTGACGATTATCATCGTTATCCTTGCTTTACTACGACTAAAGTTAACAACCTTGATTATCTTTTTCGTGTGGGCAACACCTTCGTTTTTATGACCCGGCGGATCATCTATAATTTGGTTTTACTTGCCCATTTTGTTCACTATGGCCCTTTCGTCCAAGATGACTTATTTTCGTGAATTTTCTTTTTATCATTCATTTATATCATCATTTACATTAATCCTTGTCCCTTCTCTCGGGCTCATTATCCTAATGTAATACGCTTCCGTCACCCGGCTGTGCGCTTACATTATTATCAACTATTTTGTTCATTTGTTTCATTTGGGTACTTTTTAATTTGTCCCATTCACCCCGTCCTTACTACATCGGATGTAAATGTGTCCGCTATAAGAAGTTCATGGTACCATATGCCACTACTTACTTGGCCAGAGTAAGCGATTAACATATGACATGCATGACCTTTTTATAGTTTTCACATCACGCCCTATGTAAGTAATGCCTCTATTTGTTTCTCTTGGAAACAATATCCCGAATACATTTTCTATTCGGGTTTTTCCAAGTTTTTAATCTACATGTGCAACTTTCAATCTCTACGTATTTGTTGCATATTACTATTTGTGCAATTAAATTTAAAGTGTGCACCTGGTAATGCTTGTCCTAACGGGCTTCTCTTGCCATTAACCATGTTCGCGATCGTTACGCGATTTAGTCCTTGGTGAGCATGCTCCTCTTGTCATACTTCGGACCGTTCCTCTATCATATCCGCAATTCGTTCAACTCTCATCATCTTCAGACGCGAGTGTCCTTAAATTAAAACATTAACAAAAGTTAGTAGTGTCACCTTCAATAATTGCCTGTATTATATTACAAGGCTTTTTCTATTATACGCGTCAACGCGTGAAATTTCGTCAACTACATCAATCATTTGATTGGGGTAACGTGTATTACACGATAACCCTATGTGTTGTTTACAACACCTTAATACGCTAAACCATTAACATACATGTACTTACCGGATTTGCGATCAAGCCTCGAACCGAACACCAATCTTTGTCAAGAACATAAGGTTTAAGTCCAAGCATAGTTTTCCCTCCATACTTGAATCTCTTAAACCAAGGCTCTGATACCAACTTGTAACACCCTTGTTATTATTTTACGTTTTTCCTATAATTTAAGTCCAAAACCATGTAATTACAGTCACAATTACAACGAAAATACGGGTTTGTTAAAAACTTTTACAATTTAAAGTGATACAACATAATGTGATTTAATTCGCCGTTTTAGAATAACGACGAAATAACATTGCGGAAGCTTCGTTTAACGTGTGTTCGGTTCTTGCTCGACGCTTGATTCTTCATCCGGAACTCTCGACATTCACCTGTGATCAAAACCAACTTAAAAGTCAGTTTTGATAATTAAATAACTAGTACAACAAGGAAATCGGGAAATTCCAACATTGATATCTTGATCTAGAAACAAAAACTTGAAAACTGGCCTCCAAACTTCTTCCACCGTAAGGCAGGAGATAACTGCCGTATTGATTTCAGCCCCCACCGTAACTTACGGTGCCCACCGTAAGTTGCGGTGGCCCCTGTATCAGACCCTTCCATTTTGCCGTTTTTGACACGAAAACTTTCGTATCTTTCAATCCGCTGGTCTGTTTTACGCGATTATTTTTCCTACACGTTCGTAATTTAATTCTCCATCTCATGGAGTAAAAATCCTACATCTAAATTCACAAAATTTTAAATTTCAAGCTTTCGGCTTGAAATTCAATTATAACACTTTTTGACCCGTCCGTGTGTTTATCAAACAATAAGTTTGTTTGACCCCCTCCCATTTCTCATGAACCTTTTTAATTTCAATATTTTCTATCTTATTAGGTTCCACTCATGTGTTTCTTCGTATAATTGACCCGTTTTAGCTTATGATCTTATTTTGACCCGTTTAGAGCGACTTATATGCATTTAAGCATCAAACTCGCTCTTCTCTTTCTACACTTCGTATTCTCATTTTAAAATAGCCTCTTATATTTCACCACAACTACTTTTGTGGTGGATTTGACACAATGAGCCATTATCATAAATTTTACCCATTGGATAGTCATCTTACGCGATTGACCTGTTCTTAGGCATTTGACCCACAAGGCTTATGCTTACAACTCTTACATGTGTCTAAGAGTTACCTAATCATAATACTAGTATCTAAACAACCTCTAAGGGTCGTTGGCCTGATTTACCTATCAAGGGCATTTTGGTCAACCTTGGTCTCCTTTTGCACTATGAAGGACCATTAACCAAATGTTTGACCAAAACCTCACCTTTTGACCATAAACCTACTTATACGTACCTGGCTCGGGTCAAGCATTGACCCGTTCAAATAGCTCTTGGCTTATAAACCTTGTAGTTAAGAGCAACAAAGTCCGCGGGATATTTCCTGTGACCACAATTCTCAACAAGCGGTCATCAATAATTATTGTCAATGGTGTTAACACACCATTTGACCCGTTTAGTCAAAATGACCATTTACCAAAATATGATGGCATCTTAATACCATCCAGTCCCTTGAACCCATTCCAGTTTACACCATAACTCATTGTTCAAAATTCCTCTTTTATTAGTCTTTACCCAACTAGTTTATTGTTTTTACCATCTTTACCATAATTTATGGTTTCTTACCATTCGTACTTGTTCCGGCTTGCATTATATCGTGCTGGAACATCGTATTTCAAATACTTAACATAATTCATATTCAAATACTTGCAAGCAACGGTATTGTAATTTAAAAAAAAAGGGTGTAAGCTTAACTTACCTTGTATCCAAGTTACGCCTTTTCTTCTTTCTTGTTTCGTTTGACCCGCTTCCTCCCAAGCCTCCATCTAGCTTGTCATGAGTCACACTATCATCATAATCCGTAAGATGGTTAGATTAGTCATTATTAATTATGACTACCCCACCTAACGGGTCTTATGTCGAATTTATCACTCAATCAAACCATTGGTCAGTTTGACTTCTTAAAAGTCAATTTGTCTATAACATATTCAAACACACATTTGGCACATTGAACCCACTTAGGCATTTTCATCCGAACTCTTTAACCATTCTAGTCTTTACGCACCAATTTAACTTAGCTCTCGACTTTTGAAGCTAATCATTCATTTGTTAAGCAAATAACTAAAGGTTTCCATCTTTATGTAAAACCCATTTCATTATAGCATTAGACATTCGTACGATTATCAAATCTAATCAAGTTCTACATATTAATTAGTAGACATCATGATTCCAAACACCTATTTATATGAACTAAAATCACTAGTTTCATCATAATTTATTAAACCCCTTTCATGAAAGTATGATCATGTACTCAATTCCATGGTTTAATCTAACACCTTCCATTCATTATCATGCATGATGATTCTAAACATAGTCTTATCATCAATTTCATCATAACAATAAAACCCACTTAGCTAGGTGTGGTGATTCAACCAAACACCTAAATCATAGCAATTTATTCTAAATCTTCACTTAGGGTTTGTTCCTAAGCAATCATACATCTCAAATTCAGCCATAACTTCTATGATTCATACATAGATCGCATCATGCAAGATTAACTAATTTTTACAACTTCATGAAAGTTAGAAATTCGACATACCTTACGATCCCCTTGACTTGGTGATCGTTTATTCATATTTGGTTGTGAATTTAAGCTTCATTTTGACCTTCAATTTGATGATTATGTTAGATGTTAGGGTTTGGCTCCATGGGAGCTCTCCTGAGCTCGATCCAGAACACACACTTGTGTGTGTGTGTTTTGTTTAGTTGTTAATAAATAACCTTTCAAGTTATCCCGCTTTAACCCCTCGTGTTTGGTTCGTTATTAAGTAGGCGACAACCTACTTATTTCCAACAATGTTCCCATTTATTAACTAGGTTAAACATTCCTAGTTAACTTAGTGGGTTTGGGGAAATTATGACTAAGTTTATTTTTAAGTCCCGTTACTCGGGCATCCTATAAACTTTATTTCAACAAAAGCCTTTATACTACTTTTATTTAATATTATGTTTATTAATTTAAAATCCTAACATTCACCGGGTTAATTTTACCACTTACGGTACCCACCCGTCTTTTAGCATTAATGGGGTTTGATTACCAAACCCGTTTTCGGGGTGTTACAATTACCAGTACACTACGAAGAATAAAACAGGGGCACGGACATTGAATATGTCCACGAAGACTAAGAGTCTTCGTAGACTACCTCAGCGAACAGTCATATGCTACGAACCATTAAGTGTTCGTGATGAACACTCTTTATCCATTCAATGTTCGTGAAACAGTCATCTCCCACGAAGACTTCATGCAAAAGAATTTCAATATATGCATGTGACATCATCATGATGATGTCATGTTGATGTTAGCTCACGGCGCTTTGTGCTTCGCGTGTCGAACTCTGGGGCGCACGACGGAGAAATGTCGTGACATCGGGCTTGAACCGAACCGAACCGAGTCAAACCAAACCAAATCAAACCGAACCGAGTCGAACCAAACCAAGCCGCATCCACAAAGTGCATCAACATTTATTATGACCCTCATGTCATAAAGTTCTAGTTCTACAACAATTTGTTAGACTATTTTTTAATAATAGGATTTTAGGTTAAAAAGGAAGAGAATGTTTGTTTGAGACTTTTGGTTAATAACTTGGGATATTCTTCGCTGTTTGTTTACCTTTTAATGAGTCTCTTAATGGTTCAGACCTGTTACTGGTTCAGCACTTAATGGTTCAGACTGTTTGTTTCACGAGCAGATGTCTGAATGGTTAAGACATTTGCCTCTAAATGGTTAAGATTTATACAGAGTCTGAATGGTTAAGACATATAATCTGAATTGGTCAGACATTTGCCTCTGAATGGTTAAGCATTATACAGGCTCTTAATGGTTCAGACATCTTACTGGTTCAGCACTTAATGGTTCAGACCTCTTACTGGTTCAGCACTTAAACATTCAGATGTTACCAAACAGCCTCTAAGATTTCCATACATTTTATATAGCTTTTTACTTTATGTAACATGGTTCAAAATATTTGTTTAGAGGGTTTTCTAGTTTTATTAATTTTATTACGTTATGGCTAAATTTTAAAAATAAAAATCTATAAAGAGCAATTGTAAATATATTGTACTTTCGTTATGTATTTCTAGTGAAGAATGATGAATTTTTATTATGTATTTAGACATTAGTTAGGTTTAATCTTTTTATTCTGTGACTCGGCTTGACTCGACGCGACCCGAAGTGGACCATTTTTTAATATTTAACAATCGATAAACCACCCCATAAAATTTCCGCTCCCATGAAAAGCATTTCTGGGCCCGCCACTGATTATTAATAGCCGACCTATTTGACCAGACCTACATTATATGAAATTTTAAAACTTATTATATCTTAGCCATGGTTGTAGAAATCGCTACTCGCTAGTCAGTCGGTGAGGTGGGGACTAGCGATTAATCAGAATTAACCGGGGATTAATCGGATATAATCGGGATTAATTGTAATTAATCGAAAATTAATCGAGATTAATCGGGGATTAATCGGTGCCTAGTCGGGATTTTTACAACCATGATCTTAGCTTTTTCAGTATTCCGCCATAACGCGTGGGATGACGTTAACTTGTTAATCTACAAAATGTATATGCGGTAACCGACATGTAAACCACACACAAATGAAATAGAAAGCTCAAAAGTAGTGTGTGGATCTTGTTATTTCATACAAACCTAACACAAAATTCATGAGTTTTGGGATTAGTATAAACGAGTTCGGGTTAGTTTGAGGTGCTAACATATATAGCTAAACGAGCCTTATTAACCTGGTTAACGTGTTTACGTTTCTATTTTTATTTAAAATTTGTTTTTCAGGACCATAACTTAAAACAGTTACGTATTTTATACAAAAACTTCAAACACAAATGAGAAAATGACATTAAATTTTATAATTATAAGAGTTAACCCGCCAATCCACAAACATGACCACCTCTAGCCAATATAACTCATATTTTAAACTCAATCAAAACCGATAATATAAACCAACGATATAAAATAAAAACTTAATTATAAAAACTTTAGTGAAGATTTTTTTTTGGGCGCTATTACACATACAAATCTAAACCCTTGAAAAGCATTTCTGGGCCCGCCACTGATTATTAATAGCCGACCTATTTGACCAGACCTACATTATATGAAATTTTAAAACTTATTATATCTTAGCCATGGTTGTAGAAATCGCTAGTCGCTAGTCAGTCGGTGAGGTGGGGACTAGCCAATATAACTCATATTTTAAACTCAATCAAAACCCATAATATAAACCAACGATATAAAATAAAAACTTAATTATAAAAACTTTAGTGAAGATTTTTTTTTGGGCGCTATTACACATACAAATCTAAACCCTTGATCATTAAACTTACTCATAATATATTATTTAATGCATGAAATAAATACGAACTAGTGGTTCAACAACAGTGTGTAGACCACAAATAAGTAAGCAAACAACATCTTGCTAAAATGACAAGCAAATCATTATTATTCAAGACATTCAAGGACTAAATAAGACTAGGCATCGGGCAACAACACAATGGAACCTGTGGTTTTTTGACTCTCCATGTCTGAATGGGCCTGGGCCGCTTGTGACAAAGGGTACTTGTGATTTACACGAACCCGCAAGACTCCTTTCTCAATATTAGAGAAAAGCTCCTCCGAAGCTGCAAGGAGCTCGTGACGTTCTTTTGTGTAAAGTGTGATCGATGGAGCAGTGTAGTAGATTCCTTTTTCTGCAACCTTTTGGAATCTTAGAGGTTCGTGTTCACCCGATGCCATCCCAAATACCACCATGTGTCCACGAACCTTTAAGCACGCCATCGAGCCCTTCAAAAGAAAAAAAACATTGTTTGTTGTTTATAACATATGAGGGTGGTACCAAACTCTGGGAACCACTGCAACCACATAATGCACTCGTACCTTTTGATTCAACTATGATAGCAGTTATGTAACGCATTATCCCACTCTTTTTTAACTACAATTATATCCATCACTCACTATATCAAAATGCATTATGCGGTTCTTACAGTTCTCTAAATATTACTACTATAAACCGTTATCCTTTATCTGTTACCTCAAATGTGTCCTTTCCAATAGATTCATATACTACATCAACTCCTTTTCCTGATGTGATCTCCATAACGCGATCAACAAAGTTTTCTTCTTTGTAGATGATCACATGGTGGCATCCATCTTCCTTCGCTTGAACAGCTTTAGCTTTGGTAGAAACGGTCCCAATGACAATGGCCCCAAGCGCATTTGCCCATTGGCACGCCAAAGATCCGACACCTCCTGCCGCTGCATGGTAAAGTATTGTATGCCCAGGTCCAACCTACTTCCAAAACCAACCATTCAGTCATAGAACTACCCATTTTGACTCTATAGATTCCGATCTATAAGCAATGTTTTACGCACCTTAAAGCAACGCCTGACCAAAACTTCAGCTGTCAACCCCTTAAAGATTGCTGCAGCTGCTATAATAGGATCAATAGAAGCGGGAACAGGTACAACTCTATCTGCAGGAAGTATCTGTTCTTCAGCATAAGCGCTCACAGGGTAGTTAGCATAAGCCACCATATCTCCAACTTTGCAGGTCGTGACATCAGTACCCACCGCGATTACAACTCCAGCTGATTCCAAACCTTCAGTTTGATTGTCGAGAATATCAACCCCATTAGTACATTGGGACTAAATAAATCTAACTTAAAATGTTATTGCTTTATGCTTAAAATATGAAAGGTTAAAGCCATGGGTTGGAGTGTTGAAGTCTAAAGAAAAGCAGCAAATCTGGGAATAGAGTATTTATATGTCTTCTTCCCCAATTGTTCTGTATCAAGTACAGCCACATGATATACATATAGTTTTCATATAAAAATAGAAAATGGCAACAAGAACAAGATCTCAGAAATCCCATATCTCATATCTCAGAAATTTCATTTAAAAGTTGTTTATAAGATTGTTGGTGTGTAAATACAAAGGTTGAACTCGAACAATGGTGAGGATGGATGAACAAAAGTGTAATGATTTACCAATCTTTTTTTATCATTAGGAAGTTTTCATGATTTCTAGTCAACTTTTAAAACTAGCTCTGCTAATGATCCACTAGTATGACTTGACTAGCGAACATTGTTTGTACCTAAAAGCCAATACATGTTTGCCGACTCATCTCGAACTCTAAAAGATGTACAACTTCCGCTAGTTCGTAAACACTATTCACATCCGCCTAGAATCTCATAACAAGTTCCAAAATTTGACTAAAAAGTAAAAACCAAGAAAACTTCTCCAAACCACCGAAAGATTAAAAAAAAAAAAAAAAGTAACAGTAAATATAAAAAATTCCAAATGATTTACCATCATAAAAGTTCTAGTGTTCTACACGGTCATCCATTAGAGAGAGAGAAAAAAAAAAAAAAAAAAAAGGAGGAATTAAAAGAAGCACACCTGGTGTGTATGGTAATGGTGGAGTAAAATCATGAACTAGACCTTTACGCATATAAATATCCAAAAAGTTAACTCCAATCGCCTTTATTTTCACTTTAATCTCTCCACTTTTGGGTTCTCCTATTTCCACATCTTCCCATTTCATCATCTGTAACAACAATTACAATAAAATCCATAACTATCAATTATTATTATTAATTTATTTCTGGTAGATTTAAGTATAAAGGAATCATCTTGAAGATAATGTCCTCATGGAATATGAACCACACACACATGCTTGAATATCTACTTTTGTAATAGAAAGAGAGAAGAAACTAAAGTTAGTCACCTCAGGTGTACCATATTCCTGAACTCTGATTGCTTTAACCATGGTGAATGTAGCTTCAACTGAATCCTTCTGGTTAATGTGTCTTCTATGGATTGGTGGATGCTTGATTTTATAGTGTGAATAGGTTGTTCCGTATACCGTTTTATTTTGGATATTTTATATTTAGTCACGAGTATCTATAAATGTCTAGAACATGTGTTTTGTTTGTTTTAACATGGAAGCAAGGGAGCGTTAAATTAATCTTTAATTTTTTTCTTAAGAGTTAAATATCATATTATTCGATGTGGTTTGGGTTATTTTACCAATTTAGTTTAAAGGTTTCATTTTTCACTTGTAGGTCCAAAAATGTTTAACCGTTGCCATTTTAGTCTACTGGGTTAACTTCATCCATTTTTTCTGTTAATGAGAAGGGCAATTCGGTCATTTTATATGGCTGAATTGCCCTTCTAGTTAAAAAAAAATACTAAAAATTGATTTTACTAAACAAATTACATTAAAAAAATAATAAAAAGTTGCAATTATTCTAGTCGTCGTTACCGTCATCATTGTCATTGAACTTCAACCATAGATGTTCTATCGAATCCGATTAAAAGTTTAAATGTTTCTTCTTGTTACGTATTTTTATAAAAATAACTATGTTTTCATCAAAGTTTAGTAGTTAGGTTAGACCAAGCGGTATGGGGGCCGGCATAGGCCCGGCGAAGCCCGGCGCCAGTCCCCCACACCGCCCCCCTTGGCCCGGCTTGTGATACCCGGCCGCCCCAAGACGTTGATGACGGGCCGAATTTTCAAAATAAAGCCGTTAACCAACGGCTATAATTAAAAGAAAAAAACTTTTAAACTTTAAATAAATACCCCTCCTTTCAACCATTTTTATACCATTTTCTCTCATTCTTCTCCCATTCTCTTCCATTTTTATAAAAAACACTCCCCTTTTTTTATACAATCATGAATCCATTCAACCCAAACAACCCCAACCCGAACAACCCCAACCCGAACCAACCTAACTTTTTTTCGAGTCCCGCTTACACTCCGACTATGGATCCTTCGTGGGGGTCTCCACAATTTACGTTTTCGGGTTACCAACAATCTCCCAACGCCTTCTCACAACTGTCCCAAGTTCAACAATAGCAACAATTCTAAGCACTCCAACAATTTATGCAACGCAACTCGGTTCAACTTGAACAATCCCAACCGCAACCCCCGGTTCAACTTGATGATGATGATGAAGAAGTCGTCCCTGAATCGCCACCTAAAGAACTCAAGAGCAAAAAAAACAGTGTGAAGGGGAAGGCGGTTGAAACCGAACCCGACACCGCAAAAAAAAAGCGGTTCGAGAACAACGCAGAGACAACAGTGGACAAAAGTAGAGGAGGACACCGTAATTTTTTTTTTCGTTTTTATGTTTTTCGTTTCTAGGATTAGTAATTTTTATTTTTAGGAAATGTAATTTTTTTTATGTTATGAAATGAATTTATTTATCTTGTTTTATGTTGTATTTTTTAATTTTTATAAACTTTTTATTAAGTTAACAAAAAAAACTTTAGAAAATTATAAAATAATTACGTAGGGTAGCCCCATCCTCCACCCCCCTCAAATTGGGAGAGGCCCATCCTCCATGAGATGGTGATGTGGCGCCTACGTGGCGGCCCATCCTCATGGGGATGAGCCTCCCCATACCCACTAGTCTTATAGATTAGACATTAACGTTAGGGTGTTGACAAATGGTTTTGTTCGAGTCTTCTAAAAACAAATTATGTATTTTCTTTTAAGTTTCTTAGGGGTGGGGTGCTCCACCTTTCATTACTCACCACACCCAACAAGCTTCCGCCACATCATTGAATTTCATTCCATCACTAGTGATGAATTTGTAAGATATTTTAGTGTGATCGGGATTGACTTGGTGATCAAAGTTAATAATGATACACATCAAACAAGTTAGGAGGTGCGGGAGTGCACACTTGTTTGAGTTATTATAATTTGATGTGTACGGGCGGAGCCCGTACTCTACCGGGGTTCCAAGAGGGCAACGCCCCCTTGGCGGGTGTCCGGGGACAGCGCCCCTGGGAGCAGGGTCCAAGGGGCGGCAGCCACTGACGGGGTCCAAGGGGCAGGGCCCCTGGCTGGGTTTTAGAAAACGCCTTTGAAAATAAAATTTATGAAAATTTGTCCTAATTTTTCAGACAAAAAATTAGGCAGTTTTTAATGCAATTTGATTAAAATTCAAAAATAACTGCCAGAGGCAGTTATCTGCAAAAACACCTCCAAATTCTCATACAGTTTTTTTATCACATTCTTCCTGGTTCAAAAAATTCGCACACAGAATAACATACCCTGGTTCAATTTCTCATCAATCAGAGTTGTATCCGATTGAATTATTCGGGTGAACCACCAAAATAATTTGATCTGAGAGTGATTACACGCCTCTCTGATCATCCGGTTTTCTGATAATTCCCGAACAGAATTTTTTATGGGGGTGCCCATCACTAGAGATGGATTTTCATCGTCTTCATTCCATCGAACTTCAACGGTAACTTTCATCATCTTCACACGTAGTCACCACCACGGGTGGTCACTATGAGTGACGGCGGTGTTCCACGCGTGATCACCCAACCACCACAGACCATCACGTAGCGCCCCCACCTCTCTTATAGTTTTCCATTAAATTTTGCTCAAAGTTATTATTTTGTGTAAAAAGGATAAGAAATCCATCTAACCTATGTTTTACTAATATAACAAAAACATTACATCAGAACATACTTCTTGTAGATAACTCAAAGAGACCTTTTATGCTATCTTATATAGTATTTTCCAATCTATTTTCGCCCTACCTCGTTAATTGTTATGATTTTAAGTTAAAGATGTAGATTCAAGCATTGTCCTCTGTAACTCGGTTATTGTACTAAATTATTTTATTATTGTTAATATTATTTTTTCATCAAAGTGATGATAAGAGTATCTACAGCACATCTAAGAGGTATTAGAGGTGCAAAAACAAACCGTATCAGATAATAAGACCTGAAAATCGATTTTTATACTCCGTATTCTATACCCAAAATCGGAAGCAGCTTTTCTAAGTATAATAGGGTATGTACTTTGATCTCAATACATGGAACTGGAGGTGTACAAAATAACTGGTTCCAGTTCCTACCCGGTAGTAGGAGGAATCGGTCCCAACCTATCTGTACCCAATAGTTCCTACCCGGTTCCACCTTTTTTTTTTAAATCGGTTCCTACCCAACCTGCTTCCTAATCGATCTGTACCCGATCTATAAACATGTTAGGGGTAAATAAAAGCTTTTAGAATGGTGTTATAAGATGTTTTTAAAAGTGGAAAGGAAAGATAACAAGATTGTATAGCCCATTGGGCCAATATCAGTGCCCAAATTTAGTCTTAATTAAGACGTACCGATTCTTTTGAATTCAACTTGTCACATGGTTAAATATGTTATGTCCCAAATTATAAGTGTTTTACTAAGTTTTCATAATAATATACAAGATGCATATGACTTGGACACGTTCGAGCCTGTGGCGTAATATTGAAAGTCTGACTTGTTTTCTTGACATTTTCAAAACGGCAACAACAAAATTATCTGTGGTTTACTATCCCACATGTTGTTTAGTTCTTACAGAATTCTATTTAATTACTTTAAATTTTAAAAATTTTGAAACTAGAAATACATTTGAAAAAATATTTTTTTGAACTACCCCCGGCTTTTATTTGTGTCGCCGCTTTAAGTCCTATGTTAAACGTTACGGGGGTTGAACGTCTTATAGATTGAATTTTTGACAATTTAAGTATGCATGAGAGAGACCCAACTTTAAAGGCGAAAACTAAAGCAAAATTTAACAAAAGTTTGAACGAAATGTTTGATTGGTACTTAAATAAATATGGCCCGACAACACACATAAACGTGTCTCAAGAATCGAGCATTACCGCCCAAGGTTGTGACTGACCAGGATCCTAACCACTAATCATGTTGAACCACGCACTCCAGCCGATTGCAATGTCTGTCCAAAACTGTAACGAGCAACCTGCAAAGCATGCAGTAGGGTGTCAACATAAAGTTGGCGAGTTCACGAGTTCACAGTTTTCCAGTTTTATTTCCAAAAACTTTTGTTGTTTAATTACACTTATTTATACCATGCCATGGGGAGCTACCCCATATGTAAGTTACTAAACTGCGTAATACCGAATATTCCGCGACCTCATGTTTCGTTGTTTGCCCCGTTTGTCAATGTCTATCATCATTTACGGTTTGCCTAAGTCTATTAGTTCACGATCGATCCTCTCCAGGCACGGTGTGAGGTTGGTGAAACCTAAATAGCGCTATCAACTAATAACCCGTTCGCCAGGCCCCGACGACTAATCGGTATAGAAAGTGGGGACTTCGTGATAGAGTTTCGTTTAGTACACTTGTTGCATGTAATATACATAGTAATTAACCGTATTCCAAACCAAGAATAGTAAGCAATCCCAAACCAGGGAAAGTGTTGTTTGTACTGTTCAAGCAATCCCAAACCAGGGAAAGTGTTGTTTGTACCATTCAAGCAATCACAAACCAAGGAAAGGGTTGTTTTTCGTTTCATTTCCCAACCACCGGGAACGCATGCTTTTAGTAAAGTATGTGAACTCACCTTTGCTTTGCTCGGCAGACAATTTACTTGTGTTAGGTTGGTCAACAACACCCTATTATGGTTACCAATATTTGTTAGGTTCGTATACAAATAACATCACGTATTAATTATACGTATCTAACACATAGTGTTTCAAATAGCAGTTACTATACGTTATACTATCATGTATACACGTTCACAATTATCATCACAGTTTATCATCATTCAAATGTATTATATATGTGTGCGGTTTAAACATAGTCGTGGGCTTTTATTAGTGTGCAGCCCAATAAAGATAAGGCCCAAGTTTGAGTGTGCGGCATCAATGGAGGTGTGCGACCTCATTGTGCAGTCATCCAGTTGTGCGGCTTAAGAGAGTGTGCGATTCTAGGTGTGCGATCGAGTTTTGGGGTGTGCGGCCCACGAAGAATGTGCGGCCCAACACTGGGTACGACCCGAAGTAACTGTGCGGCCCCATTTATGAATGTGCGGTCATGCAATAATGGTCGTACTATTGTGCTTGAGAGGTTTGTACAACGAAGTGTATGGTCCATTGTGAGTGTGCGACCTATTTTTAATGTGCAGTTTTATTTTAGATGTGCGACACCAAGGTTGTGTGTTGTAATAAGTGTGCGACCAAGACAAGTAGTTCAACATTTAACAAATGAACATTCGACCAAAATGATTGATTACGATTTGTAGCAAAACTAAAATCTGAATAAATGAATCAAACATATACAGATTGTCATGAGATCATTATTAAAAATCCCATTATCCGTCCCTTAAAAGAAATACACATTTAAATAGCAAGCGTCATTCCAATAATCGACACGTTTCAGTTTGGCTATTGTTCAAAAATTCTAATTCACACTTCTATTAAAGCCCCGAATCAAATTAATCGACTATCATGCGTTCATATTTTTAATCAAACCGCTTATCTTTGGAACTTTACTAAAAACTCTATACTCATCGGATAAGTAATAGAAGGCATACTCAATCAGCAAACATTATACTCTTTTTCCAAATGCAAATTCAACACAGCCTATGGTCATTATTCTAAAACATACTCTTAAAGCATATTTATACCAAATCAAGTAAGCACAAGTCAAGGACCACAAAAGATGCAAATACCAAACACATACTAACTTTCATTCCACAAATTTCAGATCATAGTAAAAAGCAAAACAAACAACGTCAAACAAATCTCAAATTCACACCACTAGTCAACATACAATTTACGAAGTCAAGGAGCTCAAAAATATAAGACAATCTCAAATGAGCATTCACTGACCGAGGGTTTCTTTTGAACGTCGGTTGCTCTGCTACGTCCACTAGCCTTAGCTCCGGTGGCCGTCGCTGCCGTCGGCTCTGCCACCAGAGCCTCTGCAGTACCAGCTCCCTACTGCCTTGCTCATGTCGCCGCTATTGTGCCGCTGTCTTGCCAACGCCCCACCGTCCACCCCCGTTAACTCAGCCGCAAGACACCACCACCAACATCATCGTTGGTCATCACCATAGCCAGCCCTCATCATCAGCATTGTCATCTCGGAGTCCTGCCGGCAACCCTGTTTGTCGCCGGAGTTTCGTTAGTCGCCGGAAAAACCAGGGAGGTCACCGAAGAATGGCCTGTGTCGCAACCCCCGACCCCTGCCTCGGGAGGCGGGGCGGCCGCGGCCTACTCAGAGCTGGTGGTATCGGTGTTTATCAATTTGGCAGCGGAATTTACATTATGACCGTAGTTAGGAAATATTTTATCAGAATAAAACACCACATTTTTATAATACTAAGTGCATGGGAAAAACCCAAGTTTAAAACCCAAGTTTTTTTATTACAACATGTTTCTAGGGATAAACCCTAATTTATTTAAATAAAACTTCTTCATTATTTAGGTAACTTTTATAGCCACATTTCCAAGCCTTTAGTGCTCTCCAGCTGGCTTCTATTTGGCTTTCATATTTTGTTACATGAAACGCGTTTAAAAACATTTTATCAGCAAAAAATACTGGTGAGTGAATCCCAGTTTAATCAAAGCAAGTTTTATCATTTTACAGCGTTGAGGGCGATGTCACAATTACATTTGTTTACATCTACTTTAATTACCACCCACGGCACTGTCAATCCTGACTTGTGGTAATGTTACTACTCACAATGTGGTAACAAATTTTGTATACAAAACCCCAACATACCGACGATAATTATAGAATTACAAATACTCAATCACTACTAATTATAATGTAAAACAATTGAGGTTTTGTAAAAACAATTTATAAAAAGAAAGAATTACTCACATTGCTAATTTAGGTATTTCCTTTGTGACTTCTTGTTTATAATCTAATAAATTAAAAAATGCACACGCGTTAGTATAATAACCCAATATTTACATTAGTTATACCCTCCCCGAGACAGAACTCCAACGACTAAGTCAGGCAAAGCCTCGACATGCATTACGGAGCACTAGATCAATCGGGCAGCGTATCTAATACGTAACCGGGGCTTATGATACTTACATCAAGGAAAAGCTTTGCTATTTTAGTGGGTATTATACCCGATATTATTTCTATTACTTCAGAATTTGAGAGAGAGAATCGATTTGTGAACGAATTGCAAATGAATGCCGATGGCATCTATTTATAGTGTCTGATCGACACTTTCTCGTGCCCTGCGAGAACTGAAGGTAAGGCCTTCACGGCCCGCGAGCAAGGCTAGGGTATGCCCTAGCTTGGCTGACTTGACCACTAGGCGTGCCACGATTCGGACACGTGGCAGCACCGGGCTGCTCCTGGTGTCCCAGTTGTCGTGGCCCGCGACTGAGATGGACAAGGGCTCGCGCCATGCGAGTGCCTCTCAGATTTTGTTTTTATTTAATTTTTGTAAAATTAAAGGTATTTTGGGCCGTTTTTCGTATACGGGGTGTATTTTAGGGCGTATAGGGGTGTTATAAGTATTTTAGGAGAGTTGTTTTATCCTCCCCGCCTTATTTTAGAACTCGTCCTCGAGGTCTACTGGAACAGGTGTGGATATTTCTTCTACATCTTTGATTCAAGCTCCCATGTGTACTCTGGTCCTCCCTTGGAATCCCATCTTACTTTGACTAGAACCAATATCTTGTGATTGAGATTTTTGATCTTTCTGTTTTCAATCTGTAGGGGTTTCTCTACAAACTTAAGTTTCTCATTTACCTCTATGTCCTTAAGAGGTACCACTAATGATTCATCTGCTAAGCATTTCTTGAGATTACATACATGAAATACATCATGTATTCCTGCTATTTCCTCTGGCAGTCGTAGCTGGTATGCTACAGGTCCTATCCTTCTAATGATCTCAAATGGTCCAACATACCTGGGACTTAGTTTTCCCCTCTTTATGAATCTGACTATTCCTTTCCATGGAGAAACTTTTAATAATACCTTGTCTCCTACTTGAAATTCCAACGGTTTCCGCCTGTTATCAGCATAACTCTTTTTTCGATCGCGTGCTGCTTTTAGTCTTTCCTTGACTTGAATAATCTTGTCTGTTGTTTCTTGTACTATCTCAGGTCCAGATAGTTGTTTTTCTCCAATTTCCGCCCAACAGACTGGAGTTCGGCACTTTCGTCCATAAAGTGCTTCAAATGGTGTAGCATTGATACTGGTATGATAGCTGTTATTAAAGGAAAATTCTATTAATGGTAAATGATCATCCCAATTTCCTCCGAAATCAATTACACAAGCTTAAAGCACATCTTCGATTGTCTGAATTGTTCTTTCACTTTGTCCATCCGTTTGAGGATGATAAGCGGTGCTTAGATTTAACTTGGTTCCCATTGCTTTTAGGAAACTAGTCCAAAAATGAGAAGTAAATCGGCTATCTCCATCAGACACAATAGATAAAGGAATTCCATGTAATGAAACTATTTCATTTACATATAACTTAGCTAATTGTTCCATACTGAAGGTTTCCTTCATCGGTAAGAAATGAGCAGATTTAGTTAATCTATCTACAATCACCCAGATTGTATCATTACCTTTTCGTGTTTTGGGTAATTTGGTAACAAAGTCCATTGTTATCAATTCCCATTTCCATATTGCCATTTCAAGTTGCTGCAATAAACCTGAGGGTTTCTGATGTTCAGCATAAATCTTTTTATACATTTTATCACTTCCAGGATGTATCGCATACTTAGATTTATGGGCTTCTTCTAATATTCGGTGGCGTAGGTTTCCTTGTTTAGATATCCAAATCCTTTTCTTATGGAATCTCCAAATTCCATCTGTTCCTTGTTCTAATTCCTTAATCATTCCTTTCAATTTTTCAGTATCGTCCTTGATTATTGATTCTTGTATTTCCCTTATTTGCTCATTTAAATCTATCTGCAGATTTAATTTAAGAGAACGTACTTTTCTTGGTTTATCATGATATTTTCGACTTAAAGCATCCGCTACTACATTAGCTTTTCCTGCATGATACTGGATATTACAATCATAATCACTGAGTATTTCCATCCAGCTTCTCTGTCTCATATTTAATTCTTTTTGACCAAAAATGTACCTTAAACTCTTATGATCTGTGAAGACAACAAATTTATTTCCATATAAATAGTGTCTCCAAATCTTAAGGGCAAAAATTATGGCTCCTAATTCTAAATCATGGGTTGTATAATTCTCTTCATGATTCTTAAGTTGTCTAGAGGCATAGGCTATAACCTTTTGACGTTGCATCAACACACATCCATAACCTAACTTAGAAGCGTCAAAGTAGACTACAAAGTCTTCAGTTCCTTCTGGTAAAGCTAAGATGGGTGCGTTGGTTAATCTTTGCTTAAGGATTCTAAAGGATTCTTCCTGTTTTGGTCCCCAATCAAACTTAACAGATTTACAGGTTGGTTTTGTTAAGGGAATGCCTATTCTATAAAAATCTCGGATAAATCGTCTATAATAACCTGCCAATCCTAGAAAACTTCTCATCTCCGTTGGTGATTTAGGGACTTTCCATTTTGTAATTGCCTCAATCTCTGTGGGATCCACATGAATTCTTTCATGATTGACTAAATGTCCAACGAATTGTACTTCTTGTAACAAAAATTCACATTTTGAAAATTTACAAGCTTTTCTTTTCTCAGTAAATTTAAGAGTGTTTGCAGATGCGCTGCATGTTCTTCTTTACTCTTAGAGTAAATGAGAATATCATCTATAAAGACAATTATGAATTTATGCAGGTATGGTTTACATATTCTGTTCATCATGTCCATAAATGCAGCTGGGGCATTGGTTAGACCAAAGGGCATGACTGTAAATTCAAAATGGCCATACCTTGTTCTAAAAGCGGTCTTAGGAATATCCTCTTCCTGTACCTTTAATTGATGATATCCTGAGCGTAAATCAATCTTTGAAAAGAATCGAGCTCCTTGCAACTGATCAAACAGATCATCGATTCTTGGTAATGGGTACCGATTTTTAATCGTGACCTTGTTCAGTTCTCGATAGTCAATGCACATACGCATTGATCCATCCTTATTTTTGACAAACAAGATTGGTACTCCCCATGGTGATGAACTGGGCTGTATAAATCCTTTCTCCAGAAGTTCATGTAATTGTTTCTTCAGTTCTTGCATTTCTACTGGTGCCAAACGGTACGGTGCCTTGGCAATCGGTGCTGTCCCTGCTAGCAAGTGAATTCTGAATTCGACTTCCCTGTCTGGCGATAGTCCTGGTAATTCATCTGGAAACACATCTGAGAATTGAGATACTATGGGAATATCTTTCAATTCTTTTCCTTTAGTGTTAATGATTATGGAAATCATATAGATTAGTGATCCTTTTCTTGCATAACTTGCTGTTTTCATCAGAGAGATGAATTTCGTGGATCGAGATGGCTTATTTCCTTTGATTGTGATCTTTTCACCTTTTGGTGAATTTACTTGTATTGACTTTTGATCACATAAAATACTGGTTTTATTGGCTACTAACCAATCCATTCCTAATACAATATCAAATCCGGCCAGTTTCATTGGGTAAAGATTAGCACTAAAATCTTGGTTTAGAAATTTCTATTCTTGCTCCCTGCAAGATTTCAGTGATCTTAATGGATTCTCCATTTGCCGTTTCTTCTAGACATTCTTGTTGAAGTTTAGTTAATGGTTGATTGAGAAGTTTTCAAAATGAAGTATTAATAAAACTTTGGTTCGCACCAGAGTCAAATAATACTTTAGCAAAAACATCCTTAACTAAAAACGTACCGGCAATCACGTCCGGAATCATCTTTGCTTCTTTGGCTGTCAGAACAAATGCCCTAGCATTCTTAGTAGTCTTGTTATTCATGGCTAGAGCTAGTTTCGGACAGTTCGGCTTGATATGCCCCTTTTCTCCATAGTTGAAGCATACTCCATTGCTGGGTTTCTTCCTACAGTCTTCTTCCTTGTGTCCTGGTATCTTGCAGAAGTTGCAGTATGTGGAGCATCTTCCAGAATGCTTCTTCTTGCAGGCCTTACAGTAAGGTGCGGAGGTAGAACCTATGTTTTTCCCATGGTTAAAATTACCGTAGCGAAATTCCTGTGTAAGCTTTTGAGCTAGGTTCTTCCTCTGGTTTTCTTCTTGCGTACGTACCAATTCATCAGTCAAGGTATTTTCTAGTTCTACAGCTTCTTCTATGGTTTGTGGTCTAGTTGCCTTGACTACGTGTCTAATCTCACTAATTAATCCACAGATGTAACGGAAGATTAATACTAGTTCTGGTGGAGCTAGGGTTGGTATAATTCTAGCATATTCGAAGAATACAGTAGTGTAACCCTTACAGTCTATTCCAGTCATTCTAAGGTCTAAGAACTTATTATCTATTTGTTCTTTTTCATTAGGAGGACAAAACTTCCTTTCGACCATACTCTTAAACTCAGTCCATTCCATATTATAGACTCCGTCACTTCCCTGTGACTGTAGAATAGTGTTCTACCATTCTAGAGCTGCATTCTTAAAAAGATTGGAAGCAAACATGATTTTGACTTCCTCTGTGCACTTGCTTATTTTTAAGACAGCCTATATCTTTTCTTTCTAGCGTAGAGCTGCAATGGCTCCTTCATTGCCAGAGAATTCTATCGGTTTGCAAGACCAGAATTCTTTGTAAGAACAACCATAAGACATGGTTCTTCTTCTTTTTGGAATAGGCAATTGAAGTAATGGTCCATTGTTTACGCTATTACCGGGTTCAGTAGGTGGTTATTTACTTCCACTCTTACTTTTATTATTTTCGGCTTCTTTAACAGTTTGGAGGATATAAGGCATAGCATCGATAATTCCTTGTGCCACTATATGTTGGATGGCACTGTTATCTAATCGGTTCTCGTTATTATTGTTATTCTGGTTTTTTTGATTCACTTCGTTGTCCATATGAATTATAAACATTTACCAGATATTAATATCACAAAATAAGATTTAAGGTAAACAATCATACAAACAAACATATTGATCAAAATCGTCGTGCATTGCGACATTTACTCTATTATATATATATATATATATGCATCTATTACAAATTAAAACTGAAATTTAAAATACAATACTAGTATGCATTAGTAGGTATTGGATTATCTATTTAGTTTAGTTTTTTTATCAAACTACTCACACACACACACACACACACACACACACACACATATATATATATATATATATATATATATATATTACTATCGTGACTAGGGGTTCATCCAATACTGCATATTGTGCTTGTCATACTTCCAAACAAGCCTTTCCCCTATTTGTTTGATTTTGTCTCCTTTATCTACTAACTCCTCACCAAAAGTGCGGAGTTCCTGCACGTTTTCGGTACTCATGGGTGGTGGTGGTGCTAGTATTGGGTCAGGATACAGGGGCATCGGTTCTTTGTATGGGTACGGGTTTTCTAGTATTTCCCGAATATACTGGTCATTATCCCAATATGGATCTAGAGGGTCAAGATTAGGATAGGGTGCTACTGGGTTTTGTATGGGTTCCTCCTATGGGTAGAGTTCTCGGTAATCCCCATGTTCATTGTTCCATGGATCATATGCTAGGGGATTAGGTGCTGGGACTCTAGGGATTCGTTTGGGTCGAATGCAGGCATGAGAACCTGGTCTACTTAGTTAGGTTCTATTTCCATGGGTTGAGTTGGGAACAAGGCTAGCGGCTGTGGTGCAATGATTTGTTCTAAGTTTGGGTATGTGGCAGTAGCGGCAAGTATGTGAAATTTAGCTAATCGCCTATTGAGTATGTCCTGAGTTTGGGCATTTATCTCCTTATTTGCTGCTGCTAAGGCCCTCTGCTGGTGTAACTTCCTCATTATTTTCCTACGCTCATGTGCTCCCCGACTGAACCATCCATTCTTTTTGGTAGAGAATGGTTCATCGGATTGCGCTTTGAATATGAAAATCCCCTCTTCTGTGTCAGCTGAATACCCCGAGGGAGTAGGCTGGGAAGAAGTTCCTTTATCTCTAGGAGAACTAGACAATTGACGATAAGCGTCTGACGGACCTTGATCACTCATTCTGTAAACTAACAACTTGTCAAATAACACAAAACAATAATGTACAGATATGCACATAATTGTTACCTAACATAATTTAAAATTTTGGTGTCAGCAGAACACTTATGTGGCTGAAATCAGTGGCTGTAGCTCTGATACCACCTTCTGTCGCAACCCCCAACCCCTGCCTCGGGAGGCGGGCGGCCGTTGCCTACTCAGAGCTGGTGGTATCGGTGTTTATCAATTTGGCAGCGGAATTTACATCAGGACCGTAGTTAGCAAATATTTTATCAGAGTAAAACACCACATTTTTATAATACTAAGTGCATATGAAAAACCCAAGTTTTTTATTACAACATGTTTCTAGGGATAAACCCTAATTTATTTAAATAAAACTTCTTCATTATTTAGGTAACTTTTATAGCCACTTTTCCAAGCCTTTAGTGCTCTCCAGCTGGCTTCTATTTGGCTTTCACATTTTGTTACCTGAAACGTGTTTAAAAACATTTTATCAGCAAGAAATACTGGCGAGTGAATCCTGGTTTAATCAAAGCAAGTTTTATCGTTTTACGGCATTCAGGGCGATCTCCCAATTATATTTGTTTACATCTACTTTAATTACCACCCACAGCACTGTCAATCCTGACTTGTGGTAATGTTACTACTCACAGTGTAGTATCAAATTTTGTATACAAAACCCCAACATACCGACGATAATTGTAGAATTACAAATACTCAATCACTGCTAATTATAATGTAAAACAATTGAGGTTTTGTAAAAACAATTTATAAAAAGAAAGGATTACTCACATTGCTAATTTAGGTATTTCATTTGTAACTTCTTGTTTATAATCTAATAAATTAAACAATGCACACGCGTTATTATAATAACCCAATATTTACATTAGTTATACCCTCTCGAAGACAGAACTCCAACGACTAAGTCAGGCAGAGCCTCAACATGCGTTACGGAGCACTAGATCAATCGGGCAGCGTGTCTAATATGTAACCGGGGGTTATAATACTTACATCGAGGCAAAGCTTTGCTATTTTCGTGGGTATTATACCTGATATTATTTCTATTACTTCATAATTTGAGAGAGAGAATCGATTTGTGAACGAATTGCAAATGAGTGCCGATGGCATCTATTTATAGTGTCTGGTCGACACTTTCTCGCGCCCCGCGAGAACTAAAGGTAAGGCCTTCGCGGCCCGCGAGTTAGGCTAGGGTAGGCCCTAGCTTGGCTGACTTGACCACTAGGCGTGCCACGATTCGGACACATGGCAGCACCGGGCTGCTCCTGGTGTCCCAGCTGTCACGGCCCGCGACTGAGATGGACAAGGGGGTCGCGCCCCGTGAGCGCCCCTCAAATTTTGTTTGTATTTAATTTTTGTAAAATTATTGGTATTTCAGGCCGTTTTTTGTATACGGGGTGTATTTTAGGGCGTATAGGGGTGTTATAAGTATTTTAGGAGAGTTGTTTTAGCCTGCTCCCTCGATTACCTCATCGTCTCTCTCTTTCTCTATTGTTCTTACTTTTTCAGGCAAGGTGGGTGTGAGTGGGAACGAGATATGGGGAAAGGGCTTTCGTGGATGCTTGCTGGACGGAAGAAGGGGCACAGAAATCATGGCTGCGGTCTCCGAAAATTTTGATCGAGAGAGAGAGGGAAGAGGGCAGGTGTGTCTGTGGTTGAGGTGAGGATTTTAGGGTTTCAAGAAAATGAGATGTGGGTTAAGGATTTATTTATAGGGTAAGGTTTTAGGAGTTTAGGTGAGTTGGATTGGGCTTGGGCCCTTGTATATGTATTTGCATAACATCACGTGCCTCGCTAACCCCATCCGTTTGTTCGTTTTGAATCAATAACTAGACATAACGGTTAATATATATACGTTTGTATGTTCAATTATACGCGTTTGATTCGGGTTAGTCGTTAAACGACACGTTCCCCTCGACGTGGTTATTATTTTTTAAACAATAATAATAATAACAATAAATAATAAATAGGAATAATAATAAAATATCATTCTCTCGACGATTAGGGTCTAGAGTACGGGTTGTCACATTCTCCCCATGTTACAGGAATTTCGTCCTCGAAATTTAAGCTAAGACATGCGATACGCTATTGTTTATAGGTTCGTCAACAACCTATTGTCATACGTAAATACACATATTTTTACGAAAGTTCACAGAACGAACATGTAAGCCACATAGCACATAAGGTCACATAATACGTAAAGTCACATAGCATAAAATTCACAGAGTTTGTACGTATTTCACATAGTATAGAATTTCACGAAATTAATTATATCATCAAAGAAACATGTTGGAAAACCCGAAATGTCATATTATCCCCAAGTTCAAAGAAATATTTGTCCCGAAATTTAGCGCTCAGCCACTGACAAGCTAGTATGTTTAAACTTTTTCGCGGGGTGCCACATCATCCCCCCGTTGGTTTGGAATTTCGTCCCGAAATTCAGTTGTAGCCTTAGTGTTGGAAGTATTGTTTGTAAACACCTGGGAATACCGGCGCATCATCTGGTCTTCCCGTTCCCAGGGAAACTCTGAGCCACGGTGTGAGTTCCAACGAACTCGGACTATTAGTATCTTGCTACGCTTGAGGGTTTTGATTTCTCGATCCATGATCTCAACCAGTTCCTCAATGAAGCGTAGTTGATCGTCGATCGTGAGTTCCTTAAAAGGAGCGATGAGTGTTTCATCTGACAGACACTTTTTCAGTCTTGACACGTGAAAAATGTTGTGCACCACACTCAGCTCTTCAGGCTAGTTCAGTCTATATGCTACCTTATCGATTCTCTCGGTAATTTGAAAAGGTCCAACATATCACGGATTAAGTTTGCCCCTTTTTCGAAAGCGTACCACACCTTTCCAAGGTGAGACTTTTAGTAGAACTCGGTCCCCGACCTAGAATTCTAGAGGTTTTCTACGTCTATCAGCGTAGCTTTTCTGACGGTCTCGAGCCACCGCCATGCGTTGTCTGATCTGAGAAATCTTTTTCGTGGTGTCAAGTACAAGTTCTGGGCCGGTAATTTGTCTTTTGCCAACCTCCGCCTAGCACAAAGGTGACCGGCATCTACGTCCGTACAATGCCTCGAATGGTGCTGCCTGAATGCTAGTGTGGTAACTGTTGTTGCAAGAGAATTCTACCAACGGTAAGTGTCATTCCCAATCGATACCAAAGTCGATGACGCATGCTCTTAGCATGTCTTCAGTGTTTGGATGGTCCGTTCAGTTTGACCATTGGTCTACGGGTGATAAGCGGTGCTCATGTCTAAACGTGAGCCAAAGTATTTGTGCTTAGCCTGCCACAAATCAGATGCAAAACGTAGGTCACGATCAGAGATGATAGAAGTTGGCACTCCGTGCCTAGCAACTACTTCTTTCGAGTAGATGGTTGCAAGTTTCAAAAATTTGTCGGTTTCTTTGACCGTAAAGGAGTACGTAGACTTGGTTAAACAGTCGATGACTACCCAAATGGGCCTTGAGGTCGTGATTCATCTTGTCAAAGCCGAGATGTATCGAGTAGCGAGACTTGTGTGCTTCGCCCATCACAAGCTCTCGTAGATTTCCGTAAGATGGAACCCAGATACGTTCCATGAAGTAGTAAATGCCGCCGTCTTTGAGTTCGAGCTGCTTTTCCATGCCCCGCATGGACTCAGCCAGAAGATTTTCCGCTTTCAGTGCTTCGGCTTGAGGGTTTCGGATTTGATTAGGGAGGTTCGAACGAATAGTAAGCTGTAACGCATGTACACGCTTAGGTTTAGTCTCTTTTCGGTTGAGGGCATCGGCTACTACGTCAGCCTCGCCCGGATGATGCTTGATCGCGCATTCATAATCGTTTAGGAGTTCGACCCACCGGCGATGCCGCATGTTCAACTCCTTTTGATCCAGCATGTCCTGGAGACTCTTGTGATCGGTGTAATTCGTGCACTTGGTACTGTACAAGTAATGTCTCCATATCTTGAGTGTGAAAACTACTACTCCTAGTTCCAAATCATGTGTAGTGTAGCTCCTTTTGGAAATTTTAAGTTATCGAGAGGCGTGAGCAATAACTCTCTCACGTTGCATCAACGCGCAACCAAGTCATTGGATTGGCGTATCACAGTGGATGATAAAATCATTGGTGCTTTCAGGTAACGAAAGTATAGGTGTACTATCTAGCTCATCCTTCACTGGTCGGAGTCGCGTATACTTGACCATCCTTCTACCAACAGTTAACGCTCTTTCGAGTTAAGCAGTAAGGAGTTTGTGCATGTAGTTAAAAACAATGGGTTTCACGAAGCTAAAAGACGCATGTTGGAAAACGTATAGGTTGTGCACGTAGGAGTTCCGAGGTAAAGCGTATAGGTTGTTCGGCTAAAGAAAACAAGTGACGAACTTGTTAAGACAGGGTTTGCAGGAATGGCTCGTGAGTTTTATGAAGTCCACAGGTGTGTCAGTTAACTGGGACGATATGGCTAGAAACTCGTATGCGTGAGATATCCTTATTTCTAAGGTATCCATGGTTCGTTCTCCTTGAGTAATCTACGCAGGGGAAATTCATTCAAGCGGAATTTCGCACAAAGATAGTGTCAGACAAAATGATAGTGTTTATGAGGCATAATAAGATAAGACGTAGGAAACATTCTAAGATGTAGTTAGATTCGACGTGTTCAACTCGATGTAGTATATAAAAATTTCAGAATACGTAGCAAGGGTTTTTCCGATATCGCGGTTGTAGTTGGTCGTATGCAAGTAGTGTAAAATAGAAATAAAGGACGCTTTTTGTCGATACAAGTGTCACGTCAGTGATGTCGATACAAAAAGAATCAGCCAAAGAAGGACGGTTGTAGCACTAGCTTGTAATGTTAAGGTTCGCTGAAATGACTGTCAAAGTTTTCGAGTTAGGTCGTGCACAAGAGAGGGGTAATTCAGCCTTATCCATGTTCTTGGATGAGTTTGCGGTTTATTAAATTGGCAAGAAATCAAATTCTAAGGAGTTTTGTTAGTCGTGCGAAAGAGTTTGAAATAACATTTGGGTTGTTAAGAGGCTCCAATACAAGATTGCGAAAATGGGTTTAAAATGGCAGGTTTGTATCCTCAACACATCGCCATAGTCAATGTCTGAGAAGTAATCACCAATGGCTGAAAGTCAAGCTTGTCCAATCCTCACAGCTAGGATGGAATATCGGTCGATGTAAAGGCCAGCGAAAAGGCCCATATATTACGAAAGAGGATAGTGTATGCATGGTTAAAGCAGTTCTAGTCGAGCAGTAGAACTCTACGTTATTCAATCGGGCAAAGGGAACGAGTCACTCTTTCTAGGTTAGGGAAAGAGGTATGCGAACAAAAGAGAGTAAAAGATAACGTCGGTACTTCTCAACTTAGTTTGACGCTTCGCGTTTCACATTCCACTCTTGGTTTGTATGCATGCGTGTCGCAACTGCTTTGCATTCTAAGCACCGATGTCTACAATTGTCCTGTCGCAACCCCCGGCCCCTGCCTTGGGAGGCGGGCAGCCGCGGCCTACTCAGAGCTGGTGGTATCGGTATTTATCAATTTGGCAACGGAATTTACATTAGGACCGTAGTTAGGAAATTTTTTATGAGAGTAAAACACCACATTTTTATAATACTAAGTGCATGGGAAAAACCCAAGTTTTTTATTACAACATGTTTCTAGGGATAAACCCTAATTTATTTAAATAAAACTTCTTCATTATTTAGGTAACTTTTATAGCCACTTTTCCAAGCCTTTAGTGCTCTCCAGCTGGCTTCTATTTGGCTTTCAGATTTTGTTACCTGAAACATGTTTAAAAATATTTTATCAGCAAGAAATACTGGAGAGTGAATCCCAGTTTAATCAAAGCAAGTTTTATCATTTTACAGCATTGAGGGCGATCTCGCAATTACATTTGTTTACATCTACTTTAATTACCACCCACGGCACTGTCAATCCTGACTTGTGGTAATGTTACTACTCACAGTGTAGTAACAAATTTTGTATACAAAACCCCAACACACCGATGATAATTATAGAATTACAAATACTCAGTCACTGCTAATTATAATGTAAAACAATTGAGGTTTTGTAAAAATAATTTATAAAAAGAAAGGATTACTCACATTGCTAATTTAGGTATTTCCTTTGTGACTTCTTGTTTATAATCTAATAAATTAAACAATGCATACGCGTTAGTATAATAACCCAATATTTACATTAGTTATACCCTCCCCGAGACAGAACTCCAACGACTAAGTCAGGCAGAGCCTCGACATGCGTTACGGAGCACTAGATCAATCGGGCAGCGTATCTAATACGTAACCGGGGGTTATGATACTTACATAGAGGCAAAGCTTTGCTATTTTAGTGGGTATTATACCCGATATTATTTCTATTACTTCAGAATTTGAGAGAGAGAATCGATTTGTGAACGAATTGCAAATGAATGCCGATGGCATCTATATGTAGTGTCTGATCGACATTTTCTCACACCCTGCGAGAACTGAAGGTAAGGCCTTCGCGGCCCCCGAGCTAGGCTAGGGTAGGCCCTAGCTTGGCTAACTTGAACACTAGGCGTGCCACGATTCAGACACGTGGCAGCACCGGGCTGCTCCTGGTGTCCTAGCTGTTGCGGCCCGCGACTAAGATAGACAAGGGGGTCACGCCCCTCAAGCGCCCCCAGATTTTGTTTTTTTTTAATTTTTATACAATTAAAGGTATTTCGGGCCGTTTTTCGTATACGGGGTGTATTTTAGGGCGTATAGGGGTGTTATAAGTATTTTAGGAGAGTTGTTATATCCTCCCGACCTTGTTTTAGAACTCGTCCTCGAGGTCTACTGGAGCAGGTGTGGATATTTCTTCTGCATCTCTGATTCTCCCATGTGTACTCTGGTCCTCTCTTAGAATCCCATCTTACTTTGACTAGAACCAATCTCTTGTGCTTGAGATTTTTGATCTTTCTGTTTTCAATCTGTAGGGGGTTCTCTACAAACTTAAGTTTCTCATTTACCTCTATGTCCTTAAGAGGTACCACTAATGATTCATCTGCTAAGCATTTCTTGAGATTACATACATAAAATACATCATGTATTCCTGCCATTTCATCAGGTAGTCGTAGCTGGTATGCTACAGGTCCTATCCTTCTAATGATCTCAAATGGTCTAACATACCTGGGACTTAGTTTTCCCCTCTTTATGAATCTGACTATTCCTTTCCATGGAGAAACTTTTAATAATACCTTGTCACCTACTTGAAATTCCAACGGTTTCCGCCTGTTATCAGCATAACTCTTTTATCGATCGCGTGCTGCTTTTAGTCTTTCCTTGACTTGAATAATCTTGTCTGTTGTTTCTTGTACTATCTCAGGTCCAGATAGTTGTTTTTCTCCAATTTCCGCCCAACAGACTAGAGTTCGACACTTTCGTCCATAAAGTGCTTCAAATGGTGCAGCATTGATACTGGTATGATCGCTGTTATTATAGTAAAATTCTATTAATGGTAAATGATCATCCCAATTTCCTCCGAAATCAATTATACAAGCTTTAAGCATATCTTCCATTGTCTGAATTGTTCTTTCACTTTGTCCATCCATTTGAGGATGATAAGCGGTGCTTAGATTTAACTTGGTTCCCATTGCTTTTTGGAAACTAGTTCAAAAATGAGAAGTAAAACGGCTATCTCTATCAGACACAATAGATAAAGGAATTCCATGTATTGAAACTATTTCATTTACATATAACTTAGCTAATTATTCCATACTGAAGGTTCCTTCATCGGTAAGAAATGAGTAGATTTAGTTAATCTATCTACAATCACCCAGATTGTTTCATTACCTTTTCGTGTTTTGGGTAATTTGGTAACAAAGTCCATTGTTATCAGTTCCCATTTCCATATTGGCATTTCAAGTTGCTGCAATAAACCTGAGGGTTTCTGATGTTCCGCTTTAATTTGGGAACAAGTTAGACACTTGGCAACATAAGCTGCTATATCCTTTTTCCTTCCTATCCACCAGAAATTCTTTCTTAAATCTTGATACATTTTATCACTTCAGGATGTATCGTATACTTAGATTTATGGGCTTCTTCTAATATTCGGTGGCGTAGGTTTCCTTGTTTAGGTATCCAAATCCTTTTCTTATGGAATCTCCAAATTCCATCTGTTCCTTGTTCTAATTCCTTAATCATTCCTTTCAATTTTTCAGTATCGTCGTTGTTACTAATTCTTGTATTTCCCTGATTTGCTCGTTTAAATCTATCTACAGATTTAATTTAAGAGAACATACTTTTCTTGGTTTATCATGATATTTTCGACTTAAAGCATCAGCTACTACATTAGCTTTTCTTGCATGATACTGGATATTACAATCATAATCACTGAGTATTTCCATCCAGCGTCTCTTTCTCATATTTAATTCTTTTTGCCCAAAAATGTACCTTAAACTCTTATGATCTGTGAAGACAACAAATTTATTTCCATATAAATAGTGTCTCCAAATCTTAAGGACAAAAATTATGGCTCCTAATTCTAAATCATGGGTTGTATAATTCTCTTCATGATTCTTAGGTTGTCTAGAGGTATAGGCTATAACCTTTTGACATTGCATCAACACACATCCATAACCTAACTTAGAAGCGTCACAGTAGACTACAAAGTCTTCAGTTCCTTCTGGTAACGCTAATATGGGTGCGTTGATTAATCTTTGCTTAAGGATTCTAAAGGCTTCTTCCTGTTTTGGTCCCCAATCAAACTTAACAGATTTACAGGTTAGTTTTGTTAAGGGAATGGCTATTCTAGAAAAATCTCGGGTAAATCGTCTATAATAACCTGCCAGTCCTTGAAAACTTCTCACCTCCGTCGGTGATTTAGGGACTTTCCATTTTGTAATTGCCTCAATCTTTGTGAGATCCACATGAATTCCTTCATGATTTACTAAATGTCCAAGGAATTGTACTTCTTGTAACCAAAATTTACATTTTGAAAATTTAGCGTAAAACTTTTCTTTTCTCAGTAAATTTAAGAGTGTATGCAGATGCGCTGCATGTCCTTCTTTACTCTTAGACTACACGATATGGGGGTCGTCCCCAGTCCGTCTTGGATAGGCGACGGTAGGAACACCGTGCCGCACCCCCCCCCCCCCTGTCCCGTCCTCAACGTCCCTTTCTCGCCGATTGCGACGGTCCAAAAGTGTGGGGCCCAAGACCAAGAGTAACCGTTAAAAAAAATTAATATCTAATTTAAATTATATTTTCAAACGGTAATAATTCCAAAAAACACCCAAATCACTCCCACTTTTATAAATACTCACCTCTTTTACACATTTTTTCACAACTTTTCACCCACTACAATCTCACATCTCTCTCACATTTTATAACCCCTCTTCCATTTTTATAAAAACTCGTATATTTTTATACCATTTTTTACCCGCTAGCACCCCATCTCTCTATAAAAAATTATCATGTCTTCACCTTCTCCCATTTCTTCAATTTCTTCTATGTCTTCATCGTCTTCGTCTACGTGGTATTCATCATCTTCGGAAGAGGATGGTATTATGCACAACATGATTATGAACGCGGCTAAGGTCTTCATGGCGGCTGATGAAGGGTCGTCCCAACGGCTAACTAGACGAGCAAAATATAACCGAGAGCAAGAAGCTATTTTACTTTTTTTTCCTTATGTTTTATATAGATTTGAAAATGTATTTTATAATTAATTTCATTTATGTTTCGTTTTAAATTTATAGCCGGCCACGATAAACTAGTAGCCGATTATTTTGCCGACGAACCCGTGTACCTAGCCGAGATTTTTTTACGTCGGTTCAGCATGAGTCGTCCACTGTTTTTACGTATTGCAGGCGACATGGCCCAGTCTGGTCCATTTTTTACATTGCGAAACGACGCTAGGGGCCAAAGGGGTTTCAGTAATTTACAAAAATGTACGTCGGCCATTCGCCAACTTACGTACGGTTACGCACCCGATGCATTAGACGAGTATATTAGGATGTCTGAAAGAACCGCACGTCGATGTTTGCACAAGTTTTGCGAATGGGTTGTCAAATTGTATAGCAAGCGATACCTGTGGAAACCGAACGCAAACGATGTTCAAAAATTATATCAAGCACATGAACAGAGACATGGTTTCCCTGGAATGCTCGAGGAGCATTGATTGCATGCACTGGCCGTGGCAGAACTGCCCAGTTTCCTGGCAAGGTCAGTATACTAGGGGAGATCATGGACATCCGACTATTATTCTAGAGGCGGTTGCGTCACAGGATCTCTGGATCTGGCATGCTTTTTTTGGTCTACCTGGTTCGCTCAATGACCTTAACATCATATACCAGTCACAGATATTTGAGGATGTCGTGGCGGGTACAGGTCCAGACACAAGCTTTACAGTTTAGGGGGTGGAATACAGGCGAGGTTACTACCTAGCCGATGGGATATACCCAAAGTACTCGACAATCGTTAAAACTATTCCGCACCCGACAGACGACAAAAGAAAAAAGTTTGCGAAGTATCAAGAGGGTGCGAGAAAAGATATTGAACGGGCTTTTGGTGTTCTACAAAAAAAAATGGCACATCATTGAACATCCAGCACGTTCGCAAACACCAAAGAGGTTACGACACATTATGTACGCTTGTATCATCCTTCATAACATGGTCATTGAAGACGAAGGTAGAGCGATATGCGAGTACGACAAAAACGCGTCTACTGGAAATTCTGTTCCAGTTAGTGCGGAACAACAAGATTTGAACATGTTCGCTCTACGTAACGAGTACACACATCATAACCTACAAACGGACTTGGTGGAGTACATTTGGAACAACGCTCAAAACGAACCCGGCCACGACATGGAAGACGAAGACTAGTAGCTTATTTTAATATATTAGGATATTTTTAAGTTTATGTTTTTTTTAAATTTATTTTTTTAAGTTTAATTTTTTTTAAGTTTATGTAATGTTTTTTAATATTAATGAAAATATATTGTTACTTTATTTGTTAAATGTTAAAAAAAAGTTGAAGATTAAAAAAAATAAAAAAACATAAAAGTGGTGGGGAGGACTATGACTAGGACCATCCTCCCATGCCCTCTAGTTTTGGAGGATGGACCATCCTTGGGAGGACTATGACGTGGCGCCTACGTGGCGGATCATCCTCCAAGGATGGTCCATCACCATACCCACTAGCCTTAGAGTAAATGAGAATATCATCTATGAAGACAATTATGAATTTATCCAGATATGGTTTACATATTCTGTTCATCATGTCCATAAATGCAGCTGGGGCATTGGTTAGACCAAAGGGCATGACTGTAAATTCATAATGGCCATACCTTGTTCTGAAAACGGTCTTAGGAATATCCTTTTCCTGTACCTTTAATTGATGATATCCTGAGCGTAAATTGATCTTTGAAAAGTATCGAGCTCCTTGCAACTGATCAAACAGATCATCGATTCTCGGTAATGGGTATCGATTTTTAATCGTGACCTTGTTCAGTTCTCGGTAGTCAATGCACATACGCATTGATCCGTCCTTCTTTTTGACAAACAAGATTGGTGCTCCCTATGGTGATGAACTGGGCTGTATAAATCCTTTCTCCAGAAGTTCAACTAATTGTTTCTTCAGTTCTTGCATTTCTACTGGTGCCAAACGATACGGTGCCTTGGCAATCGGTGCTGTCCCTGGTAGCAGGTGAATTCTGAATTCGACTTCCCTGTCTGGCGGTAGTCATGGTGATTCTTCTGGAAGCACATGTAACAACCGTCTCATTATAATATAATTACAATATTAAATACGCAATTTACGTAAAAATGCGACCTTTCAAAAACTTTAACAAGTTAACGTTCATACAAAATTAAGCATTCAAAATAAAGTAACAATTGTTTACATAGATCACTTTAAAACAAAACATAATGATCTCTTAGCGGAAGCTTTAAAATGACGTGTGTTCGGTCGTTTTTTCGGTTGATCTTCATCCGAGAGCCCTTGACAATTACCTGTGATCAAAACCAACTTATAAGTTAGTTTTGATGGCTTATAAACGGTTTAAACAAGTCCGAATTTCAAAAACGAACAAAAAAAATGAAATCCATCTCTTCAGTCTGTCGCGAGGCGCGACAGACTTAGTGTATTCGCTCGCGGGCCGCCAGAAGCCCTGGCGGGGTGCGACAGACTTAAGTGTCTTAGTCGCGAGGCGCCAAAGACCCATTTTCACAGACAGTTCACAGCTTTTTGTGCTGAATACGCCCATCTCCAAATTTCAATCAAAACTTATCTTAAAATCGCCATAGCTTTTGTTTCGTAAGTCCGTTTTGCATGATTCTTTTTCCTATGTGTCCGTAATTTAATTCTCCATCACATGGAGTTGAAATCCGACATCTGAATTCAGGAAATTTTAGATTTCAAGCTCTCGACTTGAAATTTAATTATAACACTTTTTGACCCGTTCATGATTTTATCAACAAACTTGTTTGTCGCCTCCGGTTTTACGTGAACATATTATTTTTAATTATTTCCTATTGTACAAGGTTCAAATCATGGGTTTTTAAGCATCATTGACCCGATTTTGCTTATAATCTTATTTTGACCCGTTAAGGGTATTCATGCACTTTTAAGCTTAAATTACGTTCATTCCTTGTATGCCTCATAACTCCACCCATTCATATTGATTAGTCTTCCACCACAACTACAATTGTGGTGGATTTAATGTAATAGACTACTTATTCCGAATTCTATCCTTCGGATATGTCATTTTACGGCAAGACGCATTTTAAGGCATTTTACCCTTGAAAGTTTATTCCTACAACTTTTACACGCATCTAAGAGTTACATAGTCATAATATAAGTTTCTAAACAACCTCTAAGGGTCGTTTGCCCGGTTTACCCATGAAGGGACTTTTTGGTCAATTTTTAATCCTTCATTTTTTTACGATGAAGGACTTCCACTAATTATTTAACCAACATTGTAGTTTTAACTATAAATCTATATATGCGTACCTGGCCCAGGACAACAAATAGACCCGATTTTATATCTCGTTTTAATCATCCCATATTCTATGGCGATGCAATTATCCAAATCGCTAATCGCTCCTGTTAACATAAGACTTGACAACCACATTAGTCGATATTGTCAAATGGTGTTATCACCACCATTTGACCTGTTTGGACTATATGACCAGACGTTGCATAATTTTTAAAACCTGGTTTTTGATTCCCAACTTATACATCCGACCCATTTCGGATTTTTCACAAGTTCTTTTCATACACGCTCAACCTATTTCGGCTTACGCCATGGGTATATTTTTGAACTTCAATTTACATTAGTCGACCCTTGACCAATTTACCATTTTACCCTTTTTCTCATTATTAGATTACACTATAAGGTAATATTAATGAAAACTCATAAATTCTTAGTCATTACATGACTAGTTTACCGTTTCGCCGCTTTTTACCATAAACCATGATTTTTATCATTTATGTTTGTTCCGACCCGTATCATTACACGTCGAAAACCATATTTCAAATAAAATCTTTATCATATTTTATAACTTATAGAATATATGGGTATTCTACAAAGAAGTGTAAGTTTCACTTACCTTGCATCCATGCCATGCTTTTCTTTCCGTACTTTCTCCGTTTGTCCCACTTCATCCACAAGCTTCCACCTAGCTTGTTAAGCGTCCACTTACGATCCCCTTGACTTGGTGATCGTTTATATATATACAAATCTGAATGTGGCCTTCGATTGATCTTTCAATTTGAAGTTTTTGTTGAATTAGGGTTAGAGCTCCATGGGAGCTTTCTAATGTCCATCTTCATGCACACACACATACACACTTAAGTGTGTATTGTGTTATGTTTTTATGTTTATAATACCATTTCTTTTAAGTTATCCAACTTTGGTCCCTCGTGTTCGGTTAGTTATTAAGTAGGCCACAACCTAATTATTTCTAACAATATTCCCACTTATTAACTAGGTTAAATATTCCTAGTTATCTTAGTGGGTTCAGGGAATTTATGACTCGGTTTATTTTAAGTCCCGTTAACTCGGGCCATTCATCCATTTTATTTTCCTCAAAAGGATTTGTTTAACTTTTGTTTAAGTTTATTTATTTTAATCGTAATATTTACCGGGTTACTTTTACCACTAACGGTACTTTACCCGTCTTTTAGTATTAACGTGGTTTGATTACCAAACCCGTTTTGGGGGTGTTACAAGTCTACCCCTTAAAGAGGTTTCGTCCCCGAAACCTTATTTGCGTAGTTCATTGGTTTAAACCAAACGAACTTGGTTTCATCTTTAAAGCATTGATGTGCGTTAGGTGTGATATAGTTTTAGTTATATTTTAAGCCCTTTTTTAACACTTTAGTCAAGTTTTAAATTTATAAAACACGATATTTTACTAACACTAAACACACATATGGGCAAGTGCACCCATCGTGAGCGTAGTATAGCGTTGGTAAGATACCGAGGTCGTCCAAGGACACAAGAGCTTTTAGTACCGGTTTATCCTCAACGTCTAATCAAATCAAAATTTTGGAAAAAGGTTTTAAACATGAAAATAAAAACTAAAAATGCTGAAAATAAAAATAAGAATAAAACATATAGACAAGATGAATCACTTGGATCCGACTTGCCTTTAATGTAACCTTTGATGTTTTTCGCAGTTTTGCACTTTTTAAGAGATTATCTTAGTTATAGTAGTAGGCCCCTCTTTTGAAGGTGACGTTACTCTCAACCCAGTAGTTTGAGTCAGCAACGATACAATCCTAAAGGGTTGGATTATTGAAAGATAATTAATTAAGTTATTAATGCGTAATGCGTGGTAGGCCCCTCTTTTGAAGGCGACGTTACCCTTGACTTAGTGGTTTGAGTCAGCAGGGATACAATCCCAAGTAGCCGGGTTAATGTATTAATAGTATTTTACATATGAGGGGATCAGGCCATTCGCACCCCCGCCATCCAATACCAGTGGGAATTGAAGGAGATCCTGGTAAGCTTGACCCAGGTCCTTGCAGGATCTATACACTAAACAAGGCAAGAACCTTACCAAACCATTCCCTTAACCCCCGACCAGGTAGCCAACATATCTCTATATAGACCGTAGAGATATGAATGGTGTAAATCTTTTGTTATATATAGACAATAAAATAACGCCAAGACACCACAGACAAATGATAAGGAAGTTTCACCTTCAACATAAGAAACTAGTTATTAAAGTCATTAATACAAAACCAAATAAAAAGTGCGAAAAGATTAAAAAACAAAAGTATTACACTAAATGCTTGTCTTCACCAAGTGATGTAAGAGACTTAGGCAAACTTGGCATTCGATTGTCAAGAACTCTTACTATCAATCTTGGATCCCGAGACTACTACACACACTCTATGATGGATGACGGATGAGGGTGGTGGATATGGGTTGTGATGGTGGTGGAGTGTGGGTGAAGTGTGAGAGAGGTGATTTGTCAAGGGATGCCTTTGAAGTGAACCAAGTACCTCTATTTATAGCCTGCACAGAAGCCCGGACACGGCCCAGTGTGTAACACCCTAAAAACGGGTTTATTAATTATATTAAAGTAACCGAAAATAAACGGGTAAAATACCGTATGTGGTAAAAATAAACCCGGTAAATATTAGGAACTGATAATTATTTACACATGGTATATATATTGGTTCTACCGAATAATAATGTAACTAGGATTTACTAACCTAGTTAATCATAAATTGCTAAACAATAAGGAAGCTTAAAGTAAATTAGCCCAAATTATAAACCTATAAATGTTGAGGGACTAAACATGGGCAATTGTAACAAGTTTTAACTAAAACAAATAAATAAAACAAAACACACACATACGTGTGTGTGTGTGCGATTTTACCAGAGCCAAGAAAGGCTCTCATGTTCAAACCCTAAAACTACAAAAATTCACCAAATTGAAAGGGGAAATCAAGCCCAAATCGAATACTGTGATAACTGGCACAAAACCGGTAATTTCCATACAATTTAATTATTACTTAATATATGCAATTATGTGCTTAAATGTCAACATTATCTGATTTCATGCTATACATGTGAATTCATGCACGTTTTATACTTCAAATATTGCCTTATGCATTAATGTTAGCGTTGCGTCAGAAAGACTAGTAAACTCACCGGTAAGACAAATTGTGTCAGCAATTCTGCAGAAAGCAGTCAGACAGTAGAATTGGGGCCTAGGAGTAGGTCCAACATCTAAAATACATTGAAACCCAAGAATGTATACAAGGGTTAACATATAGACTTTCCAGAAACTAAAATACGCACTGAAAAGCACACGAAACACACTTTAAATGTTGAATTTTATATATATTTCAGCAAAACTCAGCATTGTAACAAGTTGGTACCATGCAAAAACATGACTAAATGGTCCTGAATACTTTCCTAAGTGTCGGGAATTAAAAGTGTCACAAAAGAGTACTTAAAGATCACTAAACGAAATAGCTTGACACTTTAACGAACCAGCATCTAACCGAACAACCGGACATTACCCGAAACACCAAAATTTTACTAGAAGCATTGTTTTAATGTTTCTGAGCTAGTTATGATCCCCGAAGACCATAACACCTCTTATAACATATTAACACATTAAATCCCTAATCAAGACACTTGAAACTTAACTTATTTATGTAATTAGGGATTGAAACTTACACTTTACCCCCCCCCCTCATATTTACGGTCACAATGGGTGACCCCACTAACAAAATCCTACATGACCTTTCTTGATCTCCTTGGATTCATTTAGATATGATAAAGATTATGTATGTACTATTAAGAACACAAGAACCCTTGGATAAAAGCTCAAAATGGTTATAAGTAGGATTATGATCTCTCATATCTCACACACTTCACACACCACTCCACCTCCTCCCTTGCCCCTCCATTCTCGGCCGAACTACACCCACAACACCACCATCATCATTCAACATTGTTCAATCATTCCAAGTCCACTTAAAGGTGCAAGAAGGTTTCTAACGAAGTGTGGAGCTTGTGGATATTGAAGGACCTCTCCCGATTGCTTTTAACCATCACATTTGTCATCTCCAACCTCTTGTGTTCTTCCCTAGCCTTGTGCTAGTAGTAAGACCCTCATAACCCTTTGTTACTTCATATTTTGATGAATAAAAGATGATGAATATTGTTAATCTTAAAGAACACTAAAGAACATGATCATGATACTTTAACATAAGCTTAATAACATAAGAATACATGTGATAGTGTTTATTTGCTTCTTGATGATTGATGATTTGTGTTGGTGATGTTAGACATCATAAGAAACCTACTAGATTGTGATTAAACACATGATCTAGTAAGTTAAGGTGGTGATCTTGTGAAAGACCAAGATCATCATGCTTTATGTCTTCATGAACTTGAATGATGAAATTGATTTTCATATGTAAAGATGATTTAAACAAAATACAAATCTTGTAAATAGATGATTACAAAAATAAATTTCTCAAGAAACCAAGTTTATTTATAAGATTTACAAGTCATG
Source organism: Helianthus tuberosus (assembly GCA_030545235.1). Taxonomy (NCBI): domain Eukaryota; kingdom Viridiplantae; phylum Streptophyta; class Magnoliopsida; order Asterales; family Asteraceae; genus Helianthus; species Helianthus tuberosus. The sequence goes on along the minus strand of CM060443.1, from coordinate 123,615,045 downwards.
GTTTCTAAGTAAACTAATCACATTTTTAGTGTTAAATCAAGACTAGGAACATGAGTGTAACAAGAAAAATACAAAAGAAATATTTTTAGAAAAATCATCTTACAAGTTGTAAATGACTAAATCTTTCAAGAATGTGAATTACAAACAAATAACCATGTTTTTAAGGATAACTAAACACACTAAATAACATGGTAAGTTACTACAAGTTTTTACAAAAACTTCAAGTTCATGATGTAGTGTAATTTACTTGATTTTGACACTCGGTAAGTGTTGAATGAGTTGATGGTTGTTTGTGATGATTTTAAAAGAAAATAAACACATGTTTTGAAAACATGGGAAACCTCCATTTTTAGGGGAAACCATGTCAAAATTTCTATAAAATTTTGACACTTAAAAAAATATAAGTTTTGGTGAAACTTATTCCTTAAAAATTTACCTAATAATACTTACCAAGGTTTCCCTAATTTTTGTGTAACCTTCAAGATAAGAAATGATGATTTCTTCAAAATATAAAAATTGATATTAAGTATGTATATTTTTGAAGAAAATATATATATTTATTGGTCACCAAATTCTGTGCTAAGTGTATGTAATATGTATTGTATGCAATAGTGTATTAGGACTTGAAAATACACTAAATACTCCTAAGGAGTGAAGATACAAAAATACACATACAACATGCATAGACAAATACAAGAAAATATGTTTGTGAAAATATATTTCTTAATAGATTAAATAGCTTGGACAAGTTATGAACTTAAAATGAAGTTTTGGACAAAAATACATAACCCGGGTGAAAAATACAAGATACTTATATTTATTTTTGGAGAAAATAATATAAGTAAGATACATAGTTAAAAATATAAATTATTTTTAACATCAAAGAACACATACATAAAAGATGGTGACTTGTACTTGTGCGATACAAGTCTAGTGACTAACGTTAATAAAACACGTATAGGTCACGACGCTAAATAAGCAAATCCGATGAAGTTTACGGCGCAGGAAACGCAAAGTTGTGAGTTCATGTCCCCACTTTTAAACTTTTACCTGTTTTCTAAACTTGGGGAAAATACATGTGTTATGGTATGTAGAATACAAAAACTAAGGAATGATACTTTAGATCATGTCACGTTAGGGTGTCATAAGCACCATTAATCAACAATATACCTAGACCGCAGAACAAAAAGTTAGATCTAATGGGTTTCAGGCAGCCACACTCTGGGCCACGTGCGACCTGGAGTGCTTTTGTGTCTCTAGTCGTGAATCGACAACTAAAAATGCCTATGGTTTGGATGCTTCCTATGTCGTGTCACATGTTAATGGCCTTGCAAACCATTAGCGATCTCGATTTCCTTACATTTACAGAAATACTTGTTTCATACAAATTACATACCATGTTTTCATTCAAAGTATACAAACGTTCAATACAAAAACTGCATGAATTCACACCAACATTATGTTGACGATTTTCCAAAAACTCACATGTATTTCAGGTAACAAAAGTGGATGTGCGCGCGGTCATACTCTTGCTCTTGGATGTTGTTTATGTTTTTAGCTATCTTGTGTCAAGACTCCGATGCCGGTTTTTGTGGGAATTGGTTATTATATTTCATCCTATGAGGGATATAAGAACCAAGTTCTCAATGTTGGTCTTTTAAATAAAGTTGTAAACCTTCAAACAAAATGTTGTCTTGTGATGTAAACATTTAACTTGTGTTATGATATTGGCATTTGGAGTTATTTTTACGAGCATGTAATATGTTTACCATTCGTATGCAATGAGAACCTTTCAAGATCACACCTCGTGCTTCCGCCTTAGAAAGGGGTGTGACAAATACCAAGCACAAATTAGTGATCACCTCCATAAAGGGATCATAAGGTATGTAAAAATTTTACTATTTGGTTCCATCTAAAATTCTGGATGAACACTTATGATTCGAAATTGAGCTTGCATGATAGTTGTTTGGGTGAATTTGGGTTGAAATCATGCCTAGGAATAAACCCTAGCCATTAGTTCGTTGAATTATGTTCATCACTATGAAAATCCATAATCACCAATATAGGTGTTTAGTGGGTTTTGTAGAAACATGTCAAACACTAGGATTATGATTATCATTCTTGTGTATTTTGAGTTCTATGAAGTAATTTCAGACTTGTTGATGTGAAAATTCGACATGAACTTACCTAATTGATGTTAATCTTGGCTAAATAATTAGTCATGAACTTGATTATAAATTGTATGAAATTATGCCCTTTAGGTGTTTGTAGAAATGCCTAAAAGAAAGCTAAATGTTGGAAATTTGAACTAAAACGCATACTTGTATATTATGGCGAATTATGCGTTATGTAATATGAAAAGAGTTCTAAACGACTCGTGGTTGAACTCTATAGGCAAGGAAACCGGGACGTCAAGCGGACAAGCCGGTGGTGATACACGTTTGAAGGGAGCGCTTTAAAGGTACGTAACTTATGGTTTCGTTACATTATGCATAAACATTGGTTACAGTTATTTAGATATGTTTGGTGATGATAAAGTTAAAATAGTCATGTTTGGAATGTCAATGAAGTGATGTAACTCACTCGACAACCAAATGGTTCAAAATAGCTAATTAGATATGTTTGTTGATAATATTGTTAAAATAGTCAAGTTTGGAATGTTAATGAAGTGATGTAACTCACTCGACAACCAAACGGGTCAAAATAGTAATTAGATATGTTGGATGATGATATAGTGAAAATAGTCGTGTTTGGAATGTCAATGAAGTGATGTAACTCACTCGACAACCAAACGGGCCAAAATAGAATAAACTAACAAATTGATGGTTTTAAGTGACCTGAACGTCACTATATAAAATGAAGTATTGATGCGTAAGCCAAGTTTTGGATACGCTAAAATTGTTTTGGTAAATTGTGCATGCTTAAAATTGTAGACAATAAGCACAATGATATCGTATGCACAAACCATGTGATGGGAGCAAAAATGCTAATATTTGACAAGTCCGGGAATGGGTAAAGAGGACTAGATACAATCATTGCTAATAAACATGTATTATGTTGATAGATGAAACGAGTCGAATAATTGTAAAAAAAGGGGGGGGGGATTTATAAGCTATTTGCTTATAAACCGGAATTTGATGCAAACAAAGATGACAAACGGATCCATAATTTAATTACGGACGAATAGGAAAAAGAATCATGCAAAACGGACATGTAGGTAAAAAGTTACGAGCTTTTAAAGTTTGAATTTTTTTAAGAATTTTGGTGCTAGGCAGATATGCAGGTCCAGGAAACGAACCTGCTGGAAAACATGTTTCCCCGTGACACACGACGGGGTGTTAAGTTGCGGGCGCGACACGCGAGGCCGCTCGCGACACGCGAAGGATTAAACGAAGTCTGTCGCATGGCGCGACAGACTAAAAATTAGAATTTTTATTTTTTTGTTATTTGTATGATACCGGAACTTATTTATACATGTTATAATGTTGTCAAAACTAACAATTGATGTGGTTTTGACCTTAGGTGATTTTTGTCTCATTCCGGATGCCTATCAAGCAAGAAATCAAGAACCGAACACAAACTTTTGAAGCTTCCGCGCTAATTTAATCTTGTTTTACAAAATGTTCATTTTGTAAACACTAACTGAATGTTCTGAATACTTAAATTAGTTAGCTTGTTAAACCAGAACACTGTGTAAATCTTAGTTTTTATAACTAAGTTTCTAAATGATGCATTTTGGTTTTAAAATTGCTTATTTTAGTTTAAAATCTTAAATAAATGAGACGGGTTTTACAAGTTGGTAATCAGAGCCCAAGGTTTTTGACAAAGTGTGTTCGGTTCGAAGCTTGATCAAACATCCGGTAAGAATTAATTATTTTAGTAGATTTTATTAAAACGTTAGGAAAAGTATATGGATTTAAGTGCATGGGAAGAGTGTGTTAATACACTCAAACCCGAAAAATGCACTAAACACGAATGGGTTAAGCAAGTTACAAACTTGGCTAAATCAAAATGAAACATGCAAATGATAATGAAACGAAATGTTTGACAATTGATATAAACATTTCAGATTCGAGATGTCTAGTGTTGGTAAAAGATGATTAGGTAGTATAAAGCCTAACCATAGATTGATTATAAAATAAGTACTTGTGAAATAAGTATAATTGAATGTCACGTATAACAATACGTGCAACATTGAATAACAAGATTATTAATAAATAGGAAATGTTCGAATGATATGATGACCGCATCTGAAGATGATGGGAGATAAATAATCTAAATGGCGGAAGGTTCGGAAGCATGACAAAGAACATGCTAGCAAAGAACCTAAATCAAGTGACGACTTGAGACATCGGAGTACATCAGGACGAGTATCAATCAGGTACACGTTCTAAATTACGATAAGACAAGTAGAATGCAAAAAATTCACATAATGAACGATAGTTGCATATGGTCATATATGATTAGTGAAATGAATGAATTAAGTAAAAGAAAAATATATATATGTATGTATAAAAATAATTAAATAATGGCGAGTATGTGAAACCGAGGTAAAAGTAATCTCGATAAATATTGCAAGGGGAAGGAGTGCGCGTACACTCAAACCCGGGAACCTAATGAAGTGAATAAGTGTTGTGTTGGGAAGGAGTGTAATTACACCCAAACCCGGAATTTGCAATAGTAGTAAATGGCGAAGACAAGGTTATAGACCTGGCCAAACCAAATAAAAACATGTAGAAACATCGTTTATATTGATAAACGATGTGGGTAAATTCCATACAACGACATGGAATAATAAAATGAAATGAATTGATTCCTGTTATTGTTACAATGTAATGATGTCAACCATAGTTGGCGACGATACGGTATCCCTCATGACTGAGGAGATACGCGAAAGGATCTATGGGAAAGTCGGAAAGGCTACTGAAGCCGTTTAACCCGGAATAATGGAAAGACTACAATGTCACCATGATAACGGCAAAGAAAGAAAAGATTAACGAGTTGAGAGAAAGCCCATTGGGGTGAGTATCACAGGTACACGTATTAAAATTTCATTAAGATACTGTTGGGCAACAATTAGACAATAGATTAAGGCTAAGAATGAGAAATTAAGACATGGGCGGAAAATATCCTCAAGGAAAACTAAATGAATGATACCTAAATTGCCCTAGTTTTAGACGAGAACGCAAGAGGTTATCGGAAAGGGTGATTCCTATGCTAAATGTAGGTGGACAAGTCCAACCCTTATCCAGGCTCTCGTTAAAGAAGGTGTATGTTGAATCGCTCAGGTCTATGTATGCATCGACGGAAGTCGATGGGGAGTCCTTCACGGCACAATCGACACAAGGACGACTATCGCTCAAGTATTCGCAAGAGTTAGAGGTGATTTCGGGAGCAACGATGTTGTTATAATTCGAATGCAGTCTCACTAATTCTTCCTGGTCGTTGTCTTGAGATGAATTAATTATATCCACCTCAAGTTCTTTTATCCATCTGAGAATTAGTTCTTCTAGCTGGAAGAATTCTTCAAGAAGCATTTCATCTAGAAGGGATGATTGAGAGCATTCGAGGGAGAGATAGGGATTATTTTTACTTTCACCCATCTTAAGGCTACAGGAAAACAATGGGTCTATATAGTGGGAAGTATAATTTAAAAAATAACATTTTAAATCTTCATGATTTCCACCACATAATTGACACCACGTACCATAAGAGGAGTGAAAGTAAAAATTATCAGTATCACTCATGATTGCGTCAGAAATTACCAGCCGTCGGGATCTTACGGCTCTGTTTTTAGTATCTGAAGCTTAGGCACGGGGCATGTTCAGTGGGCACGGCCCCGTGTTCAGCTACTGTCTGACTTAAAACAGGATTGCCAGTACCAAAGATTGGGCACGGGGCGTGTTCAGCGGGCACGGCCCGTGCTGAGCTCTGCAGAAGCTGAAGATTTAAGAAAAATCCTAAAAACAAAACAGAAAAACAATTAGGCCGTTGATTCCTAACTTTCTTAAAATCCTTGTGTCCCCGGCAACGGCGCCAAAAACTTGATGTGCGTTAGGTGTGATATAGTTTTAGTTATATTTTAAGCCCTTTTTAACACTTTAGTCAAGTTTTAAATTTATAAAATACTATATTTTACTAACACTAAACACACATATGGGCAAGTGCACCCATCGTGAGCGTAGTATAGCGTTGGTAAGATACCGAGGTCATCCAAGGACACAAGAGCTTTTAGTACCGATTTATCCTCAACGTCTAATCAAATCAAAATTTTGGAAAAAGGTTTTAAACATGAAAATAAAAACTAAAAATGCTAAAAATAAAAATAAGAATAAAACAGATAGACAAGATGAATCACTTGAATCCGACTCGCCTTTAGTGTAACCTTTAATGTTTTCCGCACTTTTGCACTTTTTAAGAGATTATCTTAGTTATAGTTGTAGGCCCCTCTTTTGAAGGTGACGTTACCCTCAACCCAGTAGTTTGAGTCAGAAAGGATACAATCCTAAATGGTTGGATTATTGAAAGATAATTAATTAAGTTATTAATGCGTAATGTGAGACCCCTACAATTCGTTTATAATCCCATAGGTTATGATGACCCGAAGGTCTTTTTGGTCCCGTAGACTTTAACACTATTTATAATCCCATAGGTTATGATGATCCTGTAGATCATCTTTTATTTGTGTCTTTACTTAACTGTATATATATTTATGGTGTCAAGGTACCCTTTTTATGTTTAGAATCATTTACTTTTGCTTTTTGGATTTCATTTGACCTTGACCGTAGTCTAAGGCTTCATTTGTTTTCTTTCGAATTAACTTTCCGACTTTATGATTTCTAACGTCATTTACACGTCAGTTTGTCCTACGCTTACCATTATCCGGTTCTTACCTGTACTTCTTTACAACCCGTTACCCGGGTTCTTTATTTTAATGTTTTTAACATTCTTGTTTCGCTAGTTTGCGTTTTTCCTATCTACATTCCTTTACGACCCATCACATAGGTTCATTAATATTTCGCGCTTCTATTATTCGGTTTGCGGCTATTTGTACTACCAATTTCTTATACTGTATTTGTCTCGTTTGACTTATTCGTGTGAGGTTTTATCACTTATGAACGTTAAACTTCGTTCTTTATTCGACCCGTTCAACTCTAAAATAGTTGAACATAGTTATCAAAATTTCTGTTTGCAAATTCTCGCCGTCTTTTAGTCATGACTCATATTCAGAGTCTTTTGACTTTCTTTTCGCGTTCCCGTCTCTCGGTTTACGCATTCACCCACAATCCTACCCGTCCATCGGGTATCTTTACCGAAGTCATCATCAAGTAACCATTCTTATCTGGTTTTAGACATCATCTTAATTTATTTGATCGTCTTAGCGAAATCCATCGCTTTTATTTAGTCATGTCCTTTATTCTTTTATTCTACCCCTTTAACTTATCTGTGTGAATTTCATCACTTATGACAGTCAAACTTTATCCCTTATGCCTTAGCATTCACATTAGTTGGTTTGTATTTTCATTTACTTTAATCTTTGTCCCTTCTTTCGGGCTCGTTATTCTAACGTAATACGCTCCCTGTCATCCGACTTGCATTTACGTTTACTATCAAACATCTTACTTGTTTGACTCATTTGGGTACCATTTAAATTAGTCCCATTCACCCCGTCCTTACTACATCGGACGTAAATGTGTCCGCTACAAGAAGTTCATGGTATCATATGCCACTACTTACTTGGCCAAAGTAAGCGATCAACACATGATACACATGACCTTTTTGTAGTTTTCACATCACACCCCATGTAAGTAACGCCCCTATTTATTTCATATCTCTGATTTCATTTTAGTAAAACTTTATTTAATTGCAAAACAACAATCATTAGTTTTACTAGTTTTACTTTTGTACATATAAAATGTTTTTTTTTTTCTTTTCTATTGAACTATTATATAATCACATTCATTAATGTGATCGCTACTATTCTCAATAGCATTATAATGAGAGTTTTCCACTTGGATAATTACCCCCCGTCCAAGTTTCCATATGAACTAATCCTATTATTTCTTTGTTATTCCTCATCGTGAATAGCACATGTTTCTATTAAACTTCTCTTGGAAACATCATCCTGAATAGATATCATATTCATGTTTTATTAGATATATGCAACCGTCTTTCCCTACGTGTTTGTTGCATATTACTACTTATGCGATTAAATTTAAAAGCGTGCACCTGGTAATGCTTGCCCTTACGGGCTTCTTTTGCCGTTAACTTTGTTCGCGATCGTCGCGCGATTTAGATCCTTAATGAGTATGCTCTGCTTGTCATACCTCGGACCGTTCCACCATCATATCCACAATTCGCTCAACTCTCATCATCTTCATATGCGAGTGTCCTTCAACTAAACATTTACAAAGGTTAGTAATTCCGACATTAATAAACGGCTGTATTGTAATACACGGCCTTTTTTTTACTGTACGTGTCAACGCACGTGATTTTGTTAACTATACCTATCGTTTTCATTGGGGTAACGTGTATTACATAATAACCCTATGTGTTGTTCACAACACTTTAATCATACTAAACCATTAACATACTTGTACTTACCGGATTTGCGATCAAGCCTCGAACCGAACACACTTACTCTTTTAACCTTGAGCTCTGATTACCAACTTGTAACACCCTTGTTATTATTTTAAAGGTTTTCGTATATATAACAAAAATAAACATGTAATTACGATTAAGGATCCTTAGAAAATACTAGTAAGTTAAAACTTTTACAACTTAAAAGTTTACAACATAATGTAATTAAGTTCGTCATTTAAAAGTAACAACGAAACGTCGCGCGGAAGCTTGTTTCTTGATCGTGTTCGGTTCTTCATTTAGCTTGATCGTCCTCCGGTACTAGAAATTTACCTACAACTCATAAAACATGAGTTAGATTAGTCATACGTAGCTTAAAACGTATTTAAACGGGTTCGCAATGCGTATAATATTAAAATAAACATTTTTTTTATTTATGGAACACGTTGCATCGCGCGACGGCTCCTTGCTTTTGCCGTCGCGTGGCGCGACGCCCTGTTTTGTCCAGAATTGTTTGTTGCTGAACTGCAGATTCCCAGCTCAAAAACTTAAACTTATAATTCACAAAAACGTGCATAACTTTTGTTCTACTTATCCGATTCATGTGATTCTTTTTCTCACGCGATCGTAATTTAATTCTTCATCCTATGGAGTTAAAACCTGATATAAAAGTACTTAAAAATTCAGAATTTCAAGCTCTCGGCTTGAAATTCCTGTTTAACACTTTTGACCCAATTCACTTGTTTAACTATAATCTTATTCATACGTACCTGGCTCGGATCAACACAATGACCCGTTTTTAATACCTTGTCTCGCTAAATTGTTATATCAAAGCATTGATAAATCGTAAGCTGCTTTGTCCTGTAAGCATAAGACTCGACAAACACTTATTAGTCGTAAATTGTCAAGTGGTGTCAACATCACCATTTGACCCGTTTGGTCTAAACGACCAACCATTTGCACTTAGATTGAATGGCATCTATTTACCATTTCGTTTAGTAACTATTTCGGATTTTTCACCAGTTAGTTAGATCTCTTACATCCGTTTCTTAAGCGTTTACTCAATTTGGCTTATGCCACTTGGTGTCGTTTTAAACTTCAATTTTAATCCATTTTCACTTGACCAAGTCACCGTTTTTCTTCATTTTAATTCTTTAGCCCTACTTATAAAGTAGCCATTCGGAAACTCATTATATCTTAGTCTTTTCATGATTAAATTACCAATTCACCTTTTTATATCATTAATCATGGTTTTATCAACTTTATTTGTCCCGACCCCTACCATTTAGCGTCAGAGACCATATTCCGAATATCGTCTTTATCGTATTTACAACTTATAAAATAAATACGTATTCTACAAAAAGGTGTAAGTTTCACTTACCTTGCATCCATGCCACGCTTTTCTTTCCATACTCGTTCCGTTTGACCCGCTTCATCCACAAGCTTCCACCTAGCTTGTTAAGCGCCAAACTATTATCCAATGTTCACAAGGTGGTTAGATTAACCATAATTTAATATGATCTTCCATCTTACACATTTCTATGCATTCATCCGAAAACTTAATATAATCATGTTTTACACACAACCAAGTAGACCGCAATTTCATTTAGGCATTTCATATCACTGAAAATGTGTTGTTTTTGGTGACTTGTTTAACCTGTTTACAAGTCTTCAAAAAATATGATTTTTTTATGTGGCGTACCCCACGGAAGGTTAGGCCTTGTGTTAAAATTTCAAGATCTAACACTTTACCAAAAATTCGTAAAAATTCATTTACTAAGCTGCAATCAGATTCATCACTTCTGACTGCAGCTTACGGAAAAATTCATTTAAAATTCCTCGTTTATCTGATTGACGAAATTCCAATTGGTGATTTTGTTAATCACTTAAAACTATCTACAGTAAAAGTTTGAGATCATAACTAAATTCCTAAATTGAGTTATGACATTTGTAATGGGCTGCAAATTCTGCCAGAAAACACAGCTTGAACCTTCGATACGGAAAAATTCGTAAAACGCTCAATTCTCGTCAAAAAAATGCGATTCCAGGTTTTAAAGATATTTCCTGGAATTACATTTTAGTCTCAAGAAACACATGTTTTTGTCAGGTTTTGTCCATGTTACAGCCAATACAAGTCGGCTGTAAATTCTGATCAGGAGCTGTTTGAATTCAGCTTTCAATTAAAGCATGTTTTTGACATCATAACACTATTTTTTAGCAATCAAAACCCTAAAAACATCTCATACATGAATTTAGCATCAACAAAATCTGAATTTACTTGAGTTAAGCATGATTTCAATATATACTTGTCTAGGGTTTACTCCTAAACACTACAATGTTTCTATTTCATCCATATAACAAGCATGCATCAAAATTTTTTTGAATTCTCTAGGTTCATCCAGAAATTTAGATGGAAATTTTCTACAAAATTTACATACCTTATGATCCCTTTTCAGAGGAGATCACCAATCTATGCTCAGATTTTGTTTTGGAACCGATTTGTGCCTTCAATTTGTTGATTTTGTTGAAATTAGGGTTAGACCCCTTTTCTCCTGCTCTGGTCGGTCGACCCACACACACCAGTGTGTTTTTTTTTTTCATTTTTTTATATAAATCTTTTAATTAAAACACTCTCCTAGTTTCCCACCTTTAGTCCCCCATGTTAGAGGTTTTATAAAAAGGAGTTAGTAATCTTTGATTTTTATTTTTTTTACCCATTCTCTTAATTACCCATTTATAACTAAGTTAATTATTTCTAGTTAACTTAGTAGGTTCCGGGAGTTATAATCCGTTTATTTTAAGTCCCATTAACTCGGGTCCCTTTTTTTATAAACTTTGTCTTCTTAAGTCGTTTGCTCTCTTTTTATTTATTATTAGGCTTATTTATTTAAATCCTAATAATTTTCGGGTAAACCTTTACCGCTAACGGCATTTTACCCGCTCTTTAGTATTAACGGGGTTTAATTACCAAGCCCGTTTTCGGGGTGTTACACCGTAAGCAAACCTAGGGCCACGAAAATACTTATACATGATCCGTAGACCATAACATAGGATCAGGAGTGCTTTATTAGGTAGAAAATGCGTTAAACCAAGCAGCTTCCGGTTTGCGAAACGCCTTGAATTTTAACGCGCACTGTACAATTCAAACATGCCTTTTATCATCAGTTGAGCCCAAAAAGACTTATATAATATAATTATAAGATGTTGTGAGTAAAAACATCCAAGTGTCCGAGCTTTTGTGTCGGTTGGGTTCGTTTTAATTTTCTGCGCAAAAACGTCTATAAAAATGCCCCGTTTTACGAATTTTTACCGCACCCGGAGAGCGTTTAAGACTCGATAACGAACCTACGCATAAAAAATCAGCTGAACTTTATCAACCAACATTGAAAATGGGGCTCTGACCAGTTAAAGGAGGAAAGTCCTCCTTTGTTGTCTGATCGCAAGCCACAAAACAAAGCAAACACCCAAGCACCTCATTCTCTTTATTATTAGCCATACATTTCACCTACCTACTGCTATATAAGGCTTTTTAATCAGTTACAACTGAATTTTTGGACCAAGATCTCAAGAACACCACATTTTGGTAAGATTTCTTATGATTTTTTTCATAAACTTTATCATACTAAAACTCTATTCATTTTGATCCAAACAAGGCCAATCCCATGGCCATGATTTCAGTTTTCATACCATATTTTCATAACATAAGCTTTTACAACTGATTTGGATAAAAAGGGTGAGTTTTGGATAAAAAACGACACTTATTTGCTTTTGCCCCCCCGCTTGCGGTCTGCTCATATAATGTAATATATGTGTGGGCGCTCGGGGGGGCAAAAGCAAAAGTGCACTAATTTTTAACGTTATTTTACTAATTTCGTGAAAATAACGTTAAAAAGAGGGGATCGTTAATCAGGCATCATGTGGTGGCGTTGATAGCCGAAAGACAAGGGGGTACATGCACCAATTGGCGTTTGTCTCAATTGCTGAGTGTTATGTGCCTTATGTCCAAGGCTTGATGCAAAACCACAATCGAGCCGGGGGTCTCATTGGAAGCAGCCTCTCTATTCCTACGGGGTAGAGGTAAGGCTGTCTACATCCCACCCTCCTCAGACCCTACCTTAGCTTTGCTATAGGTGGGATATACTGAGTACGATGATGATGATGATGATGATGACTTATTCGACACCGAAATCGCCTAACGAAAACTAATAGAACAAAACTACTAAAGGGGCTTAATTGATGATTTCAGTTGCATGGTTGTTTTGTACATTTTGTGTAGGTACTATACCCAGAAAATCGGCGCAAACGGATCTCGGAATCTAGGCATAACGAGTAATACGCGGAAAGGTATAATAATTAGGCGAAATTTTAAGATTTATAGAAATTGTTTTGCCTACAGATTTGGACGTGGGTACTATTTGAACTTGAGATTTTAGGACATGGTTTGGGACTACATAAAAATAATTTCTTCAAAATTTGGGAATTTTTGGCCAAATGAGGAATATTTGGCGAATTTATTACCTTTAAACAAAATTAAATCGGAAAAAAATAATTAAATATTTCAATAAATTCCGAGTTTTTTCAGAATAATCACATATATTATGGGTAAGCTTCACACAAAAATTTAGGCTCAACGGATAACCCGAGCTATAGTTTTAAAATCACACGTTTTATGAGGTTTTCGGTATTTTAAAACCGGGTTTAGAAAATTTTTTTGAACCTTCAAAATTTTAATGGGAGTTTATATATATATAGAGAGTGTTCAGTAAAATTTTTGTAATTTTTAGAGTTCGGATGGTCGGTTCGCCAAATTAAACGGTTTATATACGATATAAACCATATTTATTAAAATTAATAAATAATGTTTAAAAATTATAAAAAATAATTTATCTGGGAAATTTATATCAGAACTATTTTCTACAAAAATTTTTAGAATTTTATAAATTATGGTTTATTTTTAGAAAATTACGCGTTTAATTATTATTTTTAAATAATAATCGACAAAATTTAAACGCATAACGAACCCGTCAAAGTTTTTATACCACTCCGGTGATATTTGGCAATAATTGGAAGGTCAAGAATAAATCCCGACCCCTCCAGACTAAATTGGATTAGAACAGGTATATTACACGCTTATCCGGTAATTAACCGATTTTAAATACGGAAACACTTATTTGGGCGACCTAGACCCTCCAAACACCCGAACTCCCTTAATATAAAACTAATCATTCTTCATATACTACAATATGGTATACTTTGTTTAGACATATCATTTCCCGAACACCTCGAATAAACAACTTTGTCCGGCACGGTAAACGGTGTCCAGCGTCCAAACCTGATTTCAAAACGCCGACCACGTCCAACCTCATGTTCTAATTACCCTAATTGGTTCCTATACATTTAAACCTAGTCTAACCTAGCCTACAGACATTAACCGTATGATACTGGTATTAGGTGTGGATTAGCCTACTTTGATAGCTTAGTAACCATGCAATCTGTGAGTTTCACTAACCCTCTCTTTTTAATACATGTTTTACTGTTTTCATAGAGGGTTCATTTGATTAACATACTTGTTCACATGCAAACTGTTTGATGCTATTTATCTGAGTAGATACCTAACATGCTTAAATCCCCACAAGCAAGTTATACAATGCCGGTGAATACCGTGGATAGTACTATTTGGCCCGACAAGCTTAGACCGCACTGAATACAAGGCTGTATGTCAGTTGCGCAACCACGCGGCCGCACATATTCATAACGAGCTATGATGGGTTAGGCATAGCCACATGGGGTACTTGGTTATTGGTTGTGGTTGATGTTGGCCACGGTGATTGGATACTGGTCTCGGCTTAACTTGTAACTCAGAGAGATTTTATCACATGTGCAACAAAACATTTTCAAATATATTTTGAAAACAAACAAACTTGTGGAACTCGCCAACTTTATGTTGATGTTTTTCTTTTAAAAATTAACTTTTCAGGTAACCAAGACACTATGTGACGACCCCCTTTGTGTTAGCTGCTTGTGAAGTTTATGTACGATACTATGTGGATAGAGGCATGCTACTTAGCTAAATAAAACGGTTCATGGACACTCATGTAGTATCTAGTTAAAATATGTAACAGTAATGTGTAATAGCGACACGTAAAACAATGATGTATCATATTGTTTAATTAATGTTTAATAGAGCATCTTTATAACAATGACTCAAACCAGAAGTGTCTGTTGCATCCTTTTTTATCGTTTCTGCTGCTAGTCGGGGTGTGACACATAGGGATCTTAAGAAGGTGCTAGGGATCTTTGGACACTCCCAAAAGTATAGTAACAAGCTCAAAAGTTAGTGATCAGTTAACTACATGGTGACAGAACAATGTAAGTGTTAAGTTGGGGGTGGCGGGCGTCAAAGTGATAGTTGGGGGTGGCAGCTACTACTAGCCAATAGTTAAGGGTGATAAAATCCAGTAACCCTTCTTTTTTTCATCTTCCTATTGATCTGATCGTAAGTAGAAGCCTCCAAAAAGCCTTTAAAAAGTTATAATATAGTGGAGTTTCCTTCCCCAACAACATAAACTACAAATTTGAATAAACCTACAAATTGAGAGCAACAAACTTTTCACATTTTTTCACTAATTGAACACGTGAAGAACCTTCCTATCAAAATGTGTATACGACGAACCTGAGAAAATTGATGAACCAAATATATGATATGTTTGGATCTGCATTATAAAATTGATAGTTTGAGGGAAAAAAGGATATAGATGTATGAAATAAAGGAGATTTAATTGGTTTTTAATAATGATTCCATGTAATTTGAATCGTTTCTTCATTGAACATCCTTTAACGCTCTTAATATAGCTAATAAATCATATTCATGAAACCATTAAGAACTTGTTCACATCTAAAAGGGGTTTATTAATTTGAAACCAAATTAGACTGGAATCTCCGCTTATTACGAACCATAATACTTTCATAGAACTTTACAAGTATCCACAATCTGCAAATCCTTGCTTAAATCCATGAATTTAGTCAAGAACACAAGTTAGGGCTTGTAAATTCAAGCTATCATATCTCCTTCAATTGGGAATCAATTTAGGTGATTCAAGAACCCATTTTCATTAAATTTTAGGGCTCTACAAACCCCTCTATAAATTTCCTTAATAGAGGGCTTAATCTGTGCGGATTTTAATCCCCAAAAACCAAGGTTTTTAGTTTATGCAAATTGGGGCTTTTGAAACTAGACTCATGTTTTGATAAAAATGAACTGTTGTTTGGTATCATGTTAGGGTAGTTTGTAGAATTTTTGGGAATTTTTCGATTTTGTTTGGACTTACCATGAAATATTAATCATGATATAAAATATGAAAATTATATGAATCATGGAAAATTATTTATGTGGAAATCAAGATTATCATTTTCTGATTATCATGATAGGATCAAGATTTAGAGATGTCATAGATTTTATGATTTGATTATAATTTTGTAAATGAAACAGTTAAGGTAAAGATTGGTTTTTAATAAATATATGGTTGATGTTATAAAAATGTGATTTTTAATACAATCATATTTTTATGATGGATTTTTAATAAAATTGATATTATCTAAACCTACGAAAAATATATGTGTGTATATATATATATATATATATATATAGAGAGAGAGAGAGAGAGTAAGAGTTGGGTAGAAAGACTTATTTTCCTAGAAAGTCTAGGAAGCAATCAGAACGTGACATGTGGCATTGAAGGATTTTAACTAAAAGGGCAATTGTGTAATTTGATATTTTATTTTAATTTTGGAATTTATATCTCATTAACTAACTATGCACGATTTTTATGGTAACTGATTCTCCATGATTTGCAAATTACTACCAGACGTAAATATCAATCAAATTCTCATTCGTTCCTTTCACAATCTTGATCAACTTTATTCGTAAATCATTTTTTACGTGAGAGATAGTTATGGCTTCAAACACAATTCTTGATTGCGGATATGGCAAATACACTTCTTTTTCTGTTTACTATTATCTGGTCTGTATCGATTTGTAATTATATCTGGAAACCACCAGAATGTTCTTGACGTTGTGTTTTAACAGCAAGCAGATTCATACAGTTGTGTTTTAGCATTCAGATTCATACAGCTGTGTTTTAAGAACAAGCAGATTCATACAGTTGTGTTTTAGCATTCAGATTCATACAGTTATGTTTTAGCATTCAGATTCATACAGTTGTGTTTTAACAGCAAGCAGATTCATACAGTTGTGTTTTAGCATTCAGATTCATACAGTTGTGTTTTAATAGCAAGCAGATTCATACAGTTGTGTTTTAGCATTCAGATTCATACTGTTGTGTTTTAATAGCAAGCAGATTCATACAGTTGTGTTTTAGCATTCAGATTCATACAGTTGTGTTTTAACAGCAAGCAGATTCATACGCTGTGTTTTACCATCCATGCTGGTAATGCTGGAGGATTTCTTGACGCTGTGTTTTAACAGCAAGCAGATTAATACGATGTGTTTTCTTGATGTGTTTCTTCATGAAGGATAGAAGGAAGAGAGAGAGAGAGAGAGTGAGAGAAAGAAAGGGAGAGAGAGAGAAAAAAAAATTGCAAGAAATGTGGGGTGGTTATGGAATGACAATTATTTCCATATTTAAAACAAGCTAAATGACATATCTACCCCTGATTAATTAAATAATCTTATTTTTAAGAAATACATATTACCAAAATGCCACCAAGATGATCTCAACCATTAAACACACCCATTGGATGGCCCAAATCGCTTCCTAGACTTTCTAGGAAAAATACACTTTCCGTAGGATCCCCACTCTATATATAGGGGAGAGTTAAAATGAGAACGCTAAATATCGCGAGAACCGTGAGAACAAATGAAAAAAACACGAGAACTTGGTCAAAAACAATTCAAATTCAAAATTTCTTTTTACACTTATCATTATTATTCGAATACAATGTTAGAAAATAAATTTACACATTTAAATTTACATGAATTCGTAAATAACAAAAATCTACACATGTGTAAGTTTGTCATGTACCCATGTATAAATTTGTTATATTTACACATGTGTAAAAAATCTAGTATGAGTGATTTTGAGAGGAGAAATGAATTATTTGATGTTGTGAATTCTATTTTGATGTTGTATTTTAATTAGAATGAGGTTTGTATTAAAAAAAATTCGGTTTTGATTGGTTTTCTCATTCGTTCTTACGTTTCTCGCAATATTTAGCGTTCTCAAGATAACCCTCCCCTATAGATATATATATATATATATATATAGGGTAGGGATCCTAAGAGAAGTCCACCCTATTTGAGAAACTTGAGAAGCAATCTGGACCACACATTTTCCATAAGCAAAAAATGCAAAAAAAGGTGAAAAAAATGCAAATTTTTTTTTTTTTTTTTTTTTGGATTTATACACATGTGTATATTGTTAATTTTTTAACTATACATATATGTATATTGTCAATTATACATATATGTATATACATGTTTAAAATTGAAAAAATATGTGTTATAAATCCTAAACCCTAAAGCTAAACCCTAATTCTAAACCCTAATACTAAACCCTAAAGCTAAACCCTAATTCTAAACCCTAAAGCTAAACCCTAATGCTAAACCCTAAAGCTAAAACTAAACCCTAAAGCTAAACCCTTAATGCTAAACCCTAATGCAAACCCTAAAGATAAAGCTAAACCCAAAAGCTAAACCCTAATGCTAAACCCTAATGCTAAACCCTAAATACTATTACTAAACGCTAATGCTAAACCCTAAAGCTAAACCCTAAACTCTAATGCTAAACCCTAAATACTAATGCTAAACCCTAAATAACACTTATTTTTCAACTTTAAACATGTATATACATATATGTATAATTGACAATATACATATATGTATAGTTAGAAGATTAACGATATACACATATGTATAAATCCCAAAAAAAAAAAAAAAAAAAAAAAAAATAAAAAATAAAAAATTAAATCCTTAAAGAAAAAGCTGCGATTTTTCCAAAAAAAAAAAAAATTTGCATTTTTTTTATATTTTTTTTGCATTTTTTTGCTTAGGGAAAATGTGTGGTCCAGAATGCTTCTCAAGTTTCTCAAATTGCCTACTACTTCTCACATGATCCTTATCCTATATATATATATATATATATATATATGTATAGGGGATGGTTCAAATGAAAACCACTTTTATCGCGAAAACTCGAAAACTAACTAAAAAAGCTTAAAAAACACACAAATTTTTTTTTTCAATTTTTTTATTAAAATCGCTTGTTTTTTTATATAAAAAAAACTTTTTTTCAAAAAAAAAAAAAAATTGTAGTGCACATGTGTAGTACACATATACATGTGTACTATTACACATGTGCACTACAAAAAAAAAATTTAAAGTTTTTTTTATATAATTTAAATAGCGAAAATTGGTATGCAAAAAAAAAATTGGTATGTTTTTTAGGCTTTTTTAGTTAGTTTTCGAGTTTTCGCGATAACTAGTGGTTTTCGTTTGAACCTTCCCATATATATATATATATAGGGAGGAGCTCATGCGAGAACCACCTTTATTGTGAGAACCGCGAGAACCAATGTGAACACAACCTAAAATAGCTAAAAAAACCTAACCCCCCCCCCCCCCCCCCAAAAAAAACCTAAACCCCCCCACCTAAAAAAAACCTAACCCCCCCCCAAAAAAAAAACCTAAACCCCCCTCCCCCCAAGAGGTGGTTCTCGCATGATCTTCTCCCTATATATATATATATATATATATATATTTTACCATAAAGCCCTAAAATCTAAGTTTTGATTTATTTGGTATAACTCATGGAATTTCTAATGTATAAATTTTAATGTTTAATTAAGTTAATGTTAACACGATATAAAAAAATGGTTATAGACTTAGGAATTTTATTACATCTTTAGTAAATATGTCATGAAAGATAGTTAGGCAGAATTGTTGAAGTTTAAGATTAGAAATCGCACGTATGTAGTAATTTGTATGTAGTAATTTATAAATAACAATATATTATGATACATGCTACTTAGGTTATTTTTCAATTGTGATATTTAGTATTTCATTTTTTTATATATACTAGTGGGAATGCCCACGCGTTGCGGTGGGTGCGTCTGTTTTGTCGCCTCATATGTTGTTTGAATGGTATGGATTCGTTTCGTCACGGTAAAGAACTAGAAAAAACAATTATATCTCACGTGTTCGCTTTTGTATAAAACATTTGTGGAAACGTAGATAAAAAATAATCATGTCACGTTATATTACTAAAATAACGAAAAGAATAAACCTCGTTCGTTTATATGTATATAAGAAAACTGTGAGGTAGATTTGATTTTGAACAATTGTATGTTACTATTCACAACTCGATTTTTAGTAAAATATACATTGAGATGTAGATAAAAAAAATTATCACGTCGTAATGACGTACTCGAGATTTTATAAAATGTCGTATTTTGAATGTAATAAAAAGAAAACAAAAGGTTCTCGAAATAATTTATACTAATAAATAAAACAATAAATAAATAAAAATACAGTTATTGTTTATGGATCTACACTTTGTTCAACGACATGTTGCGGATACTCCAAACTAAGTAGATGAAACCCCGGTGATTGTTTTGGTTCCTCATAAGCTAGTAAGGCCATAAAAGCCTGCATAAAAATAACTCATTTATTAACCAAACTAATAAGACTATTAACATACTAAAAGCTTCCTCAATGAAAAAACTTACTTCAAGCTTTTCAAAATAATCTTACATTTTACCAAAAGGAGTCAACTTGGCTTGAGCAACTTCAAGATGTGTTGCCAGGTAATATGGACATTAAAATAAATAATTGAAAAAGCTTCACAAAAAGTATTCGATCTTATGATTATCATGCTCAACATTTCTTTTAAGTTCAACAAAAAAGGAAGCTTAGAAGATCAAAAAGCAGGCGTTTGTCATTTTAAATTAGGTCAGGTGACATCAGTTTTGTCAATTGAATAGCCCCCAACACATTGACATTTAGTGTAAAGTGTAAAATTCTTGAAAGGGTGTTGTTGAGGAATCAAAAGCATCTTGATATACAAACCACAATGAAACTAGATTCAATTCTTATTTTTAAAAGACGTGACGAGCAGTGAAGCAATAAGCCTTGGAGCCGAGGCACAACCATGCTAGGCGAGAGGCGAAGAAGCACGCATTATGTGTCAGAAGCGCTGACCACCTCGCATGAAGGCTCCTCATGCCTAGGTGCGCCTCAAGCATGCTTTTATAAACTAAGGGTATTATAAACACAAAATGAAACTTTTCAAGATAAAGAAAGCGGAAATGTTAAAGGTTTGGAAGTGAACTTTATAGCCCTAACTATTTTCTTTTCCAAAAGTTCAATTATGAATGTGCTTATTGTTGCTTCTTTCTTTAAAACAAACACTAATTTCAAGATGCGTCCATCACTTCCAAAACAGACAGTTAATGGTATCATCTATTGTGTTATCAATAAATATAACCTGAATTGCTTTACCTTTTTTCATGGTATTGAAGGATGATTTTGAAGATGCATATGCAAAAGGTCCAGGTAGATGTTTATGCTTAAGACCAATACTTGAAGCAGAAATGTCATCTACCAGGTACAGGCTTTAAACTTGTTTCATGTGACATGTGCGACTCCTTAATTACTTATTAAAAGCAAACAAAAAATAACCCTCCAAGAACCACTACAAATTACAAAAGATGGCAAAGTGCTCATGTTGAACTGTGCGATTTTTCATTGTATGAACACCCACACATTGTACACCATAATTACAGCCTATTAAGGTAATTCATTTAATTCCATCTAGGTGATGATGTAATCTGACAAATAAAAACAATTCACAAGATAAAAAAAATTGTTTCACAAAAACTTCAGCATTGGGTTAATGTGAAACATACCACAACTCTGATAAAATAGGCAAGCAACCTTTTGTTCTATCCAATCCCAATGCAAGCTGGTTAAGTGGTTTGGTTTGAGTGCCACACACCTTTCAGAGGCGGAATCGCGAGGTGTGATCGTGATTGATTCTCATTGCATACGATAAGTAAACATACTACATGATATAAAACAAACTCCAAATTTGCCATTCAATGTTTCAAAATCCAAAATAAAAGTTAAGTTTTGAGTTTACATCTCCACAAAAGACAATTGTTTAAAAAGTATACAACATCATTTCAAATTAAAGATCAAGGTTTTATTTCCTATATCACCTCAAGGAGGCGGGATATAACAAACAAATCCATCAAAAGGTGGCAATGGAGCATAGACACATAACATCTTAAACATAAAGCTACTTCTTGAACAAAAGACCGCGAGCATCCACTAACTTCCTGAAATACATGTAAGTTTAAAAATCGTCAACAAAGTTGGTTTAAAAATCGTCAACAAAGTTGGTGTGAATTCATGCAGTTTGAATAAAATGTATGAGTTGTAATTGTGTAAAGTATGGTATGTAAGAGAAAATGTTTTGAGTTGTAATGCGTAAGTTGTAAATGTAAGCGTAAGGAAATCGAGATCGCTAATGTTTCGCGAGGACATCAACATGTGTAACAACATAGGAAGCATCAAAACCTAGGCGACTTTTATCCATCGATTCACGACTGTGACCCAAAAGCACTCTATGGAAAATGTGGGGGCCAAGAGTGAGGCTGCCAATACCTGCTAGATCTAACCCTTGCTCTTTGGTCTAAACTTAGATTAATGGTGCTTACGTATACCCTATTCGTGACATTATCTATGTATCATTCCTTTGTTTTAAACATACCATTGTACATGTATTTTCCCCAAAGTTTAGAAAACAATAAAGTGTTTAAAAGTGGGGACGTGAACTCACTGGTTTGCATCTTCAGCGTCTAACTTCACCGGTGTCTGCTTCGTCGATGATGTAAGCTATAAACGTTCTACGTATGTTAATCACCTAAACTTGTAAGTCTCTAAGTACAGGTTACCATTTTGTCTTATGTCTTTGTTGTGTTTTATATGTATATGTTCTTGAATTATTAATGTATATAATTCACAATATATTTAGTTTTGTGTTTGTTATTCGTGATTATATATATTTTTATTCCCAAAAATATATTTGTATATGTAGAATTTGAAAACGATATATGTTAAAAATAATATATATTTTTAACTTATCGAAATATATGATACTTATATTATTTTTCAAAATAGATATAAGTAATTTGCTAAATAGTATTTCCAACATCATTTTAGTGTAAGTATACTTAGGAAAGTATACTTGTATTTAAGTGTAAATACTTATGTATTTTTACATCAATTGCCAAAAATAAATTCTTTGATTTTTATTACTTTCCGGAATTATATTTCTTAAAAATAATATATGTTTAAGGTTTATTTGTAATATATATATATATATATATATACACTAGTCACTTACCCGCGCGATGCGGCGGGAGTGGCAATTTACAATAGTATAATTGTTTACCGTTAGTTTATCCGTCGTCTCGTGATATATTGTATAGTACTTAAGTTAGTTTTCTTATTCGTGATATGATGGCACTGGTTTTTCTGTTAGTTTATCGATTCTTTGGTGATCTTCTACAAGAAGAGTACAAAACAAGGAAGTAGATGTAATTAAAAACAAGAAGAGTTCAAAACAGTCAAGTAGCTGGACAAAACAATAAAAACAAAATGTGGGGAGTCTCTTGTATCTCTTCCTGTTTTACCAATACATCCGTTCGCTTATGACTTTCTTGTATCTTCTCCTCTACTGTACCAGATTTCGACACATAAAAAAAATGTTAGCTTACAGGTGATTTAAAATAGTAATTAAAAGGTAATTTCTGGAAGCAAATAAGGCACAAAATCTACTAACTTACCTTCTTTTTTATATGGATGCGATTAATTAATCACGCAACACTTCCTGGTAGACAACATTTGATGTGTAAACTCCGCGTTGTTTGAATTCTTTGGCGAGATGTACCAACACCTTCGTACTTTGTCTTGAAATACCTCTTGATAACGCGACATAAAGTTGTCCATGTGAAAATACAGAATCCGGTAGATAAATACCAACGTTCGGAATTGTTTGACCTTGAGCTTTATTAATCGTCATGGAAAAGCTAAGTCGAATTGGAAATTGTTTTCTTTTCAGCTTGAATGGGAACATGTCATCTTCAGAAAGGGTTAGAGGGATTCTTGGCAAAAAAACTCTTTTTCCGGCATGTTGACCGACTGCAATTTCCGCATCAATAACATTTCGCATGAAACCCTTACATATCAACCGCGTGCCATTACACAGGCCATGTGATGGATCGATATTACGTAACAATATTATTGGGCATCCAATTTTTAAACGAAGCTTATGAGGCGCCAAACCACTAACATTTAGCGAGTTTAAGAACTCGACCGGATAGAAGTTACGCTGATCGTCTTCAGCTTCATCAAAACTGTAATAAACTTTTTCCTCCCCTTGAAAAATTTCAATCATTTGATTATTAATCTCGTCAACACTCTCATTTTTAGTGGACAATATTGCTCTAGAGATTATATAATCTGAAGAACATACATTATCTTCAATTGATGGAAAGATGGCATGGATCAATTCTTTTAAGTTCCCTTAACCGCACCAAACGCCATTGTAGCTGGTCGACCAGCCTGCTGGTGAAAAACAATAATACAATTTCTACGGGGAGTCGCAAAATTACCACTGCGACTGCCCCGTAGAGCACTATAATATAGCAGGTGACTTAAGACACCCGCAAGTAGCCCTCTACAAGCCACACGTTTCATCTATCAAGTAGGTAACACTAAGCATCCATTGCTAAAAACAGAATAAATAATAATTAAATTTAAATATGTAATCGTGAACCAGATCATACACGACTTCTCATAAACGACTGATATTGAAAGTAGTTAAAAACCAATGGGATATTGATTTCGTGTTTAAATCTTTCAAGCGTTTTAAGATTCTCCAAATCAGCAACTGAATCTTTTTAAATCGTAATTAACTTATGAATATTTATTTTATATTAAAAATCCATTAATATGGTTGCTCAAGGCAGTAAACATATCTCTTGTCGCAAAAAGAACGTTAAAATTTTACCAACTAAAATTCTGGTCGAAATTTTATTTTGACTGTTGAGGTCAATCCTTGAATAATTACGGTGAAAAGCTTTTTTTTGGAGAAAATTATGATAGTTTAAATAGACATATGTTTCATAAATCAGTAGATACCTAGTAAAGCTTTGTAAAGTAAGAACAAACCTCCTGCTATCAAGCCTATGGTTGTGACCTGGACTCATTGTTCGGCATCTCGCGTAACTGTGCCTTCGATCTTACCCCTCTACCTGTGGCCAACAAATCACCACACAATTGATGATTTCATTTGCAGAATAAGGGTAAAGTACTAATACATCACAAATTTGCAAAAGAATGACACAACTGGACCATTCAACATCACTATCAAAACCAAATCCAGTCATAATTTTATTTTGACTGTTGAGGGCAAACCTCACCCACTTAAAATCTGAATAATTACGGTGATGGTCAAACCTCAGCCACTTAAAATCTGAAACATAAAGAGCCTTAAAAAATCTGAAAAAAAAATTTGTAGAAAATTTTGATGGTTTAAAGAGATACTTTGACTTATACTTCACTCCAAAAGAGCCTTAAATCATGAGGTCTCATGGTCAAAGAAACATAAAGAACCATAAATGGCTACTTATATATCAACTACTTAATGGATAAGTACATAACTCAACTTCTTATTTTATCACTGGTCTCGGAGATAGAGATAAGTTCTTTATCGTCTTCGTCCATAAACCTAATGGCAAAGAACAGAAATCATCAAGTGAGTCATCTTTAAAACATGACTAAAACTGTACAGATCTGAAAGTAACCAGATCTGCAAGAAAAAAGTAACAGATCTGGATCTATTTCACAGATCAAGTAGAAACAAACACTAAAATTTAACAGATCTAAGTAAAATAACAAACCAAAAATGCCGATAAGGTTAACAAGATGGTACCTGTGATGTGAAAACGCCGGTGAAATCCATCTATCTCTAGGGTTATCGCCGGAGAAAGAAACCCTAAAATTTAACAGATCCAAGTCAAATAACAAACCAAAAATGCCGAGAAGGTAAAAAAGATTACCTGAGATTTGAAAACGCCGGTGAAATCCATCGCTCAAGGGTCATCGCCGGAGAAAGAAACCCTAAAATTTAACAGATCTAAGTCAAATAACAAACCAAAAATGCCGATAAGGTTAAAAAGATGGTACCTGAGATGTGGATTCGCTAGTGATATCCATCGATCTAGGGTCATAGCCGGAGAAAAAACCCTAAAATTTAACAGATCTAAGTCAAATAACAAACCAAAAATGCCGATAAGGTTAAACAGATGGTACCTGAGATGTGGATTCGCAGGTGAAATCCGTCGATCCAGTGAATTCGGCAGTGAAATCCATGGATCTAGGGTTATCGCCTGGTGAGAGAGAGAGAAGAAGAAATGGGGCGGATGTGAAAGACAGAAACCCTAATGAGCTGATAACGTGGTTTTGTTCTCCGCCTTGTTTTGTGAGTGAGGGTAGAATAGGAAAACCAAATTATGTTGTGCTTTAGAGGATTGTACATCATGCTTTAGGAGTGTTTCAAGGAAATTTTTATGACTTTAAGAAGTCCTTTGGATATGCTTTATAAAGTAGTATAGATATATATATATATATATATATAGGATGGGGTTCTAGAGTGAACATTAGTGCATTTGCGAACTGAGTGAACAAATTCTGGCCATTGATCTACCCACGTGTATGGCCAGGATCTAATCATCAAATCGTAAAATACTTTAGTGTATTTCAACATCAAATCCTGGCCATTGATCTACACACGTGTATGGCTAGGATTAGTTCACTCAGTTCGCAAGCTACACTAGTGTTCACTCTTGAACCTAATCCTATATATATATATATATATATATATATATATATATATAGTGGAGAGTTCAAATGAGAAGAAATTTTTTGTAAGAAGAAAAAAGAAGAAATTTCAACCAATAGTAATGCTTCATTAGACTTCATTTAATATTTGTACTTAATGTAACTATAAGAGTATATTGGTAAACTTACATACATCATTAATTGGTAGTTTCATCTTTAATAACTAACTATATTAAATTTGTAACTTATTTTTAAGATATATATTTTTCTCAAAAAATAAAAATTCATTTATAGTGTAGGATATATATGAGGCGTGTAGGATAAATTACGAGTTGTGTAGGATAAATTTCAATATGTGTAGGATAAATTTCGAAATGTGTAGGATAACTTTTGATGTGTGTAGGCAAATTTTTTTACTGTGGAGGATGATAGTCTTAATGACTAATTAATTAGTCAAACATAATAATAAATGAGATGAGAAAAAAACTATTTAATGTTTTACAATTGTACTCTTTTGTTCTTTTTATTCTTAATAATTTTTTTTTTCAAATGAACCTTCCACTATATATATATATATATATATATATATAGGTAGGTAAAGAGTACTATACAATATTGCTTATCGTACATTACGTACGCTACAATCTCAGCCGTCAGATCATCTTCCCGCATTTTAAAATCGCATGTTGTTTTTTTATAACAATTTCGCATGTGATAATTTTTTATGAATTCGCATGTTGTTTTTTTGTGCCAATTTCGCATGTGATAATTTTGATGAAATAGCATGTTGTTTTTTTTTATAACAATTTCGCATGTGATAATTTTTGATGAATTCGCATGTTGTTTTTTTGTACCAATTTCGCATGTGATAATTTTGATGAAATAGCATGTTGTTTTTTTGTAACAATTTCGCATGTGGTAATTTGATGAAATCGCATGTGTATAATCTGTGTGTGTGTTACTGTTCATCTTCTTCGATTGCTGGTCGATCA
This sequence comes from Helianthus tuberosus, assembly GCA_030545235.1. Lineage (NCBI taxonomy): Eukaryota > Viridiplantae > Streptophyta > Magnoliopsida > Asterales > Asteraceae > Helianthus > Helianthus tuberosus. The sequence continues at coordinate 123,587,550 of CM060443.1, read as the reverse complement.
TTGTCAGTCTTCTTCCGTTTGACCCTTACAACTCCCAAATTAGTAGTTCTTATTATCGATATCGCACCAAAAGGAACGAAGGGAGGTTGGGGAAGAAGAATTTCAGGTTTTTGAATTTGATTTAGGGTTTGATTTTGAACTATCATCGGTCAATTACAGAGATTTATGACCTCGCAATGACGTTTGTAACCTTCCTGGTATGATTTAGATATATTAAAATGATTAATTTAATCATTTAAATTAGTTTCACCCGCGTTTGATCGATTGAAGATCGTACGGCTGAGGGCATCGCGTACATAATGTAGGATAAGAGGTATTGTACGTTAACCGGCCTCTCTCTCTCTCTGCATATATATATATATATATATATATATATATATAGGGAAGGGTTCATTGGGGAACAACAAAAAGTGGGGAACAGGGGTAATTTTGTCCAAGTGCATTAAAATTTTTGGGGAACGCGCTTTGTCACTCGTAATCCACATTTTCTCCAATCAAGTTCCCTCCATTACGTTTTCCACGTACCACCGCCACCTACCGCCTCCACCGCCACCAACCACCACTTCTGCCACCAAGAAATCACAGACGAAACCGGTTTGAAATGAGTCAACCCACTATTCCTCTTCTCCCTAGGGCTATCAACTAATCATAATCATCAATTCCTCTCGATCAAGGGGCTTAATTAGTTCCGTTAACCTATTATTCCATTTGATTGATAACTGAACAATCGCATTGTATGATTTATTTGAGGTTTTTTTTATTGAACTATTGGATCTGTGTGCTAACTAACACTTCATTTTTGTTGTCTGTTGTTTAGTTTTGGTCATTCTGAGTTTTTTGAACAAGGTAAACTAAATTTTAGGGCAAAATTTACATTTTAAAGTATGATTCAGTTGTACATTTTGTATTGAAGTGTTATAGATGTTTATAAATTTTAGGGGCAAATTTTACATGTTAATGACACAACTTTACATTAAGATGTTTATAAATCAGCTAGCAATGTGCTAACTTATAAAGGTATCAGACATATGCAAAATTTTAATCTTTTTAATGACACAACTTTTCATTAATTTACCATATCAATTGAACATTGTTGTCTTTTGTGCCTCTATATTACAATTTTTTTTTGCAGAAAGTATATGTCCAGTGTGGCTACGACTGCTTGGAAGGAAAATAAGGAGACATTGAAGCTTCTTGTTACTGCCGGATCGCATGGTTAGAAAGAAATGGTAATGTATATACTTTTTTTCATCAGCTATGGTTATCTTTGTGGGGTCATGAAACTTACTCGATTTGGTCTTTATGTTAACTTAAGTAAATGAAAGATCCATTGTGACCACCTATGAAACAAGTATAATTGGGGCAGGGGAATGTTGAAATGGAGATTGTGCCTCAAATACAAGGCCTAATTCATGCCATATTTGTGCCTATGGGTAGTGGTGTTATAACATCTTTGTGTGTTAACAATATAGTTGTTCATAATTGCTTAAAAGTCTTGAGTGATCCGGTTTATATCTTAGTAATTGTTTCGCCTGAAATGGGGATACTTGTTCATCTGGTTGCCATATATATGTCCATTCAGGCTTTTGAGGATCAATCACTCTTGAGGGCTGTCTCTTCCAATTCGAAACAATTTTTTTTTATTTAATTTGGATTGTCCTCGAACTTCAACATTTCCTAATCTAAAAAGATTTTATTGTTCTAAATTTACTGATATACATGAGATATTATTAGTCAACTTTTTATTAATTAAGTGTGAAGTTATACTTCATGGCAAAGTTTAATTTTGTATCTTTTTACAACGAAGAAAAAGTAAAGTAGTAGATCGGATTAAAATAAATAATAGGTAAGTTACTAATAAAATAAAATAAAAAATGCCTTGTCTGTTTTCTATTTCATAGTTTCTACTTTCTATATTGTAATAAGGTTCAAATTACAATATTGTAACTAATGCATAGGTGTCGGCCAATTGTCTTTTTCGTCTCATGCACGCATTTTTATATCATGGGACCATGAGCCACAATGGTGGTCATAAACCGCAAATGTATGAACCACAAACATGTCTTGATGAGGCATTATTTGTACTTTCGACATGAAAATAGAAGGTAAGAATTAGGCAAGTTGACATTGGAACAAGTGCAGTCTAAGGTTCCCACCATGATTCGGCCTCATTCAACAAAATTGATCCACATGTTAGCAAGTTGCCATTATAAAGTTTGACCTTTTTTAACTTCACACCTCATTCTGGTGCATATGAAGGTAGTCTTTGTTCTTGTTGGTGACATCTGTACATGGGAAAGTTGTTGAAAAAACAATCTTAATATTGAAAATGAATGTTTCACCAACCAGGTATCAATTGATGTTATAGATGCCAAGGGAAGAACGTAGATCTTAAAATACATGCTGGCAACAAGAAGTTTGACAAGGATGTCCCTCTGGAGGTGATTGCCATGAGAACACCTGGATTTAGTTGTGTTGACCTGGCAAATCTTTTAAATGAAGCAGCTATATTGGCACTGCAATTTTATTCAAATATATTGATAATTCCATTGACCGAATCATTGCTAGAATGGAACAACTATGACAAATGGAAAAAGCAAAAGTATTGTAACATATCATGAAGTTGGCCATGCTAATGTTTACTATTTGGGTGAGTTGAAACGGGTCATGTTTTAGTATATATTCTAAACTTGGAGTAATGTGGTGTATACCATAGTGGTGATGCAGAATATTCACACCAGGGCATGATGCATTCCAGAAGGTGACCCTGGTCCCACGTGGTCAAGCAAGAGGGTTGACCTGGTTCATTCCATCCGATGTCCCTACATCGATCATTAGACCTTGCGTAGTGGGGCGGTATGCAGCCCCATAGCGCCGTATGGCGCCGCTGCACACCGCCACGAAGGGCGCCATCAAACGAAAAATGGGGTGTGGCGCGATGTATATAGCGCGGAGGAGAAGGGCGGTATGTGTGTGTTTGAATTTTTTTATTTTTTTTCTGCTCAGTTTTTGTGTTTGTGTTTGTGTTTGTGTTTGTGTTTGTCTTTGTGTTTTGTTTTTGCAGGTATATCGAAGAAGAAGAAGAAGGAAGACAAGGAAGAAGACCTGCAAATCGGAGATGAAGACCTGCAAATCGGAGATGAAGACCTGCAAATCGGAGAGGAAGCATGATTCAGCCGGAGAAGAAGACCTGCAAATCGGAGAGGAAGCCGGAATTTCAAGTTGGTTGATGTTCACCATTTTTTCCGGTGAACTTGGTTGCCGGAGAAGAAGACCGAGAACAAGCCGGAATTTCAGCCGGAGAAGAAGCCGGAGTTTCAAGTTGGTTGATGTTCACCATTTTTTCCGGTGAACTTGGTTGCCGGAGAAGAAGACCGAGAACAAGCCGGAATTTCAGCCGGAGAACAAGCCGGAGAACAAGCCGGAATTTTTTCCGGTGAACTCTGTTTTTATTTATTTTGCAGTTTTTTTTATTTATTTTCTGTTTTTATAAAAAATTAGAAATTAATAATTGAGTAATGATTAGACGGGGCTTTATGACTACGGGCTTAAAATGCATAAGGCCCCATAACGCCCCTTGCTGACGTGGCGCGCCACGTGTCGCATAACGCCCACAAAAGGGCGTTATGACTACGCATGGCCTTAAACATCAATTATTTGCATGAATTGTTGGCCGTGGTAGAAGAGCTGCTAAAGAAGTCAACTTCAGTAAGCCTGATGTGACTATAGGTGCAACATGTGATCTCCAGTAGACACTAGTCTCGCCAAACAAGTAATAATTTAATTAGTATTTTTAGTTTAAATTTAGAAAGGTATATTTGATATTATGATTTTGTGTTTGGTAAATATCATACTGTACAAAGTTTTTTTAGAGTATATATATGAAATTTTCCGTGTTTTATGAATATTTTTAAGACAAGGACCCCCAAAGAAAATAAGGCTTTGGTCAAGATGTTAAATTTCTACCGACTCTGCAGATGGTGGTGACATTTGGCATGTCAGAAATCAGGCCATGGTCACTTATGGATGGGCCGGGTCAAATTCAAGATGTTATTATGAGAATGATGGCTAGAAACTCGATGTCTAAACGGCTTGCCGAACACATTGATAACGCAATTAAGAAGCTTTCTGACAGTGCATATGAAATAGCATTGAGTCATATAGAAACAAGAGTAAACTGCCAAAATGATCCCTGAGGTTTGGTCACTTTTGTCACTTTAGTCTAAAACTCAAACCTTTTGAATCTGTATCCTTTGGTTTCAATTTCGTTTCCATTTTCATCCAAAATCAAAATCTGGTCATATTTTTCAGTTCACATCCTGTTTTTTTTATTGTATAAAGTTGAATCGAATCTAGATGACCAATGCAAACACATTGATTTAACTTGTTAAGTTTATTTATTTTAATATTTTGAGCCTGCATAGACTCTATATCCTTCTTCCTACTACACAAATGCCCCAAACCCTACCAAATTTATCCTGACACAAAACTTTATTTTAACTTTTTGAACTCCAACCAAAAATTCAATATATAATTTTGACGTATAAGTTCGAATCGAATCTAGTTGATCAATGCAAACCTTGATTTAATATGTTAAGTTTTTTATTTTAATATATTAAGTCCGCATAGACTCAATTTCCTTCTTCCTGCTACAACAAATGCCCCAAACCCTACCAAATCCGTTGTCACACAAAACTTTAATTTAATTTTTTGAACTCTAATCCGAAATTTAATATGTAACGTGGTCGTATAAAGTCGAATCAAATCTAGTTGATCAATGCAAACTTTCATTTAACATGTTAAGATTATTTATTTTAATATATTGAGCCCGCATAGATTACATTTCCTTCTTCCTGTAACACAAATGCCTTAAACCCTACCAAATCAATTCTCACACAAAACTTCATTTTAAATTTTTTAACTCTAATCCGAAATTTAATATGTAATGTGGTCGTATAAAGTCGAATCAAATCTAGTTGATCAATGCAAACTTTCATTTAACATGTTAAGATTATTTATTTTAATATATTGAGCCCGCATAGTGTGACAACTGGCACAAAACCGGTAATTTCCGTACACTTTAATTATTATTTAATGACTGCAATTATGTGCTTAAATGTCAACATTGTTTGATTACATACTAAACAAGTGAATTCATGCACGTCTATGCTACAAATATTGCTTTATGCATTAACGAATAGCGTTGCGTCAGAAATACTAGTAAACTCACCGGTAAGACACATTGTGTCAACAAATCTGCAGAAAGCAGTCAGACAATAAAATTGGAGCCTAGGTGTAGGTCCAACGTCAAGAATACACTAAAACCCAAGAGTACATACAAGGGTTAACATATAGACATTCCGAAAGCCAAAATACGCACTAAAAAGCACCCGAAACGCACTTTAAGTGCAGAATTTTATTAAATTCAGCTATAAATCAGCTTTTAACACGTAAATATTATGCTGAATTTATGTTTTACTAACCAGAATACTTCCCTGAGTGTCGGGAATTAAAAGGGTTACAAAAGGATGCTTAAAGGACACTAAACGGTGCAATTTAGCACTTTAACGAACTGGTATTTAACCGAACAACCGGACATTACCCGGAACATCAAAATATTATTAGAAGCATTGTTTTTAATGTTTCTAAACTAGTTATGGTCCCCGAACACCATAACACCCCTTATAACATAATAACACAATAAGTCCCTAAAAATTACACATGAAAGTTAACTTGTTTATAAATTAGAAATGAGAAGTTACACTTTGCCCCCCCCCATATGATAAACGGTCATGGGGTGGCCCCACTTTTGATTTGTGAAATCTTGCTAAATTCCCCAAATCTTGCCAAGATATATTGAGATCTCTTTAGATATGATGTAGATATTATTTGATTTTATTTAGATCTTGAAAGTATTATAAGAAGATTATGATCTCTCATTCTGACACACACCACTCAACACCATACCTTCCTTCTCCCCTTCCCTTGCTCACGGCTCCAACCCACCATCATACATCCACCATTTTCATTTCATGTCAATCCAATCCAAGACCATTTTGAGGTGCAAGAAGCAAGATTAGAAGGTGTGGAACTCTTGGAACTTGAAGAACCTTCTCTGTTTGCTTTTATCCACCACATTTTCACCATAGTTCTTCCCTAGCTTTAAGCTAGTTGTAAGACCCTCTTGATCCTTGTTTACTTCCATTTTTGCTTGGTTAAAAGATATATTATGATGAAAACATAAGAACACTAAAAGACACACACTTGAATATTGAAACAAAAGATGAAAGATGATGATATCTTGATGAAATGATATTGCTTAGTAGATATATGGTGATTGCTTGTTGTTTATTTGAGATATTGATGATGATAATTACATGAAGCTTGCTAGATTGTGATTAAACACATGATCTAGCAAGTTAGGAGATGATTATGTGACAACATGAAATAATCATCTTCTTGTAAAGACATGAACTTGAGGAGTAAAAATGATTTCTTGAAAAGTAATATACAAAATGAACTAGTAAGCTTATAAATCCAAGATTTGTAAATAATTTTCCAAGAAAACCAAGTTTAAAATATGATTTTTAGAAAATCTTGGTTTTTACTTAAACTTACACTATTTTCGGTGATAAAATAAGTGTAAAGATACTAGAGAAACAAGAAGATGTTACAAAGAAACATTTTTGTAAGATGTGATTACAAGTTGTAAAGGACCAAATCTTTTAATAATGTGATTCACAAACAAACAACCATGTTTTTAAGGGTAACTAAACCTACTAAATAACATGGTAAGTTACTACAAGTTTTTACAAAAAACTTCCAGTTCATGGTGTAGTCCAACTTACTTGATTTTAACACTTATTGGGTGTTGAATGTGTTGTTGATTGTTGTGATGATCTTAAAAGAAAATAAACACATGTTTTGAAAACATGGGAAACCTCCATTTTTAGGGGAAACTCTGCCAAAATTTTTATAAATTTTGACACAGAAAAATATAAGTTTTTGAGAAACTTATTCCCTAAAAATGTACCTCAAATATTTACCAAGGTTTCCCTAACTTTTGTGATAGGAAATGATGATTTCTTCAAGACTAAAATTGATATTAAGTATGTATATTTTTGAGAAAAATATATATATTTATTGATCACCAAATTTTGTGCTAAGTGTATGTAGTATGTATTACATGTAATAGTGTATTAGGACTTGAAAATACACTAAATGCTCTTGGGAAGTAAAAATACAAAAATACAACATACTTAAACAAATACAAGAGAATATATTTATGAAAAATATATTCCTTAAAGATTACGTAATTTGGACAAGATATAAACATGAAATGAAGTTTTGGACAAGATACATAATTCGGGTGAAAATAAAAAACACTTATATTTATTTTTGAGAAAATAATATAAGTAAGATACGTAGTTAAAAATATAAATTATTTTTAACACAAGAAAACATATACAAAAGATAGTGACTGTACTTGTGCGATACAAGTCTAGTGACTAACGTTAAGAAAACGCGTATAGGTCACGACGTTAATTAAGCAAATCCGGTGAAGTTTACGACGCAAGGAACGCAAAGTTGTGAGTTCATGCTCCCCCTTTTCTTTTACTGTTTTCAGTTTTATAACTTCGGGGGTGAAATACATGTTATAAATGTTACAATGTTTACAAATGAAATGATGGATACAAAAACGAGAAGCATTCTTGGTGATAACTAGTACCAAGTATGATGCGTTTTAAGGAAAAACATTCTAGATCATGTCCCGAATAGGGTACCATGAGCACCATTAATCAACGTATACATTCAGACCGCGGAACAAAAGGTTAGATCTAATGGGTTTCAGGCAACCCCACTCTTGGCCTACTTCTACCAATGAGTGCTTCTGTGTCTCAGTCAAAGTCGACAAAAATGCCTAGGTTTGGTGGCTTCCTATGTCGTGACACATGTTAGTGGCCTTGCAAACCACTAGCGATCTCATATTACAAACATTCATAGTACTCAGTTACAGATACATTCTACATGATACATACAAACATTCATAGAACTCAGTACAGATACGTTTTACAAGTTACATACCATGTTTTCATTCAAGTATTTAAACATTCAATACAAAAACTGCATGAATTCACACCAACATTATGTTGACGTTTTTCCAAAAACTCACATGTATTTCAGGTAACTAAAGTGGATGTGCGCACGGTCATACTCTTGCTCTTGGATGGTGTTTATGTTTATCGTTGAATAAAGTTGTAAACTTTTCAGACAATATGCTGTCTTGTGATGTAAACACTTAAACCATGTTTTCAGTTATGTAATATTTTGCATTTGAAGTTATTTTTACAAGCACGTAGTATGTTTACCATTCGTATCCAATGAAAACCTTTCATGATCATACCTCGTGCTTCCGCCGTAGAAAGGGGTGTGACAGATTGGTATCAGAGCTGCGATTGTAGTGAACCAGGATTCCTTCTCGAGTCTAGACTACAATCTCTAGGATCCTTTCACGAAAACAATTTTTCAAAAAGTTTTCATTGCATAAAACTTTCCGCGACATCCACTACCTGAAACTATTTGCAAAGAGTCAAGAAAAGACACTACGAGACTTAGGGTGCACTGGAGTAGCACTTGTCTATGATAAAGAATTACTTGCGATTATGTGTGATAATTGCTAAATACATATACTAGAAGTAGAATACCACGAGTATACGTGACTTTACTTGAAACAATGGCCTATCTGAAGGAAGAGATACGAGGATGAAACTAACTGTGCGGACTATGCAAGGAGTTACGTAATTATGGATGCATACATAATTATGGAATTCAGTGCACAGAAACCACAGCAAGTCTTGTCACGTATAGATTCCCTCAGTGCAAGAAAAGGTCAAACGTGAACACCCCTCCCTCAACCTACCAAGTACTCTGCTGGAGTAATAATTGTTTGATGTCACTTATGTGGGTATATGCTTGTGTATATATACTACTACTGTCTCGTATGACGATATCAAACAAATATCTAACCCTGCTGTGTTTTGTTCTGATAGAACATGGCGCCCAGGAAAGTTGTGAATGCTCGCAATGATGATCAACCCCCTCCTCCTCTCCTACCGAGGACTGCTGAAGAACTGAACGCCCTACTGGAGGAAAGGATCTCCGCAGCTATCGCCCAATGCGAGGCGAACCACACCGAAGACAGTGGAGGACCAAGCAATGCTAGACGTAATGGGAATGGAGATTCGTCTGGAGGAAATGCAGCTCAAGGTAACCTTAAGACGACTTGCTAAACATGGAGAAATTTATGAACGGTCTTTGTTTCATTATTTCTTCGATTGCTCACGTGTGAATCGGTTGAATCAATTCCAGGCTGCACTTTCAAGCAGTTCCTCGACTGCAAACCGCTGAACTACGATGGCACTGGAGGTGCAGTGGCGTTTGTACGCTGGACGGAGAAGACTGAGGCTACTATCCGTATGAGCAAGTGTACCGCGGATCAGCAAGTCACTTTTGCTACTGGGTTGTTTGTTGATGAAGCTCTGACTTGGTGGAACTTGCAAGTCCAAACCTTGGGTGATGATGCCGCTTATGGCCTGACTTGGGATGAACTAAAGGAACGTATGAGAGAGAAGTATTGCTCTCGTGCTGAACTCCAAAGGTTGGAGACTGAGTTCTGGCACTTGACCATGGAAGGTGTTGACATTACTGGGTATACTCGAAGGTTCCATGATCTGTCCAGAGTGATTCCCTACATGGTAACTCCCGAATTTAAGCGCGTTGAATGCTACATTTGGGGACTGGCCTCAGAATTTCGCGGCATGGTAACTTCGGCCAAACCCCAAACAATCACTGAGGCTGTAACTCTGGCTGTCAGCCTTACTGAAGATTGTGTTCGTATGAAGAAGTTATCACTGAACCCAACTGAAAAGACCGAGACGCATGCTGAGTCGTCTGGTGACAAGAAGAGGAAACATTTAAATCTTAACCAAGCAACCCGCAGCAACAACAAGGGTTCAAACTACAAAAAGCGTGATACTAACCCACCTAAGGAGACGAGAACCTTCGCAGCTGCAAATGATACTGGAGCTAAGAAATATCAGGGCACTCTGCCCAAGTGTAACCGCTGTGACTTTCACCACATGGGAAATTGTCGCGTTGGGAAATGCGAGAACTGCGGGAGGTCAGGCCACCGTACCGAGGATTGTTGGGGAAAAAGTATTGGAGGCCGCAATGGTAATGGTAAAGAAACAAGGGTGGAAATGGAAATGGTAACCGGAATGGTAATAGGGCTGAGCAGAAACAAGGATGCTTCAGTTGTGGAAGCAACGATCATTTCATGAAAGACTGCCCGAAGGGAAACAATGCTCAGGCTCGAGCATTCGTAATTGGAGCAAGGGACGCACGCGAGGACCCTAATGTGGTCACCGGTACGTTTCTTGTTAACAATCACTTTGCATCCATATTGTTTGACACTGGTGCCGACTATAGTTTCATGTCTGTGGAATTTAAACGCATGCTTGGAATAGAATCTAGTAGATTAGATATTCCTTATTCCATAGAACTAGCCAATGGTAAACTTGTTGAATCGGGCGAAGTCGTTAGAGGTTGCACACTAGAACTCGGTGAGCAAAGATTTAGCATCGATCTCTTACCTATTCAATTGGGTAGCTTCGATGTAGTGGTCGGGATGGACTGGTTGTCCAAGAACAAGGCTGAAGTTGTTTGTCACGAGAAAATCATTCGCATCCCTCTGGCGAATGATGAAACTCTCATCGTACATGGAGAAAAACGAGACGCGCCTCTGCGAATCATCAGTTGTATGAAGGCACAGAAGTGCTTAAGGAAAGGATGTGTTGCCTTCCTAGCACACGTTGTAGACAAGAAGGCTGAGGAGCCAAAACTCAAAGACATTCCTGTAGTGAAGGAATTCCCTGATGTTTTTCCCGAAGACCTGCCAGGACTACCTCCGCAACGACAAGTCGAATTCCATATAGACTTGGTTCCAGGAGCTGCTCCTGTAGCCAAGGCACCCTATCGGCTTGCACCATCCGAAATGCAAGAATTATCTACACAACTCTAGGAGTTGTTGGATAAAGGATTCATAAGGCCAAGCTTCTCACCTTGGGTAGCTCCAGTATTGTTCGTGAAGAACAAGGACGGAACTCTGCGGATGTGTATCGATTACAGAGAACTGAACAAACTCACTATCAAGAATCGGTACCCACTACCGAGGATTGATGACTTATTTGATCAATTGCAAGGATCGAGCTACTATTCCAAGATCGATCTTCGATTTGGATACCATCAGTTAAGAATCCAAGAGGAAAGCGTACCAAAGACTGCATTCAGAACACGCTATGGGCATTACGAGTTTCTTGTGATGCCATTCGGGCTGATGAACGCGCCAACAGTATTTATGGATCTGATGAACCGCGTATGCAAACCATATCTTGATAAATTCGTGATTGTATTTATCGATGATATTCTGATTTATTCCCGAATGAAAGAAGAACATGAGCAACATCTCAGAACCCTTCTGGAACTACTGAAGAAAGAGAAACTTTATGCGAAATTCTCAAAGTGCGAATTTTGGATTCGCGAAGTACAATTTCTTGGTCACGTTGTGAACGAGAAGGGCATTCATGTAGACCCATCCAAGATAGAAGCAATAAAGAATTGGGAAGCCCCCAAAACACCAACCGAAGTTCGACAATTTTTGGGCTTAGCGGGCTATTACCAACGGTTTATTGAGAATTTCTCAAAGATAGCTCAACCGCTAACTACCCTTACACAGAAAGACAAGAAGTACGACTGGGGTGACAAGCAAGAAGAAGCCTTCCAACTACTTAAGAATAAGCTATGCGATGCACCAATATTATCTTTACCCGAAGGCATCGAAGACTTCGTGGTATACTGCGACGCTTCGCGCCAAGGATTGGGTTGCGTGCTCATGCAACGCCAAAAAGTCATCGCTTACACTTCAAGACAATTGAAGGTACATGAAAGGAACTACACCACGCACGACTTGGAACTAGGTGCGGTGGTATTCGCCTTGAAGATCTGGCGACACTATTTATATGGTACGCGATGTACAATCTTCACAGATCACAAAAGCTTACAACACATATTCGATCAGAAAGAATTAAACATGCGTCAGCGACGATGGGTCGAGCTGCTAAACGATTATGACTGTGAGATCAAGTACCATCCTGGAAAGGCAAACGTTGTAGCAGACGCATTAAGCCGGAAGGAAAGGGTTAAGACCCTAAGGGTTCGAGCGTTAGAAATGACTATTCGAACGAACCTCACTGAACGTATTCGTGACGCACAACAAGAAGGCCTTAAGATGGAAAACCGTAAAGCTGAATACCTCCGGGGTATGTTGAAATATATGGTGCCAAATGAAGAGGGAGCCTTATACTTTAAGAAGCGTATTTGGGTTCCGCTCTATGGTGGCATACGAGAAGTCATTCTTGATGAAGCTCATAAATCGAGATACTCGATCCATCCAGGATCGGACAAGATGTATCAAGACTTAAAAGAATACTATTGGTGGCCGAGACTCAAAAGCGATGTTGCTGTTTATGTTGGAAAGTGCCTAACCTGTGCTAAGGTTAAGGCTGAATATCAGAAACTGTCTGGCCTACTACAACAACCAGAGATACCCATGTGGAAATGGGAGCAAATCTCGATGGACTTCATAACGAAATTACCCAGGACCCCGAGAGGACACGATACGATATGGGTGATAGTTGATTGATTGATGAAATCTGCGCATTTCCTACCAATCCGAGAAAAAAACAGCACTGGAAAGCTTGCTGAGATATACTTAAAGGAAATCGTGGCACATCATGGAGTGCCTATCTCAATTATTTCAGACAGAGATGGACGCTTTGTTTCAAGAATCTGGCAATCATTTCAGGAAGCCTTTGGATCTCATCTAGCTCTAAGAACGGCATTCCATCCACAAACAGACGGCCAGAGCGAACGAACCATACAAACGTTAGAAGATATGCTTCGCGCATGTGTTATGGACCTAGGCGGCAGCTGGGATACTCATCTACCTTTAGTTGAGTTTTCCTACAATAACAGTTATCATACAAGCATAAAAGCCGCACCGTTCGAAGCTCTATATGGCCGTAAGTGCCGATCGCCCTTATGTTGGGCAGACGCTGGAGACAAACGAATGGTTGGTCCTGAACTTGTACAAGAGACAACCGACAAGATCATGCAGATCCGAGAGCGCATTAAGGCGGCTCGAGATCGACAAAAGAGCTACGCTAATAGAAGACGAAAACCATTAGAGTTCGAGTTGGGAGACAAAGTGTTGTTAAAAGTCTCACCTTGGAAGGGCGTAGTAAGATTTGGAAAACATGGAAAGCTGAATCCACGATACATCGGACCATTCAAGATTTTGGAAAGAATTGGTACCGTGGCATACAAGTTGGAATTACCAGAAGAACTTAATGGAGTACATGATACGTTCCATGTATCCAATCTCAAGAAGAGTCCAACACAAGAAAACGTGATCATCCCTGCCGATGAAGTGCATATTGATGACACCCTTCGATTTACAGAACAACCCGTTGAGGTTACCGACTGGAAAGTCAACAAGACCAGAAGGAGCAGTGTCAAACTTGTCAAAGTACGTTGGAACTCTAAGCACGGACCCGAGTAAACGTGGGAACGTGAAGACCAGTTCAAAGAAAAGTACCCCCACCTATTCAAGAAGACTCCTGCGAGAGTTGGTTCAGCCTGAATTTCGGGACGAAATTCTTTTAACAGGGGGAGACTGTGACAACTGGCACAAAACCGGTAATTTCCGTACACTTTAATTATTATTTAATGACTGCAATTATGTGCTTAAATGTCAACATTGTTTGATTACATACTAAACAAGTGAATTCATGCATGTCTATACTACAAATATTGCTTTATGCATTAACGAATAGCGTTGCCTCAGAAATACTAGTAAACTCACCAGTAAGACACATTGTGTCAACAAATCTGCAGAAAGCAGTCAGACAATAAAATTGGAGCCTAGGTGTAGGTCCAACGTCAAGAATACACTAAAACCCAAGAGTACATACAAGGGTTAACATATAGACATTCCGAAAGCCAAAATACGCACTAAAAAGCACCCGAAACGCACTTTAAGTGCAGAATTATATTAAATTCAGCTATAAATTAGCTTTTAACACGTAAATATTATGCTGAATTTATGTTTTACTAACCAGAATACTTCCCTGAGTGTCGGGAATTAAAAGGGTTACAAAAGGATGCTTAAAGGACACTAAACGGTGCAATTTAGCACTTTAAAGAACCGGTATTTAACCGAACAACCGGACATTACCCGGAACATCAAAATATTATTAGAAGCATTGTTTTTAATATTTCTAAACTAGTTATGGTCCCCAAACACCATAACACCCCTTATAACATAATAACACAACAAGTCCCTAAAAATTACACATGAAAGTTAACTTGTTTATAAATTAGAAATGGGAAGTTACACTTTGCCCCCCCCCCATATGATAAACGGTCATGGGGTGGCCCCACTTTTGATTTGTGAAATCTTGCTAAATTCCCCAAATCTTGCCAAGATATATTGAGATCTCTTTAGATATGATGTAGATATTATTTGATTTTATTTAGATCTTGAAAGTATTATAAGAAGATTATGATCTCTCATTCTCACACACACCACTCAACACCATACCTTCCTTCTCCCCTTCCCTTGCTCACGGCTCCAACCCACCATCATACATCCACCATTTTCATTTCATTTCAATCCAATCCAAGACCATTTTGAGGTGCAAGAAGCAAGATTAGAAGGTGTGGAACTCTTGGAACTTGAAGAACCTTCTCCGTTTGCTTTTATCCACCACATTTTCACCATAGTTCTTCCCTAGCTTTAAGCTTGTTGTAAGACCCTCTTGATCCTTGTTTACTTCCATTTTTGCTTGGTTAAAAGATATATTATGATGAAAACATAAGAACACTAAATGACACACACTTGAATTTTGAAACATAAGATGAAAGATGATGATATCTTGATGAAATGATATTGCTTAGTAGATATATGGTGATTGCTTGTTGTTTATTTGAGATATTGATGATGATAATTACATGAAGCTTGCTAGATTGTGAATAAACACATGATCTAGCAAGTTAGGAGATGATTATGTAACAACATGAAATAATCATCTTCTTGTAAAGACATGAACTTGAGGAGTAAAAATGATTTCTTGAAAAGTAATATACAAAATGAACTAGTAAGCTTATAAATCCAAGATTTGTAAATGATTTTCCAAGAAAACCAAGTTTAAAATATGATTTTTAGAAAATCTTGGTTTTTACTTAAACTTACACTATTTTCGGTGATAAAATAAGTGTAAAGATACTAGAGAAACAAGAAGATGTTACAAAGAAACATTTTTGTAAGATGTGATTACAAGTTGTAAAGGACCAAATCTTTTAATAATGTGATTCACAAACAAACAACCATGTTTTTAAGGGTAACTAAACCTACTAAATAACATGGTAAGTTACTACAAGTTTTTACAAAAAACTTCCAGTTCATGGTGTAGTGCAACTTACTTGATTTTAACACTTATTGGGTGTTGAATGTGTTGTTGATTGTTGTGATGATCTTAAAAGAAAATAAACACATGTTTTGAAAACATGGGAAACCTCCATTTTTAGGGGAAACTCTGCCAAAATTTTTATAAATTTTGACACTTAGAAAAATATAAGTTTTTGAGAAACTTATTCCCTAAAAATGTACCTCAAATATTTACCAAGGTTTCCCTAACTTTTGTGATAGGAAATGATGATTTCTTCAAGACTAAAATTGATATTAAGTATGTATATTTTTGAGAAAAATATATATATTTATTGATCACCAAATTTTGTGCTAAGTGTATGTAGTATGTATTACATGTAATAGTGTATTAGGACTTGAAAATACACTAAATGCTCTTGGGAAGTAAAAATACAAAAATACAACATACTTAAACAAATACAAGAGAATATATTTATGAAAAATATATTCCTTAAAGATTACGTAATTTGGACAAGATATAAACATGAAATGAAGTTTTGGACAAGATACATAATTCGGGTGAAAATAAAAAACACTTATATTTATTTTTGAGAAAATAATATAAGTAAGATACGTAGTTAAAAATATAAATTATTTTTAACACAAGAAAACATATACAAAAGATAGTGACTGTACTTGTGCGATACAAGTCTAGTGACTAACGTTAAGAAAACGCGTATAGGTCACGACATTAATTAAGCAAATCCGGTGAAGTTTACGACGCAAGGAACGCAAAGTTGTGAGTTCATGCTCCCCCTTTTCTTTTACTGTTTTCAGTTTTATAACTTCGGGGGTGAAATACATGTTACAAATGTTACAATGTTTACAAATGAAATGATGGATACAAAAACGAGAAGCATTCTTGGTGATAACTAGTACCAAGTATGATGCGTTTTAAGGAAAAACATTCTAGATCATGTCCCGAATAGGGTACCATGAGCACCATTAATCAACGTATACATTCAGACCGCGGAACAAAAGGTTAGATCTAATGGGTTTCAGGCAACCCCACTCTTGGCCTACTTCTACCAATGAGTGCTTCTGTGTCTCAGTCAAAGTCGACAAAAATGCCTAGGTTTGGTGGCTTCCTATGTCGTGACACATGTTAGTGGCCTTGCAAACCACTAGCGATCTCATATTACAAACATTCATAGTACTCAGTTACAGATACATTCTACATGATACATACAAACATTCATAGAACTCAGTACAGATACGTTTTACAAGTTACATACCATGTTTTCATTCAAGTATTTAAACATTCAATACAAAAACTGCATGAATTCACACCAACATTATGTTGACGTTTTTCCAAAAACTCACATGTATTTCAGGTAACTAAAGTGGATGTGCGCGCGGTCATACTCTTGCTCTTGGATGTTGTTTATGTTTATCATTGAATAAAGTTGTAAACTTTTCAGACAATATGCTGTCTTGTGATGTAAACACTTAAACCATGTTTTCAGTTATGTAATGTTTTGCATTTGAAGTTATTTTTACAAGCACTTAGTATGTTTACCATTCGTATGCAATGAGAACCTTTCATGATCACACCTCGTGCTTCCGCCGCAGAAAGGGGTGTGACACATAGATTACATTTCCTTCTTCCTGCAACACAAATGCCTTAAACCTTACCAAATCAATTCTCACCCAAAACATCATTTTAAATTCTTTAACTCTAATCAGAAATTCATTATATAATTTGGTCAAATAAAGTCGAATCACATCTAGTTCATCAATTTAAACTTTCATTTAACATGTTAAATATATTTATTTTAATATTTTGAGTCCGCATAGATGCAATTTCCTTCTTCCTACTACACAAATTCCCGAAACCATACCAAAGAAATTCTCACACAAAACTTTATTTTAATTTTTTGAACTCTAATCCGAAATTCACTATATAATTTGGTCGTATAAAGATATTTACATGTAAAACTAAGTTAAAGTTTACACCGCAAAATCATATAACTACAAAAACATTGCACCAAACATGCTCATTTAACATTTTAACATGTTAATTTTTTTTTTAATATTTTGAGATCGCATAGATTCCATTTTGAATTTGAACTTATCATTTCTCATAATAATTTAAAAAATTAAATAATATGATAAAGTGTGAGGTTCAAAAGAGAACACCAAAAAAGTGGTGAATCGGAGAACCATGTCTTTAACATGTTAAATATATTATAAAAAAATTAATTTAACATGTTAAAAAATATTTTTTTCAAACTTTTTTAAGGGCTTTTGTATATAAAGATGTGTAGAAGCATTCTAATAAAAAATTCAATTATGTAAATTTTTTTTAAACTTTCTACATTTATTTACATGCAAAAGCTCCAAAAAAAACTTTGAAAAGAATTAATTCTTTTTATGATATTTTAAACATGTTAATTGTTCCCCGATTCTCTATTTTTAAAGAAATCAACTTTAATATGTTAAATATATTATAAAAAATCAATTTAACGTGTTAAAAATTATTTTTTTTCAAGAGTTTTCAAGGCTTTTGTATAAAAACATGTGTAGAACCATTCTAATAAAAATAGTTTTTGTAAAATATTTTGAAGTGTTGGTGCACAGAATGTCTGTTAACTACGTCTACATCATGTTTTAAGTCAAGATAGGTCAACATAGGTTCTAGAAAGTCAAAATTAGGGTTTTATGTTGAGTTTCGCTTTTATGTACATAGGATAGAAGTGATTTCGCTTGTATGTACATCAAGGGTTTCGCTCATAGGGTATCTTAGTGGTTTCGCTTATATGTCAACAACAGGTTTCGCTTATTTGGTCTTGTCATAAGAGCGAAACCTCAGGGGCTATATATAGTCGACGTAAGCGAAACTTAATCATAATTCATGTCTGAACATTGGAGCGAGACCTGATCATACGCTTTGTAATCGAACTCTGTCAAAATCAACTCAGAAAGCAATAAAAGAGAAGAAATTGAATAGGAAAAGCTGTGTAACTTCATTTACGTTGATTCTGCCTTCGTATGTGAAGATGAACGTCCTTGACTGACTTTTCGAGGTCATAAAACGGTCCAACATGAAGTGTTCTCAAAGCATTTTTTTACTTTTTAAATATTTTTTAATTAAAAAAGTTTCTACATGCATTTATATGCAAAAAATGCAAAAAAAATTTAAAATTTTTTTAACATGTTAAATTAAGTTTTTTTGATATATTTAACATGGTAAATTCATAGTTCCCCGGTTTTGTATTTTTTAAGTGTTCCACATTGAGTATTGAATCGGGAAAAAATGTCTTTAGCATGTTTAATAAATTATAAAAAATTCAATTTAATATGTTAAAAATTATTTTTTTTAATTTTTCAAGGCTTTCGTATACAAAGATGTGTAGAAGCATTCTAATAAAAAAATCATTTTTGAAAAAAAAAAACATTTTTAATTGTTTTCAAAGATTTTTTTATTTTTTTAACTAAAAAAATTTCTACATGTATAAGCTACGAAAGAAATTTTGAAAAAAAAGTTAACCATGTTAAATTATTTTTTATGATATATTTAACATGTTAAATACATGTTTACCCGGTTCTCTATTTTTTAAGCGTTTCACACTGAATGGTGAATCGGGGAACCATGTCTTTCAGATGTTAAATATATTAAAAAATAATCAACTTAACATGTTAAAAAAAATTTCAAAAACTTTTATTTTAATATTTTGAACTCTAATCCAAAATCTAATATATAATTTAGTCTTGAATCAAACCTAGTTTAAAGTTTATCATACTGAAGAAACACTAGATAATTGACCGGAATCGAATTATCTAGGGGGTTTGGATCTGCATAAAGGGGGGTGGTTCTCTCTCGTTTGATTCGATGTAACTGACCTTCTTCTCCGGTAAACTCTGCAAAACAAAGCACCGTTAGCCTCGTCAAGGGGAGAAGAGGGGTTCTCTCCTTGACCCGACTCCGGCGTGAGAATAAGTATGTGTTTTTGAAGAAGAAGAGGTATTGACGAAGTGTGTGTAACTTGAATTTCATACCTGAATTGTTCTCATATTTATAGCCGAGAGTTTTGGGCGGGAAAACTTCGTTGGTGAAATGCTGACGGAAGATGCTAACCCCGTAAGCGGTTACATTTCCTTCCGTTAAGCTTCTCGATCCGACGTGAGTGCACACGGATCGCTGTTTAGATCTATGGCTGGGGCTTTGCCACGTGGAAAGTGATCAAGTAGAGGTTTTTCTCCAATTTCATTCCATCATCATGATTTCAGGGATGCCTGAGGTGATGACACGTGTCCAGACGGTTGTAACCGTTTAGTGGTGCACGATTGGGTCCTTCTAGAAGGTTATTGCCATAATCCTGTGTGACTCTTTATCGTGCGGCACCAGTTGGGTAAATAATATCCAAGTCTGGATATTATTAGGCGGAAGTGTTTAACTTAGGATTTTCATCCTTTGTTTATGGAGGAAAGCGCAAGGATTTATGATTTCCTTTTGGCGCGCAAGTGTTGTCTGCTATCTGTCTCTTAAGCCTTCTTTGTAGGACCAGTGCGCGGCCGCGCAAGGTCAAAAAGGGCTGAAAGACAAGGTTGTGGTATGGTCCTAAGTACTTGTTACAAGGTTTTTGGGACCTTACCCCTTCAAGTCCCCCCAGTCTAGTGTTGCTCTTATGCGAGTAAGTGGAGCACTGGACTTATGAGAGGGAAATGCTTTTTGGCGCGAAAGTAGGGAATCTTCTATGAGAAGATTTACTTTGCTTATTATAAAGATTTTGAAAATCTTTGACTTTAGATGGGGCTGGTATAGTAAGGACTGGGTGACAGGCTGTCACTGTCAGTTGTCCCTTACTGTCCGTGCTTTGCACGCGCGCGTGAACTCGCGTTTGTGTTGATTCTCACTCGTTCCTGTCGCTTGGGTAATTGTGATATCCGGAAAAGGTGTTATGGAAGTTACCGATGCTATTTATTGCGGTGAGTATATAAGTTTGTTTGAGTTGCCCCTTTCTATTAATCATTGCTTTGTTGAAAACTTTTCCCTTTCCTTTCTTCATTATCCGTTAAGAAAAAATTTGTCATTTCTTCCTCTTATGTCAACCGGAGAACACCAAGAAGACTTATCCGAAGAAATGTCTGCTGAACTTCCACCGTTAAAGTGGCCCAGAGCAACTTTTGATGGTTTGCTTCAAAACCTTAGATTCCCGGAGAACTGGGGTGCCCTGTACCCTGAGGAGGGTCAGACAGCAGCAGATGCTCCGGCTGGGTATATCACTCTCTTTTGGGATTTTTTCTGTGAAGGCAACTTTCGCTTGCCTGTAACAAAATTTTTCCTTGAAATCCTTGAGTATTATAAGTTTCATATCTCCCAACTACACCCTATTGGCATGGTTAGGGTTCGACATTTTGAGTTTGTGTGTCGGACGATGCATATTGAGCCAACAGT
Source organism: Helianthus tuberosus (assembly GCA_030545235.1). Classification (NCBI taxonomy): domain Eukaryota; kingdom Viridiplantae; phylum Streptophyta; class Magnoliopsida; order Asterales; family Asteraceae; genus Helianthus; species Helianthus tuberosus. The sequence goes on along the minus strand of CM060443.1, from coordinate 123,566,548 downwards.
CCTTCGATTTAGGGTTTTTCACCAAATGCACTGTACCCAAGGGTTTTACTCGTTTGTCCAAAGGGCGTCCGCAAAGAAGATTTTGCAGCATCCTCCAAAATCTTTCCATGATTGGAAACAAAATTTTTTCTTCATCAAGGCAGGGGTGATTCCGATGAGGATGGTTCTAAGGGGAAAAGAAGACGTCCCTATTGAAACGATTCAGACCCCTGTTGACGAGAATTGGTATCAAGATCTGAAGGACGTTCCTAACATTGCCTTGCCGGAGAAAGCCCTTGTTGGTGCTAGTATGAGTTTGAATTGGAAGATGGACCGGGAAGACAAACCGGTGTATACGGAGGGTGGTAAAGGTAAAATTGGGATTTTGCCCCTTCTTCCTTTTTTTTGAACTTGCTCTTCCTCCCCTGCAGTTGTTTCGTTGTATGTTGTTGCATATAAGAGAGAAGGCAGAAAGATGGGTACCATTCAGAAGAAGCCTAATGAGGAGCTTTGGTACCATCGGATTGTGAGGAATTTTGTACTTCCTCAAGAGGCTGATTTATCTGCCCAACCTGCTGCTGGTGTTAGTGAGATTGCATATTTTGTTTGTTGTTTGCTTTCTGTTATGCGTCTGAACAAACTTTATTCTGCGCTTTCATAGGTGTATTGTCAAATTTGGGCATAGGCCCTGAGAAGAAGAAGCGCGCAACAACCGGTAACGTTGCGCCTAAAAAGAGTGATGCAGAGAACACTCATTCCTCCAAAGTCAAAAATGTTGGAGGAGAGAAGAAAGGTATGCGCCGTTCCTCTGACTCCTGGTGTGATTATGTGGTGGTTTCTGACTCTTTGGAGGGTCTTGCGCCTGTAGTTACTATTAGGAGGCCGAAACCTGAATCGAGAGATACTGCTGATATCCCTCCATCCAACCCAGATGATCCCATTGACTTGGAGTCTAGTCCTGAACACTTGGTGCGGAAGAAGGCAGGTAAAAGGAAACAGACTGATGCTGAAGCTGAGGGTCAGCCATCAAAGAAGATCCAGAGGAGGAAAATTACCAGGAAAGGCAATCTGGACGCTTTTATTTCTGAGTCTGTTCCTAGTAAGTATTACCTTTGCTTCTTTTCCTCATGCGCATTAGATATTTACAGACTTTGTTGTTTTTTTAGAAGTCCGTGTTTCTCCTGTTCCCACAGAGCCGCAACATGTGGTTAATGAAGAACTCCCACCTTCTCCTCCGCGTGCTTCCATTGCTGATCAGTTAGAGACTACGGAAGTTCCTGATGGTGGCGTGGAGAAGACTGTTGAGGTTGACAAGCCTGTTGATGTTGCTGTAGAAGTTGAAAAGGTTGTTAGTCCGGGAGTTATGGATGGTGTTGGTAATCCACGAACTCCTGAAACTGTTGCTCAAGACTTGGAGAAAGAAAAAACTGCTGAGAAGACTCCTGCTTCAACTATTTCTCCCAAACCTTCTGATGTTTTGCCTGAGCGTGTTGAGAAGGTTACTGTTGAGGAGCAAGGCTCATTTTCTGGTGCTGGAAAAAATTCTCCAATCCGCCCAGAGGAAACCCTGGGGGACTACTATTACAGAACTTATTCGGAGAAAGACGCTTCCGAGCTTCATACCCCTGTTTGGAATTTGAAGAAAGGTGATACTTTCTCGGATTGGCGCGTGTGCCGAGATTGGTTGCAGGGGATATTTCCGCCTGGGGAGATCAAGTTTCAAGAAAGCCGGCTTCATGAACAAACTTATCATGCTTACCTTGAGGAGACTGCTTCTTATGTTTCTACCACTCATCGCATAGTGCATGAGTGGCATAGTATGCATATGGATTGGGAGGCTTTCAGGGTGTCACAGAAGAAGTTTGCTAATGATGAAAGGCGCTTGGCTCAGTTAAAAGCTAAATTGGAAGCTGATCAAGCCAAGTTTGAGGCTGATCGTAAAACTGAGGAGTGGTCTATTGCGGGTTGGAAGAGGAAAGCGGAAGCCGAAGCTGCCCTCCTTTCCGTAGAACGTAAAAACTGGAAGAAAATTTGCGAAAAAGATAATGCTGAGAAGGTAAACCTCCGTAATGTCATCAATAATCTCAAGGCTGAGATTGAAAAACTGAAGAAACAGGATGCGGAGGTGGAAAAGTTGAAAAAGGAGAAGGCTGATGCAGAATCTGTGCTAGAAGAAGCGCGTTCTCATAGGGAGCGTAGTGAGCAACGAGAGGTACAAGCTTGCGCCACTCTTGCTCTTAGAGATAAAGAGTTAGAAGAACTTACTGCTTTGCTTTCTGACCAGGAACAACTTAAAAAGGATCTGGAACTTGCGCATTCCGAAAGGGCTGAAACCTCTCACCGTTTGACTGAAACCGAAGAAAAATTGGAAAATTATGAAATGGCGCGGGCCACAGCGGAAAGCGAGCTTGAACCTTTAAAGAGTGATATGGCGTGGCTGAAAGATCGTGGAATTGCCTGTGTAAGTTGCTTCTTATTTTTTGTTGCGGGAATGTTTTTGTGCCTTCTTGTTATTTACCCTTTCTTATTTTCATAGGTTGCTGAATCAGTGTTGAATTCTGAGGAGTTGGATAAAACCGTTGTGCGTTTAGTTGTTGCTGCGCGAAAGGACGGGTATGCCCAAGGATACGCTGAGTGTTCTCAGCATGTGAATAGCACTTTGAAGGTTGATTGGGATATCAGCAAATCCGCGACTTATGGCGTTAACACTGGTGCTGCGCTTACTGCTTTGAAGGCAGAATTTAACAACTTGCAGCTTCCCGTTATGGATCTTATAAATGTTGCGCTGCAATCTGATGATCACATGGCACAACTAAAGGAAATCTTTCCGGATGAAGGTGAAGATTTAGTGTAGGTTCTTTTGAAATTGTATTGAACAATTTTCTGTAATATTTGGGATGTATATCCCTTTCTTTGTTGGTGCGCTGTTGCGCAAGTAACTAAAACACTGCCGTGTTTGATAGTTTTTAGGGCGTATTTGTACGCCGAGAATAGTATGTCGTGTGTTTTTAGTTTACAATATTTTGCATGAATACAATTACTTCGATTGAGTAAGGCGAATGAAGTTGGTATAAAGCTCATGTGTGAACTTATGGTCGTTTGTGACGTAATCACTGACCGTTCATGAGGCTTTGTTTTGTACTTACCATAATGTTTTTGCGCTTACTAAAAGAAATTGCATGCACTTTGTAAGAAAAACACACGGATAATAGAAACTTTGCTTGTTTATTTCGGGGTAGGGAACAGAGGCCATTACAAAGTTTGCTAATAAATATACGAGACTTAACTTACTCTATTCTCCTGCTTTGTCTTGATAAATCGTGTCTTTCTGCGCGGAGACCATAGAGTTTCTTCTTAGTTTTTCGCCCTTTTGCTCGGGCCTTCCTCGCCTCGAGTTATCTGCTTTATTTCCTTGCGCACATTTTGTAGCAGATGTGTGAGCTCGCCGCTTTTAAGGGCTTTCTCAATCTCGGTGCGCAAGGAAATGCAATTGTTGGTGGTATGGCCACTATCCTTGTGTTATTCGCAATACTGGGCTGGGTCTTGTCCACGCTTGTTTTTCATGGGGATCGGTGGCTTGAACTGATAATCTTCAGTGCTTAAAACTTCTGCGGGGGTTTTAGTTAAGGGAGTCCATTGCCTCTCCCTGTTCTCCTGTTTGATTTCCCTCTACGCGACAAGTTTATTGATCATTGCCCGAGAATCCTCAGATGAATGGTTTCCCGAGCCAGAATCGCACCATCCCTTCTTGAATTTCCTCCCGCCACTTGAGCCTAAGTCGGAGGGTCGGTTATGTGGTGGTGGTGGCCTATTAGTGGTAAGGTTCTTTTCTGTTTGTGCGTAAACCTTAGCTGCTGCCATCACTTTCTCCCAGCTCTTCGGGAGGCCTTTTGTCCCAGACAGGACCTTGATCATATCATCGCATCTGACCGCATATTTGAACTGTGCACGAATCAGTTGCTCGTGGACTCCCCCGATCTCTAGTACTTCTTTGTTATATCGGGTGATAAAGTCCTCCAGGCTTTCGTCGTCATGACACCAAATGTTCATCACATCTGATGTGTCTCGGATAGATCGTCGTTGTTGACTGAAATGAGTCAGAAATTTCTTGTGCAGATCTTTCCATGATGTGATGTTCCCGATGGGTAAATTATCGAACCAGATTCTTGCAGCGCCAGTAAGGGTCTGTATGAAAAGATGGCACCATAATGGTAGAGTCCAGCCTTCTACTAGCCCTGCTCTTGTAAAAACCCTCAAGTGGTCATCAGGGTCTGTCAGCCCATTAAATTTACCCACGTTGGAGGGTAGTTTAGCTTTATTAAGCGGAGCCAAAGCTATTTCCATGATGAACTTTGAATTTTCCGCTGCTTTCGCAGGGCGGTAAATCAAATCATAGTTGTGTTCAGCCTCGGGGTTGTAAACCGCACGTGGTTTACACTTGTTATAGTTCAACCGACTAAACACACTGACGTTGTCACCTATGCGATAGGTTGGATCATCTTCACTGGTGTATGTATTTCGTTGAGAACCCAACCTAGTATGAACTGATGCTCTCCGGTGTGAATGTGACTCATCTCGATGCTCTCGTCGACGACTCCCAGATTGGGTATACTCATATCTCGACGGAGATCTGGAGTATGCCTCTGTGTCTTCGATGTGAGACGGGCCCTCACGTTGAGAAGCATGAGCACGAGATCCTGGCCTTCGCGACTGAGTTTGAGGAGCAGTCTGTGCACACAGCTGTGTGTATACTACATTTAGTGCCCCTTGAGACCTGACGTACCAGGAGATTGGAGTTTCTCCTGGAGGCAGAATTGAGTGAACAGGGATTTCTGGCTGTATCCCCGGAGTGATAGGTTCATTCACATGATTGGATTGCACCTCGTTGTCATCTGAGGCATCCTCTGGGATTCCTTCAACCTGAAAGTTGTTTTCGACATTCGGCTGAGGGCCGGTTTGCCGATGAGACGACGTTTCTTCCATATGTAAATGGAATCAACAGGGTAGATCAAAAAACGAGAGAAAATTGGATGAGACAGAGAAATCGGTGGGCGCCAATGAAGAAACACTATATAATTGACCGGAATCGAATTATCTAGGGGGTTTAGATCTGCATAAAGGGGGGTTGTTCTCTCTCGTTTGATTCGATGTAACTGACCTTCTTCTCCGGTAAACTCTTCAAAACAAAGCACCGTTAGCCTCGTCAAGGGGAGAAGAGGGGTTCTCTCCTTGACCCGACTCCAGCGTGAGAATAAGTATGTGTTTTTGAAGAAGAAGAAGAGGTATTGACGAAGTGTGTGTAACTTGAATTTCATACCTGAATTGTTCTCATATTTATAGCCGAGAGTTTTGGGCGGGAAAACTTCGTTGGTGAAATGCTGACGGAAGATTCTAAATCGTTCCTGATCAGTTTAACCGTAAAGTCGACAACCTGCCTGTTACTTGTCTAACAAATCAATACTAATTTAGCTGAAGCTTCAAAAATAACATCAGTTCATAACTAGTGCTACATGTTATCAAATTTAATTTAGTGTAAGCAAAGTGTGGAGTACGATATACGAATATGAATGAACTTGTAAGTTTCATTCGGATCCGTGAACTCACTCTATTAACAAATTAAATTGTTCAAAGCACAATATAAACATAAACATACGGAATTGCCATTTCCTTATCTATTGCGGCCGACATATTGTTGTCGGCAGTCATTACAGATTGCGCATAAACGAAGAATCAAACATTAACCTACAAAAAATTAGAACACAAGTTAACAACATTTTAAAAGAAAAACTTAACTTTGTAAAACCAATTTGTTTCAAAATAATTCAATTATGTAAAACAAATTCGTTTAACATGTAAAATATCATGTAAATTTAAGCAGAATCACTTTTGTTTGTTTAACATGTAAAATATCATGTAAATTTAAGTAAAATCGCACGAAATTTTGTTTTCTTTCAATGAACACAACAACTACAATTAGGCCTATGTTAATTCCATTATTTATCATCATTTCAATAAATAATACAAATTTGAAAAGCTAACAAACCAAACACATCAGAAGGTAATGCAAAAACGTTGAGTTTTATACAACATTATGGAATTGAAATTCCCTGTCATGATTTGAACAATTAATCGAACAAATTACAAGTACAACCGTTCAGATATGTATTCTGTACCATTATCAATATATTGCATTTGAATTTTGTTTCTCTTTTTTCGTTGCGATGAATCACGTGTTCTGACTGCGTTATTCGTTATCAGATTCAGAACCGTCATTGATGACAACATTAACAGAAAACTGTTTTGCAATCGTTATTTCATATCAGATCAACTAATGATGAATGGAGGTGAGGCAAATAGCGACTGCCGCTGCCGCTTCCGCTGTAAGCGACGGTGGTTGAAATCAGGTCCGTCACAAGACGTCAAAGGATACACCAACTGAATAAGGCCGCGATCGTGTACCATTTTTCCAATCGGTGTCGAGATACTCGAATACTAGGTAGAGTAACGGTTTGCCGTTGTGGCGGATCTGTTGAACGGAGATGATATTGAATACCTTCTAGCACCGTTGAGTAATCTTGGATTGCCTTAAATGAAGAAGAAAAATAGAGGTTGTGTGGGGGGTATGTATGGCCGAGAGCAAGTGTGGCACCTGGGGAAAATTCACAGTCATCCTGACCTATCACTGTGTTGTTTTGGAATGCTTATCAAATTTCGGGACGAAATTTCTTTCAAGTTGGGGATGATGTGAAAACCCGAGATTCCAGGACCTTTCCTTTACGCGTCACCCGTTTTACAAACCCGTTTTATATTTCGTTGTACAACATATCATGTGTATTATTTTTGAGTGACATTAGTATAAGTTACTTGGTGGTTTTATGAGATTAGCATTTAATAAAAATGACAAAAACCCTTTTCATCATCACATTGCTCGACGAAAGACTGCTTGACGAAGAATGAGATTCGTCACCAATGGGTTTTTCGCCGGCCCAGTAATTCATCGCCAATGGGTTTTTCGCCGGCCCAAATCCTTTGAAGCCCAGGAAAGGCCCGATTCATCCATCGTTGTATATTCGCATAGGGTTTTGGTTATTTCACAAAAAACTCACTTCACGGCAAACCCTAGCGCTACTCTTCTTGCTCTCTGTCGACGGCAACCATACTCTTGAGGCCCGCGTCGTTGATCGATCAATCCAACACCTTTGTGCACACAACAACTCACGGTTAGTAATGTTATCTTAAATAGAGTAAACCTTCTGTGATCCTTGTTCATATGTGTTGGTTGACTCATGTTTAGGGATATATACAAAGTAAGGTTTAATGTTTATTTAGGGGATTGATTTGATGATAGTCATGAACAGATTACGAATTACATGAATCTTGTAGAATTGGAATTAGGGTTTGCGTGTGTTAATGATCATTGTTTGATTACAATTATATATGTGTGGAATGGAAACTGTTACGCTTGAATGGTTAATGTTCGTTCATGATTTGGGTGGTAGTATGAACATGAATAACTGTTGTTGATCCGCTGTTCATGTCGAAAGTGTGTTAACTGCTATCATGTGTTTTGTGAGTTGTAACTGTATATGTTGGTCCGACGAAAGACATGATTCGACGAAAGATATGGTTCGGAAAAAGATGGATCTTTCGTCGACTGGCTCATGACGAATCTCCTAGGTTCTTCGCCGTGCCCATCTCTGACGAAGAATTGGTTCTTCGTCGTCGGGGTATTTCGCCGAGAGGGCACTGAGTGTAACAGTATTCAGTGTGTTGCATGTGTTGTTGAATACTTGTGGTTTTTAGCTAATGCATGATAACAATTCAACCTAAGGAGATGAAATCTAAATTGTATTGTGTGGTTAAGACATTCATCTGTTAGGTGTTATGTGGTCACATGGGATGTGTACTCGTGCGTGAATTGGGTAGTTGTTATATGTCATACAATGATCTTGATAATGAATGCAAACTGTATTAATTACGTGACTTGAACAATTATGAAACTGATATTGTTTGGTAACCATGGTAGGGTTTGGGTTGACCAACTTGGACGGGTAATTTAACATACCGAGCAAATCAAAGGTGAGTTCATTCCTCTTGAGCATGCGTCCCGGTGGTTGGGACAGTCATTGGGTATCCCTGAGAGGGATAGGTTTTTGGGTAAATCAAATGGGTATTCCTGAGAGGAATACATCTTGTGGGTAAAATCTGGAATGTTGGATAATACACTTATCCTATCACCCTTAAGTCCCATCTTGTTTGTTACCTGAGAGGTAACGGAGTATTAGTTGGTAGCGCTATCTAGGTTTGGCACCCTCACCCCGTACCTGAGATGTAACATCTGTGCTTGTAATCATTGTGAACAGTTCTGTTATCAATAAAACAATGTTATTTGATCCCAATGTTTGTTTGGTTGTGTTTTACATTTTTCATGTTTTGACTTTTATCCGATTTCAAACTCTATATCATTTTCTGGAGAGTTATACGCAAACTGATGCGTAAACGTAATCAGTTTAATGCGAAAAATACTCCGGAACATCAACATATACTTAACATACCTTAAATAACCTTTACATAACTTAGAAATAAGTTTTGAAGGCTTTGGTATGGCAAAAACAAGTTAATTCGCTTACAGGGACTAAACTTGACAAACTGCGAAAGTATGCCAATTTGAACAGTAACGAACATTCCGGAACATGACCATAAGTTAAATACACCTTAAATATCCTTTACATAGCTTAGAAATAGGCTTTGAGGGGTTCGGTGTGATAAAATATACTTTTGGGACATTCAGGGACTAAAAGTGTCAAAAAGTGCACAAGTTTGCATTTTTGCGCATAACTCACGTTCTGAATACATCCGGACATCCAAAAATTTATGTAAGCATGACTATATTTTATTTTAGAGTTGGGCATAAGAAAAATCCATTCGTCGCGTCATTTGGATCGTTTTTCGCGCTTATGCGCATTCCGTCGTAATTAAGCAAACATCGCGTTCGTACGACCAAACGAACTGACATCCGATATATTTTTGAGCATGTTTCATGTCCACAATGTTTAGGCATCATTTTAGGGCCTAAAAGTTGGCTTTACGGGCCTTGGAAGTGTCGGAAATGAACTTAAACACGTGCAGGGGCTGAAACTGTAATTTCTGAAACTTATTCTGATCAGACAAGGCCATGCGGCCCGCCTCAGTTTTGTGTGTATCCTCACGCGGGCCGCGTCAGGCTTCCAAATCAGATTCAATGTTTAACAGCCTGTTTTCAGCTGTTGTGCACTCCCAATTCCATTTCCAAGTGTCAATTCCTTATGGTGGTGAGCAAATTGAGGCACCATAGCATTCCAACAAGTGTACGCATGAGATTCGAGCACGGTTTCCATGAAACGATCTTAACGGTTACCCGAATACTATAAATACCCAACCCCACCCATTGCTAAACTCACAAGAATCTGATCTAAAAGACTCTAAGTTGGAACCATTGTTTCATACCTGAGTTATTTGGATCTCGATTAGCATTCGGGGACCCATCGTAAGTATTCTTTCATTCTTTTATTGCTTTTCGAGTCCGAAAGTCAAACTTAGTTTGACTTTCAGCGTTGACTAGCTTATGGTCAATGCGAAGTTCGTTTGAACTTCGCAACGTGATTGTAATCACGATGGTTATAGTCCCTTGGGACTATGCCTACTGATTACCACGTTGTCTAGGGTCGTAGGGTAAGCGATCTAATAAATTGCTTATACCTTCGAACCCGACCCATTTGGTCGATCATTAGGATCTGACCAAATACATTAGGTGACCATAGTATATAGGGAATAACCTTCCGAGGTTATACCTTATGGTCGCTTCGTTAAGTAGTTGTATGATAGGTAGTTTATATGCCTTAGGTAAATTACCAGAATACCCTTTTCATGTATAATTGGTAATTAAGAATATGTAACCTAAACTTTTGTCACATAACTGATTATGTAACATGTTTAGGCATATAACACTTGTCATAGGACTAGTTAGGCGGTCCGAACGCGTTTCACGCGAACGACGCGTTAAAGTAGCATAAGCTACCTAAACGGGTCGTAATGGGTTGTAAGCACTTAGGTTAGGTTTCATTTAGTATGTAGGCTTTGTTAAACCATATTACATGAGTCTCCACACTCGTTTGGTTTACGAACCCTCATTCTATCTAAATCTTCCGATATAGGTCCGGTTTATTAACATAGTTACCTATATTAGGTGCCGTTTGATATCCGTGATCTCTAGCATTGTTTGGTTGTTACTGAAGGACTTCTAAGCAATCTCAAGTGAGTACATAGAACCCCCTCTTTTAAATGTTTTCAAGGTGTTTATGTGAGTACATAGACCCCTCTTTTACTGTTTTCCAAACGTTTTGGGGTGGAACACATGTGCCTACTTATTACTTTCATGCTTTCCATGCTTTCACATCATATACTGACTATGTTCATTAGTACATTTATAGTACATGATTTCATTGTGTTCATGCTATGTATGCCCATTGTGTGCATTACTTAGTACATTGTTTTACATTACATTTCATGCTATGTATGCCCATTGTGTGCGTACTTAGTACATCGTTTTACATTACATTTCATGCTATGTATGCCCATTGTGTGCCTACTTAGTACATCGTTTTACATTACATTTGATGCTATGTATGCCCATTGTGTGCATTACTTAGTACATTGTTTTACATTACATTTCATGCTATGTATGCCCATTGTGTGCGTACTTAGTACATCGTTTTACATTACATTTCATGCTATGTATGCCCATTGTGTGCCTACTTAGTACATCGTTTTACATTACATTTCATGCTATATATTCCCATTGTGTGCCTACTTAGTACATCGTTTTACATTACATTTCATGCTATGTATGCCCATTGTGTGCCTACTTAGTACATTGTTTTACATTACATTTCACGCTATGTATGTTCATTTGATTGCATACTTAGTGCATTGTTTTCACATGCTTACATTTTGGTATGACATTTGGTTTGTTTACATGGGACAATACATTCATTAACATTAGCTACGCCGTTCGTTAGTAGGTAGTGGTACCATAGGAATTGACAACTCCCGTTCCTAAAATCCTGGGTTTGTTTGGATTGGAAGGAATGACCGAATTCGATACACATAACTTAGATAAACCTTTAATTTGTTTAAGGGTTTATCGCCACAGTCTCAAGGCTTGGATGTATGCATTATAACAATACCGCATAGATGTTTATATCAGTATAGCATGCATTTCCACAAGACATAACATTGATTTAAACCATGTTTTACTTCAATATATTGTTTTGTGCAATTTTTACCTATGGCTAAATGGATATATATATACATATATATTTCACTTGCCATACATGACATTTTGTTTACACATTATATGATAGACATTTGACATAGACATTTCGACATAAACATTTTGACATGGTTTACACAAAGACATTTGATAAATGGTTTAGACATGGGCAATTTACATTGGTGGTTTGGTTTGAGTAAGTGATTTAAGTAACGAGGCGTGTGTAATATGATACAAGCATGGTGGATACGCCGCTAGTACTTCCTATATATAAGTGTTTGTATGGTATTACATATCGTAGCGTTATTTGAATCATTTCAGTTTGAGACATATAACATTTTATACAAATAACATACTTTTCACAAGACATTGATTTACAAACAACTTATCTTATACAAATTTATTTTACATGGTTATTCATTTAACCATACATTATTCTCTTATTTATTCATATCATCTGATCTTATCGTTTTTCAAATGATTTACAAGACAAAGCAAATTACAAGGTTCATGACTAAAACATTTTCTTAAACATAAGTCATGAACCTTATTTTCACAAACCTATGTATCTCACAGGCATTTTTATGCTGACGTACCTATTTTCACATGTGTTTTCAGGAGCTTTTCCATAGGATGATGATCGTGACACTAGGGCGGACCTGTGCCTTAGAGACATAAAACTGAAGATAGACTTGTTTAATTATGTTATGAACTCTTTGATTTCTGTTTAAGACAATGTAACACTCTTGTTTAATAAATAAAATACAACTTTGTATGCCATGGTTATGAAACAAATAATTCTGTCGCGATCACTCCCCGGCGTTTCCACCGCGGTTCGTTGTTATACGCGGTCGGGGTGTGACAGAAGAGTTGGTATCAGAGCCAATGGTTATAGGGAATTAGGTTATTAGTAATTCTTTGACCTAGACTATAACCTTTCTAGGACCCTAACACAAGTTGTCTTGTGTTTAGATCTTAAAACATGCACATCACCTATCCTTAGGTGATTATCAAAACAAGAACCCAAATTTTTCCAAAACGATTTTTGAAAAACAATCATCTGTTTTTGGATGATTTATTACAAGGTTTTGAACCCTCTTTTGTAAGGTTTTGAACCCTTCCAGTTTAACAAAAATTTTTGGCTTTATGCCTTTTAAGTTTTCAAAATCTCGTCAAGGTTTTGGGTTTTAAATAATGTGAACACGTGCAAACTGGAAGAGTGAATGCCTGTATTCTGGGTTTTCTGTCTAGGCAAGCACTTCGTATATATCTCATCAGACGCGAGACCAGTTGTGCTTACCTGGGAATTCTTGGGATGAGTGTTCACTTATAGGCGAGCATGTCTTCGCGATACATTATTTTTGATCCATTTACTTTGATTTGTCACTGTGCGTCGTTTGTTTGCTTGGTAATGCGGACGAATGACCACCATCTTTGCTTCTGTTGATTTTGTTTCATCTCATTCTCTTCATCCAAACATCTCACTCATTTCCTTTCATGTTTTCCTCTTTTAGAATGCCTCCTCGACGCGAAAACCAGATAGCGACTGCCGAACTGGCAGAAATCATTGCGCGGCAGATGGCTGCTCAATTCCCAGTTTTCATTGCTCAAATGAACCAAGCCAACAACAACAATAATGCCCCATGCAAATTCAAGGATTTTAACTCGGCTAAACCACTCAAGTTTAGTGGTTCTGAAGGAGCAACTGGGCTTCTTCAATGGTTCGAGAGCATTGAGAATACTTTCCATCACGTGCAGTGTCTGGATAATCGCAAGGTCGAGTTTTCCTCGAGTGTGTTTCAGAAGAGGGCTCTTACATGGTGGAATGGGGTAATGAGAGACCGTGGTGCAGAAGTTGCTCTAGCACAGACATGGGCTGAACTCAGGGCCCTTATGATGAGGGAGTTCTGTCCTCGCCATGAACAGCGAGCGTTGGAGAAAGAGTTTGATGATTTGAAGCAAGATAGTGGTGAGCACAGGGCGTATACTGATAGGTTTGAAGAGTTGAGTCTGCTATGCCCAACAATGGTCACCCCACTCGACAAGGCTATCGAGAGGTACATCGATGGTCTACCTGATTCGGTACAAGACATCATTACTGGTAGTAACCCTACCACACTCCGTCAGGCGATCGAGTTATCAGCAACTTTGACTGAGTCGCAGATTCGGAAGAATAAGTTACACAGGAAGGGTGACAAGGGCAAGAAACAGTCGGCTGACAAGGAAGATAGCAAGAAAGGTCAAAACAAGAATGGGAAGAATTCTGGTTCTTCAAGAGGGTCAAAGAAGCGTAAGGCTTCCCAAAATTTTGCTGTCACTGCCCAAGCTAACCAGGCAGCTCCCAACCAACCCGCACAGCCTCCAGCAAAGAAACCCTATTCAGGGAATGCACCTTTGTGCAATAGATGCAACAGTCACCATCAGCCGCAACATCCGTGCCGTTTCTGTAATAACTGTGGGAAGTCGGGTCATCTTGCCAATGTTTGTCAGTTTGTTCAGAATCAGGCAGTTCAGAACCCGGCTCAACAAGTTGCTCAGCCTCTTGCTCAGCAACAGGGTCAAGCTGCACGACCACAATACCCACCAGGTGCTTGTTACAACTGTGGGGATCTGACCCATTACAGAAACCGGTGCCCAAGGCTGGCTAACCAGAATCAGAATGCAAACCAGAATCAGGCTCAGGCTCGAGGGTGAGCTTTTAACATGAATGCCCAAGAGGCGCAGGCGGACGATAATGTGGTGAACGGTACGTTCTTTATTAATAATCAACCTGCATCTGTTCTTTTCGATTCTGGTGCCGATAAGAGTTTCGTGTCTTTGTCTTCTGAGCCAATGCTTCGCGTATCTAGAACGAAACTAGGTAAACCTTTAACAGTAGAAGTTGCTAATGGTGAACCCATTGTTCTTAATTCTGTTCTTCGCAACTGTCAGTTTAACCTTAACGACCATCTTTTTCCTATTGACCTCACGCCTATGCAACTTGGAAGCTTCGACGTTATAGTGGGTATGGATTGGTTATCCAAGCATCATGCAGAGGTAGTTTGTTTCGAGAAGATTGTTCGTGTGCCGCTTTCGACAGGTGAGATCCTACAGGTTCGTGGTGAGAAGCCTGTCGGTGGTCTCAAGCTCATGTCTTGTTTTAAAGCTCGGAAGTATATGCAAAAGAATTATGTGGCCTTCTTGGCACATGTTACAGCAGATAAAGGAAAGGGTAAGTCTATTTCAGATATTCCTGTCGTTCGGGATTATTCTAAAGTTTTTCCTGAAGAGTTACCTGGTCTACCCCCAGCACGCCATGTCACACCCCTACCACGTAGAACATACAAAACGTGGCGGAAACGTCGGGGAGTGTTGTAACAGAATTAATGTTTCACAACCATGGAAATTGAAGTTTCGTTTTATTAAACAAATATGAAAGTTTACATTGTTGTAAATAAGAAACAAAGAATACATAACATAAAGTAGCTAGTTCTTGTCTCGTTTTAAGTCACTAAGGCACAGGTCCGCCTAAGTATGTCTTGATAAGTCCTATACATCATCACCTGAAAACACATGTGAAAATAGGTACGTCAGCATAAAAATGCCTGTGAGATACATAGGTTTTGTGAAAATAGGATTCATGACTTATGTTTGAGAAAATGTTTAGTCATGAACCTTGTAATTTGCTTTGTTTTGTAAATCATTTGAAAAACGATAAGATCAGATGATATGTATAAATAAGTGAATAATGTATGGTTAAAGGAATAACCATGTAAAATGAATTTGTATAAGATAAGTTGTTTGTAAATCAATGTCTTGTGAAAAGTATGTTATTTGTATAAAATGTTCTATGTCATAAACTGAAATGATTCAAATAACGCTACGATATGTAATACCATACAAACACTTATATATAGGAAGTACCAGCGGCGTATCCACCATGCTTGTATCATATTACACATGCATCGTTACTTAATCACTTAACCAAACCAGCCCATCAGGATGTAATGTTTAACAATTGTAGAAATGTTCATGTATAGTCAAATACGGTTCACACGGTTCACAGATACAAACGGTTCACAGATATCAACGGATCACATAGTCAAATGATTACAACGGTTCACATAGTCAAATGATTACAACGGTTCAAAATGTAGTATAATGTGTTCATATGCTGGATGAGCATATGCAACAGAAAGGCAATGTAAAACAATGTACTAATTATGCACACACAATGGGCATACATAGCATGTAATGTAAAACGATGTACTAAGTAATGCACACAATGGGCACACCTAGCATGAAATGTAATGTAAAACGATGTACTAAGTAATGCACACAATGGGCACACCTAGCATAAGATGTAATGAAATCATGTACTATAATGTACTAACGAACATAGCATGTATATGATGTGAAAACAGGAAAGCATGAAAGTAACAAGTAGGCACATGTGTTCCACCCCAAAACAGTTTGGAAAACAGTAAAAGAGGGGTCTATGTACTCACTTGAGATTGCTCAGTAGTCCTTGAGTAACAACCAAACAATGCTAGAGATCACGGAAATCAAACGGCACCTAATATAGGTAACTATGTTAATAACCGGACCTAAATCGGAAGATCGGATAGAATGAGGTTTCGTAAACCAAACGAGTGTAGAGCCTCGTGTCATATGGTTTAACAAAGCCTACATACTAAATGAAACCTAACATAAGTGTTTACGACCCATTATGACCCGTTTAGGTAGCTTATGCTACTTTAACGCGTCGTTCGCGTGAAACGCGTTCGGACCGCCTAACTAGTCCTATGACAAGTGTTATATGCCTAAACATGTTACAAAATCAGTTATGTGACAAAAGTTTAGGTTACATATGCTTAATTACCAATTATACATGAAAAAGGTATTCTGGTAATTTATCTAAGGCATATAAACTACCTATCATACAACTACTTAAACGATGTGACCATAAGGTATAACCTCGGAAGGTTATGCCCTATACTAGGGTCACCTAATGTATTTGGTCGGATCCTAATGATCGACCAAACTGGGTCGGGTTCGAAGGTATAAGCGATTTATCAGATCGCTTACCCTACGACCCTAGACAACGTGGTAATCAGTAGGCATAGTCCCAAGGGACTATAACCAACGTGATTACACTCACGTTGCGAAGTTCAAACGAACTTCGCATTGACCATAGGCTGGTCAACGCTGAAAGTCAAACAAAGTTTGACTTTCGGACTCGAAAAGCAATAAAATAAGGAAAAGAACGAAAGAATACTTACCCAGGGTCCCCGAATGCTAATCCCGATCCAAGAATCTCAGGTATGAAACAATGGTTTCAACTTAGAGTTTCTCAAATCAGAATTCTTGTAAGTTTTGCAATGGGGGTGTATGGGTATATATAGTTTTCGGTCCACCGTTGAGATCGTTTCATGGAAACCGTGATTCGATCACATCCGTACACTTGTTGAAAGGTTATGGAAGCTAAATATGATCCTTATCTGATGACTAAGCAATTTAGAACATGTGGTGGTGGATTAAATAGCTGCAAACAGGCTGTTAAATACTCTACACCTGGTCTGCAGACCCCTAGCGCACCGTTACACTAATATAGTAGCGGTGCGCTAGCACCTAGTTTGGCAGATTTACACTTTTGGTCCCTGTCATGCATTCAGCCCATTTTCGACACGTTTAAGGCCCGTTAACCCCATTTCAAAGCTCTAAAATGAATTTAAAGTATATGGAACTTAAAATGTGTTCAAAAATATCTCGGATGTCGGTTCGTTTAGCCGTACGGTTGCGATGTTCGGTTAATTACGACGGAATGCGCACAAGCGCGAAAAACGATCCAAATGACGCAACGAATGGATTTTTTTGGCAAGCCAAACACTAAAGCATAATATAGTCATGCTTACATAAATTTTTGGATGTCCGGATGTATTCAGAACGTAAGTTATGCGCAAAAGTGCAAACTTGTGCACTTTTTGACACTTTTAGTCCCTGAATGACCCAAAAGTTTATTTTAGCATACCAAAGCCTATTTCTAAGCTATGTAAAGGATATTTATGGTATGTTTAACTTATGGTCATGTTCCAGAATGTCTGTTACAGTTCAAATTGGCATACTTTCGTAGTTTGTCAAATTTAGTCCCTGTAAGCGAATAAACTAGATTTTTGCCATACCAAAGCCTTCAAAACTTATTTCTAAGTTATGTAAAGGTTACTTAAGGTATGTTAAGCCTATTTCACTATTCCGGAGTGTTCGTTGCTTTAAACTGGTTATATTTACGCATCAGTGTGCGTATAACCTTCCAGAAAGCGATTTAGAGCTTGAAATCGAACCAAAATTGATATGTGTAAACGATACACATATTTTTACAAATCCCAAGTATGAAATACAATATTTCATTGGTTGGGAATTTGTTTGATGGTCTCAGTGACACAGGTGTCACAGTCTCCCTTACTTTAGGAAATTTCGTCCCGAAATTAATTCGTAGGAGTCTATTTGTGACTTTGTGTCAGATAACCACCAGAGATATGTAAAGCATAATCCTGTCATTTCCTTAACAGACATTCTTCAGAACGAAAATGAACAAACGGAGTCATTTTCCTCAACGAGTATTCTTCAGAAGCGGAAATGAAGGAATAAATAAACGGGGATTCATTTCCTTAACGGACAATCTTCAGAAACGAAAATGAACAAACGGAGTCATTTTCAACAGATGCTTCCTCAGAAACGAAAATGAAAATGATAGACAAGCGGATATTCATTTCCTCAATGGACAAATCTTCAGAAACGAAAATGAACAAACGGAGTCATTTTCAATGGTTGCTTCCTCAGAAACGGAAATGAAAATGATAGACAAATGGATATTCATTTCCTCAACGGACAAATCTTCAGAAACGAAAATGAACAAACGGAGTCATTTTCAACGGTTGCTTCCTCAGAAACGGAAATGAAAATGATAGACAAAC
Source organism: Helianthus tuberosus (assembly GCA_030545235.1). Classification (NCBI taxonomy): domain Eukaryota; kingdom Viridiplantae; phylum Streptophyta; class Magnoliopsida; order Asterales; family Asteraceae; genus Helianthus; species Helianthus tuberosus. Next base: position 123,548,305 of record CM060443.1, on the reverse strand, counting down.
GGATATTCATTTCCTCAACGGATAATCTTCAGAAACGAAAATGAACTAACGGAGTCATTTTCAACGGTTGTTTCCTCAGGTTCGGAAATGAAGGATTAAACAACGGATATTCATTTCCTCAACGGATAATCTTTAGAAACGAAAATGAACTAACAGAGTCATTTTCAACGGTTGTTTCCTCAGGTTCGGAAATGAAGGATTAAACAACGGATATTCATTTCCTCAACGGATAATCTTCAGAAATGAAAATGAACAAACGGAGTCATTTTCAACGGTTGTTTCCTCAGGTTCGGAAATGAAGGATTAAATAAACGGATATTCATTTCCTCAACGGATATTCTTCAGAAGTGAAAAATGAATAGCTAGTTCATTTTTCCTCAACGGATACTTCATCAGAATTGGAAATGAATAGGGTTAACTTCTAGGTACATGACAAAGCTCACTGTGGTTTCTGTGCACTAAATTCCATAATTATGTATGCATCCATAATTACGTAATTCCTTGCACAGTCCGCACAGTTTGTCTTGTAATGTTCATAAGCACATAATCACATAGTTGTTTAATTGTTATTATCTTGTTATTGATTGCTATTAACTTGGCACCTCGTACTTCGTTTCTCTTGGAAGAAACGGGTACTTAGGATTTTCGTGAAAACGCAAGAGATCAAACAACGGAAGAAATTTGGAAGTAGTCTGTTCTTCAAGGAATGCGGTTCCTTGATTGTCGGTATTGTAGGGGATATGTTGTTTATACATACAATCACATAAATACATTGCAATGTAAATAAAAGATTTATTTATAAACAACGATAACAACTGTTTCTTGGATCTTGACAACAAAAGAAAATAATACATAAGACGTGATTATTTCTAAATGATGTTGTCTTCTGGTTGATCATATGCTCATCCCTGCGCTGGATTTGCATTAGCAAACCTTGGGCAATTCCTACGAAAATGGCCCATCTCGCCACAGTTGTAGCAAGATCCCGGTGGAAAACGAGCTTGAGCAGGATTGTTGCCAGCTTGATTTGGTGCAGCTGCGGTTGGGCAAACCCTAGCTGTATGACCTATAAGTCCGCAAACTTGGCATGTGCGGCACTTCACCCCAGCATGATGATGTAGGCCACATTGGTTGCACAAGGGTGCAGTTCCGTTGTAGGGTTTCCTGGCAGGGGGTTGAGCTGGTTGGTTGGGGACGGCTTGATCATTGTGAGCGACCACGGCGAAGTTCTGAGAAGCCTTTCACTTCTTTGACTTCTTAGAGGATCCAGTCTGTTCATCCATGGTCTTTGATTCCTCGATTGGTTTCGATTCCTCGACCAGTTTCTTGTCACCCTTTCGGAAAAGCTTACGTTTCCTGATCTGCGATTCAGTCAAGGTTGCAGATAACTCAATGGCCTGCCTAACAGTAGTAGGGTTGCTACCAGTCAAAATGTCTTGTATTGAGTTGGGAAGGCCATCAATGTACTTTTCGATTGCCTTATCCAAAGGCGTGACCATGTTTGGACATAACAGACTTAACTCCTCATAACGGTCCGTGTAGGCTCGATGCTCACCGCTATCTTGCTTAAGATCATCAAATTCCCTTTCCAAATCCCTGATCTCGTGAGGAGGACAGAATTCCTTCATCATGAGAGCCCTAAGTTCGGCCCATGTCTGTGCTAGAGCAACTTCTGCACCTCGATCTCTCATAACCCCGTTCCACCACGTAAGGGCCCTCTTCTGGAACACACTCGTAGAAAACTCGACCTTGCGATTGTCAGGACACTGCACGTGGCGGAAAGTATTCTCAATGCTCTCGAACCACTGAAGAAGACCAGTCGCTCCCTCAGAACCACTAAACTTGAGTGGTTTCGCCGAGTTAAAACTCTTGAAATTGCATGGACCATTGTTGTTGTTGTTGGCTTGATTCCATTGAGCAAAGAGGTTTGGGAATTGAGCAGCCATTTGCTGCGCAATGATTTCTGCCAGTTCGGCAGTCGATATCTGGCTTTCGCGTCGAGGAGGCATTCTAAAAGAGGAAACATGAAAAGAAACGAGTGAGAGAATTAGATGAAAAGAATGAGATGAAACAAATCTGATGAAAGCAAGGATAGTGGTCATTTGTTTGTTACCACAAGGTAAACAAACGACACACAGTGACTAATCAAAGTAAATGGGTCAAAAATAATGTATCGCGAAGACATGCTCGCCTATAAGTGAACACTCATCCCAAGAATTCCCAGGTAAGCACAACTGGTCTCGCGTCTGATGAGATGTATACGAAGTGCTTGCCTAGACAGAAAACCCAGAATACAGGCATTCACCCTTCCAGTTTGCACGTGTTCACATTATTTAAAACCCAAAACCTTGACGAGATTTTGAAAACTCAAAGGGGTTCAAAACCATATAACAGAGGGTTCAAAACCTTACAATAGAGGGTTCAAAACCTAGTAATAAATCATCCTAGAACAGATGATTAGTTTTCAAAGCGGTTTTGAAATTTATGTTCTTGTTGTGGTCGTCGCCTAAGGATAGGTGACGGTATTGTTTTATGACTAAACGCAAGTAAACTCGCGTTAGGGTCCTAAGAAGGTCATAGACTAGGTCAAAGCATTAATAATAACCTAATTCCCTATAACCATTGGCTCTGATACCATCTTTTCTGTCACACCCCGACCACGTAGAACATACAAAACGTGGCGGAAACGTCGGGGAGTGTTGTAACAGAATTAATGTTTCACAACCATGGAAATTGAAGTTTCGTTTTATTAAACAAATATGAAAGTTTACATTGTTGTAAATAAGAAACAAAGAATACATAACATAAAGTAGCTAGTTCTTGTCTCATTTTAAGTCACTAAGGCACAGGTCCGCCTAAGTATGTCTTGATAAGTCCTATACATCATCACCTGAAAACACATGTGAAAATAGGTACGTCAGCATAAAAATGCCTGTGAGATACATAGGTTTTGTGAAAATAGGATTCATGACTTATGTTTGAGAAAATGTTTAGTCATGAACCTTGTAATTTGCTTTGTTTTGTAAATCATTTGAAAAACGATAAGATCAGATGATATGTATAAATAAGTGAATAATGTATGGTTAAAGGAATAACCATGTAAAATGAATTTGTATAAGATAAGTTGTTTGTAAATCAATGTCTTGTGAAAAGTATGTTATTTGTATAAAATGTTCTATGTCATAAACTGAAATGATTCAAATAACGCTACGATATGTAATACCATACAAACACTTATATATAGGAAGTACCAGCGGCGTATCCACCATGCTTGTATCATATTACACATGCATCGTTACTTAATCACTTAACCAAACCAGACCATCAGGATGTAATGTTTAACAATTGTAGAAATGTTCATGTATAGTCAAATACGGTTCACACGGTTCACAGATACAAACGGTTCACAGATATCAACGGATCACATAGTCAAATGATTACAACGGTTCACATAGTCAAATGATTACAACGGTTCAAAATGTAGTATAATGTGTTCATATGCTGGATGAGCATATGCAACAGAAAGGCAATGTAAAACAATGTACTAAGTATGCACACACAATGGGCATACATAGCATGTAATGTAAAACGATGTACTAAGTAATGCACACAATGGGCACACCTAGCATGAAATGTAATGTAAAACGATGTACTAAGTAATGCACACAATGGGCACACCTAGCATAAGATGTAATGAAATCATGTACTATAATGTACTAACGAACATAGCATGTATATGATGTGAAAACAGGAAAGCATGAAAGTAACAAGTAGGCACATGTGTTCCACCCCAAAACAGTTTGGAAAACAGTAAAAGAGGGGTCTATGTACTCACTTGAGATTGCTCAGTAGTCCTTGAGTAACAACCAAACAATGCTAGAGATCACGGAAATCAAACGGCACCTAATATAGGTAACTATGTTAATAACCGGACCTAAATCAGAAGATCGGATAGAATGAGGTTTCGTAAACCAAACGAGTGTAGAGACTCGTGTCATATGGTTTAACAAAGCCTACATACTAAATGAAACCTAACATAAGTGTTTACGACCCATTATGACCCGTTTAGGTAGCTTATGCTACTTTAACGCGTCGTTCGCGTGAAACGCGTTCGGACCGCCTAACTAGTCCTATGACAAGTGTTATATGCCTAAACATGTTACAAAATCAGTTATGTGACAAAAGTTTAGGTTACATATGCTTAATTACCAATTATACATGAAAAGGGTATTCTGGTAATTTATCTAAGGCATATAAACTACCTATCATACAACTACTTAAACGATGTGACCGTAAGGTATAACCTCGGAAGGTTATGCCCTATACTAGGGTCACCTAATGTATTTGGTCGGATCCTAATGATCGACCAAACTGGGTCGGGTTCGAAGGTATAAGCGATTTATCAGATCGCTTACCCTACGACCCTAGACAACGTGGTAATCAATAGGCATAGTCCCAAGGGACTATAACCAACGTGATTACACTCACGTTGCGAAGTTCAAACGAACTTCGCATTGACCATAGGCTGGTCAACGCTGAAAGTCAAACAAAGTTTGACTTTCGGACTCGAAAAGCAATAAAATAAGGAAAAGAACGAAAGAATACTTACCCAGGGTCCCCGAATGCTAATCCCGATCCAAGAATCTCAGGTATGAAACAATGGTTTCAACTTAGAGTTTCTCAAATCAGAATTCTTGTAAGTTTTGCAATGGGGGTGTATGGGTATATATAGTTTTCGGTCCACCGTTGAGATCGTTTCATGGAAACCGTGATTCGATCACATCCGTACACTTGTTGAAAGGTTATGGAAGCTAAATATGATCCTTATCTGATGACTAAGCAATTTAGAACATGTGGTGGTGGATCAAACAGCTGCAAACAGGCTGTTAAATACTCTGCACCTGGTCTGCAGACCCCTAGCACACCGTTACACTAATATAGTAGCGGTGCGCTAGCACCTAGTTTGGCAGATTTACACTTTTGGTCCCTGTCATGCATTCAGCCCATTTTTGACACGTTTAAGGCCCGTTAACCCCATTTCAAAGCTCTAAAATGAAGTTAAAGTATAGGGAACTTAAAATGTGTTCAAAAATATCTCGGATGTCGGTTCGTTTAGCCGTACGGTTGCGATGTTCGGTTAATTACGACGGAATGCGCACAAGCGCGAAAAACGATCCAAATGACGCAACGAATGGATTTTTTTGGCAAGCCAAACACTAAAGCATAATATAGTCATGCTTACATAAATTTTTGGATGTCCGGATGTATTCAGAACGTAAGTTATGCGCAAAAGTGCAAACTTGTGCACTTTTTGACACTTTTAGTCCCTGAATGACCCAAAAGTTTATTTTAGCATACCGAACCCCTCAAAGCCTATTTCTAAGCTATGTAGAGGATATTTATGGTATGTTTAACTTATGGTCATGTTCCGGAATGTCTGTTACAGTTCAAATTGGCATACTTTCGCAGTTTGTCAAATTTAGTCCCTGTAAGCGAATAAACTAGATTTTTGCCATACCAAAGCCTTCAAAACTTATTTCTAAGTTATGTAAAGGTTACTTAAGGTATGTTAAGCCTATTTCACTATTCCGGAGTGTTCGTTGCTTTAAAATGGTTATATTTACGCATCAGTGTGCGTATAACCTTCCAGAAAGCGATTTAGAGCTTGAAATCGAACAAGAATTGATATGTGTAAACGATACACATATTTTTACAAATCCCAAGTATGAAATACAATATTTCATTGGTTGGGCATTTGTTTGATGGTCTCAGTGACACAGGTGTCACACGCCAAGTCGAGTTCCGTATTGATCTCGTGCCTGGTGCAAATCCCATTGCCAGAGCTCCATATCGTCTTGCACCGCCTGAGATGCAAGAGTTGTCTAAGCAGCTTCAGGAGCTTTCAGACAAAGGTTTTATCCGTCTTAGCTTTTCACCTTGGGGTGCTCCTATTCTTTTTGTCAAGAAGAAGGATGGATCTTTTAGGATGTGTATCGATTATCGTGAGCTTAACAAGCTTACCATCAAGAATCGATATCCCCTACCTCGCATCGATGATCTCTTTGATCAGTTACAAGGCGCTTCTTATTTTTCGAAGATAGATCTGCGATCTGGATATCATCAACTTCGTGTGCATGAAGAAGATATTCCCAAGACAGCGTTCCGTACACGATATGGGCACTATGAATTCACAGTCATGCCATTCGGTCTGACTAATGCTCCTGCTGTTTTCATGGACTTAATGAATAGGGTCTGCAAGCCTTATTTGGATCTTTTCGTCATTGTTTTTATTGACGACATCTTGATATACTCTAAGACGCGAGCTGATCACGAGCAACATCTTCGTCTTACTCTGGCACTCCTAAAGAAAGAGCAACTTTTCGCCAAATTCTCCAAGTGTGAATTCTGGCTTAAGGAAGTTCAATTTTTGGGGCATATTATCAACGAACAAGGTATTCATGTAGATCCCTCCAAGATCAGTGCGATTAAGGATTGGGATACGCCTACTACTCCTACTGAAGTTCGTTCTTTTCTTGGTCTAGCGGGTTATTATCGCCGCTTCATAGAAAACTTCTTGAAGATTGCAGTTCCTCTAACTGCTCTAACTCAGAAGAACAAACCCTTTGATTGGGGATTCAAGTAAGAGGAAGCTTTTCAACACTTGAAGCAGAAACTTTGCGACACACCTGTTCTGACTTTGCCTGAGGGCAATGATGATTTTGTCGTTTATTGTGATGCATCTAAATTGGGTCTTGGCTGTGTTCTGATGCAAAGGAACAAAGTCATAGCATACGCATCGAGGCAGTTGAAGATACATGAGAAGAACTACACCACTCATGATCTTGAGTTGGGTGCAGTTGTCTTCGCTCTCAAAATCTGGAGACACTATTTGTACGGCACAAAATGTGTGGTTTTCACAGACCACAAAAGTCTTCAGCATATCTTCAACCAGAAAGAACTCAACATGAGGCAACGACGCTGGGTTGAGCTCCTAAACGACTATGACTGCGAAATTCGCTACCATCCTGGTAAGGCGAATGTCGTGGCCGATGCATTGAGTCGTAAGGAACGAACTAAGCTTCATTGTGTTCGTGTACAATCTGTTATTCAAGCTCGATCCGATATCCAAGCACGTGTTTCTCAGGCGCAACAATCTTGTGTTTCACAAGGTTTGATGGATAAGGAATTTCCCTATCACATAACACCTGATCTTGAACTGAAGGACAATGGATCGTATTACTTCATGGACCGGTTGTGGGTCCCAAGCCAGGATGATCTTCGTACCTTGCTTATGGATGAAGCCCATAAGTCTCGTTATTCTATTCATCCGGGCTCAGATAAGATGTATAAGGATCTTCGTATTCACTATTGGTGGCCTGGTATGAAGAAAGACATTGACTTATATGTATCCAAATGCCTTACTTGTCTAAAGGTTAAGGCTGAACATCAGCGTCCTTCTGGTTTATTGGTGCAACCAGAGATCCCAGTTTGGAAATGGGAAAACATTACTATGGATCTCGTTACCAAACTTCCACGCACAAAGAAAGGTCATGATGCCATCTGGGTAGTCGTTGATCGTCTTACTAAGTTAGCACATTTCTTGCCTATCCGTGAGGACTTTCCTGCTGACAGACTTGCAAAAATCTATGTGGATGAAATTGTAGCTCGACATGGTGTCCCTTTGAACATCATTTCTGACAGAGATGCTCATTTCACTTCTCATTTTTGGAGAACCATGCAATCTGCTATGGGGACCCAACTTAATCTGAGCACAGCTTATCATCCGCAAACGGATGGTCAATCTGAGAGAACAATCCAGACTCTGGAGGATATGCTTAGAGCTTGTGTGATCGATTTTGGTGGTAGTTGGGATTCACATCTTCAGTTGATTGAATTCTCCTACAACAACAGTTATCACACCAGCATCAAAATGGCTCCTTTCGAGGCTCTCTATGGTCGAAAATGTCGTTCACCAGTCTACTGGAATGAGATCGGCGAGGCTCAACTTACTGGACCTGCCCTCATTTTAGAGACTACTGACAAGATAAAGAAAGTTCGTGATAACCTTCAGACAGCTAGAAGCCGTCAAAAGAGTTACGCGGACCCAAAGCGCAAGCCCTTGGAATTTCAAGTCGGTGATCGTGTATTACTTAAGGTCTCACCTTGGAAAGGTGTGATCAGATTTGGAAAGAAAGGAAAACTTGCACCTAGATACGTTGGACCATTCAAGATCGTCGAAAGAATCGGTAAGGTAGCCTATAGACTTGAGTTACCTCCTGAACTTGGAAATGTTCATCCAACCTTTCACGTGTCCAATCTCAAGAGGTGTTTAGCTGATGAGAACCTCCATATACCACTTGACGAAATTCGTGTTGATAAAACACTGAAATTTGTTTTAGAAGCCTGTGGAAATCATGGAACGTGAAGTCAAGTGGCTTAAACGCAAGCGCATTCCTTTGGTCAAAGTTCGTTGGGAAGCTAAATGTGGAACTAAGTTTACTTGGGAACGCGAAGATCAAATGAAGGCGAAATATCCGCATCTTTTCCCACGAGTTTCCTCTAAATAAATTTCGGGACGAAATTTCCACAAGTAGGGGAGACTGTAACATCTGTGTTTGTAATCATTGTGAACAGTTCTGTTATCAATAAAACAATGTTATTTGATCCCAATGTTTGTTTGGTTGTGTTTTACATTTTTCATGTTTTGACTTTTATCCGATTTCAAACTCTATATCATTTTCTGGAGAGTTATACGCAAACTGATGCGTAAACGTAATCAGTTTAATGCGAAAAATACTCCGGAATGTCAACATATACTTAACATACCTTAAATAACCTTTACATAACTTAGAAATAAGTTTTGAAGGCTTTGGTATGGCAAAAACAAGTTAATTCGCTTACAGGGACTAAACTTGACAAACTGCGAAAGTATGCCAATTTGAACAGTAATGAACATTCCAGAACATGACCATTAGTTAAATACACCTTAAATATCCTTTACATAGCTTAGAAATAGGCTTTGAGGGGTTCGGTGTGATAAAATATACTTTTGGGACATTCAGGGACTAAAAGTGTCAAAAAGTGCACAAGTTTGCATTTTTGCGCATAACTCACGTTCTGAATACATCCAGACATCCAAAAATTTATGCAAGCATGACTATATTTTATTTTAGAGTTGGGCATAAGAAAAATCCATTCGTCGTGTCATTTGGATCGTTTTTCGCGCTTATGCGCATTCCGTCGTAATTAAGCAAACATCGCGTTCGTACGACCAAACGAACTGACATCCGACATATTTTTGAGCATGTTTCATGTCCAAAATTTTTAGGCATCATTTTAGGGCCTTAAAGTTGGCTTTACGGGCCTTGGAAGTGTCGGAAATGGCCTTAAACACGTGCAGGGGCTGAAACTGTAATTTCTGAAACTTATTCTGATCAGACAAGGCCATGCGGCCCGCCTCAGTTTTGTGTGTATCCTCACGCGAGCCGCGTCAGGCTTCCAGACCAGATTCGATGTTTAACAGCCTATTTTCAGCTGTTGTGCACTCCCAATTCCATTTCCAAGTGTCAATTCCTTGTGGTGGTGAGCAAATTGAGGCACCATAGCATTCCAACAAGTGTACGCATGAGATTCGAGCATGGTTTCCATGAAACGATCTTAACGGTTACCCGAATACTATAAATACCCAACCCCACCCATTGCTAAACTCACAAGAATCTGATCTAAAAGACTCTAAGTTGGAACCATTGTTTCATACCTGAGTTATTTGGATCTAGATTAGCATTCGGGGACCCTTCGTAAGTATTCTTTCATTCTTTTATTGCTTTTCAAGTCCGAAAGTCAAACTTTGTTTGACTTTCAGCGTTGAGCAGCTTATGGTCAATGCGAAGTTCGTTTGAACTTCGCAACGTGATTGTAATCACGATGGTTATAGTCCCTTGGGACTATGCCTACTGATTACCACGTTGTCTAGGGTCGTAGGGTAAGCGATCTAATAAATCGCTTATACCTTCGAACCCGACCCATTTGGTCGATCATTAGGATCTGACCAAATACATTAGGTGACCATAGTATATAGGGAATAACCTTCCGAGGTTATACCTTATGGTCGCTTCGTTAAGTAGTTGTATGATAGGTAGTTTATATGCCTTAGGTAAATTACCAGAATACCCTTTTCATGTATAATTGGTAATTAAGAATATGTAACCTAAACTTTTGTCACATAACTGATTATGTAACATGTTTAGGCATATAACACTTGTCATAGGACTAGTTAGGCGGTCCGAACGCGTTTCACGCGAACGACGCGTTAAAGTAGCATAAGCTACCTAAACGGGTCGTAATGGGTCGTAAGCACTTAGGTTAGGTTTCATTTAGTATGTAGGCTTTGTTAAACCATATTACACGAGTCTCCACACTCGTTTGGTTTACGAACCCTTATTCTATCTAAATCTTCCGATATAGGTCCGATTTATTAACATAGTTACCTATATTAGGTGCCGTTTGATATCCGTGATCTCTAGCATTGTTTGGTTGTTACTGAAGGACTTCTAAGCAATCTCAAGTGAGTACATAGAACCCCCTCTTTTAAATGTTTTTAAGGTGTTTATGTGAGTACATAGACCCCTCTTTTACTGTTTTCCAAACGTTTTGGGGTGGAACACATGTGCCTACTTATTACTTTCATGCTTTCCATGCTTTCACATCATATACTGGCTATGTTCATTAGTACATTTATAGTACATGATTTCATTGTGTTCATGCTATGTATGCCCATTGTGTGCATTACTTAGTACTTTATTTTACATTACATTTCATGCTATGTATGCCCATTGTGTGCGTACTTAGTACATCGTTTTACATTACATTTTATGCTATGTATGCCCATTGTGTGCCTACTTAGTACATCGTTTTACATTACATTTCATGCTATGTATGCCCATTGTGTGCATTACTTAGTACATTGTTTTACATTACATTTCATGCTATGTATGCCCATTGTGTGCCTACTTAGTACATCGTTTTACATTACATTTCATGCTATGTATGCCCATTGTGTGCCTACTTAGTACATCGTTTTACATTACATTTCACGCTATGTATGCCCATTGTGTGCCTACTTAGTACATCGTTTTACATTACATTTCATGCTATGTATGCCCATTGTGTGCCTACTTAGTACATTGTTTTACATTACATTTCATGCTATGTATGTTCATTTGATTGCATACTTAGTGCATTGTTTTCACATGCTTACATTTTGGTATGACATTTGGTTTGTTTACATGGGACAATACATTCATTAACATTAGCTACGCCGTTCGTTAGTAGGTAGTGGTACCATAGGAATTGACAACTCCCGTTCCTAAAATCCTGGGTTTGTTTGGATTGGAAGGAATGACCGAATTCGATACACATAACTTAGATAAACCTTTAATTTGTTTAAGGGTTTATCGCCACAGTCTCAAGGCTTGGATGTATGCATTATAACAATACCGCATAGATGTTTATATCAGTATAGCATGCATTTCCACAAGACACAACATTGATTTAAACCATGTTTTACTTCAATATATTGTTTTGTGCAATTTTTACCTATGGCTAAATGGATATATATATACATATATATTTCACTTGCCATACATGACATTTTGTTTACACATTATATGATAGACATTTGACATAGATATTTCGACATAAACATTTTGACATGGTTTACACAAAGACATTTGATAAATGGTTTAGACATGGGCAATTTACATTGGTGGTTTGGTTTGAGTAAGTGATTTATGTAACGAGGCGTGTGTAATATGATACAAGCATGGTGGATACGCCGCTAGTACTTCCTATATATAAGTGTTTGTATGGTATTACATATCGTAGCGTTATTTGAATCATTTCAGTTTGAGACATATAACATTTTATACAAATAACATACTTTTCACAAGACATTGATTTACAAACAACTTATCTTATACAAATTTATTTTACATGGTTATTCATTTAACCATACATTATTCTCTTATTTATACATATCATCTGATCTTATCGTTTTTCAAATGATTTACAAGACAAAGCAAATTACAAGGTTCATGACTAAACATTTTCTTAAACATAAGTCATGAACCTTATTTTCACAAACCTATGTATCTCACAGGCATTTTTATGCTGACGTACCTATTTTCACATGTGTTTTCAGGAGCTTTTCCATAGGATGATGATCGTGACACTAGGGCGGACCTGTGCCTTAGAGACATAAAACTGAAGATAGACTTGTTTAATTATGTTATGAACTCTTTGATTTCTGTTTAAGACAATGTAACACTCCTGTTTAATAAATAAAATACAACTTTGTATGCCATGGTTATGAAACAAATAATTCTGTCGCGATCACTCCCCGGCGTTTCCACCGCGGTTCGTTGTTATACGCGGTCGGGGTGTGACATGAGAGGACGGGTGTGAACTAATGACTCAGTCATGCCCAATGCTTTGATAGGAGCATTGGGGAACGGGCAAAAATCAATCAGGAGCCGTCTTGCATTCGGGGTATTATCAACATTGTAATCAATGAACGGAACTAAACACTTGGTAACTAACGTTTTCATAAAACTATGAACTCACCAGCGTTGTCTGATACTCTTGTTCCATGCTCGCAGGTCGTTAGGTACCTTGGATGGGGAACTTGCTATCTGGATGGCTGGAGTGGTCATGGATTGTGTCGTTTGGATTTACAAGACTTGTTTACTGATTTCGAATACATTGGTTTTTGAAACATTTGAATAGTGTTCTACTATTTGCTTCCGCTGACACTATTTAACTTGGAATATGTTTTATGAATGTTTTACTTAATGAATGGGAATTTTGTTAAACATTTTATGGTTAGTTTAATGTGATTGGTGGCAAGATCCTGGTACGTCACACGCCTAGCGGGGTCACCGCATGTGGTATTTTGGGGGTGTGACAGCAAGGAAGGAGAAGAGGAGAAAGAAGTTTGAAAATGTTGGTGGAAAGTGATAAGGACTTTGGTCCCTGAGTTCTTCTTATAACACCTTACTTGACTAATATCCATAGGTTAAATTTTGGCATCTTTGACTAACCAAGACGCTAGTCAACATGGGGGGTGGTGTGGGTCCTCCTTGGGCCGGTTATGATAAGTGGGCGGGGGGGGGGGGGGTAAATGGTAAGTCTTGGAAGTAAAGGGGTTAAAGAGGTAAGTTAGAAGGTTAAGTGTGATGTTTAGTGTGTTTAGGTGTTTTTATGTATGTTAATGTGTTCTATGATCAAAACTAGCTTTAAAACACTAAAACTATGTTTCTAGTTTATTTTTGGTGTTTTGGGTAGTGTCTGGTTAATCGTTCGGTTATCGGTTAGTTAAAGTGTTAAGTTGTGTAATTTACAAGGTACGAAGTACCTTTTGTGACATGTTTTCATTCCCGACACTTTACAAGTTATTCTAGATGCTTAATCATTATTTCTGCAAGTTATTCTAACTTTTAAATGCTGAATTTTGCTGAAAAGTGCAGAATTTTGTGTTTAAAGTGCGTTTCGGGCAGTTTTTAGTGCTTATTTTAGTTTTCGGAAAGTGTTAATACAAACCCTTGTTCACCCACTTGAGTTTTACTGTATTTTGATGTTGGACCTACATCTAAGTCCTAAATCTATCGTTTAAGTGAATACTGAAGCCGTGCTGACACAACTTGTCTAACTGGTGAGTTTACTAATTGTTTTGACGCAACGCTTAAGTTATTTCACAGTGTGATAAATGAAGTATGTAACATGCATGATTTCAAATTTAGAATATGCAAGCATATAATGTTGACATTTTGTCGCAACCCCCGATCCCTTATTCCCGGGAACGGGCGGACGCGATCTCAGTTGTGGTGGTATCAGGTTATTTAATCTCGCAGCGGAATTTTCATCAGGACCGTAGTTAGGAAATGTTTGTCAGAGTAAAACCACCATATTTTATATTAATAATCACATGGGTAAAACCCAAATTTCTTATTACAATACATTTATAGGGATAAACCCTATCTTATTGAATTTAAAACATCGTTTATTAGGTAACTTTTATAGCCACATTATCCCCAAGCCTTTAGTGCTCTCCAACTGGCTTTCTACTAATTAGCTGTCACATTGGGTTACCTGAAACGCGTTTTAAAAACATTTGTCAGTCGAAAATACTGGTGAGTGAATCCCAGTTTAATCAAGAAACATTTTATCGATTAAAACAGTATCGAGGACGATTACAATGTTTATGTCTACACAATTACTCCATTTGGTACTATCAATCCACTGACTTGTGGGTCATATTACACATTGGCTAACTCATTGTCCAATGGTAACGTACTGTCAACCTTGACTTACTACTCACAGTGTAGTAAATTTGTATACAAAACCCCAACATACCGGCAGTAATTGAAGAACTACAAAGACTCAATCACCGCTTAATCACATTGTAAAGCATTTAAGGTTTTGTAAATTATTCCAAAAACATTAACAAAAAGAGGATAAACTCACATTGCTATCTTAGGCTTCTTGTAAGGGTTTCCTGGGTATAATCTAAAATTTATACAAATGTACATTGGTTAGTATGATAACCCTTTGAAATTATTAATGATACCCTCCCCGAGATGGCATTCCAACAACTACGTCGGGCAGAACCACGACAGTTGTTATGGAACCCTAAATCAATCGGGCAGCGTAACTTTTATGAAACTGGGGTTATAATACTTACAACAGAGCAGAACCTCGCTAATTAGGGGTATAATACCCGACTATAATATGCCTTCTACAGAAATTGTGATTTAGAATTGAGATTGTGAGCGACGGAAAACGAAAACTAATGAGTTCTATATATAATGCTGATATCTGACTTCCAGGCGGCCCGCGTAAAACACAGGCCAGGGTTACGCGGCCCGCGTCAACCCTGGTCAGCATATAGCTTAGCTGATTCGATGTGTAGGTCCGCCACGATGTCGACACGTGTTGGCTCAGGATGTATCCGCGTATAATGATCTATCGCAGCCCGCGTCAATTTAGACGAGGTCTTACGCGGCCCGTTTTAACTAAAGGAATCAATGATATCAGGTTTAAACCCTGATACCGCCCGCGTGAACTATTGAGGTGGGTCTACGCGGCCCGCCTCAACTCTAAATTAAAGCTTTTATATTAAATTTAAATAATATAACATAATTCGGGCTCGGTTTTCACATACGGGGTATAATATAAGACATATTGGGACATTTTAAGATATAATACGGTGTCGGAAATATTATGAAAGTATTGGTTTTACCGAGGGTTGTTACATTCTCCCACCTTGTTTTAGAGCTCGTCCTTGAGATCTATTGAAATAAATGCGGGTATTTCTTTTGCATTTCTGATTCAAGCTCCCATGTGTATTCAGGTCCTCTTTTGGAGTCCCACTTCACTTTGACTAGAACTAGTCTCTTATGCTTGAGATTCTTGACTTTCCTGTTTTCAATTTGTAGAGGTCTTTCTGCAAACTTGAGTTGTTCATTTACCTCTATATCCTTAAGAGGTACTATCAATGATTCATCAGCTAAACACTTTTTGAGATTAGATACATGAAACACATCATGTATTCCTGCCATTTCCTCTGGGAGTTGTAGTTGATAGGCTACAGGTCCTATTTTTCTAATAATCTTGAAAGGTCCAACATACCTGGGACTTAACTTTCCTCTTTTGATGAATCTTACTACTCCTTTCCAAGGAGAGACTTTCAACAATACTTTATCTCCTACCTGAAACTCCAATGGCTTGCGTCGGTTATTGGCATAACTCTTTTGTCGATCACGTGCGGCTTTTAGTCGTTCCTTGACTTGAATAATCTTGTCAGTTGTTTCTTGCACTATCTCAGGTCCAGATAGTTGCTTTTCCCCAATTTCTGCCCAACAGACTGGGGTTCGACACTTTCGTCCATAAAGTGCTTCAAATGGTGCAGCATTGATACTTGTGTGATAACTATTATTATAAGAAAATTCTATTAAAGGTAAGTGATCGTCCCAATTACCTCCAAAATCAATTACACAAGATCTAAGCATGTCCTCCATTGTCTGAATTGTTCTTTCACTTTGTCCATCAGTTTGTGGATGATAAGCTGTGCTTAATTTTAACTTGGTTCCCATTACCTTTTGGAAACTTGACCAAAAATGAGATGTAAAGCGGCTATCTCTATCAGAAACAATTGATAAAGGAATACCATGTAAAGAAACAATTTCATTTACATACAATTTAGATAATTGTTCCATACTAATTGTTTCTTTCATTGGTAAGAAATGAGCTGACTTGGTTAGTCTATCTACAATCACCCAGATTGTATCATTTCCTTTCTTAGTTTTGGGTAATTTAGTAACAAAATCCATTGTTATTAATTCCCATTTCCACACTGGTATTTCTAATTGTTGTAACAAACCTGAGGGTTTCTGGTGTTCAGCTTTAACTTGTGAACAAGTTAAACATTTAGAAACATAAGTTGCTATGTCCTTTTTCATTCCTATCCACCAGAAATTTTTCCTTAAATCCTGGTACATTTTATCATTCCCTGGATGCATCGTATACTTAGATTTATGGGCTTCTTCTAATATACGATTACGCAGGTTTCCTAATTTAGGTATCCACATTCTCTTTTCATGGAATCTCCGAATTCCATCTGTTCCTTGTTTTAATTCTTTTAACATACCTTTTAACTTTTCAGTATCTTCCTTGATTACTGACTCTTGTGCTTCTCTTATTTGATCATTTAAATCTACTTGCAGATTTAATTTAAGAGAACGTACCCTTCTTGGCTTTTCATGATACTTTCGGCTTAAAGCATCTGCCACTACATTTGCTTTTCCTTCATGATACTGGATATCACAATCATAATCACTAAGCATCTCCATCCAGCGTCTTTGTCTCATATTCAAGTCCTTTTGCTTGAAGATATACCTTAAACTTTTATGATCAGTGAATATGGTAAACTTACTACCATAAAGGTAATGTCTCCAAATCTTAAGAGCAAAAATTATAGCTCCTAACTCTAAATCATGGGTTGAATAATTCTCTTCATGACTCTTAAGTTGTCTAGATGCGTAAGCTATAACCTTTTGTCGTTGTATCAACACACATCCATAACCTAGTTTAGAAGCATCACAATAAACTACAAAGTCTTCAGCTCCTTCTGGTAATGCTAGTATAGGTGTATGGGTCAATCTTTGCTTAAGAATTCTAAAAGCTTCTTCTTGTTTTACTCCCCATTCAAACTTAACAGATTTACAGGTTAACTTAGTTAAGGGAATGGCTATTCTAGAAAAATCTTGAATAAATCTTCTATAATACCCGGCCAATCCTAAGAAACTTCTAACCTCAGTTGGTGACTCAGGGATTTTCCATTTAGTAATTGCCTCGATTTTTGTTGGATCTACATGAATTCCTTCATGATTGACTAGGTGTCCAAGGAATTGTACCTGTTCTAACCAAAATTCGCACTTATTGAATTTAGCATAAAGCTTTTCCTTTCTTAATAAACTTAAAAGTGCGTGCAAATGCCTTGCATGATCCTCTTTATTCTTAGAGTAAATTAGAATATCATCTATAAATACAATTATGAATTTATCCAAATATGGCTTACATATTCGGTTCATCATGTCCATAAATGCAGCTGGGGCATTGGTTAAACCAAATGGCATGACAGTAAATTCATAATGACCATACCTTGTTCTAAAAGTGGTTTTAGGAATGTCCTCTTCCTGTACCTTTAATTGATGATATCCTGACCTTAAATCGATTTTAGAGAAAAATCGAGCTCCTTGCAGTTGATCAAACAGATCATCGATTCTTGGTAATGGGTACCGATTCTTAATCGTGACTTTGTTTAATTCACGGTAGTCAATTCACATACGCATTGATCCGTCCTTCTTTTTAACAAACAGTATCGGCGCTCCCCATGGCGACGAACTTGGTTGTATAAATCCCTTCTCTAACAATCGTCTAATTGTTTCTTTAATTCTTGCATTTCTGCAGGTGCCAATCGATAAGGTGCTTTGGCAATCGGTGATGTTCCTGGTATTAAATGAATTCTGAATTCAACTTCTCTGTCGGGTGGTAGTCCTGGTAATTCTTCTAGAAAGACATCTGAAAACTGTGAGACTACTGAAATATCTTTTAGTTCTTTTCCTTTAGTGTTAGTGACTATAGAAATCAAATACACTATAGAACCTTTTCTCATACAACTTGCAATTTTCATCACAGAGATTAATTTAGTGGATCTAAACGGCTTATCTCCTTTAATTGTGATCGTTTTACCTTTCAGTGAATTTACTTGTATTGACTTTAGATCACATAAAATATTGGCTTTATTGGTTATTAACCAATCCATTCCTAAAACAACATCGAATCCTGCCAGATTCATGGGATAAAGATTTGCAATAAATTTCTGATTTGAAATTTCTATACTTGCTCCCTGCAAGATTTCAGAAATTCTAACAGTTTCTCCATTTGCTGTCTCTACCAAGCATTCTAGTGGTAGTTTAGTTAATGATTGATTTAAAATTTTGCAAAACGATGTATTAATAAAACTTTGGTTTGCACCAGAGTCAAATAATACTTTAGCAAAGACATCATTAACTAAAAACGTACCAGCTATAACATCTGGAATCATCTTGGCTTCATCTGCAGTTAGAACAAATGCTCTAGCATTTTTAGTATTCTTGTTGTCTGCAGCTGGGGCCAATTTTGGACAGTTTGGCCTGATATGACCTTTCTCTCCACAGTTGTAGCATAATCCATTACTGGATTTCCTCTTGCAATTTTCTTCCTTGTGTCCTGGCATCTTGCAGTAATTGCAGAGATTGGAGCATTTTCCCGTGTGCTTTTTCTTACAGACCTTGAAGTATGGTGCAGAGGTAGAACCCATATTCTTACGATTGAAATTTCCAGAACGAAATTCTTGAGTAAGCCTTTGGGTTAGGTTCTTCCTTTGATCCTCTTCTCTAGTACGGACTAATTCATCAGTCAAGGTATTTGTTAGTTCTACAGCTTCTTCTATATTTTGAGGTCTAGCTGCCTTGACTATATGTCTAATCTCTCCAATTAATCCCCAAATATAACGGAGATTAATACTGGTTCAGGTGAAGCAAGAGTTGGCACTATTCTGGCATATTCAAAGAATATTTTAATGTATCCCTTACTATCCACACCAGTCATCCTAAGGTTTAGGAATTTGTTTGCTATCTGTTCTTTCTCATTGGGTGGGCAGAATTTCCTTTCTACCTTGTTCTTAAATTCTTCCCATTCCATATTGTAGGTTTGATCACTTCCTCTTGTCTGGAGGATAGTGTTCTACCATTCTAGCGCTGCATTCTTAAACAGATTAGAAGCAAACAGTATTTTATCTTCTTCAGCACATTTGCTTATTCTTAAGACTGCCTCAATTTTCTCTATCCAGCGTAGAGTTGCAATGGCCCCTTCGTTGCCCGAGAATTCCATTGGTTTACAAGACCAGAATTCTTTATAAGAACAACCATAAGGCATGGTTCTTCTTCTTTTGGGAATAGGCAATTGAAGTATTGGTCCATTGTTCACGCTGTGTTCTGGTTCACTTGGTTGCTTACTGCTATGCTTACTTTTATTATTAGCATCTTTAACAGTTTGAAGAATAAAAGGCATTGCATCTATAATTCCCTGTGCTACTATATGTTGGATAGCACTATTGTCCACTTGATTGTTATTGATGTTTGGATTCTCATTAACCACGTTAATGTTACTCTGGTTATCATTATTCAGATTTCCTTGGTTTCCTTCGTCGGCCATCTGAATTTTAAACAATTACCCCATATTAATATCACAATTAATATCTTAATATAGTAAATCACATGACACGCATTTTTGCCAAAAGCGTCGATCATTGCGACTATACTCATTTTCATATACTATGCGTCTATTACACACTAGTACAGAAATAAATATTACAATACCAACAGAAAGAAAATTACACTAATAGTAATATGTATACTTACACACATATTTTATTATATTACTATTACTACCATCATTTTACCATCTCATTCACGGATATGGATTTATCCAAAAATCCATATTACGTTCATCGTATTTCCATACGAGACGTTCTCCCACCTGACGCATTCTCTCACTGCTTTCTAAAATTTCCTCCCCGAAAGTCCTAAGTTCTTGAACGTTTTCTGCACTCATTGGGGGTGCAGGTTCTCGGACTTGGTTTGGAATCTGGGGTGCGGGTTCCTGATATGGGGGTGACAGTTCATGAAATTGGTAAGGATCCTCTAATATCTCCCTAATATAATCATCTTGGTAATAGGGATCTAAAGGGTCCATACCTGGGTAAGCTTCTATGTTCTGTATGGGTGGATAATCCTGGATAGGGTAACGTTGCACAAAGTCCCTATTGTCATCCCACCAGGGGTCGTAATTCGGGTCTAGGGGGTTTGGTGCAGGCACTCTAGGGATTTCTTCTGGATTTAAGTCATGCATCTCCACTTGGTTTTCCTGATTTTCTATCTCCATAGGTTGTTCTGGGTTTTGTGGTTGTGGGGCTACTAGTTGTTCCAGACTTGGGTCAGCAGCAGTTGTAGCTAAGATATGGAAATTAGCTAGGCTTCTATTTAGCATATCCTGTGTATGGGCATCTGTCTCTCGCTTAATAGCTGCTAAAGCTCTTTGCTGTTGCAACTTTCGCATTCTCTTCCTACGAGCAAAAGCTTCTTTACTGAACCATCCTCATTTCTTATTAGGAAATGGTTCTTCAGATTGAGCTCTAAAAGCAAATATTCCATCCTCCTGATCAGCAGTATACCCCGACAGGGCAGGCTGTGATGATGTACTCTCACTCCTAGGTGATTCAGACAACTGACGATTCACGTCTGATGGTCCTTGATCACTCATACTGAAAACTAACAAATAGTCAAATAACACATAACCAATAATTACAGTTATGCACGTATTTCCGTAATTTATTTCCTAACACAAAATTTAAAATTTAAGTGTCAGCAGAACACTTCTTTGGCTCAGACCAGTGGCTAGGCTCTGATACCACCTCCTGTCGCAACCCCCGATCCCTTATTCCCGGGAACGGGCGGACGCGATCTCAGTTGTGGTGGTATTAGGTTATTTAATCTCGCAGCGGAATTTTCATCAGGAGCGTAGTTAGGAAATGTTTGTCATAGTAAAACCACCATATTTTATATTAATAATCACATGGGTAAAACCCAAGTTTCTTATTACAATACATTTATAGGGATAAACCGTATCTTATTGAATTTAAAACATCGTTTATTAGGTAACTTTTATAGCCACATTATCCCCAAGCCTTTAGTGCTCTCCAGCTGGCTTTCTACGAATTGGCTGTCACATTGGGTTACCTGAAACGCGTTTTAAAAACATTTGTCAGTCGGAAATACTGGTGAATGAATCCCAGTTTAATCAAGAAACATTTTATCGATTAAAACAGTATCGAGGACAATTACAATGTTTTTGTCTACACAATTACTCCATTTGGTACTATCAATCCACTAACTTGTGGGTCATATTACACATTGGCTAACTCATTGTCCAATGGTAACGTACTGTCAACCTTGACTTACTACTCACAGTTTAGTAAATTTTGTATACAAAACCCCAACACACCGGCAGTAATTGAAGAACTACAAAGACTCAATCACCGCTTAATCACATTGTAAAGCATTTAAGGTTTTGTAAATTATTCCAAAAACATTAACAAAAAGAGGATAAACTCACATTGCTATCTTAGGCTTCTTGTAAGGGTTTCCTGGGTATAATCTAAAATTTATACAAATGTACATTGGTTAGTATCATAACCCTTTGAAATTATTAATGATACCCTCCCCGAGATGGTATTCCAACAACTACGTCGGGCAGAACCACGACAGTTGTTACAGAACCCTAAATCAATCGGGCAGCGTAACTTTTATGAAACTGGGGTTATAATACTTACAACGGAGCAGAACCTCGCTAATTAGGGGTATAATACCCAACTATAATATGCCTTCTACAGAAATTGTGATTTGGAATTGAGATTGTGAGCGACGGAAAATGAAAACTGATGAGTTCTATATATAGTGCTGATATCTGACTTCCAGGCGGCCCGCGTAAAACACAGGCCAGGGTTACGCGGCCCGCGCCAACCCTGGTCAGCATATAGCTTAGCTGATTCGATGTGTAGGTCCGCCACGATGTCGACACGTGTCGGCTCAGGATGTATCCGCGTATAATGATCTATCGCAGCCTGCGTCAATTTAGACGAGGTCTTACGCGGCCCGTTTTAACTAAAGGAATCAATGATATCAGGTTTAAACCCTGATACCGCCCGGGTGAACTATTGAGGTGGGTCTACGCGGCCCGCCTCAACTCTAAATTAAAGCTTTTATATTAAATTTAAATAATATAACATAATTCGGGCTCGGTTTTCACATACGGGGTATAATATAAGACATATTGGGACATTTTAAGATATAATACGGTGTCGGAAATATTATGAAAGTGTTGGTTTTACCGAGGGTTGTTACACATTTAAACACATAAATGCAGACAATAAATATTATTAAAATAGTACGGAAATTAACGGTTTCGTGCCAGTTGTCACATTGAGCACATCCCAGTGTATAAGGGTGTAAACAAGCCTAGAGGCTCAAGAGCTACTTGGGATCGGCTCGGTTAAAAGCTCGACAAAGCCGAGACTTAACGAGCTCAAGCCTGAAATACAAAGTTTGTTTAGGCTTCGAGCCTAAACGAGCTCAAAAAAATTAGTTGTTTTATATAATTATATATATATATATATAGGGTAGGGTTCATTTGAGAACCACCTTTATTGCGAGAACCGCGAGAACCAATGTGAACACAAAAAAATACCTAAAAAAATCCAAAAAACACAATTTTTTTTTAATATTTTTCTAAAAAAATCGCTATATTTCGTTACCAAAAAAAAACTTTTTTTTTTGAGTAACAGTTATGGATGCACATGTGCATATGTATCATTTCTTGGACAAATTCCGTAATATATTACCGGTAGTAGAAAAATGCACTTTCATTTACATTACCATCAGCAATACACTACTTTTTACATTACCAATATTAAGAATGCACATGTGCATCATTATGTATAACCATGATATAACGTGTTTTGGTACAAAAAGTTTGTGATTTTAAATGATGAAGTAGGCCCATATACATGTGTTTTGGTTAGTTATATCTAGTGGTTGATGGTTTGATTATATTTGTCACTTTATGATGTAATATGTTGTTTGGATGGTTTAAAGGGTGTTAATTTACATGTAATAAAGTGAAAATATTGGTAATGGTATTGTATTATGGATGGTAAGAGGCAATAGTATTGTATTACGGATGGTAGGAGGTAATAGTAGTGTATTATGGATGGTATGATAGATGAAAGGGAAAGTGTATTCAAAGTGGTGTATCAAAACACGTTATAACATGTTCATACATATAGATGCACATGTGCATTTATAGTGTTAATGTTATATCAAGTTCATACATATAGATGCACATGTGCATTTCTAATATTGTTAATGTAAAAAGTAGTGTATTATGAATGGTAGTGTAAATGAAAGTGCAATTGTCTGATATTAGTAATGTATTACAAGTTCATACATATAGATGCACATGTGCATTTATAGTGTTGTTAATGTTATAACAAGTTCATACATATAGATGCACATGTGCATTTCTAATATTGTTAATGTAAAAAGTAGTGTATTATGAATGGTAGTGTAAATGAAAGTGCAATTGTCTGATATTAGTAATGTATTACGGAATTTGTCAAAGAAATGATACATATGCACATGTGCATGGATAATTGTTACTCGATTTTTTTTTTGATTTTTTTGTTGACGAAATATAGCGATTTTTTATAAAAAATATTAAAAAAAATTTTGAGTTTTTTTTTTATTTTTTAAGTATTTTTTGGTTGTGTTCACACTTGGTTCTCGCGGTTCTCACAATAAAGGGCGGTTCCTAACGGATCCTTCTCCTATATATATATTTAAATTTATAATGATAAAGATTATTACAACCCAATACTAAAAAACTCACGTTGGTGTCAACTTAGGCCCATACGATTAAACTAATAACATTGGCGAGCCGAGTTTGAGCCGAGCTTTTAGCTCGTTTGAGATTGTTCTCAAATAGCTCGAGCCGAGCTCAAGATTTGGGTCTTACTTGCAAGCCGAGCTCAAGCTCAAATAAGTAGATTCGAACCAAGCCGAGCTTCAAAAAAACATGACGAGGCGAGCTCGAGAGTGGAAGGCTCGGACTCGGCCCGACTCGTTTACACCCCTACCGGTGTATCAAAATGTGCCTCCAGATCGGCAACACGTTTAACGCCTCAAGATCAACAATGCGGTCATTTAAATAGAATGTATGATAAAAAAAATCTCAAAAAAACAAACATGACTGAAGCAGGTAAAGTAGCTCCATTAGCAAAGTTGAATCCAAATTGACTACTCTTAAACAAAAAAACAAACATAACTGACAGGAATTAGCAAAGTTGAATCCAAATTGACTACTCTTACACAACAAAAAACAAACATAACTAACAGAACTGCAACAATGATTGAGCATACATTTCCACTTTGATATGAAATGACATTTTACCTAAGATTATTCCAATCTTGTTTGCAACATCCAAAGCATCATATAACATAGGCTTCCTTTATTCCGTCATGTCTGAATTACAAATAAAAGTAATATAAAAAATAAGTTAAATGTTACATAATAAATCTAAAAAAGGTACCCGCAAATAGAAGATTAATAACTCGATGATACTTAAAGGTATAACTTCATCCAACACATTTTGACTTTTGAGCACGCATAAAGTATAACCCTTTTAACCCAACCCAACCCAACCTGCTTTGAACACGCATAAAAGATTACCCCTTCCGATCAGACTAGTTTGAACAAACATATGAAAAGCCCATACTTCGTAAATACAGAAAAATTACTGAATACATAAAACAAAGCAATGCAGATATATCAAAAGGTTGTTCAAAACAATGACTAAAAACTACTTTCTCATAAACATTAACACCAAAACGATATACGGTTAAAGATCATACATACCACGGCTTCAAAGGGACATAATGCATCCTGGTCACCAGCGATTGCCTGAACCGGGACATTGATTTTGTGAATATGATCTTTGTAGAAAAATGTCCCACTTCTGTCGGATAAACTGTATTCTCTAAGCGGCAACGCTAGTTGTAATAATAGTTTGGCATGTATGCTACCTACAATAGTTTACCGGCCATTATAGATATAGAAGAAATTTTAGGATTTCACCTTTGGAAGGTAGAATAGTTGATCATCGATACTCAATGCTCAGAACCAAATAAACACTGCAGGTAACACATAACCTGGTAAACCTAAATGTTTTGGTCAAAAATTACCGAAGCAATTAAGTGATTAAATTAGTTTGTGAAGTAGTGTGCTAGCAAAGCTTGTGAAAAATATGTTGGTTTGTTCATTTATAAAAACAGTTTCAGGATATAGCCTCAGGATATGAAACTATACAAATAATCAAATAATGAGCTGGAAAAGTAAAGGTGGACACATGATGTACGAGGAAAGCCCTTGACCAATCTAGATCTCCGGCATAAAACCTCGGGAGCTGACAATCGTCGGCTGCCTTGTTCTTCTTATTGCTTGAATATTCAGGATACAGTGTAGGATATAGCTCAGATCGCCACTAAGTGTTACAAAGATTTCTAGTGTTAGTGTATAATTGTAAGAGAAAATGGTGTACGAGTTCGAAAGCTGAGAGTGTAGTGTGTCACCTAGAGATCTGGCTATCCATTTATATCGTTACTGATGCGTGTCGAGTGTGATATGTTTTTGGTTATATTTTAAGCCGTTTTTAACACTTTAGTCAAGTTTTAAGTTTATAAAACACGATATTTTATTAACACTAAACACACATATGGGCAAGTGCACCCATCGTGAGCGTAGTATAGCGTTGGTAAGATACCGAGGTTGTCCAAGGACACAAGGGCTTTTAGTACCGGTTTATCCTCAACGTCTAATCAAATCACAAGTTTTAGAAAAGGTTTTAAACATGAAAATAAAAACTAAAATGCTGAAAAATAAAATAAAAATAAAACAGATAGACAAGATGAATCACTTGGATCCGACTCGCCTTTAATGTAACCTTTGATGATTTCCGCACTTTTGTACTTTTTAAGAGATTATCTTAGTTATAGTAGTAGGCCCCTCTTTTGAAGGTGACGTTACCCTCAACCCAGTTGTTTGAGTCAGCAAGGATACAATCCCAAAGGGTCGGAATATTGAAAGATAATTAATTAAGTTATTAATGCGTAATGTGGTAGGCCCCTCTTTTGAAGGCGACGCTACCCTCGGCTAAGTGGTTTGAGTCAGCAGGGATATAATCCCAAGTAGCCGGGTTAATGTATTAATAGTAGTTTACATATGAGGGGATCAAGCCATTCGCACCCCCGCCATCCAATACCGGTGGGTATTGAAAGAGGTCCTAGAAAGCTTGTCCCAGGTCCTTGCAGGATCTATACACTGAACAAGGTAAGAACCTTACCAAACCATTCCCTTAACCCCCGACCAGGTAGCCAACATATCTCTATATAGACCGTAGAGATATGAATGGTGAAAATCTTTAATTTTATATAGACAGTAAAATAATGCCAAGACACCACGGACAAATGCTAAGGAAGTTTCACCTTCAACATAAGAAACTAGTTATTAAAGTCATTAATACAAAACCAAATAAAAAGTGCGAAAAGATTAAAATTCAAAAGTATTACATTAAATGCTTGTCTTCACCAAGTGATGTAAGAGACTTAGGCAAACATGGCCTTTGATTGTCAAGAACTCCTACTATCAATCTTGGATCCCGAGACTACTACACACACTCTAAGGTGGATGATGGATGATGGTGGTGGATGTGGGTGTTGTAGTGGTAGTGGAGTGGGAGTGAAGTGGGAGAGAGGTGGTTTGCCAAGGGATGCCTTTGAAGTGAACCAAGCACCCCTATTTATAGCCTGCACAGAAGCCCGGACACGGCCCCGTGTCCACCCTCTTTCTCTTTCTTCATTAATTGCAATTGTCTGTATTAGGCTTCACACGACCCGTATTCGCTAGGCACGGCCCCGTGTGTAGAAGCGTATCTGTACTATTAAGATTTGCAAGATTCTGCGAATCTTAGCGTTGACCACGGCCCGTGTTGAGCTGGGCACGTCCCCGTGCTGGGAATAACCTCCTATAGCTTTGCCTGCAGGCATCTGGTCACGCCCCCGTGTCCGCTGGGCACGGGCCGTGGTCAGCCTTCTGTTCTTTTGTTTTTGCTTGGGAAGATGCTGTCGAGGGGTCGGGCATGCCACGTTTATTCCTTTTCTTTGTATTTATGTTAGATTTTGCTGGATATTTGTTCCTTTTGTTCAATTAAGCTCATTTGGTCATGAAAATACAAAAGGAACACAAAAGCACGCTTTTTCCAACATTAGTACTAAAAAAGGGTTAGTTTTATGCCTCATTTGGTGTAATTTATATGTTGCATTTTACACACATCAAATACCCCCACACTTGAATCTTTGCTTGTCCTCAAGCAAAACTCCTTAATTTGTGGCTTACACACCCAAATGGAATGGGTAGAAGAGAAGTTTTGGGCTTGTCTTGAGTATCGGGAATCCAAGATCTTTATTGGGTTTTATTTTTATGTTATTTACAATCCTATTCGTTATGATTTATTTAGAACGTTTCATAAGAGAAATTACTTATTTGGGCATAACATGCCTCTTTAAAATTCCATTTATATACAAGTTCACATACCTCACGAGAGATAACTCAACACTCGGCCGAAGATGTATTTTTGTGAAACACTCGAGACCGGCATGGAACTTACTTCTACCATAAGCTTGCCAAGCAATCAATCATCCTCCTTTTTAACTATAAACCTTTGTAAATATCAAGAGGACTTTGGGGAAGGGTTAGGCTTGGGTTAAAGGTAGAGGTGTACAAATCGGTTTTTTTCAAAAACCGGTTTTGGTTATTAACCGAACCGGTTTTTTCATCCAAAATGAAAACCGATTTTTTTAATAACCAGCTTCGGTTACTAACCGGTTTTTCAAGTCCAAAACAATAACCGGTGTAACCGGTTGGGATCGGTTTTTTAACCGGTTTTTGCGAAAAAAACAGGTTTTTAGCCGGTTTAACCGGTTTTTTTAAAACCGGTTTCGGTTATTAACCGGTTTTTCATACCAAGAATCCTAACCGATCTATAACCGGCGGTTCGGTTATAAAACCGGTTCGGTTATAAAAAAACCTGTTAAAAAAAACCGGTTTCGGTTTTTTTTCCGGTTTCGGTTCTAAAACCAGTTTTTTGTACACCTCTAGTAAAAGGTAGGTGGTTTTGGGTTAGTGGTTAGTAAAAAGGGCTAAAAGCGTAAAAAGCGTCGGTCGTCATAAACTTTTTTGTTTTTGCGACTTTTATTCAAACTAAACACTTTCAAACAAAGTTTCTTTGAGGAACTTGTTTGTTTATTGCTAGACTTCATTTTTTTTTATAAGGAATAAGAAAACCAAGCTTTTTACTAAAATAAAGGGTTTAAAAGAAAAAGGTTTTGGTGGGTAAAGGGTGTTTGTTTTGTGGGTTTAGAAATGAAAAGGTTTAGGCTCAAAGGGGTTAACTAGGGGGATTTTGGGTAGGTTAATAGAAAAGGAAAATAATGGTGTTGAAAAGAAAATGGGTTAGTCCTAATGCCTCCATCATTTACTTACTTGGGTTTAAGTTGGTAAGGACTGGGAATGTATCGTTGTGGCAAGTTCTAGAGTCGTAAGAACCAAGCGGCTATTCACACAAGAAACGAAAAATGAGTGATGCGTGCGAAGTGTTATATATATTAGGTGTATATTTTAAGCCCTTTTTAACACTTATTTTAGCCAAGTTTTAAATTTATAAAACACGATATTTTACTAACACTAAACACACATATGGGCAAGTGCACCCATCGTGAGCGTAGTATAGCGTTGGTAAGATACCGAGGTCGTCCAAGGACACAAGAGCTTTTAGTACCGGTTTATCCTCAACGTCTAATCAAAAATAAAAAGTTTAGAAAAATGTTTTAAACTAAGAAAAATAAAAACTAACTAAAATGCTGAAAATAAAAATAAAAGAAAAACAGATAGACAAGATGATTCACTTGGTTCCGACTCGTATCTAGTATAACCTTTGATTATTTCCGCATTTTTGCACATAATTAAGAGATTATCTTAGTTATTGTAGTAGGCCCCTCTTTTGAAGGTGACGTTACCCTCACCCCAGTAGTTTGAGTCAGCAAGGATACAATGCTAAAAGGGTGGATTATTGGAAGATAATGAATTAAGTTATTAATGCAGTATTGTGGTAGGCCCCGCTTTTGGCGGTGACGTTACCCTCGGCTAAGTAGTCTGAATCAGCAGGGATACAGTCCTAAATAGCCGGGTTATAGTATTAATAGTAGTTAACTTATGAGGGGATCAAAGAGTTTGGACCCCCGCCATCCAATACCGTGAAGTATTGAAGGAGGTCCTACTAAATTTGACCCAGGTCCATTGCAGGACCTCTAAACGCTGAACAATGGCAAGACCTTTACCAAACCGTTCCCTTAACCCCCGACCAGGTAGCCAACATACCTCCATATAGACCGTGGAGATATGAATGGTGAAAATCTTTTATTTTATATAGACAGTAAAATAATGCCAAGACACCACGGACAAACGATAAGGAAAGATCACCTTCAACATAAGTAACTAGTTATTAAAGTCATTAATACAAAACCAAATAAAAAGTGCAAAAGATTAGAAATAAAAAGTATTATACTAGACACTTTGTCTTCACCAAGTGATGTAAGAGACTTAGGCAAACATGGCCTTGATTGTCAAGAACTCTTACGATCAATCTTGGATCCCGAGACGACTCACACACTCTACGATGGACAATGGATGATGGTGGTGGATGATGGTGTTGTGATGGTGGTGGGTGGTGGATGAAGTGTGAGAGAGGTGGTGTGCCAAGGGATGAGATGAAATGAATCCAAGCACTCCTATTTATAGGCTGAACAGAGAGCTGGGCACGGCCCCGTGCCCGTCTGACACTCTCTCTCCTCATTAATTGTAATTCGCAATTACAATTAATGCGCCTGCAGTACTTTCGACACGCCCCCGTGTCCGCTGGGCACGGCCCCGTGGTGGGCAATAGAAGCTTCTATGGATTTGTTTTTTCTGCTGCTTCTTGGGCACGGCCCCGTGCTGGCTGAGCACGGGGCGTGTTCAGTCTTCTGTCTTCTTCATTTTGCTTGGGAAGATGCCGTTGAGGGGTCGGGCAGTCCACTAATGTTCATTTCCTTGTATTTATGTTGGATTTAGCTGTCTTTTTGCTTCTTTTGCGTTTTTGAGCTCATTTAATCCTGAAAATACAAAAGGAAGACAAAAACACTCTTTTTCCAATATTAGTACTTAAAAAGGGTTAGTTTTATGCCTCATTTGATGTAATTTATATGTTGCATTTTAAACACATCAAATACCCCCACACTTGAACTTTTGCTTGTCCTCAAGCAAAACTCTTTAATATGTGGCTTACACTCCCAAATGGAATATGTAGAAGAGAAGGTTTTGGGCTTGTCGTAGAGTGTCGGGATGTCCAAGATCTTTTTGGGTTTTATTTTTATTTATTTACAATCCTATTCGTAATGATTTATTTAGAACGTTTCATAGGAGAAATTACTTATTTGGGCATAACATGCCTTTTTAAAATTCCATTTATATACAAGTTCACATACCTCGCGGGAGAAATCACTCACACTCGGCCGAAGGTGTATTTTTAGTGAATCACTCGAGAGCGGCATGGAACTTATTCCTACCATAAGCTTGCCAAGCAATCAATCCTCCTCCTTTTTAACTTTTATACCTTTGTAAATATCAAGAGGACTTTGTGGGTTAAGGGTTAGGCTTGGGTTAAAGGTAGGTGGTTGGGATAGTGGTTAGTGGTTAGTAGAAAAAGGGCGAAAAAGCGTAACAAGTGTCGGTTTTCGTAAGATTTTCTATTTTTGTAACTTTTTATTTTGATGAAGCTTTTATTCAAACAAAGTTATTTTTGATGAACTTGTTTGTTTATTCTCTTTTTGCTTCATCAACACATTTTTTTTTTTTTTACGAAAAACCGAACTTGTTACTAAAACAAAGGGTAAAAAAAAATAAAAAAGGTTTCGGTGGGTAAAAGGGTTTTTGGTTTGGGTGATGAAATGAAAAGGTTTAGGCTCAAAGGGGCTAACTAGGGGGATTTTTGGGTAGGTGGTAAAAGAAAAAGAAAAATAATGGTGTTGAAAAAAAAAGGGTTAGTCCTAATGCCTCCATCATTTACTTACTCGGGTTGAAGTTGATAAGGACCGGGAATGTATCGTCATGGCAAGTTCTAGAGTTGTAAGAACCAAGCGGCTATTCACACAAGAAACGAAAAATGAGCATTTAGTCTAAAGATGTGTAATTGTATGCTCAATAAAGGCTCAAAACTCACTTTTGTGGGAATGGGTTTTTATGTGACCAAGTATATATAATCAAATTTTAACTAAGTTTGTCATGCCTTTTCATAATTTTCTTATGTTGGTTCTTTTTATCACTACGCTATCGGTTATAAATTCGTAAAAATATAACCTTTTTGAGAACTTGAATTTCCCGAGTTAAACCTAGACAAGTAAGAAAAATGAAATTTTTGAAAAAAATTTGGGGTGATTAGCGGTTCCAATAGAGTTTTGTGTAAGGCTTGTATTTAGGACTTGCAAAATTCAAGGTTTTAGCATCCCCCCACACTTAAATTACACATTGTCCTCAATGTGTCCCAAAAATAAATTTTTAGGTTGATTAGATGTGTAAAATGGTGTTGAAAAGCAAAAATTTATGTTACTGGTAGTCTGGGCACGGCCCCGTGTCCACTGGACACGACCCCGTGGCGAACTGCCAGTAACGAAAACTTACAGAAGGTGAACACGGCCCCGTGTCCACTGGACACAGCCACGTGTCTGACAAAAATCTGCAGGACAGTAGCCAAACTGCAGGTCTGGGAGGTGAGCACGGGGGCGTGTTAACTGGACACGTCCCCGTGTGGACAGTCTGAAAGCCTGCAAAACAGGTTTCTTCCTCCGGTTTTTCCATCCTGGTCCTATAAGTGCTGAGGCTTAGCACCCCAAGCCCTGGTTTGTACCTGTTTCATCACTTAATACCACACCAAGCAACACAAACATCCTACATTACCACAGTTAATTGTTCCAAGCATAAAGTAAAAGAAAAAGAAAAAAAAATGCAGAAAATAGTTAGGGAAAGTAAATTGTCTAACACTTGGCACGCAGGCCATCAATTGTTCAAGATTGCAAAGGGTTAACCTGGGGAGTCATCAATCAACCGCTTCCTCCTATGCTCCTCCCGCCTACTCCATAGCATCATCATCATCATCATCGTCATCATCCCCTCCATGGCGTGCAATGTGGTCTGGTATGTATCCGACATCGTCTTGTATCTCGGATAGGTTTCTCTCGATAGCTCCGACCCGGTGGTAGGTGTTGCTCTCCATGTTATAGGTGTTCCGAGTACACATGAGGTTTTCCTGCAACAGATCATGCAAACTTTGAAAATTAGGAAAACCGCCTCCCGAGGAGGATGATTGGCCCGGATCACCGTGGGGTGGGTATTGGTACTGATGATGTTGCGGAGCTGGGAGGACAAGTGCTTCTTGCGGGTTCCATGCATGACCTTGCATCCTTTGAAAGGTTACCGTCCCGTCTTCTGCCTCATAAACCAAGTTCATTGAGCGGCATATGTGAATATCCACCGTACCCGACCATGGGCTCCTCTCAAATGCCCTAGGTATGTGGGTGAAGTGCCTGAAGAGACGGTACACCCATCCCCCAAAGAAAATAGGAGTCGGTGCGCTAGCAAGGCGGTTGTGATGCATGTTTCGAAGCATGAGGAACGGAACATCGAGCGGCCTGCGGTTGTGAATGCAATGGAGGACAAGCAAATCTCTTAACCCAACGACGCCACCACTGTCATGCCTTTGGCTAAGAGAGTAGCCGAGGAGCCTATGAATGTATCTATAAAGTGGATCCCTCAGCTTGGTACTCTTAGTGCTGCTCGGATTGTAGAACCCTTCCCCAATCTGAGCCCACATGGCTTGGCGTTCGTTGTCTTCAACCTCTCTCAATCCCCCTGTATTTTCTTCGTTTCCCGCATCCTCTTCCGCATACAACCCAATAATCGACCCGAATTGTGCCATGGAGATCGAATACCTCGTTCCGCCACACCTGAATGACACCCCGTCATTATCGAACGGGTCGCACCTTGAAGTGAATGCAAAGGTGCTGTAAAATTCCAAGGTGCATTCATGGACGGAACGGAGTCGGGTTGTTAGTGCGACTCTGAGTGGTCCCGTGACAATGTTGTTAAAACGGTCAATTTGATTCACCAAGGTTAGCAATTCTGTGCAGGCCTGCCTCAGGTATTCCTCCGGCCTTGTTTGAAGAAGCTCGTATCGAGCTCTTGCATCTAGTTCATTGGCATTGAATCTTGTAAACTTCCTGGCCATCTGTAAGAATACACCAAAAGTTAGCACGAAACAGAAATATTTTCGAACAAAACTGCAAACAGCGACCTGGACACGACCCCGTGTTCAGCGGACACGGCCCCGTGTCCAGGGGTCTGTTACTCAAAAATCTCATTTTTCGACCCGGTTTCGAAAACTTGAAAATTTTTGGTCCAATAGGTGCGGTTTCCCCCAAAAATGAAACCCTAAGTGCCGTTTTTCCCAAAACAACCCGTTTACCCTATCAATTTTATCTTTTTCGGTTCAAGAACAAGGGTTTGGGGTTTTTGTAAGAAATCGGGTGAATCTATGAACAATACAAGTGTATTTACTTCCCTTAACACTAATCTAACTAAATGCAAACAGATTTAGGCAAAAATTTGAGGTTCGATCCGGATGAACTTCAAGAACCCTAGATTTTCCCCAAATTTGTGGTGTTTTAACTACATGCAAGTAACTAATCTAACTACTAAGAGTGATAGAATCATACCTTGATGTTGTTAGATCGATAGGAGACGTTGAAATTTCGCGAAAAATCGCCTGGAACCAGAGCTTTTGTGGGGAAACGGGGCGTGTGGAATGAAGAAACTGTTTTGAAAAAGGGGTTTTATCCCGTCTGCAGCGCGAACACGGCCCCGTGTCCAGCGGACACGGCCACGTGCCGAGCTCTTTTTTTTTTTTTTTAGTGCTCGTGTGAGTGCCCCTTTTTCCCATAAGCTATAGTTAGAAAACTTACCGCTTTATTTTGTCGTCTCAATCGTTCGTAACTTACCAGGCATGATGTTTTTATTCCTCCACCGTTTGAAGCGAGATCTCTTCTTCTTCATCCTCAATGAATCCTTGATAGAGTTGCAGCCGTTGGCCATTGACCTTAAATGGTGGCCCATTTCGAGATTTAATTTCTACTGCACCGTGTGGAAAAATGTGGGTGATGGAAAAAGGTCCTGACCACCTAGACTTTAATTTACCAGGAAACAATCGAAGTCGTGAATTAAACAAAAGAACTAGATCCCCTACTCGAAATTCATTAGGTTTAATATGTTTGTCATGCAAATTTTTCATTTTTTCCTTATAAATTTCAGAGTTCGAGTATGCATAATTCCTAAGCTCGTCTAATTCATTTAATTGACAAAATCGATTTTTACCAGCAAATTCTAAATCCAAATTTACATTTTTAATTGGCCAGTAGGCTTTGTGTGCAATTTCTACTGGCAAGTGACAACTTTTTCCATAGACTAGCTTATATGGGGTCGTACCTATTGTTGTTTTATAAGCAGTTCGAAAAGCCCATAAAGCATCATCTAATTTTTCAGCCCATTCCTTTTTATTTAACCCTACGGTTTTTTCGAGTATTCGTTTTAAACCTCTATTAGTCACTTCGGCTTGTCCGTTTGTTTGAGGGTGATATGCTGTTGAAACCCGGTGATAGACCCCATATCTTGTTAAAATTTTTTCAAGTTGATGGTTGCAAAAATGGGTACCTCTATCACTTATTAAAGCTTTAGGTGTGCCAAAACGAGAGAATAATTTTTTCAGAAATCTTACCACGACTCTTCCATCATTTGTTGGAAGTGCCTCGGCCTCGGCCCATTTAGACAAGTAATCTACTGCCACAAGTATATATTTGTTTCCTTTCGATGGTGGGAAGGGTCCCATAAAGTCGAGTCCCCACACATCAAAAGTTTCACAAACAAGAATGCCATTTTGTGGCATCTCGTTTTTGGAAGAAATATTACCTGTTCTTTGGCAAGCATCACATGTTTTTACAAGACTTTGAGCGTCTTTGTAAATGGTTGGCCAATAAAATCCTGAATCGAATACCTTTCGTGCGGTACTAGCAGCACCATGATGTCCTCCGTATGGACCTTCATGACAATGGCGGAGAATTCTTCGTGCTTCACTACCATGTACGCATCGTCTGACGAGTTGGTCGGCACACATTTTGAAAAGATATGGATCTTCCCAAAAGTAGTGTTTCACATTGGCAAAGAATTTTTTTCTTTGATGATGTGGCCATCCTTTTGCGACTATACCGCTAGCTAGGTAGTTAGCATAGTCGGCGTACCATGGTTCTTCCTTGTATTCCACCATTTCCAGGGACTCAGTTGGAAATTTTTCGTTGATTTGCTCGTCCCTGGTTGCTTCTAAAGCTGGGTCTTCTAAGCGTGAAAGATGATCTGCTGCGGTATTTTCTGCTCCTCTTTTATCCTTGATTTCTATGTCAAATTCATGGAGGAGTAGAATCCACCTAATCAAACGTGGTTTTGCGTCTTGCTTCTTGAAGAGATATCGAATGGCTGCATGGTCTGTATAGACTATAGTTTTAGAAAGAACAAGATAATAACGAAATTTATCAAAAGCAAATACCACAGCTAGTAATTCTTTTTCAGTTGTTGTGTAATTTTCTTGTGCGTCATTAAGTGTTTTACTAGCATAATAGATTGGGTGGAAATGCTTTTCTTTTCTCTGTCCCAAGACAGCTCCAACTGCAAAGTCACTGGCATCACACATGATTTCGAAAGGAAATTTCCAATCAGGCGTTATCATGATAGGTGCATTGACTAACATTTCTTTTAGGGTTAGAAATGCTTGATTGCAATCCTTGTCAAAGATGAATGGAGCATCTTTTTCAAGTAATTTTGTTAGAGGGCTTGAGATTTTTGAAAAGTCTTTGATAAATCGTCTATAAAATCCGGCATGCCCTAGGAAACTTCTGATAGCTCGTACGGAGGATGGAGGTGGTAATCTAGAAATGGTATCTATTTTGGCTCGATCCACCTCCATTCCTTCGCTTGAGATCTTGTGACCGAGTACTATTCCCTCCATTACCATGAAATGGCATTTTTCCCAATTAAGGGCGAGGTTAGTTTCCTCACATCGGGATAGCATTCGTTCAAGGTTATCGAGGCATTGGTCATATGAATCCCCAAAGATAGAAAAGTCGTCCATGAAGACTTCCATTGCCTTTTCTATCATGTCATGGAAAATGGCTACCATGCAACGTTGGAATGTTGCTGGGGCATTGCATAGACCAAACGGCATGCGTCGATAAGCAAAAGTTCCATAGGGACATGTGAAAGTTGTCTTTTGTTGGTCTTCGGGCGCTATCGGGATTTGAAAGTAACCTGAAAAACCATCCAAGAAACAGTAAAATTTATGACCGGATAATCTTTCTAACATTTGATCAATGAAGGGTAAAGGAAAGTGATCCTTTCTTGTTGCTTCATTTAATCGTCTATAATCTATACATACTCTCCATCCTGTGACGGTTCTCGTTGGTATTAGTTCATTCTTTTCGTTAGTAATTACCATCATACCTCCTTTCTTTGGAACTACTTGGACGGGACTTACCCAAGGACTATCGGAGATAGGATAGATAAGTCCGGCGTCAAGTAACTTGATGACTTCGTTTTTAACCACTTCTTGAACATTTGGATTTACTCGACGTTGTGGTTGTATGACCGATTTGTACATAGAAGGACTAATTCCTTTTATGTCTACAAGTTTCCAAGCTATTGCGTTTTTGTGTTTTTTCAAAAGATTAATTAATTTTTCTTTTTCTAAGTTACCTAATTTGGATGAAATAATTACAGGTGACTTACCATCTTTGTCTAGAAAAGCATATTCCAAACCTTTTGGAAGTTCTTTGAGCTCAAGTGGTGGGTCTTTAGGAGACTCCTTATTTGGTTGCTCATTTCGATCAAGAACTTTAAAAGTTTGTTCTATGGCGACCTCTTCTTCAACAAAGTGGTCAATCTCTTCACTTGTATCGGGTGGTTCATCTTCATCTTCAATTAGGGGGTCATTATTGCCGAATGGATATTTCATTGATCGTTCGAGATCGACACTTCTTTTAAATGCCCCTAATTGAAGAGGTAGATTGTTGAACTTCCGGTTTTTCAAAGCTTCGTGAGTTTTTACAAATGGTCGTCCCAACACTAGAGGAGCGTCATCGAGGATGACAAAGTCGGTTGGGATTACCATTTGATTTGCTTGAACCAAGACATCTTCAACTATACCGATTGATTTTATTACTTTCCGATTGGATAGAAAAATGGGTATTTGAAGTGGAGAAAAATCACTAATACTCAATTTTTCGAAAATGTAGTTAGGCATTATGTTAACACAAAGATCTTTATCGATTGTGACATTACTAATAAACGAATTTTGAAAGAAACATGGAACCGGTGTTATGTTAATTTCAAACGGGTCTTCTTTTATTAGTGAAGTTTGATCATTAGTTAACTTAACACTTACCGTTTCGTCAATTTTAGTGTTAGTGTTTAACTCTTTTAAAAACTTAGCATGAGTGGGTACTAAACAATGGTTTTCGAAAGAAGGTGACAAGAGGTTAATTTCTTCAAAATTAGACTCTTCTTGAATTTTAACGTTGTCGGACTCACCTTTTTCGTTGTTTAACTCATGTGTCGGTTTTTCACTTATTTGTTCTTCCATTTTTACATTTTTAGTTATCTCTTCCTTTTTTAATTCTTCTCTTGCGCGGGACTCCTCTTCCCTTGCGCGAGCTTCTTTTATACATCGATCGATAACTCTAATGTGTTCTAATATCCTATCGGTCACTTCGGTTATAGAAAAAGAATCGTTATTTTCTAAGCTTGAATCCGGTTGTTCGACCCTTTGTTCCTCATAATACTCATATGAAGTAGATGGTTCACACCATTGTTCTTCATTGTAAGCATATGATGGATAAGGTTCGTAATTTTGTTCTCCATAATACTCATATGAGGTGGGTTGTTCACGCCAAGGTTCCTCATAGTAAGCATACGAAGGTGGTGGCTCATATCTTGGTTCCTCAAAGTATGAGTATGAAGGCTCATACCTTGGTTCCTCAAAATATGAGTATGAGGGAGGAGGTTCATACCTTTGGTCTTCATAGGATGTGTATGAAGTTGATGGCTCGTACCTGGGCTCCTCATAATAGGTGTATGAATTGGATGGTTGATATGAGTGATTATTTTGAATCGAGCGTGCATTACGACAATTAGTGCAATAATTACCCCTATAATCATCCTCATCATAGGTGTAGTTGTAACCTCCTGAGTATTGATCCATAAGAATCACTCAGCAGACCACAACCGAGTCTCGAGATCAGAAAACAAAAATAAAAACGGAAACAGAGGCTGGACATGGCCCCGTGTTTAGTGGACACGGCCCCGTGTTCAGGATCTGTATCTGGGCGTTTTAATTAAATTTACTGATTTCGTTGAGCACGGGGCGTGTTCAGTGAGCACGGCCCGTGTTCAAGCTTCTGTTATTGGGTGTTTTTATGAAAATGTGCAGCACGGCCCCGTGTTCAGCGAACACGGCCCCGTGTACAGGTTACTGTAAATGCAAATCTAAACTAAAATGCAGAAAAAAATTGCGCCCGTTTTTTTTAAAAAGGTTTTGAAAAACTGATTAGGCCGTCGATTTTAAGCTTTCTTAAAATCCTTGTGTTCCCCGGCAATGGCGCCAAAAACTTGATGCGTGCGAAGTGTTATATATATTAGGTGTATATTTTAAGCCCTTTTTAACACTTATTTTAGCCAAGTTTTAAATTTATAAAAAACGATATTTTACTAACACTAAACACACATATGGGCAAGTGCACCCATCGTGAGCGTAGTATAGCGTTGGTAAGATACCGAGGTCGTCCAAGGACACAAGAGCTTTTAGTACCGGTTTATCCTCAACGTCTAATCAAAAATAAAAAGTTTAGAAAAATGTTTTAAACTAAGAAAAATAAAAACTAACTAAAATGCTGAAAATAAAAATAAAAGAAAAACAGATAGACAAGATGAGTCACTTGGTTCCGACTCGTATCTAGTATAACCTTTGATTATTTCCGCACTTTTGCACATAATTAAGAGATTATCTTAGTTATTGTAGTAGGCCCCTCTTTTGAAGGTGACGTTACCCTCACCCCAGTAGTTTGAGTCAGCAAGGATACAATCCTAAAAGGGTGGATTATTGGAAGATAATGAATTAAGTTATTAATGCAGTATTGTGGTAGGCCCCGCTTTTGGCGGTGACGTTACCCTCGGCTAAGTAGTCTGAGTCAGCAGGGATACAGTCCTAAATAGCCGGGTTATAGTATTAATAGTAGTTAACTTATGAGGGGATCAAAGAGTTTGGACCCCCGCCATCCAATACCGTGAAGTATTGAAGGAGGTCCTACTAAATTTGACCCAGGTCCATTGCAGGACCTCTAAACGCTGAACAATGGCAAGACCTTTACCAAACCGTTCCCTTAACCCCCGACCAGGTAGCCAACATACCTCCATATAGACCGTGGAGATATGAATGGTGAAAATCTTTTATTTTATATAGACAGTAAAATAATGCCAAGACACCACGGACAAACGATAAGGAAAGATCACCTTCAACATAAGTAACTAGTTATTAAAGTCATTAATACAAAACCAAATAAAAAGTGCAAAAGATTAGAAATAAAAAGTATTATACTAGACACTTTGTCTTCACCAAGTGATGTAAGAGACTTAGGCAAACATGGCCTTGATTGTCAAGAACTCTTACGATCAATCTTGGATCCCGAGACGACTCACACACTCTACGATGGACAATGGATGATGGTGGTGGATGATGGTGTTGTGATGGTGGTGGGTGGTGGATGAAGTGTGAGAGAGGTGGTGTGCCAAGGGATGAGATGAAATGAATCCAAGCACTCCTATTTATAGGCTGAACAGAGAGCTGGGCACGGCCCCGTGCCCGTCTGACACTCTCTCTCCTCATTAATTGTAATTCGCAATTACAATTAATGCGCCTGCAGTACTTTCGACACGCCCCCGTGTCCGCTGGGCACGGCCCCGTGGTGGGCAATAGAAGCTTCTATGGATTTGTCTTTTCTGCTGCTTCTTGGGCACGGCCCCGTGCTGGCTGAGCACGGGGCGTGTTCAGTCTTCTGTCTTCTTCATTTTGCTTGGGAAGATGCCGTTGAGGGGTCGGGCAGTCCACTAATGTTCCTTTCCTTGTATTTATGTTGGATTTAGCTGTCTTTTTGCTTCTTTTGCGTTTTTGAGCTCATTTAATCCTGAAAATACAAAAGGAAGACAAAAACACTCTTTTTCCAATATTAGTACTTAAAAAGGGTTAGTTTTATGCCTCATTTGATGTAATTTATATGTTGCATTTTAAACACATCAATGAGCATTTAGTTTAAAGATGTATGCTTGTATACATCAATAAAGGCTCAAAACTCACTTTTTGTGGGAATGGGTTTTAATGTGATCAAATATATATAATCAAATTTTAACTAGATTTGTCATGCCGTTTCATAATTTTCTTATGTTGGTTCTTTTTATCACGACGCTATCGGTTGTAATTTTGTAAAAATATAACCTTTTTAGAACTTGTTATTCCCAAATTAAACCAAGACAAGTAAAAAAAATGAAAAGTTTTTGAAAAAAATTTGGGGTGATTAGCGGTTCCAATAGAGTTTTTTGTAAGGCTTGTTATTAGGACTTGTAAAATTCAAGGTTTAGCATCCCCCCTACACTTAAATTACACATTATCCTCAATGTGTCCTAAAAATAAGTTTTTAGGTTGATTGAATGTGTAAAAAGGTGTTTAAAAACAAAATTTTATGTTACTGGGCGTCTGGGCACGGGCCCGTGTTGGACTGGGCACGACCCCTTGTTCAGATCGCCAATATCATATTTAACAGAAGGCTGGGCACGGGGGCGAGTTCAGCGAACACGGCCCCGTGTCCAGTTACATGAACTGGGCATTTTCTGCAGATCCCCGGGCACAGGGGAGTGTTGGGGTGAGCACGGCCCCGTGTGCTGAACTTGCTGTAATGAAGAAAAATTGTCGGGAGGCTCTGTTTTTGTGCATGGGGTGTGGGTTCAAGTTTCCCTCAGTAACCTCCACCATTTCGAGTGTGTTTTATTCCTGAAAAGTAAAACTAAACTAGAAAACATAAAAGTTAATCTAAACTAAAACTAAGGATAGTTTCGCGGAATGCCTCCGTGGTGCGCCACGTTTATAAGGGTCCTTGGCTAGACCCAAAGTCAGTCATATGTTACCCAAGTGGGATGTTTTGCATCCCATGTTGCACCGTCGGAGAGCATCATCCAAGCTTGAGTCTATGACATTCATGTAGTTGACCGGATCGTCGTCTTCTACTCTCTTCCCAACCCCGAACTCCATCTCTTTGTCCCCAACCCTTAATGTTAATTTCCCACCATTCATGTCCACCATTGCGTGAGCGGTGGCTAGGAATGGTCTTCCTAGAATAAGTGGTACTTCGGTATCTTCCTCCATATCAAGTATGACAAAGTCGGCTGGGAAGACAAAGTCTCCGACTTTTACCAATAGATTTCGGCAACACCTTGTGGATATTTGATAGACCTATCGGCGAGTTGTATGCTCATCTTTGTGGGGCTTGTTTTACCAAGTCCGAGTCGGTCAAACATTGATGCGGGCATGAGATTGATGCTAGCCCCAAGATCGACTAGTGCATTGCGTATGGGTGATCCCCCTATGGAACAAGGGATGGAGAAGCTTCCAGGGTCGATTTTCTTTTGTGGGAGTTTGTTAAGTAGAACAGCGAAGCATTCTTCACTTAAATTAACTAATTGCAGTGTTACAAATTTCCTTTTGTGAGTGAGAAAGTCTCTCATAAATTTTGAATATTTAGGCATTTGAGTGAGTGTGACAACTGCCAAATTTGTATACATTCGTACACTTAATTAATATTTAATTTGTGCTTAATAACTGTGCTTGATTTCTATTATGATTGAACTGCTTCTTGTTTTCTGATACATAAATACTCATGCATCCCATTTTATTACTGTCACTCCATTCATTACACACAAACATTAGTGACAACCTTGATGCACAAAAGCACAGTGAGCACACTATACGGATAACCCAGTAAACATGCTGACATTGCCAGCACCTAGACAGACACTATATTGAGGCCAGTATGAGCCGGGAATAAAGTACTACACTGGTAGGGAGTGTAGGGAGGTAAGGATCAATAAACTGCGTCACTAAGTGATAGTTATAGTGCCCGGAAGTGCCTAAAACATACTTAAAGTGCAGAATTCTGCACTAAACATAAAAAATTCAGCTTTTAACAAAGCTAGTAAAGGGTAAAAACTTGTCAAAATAGTCCTAGACACTTTCCAAAGTGTTGGTAAATTAATGTGTCACTAAAAATAATATTAAAGACACTTTAAAGCTTTATTTGACACTTTAACGGATCAATATCCAACCGAACAACCGGACTTTACCCGGAACATAAAATTTTTGCCAAAGACATTGTTTCTACTATTCTGAGCTAGTTAGGGTCCCGGAATACCCTAACACCCTTTATATTAATAAACACATCCATATCCTAACAAAGTGTCATTAGATCTTAACTAAATCCTAACCATAACATTACAACCCAACCCCCCCCCCCCCTGCATGTTGACGGTTACAAGGGGTGGTACACCCCCTTGTTTTTCTTTGATTATTTAATTGTCATTTGTTGGATATCTAGATGACACAATATATGATGGATAATAGGAACTTGGTTTATAAGTTAACACTTAGGATTAATCACTTTCATTTCACAAACACCAAACCAAACTTGCTCTCTCTCTTCCTTCCTTCTTCCTTGTTCGGCCGAAACCATCAACCACCATACACCCACCATTTAAGTCTTGTTCAACCATTCTTCATACATACAAAGGTGCAAGGGATCCTACAAGGAGGCTCGGTGCTTTCGGAAGTGCAAGAACCTCTCTAGATTTCTTTTATCCACCTCATTTACGCATTGTTTCTCCCCTAGCCTTGAGCTAGTAGTAAGTGTCTCTAAACATCATCTTGATCTTGTTTATGGTGGTTAATAAGTGATTTAATGGTTGAAAGTTAAGAACACTAAATAACATAACATAAAGTCTTGAACATAAGATGAACAAGATGGATAAAGAGAAGATATGTGTGTAAAACTTGTAAATCTTGTATGGTTGTTATTATTTGATGTTGTTCGTTATTAAAAGTAGGATGGATCATCATCTAAACCTACTAGATCATGTTCAAGAACATGAACTAGTAGTATGTTAGTGTTAGAATTATGAAAGATGATGAAACCTTCCATCCATGAAACATGAACTTGTGTAATTATAATTTTTCTTGTACAATGAAGTTGTAAACTTGTAGATCTAAAGATCTACAAGTGGTTTTTCGGAAGAACCAAGCAAAAATATTAGTTTTGTTAAAACCCGGATATTTTATGAACTAGAAGCATTTTTGGCAAATAAACAAGTGTGTGAACACTTGTGTAAACAAGAAAATTTAACAAGAAATATTTTTGTAAATCATGACTAGAAGTTGTTAAACTTCAAATCCTTTAAAAATAAAGTTTTTAAGAAACTAATTTTAGTTTTAAAGATAACAAGATCTACTAAATATGTTAGAAAGTTACTACATATTTTTACAAAACACTCAAGTTCATGAGTTTGTGATTTAGGCTTGTGTTGTCAAGATTAGTGATTAAATATTTTATGATGTTCATTGTAAAATTGTTTGATTGAATTTTGGAAAGAAAATGATACGCT
Source organism: Helianthus tuberosus (assembly GCA_030545235.1). Lineage (NCBI taxonomy): Eukaryota > Viridiplantae > Streptophyta > Magnoliopsida > Asterales > Asteraceae > Helianthus > Helianthus tuberosus. The sequence goes on along the minus strand of CM060443.1, from coordinate 123,504,097 downwards.
AGTAAGCGTGGACACCTCCAGTTACAGAGGAAACTCTGGCGAAATTTTTCCAGAAATATAACACTTAGAAATATTTTTGTAACAAATGTTTATAAATATGTTTTTGACTTAGTTTTCAAAATAAACTTCGCCATGATTTATTTCAAAAATTACAAAGTGTCGGAGGTGGATTTTCGTAAATAAAACTTGTTAAATATATATTTAGAATATATATTTATAATAAAATGTTTGTGTGATTATGTGATTATTTTGTGAACTAAATATATTATTTTTAGGGTAAAAATAATATAACTGGAATATACTGAGAAGTTACGCTTCCAAAATAATACCAACGCTCTCACAAATAAATATTTAAGTTACGCCGGTATTGTTATAACAACGCGAACTTTAAAATGTTACTTACGTATTTTTCGGAAAATACTCTTAAATGTGTATTTTGATAAAGTATTATTTTGGAAATGGTATGAAGTAAAATATAATATTTTTGGGAAAAATATATATATTTTGGAGTTAGAATATTTTAGATAAGTAATTAAAATATATTTTTCAAGTGAGACTTTAAAAATATATTTTCGGAATTATAAAGCATACATGTATTAGAAACCCCCATCCTTGGGAATGAATACACTTATAAAATAAATAAGAAGTGTGAATACGGAATAGTTACCTAACTATTTCTCCAATAAAATGTTAAACCCTAAGCCAAGGCACGGCTCATCCGTCTAATAGGAATTAGTACGTGTAGGTCGTCACGCAGCAGATAGAGTTGGAGATTGACGTTTCTGGATACGCACTTCTGTGAGTTCATGTCCCCCTTTTCTCTTAACTGTTTTCAGTTTTATACTTCGGGGGTGGAATACATGTTACAATATTTACAGACTTTGATATACATGGTATGGTTAGCTCAAGGAGGGTTTACTACTTAGATCATGTGAGTGGGTAGGCTGGAACTAGAGGCCATTAATCCTCATTGTAGGACCGAGGGTCATTAGCGGTAGATCTATCTGGCTGTAGCGAGCCCAACTCCTGGCCCACTGTACGGACCTTGGGGTGACTTTGAACACGACGCAAAAATCTGCTAGGTTTGAGTCTTCCTGCATCACTTCACACATATCATTGGCTTTGCAACCCAATGGTGATCTCTTTTTCCTTATTTGCTACATACCAGGGATTTTTCATACATACAAACATATTACAAAGGTTTATACATACTCACTTTTACATGAACTCGCTCAACTTTATGTTGATTTTTCAGCTTACATGTATTTCAGGAAATTAATGGATCTGGCCAAATATGCAAGGGTGTTAAGCTGCGTAGGAGTAATGATGTCATCCGAGTTTAGGAAATGTGACCTTTGCCTGGACGGGTCACAAGTCTTAAACTATGTTTTTATTCATGTCTTTTAGTTATGTCTTGTGAACAAGTTCTAAGTATGTTGTGGTTATGTACGTGTGAACTTTAAACAATGTTGTCGTGTTTACTTTCAAAACTTATTAAATGGATGAACATCATGGTTTTATTTTCATATAGCATGATTATGATATGTGCTATGGTATTAAGAAGTCACACCAAAATAAACCCACGCTTCCGCAAAGCCAGGGTGTGACAGCTTGGTATCAGAGCATCGATCATAGCGAACTAGGATTCCTTCTCGAGTCTAGACTATGATCACTAGGGCTCTCACGAAAACATTTTTACATTGCATACACTAAAACGTCCAGATCCAGGATACAAAAAATTTTTACAAATAAAAAGGTACAAAATTATTTTTCAGAATTTATATATATTTCAGTCTTAGAGACTGAAGGAGGACCAGTCTTAGAGGCTGAGGGAGGATCAGTCTTATAGGCTGAGGGAGGATCAGTCTTAGAGACTGAGGGAGGATCAGTCTTAGAGGCTGAGGGAGGATTAGTCTTAGAGACTGATGGGAGGTCGGTCTTAGAGACCAAGGAATTAGTCTTAGGGACTGGGGAGATTTGGTCCTAGAGACCAGGGAGTTAGTCTGAGAGACTAGGGAGTTTAGTCTGAGAGACTGGGTAGGATAGTCTGGGGAAGACTAGGATGATTACATGCTTACAATGTTATTACTTACACGCTTAATTATTGATATACGTGCATATGTGATGAATATTTTGCATACACTAATTGTTAATAATTACTGTGGGTATACATGCTATGACTATTACAAACCAGCACACACGTCACACTATTTAGAAGGCGGGTTAACAACCCTACGGCCGCTGTCACAGATGATGAGACTGCATCTGCGCCAGAGACATTTACGTCAGACCATGAGAGGGATCCAGATATGCTGACCAAGGACGAGGACAACTTCCAACAATCCATGCTACCAGATTTTGGTGATACTTTACCCTCGCTAATGGTTTCTCTGAGAAGAATCTTTCTGCCACTCTTGTTTCAATCCATGACAACCCTGTCACTGGTCATCCCGATGGTGGGCAACGCGCCTCCTATGGAAATTTCTACTGAAGGTTGGCTACTCGACATACAATTTATGACAACGTTGATATGTTTATTGGTGGCCCTCCTGCTGACACCCATAAGGATAGAAAATTAGACGAGAACACTGTTGCTAATTTCACTTCTTAAGACCCCTACTAACAAGGTACCCTCTGATTCTAGTATGCATTCAGACTCTTTTGAATCTATGATATCGACAACCTTACAAACAGCTGGATTACAACTTTCTACTACTGACGCAGATGAGGATGACATGGCTGCGGCTCTATCACCTACTCAAGGCACCATACCGTTACACGACCCAGAGCCTACTCTTGAGCTAGCTTCTGCACCTTTTGGGTTAGCTCGATGATCGCACCGCTAGACCCACACCTTTACGTGATCACGATCCTGTTTCTTTTGGCCTACCATGCATTGCATCCCTTATACCCGACCCAATACCTGCACCTATTGAATCTCCTTTTCGTTGAGACATTTCTACCGCACCTGCCACCGCTGATGTTGCACCTACGAAGACCGACGTCCATTGCACCAACATGCCTATCACTTTCTTTCAAAACATACCTGCACCCCAGAAAGGTACTCTAGGTCAGTACCCACGTAACGATCCTTTTGCTACAGCAGCATTTTCTACGACCTTACAGGCCGCACCGTCTACTACTTTCACCTCTACATCGCTGGACAAGCCGATTTGATGGTTCCTATAATACCCTATGCTAATTTTAGACCCTTACCATCCCTCACATTATGGAGGCCACAAGATGAGTTGCTCCTATAACGTCAACTACAGTTGAGGATATGAGTCGCAGAATGTTGGAGCTTGAGTTGACATCACAATTAGCAACTTCAAATGCAAAACATTACATAACCGAAAACATGATTTAAGTGTCTACATCACAAGATAGCATATTGTCTGAAAAGTTTATGTAAGACACCACGTCCTCCACCCTGTCCATTACCAGCATACTTTGATCCACCACATACCTCAAGGTTCCTTTTGCGCTCTTGACCGTTGCTATTACACCGTTCCCAGGATTCTGATGCTCGTTTCTTTACCGCCAAGCGGCAGATCAGCTAATTGCTTCGACGTATATACAAGCTCGAGGAGGATTTCATGCAGGATAACAGTTTACTTTTCTTTCCTCCTCCACCTCAGTCACCAGTATAGTTGATTTCTGAACTATGCGGATTGCATTACATTTGGGTGAAGACCCTAATGATGAGCCGAGACTGTGAAGACCCTTAAAGACCACGTCTGACTACGTAATTTTGATATACTGATATACTTGTTGGGCAAGGGTAGGGTGACCATGTGTCCCTTTTGATATGATACGCTTTGTGAGACAATGCAATTGCGGTCGGAGAATAACGAGAGCCAATCATCAATAAACATACGACAACACTTTGTGGCCAACAACCAATAAAAACTCAGTCGCTATGTCTTCATTAAGCGCGTTATCGATCTATATGTGTGTACTATAATTATAATGCTATGTGTTTACTGGCTGTGCTCTCATTAAACATAATTCCCAAATTCGTGCTTATGCTATGATTATGATGCAATGTGCTTACCTGTTTAATAAAAACCTAATCATAATACGTGCTACCAATATAACAGGAATGTGCTATGATTGAGATACACGTGTTTGTTTGTTATACTTTCAGTAAACATGATTCCAATTACTTGCTTGTGCTGTTGCGTGATGTGTGATATGATAAATTAAGTACGTACAAAAACATATGGTTTCCAAGCGACTATTTACATTCCTTGAATAGAAGAGACCTAACTAACCTGAACTTCTTCCTAGGAGATATCTCATCAAGAGATCACTCGACTGACCGTGGCAGAGTGGCAAGCGCACGCCTCACGAGTCATAGTCGGCATGAGGTTCTTCGCTACAAACACAGCGAAGGTACCTCAAGGAGTGACCCACCTAACGGTAATGTTTAAGTCATCCAAGATACATTACAACACGTTTGGAAAATCCCCAAAGTGCCTTGCTAATACGTATTGTGATGATGATTCCTTGAGAACAGGTTGTACCTACAAACATTTTCTAGGATGCAAACCCCTGAACTTCGGTGGCACTGGAGGTGCCATAGCTTTTGTAAAATAGGCTGAGAATGTGGATGCCGTTGTGCGGACGAGTGGTTGTACGCTAGAGCAACAAGTCCCATACGTCTCCGGATTGCTACAAGATGGGGCTCTGTTATGGTGGGACCTTAAGGTTCGAGAAATGGGCGAGGCTGTAGCATATGCGTTAACATGGAGTGAGTTGAAGGAAATGATGCGTAAGGAGTATTGTTCTCAGATAGGGATCCAAAAGCTGGAATTAGAATTTTGGAAACTAAAGATGGAAGGTCCAAAAGTGGTGGAGCACGTGCAAAGGCTTTATGATTTGTCACGAGTCGTTCCGTACCTGGTGGAACCCGTGTTGAAGAGAATGGAGCAATCCATTTAGGAACTGGCACCTCAAGCCTTGAGCTTGATGATAGTATCAACACCACCAACAACTATGATTGCACATATGATAAGTCTGGAGCTCACTAAGGAAGCACTTAGATTGGGAAAACTTTCAATCCCAGACGAGAAGAAGGAAACTCCAGTAGAGACATCTGAGAAGAACAAAAGAAAGCTAAGTGAATTTCAAGGAGGTGATCGAGCAAATAACAAGAACAAGGCCAAAAGGGAAAAGAAGTACAGGGCTAAACTACCTAAGTGCGAAGAATGCCAGCGCCATCATACCGGGCAATGCAATAATAGGAAGTGTGACAACTGTGGCAAAGTGGGACACAACAGGGAAACGTGTTAGCAGGAGACGAAAAGTGGAAAGGAAGGTAAGGGATATTATAACTGCGGTGGTATGGGGGTCTTTAGGAAAGATTGCCCAAAGGAGATTAACCAAGACCATGAAAGAGCATCCAACATCGGAGCTTGTGAAGCATGCCAGGACCCAGATATGGTTACTGGTATGTTCTTTATCAACCCAAAATTTTTGCATCCATGTTATTTGATACCAGTGCCGACCATAGCTCCGCATCTCATGAATTTAAGAATATACTTAGTTTAGTAAAGGGTTATGTTAGATGACCCACACTTGGTAGAACGGGTTAGTGAAAGGCCTCGACGTAGTAACTAGGATGGATCCGCGGTCGAGCACCCAAGCAGAGATCGTTATCCGCATACCGATGTCGAACGAAGAAACGATCGTGACTCACGAAGCAGGATATGTCCCTACAGATCACGAATTGCTTGAGGGCACGAAAGTTGTTGCGGAAAGGATGTATTGTTTTCTGGCTCAAGTCGGGGACAAGGGAGCCGAGGAATTAAAACTCGAAGATACCCCCGTGACCAGAGAATATCCTGAAGTCTTTCCCAAAGACTTGCCAGAATTATCTCCTCAACGGATAGTCGAATTTCGCATCAGATTGATTCCAGGTGTCGCGTCTATAGTCAATACCCCTTGACGACTTATACCTTCGGAGACACAAGGATTGACAGTGAAGCTTCAAAAGTTGATAGAGAAGGAAGATAACAGACCAAAATTCCCTTTTTGGGAAAAACCCCAATTCTGCTCTACAAGAAGAAGGACGATGATTTTCAAATAAGCATCCACTGCCAGGAGCCGAACGAGCTAACCCACGAGAGTCAGTGACTCTTGCTGAGGATTAACGAATTTCTTACATAACTGACTGTAAGGACCCAACTACTATTACACGACTGGACGACGATCAAGTGTCGTTAACGGTGAATTCGGGAAGAAAGTATACCGGGAAAATTGTGGGACAATGACTTGTTCTTAGATAAACACCAAAATAGTGCTTCCTACACAATGCACAAACCAGATCTACACGGGGCACGGAATCTGGAGGATTTAGAAACACATATATTTAGGACCTTTGGGAACCCAGGTCCAAACTCGTGAGGGTTTTTACTTAGGAACCATATCTGTCAACTCAATCAACCATCATTAACCTGAAAAACTTGTCATTTTCTTTCGTTGAAATCTTCACTTTTACTTCTAGCAAGTAGATGTTTGCATCTCTACTCCCCTCAAAGTAGTTGCATTACATTGATTCTCTTCGCTAAGAGCGAACACACGTTTGCTTCGTATGCTTGGTCACTTCTCCATTGTAGCAGTTACACACCGCTTCATTACTTGAAAACTTATATATAATCCATGCACCTTTTGCTACGCATGCGGTTTCATTTCGAATACACGTTTCGTTTAAGTTCAAATATCACGTTGCTAAATCTGATTACTGGGTTGTGTTTCGAATGACCTACATTATTGAAATTGTTGGCTCTTTTGCTATCAAGTCAACACACTCTCTGGAAACTTCTTTTATTACAAATTACACTCACGGTTTATTTTGTTACCATGCCGATATTTCCTTTGTCCATAGATACGTTTATTGCCGGGCTACACTGAAATTAAGTTCGATTGCTTGAACTTATCCACTTCGCATACTCAGTTTCAGACGTCATATGATGTATTGGGAGCATCATATTCAAACATTTTTGCAAAGATCCTTTCATTTCAAGTCATACCAGGATCGGTTGGTCTATGACTCCACTAAATCGTTTGATATGTTTCGATACCTTGCGGTGATAATTTCACAAAAATTGAAGCTTGTGCTAATTGGGTTACTCACTTCATACACGGATTTAATTGCCTATTCATTTGTTAACAATCCATGTTGATATTCACGATCAAAGCAGTCTCAACACAATTGTGAGTTAAGGCAATGGTACATATCTTCATTTCGTAAGCACAATGCACCCCCCTAACGATTCTTTCGTTGTCAGTCGAATGCCTTACGGTACTTAATACTTTTTTCATCCTTTGATCAAAAACAGTGACTCTTTGATGTTCCGTATTCAAATAAAAACTTTGTAACATTGTGTAAATCAAATCTTCAGGCTTGTTTCGGTACACTTTCGTTTGGTTTAAAACACGGTGAACTTGTTCAGTCACCACTATTATTGAATTATGTCATTACGACACCCTGTGGCGTCATTACAAACTTATAGCTTGTGCTAACCATGGTCAACCGTTTCACGCAAAACTAAATATACTTTTGTTGACTTGTCATTTAAACATTTCTGATGCAACTACAAATCAAGGCAAGGATACACCAAATTCGCTTGTATTCACTCGGGGCATTCTCGCAATTCAAAATTTTCAACACACTAAAGCTTACCATTCATCTACTCGGGAGTTGACAGATCATTTTACTATTTCATTTGAGTAGTTGATTTTGAATTTTACAACGGATGCTAGGGTTCGTGAAAACTCATTTGCATATTGCGATCGATCGTATGAGAATCTTATTAGTCAAAACCCCTCTTTTGTGGAACCCCCCTGCTAGCTGGATTACGATAGACTATACGTCAAGTACGTCTTGTACCTTTGACAACAAATGCTAAAAGCACATATCTTTTAACCATAGGGTTCGAGTTATTACATGTTCTGGGACTCACCTAATGTGAGTAATGTTTGTTTCGGTTTGATGAATGTCTACTTCGATATTATTTATACACATACATGTGTGACGTAACCATAAGGAGTTAAGGGAGTACAAATTTTGAGGACGAAATTTTCTTAACGGGGGGAGAATGTGACAACTGCCAAATTTGCATACATCCGTACACATAATTAATATTTAATTTGTGCTTAATAACTGTGCTTGATTTCTAATATGATTGAACTGCTTCCTATTTTCTGATACATAAATATTCATGCATCCCATTTTATTACTGTCACTCCATTCATTACACACAAACATTAGTGACAACCTTGATGCACAAAAGCACAATGAGCACACTATACGGATAACCCAGTAAACATGCTGACATTGCCAGCACCTAGACAGACATTATATTGAGGCCAGTATGACCCGGGAATAAAGTACTACACTGGTAGGGAGCGTAGGGAGGTAAGGATCAATAAACTGCGTCACTAAGTGATAGTTATAGTGCCCGGAAGTGCCTAAAACATACTTAAAGTGCAGAATTCTGCACTAAACTTCAAAAATTCAGCTTTTAACAAAGCTAGTAAAGGGTAAAAACTTGTCAAAATAGTCCTAGACACTTTCCAAAGTGTTGGTAAATTAATGTGTCACTAAAAATAATATTAAAGACACTTCAAAGCTTTATTTGACACTTTAACGGATCAATATCCAACCGAACAACCGGACTTTACCCGGAACATAAAATTTTTGCCAAAGACATTGTTTCTACTTTTCTGAGCTAGTTAGGGTCCCCGAATACCCTAACACCCTTTATATTAATAAACACATCCATATCCTAACAAAGTGTCATTAGATCTTAACTAAATCCTAACCATAACATTACAACCCAACCCCCCTACCCCCCCCCCCCATGTTGACGGTTACAAGGGGTGGTACACCCCCTTGTTTATCTTTGATTATTTAATTGTCATTTGTTGGATATCAAGATGACACAATATATGATGGATAATAGGAACTTGGTTTATAAGTTAACACTTAGGATTAATCACTTTCATTTCACAAACACCAAACCAAACTTGCTCTCTCTCTTCCTTCCTTCTTCCTTGTTTGGCCGAAACCATCAACCACCATACACCCACCATTCAAGTCTTGTTCAACCATTCTTCATACATACAAAGGTGCAAGGGATCCTACAAGGAGGCTCGGTGCTTTCGGAAGTGCAAGAACCTCTCTAGATTTCTTTTATCCACCTCATTTACGCATTGTTTCTCCCCTAGCCTTGAGCTAGTAGTAAGTGTCTCTAAACATTATCTTGATCTTGTTTATGGTGGTTAATAAGTGATTTAATGGTTGAAAGTTAAGAACACTAAATAACATAACATAAAGTCTTGAACATAAGATGAACAAGAAGGATAAAGAGAAGATATGTGTGTAAAACTTGTAAATCTTGTATGGTTGTGATTATTTGATGTTGTTTGTTATTAAAAGTTGGATGGATCATCATCTAAACCTACTAGATCATGTTCAAGAACATGAACTAGTAGTATGTTAGTGTTAGAATTATGAAAGATGATGAAACCTTCCATCCATGAAACATGAACTTGTGTAATTATAATTTTTCTTGTACAATGACGTTGTAAACTTGTAGATCTAAAGATCTACAAGTGTTTTTTCGGAAGAACCAAGCAAAAATATTAGTTTTGTTAAAACCCGGATATTTTATGAACTAGAAGCATTTTTGGCAAATAAATAAGTGTGTGAACACTTGTGTAAACAAGAAAATTTAACAAGAAATATTTTTGTAAATCATGACTAGAAGTTGTTAAACTTCAAATCCTTTAAAAATAAAGTTTTTAAGAAACTAATTTTATTTTTAAAGATAACAAGATCTACTAAATATGTTAGAAAGTTACTATATATTTTTACAAGACACTCAAGTTCATGAGTTTGTGATTTAGGCTTGTGTTGTCAAGATTAGTGATTAAATATTTTATGATGTTGATTGTAAAATTGTTTGATTGAATTTTGGAAAGAAAATGATACGCTAGTAAGCGTGGACACCTCCAGTTACAGAGGAAACTCTTGCGAAATTTTTCCAGAATTATTTTTGTAACAAATGTTTATAAATGTGTTTTTGACTTGGTTTTCAAAATAAACTTCGCCATGATTTATTTCAAAAATTACAAAGTGTCGGAGGTGGATTTTCGTAAATAAAACTTTTTAAATATATATTTAGAATATATATTTATAATAAAACGTTTGTGTGATTATGTGATTATTTTGTGAACTAAATATATTATTTTTAGGGTAAAAATAATATAACTGGAATATACTGAGAAGTTACGCTTCCAAAATAATACCAACGCTCTCACAAATAAATATTTAAGTTACGCCGGTATTGTTATAACAACGCGAACTTTAAAATGTAACTTACGTATTTTTCGGAAAATACTCTTAAATGTTTATTTTGATAAAGTATTATTTTGGAAATGGTATAAAGTAAAATATAATATTTTTGGGAAAAATATATATATTTTGGAGTTAGAATATTTTAGATAAGTGATTAAAATATATTTTTCAAGTGAGACTTTAAAAATATATTTTCGGAATTATAAAGCATACATGTATTACAAACCCCCATCCTTAGGAAGGAATACACTTATAAAATAAATAAGAAGTGTGAATACGGAATAATTACCTAACTATTTCTCCAATAAAACGTTAAACCCTAAGCCAAGGCACGACCCATCCGTCTAATAGGAATTAGTACGTGTAGGTCGTCACGCAGCAGATAGAGTTGGAGATTGGCGTTTCTGGATACGCACTTCTATGAGTTCATGTCCCCCTTTTCTCTTAACTATTTTCAGTTTTATACTTCAGGGGTGGAATACATGTTACAATATTTACAGACTTTGATATACATGGTATGGTTAGCTTAAGGAGGGTTTACTGCTTAGATCATGTGAGCGGGTAGGCTGGAACTAGAGGCCATTAATCCTCATTGTAGGACCGAGGGTCATTAGCGGTAGATCTATCTGGGTGTAGAGAGCCCAACTCCAGGCCCACTATACGGACCTTGGGGTGACTTTGAACCCGACGCAAAAATCTGCTAGGTTTGAGTCTTCCTGCATCACTTCACACATATCATTGGCTTTGCAACCCAATGGTGATCTCTTTTTCCTTATTTGCTACATACCAGGGATTTTTCATACATACAAACATATTACAAAGGTTTATACATACTCACTTTTACATGAACTCGCTCAACTTTATGTTGATTTTTCAACTTACATGTATTTCAGGAAATTAATGGATCTGGCCAAATATGCAAGGGTGTTAAGCTGCGTAGGCGTAATGATGTCATCCGAGTTTAGGAAATGTGACCTTTGCCTGTACAGGTCACAAGTCTTAAACTGTGTTTTTATTCATGTCTTTTAGTTGTGTCTTGTGAACAAGTTCTAAGTATGTTGTGGTTATGTACGTGTCAACTTTAAACAATGTTGTCGTGTTTACTTTCAAAACTTATTAAATGGATGAACATCATGGTTTTATTTTCATATAGCATGATTATGATATGTGCTATGGTATTAAGAAGCCACACCAAAATAAACCCACGCTTCCGCAAAGCCAGGGTGTGACAATGAAGACTTCTACAAATGGAAGATTGATGTGCAATTGTTTTAGTAAGTTTACGAATTTTGTGAATTGCTCATCGGTCTTTTGGCAAAGTAACTGACCGTGGTAAGGTACCGGGGGGTTCTTGGTAGGTTCTTGGCTTGGTGGAGGAGTTGTCTCTTTTTGGGGTGTTGGTGAAGTTGTGGGCTGGTTAGACGGACTCTTTTCAGTTGGAGGTAGTGGAGCCTACTCGGGACCTACGGTACGGTTTCTCTATGTGATGAGATGCACTTGCGCCTTTGGGTTGGTTTCGGTATTGCTGGGTAACGAGCCTTGTGGTCTCTCAGAGAAATTTTGAGCTAGTAGATTTAGTTGTTTTCAATGTTTTGAATACTAGCTTGTTGATTTCTAAAGTTCGATTCCATTTGTTGAAATCGATCCGAGTTTTTCTTTTCGGTGTCGGAGATGAGGCGTGAGATAGTATCTTCAAGCCTCTCTCGTCCCCCTTGTTGTTGTTGAGAGAAATTTTGTGACTCATTTCTTGGTTGTTGAAATTTTGTCCGTTGGTTTTGATTTTGTTTGTTACTACTATTGCCGGGTTCTCTCCAACCAAGGTTAAGGTGGTTACGCCATCCTTGGTTGTAGGTACCCGTCAGAGGACCTAACGGTCTAGGTCTATTATCAATGTAGTTTACCGTTTCTGTTTGATTATCTATTTCTTTCATACAACTCCAATTTTCATGTGGCCCACCACACCCTTCAAAAGCCATAACCGAGGCCGTTTTTGCCATTTCTTACTTTTTGATTTTCGAAGAGAGGGCCTCGATTTGGGCTTGTAAAGAAGTGCTTTCGTCAACCTTATGGGCGCCCGGGGCAATAGATTTTGTGCCTCGGGGAGTGTGCCACTGAAAATTGTTTTGAGCAATTCCCTCAATTTGATTATAAATTTCATTTGGGCGACGATTACCTAGAAGTCCCCCGGAGCTAGAGTCAAGTGTTTATCTTGTGTGTGTCAACAACCCGTTATAGAAAGTGGATACTTGTTTCCATACCGCAAGACCATGATGAGGACATTTTCTTAATAGCTTCTTGAATCTTTCCCAAGTTTCTTATAAGGATTCCCCGTCCTCTTGTGAGTATGTATTAATTCCAGTCATTAATTTAGCCGTTTTAGAAGGAGGGAAATACTTATACAAAAACTTTTCGGCTAGATCATCCCAAGTGTTTACCGAACCCACTGGGAGGGTGTTAAGCCAAGCCTTAGCTCGGTCTTTTAGTGAAAATGGGAACATTCGGAGGCGGATGGCTTCGTTTGATGCCCCATTGATGCGAAGAGTATCACATATTTCCAAGAAGTTGGTAATATGTAAGTGAGGATCTTCATCCGCAAGCCCATGAAAAGTTGCGAAGTTTTGGAGCATCTGAATCAAATGCGGCCGAAATTCAAAGTTGTTGGCATCGACATTCGGTGCATTGATAGCAGCACCAAGATTACCTACCGTGGGCCATAGGTAATCCATTAGGGTGCGTTGATCCGCCATTGGGATTGGGTCCCCCGAAACTTTCTCTTGGATTTTAGCTTTAAGTCTTTTTCTTAGAAAGCGTTCGGGTTCGTCTAGATGTTCTTTTATGTCTTTATTGGAACTGGAGTTCATGCACTGCGTAGGAAGTTCAGGTGCGGCGCCTGGGTTCCAAGTCCTACGATAAAAACAAAAAGATTGTTGATTAGAAGTCTCACCACGGCCCCGTGCTCAGCTGAACACGGCCCCGTAGTTGTGGGTACAGTGATTGTTTTCCGGATCCCTGTTACTGGAGAGTTCAACACGGCCCCGTGCTACACCAACATGGCCCCGTGCTCAGCTCTCTATAACTCGGAAAATAAAAACTGCCAGTAAGGATGCTAGGCATGGCCCGTGTCCGACCAGGCACGGCCCCGTGCTGCAGTCTGCAGAAGCTGAAAAATTTAGAAAAAACATAAAAAAATAGAAAAATAAGAAAAAAGATTAGGCCGTTGATTCCTAACTTTCTTAAAATCCTTGTGTCCCCGGCAACGGCGCCAAAAACTTGATGCGTGTCGAGTGTGATATGTTTTTAATTATATTTTAAGCCCTTTTTAACAATTTAGTCAAGTTTTAAATTTATAAAACACGATATTTTACTAACACTAAACACACATATGGGCAAGTGCACCCATCGTGAGCATAGTATAGCGCTGGTAAGATACCGAGGTCGTCCAAGGACACAAGAGCTTTTAGTACCGGTTTATCCTCAATGTCTAACCAAATCAAAAGTTTTAGAAAAGGTTTTAAACATGAAAATAAAAACTAAAATGCTGAAAAATAAAATAAAAATAAAACAGATAGACGAGATGAATCACTTGGATCCGACTCGCCTTTAATGTAACCTTTGATGATTTCCGCACTTTTGCACTTTTTAAGACATTATCTTAGTTATAGTAGTAGGCCCCTCTTTTGAAGGTGACGTTACCCTCAACTCAGTGGTTTGAGTCAGCAAGGATACAATCCCAAAGGGTCGGAATATTGACAGAAAATTAATTAAGTTATTAATGTGTAATGTGGTAGGCCCCTCTTTTGAAGGCGACGTTACCCTCGGCTAAGTGGTTTGAGTCAGCAGGGATACAATCCCAAGTAGTCGGGTTAATGTATTAATAGTAGTTTACATATGAGGGGATCAAGCCATTCGCACCCTCGCCATCCAATACCAGTGGGTATTGAAGGAGGTCCTAGTAAGCTTGACCCAGGTCCTTGCATGATCTATACACTGAACAAGGCAAAAACCTTACCAAACCATTCCCTTAACCCCCGACCAGGTAGCCAACATATCTCTATATAGACCGTAGAGATATGAATGGTGAAAATCTTTTATTTTATATAGACAGTAAAATAATGCCAAGACACCACGGATAAATGATAAGGAAGTTTCACCTTCAACATAAGAAAATAGTTATTAAAGTCATTAATACAAAACCAAATAAAAAGTGCGAAAAGATTAAAGATCAAAAGTATTACATTAAATGCTTGTCTTCACCAAGTGATGTTAGAGACTTAGGCAAACATGGCCTTTGATTGTCAAGAACTCTTACTATCCATCTTGGATCCCGAGACTACTACACACTCTAAGGTGGATGATGGATGATGGTGGTGGATGTGGGTGTTGTAGTGGTGGTGGAGTGGTGGTGAAGTGGGAGAGAGGTGGTTTGCCATGGGATGCCTTTGAAGTGAACCAAGCACCCCTATTTATAGCCTGCATAGAACTCGGACACGGCCCCGTGTCCATTGGGCACGGCCCCGTGTCCACCCTCTTTCTCTTTCTTCATTAATTGCAATTGTCTGTATTAGGCTCCACACGCCCCTGTGTTCCCTGGGCATGGCTCCGTGTGCAGAAGCGTATCTGTACTATCAAGATTTGCAAGATTCTGCAAATCTTAGCATTGACCACGGCCCGTGTTGAGCTGGGCACGCCCCCGTGCTGGGAATAGAAACTTCTATAGCTTTGTCTTTTCTGCAGGCATCTGGCCACGCCCCCGTGTCCACTGGGCACGGGGCCGTGGTCAGCCTTCTGTTCTCTTGTTTTTGCTTGGGAAGATGGTGTCGAGGGGTCGGGCATGCCACGTTTATTCCTTTTCTTTGTATTTATGTTAGATTTTGCTGCATATTTGTTTCTTTTGTTCAATTAAGCTCATTTGGTCCTGAAATACAAAAGGAAGACAAAAGCACACTTTTTCCAACATTAGTACTAAAAAAGGGTTAGTTTTATGACTCATTTGATGTAATTTATATGTTGCATTTTACACACATCATTACAAATAACAAACAAACTCTCCTAAAAACTTGGGCTGCTTCGGAATATTCCCTGAGGAACGTTGGAGACCTGTTCTTCCGGCTTCGACGTTCACTTCTCAACCAAATGGAGCGAGTCTTCAGGAGAAAGGGTCTTTGTTGACGTTATGATCCTGCAGCCATAACCTGCAAGCGAATTGTTAGTAACTACCGGGATACTGCATCAGGATGTTATCAATATCCTGGTCCGGTATCCTGATCATAAACAAATATCACAAAATCAAGATATAGATATGGGCTCAAAATACCACCCATAACAATAAACATTGATGAAATTAAACTACCAAAACATCGAATTAAGCATAAATGTTGTAATCAAGAAAGGAGTATCACCGGACGAGCCAAATTCCCGAATAATAAAAACCTTGAAATTATGGCAACTGGAATTGGAAGTTTAATGAAAGATATAGGGTAGCGTGTGTTATTTCTTCTTGAATTAGAGTACACAACCTGGCAAGAAAAAACGAATCGACACCATCGATTGACTTTTAATGCCATTTATTTGAGACTGAAACCAATATACGTTTGATTTCATGATTCCATCTGCCACATAAAGAAATCACTAAAAGCTAATTGAAGGGGGCATATTTGGAAGCGTGGGATGAAACTCACAGGAAATAGCAGTGACGTTTGATATGCCGTCTTAAATCAGAGAGAACAAAGAACCCTCTACAGTTTTCGGTATTAAAAAAACCTTATTATTGGGATCTTTTAAGCAACATGGTCCGAGTATCAGTTGAACTTCAATCGCCTTTCAAGAGTCGTAATCAAAGTCTCAAAACTTCTTAAATACTGATGACGGTGATGAGTTGGAGCAGGGGTGAAATCCCTAAATTAACCCTAAAGCGTCTTAAAACTTTACACAATGTCTCAGTTTACCCCCTCTAATATGGCTTGTTCTCTCTTGTACATGATGCTTCAAAATTTATACTCATGGTAAATTATGATAAGGGTAGAAAACCCAGTTTCTTTAATAAGGTAGTATAGATATATATATTAGGGTGATTTTTCATCTTTCGTGGAATTTACAAGTCGTGCGGTGTCTTAGCAAGATTAAGCAGGAATGTAAGCCATGAGTAGATTCGATACTATTTTCCCCTTTTTTCCACTAACCTTTTTTGGGGTGTATCTCGTGTTTGATTTTAAATTCATTATTTAAATTGATAACATGCAGCTCGATGTGTTGCTACGTATCACATGTTGCCAAATTCTGTTGTTTCTCTATACGTGTATCTATCTGTTACTTTCGCGTGGATCCACCTGGTTGACCAGTTTCCAATGGCCATGGGTCGAACTCGGTATCTTCATCATTGTTTTGTAGATTCGCCTTTCGGGGCTTGAATCTCTATGTGTCTACGGTTACTATTATTGTTATGTTTGTGTTGCTTATGATATATGTGTTGAATTCTCTTTATACTGAAGGTCATGGTTTCACATTTGATCAT
This sequence comes from Helianthus tuberosus, assembly GCA_030545235.1. Lineage (NCBI taxonomy): Eukaryota > Viridiplantae > Streptophyta > Magnoliopsida > Asterales > Asteraceae > Helianthus > Helianthus tuberosus. The sequence goes on along the minus strand of CM060443.1, from coordinate 123,487,220 downwards.
GCATGTAAATAAATAATGTTTTAAAAAATAATAATACAAAATGATTTAAAATAAAAATCGAATCTATTTACCAACATTTTTGTTGACCCAAAACTCTATTACGCGTGATACAGGTACACAAGTGTG